>CM057449.1:105372500-106765833 GCA_016271365.2 Neoceratodus forsteri
TGGCAAGACATTCTTTTTCCACAGTGGAGTATGCCTGCTCCCTGAGAAGTAACTTTTTACTTAGATACACAATGGGGCATTCTTTACTTTGAGTGGATGTCTGACTCAGTACTGCCTCAATACCCACATCTGAATCATCAGTCTGGACTATAAAGGGTCTGCTATAGTCTGGACTGGTCATGACAGGAGCACTGCACAGTGCCTCCTTCAGTCTGGTAAAGGCTTTTTCACAGGCTGGTTCCCAGGTAATTTTCTTAAGAATCCTTTTCATTACCAGGTCAGATAGTGGAGTAGCCAGGGCACTGTAATTTGGAACAAATTTCCTGTAGTACCCTGCTGTCCCCAGAAAACTCCTGACCTGCTTCTGCATTTCTGGTCTGGGTCATGCCTTGATCACCTCTATTTTTACTTGGTTAGGATGGAGCTGTCCCCGCCTACAACATGCCCGAGGTATGCCACTTCAGCCATGGCCACCTGGCACTTTTCAGTTTTGACAGTGAGCCCGGCCCTTTGTATCCTGCCCAGCACTTCCCTAAGGTGGGACAGGTGTTCCTCTCAGCTGGCACTAAAGACGGCAATGTCATCCAGGTGCCACGGTGTACACCTCAGCACCACTGAACACCTGGTTCACCAACCTTTAGAAAGTGGCCGGGGCATTCTTCATTCTGAAAGGCATTACTTTAAATTCAAATAAGCCTATTGGAGTGATGAAGGCTGACCTATCCTTAGTTCTGTCAGTTAACTCTACCTGCTAATACCTCTTTGTCAGGTCAATAGTCATAAGGTATGTCACCCCTCCCAACTTGTCCAGGAGTTCATCCATCCAGGGCATTGGGTGGGTGCCCAACTACGTGACTGCATTCAGTCCATGACAGTCCACACATAAATGAGTAGAGCCATCTGGCTTGGGCACAAGGACTACAGGTGAGGCCCAGGGGCTGTGGGATCTCTGAATTACCCCTAAATCCAGCATTTCCTCCACCTCCCTTCTAATGTCCTTTTGGGCAGCCTCTGACATCCAATATACTGTCCACCGTATGGGCATCTGTGTCCCTGTCTCTACATCATGCATCGCTAAGGGGGTTAGTCCAGGCTTGGCACTAAACAGTGGGACAAAGTCATTAAAACCTCCTTTACTTCCTGGATCATTTCCAGGGCCAGCTGGGGTGACAATTTAACTGCCTCCAAAGAAGACTTCCACTTGCTTTCTTCCTGCAAGTCCATAAGGGGGTCTCCTTTGTCCGTCCCCTCCCCAGGGCTACATACTGCAAACACCATGTCAGCCCTGTTAGCATATGGCTTCATCATGTTGACATGGTACATTCTTTCTGTATGTCTTCTGTCAGGTAACTTTATGATATAGTTCATGTCATTTACCTTTCTTACTACTTTGTACGGTCCTGCCCACTCAGCCTGAAGCCTGTCTTTCCAGACTGGGATAAGAACCATGACTTCCTGACCCACAGTGTATGAGCGAGCTCTGTCTCTTCAGCCGTACCACACTTTTTGTTTTTGTTGGGCAGCTGCCAGGTTTCTCTGGGCTGTCCCCATAAGCTTCTTCAGCCTTTCCCTAAACCTAAGGACATAATCCACTATGGGAGTTTCCTGAGTGGCATGCTAACATTCCCATTCCTCCCAGATCAAGTCTAAAGGCCCACGCACCTGGTGTCCATATAAGAGCTTGAAGGGGGGAAAACCCAGTCAACTCTTGGGGCACCTCCCTGTATGCGAACAACAGGTGGGGAAGGTATTTCTCCCAGTCCCTCCCATGCTGTTCAACAAACACTTGGAGCACTGACCTCAGAGTACCATTAAATCTTTCCACAAGCCCTTTGGCTTGCAGGTGATAAGGTGTTGTGCATTGCTGCACCACCCTGCACCTCTCCTACAAACATTTAATCAGGTCCGACATGAAGGAACCCCCTGGATCAGTGATAACCTCCTGTGGAAACCCAGCACGGGAGAAAATCTCAAGTAAGGCATCTACCACTTTGTCTGTCCTCAGTAAGGATAGGGCGACTGCCTCGGGTACCGAGTGGCATAATCCACCACAGTCAGGATGAACCTCTTCCTGAAGGAGCTGGGAGTATTTAAAGGCCCCACAATATCCATCCGCACCCTCTGGAATGGCTCCTCTACTGTGGGCAAAGGAATTAGGGTGGCTTGGGTTTTCTTACCCGCCTTCCCTATTTCTTGGCACTGGTGACAAGACCTGCAATACTCCTTCACCTGCTGGGTGAAGTTGGGCCAATAGAAATTTTGGGCCAACCGCTGCATAGTGCACATGATTCCCAGATGACCAGACAAGGGAATATCATGTGCAGTCTTGAGCAGCTGCTTATGGTGTCCCTGGGGAATGACAAGCTGCCTGCCTATCACCCCTCCCTCTGTCTTAGCATCCTGCATGTACAGCAGTCCATTCTCCCAATAAAGTTTATGTTTTCCGTCACAACCCTGTGCTCCATCAGAGCCTGCCCAAGCCCTCCCTCAACTTCTCTAGACTAGGGTCACTTTTCTGAGCAGCTTCAAACTCCTTACACATTCACAAGGCATGGGACAGGTCCCCTTCAGTCTCTAATCTAGGATCCCTAGCTCTTGCATCAGGGCACTCAGGATCACTGCCATCCCTAACCTTCTGACAATAGGTCACCCCTCCTTCTTTGGAATAACCCTCTGTAGCTGGTTGGTTAACTGCTACTGGGGAGATTTCTACCCCTCTTTTATTAGTTTCCATATCAGGAGACACAGGCTGGGGAAACCAGCCTCTCATTGGTTTCCACAGTAGCTTCTATGGGGTCCAGGGAACTACAATTTTCACTTGCCACTTGGCTATGGGTAACTACATACACCATCCCCTGTTTGAGACTGTTGCCAAGGATGACATTAACTGTTAAAGTTTTGGCTACAGCCACCTGTTGCACAGTTCCCCCTGTTTCACCACAGTCTAGGAGAACACTAGCAAGTGGCAATGTTTTCTCCTCCCAGTGAACCCTTGTACTGTTACAAATGTATTGGGTATGAGCTGACCCAGCTCTACCAGAACCCCTTTTACCAGGGTAAGGGATGCCCCTGTGTCTCTTAACCCTTGTGTTTGTACACCATTCACAGTGACTGGGTGCATGTGTTCCCTCATGTTCACAGGCATGCTTCCAGGGACACACAAACAACCAACTTCTTTCCCAGCACCACCTTGTGTATCGCTCATCCTTTTGGAACACTGCCAGCAAAATGCCCAGTTTCTTTGCAAACCCAACATTAGTTTCTTTTCTCAGAAAAATCTTTTCTTTGGAACCTGGGGCTAACTGGTTTTGGTGGAGACAGTGAGGGTTTTAGCTGCCCTGAAGCCATGATTTTTCCTTTATGTGCTGCCATGCCCACCTCATTCACTCTCAGAGCAGGTCTGCTCTTGGCATAGCAGTCTGAGAGTTCAGCAGCCTCTTGCACTGTTTTGGGATCTCGGTCCCCCAGCCAGGTTTTCAGCTCTGCTGGGCATGCCCCAAAAAACTGCTCTAACAATATGGCATTTTCAACTTTATCTACAGTGTTTGCTTCAATTCCTTCCCACCAATGTTTTGAATATTGACATCATTTCGTAGCTAGCTCCTCATAGCTCATGTCAGGGCTTCTCCTGAGCTTACGGAATTTAGCTCTGTATGCTTGTGCAGTTAAATAATACTTTTTTAACAGTGCAGCTTTAAGTTTGCTGTAATCATTACTGTCCTTATTGTCCATTTGACCCAATGCATCCCGAGCTTTCCAAGTAAGTAGCGGGTATAACTGGAAGCTCCATGACCCTCTAGGAATTTTTGGCGGAATGCAACATTTTTCAAAGGAATTTAAAAAGTCTTCCATATCCTCCCCCTCCTTAAATTTGGCTATCAATTTGGACTTTAATTTGTAACCTAGTCCTGTAGTTCTAGTTAAACCCAAGCCACTTACCTGCTCTGGTGCTGGTGGATGCAGTCGTACTGTAGCTTTTCCAGTTCATGTCAGCTTTGGTGCTCAAGGTCTTCATGGTTGCCTCTTATTAGTCACACTCCCTTTTCTCCTCTGCTGGTTGCTGCTCTCACCTCTCTTGTCTCTGGAACTCCAGCTCCATCCTCCACAACTCCATCTGCAGCTTGATGGCTTCTGGCTCCAGAATGCTGGTGACCTTCCCCTGCTGCTGTGGCCCTTGGTTTGCACTGGCTCTGCTGTTCTCCTCACCGGATCTGTGCACTGCATTGGCCGCTGGCCCCTCCATGCCCAAGGTTCAGTCCTTTACAGTCACAGACTGAGACTCAACACTCTGTGTATCAGCTGCCAACAAAGCATCCATGAGGTTCTGCTTGTTGGCTCTCCAATTGTGCAGGACTCCTCTCTCCTTGCACAACTGCTTCGGGTAGTCTGAAGTGTGCTCATTGTAGTTGGAAGCCATCTTCTTCCCTAACTATGGCTACTCTAACTTGAACTTGGGAAAAAAAATAAAACAGGTAGAAACTTTGTAAGCAAAATTATATTGATGTGTTTTCTTTTTTTAAAAAAAAAAACAATGCCTTATTTTGCAAGTGAGCTGTACAGTATTAAGCTGACACACTGAACTGTTAAATATTGTGTTATCAATATTTTATCACACCGCTACCAACCAAATCTGTCACAAAACAGTCCACAGATCAGGCCCTCTGCTCTCACAGTGCCAACCTCAGAGTGCAGTAGTGTGAAAAGGTAACAGACAGGGTAACCCTCCTGTCTGCTTTTGGGTCAGAATCACCTATCTGCCTCAAGTTCTGGGGGGGTTCAAACTGTAAACCTTATGCTAGCATACCAATTACAGGCTCAGATATGTGCTCTCTTCAGGACTGCGTACAATCTTTCAACAGGGTCACCAAGCCAGGTCTCCAAAATGAACCCTTAAAACTCTATAAGAGACCTTAGGTATATTCTTACATTTTTTCCAAGCTCAGTAACACCATCAAGCCTTTTAAAACTGTTGTCAGACTTAAAAAATGCAGACACTCCACATGCAAAAAAAGTAAACTGGGAAGACACAGGCAGTATCTTAAGAAAATACTATTTTACTAAAAAATTGTAAAATAAGCAATATTAGACACAGAACAATATATCACATGGCTTACAATCTCATAAAACAAAAAGGAAGTTTCAAAACAACACTCCTACCAGAAAAGACGTAATTGCTTTCTAATTATTACCTTTCTAAGAGCTCTTTTAGTTGGAGAAATCTTTGTTTCTTAAGAACCCAAGATGATATCTCCCCATGTGCAATGTTACATGTCTTTTCTCTGTCTTCCCCAACCCCCTTTTAGATGAGGTCAGCTAGACCCTCCCTCAGAATTAATTCTAACATACTTTCTACCAGGGGGTGTCTTTAACTAATGAAACATCAGAAGAAAAAAAAACATTTCCTAAATATGACCTTCTTTAATTAAATATTTCTCTTTGATTTTAGCAATCCCAGCATTTGTCATTTAGGTGTTAAACTTGATGGAACAGCCAAGTTACTCTTTCTTTCCTGACGTCATAAACTTTAGATTTTGTTTCAACTTCAAAAGCCTGAGCATGTCATAAAAAGGTAATAAAATGCCATTTCTTTAAAAAAGTCTTAATTACAGGACTCTCCTGGTCAGTGTAATACATCCTGTGATTTTCAGCTTCTGACACCTTGATGTTACAGGCCAAATTCCTCACACACTGAAATGTCATACACAGACCATGTATTTGTAACACCAGTACCATACAATAATCATAACCAGCTGGCCAAGCATCATATATATCATCACTGAAGTGTCACTGCTGGTGTCTGCACTATATGGAAGCACTTTATACCTTCACTGGTGCAGAGGAACTTTCCAACAATCTTTCAGCAGCTTAGGAAATTGTGATGGTTTGGTCAATGAATTTGTGCAAAAACACTGCAGATATATTGTTGCACTGTGACTAAGTACCTTATGGCATGGAAATGTCCATGCATGTCCTATACTGAATTATGAACTGTGCTTCTGGATAGCATTTGATCTGATGTAATGCAGACACAAAAACAGCTTATGCCAAAGGTTGTCACAAAATACTGATGCATTGTTCAATAGGAATCTTCATGGTGGATGAGAGAAATCAAACTCTAGTTTACTGTTATTTTTAATGGATATAGAAAGTCAGTTAAAATAACATATAATCACAAAAGTAAGTCAATACAGTAATACGGTTATTGTTTAAAATTAAAGTTCTGTTCAATATATGATCAAAGAGTGTCTTGAAATTTGTTGTATACTTTGTAATGATTTCTGGACATTTTCTTATTCAAACTATTTGTCTCATTGTCAAATTCGGTGTAAGGAACAGATTTGTACAGTGATGTTTATCACTGAAGACAACAGAATTCTTGAAATGTATTTGAAATGCTGAGGCATGCAGTTAACCAGCTCTCTCTGGATTAATAGTTGGCGATACCACCTACAAACATTGAGATCCGCTTAAAGTTGATGATAATGTGTTTTAACTCTGACTCTGCAGAGACTGGATTAATTGAGAATCTGTGTGAGTTTACAAGGAGGTCATATTGTCTAGAGCACCAAGTTGAGAACCTGAAGATCATGGCTTAAATCCTACAACCCCTACTTCCTTACTGTGTGACCATATGGCTGGAGGTTGCTGGATTTCTGAGGTTGGAGTTCATGCTATGCATTCCTGTATCTGTGGAGTAGGTGCTGGAAGCAGGGCTGCTAAGCAAGTTTTATTTTTGAAAGAGGTATGCCATCCACTGCCTGAGTGATATGTGATCTTTTCAGAAATTCTTATTGCATGCCCCGGCTGGGTGGAACAGTATTTTTCCCCGTTTACTTTTTCTTGCCCTACTCACAAGGAGAAAACTCTGGAGTAGATGCCAGCAGTTGTAGCTGTGGTTTGAGCTAGAAGGCCAGTCAAACAGTCAAAAAGGGATGGAAAGAAACACCCTGGAAAAAAGGAAAAAACACTGATTCCCCTCCTTTCTGAAGAAGTCTTTTTCTCCTAGCAAGATAAATCAGTAGAGTCCCTTTATCCCTCTGTTTAATAATAATAATAATAATTTTAGTTATATAGCACCTTTCAGTGTATCAAGGTGCTGAACAATTTTAAAAACAGTTCAAAACACTACATAAAAACAGAACATGTACATAAAATCAACATACAATGAAATAGAGTATTAATAATAAAATCCAAGCATTTATAAATAACTTAATTATCTAAAAAAGCCATATTCCACAAATAAGTTTTCAAATCCCTCTTGAAAAGTTCCACGGAGGTGCACTGCTGCAGCCGTTTGTCTGGTCTGAACTTTTATTTAGTTGTATTTCCCCCCCTTAATGGTGTTTCAGAGATTTTATTATTTTTAAATTGAGATAGTCCAAGAGCTTTTCTGTGTTTTCGGTGCTTTCGGTGTTTGTGTGCACTTGTCTCTTATATTGGGAGTATCTTTTAAGGGCACTGAGTAGATTCTAAATATTAGAACAGATTTTACATTGCAAGTGTCTGTATATTTTAATTTATTTTTCACTCACATTAAGGGCTGATTGTAATTTAAATCTTTGTGCCTTTTTGCCATGGTTTGATCACATGATTTGCTCTTCTTTAGTGCGCAAGCATAGTTGGGCCATTAGAGGGGTTCTTCCTGGTGTCTCCATGTTTTTGCTGGCAGCTGCTGTGAATAATAGCTTTTAAGCTACCTGGCAAATTGTTCTTGTCAGGGACAGCACCTTTCACTTGTTTTTGCTCATTGGCTGCTTTGGTGGAGTGGGCATAGCTGTTCATTGGGACAACTTGCTGAAGGAGCTGGTGCCGTACATGTGAACCTCGACTGGTGTTGGCCTACATGCACTCAAGTGCTCCTTTGTAGTCCTTGGAGCTCAGGAGCTTCCTCGTCTGGCACGATTAGTGGGGAGAGTGGATTAGAAGCATTCGCGTCCCCTGAAGCCGAGGAATTCAGCTTGATATGAGTATAGGAAAAAAAACTACTACAAGTAAGCTTAAACTCTTTAAAAACTCCTTTAAAAAATCCTGTTATTTAGCAGGAGATTTGCTAAATGATTTGCTAGAGAAATTGAGAAGAAAACTCAGAGTCTGGAGACTCATATGTGATATACTTTGGGCATATTAATTCATGACTGAAGGGACTAAGGTGCATATTTTTTTTTTTGTTGCCATTAAATTTTTATAACATTTTCCGTTCCAGAAATACAATCCAACAACTTCAAATGCAAACACACAGTGGTACATACATATTCATATCCATACATAGAGTAAAGCAAGCTCTGTAACATAACCCTGTAACCCCTCCACCCATTCCCTTCCCACCACCCCATAACCCTCCCAGCACAAGTCCAATAAGGTAGCATGCCATCAAACAGTAGCTAGTCTACACCCTCCTATAAAGAATAAATAGCATAAAAGGGGCCCCAAATCCTATCATACCTAGGAAGCTTATTCTGGAGGATAGCTATCATTCTCTCAACCCTCAAACTAGCTAACAATTCCTCCAGCCATTCAGTGTAGCTGAGCACGACAGAATCCTTCCAGTGTCTGAGGACAATTTTCTTAAGCGTGGCAGCAATCAGAACTATATGGAACCTCCTACTCTTGACAGGAATATGAGAGACATCTCCCAGCAAACATATTTCAGGAGTAAAGAGGTCCCCTAGTCCCAGTAACGGATTCAGTCTGTTTTTAATTTCTGCCCACAACGGGGTTACCTTAGGACAACTCCAGAAAATATGCATCAAGTCCCCAACCCCGGTTTGACACCTGTAACATATAGAGTTAGTAGCAATTTTCAAACTAGCCAATTTTGTGAAGAATAGTAAATATTGTGAAGCATTTTGACTGCATCAGCCTTAATTGATCCTGCAAAAGAATTTATGACAGTTCTTCCATGCGCCTTCCAATTGAGCGCAGCATCAGGAAAGACTGAGGTCCAATATGAACTTTGAACGGGTTTAGAGAATAAGCCCTCAAATAACACTGCATATATTTTGGAGATTGCGTGTGGCAAACCTGCCAGCAGCCCTAACACGTCATAAAAGTCCAACCTAGGGTTCCGGATTGCCCCTCTACCCATCTTTGCAACTAAGAGATGCCTGATCTGATATATCTTAAAAATTGCCATAGTAGGCATCTCAAATTTATTCAGAATCTCAACAGAGGAGAGTATCTCCCCATCAGGCAAAAAAAAGTCTTTCAAACAGCATGTACCAGGCAGGGGCAGCCATGCCAGGGCTGAAAATTTTATTACCTATTACGAAACGTGGATTACCCCAAATTGGCTGCACCCAGTCATTAAGGTGATCATATTTCAGGAAGCAACAAAGTTGGGTGTGGGCTCTCACAGAAATCCCAATTGGGGAGCTACGCAGCTGGGGGGGCAACAGTTTTGGAGTGAGATGAAGCAGAGCCTCAGGTTTCAAACCGTATTTCCGAGTCAGGGCCAATTCAATCTGTTACCATAGAGGCATATAAGAATGCTGTACTGAAACTTCTGTACCCTTCACCCACCTCAGATACTTGCAGGCATGAGCTGCCCAGAAATATAGGGCAAAATGCAGGAGCCTTAACCCCCCCAATAATTTTGGAGCTGCCAACTTTTGATAGGCCATACGAGACTTCTTATAACCCCATACGAAATTAGCAATCATATTATGTAGCTTCCTAAACCAAGTAAGTGGTATCCAAATATTCAACATACTGATAGGGTAAAACAATCTAGGAAAGACGTTCATTTTAACTAAATTAATCCTCCCCCATAAGGAGATTGGCAACCTCACCCATCTTTCTAAATCTAGCTCAATGGCGTGCACCAGGGAATCCAAATTTAACTGAAATGTTTTAGTCCTGTTCCTTGTTAAATTCAGACCAAGGTATTTTATAAAATCTGACTTCCAGGACAAACCCAGTTCCGCAATCTCCTGCTTAAAAACATTTTTATTGAGGGGAAATACGACTGATTTATCTAAATTGAACCTATAGTTAGCCAATTTACCAAATACCGAATAACATCCAGAAGAGCAGGAATGGACACCCTGGGTTAAAACGTAAATCAAAGATCATCTGCGTATGCCGTTATTTTTCTGAGTATAGTCCAGAATTCTAATACCAGCAATTTCTTGCTCACGTACTATTGTCCTGATGAGGGGTTCTAGGTATAGGTTAAAGAGGAGAGGGGACAAAGGACATCCTTGTCTAGTACCTATGTAAAGATTAAAGGGGTCCGATGTGGCACCATTACAAACTAACCCTCGCTGTAGGGTTTGAATAAAGGGAGCCTATCCATCTTAAGAAAGGATCAGGAAACCCAAATTTCCCCATTGTAGTTAGAAGAAACCCCCAGTGAACCCTATCGAAAGCCTTCTCGGCGTCTGAAGACAACAGGGCCATAGCGGTACCACTATCATCAGACACCGAGAAGGCATGAGCTAAGGTTCTCAGGTGATCAGTGGAAGACCTGTCTCTCACAAAACCGACTTGTTCTGGGCCAATAATTCAGGGTAAAACCCGACTTACACGTTCTGCCAACAACTTGTCCAAAATCTTAATATCATAATTAAGCAGGGATATAGGCCTATAACTAGATGGCTGTTCAGGGGGGTTATATTGCTTGGGAATTAAAACAATAAGTGCTTCAAATAAAGATTGATCCTGTACCTGATGACATAAAATGTATCTGAACAATCTGAGAAGTAAAGGGGATAATAATTTAGAAAACTTTTTGTAAAAATTAGGCGAGAGCCCATCAGGCCCTTGGGTTTTATCCAATGGGAGATTCTGAATAATTGATTCAATCTCACCCTGAGTAATATCAGTCATTAACTGTGCCCGTTGGAGTTCAGACAGCAAGGGGAGATCCAACCCTTCTAAAAAAGTGAGAATCTCCTTCTCAGTGGGGGAATTATCCATTTTACTATACAGAGATTTAAAGTAGTATCTGAATTCCTGCACTATCTCCCCAGGCAAGGTTTTAACTTGGCCATCTGCCTTAGATTGAATCCCTGGGATTATCTGAGATGATTCCAGTTGCTTGATTCTCCTAGCAAGAAGCATAGCCACCTTTTCACCCTGATCAAGATAACTAGCCTTGGTCTTAATTAATGCTAATTCCGCTTGTTCCCCGAGCAACTTTAAGTAGAGATCCCTCAGCCTAACCAGCTCCAGCTTCTCATCTTCAGAAGACTGTGAGGTCAAGGTAGCTTCTCTACTTCTTATTCGGTTCAGCAACTCGGATAGAATTTGTACCCTCTCCTTCTTCCTTTTGGATGCCAGACCTATTAATATACCTCTTATGAATAGTTTAATCACTCCCCAAACAACATTGGGGCTAATATTATCTCCTAAATTATTAGCTATAAATTCTTCTATTTGTGTGAAATAACCTCCACTATTTTGGGACTATGACATTTGATTATTAATCTTCCACCTACTGCCCTCTTGGGAAGAGTGGAAAAAGAGATTGACCCGCTACCACTGCATGATCGGAAGGGGCCCGGTATAATTTCAGACTCCAGCACACCAGGAAGAAGAGTACAAGAGAATAACAGGTAATCTATACGGGATGCTGAACCATGAACTGAAGAAGTAAACGTATATTCCCTAGCTTTCGGGTGAACAACTCTCCACACGTCCACTAGACCGATCTGGTCCAGCAGCTCACCTAGAGCCCTCTGAGCTGGAGAAAAGACCGCAATATTTCTCCTGGTTTTATCCATCAGAGGATCTAACACCAAATTCAGGTCTCCCCCTAAAATCATGGGAATCTGTACAAACGGGGTCAGAATTTCCAGAAGTTTAACAAAAAACCCTTGCGAATCTGAATTGGGGCCATAAATAGACCGAAGAAGTACTTCCACATTTTGTAGCCTACCCCTAACAAACACATATCTGCCCTCACCATCCTGAATTCCCGAGGCAGTATAGCGCAGTAGTCTAAGGCTGTGAGCTGCAAATCTGGTGACATCCAGCAGACCAGACCTGGGTTTGAATCTCACAGCTTCCACTTGCGTACTGTGTGGTCTTGAGCAAATCACTTAACCTCCTTGTGCTCCCAGGTTGCTCCTATAAAAAAAGCTTCCAGCTTAGTATACTATACCTGGTTAAACAACTAAATAAATGATTGTAAAAAGCTAACTATATACATTTTCAAACCAAGGGATCCCAGTTTCACATAAAGGTTCACATATATTTGTATAACTGCAGATACACAAGGGGGAAGAAAAGATAGAAACAGCATGAAATAGCAAGTGAAGGCAGGGAGACTCCTGAGACTGTCAGAGTGATCAGTTCCTAGGTCTCACAAGAAAATTTTTTATTCAGAGGAAACATGAGAAAGAATTTCTTCACTGAACGGGTGGTGGACAAGTGGAACACCCTGCCAGAGGAAGTGGTGGGGGCTGAAACAATCACGGGATTTAAGAATGCATGGGATAGACATAAAGGAATTCTAGAGGTCAGGGGTAAGGGGAAATAGACTTCTAGGAAAACAAACTGAACTTACAAGCTCAAATGGGCAGACTAGGTGGGCCATAGGCCCTTATCTGTCGACACTGTCTATGTATCTATGTATCTATGAATAATCTGAAGTGGGGTAAAGGGAACAGACCTACGCTGAAGCACCATAACACCTCTGCTTTGAGTGCTACCTTGCAATGAAAAAACTGACCCCATTTACAGACGCCTCATAGAATTGCACTTAGTTTGGAGCAAGTGTGTCTCTTGTAGGTACACAATGTCGGCCTTTAATACCTCTAAATGCTTTAATATACTATACTGCTTAACTTTCTGGCGTGCTCCTTTATGTTCCAGGTTACAACTTTAAACACCCTTACAGTGCCATTTTCTTGAGTTTCTAATTCAGACCATGGTATGCTCCCATTTAATCGGTACTCCATGTCACCAGTATTAAGACTTGTGCACCACCCACAATTTATCCCCCTGACAGCCCCCATAAGCACTATAAATCCCAATTACACTAACCCCACGATCCCCCTCCCCCTCCCACATCCCACGGTCCTTGATGACAGCTTGCATCACTGTATCATCTCCCTCCCTGCCCCCGCCCATAGCACTAATAAGAATAATGCTCAACATTAATTTCCCCATGATAGGAAGCGCCCAACTGTAACAACTTTCCCATCTCAAAATCCCCAATCATCAACACTAAACATTTATTAACACTTCTCAAAAACAATGAAAAAGGGAATAACTATCCCCAACATCCCTTCACCAAAGTAAATTTGCACCAAATTGACCCTCAAGGGCATCCCAATACCCCTTTCATAACTTACAATACAAAGCACTAAACCCTAAGAGACGCCCTATTAACTAACTAATACACATTCCTTATATCCCCAAAACATTAAATAACATTGAGGCAGGATTCTAGTGGCCAGTCCAAAAACAGTATCAGTCCCCCCCACCAACATCATTCGTGTGCTCCACACGAGGCCATAGTCCATGTAACAGTCCACAGAGAATCATGGTGTCAACCGGCTTTACTATCCACCTTCTGGCCTGTTAGTCGGAACCATTACTTCCCTCTTACCGATCTTCCCAAGGATCATCCAGTGTCCACAATCCTATTCCGCTGGCAACCATATGTCATCCGATTGCAGATACACATTCCAAATCCCTGTACCTCTGTATATGCGAAACGCATATGAATAACCTGCCCCCAAGAAGCTGACCCGGTGTTTCAAGGTGAAGTAAACTCCGGCACCTTGTGTATACGTAACCAAACACCCTTACGCCGAGATCTGTGCCATATAAAGAATCGCCCTTATGCGGGTCCGGAAAATTAAGTCCGCATCCTATCGGTCCCAAATTAAGAGCACTAGCCACCAGGTCCTCAAATACACCAGAACCACCAACGAAGTCCAGCAAAAAACTTAAATGACCTTTCCTCTTATCCCAGGAATAAATGCATCAAAGGGAGCTAAGCCCTTATTTGATATTGAAGAGGGAAGGTAATGCAAGCTGAAGTGCCGCTAAGGCTTTATCCGGGTCGTCGAACTTTCTCCACAATTCCAAGATGTATACATGCAACACCGCAGGATATACCATTTTAAATTTAATACCCGCCGCAATAATATTTGACACAAGGGGGTGGAAAGCAGCTCTCCTCTGCCGAACCGATAATGGCAAGTCCTGGGTGATCCTTATATCAACCCCTTCCCATTTCAAGGCTTTAGCTTCCTTGACCTTCTGTAGAAAACTTTGTTTCTCTTGGAAATTCAGGAACGTGGCCATGAAAATACGCGGAGGTGCCCCTTGCTGTGGTATAGGGTGGAGGGCTCGGTGTGCCCTTTCTATATTGTAACAATGTCCAAAGGGTGAGGGACCTGCGATCTTCTCCACAAATTTCTGAAAAGAATTTAACTGGCTCATTACCCTCTTCCTTTTCAGGCAGGCCGATCACCACCACGTTGTTCCTCCGACTCCTGCCCTCGAGATCCTCCATTTTGGCTTCAAGGCTGGCTAAGCGCTGCCTTAATTTGACCAGCTCAGGATCGAACCTCTCTACTCGATTTTCCACCGATCTAACCCGTGCCTCATTATCGGACACCTTTCTGTTCAGGTCCTCCAAGGTGGATGTGATGGTTTTAATTTCTGTAGCCATTTCCACCATTTCGGCCTTAAAAGGCCTAAATTCCTCAAGAAACTTAGCCACTGTTAACAGGTCTTCCCCCTCACTGCCCGGGTAGTTGAGCTGGGATGGCTGCGACTGCGAGGCCCGCGGCTTCTTCGGGGCCTTTTCCGGGGTTGCCGGAGGGGTGTGCTTTGCCGCCGCCTTTGGCATCTCCTCTTCCATCTGAATATCAACCACCTTTCTTGAGGCTTTCGATCTGTAGATAACACCTTCAAAGACTCTGAAATACCACCGGAGATCCCAGGAGAAACATAAATGGACCGGGTTTGTGCAGAGCAGGCAGAGAGCGCGGCTAGCAAGAGCTCTGCATCACGTGACTCCCCTAAGGTGCATATTTTGTTTTCACCCTTGAACCAGAAGAGCCAGCCTGATGTAGTGAAGCTTTTGCTATAAAAATTGTTATTAATTTTTACTAAATTTGAGTATGGTTTTATACTGCAGAACTGTATAATTGATGAGTGTTTGTGATGGATTTAGGAATTCCTGGGGTTAGCTTTTAAAACTTGAGGGGCTTTGCTGGCTTATATGATGGACTGATATAGAATTATTTTTTTGTTTGCTAGTGCCAATCGAGGTTTTTACAAGGAGGTCTACCATCCTGTCTGTCTCTCACAACCCCAGGGTACCAAACCTACTCCAGTCAGGGGTACTGGTCTATTATGAGCTATTAAAAAAAATACAGATATAAGCAATTTGAGCTGAAGACTGGACTTGGAAAATTATGTACACAAATGCTCACAGTCTGGGAAACAAGATCCCAGACCTGCAGGCAATAATGACAGAGGCTAAACTGGACATAGTAGCAATTAATGAGACATGGTTTACCAGTAGCCACACTTGGGAGACTTCAGTACCTGACTATGTACTGTTCAGAAGAGACCGAGGTGCAAAAAGGGGGGTGGAGTGGCCCTGTATGTCAATGAAAATATCAAAGCTATAGAAATTCAGAATACACATAAGGAGCCAGAAGAACTGTGGGTCACCCTGGAAACAGGAAATGGGACAGCCATATGAACTGGGGTTGTCTACAGGCCCCCAGACCAGGCAGAACACATAGACACATTACTGTTAGAAGATACACACAAAAAAAACAGCTAAAGGGGAGGTTCTAATAATGGGACACTTCAACATGACAGATACAGATTGGTCAATACCAGCAGAAACATCTGCCAGAACTAGAAATATGGTGGATTCCCTGCAGGGGGAGGGCCGCAAACAACTGATTCAACAACTCACAAGAGATAGGGCTAACCTAGATCTAATACTGACTAACAGGGAAAGAATTAAAGATCTCTAGGTAGAAGGTCACCTGGGGGCCAGTGACCATCACATGGCATGGTTCAATTTGGCCACTAGAACTAAATCATCCCAGTCCACATCAGAAATATGGGACTTCAGAGGAGCTGACTTTGATAAGATGGCCAACAGTTAAGCTAGCCCTGGCAAAAAGAAATACAGGTGAGGGGGTACAGGCAAAGTAGGCAAGCATTAAGGATGCAATACTTGAAGCAACATCCCATTGTGTTAGAGAGAAAAGGAAGTGCAAAAGAAGAAGGACACCACTTTGGTTCTCAAAAACAGAAGCAGCAAAGGTCAGAGTCAAAAGGCTGGCCTTCAGGAAATATAAGGGAACACAGCGGGATGAAGATAGGGAGCATACCAAACTTCCCTAAGGAATGCAGGGAAGGCAGTAAGGCAGGCAAAGGCCCAAACTGAGGAAACACTTGCACAAACAGTAAAAGAAGGTGGCAAGACTTTCTATAGATACATTAGTAAAAGGAAAAAGTCCAGAGGGGGTATTGCTAAGATCAAAGGGGATAAGGGTGCATGTGCGGAGGAGGACCATGTAAAAGCATCTATCCTAAATAGATACTTCTGCTCAGTATTTACTGAGGAGAAGGTAAGGCAGGGCTCACAGCTCAGCGCCATGGGGACAGGGGGGAGGGAGGTGTACACTAGTCCCTTCACAAAGAAAGGGTCCTACAAGAGCTCAATAAGCTCAGGGTGGACAAGGCAATGGGACCCGATGGCATACATCCCAGGGTACTAAAGAAGCTAAGGGTAGAACTAGCAGAGCCATTATCAGAACTGTTTAGTGAGTCTCTGAGCACAGGAGAGGTCCCAGAAGACTGGAGAAGGGCTCATGTGATCCCTCTCCACAAGAGTGGTAGCAGGGAGGAGGCAGGGAACTATAGACCAGTCAGGCTTAACTCAGTAGTGAGCAAGATTATGGAGGCAGTCCTTAAGGAAAGGATAGTTCAACACCTGGAATCCATAGGAGCACAGGATCCAAGACAGTATGGGATTACAAAAGGAAGGTCCTGTCAAACTAATCTTGTACTGGGTGGCAAACTGGTTGACAGGCAGAAAACAGAGAGTAGTGGTAAATGTTATACAGTCAGAAGAGATTGGAGTCACAAATGGGGTACCTCAGGGATCAGTTCTGGGGCCAGTCCTCTTCAATATCTTCATCAGTGACATTGCAGATGGACTGGAGGGTAAGGTATGTCTGTTTGCAGATGACACCAAGATCTGCAACAGAGTAGATGATCCAGAAGGGTTGGGCAGAATGAGAAGAAATCTGGATAAACTGACAAAATGGTCGAAAGAGTGGCAACTGGGGTTTAATGCAAAGAAGTGCAAGATCATGCACATAGGGAAGAGAAATCCTGAAGCCACCTATATGCTGGGAGGGGAATTGCTGGCAGTCATAAGGGAAGAGAGAGACTTGGGCATCATCATCACAGATTACCTGAAATCATCCAAGCAGACCACTAAAGCAGTAGGTAAGGGTATGTTAGGGTGTATTAGTAGGGATATCACAAGTCAGAAGAAGGAGGTAGTAATCCCGCTTTACAAGACACTGGTTAGGCCCCATCTGGAGTACTGCATGCAGTACTGGAGGCCACACCTTCACAAGAACATTAACAAAATTGAGGCAGTCCCAAGAAGGGCAACCAAAATGGTGCAGGGACTGCATCAGAAATCATATGAGGACAGATTAACGGAGCTCAATATGTATACCCTAGAGCAAAGGAGGGAGAGAAGTGATATGATCAAAACATTCAAACACCTTAAGGGCATTAACAAGGTGAAAGAGTTTAACATGTTTCAATATAAGAACAATAGCAGGACAAGAGGACACAGTATGAGATTAGAGAGAGGCTGATTAAGGGGGAATGTGAGGAAGTTCTTTTCCACAGAAGGGAAAATGCATGAAATGGCCTACCTCAGGAAGTGGTGGATATGAATACAGTGCAGAGCTTCAAACAGGCATGGGATAGGCATAAAAGAGCAAAACAGATGAGTATGAACAGATAGACCATTGACAGAGCTAAGGCCGATAGCATATTCTTAAGGTAGAAAAAGAAATGGGCAGACTGGATATGCCTTGCGGTCCTTATCTACCATCACCTTCTATGTTTCTGTTTCTATGACTTCAGAAGTACTTTCCCTTCCTTAATGGTTAGCGCTGGTTGTGCTGCTTCTTTTTCAACTGGTGCTTGGACTACGAGCTGTGAACTGTTACTAGTGGTGGTGATTATAGATCGGGAAGTAACTTGGAGATCTTTGGCCTGAGAATATTTATTAAGCATCTGAAAAAGGACACTTGTAAAACTATTGAGTTGCCCTCATTTGGGCGAGACCTGGGAAGTAAAGCTGTGAGACTGTGAGACTATAATTGCTAACATTGTGTTCCTGGGAGAGATCTGTTTATGGACACTAATTCTCTACAGCTATTCTCAGACAAAACAGCCTGGTGGTGGTAAGTTGTGTACAGCTGTACAGCTGTTTAGCTTGACATTTAGCACTATTAGCACATTTAGCACTACTGCACTTTTGCTTGCAAATCGAGATAGAGTTGAAACCTCAATAGTTTGTTATTGTGAGCACTTCTAGGAAATGTCAGCAGGAATGGTAATTACCAGAAGTGAGAGGGGCAATTCACCACCAGGCATCATGTCTGGAGAATCAGTGTCTCAAAATTATAATAGCAGATACACAGGAAGATGTACAGGATTCCCCTAACCAAAGTAACATAAGAAAAATTGGAGGAACCAGAGTTAAGAAATTTAATTTAAAAAAAAGGAATTCTGTACATAAACTCCAAAAGCCAACTAATACAGTTAAAAATATTGTTGTGTTGGTACAGAACTCCGGCCGCTCTATGTTCAGCAAAATTAATGCCACATTCCAACTGTTGGAGATGCCAACAAGCCGGAGCCCACCTATTTCACATATTGTGGGAATGTCCACAACTCTCTGGTTTCTGGGATGCAATTAGGCAAGACTGCTGCTCAGTATTAGGTATAAGAAACCTCCAGTTAGACCCTAAACTTTTGCTAGGAGATATGTCTAGTCTTTCTACACTGCCAAAGGCCCTCCAGGAATGGATCATGGTGGCCCTATTAGAGGCCAAACGGCTCCTTTTAATGCAGTGGAGACAGGTTAACAGTCCAAGTATAAGACAATGGCATGCAGCTATAGCCAAATTAGCACTATTGGAAAGGTTGACCTATGTTCACCGAGGTCTAGTGGTTCACTTTCATAAAAAATGGGATTCTTATCTCAACTCACCATTGTGTAAAGACCCTTGCCCTCTATGTATAGCTCTCCCCCCCACCAGCAATTAGGTAGACTGCCCTATATACCCTAGTTGCCTATTAGTAAATGAGTAGCTACAACTAAGAAGGATAGACTGTATTTATATATAAATGTATATGCATAGAGTATATATGTCGAGCCATTTGTAAAATAATGTACACTGTAAGAATTTGGACCATGAGGATCTTCCTACATATATGAGAGGAATGAATATGGAAGTGTAATGCAAAACTGGAAAACGCTGGAAAATCTTAATAAAATCTTCTATGATAAAAAAAGGAATTCTATTCAAGAGAAATGAATTGTTAAGCAGAGGGGCACAAGTGTCATCCCTAGAAAAGGGTTTGAAAGGGAAAAAAAACAACTTAAATTAACTGATTTGTGGACAGATAAAGAAGGAGCCCAAAGGTATCTCTCTGCTCCTGTTCAGGTTTCACCTGTGTGTCTGGATCAGTCAGAAGGAGAAGACCAAGGCGATTTACAAAATTACCTTGGTGTACAGCATACCAGTCACTCAGAAGAAATGATTTCTTACAAACAGTATGAGTGGGAGACATACACAAAGCTCAATTAGTTATGAGATCTCTGATTCCCCAGAACTAGATTTATCTCCAGCCTCCTTTTCTGACCAATTTAGTGTGAATGGCCTTGCATCTCCTAGGGTTATCCATAAATGAACTTCACAGGCCTTAGCTCAGGAGATGGAGAAAGTTGAAATTTCTGGGTGGCCTTTTTTTATTATACAATGGCAAGAAAAAATCTTGGACCCTGATTGGTCAGTGTTGGGCAGGAGCTATGATGTTATCCCAGTACGATATCATGGGTCTGCTGTCATCATTATGGCTGCTATGGAGCATGATCCCTCTTTTTGCATCTCCTCTTAAGAAACAAAAATATTTTTTCACTAACAAAAACATTCTAATAGAATTAAGAGGAGAACTAGTGACACCACTGACTACCCTTTTCAACAAATCATGGGAGGATGGTGTGGTACCTGAGGACTGGAGGAAGGCGGATGTGATTCGTCGTCACAAAAATGGGAGCAAAACAGAGGCAGGAAACTAAAGACCTGTCAATTTGACCTCTGTGGTAGGGAAAGTGATGGAATCACTTCTGAAGGAAAGAACTGTTGAGTACCTAGAGGCCAGTGGGGCACAGGACTCAAGGCAGTATGGGTTCACAGCTAGAAGGCCATGTCAGATGAATCTAATTGATTTATTTGACTGGGTGACCAAAGTAGTAGACCAAGGAGAGGCTGTGGACATTGTCTACCTAGACGTTGGCAAGGCATTTGACACAGTCCCACACAAAAGATTAATAATCAAATTAACCAGCCTGGGAGTTGGTCCCAGGGTGGTAGCCTAGGTAAAACGTTGCCTGGACAAGAGGACACAGAAGGTAATTGTAAATGGAGTCCACTCTGAAGAAAGGGGGGTTACTAGTGGGGTACTGCAGGGTTCAGTACTGGGTCCAGTCCTTTTTAATGTCTTTATTAGTGACATTGTAGAGGGACTGGAAGGAAAAGTATGCCTTTTTGCAGGTGACACAAAGCTCTGCAACAGGATTGGTACACAAGGAGGCATGGAAAGGATGAGAAGGGACTTGACAAGGTTGGAGGAATGGTCAGAAATATGGCAACTTGTTTTTAATGCAAAGAAGTGCAAAATTATGCACCTGGGAAACAAAAATCCAGGGGAAGATTACACAATGGGGGGGGGGACAGTAACAACAAAAATTTAAAGGGATCTGGGGGTAATCATATCAGATGACCTTAAGGTTGGCAAGCGATGTGAGAAGGCAGTAGGGAGGGCTGGAGGGATACTGGGATGTAAAGGAATAGGCAACACCAGCAGAAAACAGGAAGTTGTTATCCTTCTGTACAGACAGTTGGTGAGACCCCATCTGGAGTACTGTGTCCAGTTCTGGAGACCCCATCTCCGCAAGGACATAGACAGGATGGAGGTAGTCCAGAGGAAGGCAAGTAAAATGGTGCAGGGTCTGCAAGAGAAGCCATATGAGGAGAGACTAAAGGAGCTTAATATGTATACCCTTGAGTAAAGGAGGGAGAGGGGGGACATGATATAAACTTTTAAGTTCCTCAGTGGAATCAACAAAGTCCAAGAGGGTAGCATGTTTCAGAAAAACAGATGTTCAAGAACAAGGGGACATAATTTGAAGATAAAGGGGGGACAGCTCAGGGGCAGTGTGGAACAGCCTTCCTGAGGAGGTTGTGGAGTCTAAAAGTGTGGGAGAGTTCAAGAATGCATGGGACAGACATAAGGCAATTTTTGTTGGGGGGGGTATAAAGAAATATGCTGTTGGTTAACTAAGCTCTGCAGCTTATCCTGTAGGTAGGGAAATGGACAGACTAGGTGGGCCAAGCGGTCCTTATCTGCTATCAAAGTCTATGTTTTAATGCTTCTATGTTCCCATGAAAGTATAGAAAGGGCATCCACATCTTGATCCCCATCACCCTTATCCAAGTCTAGCTGACCTTCAGAGTTCATTTGTTTGATGTTATCTACAGACTGCATTTGTCAGGCTGAATCAATAACTATCTTCAGTGAGAAAGTATTAGGGTGAATCAGGTTTCCAAAATCAATCAGGGAGTCATCTGCCTCCAGGATTGATTCTGGACTATCCTTGGTCTTTGTCAGCCCAGAAAAGACTTCACCCTAGTCTAAGGGGTTAACTAAATGTATTCCCAAACAGTACAATTTACTGGCCAGAGAAAGCAAGCTGCTAGCTGTATGAGGATTTTTAAATGTAATATTGATCTGTGTTGTGGGCTCAAAATCTCCATATAACTTTAAGGACTCCACCATGTTTCTCAAGATATGAAATCCTAATGCTCTTTCCAAGAAGAAAAACAAATCTTCCCTAACTTTCTTATGAGAATCCTTGAGTGAAGCCTTCCACCCAAAGATAGTTATGGTCCTACTCAGCCATAAGTTTCTCTGCTTCAGTACATGATCCTCTATCACTCATAAGATTTTTCTCTGTGATATCGTATCCTTCTTATTCTTCACCTCCATATGGATAACCTCTTCTGGGGAAGGATAAGACTGTATAGATCCCTCTATACATGATAACTTCATGTCTACATGTCTACATACCTTGGGACCATTATAGATAATGAGAATTCTGGTCTTTTTTTTACCATGGATGGAATTTTCCCTAAAATAAAATTAGCAGTGTCTATCTATACATGAACAATACAACTGAACAGTATTCTCACATTCTGGATTTGGAGGCCTTAATGCCTCCAACTTGTCATTTGGGTTAACATTCTGTAGTCCAAAATAGCTTAGCATCCTATCAAGAAGCAACTGATTAGTGTCATTCTCTGTCTTGGGAATACCCTGAATCTCAATGATAAACTCAGCATTTTCAGATCCCCTCCTTCCTATAGAAGCTCCTTTCTTGTCCCACCAGTAAGATCAATCGGTGGATTATCAGTGATCTCAGCCTCCCCCGATATACTGTTTGTGATTCTTCACTTAGAATTTCCTCATACAAATTTTCATCTTGCTTAATGAGATTAAAACAAGACAGTCCCTCTTCTACCAACCCCTGCAACTTATTACTAATTGCCTACTGGGGTTCTGTGTGGTTGGGTGGGGTGAGGGGTACCACTGGATCACCAGGGCATTACAATACGGGTCTTCACCATGATAACAGAAATGGGCAGGTGGGATTCCAGTTGACCACCAGGGACCTCATATTGCCATGTTTTGGGGAATCTGGACTCAGGTGTGTAGGGGGACCACTAGACCACTAGGGATGGGTTTGTTTCCAACTCATCAGGGTATTGAGGACTGGGGGAGCCACTAGACTACCACGGTTTACTGTATTAACATATGCTGTGTGATTGTGGCTACAGGGTGGGGGATGCCCCAGGATCCCCACAGCTTACGTCATGCTGTGCAGGGCGCCAGGCACAAGCCGCTGGCCTGCCCTGCACAAGGCATGCAAATGTGGCCATAATGACATGCAAATGGCCCCATTTGCACATTGCATATATTATGTGCCCCCTACTGAATATCATGGGTGATGCGCCTAGCGCAACTGCACTTGTGCTGGTGCATCCCCGTATTCCCTATCTGTGGCTTGCATCAGTGCTGTGCCACTGTGCCATGCTCAGTATGTGCGCTGACCCTGCCATATTCAACAGTGCTGTGCCATGGCGCAGCACAGTTGAATATCACCTGGACCTGGCCCCTGCGCTTCACAGTTGCACTGCGACCAGGCTTGTGCCACTGCCGGGTACAGTCTGAATATCCCAGCCACTGTGTACAAAAGTGCTATATAACCCTGTTAGTTACCTTTCCTTTCCTTTCCTTGAATGTTATCACAGGATGAAAACAATGTTCTAGCTACAGTAAAAGAATAAAAATTCCAGTAATCTGCTTCAGTAATAAACATGCGCGTATACTTAGCTGTGGACTGTCCTTCATCCCATCCCCTGTGGGTAAACCTTTTAAAATTCAGGTGGACATTTTAAAATTCATATGGAAATTCCAGTTACAATATTATTTAATAAACAGAAACATTTGGATTACAACATGGGAACAAGGGATATTTCTTAACAATTGATTCCATTAGAAGAAGCAGACAATCAAGCATTGCTTGCGTATAATGATGGTAACAGGGATTTCCTCTCACAAGTAGGGAAGGATATCACAACAGAGGTGGCAAGTGAATTATATAATGGCAATGAGAATGCTGTGCCTGAATGTGTCCTTTGTTTGATTAAAAATATAATCTAAATACAGAGTACTCAGGCTGCGTGTGCCAAAGGGGGCGTGCACCATCCTTGTGACACAAAATGGACTGCTGCCTGGCACTAGGGGGCTTGTGGCAGATGCAAGCTGCCATATCCTCTAAATTGGGATTTGCAAACCCTCCCAGAAGGCCAAATGTTAAGAATCCTTAGGGCATTAGAAGTGTGTCCACTGGGGGGGTTTTGAGCCCTGTCCCTGTTTGTCGTGATCACCCCCTTCCCAGCCATTATCCCCTGTAACTAACATAAGTATAACCCTGATGGTTTAGCTGATCCCCCCAGTCCCAGACCCTGTTATTATAGCAAGCATATCCCTGGTGGTTTAGTGACCCCTCTGCCCATATCCCGATTTAGTACAATACACACCTTCCTGGTGATAAAGCGGTCCCCCTACCCAGCCCCATCCCCTGTTATTATAATAAGCATATCCCCGGTGGTTTAGCAGCTGCCCTGCCCTGATCTCCATTAGAATACACACATTCTGCCCCAATCTCCATTTAGTAAAATACATACATTCTGCCCCAATCTCCATTTATTAAAATACAAACATTTGCTGGTGGTCTAGCACACCCCTTCCTATCCCTGAGCAGCAAATATAATAGAATATATATTTCCCTGGTGGTCTAGTGGACCCCCCACCCAAGCAGGCAGTGCCCCACCACCCCACTGTCCCTGTCCCATCCCTGAGCTGGCAACTGGCACAGCCCTCTGCACTCCTCCTTGGCCAGACACTGACTGATCTGTCAGGAGCACATTCTGTATACAGTATTCATGTATTTATTTTATTTTATTTATTTATTTAAAATTTGATATCCGAGAAAGGCACCATGAGCAATTGCTCATTTCCAGGCATGACCCAGGGAAAGGGGATACAAAACAACAGAGGGTAGACAAAATACAGTGCAGAATAATGCAGTGTACAAAAGAGAGCTATTTACATAAAGGTAGTTACTTATATAGTACAGTGAGTATCTACAATATTTACAGAATAGGGTTACATATATAGATAGTAGTTAACAGCAGTGTGGAGCAAATCACATAGAAAGCCTGCTGCCTTAGAACTGGAGTAAGGAGATGCAAGACATGGGCAGAAAGTGAGAAGTCTTTGGCAGGGAGACAGGTAGAGGAAGTAGAGGGGGTTGATCTGAGTAAGCACTTAAGTGCAGGAAAATAGGGGGTGAGGCAGGTTGTGGGGGTGCTGTTCTAGAGGGTTGGAAGCCTATTAGAGAAGGTTACTTTGCTGATTGAAGTGCGGGCTCATGGACGGGCAAAGGATAGAGAGCTGATTGTCCACAAGTTGTATGGAGAGAGGGTGTCAGGTTTGAGGACAGAAGCAATGTATGATGTTTATGAGGTATGGAGGTAAGGGGGTAAATTAAAAGGACTAGCAGTGGCATTTGGGCAGACTGGATTGGCCACAGTGTCCTTTTCTGCTTTCACATTTCTATCTTTATATGTATGTTGGTAGAGTCCAAAACCAGAATTTGGATAAGAGGGTGGAGCAGTGGGAACCACGTCTCTGAGAGAGGGATTGGAGGGATAGGGAGACATAGAGGTCACAGTGGTGAGTCAAATGGGGAGTCTGAGATAAACCCACAGAAATCATGGTAGAGTTTAGAGTTCCAGAGAACAAGTTTAGAGAGGGAGGTTGCAAGGACAACACTGAAAAGTACATCAACATACTGTAGTTGAAGGCAGGGATAAGCCTTTTAACCACTGAATTGTGTCAAACAGAAAGAAGAAGGCTGGCCTTATGATAGTAAAGTAACTCTAATTTAGGGTGAAGCTTGGAGTGTAGGGTGTTTATGAGGGAAGAAAAGTCAAGTGAGGGATCAAGCCAAACTCCAAGGTACTTGTAGGCAGGGACATTTTCAAGGGGAGTGGACATTCCTGAGAGGAAGGAGGGTAGGATATGAATCCTGTCTAGTTTTTGCTTGGTTCCAAATGTCATAGCAATTGTTTTTTTTTGACATTTAGTTCTAAGCAGTTAGCGTTAAACCAGCAGGTAACTGCTGAGACATTTTTTTGTAGTGGTGATTCGATGGCTGAGACAGTGGAATCAGAAAAGAAGAGGACGGCATGATCTGCATACATGTGGATCTTGGCAAGGGAGCACAATGAATGGAGGTTATTAATGAACAGGGAAAAAAGAAAATGCCATGTTGTGGAGGGTGCGATAGGTCTGCAAGTCAGCTGGGTCATGTGAGGTTTTTAATACGGTACCACAAGAGGTCATGGGATTTGCACCTGGCCAAATTTTCCAGGGTCATCCAAGGATGGTGGGAGCACTTTACTCTGACAGATGTTATCGGGGCATGGGCATCCCAAATATTTAGAAAGATGGTTGTGAGGTGGGTGAGTGCAGTATCAACAGAGAGGGAGGAGAAGACCAGCGACCAGTTAGCCGTGGCCAAGTCATCAAGCAATTTGCTTGAATCATGGAATCTGAGGGGCCAATACTGGATGTATTTTGGGGGGTTAGAAGGAAGAAGAATCTTCCTAATACAGAAGGTGGGGCAGTGATCACTGAGTGTGTCAAGTGGTATCCCACTAGTGCAGATGTGGTGGGGTGCGATGAGAGCACCCAGTTGAGCTGGGAGTGTGACTGGGAGTGAAGAATAGGATGATTGGGTTCTTTTATCAACTGGGTCAAATTTAATGCAGCTATCTGATGAAAGACATTGAGCAATTAGGGTGACAGTCAGTCTAGATTAAAGTCTCCAAAACAGATGAGTTTTCCCATAGTTGCAAGGGTAGCTACCTCAGTGACACAGGAGACAAGGGAAGAAGGTGAAAGTTTCAGTGAGGCATAAAAAAACACCCACAAAGATGGGTGTTGATGATGGAAAATGGAAGGTGGCTAAGTGGAGTTTGTGGGAATGAGAGATAGCTTCCTGGTGGGAAATTGTGCATGAAATGGAGCTGTGGGAGTAAATAGCAACAACACCAACTCTTTTACCACAGTTTTGCCAATGGAGGATAAAAATAGGAAGGGCCAGCTGGCTGTCTGGAATACGGGAGGAATGCCACATTTCAGAGATATACACTATAGTATGTCAAGGGAGTGCTGAGTGACCCATACTTTCAAGTCATCCAGCTTGGAAAGTAGGATGAAGGCATTAATATGGAAGAGTCACATTCCTTTTTGGTGCACTGAGGGGGAGGCTGAGAGGGTAGGATTTGAGGGGCCAGGGTTTAGTTCAATATCACCAGCCAATAGTAGGAGAATGACCAAAAAGTTAGTATGAGGGGCATGATTTTAATGCTTAAGTCAGTAGCCTCAGGGAGGGAAACATGAAGGGGGAGTGAGAGAGTGTAAATGGTGAATAGTTTCTAGATTTATGAGGGAACAATTGAGGAGCTCAGAGTGAATTTGGAAATTGGGGTATGGAGAGCTTGATAGATGGGGTGGTGGGGGTGACAAAAGAGGATGAAGATAGGCAGGTAGCAGGGAGGAGGTGCTGGAATACGCTGGGTGTAAAACAGGTGGAAAGTAGGAATAAAGAGAAGGAAGGCAAGGACAGAGTAGGGTAGGACAGGGTAGGGAAGAACACCAATGATGGCCATGGGGTTGTTATAATAAGGTGGGATTTGAGATAATGGCCTCTAGCAGCATGGGAAAATAAATAAATGAGCAGCTGGGTGAGGACTGGTGATAAATTACCAAGTAGTGCTGCAGCATATAATTTTATGTATTAGATGTGTTGAGATACTGGTCAAGAGGTGGTTAAATTGCAGAAAGGTTTCAGTGTTTGATAACAGAGATGCAGTTAAGGCCCTCTAGTGGTAAAGGATTATGATGAGTCAATGGGAAAACAAATAAATAGAAAATGATTGTGATTGGTACACATGCTGTAAATAGCAAAATGTTTGGATAGGATGGGAGGGTGGGGGGTGGGGAGATATTGCATAGTGACGCCGGGAATTTCACAACTAGATCTTAGCACATACTAACTCTGGGTGGAAGCCCCAGGGAGCTGAATTAAGGTAAGCTAAAAAATAAAACAAAAAGGCATTGTTTGCTGCACTGGCTCAAAGAAATTTAATGCCAGTGATCAGCCTGAAAGTGCCTGAAAGTGCCCAATATTTTGCTACAGCACTGGTTGGATTTTAACAACAGAACTGGTCAAATGAATTTAAAAGCCAGTAATCAATTGAGGATAAATGAAGGAAATGCTGCCTAGAAGCTAGATTCTGACCGCATACAATTAAGTTGCTTGCTGGCATTGCCCTTGTGGAATGGCATTTCAGGGCACTGCCAAAAAAGAGCCAGAATTTAAAAGACAGGGTGCAGTTCCATAATGTTCATTGGTGGCAGCTTTGTGAATCAATGAGCGCATAGTGTATACAGTACATACTTCTTGACAGTTCATTTGGCTTCTTGCTGTGGTGGAGTGTGGAGGGTTGTGCCATTCACCATCTTGTGGATGGGATGGGGGAAGAGAAGTAGTGGGGAAATGCATGCCAGGTGGGGGGTGGGAATCCACTAGACAATCAGGGAAATATATATTTCTATTATATGGGCTAATCGGGGATTGGTGGGGGGTTTGCTAGACCACCAAGAATGTGTGTATGTTACTAAATAGGGATCAGGGAAGGGGGCTGCTAAACCACCAGGATATAGTCATTATAATAACAACGGTTGGGCCTGGAGGGTTCCGCTTGACCACCAGGATTCTGTGTATTTTACTAAACAGGGATTGGGGTGGGAACTGCTAAACCACCAGGGATATACTCATTATAATAACAGAGGAATGGGCTGGGGGGGATCACTAGATCACCAGCGATATATTTATTTTAATAACAGGGGATCAGGGCTGGGGGGCTCTGTTAGACCACCAGGATATACTTATGTTAATAACTGGATAATTGCTGGGGGGTGCTTGCCACCAGGAACATCTGTCCATGTCTCTATTGCTACAGGGCCACCCCACGGATTGCAGCACACCTTCCAGATGTGCTGTCTGCTGCAGGACCACAGTTTCTGCAAGCCCTGGGACCTTGCCACTGGTACAATATCCTATAATGAATCAGATGCATGGTCCCTGGTGCACCAACAATCGGCAGAAGTTGTCTTCAGTGTAGCTTGTGTCGACCTTTGTGAATCAGGCCCACAGTTTCACGATAGTCTATATTAAGGGCGATCCAAAATCCAAAATTGAGACACAGCTTCTTTTCAAAACTACAGTTTTTAACATCTTAAAAGCAGTGTGAAAAGAAAAAAAATGATGGGAAGCTATAAAAACAACTGATTGATATTGAGTGAAGCCACTTCAGGGTAATGTTTTTGTTATTAAATATTCCTGGAATACTAGAAGGAAATTTCCTGATAATGTTGAAGTTAGAGAAGAAAATGTGATTTTTGTTAATGAGTCAAGATGTTTCCAGCCCCTGGGAATAAGGAAAAATAAGACAAAATCAGCTATGAAAAGGAAAGAAAGGAGGTTCAAAAAGAGAGGATGGAAAGCAACATCAAATCCTGACTTTCTTGGAGCCTGTAAAAGAGACTGAACATTCACTGCTTGGCAATGATACAGCAGAGGGGGAAAGAAGCCTGCAAAATGAATCAATATAAGTACTGTTGGAAAGTGATAAAACTCTGCTAGTAGCACGTTATCTGATGATTCAGGCACTGAATCTGATGAGGTAGTAAATGTTGTTAATAGATTTGAAATACTAGATACATCATTAGATGCATGAAACGTGAATGGGGACAGCAGTCAAACTAAGGCAGAAAATGAAAACTGCTGAACTGGAATGTGACTTGTATTAGGGAAAAGACCAAATATCACATGTGGCTAGATTTGCTAAAGAATTATGACTTTGTAGTACTTCAGCAGACATGGGGAAATAGTAACTCATGTAACCCCCCTGCAAATGGGGGTTCCCAAAAGACTTCCAGGAGCTTGCTTGAATACTCCAAGCCTGAATGGTGTTTGGCGTTTAAGCCATTTATCAGTGAGTGTTTTTAGAACCTCTGGTACTGTCTCTTTAAGAGCTGTCTGCTTGCAGACATAATTAGTTTGTATGGGGGCTGTGTGTTCTTTGATTGAGTACCACTCAAGCTGCTGCCAATTCACTCCATTTTTGCAGTCACTAGGAATGCAAAGGGAACCCATCTGAAAGATGTAACTGTTTGCCAGAAATTATTTAGAGTAATAATGAAAGTACAGTTTGTCTAACCTGCTTTCTTTGCAGTCAGATCTGTGTCTGCCTAGTGCCCCATTCTGGTTTTAAACTGCTGAACTGGACCAATCAGTGCGGGGTAAGCTAGCTCTAAAATGGTGCCTTGGACGAATCAGAACTTGGACTCATAATCTGAGCCAGCCACAAGAGGATTGTGTGGGCAGTGACTCTGGGAGATGTAGTTTAGACTTCGGCGCCTTTTTGGACCAACAGCAGCAGTCTATTGTGAGGACAGCCAATCCAGTCAAGAACTGGGAGGAACTCAAAGGAAGTGCCTGTTTTGTCTGTTGGAGTTTCAGTTTAGATCTGGCAGTGAAGGGGAAAGAAACCCTGTGCTCCTTCAGTGCACAGTTTCAGTCAAAAAACGTGTGTAAGGCCCAGAGTTCCGGTCTGCAGCTTGTGTAACTGCTTGTTAGGACTGAATCCGTCCTGTGAAAAGAATCAAAGGATCTCTGAAGAGTAGAAACCAGGCCCACCCTGTAGAAGACTGGAGAAATTGTTGAATTGCACTCGGTCTGTCAGGAACTGAATCTGCTGTGTGTTCTCCCGGGTATTGTGCAGTAATTGCGATCGGGATAGAGAAGCAGCCTGCCTGGTATAGTACTTTCTTTTTTACCATATAAATGTGTGAAGAGTCTCGTGGAGCTCAAGAGTAGCCCTGCTGACATTGAAGGACCCTATCTTGTTTGGAGGTTGTGAGTACTAATTCAGGGTGCTCCCTGTTGATTGCCACAATAAATCCAAATGGAATCACTGTACTGCTGACTGTTTAAACTAATTTTTCTTTTCTCTGTGGGAAAGGGCCCTACCAGCTGCCACGGTTTGGACTAGCCACTAGGGCTTGGGTACCAGGGACAGTAACTGGTAGGGATAGAGCCTATAATACTGAAACCATGGAAGTAGATAGTAAAGTGATAAGCTAATTAACCTGATTTCCTGTCCTTGTTATATTCCCCTAAATAAATCAGAGCTGCTTGTTTCAGCAAAGTTATACTGCCTGAGGTATTTGTCTATGTTAAAGTATTGTACTGTGATTGTTGCACTGTATCTTATTTTACAGGAGGGTCCCGGTGCCTAAACCAGTCCAGGGGTAAGTGTATACTGTGAAGGTAATTCTGATATATTGTGTGGGCCACTAGTGGGAAGAAAGGGGGGTTGCAGTGTCCCAGAGGGCTGTGACCAAGTAAGTTTAACTATTGCAAACCCTGACCTCTGGGTGGAGGCACCCGCCATTGGATCCAGGCCCCTCAACCTGTTAGTGGCAAATCAGGCAGGGGTAGTAGCCCCTGGGATAGCGCCATCTAGGGGTTACACTCAGATTTTATTCTGGATGATATGTTGCATTTGGGGTAAAAGGTAATACAACAACATTGGGGGAATGCATAAGAGAGGTCTGTTGTTCCTTGTGTCTACAAAATTGGATGTTAAACTATATATTAAAGATGATAACAGTTATATTGTGATTCAGTTTGAAAATGGACCATAGAGGAAGGCATTTTTTATTTAACATCTCTTTTTCTTGTACTTCATATATCCATATGTTTGAGCATATGCTAGGTAAAATTGTACAGATATTAAGTGCAATTTTCATAGAATACGAGATGATCATTTTAATTAGTACTATTGATGTTGCTTGTGATTTATGGAACCCCTATCATGAGCTTAGAATACCTCTCAGAGCATCAAAGGATACTAAAATAAAAACTAGTGGCAAATTACTATTGAAATCCTTGGCAAACTCAAATATGGAATACTACATGGAAGGACTAGTCAAGACATGAATGAAGAAATTATGGGCTTGATACCAAGTCAGCATACGCCCACGTAAGCTGAGATATGCCAAACTCCATGGTGTATCTCGTGACTTATGCCAAGCAATACACCAGCCCTTACTTCAAGAGGCACCCTGTGCCATGTCAGATGCTGGATATGACAATCATGGGTTATGCCACCCACTACGCCGCAGCCCATAGTGACATGGCGCAAGTGTGAGTTATGACAACAACTGTGCCCTATTCCAGGAGGACTGCTGTTGTAACCCACAAGTGCCATTCTGAAAGCCGCACTGGCGGGGCTATGTTGGAACAGCCCAGAGCTGCTCTAAGTAGTTAATGACAGTGCTATCCATTGGTTCCAGCATATGGCACTGTGACAACGGTGCCGCTGTGTCCCATGTACCCTTACTGGCATACCACTGCCCCCCCATCCCCTGATTCTCTGGGACCCCAGGGGTCCGATCTACAATGTCTCCCCCATATGTCTGTGCCATCTGTCCTGCTCCCCATGCCCCCTGGTGTGTGCAGTGCTATTCTGGGGTGGGGGCTGCCAGTCTTGGACCACTACTTGTGACATGCAGGTCAGTTATGCCATGCCTGTGGCATTAGCCTCCTCATGACGTAACCCACGTATCGAAAAGTACCGGGATTCTGCTGCTTTTGGAATGTAGTGCAGGGTCCTCAGCATAGTAGTGAATGGTGTAACTCGCAGCTGCCTGTGAATTATGCCATTCATTCTGGAATCGGCCCCTATATTCCAAAATGTATTTGTGTTGATATATTTTCATGTCATAAAGTCTCACAGTTCAAGGTATTAGAAAAATGTATTGGTGATCATTTTCCATTGTGTTCAATTTTTTATTGTGGTTATTCTTGTGTGTGTAAAGAATTATAAAATCTACAGCACATAGAAGCAGATGAAAATTATAGTAGGCACAACTGAAACAAATATTTGTCAATTAAGAGAACTGTGAAGGGAGATAGCAGTACATCTGGAAGCCATGTTCACTGAGTCATTTAACACAGGGGTAGTACCAGAGAATAGGAGGAGGGCACATGTGGTCCCTCTACACAAATCCAGCAGCAGGGAGGTGGTGGGGAACTATAGGCTGGTCAGCCTTACTTTAGTAGTGGGGAAGATCATGGAGACATTGCTTAAAGAAAGGATAGTGGGGCATGTAGAAGCCATCAGAGCCCAGGACCATAGGCAACATGGATTCACAGTAGGGAGGTCATGTCAAACAAATCTGGTTGATCTCTTTGACTGGGTGACAAGGGAAGTAAATCAGGAGGGGGCAGTAGGCAACGCTTACCTTAATTTCAGCAAAGCTTTTGACATCGTCCCACATAAGAGGCTGATAGAATAGCTGGGTAGTCTGGGCATGGGGAAAGGGTGGTAAACTGGGTTAGAAACTGGCTAACAGACAGGAGGCAGAGAGTGGTGGTAAATGGGGTGCAGTCTGGGGAGAGGGGATGACCAGTGGGGTGCTGCAGAGATTGTTCCTGGGCCAGTCCTGTTCAATGTCTTCATTAGTGACATTGCAGAAGGGCTGAAAGGAAAGGTCTGTTTGTTTTCAGATGAGATCAAGATCTGTAGCACAGTGAATACCCCAGAGGGGGTGAAGAAAATGAGGAGGGACTTGGGGAAGCTTGAAAAATGATCTGAGGACTGGCAACTGAAGTTTAATTCAAAAAAGTACAAAATTATGCATCTGGGACACAGAAATCCTGGTGAAAGCTACAGGATGGGGGGGGAGTTGCTGACAGTCACAAAGAAGGAAAGGGACCTGGGGGTTCTTATTTCAGATGACCTGAAAATGTCAAAGTGTTAAGGCAGCTGGGAGGGCCAGTGACATGCAGGGGTGCATAGGCTGGGTATCACCAGCATAAGGAGTGAGGTAGTGCTGCCATTATATAAAACCATGGTCAGGCCTCACATGGAGTATAGTGTGCAGTTCTGGAGGTCGCACCTTTGTAAGGATATTAACAGGCTGGAGATGGTCCAGAGAAGGGCAAATGAGATGGTACAGAGCTTGCAACACAAGATTTATGAGGAGAAATTAAGGGACCTCAATAAGTACTCACTGGAAGAGAGGAAGGAAAGAGGGGATATGATAGAAACATTCAAGTACCTCAAGTGTATAAATGTAACTACTGGGAAGCAGGAAACAGCTGCTAAATGCACATGTGCCAACTTATGTGTGATATGCTTTTGTTCTTATAAATCTGTAATCTCCAGTATTTTAGTAACCACATGACCACACTGCCTTCTTTAGGCAATTTTTATGCTGGTTGATGCCTGGTGTCAGATGGCAGACAGAGGGCTCACCAGATTGTGCTGCCATTTGAAAAACATCATAGAGTGTTCTTTTACTGGTAATTGTTTTGGAAAGCTGGTGAAGGTCTCACGATTTTTATTATGATTTTATGCCCTAATATCTGTCCCCTTTGGGCCCCCCATCCCCACACCCCAACAGTCATTGGTGGCCACAGCGGCAGCCTTCTCTTGCCAAGATGGTGGGTGAGCAGCTGCCTTTACAGTCTGTGAAGTCTGATGTCTTTCAGTGCTGCTTATTGGTCATCTTCCAAAACAGGCAAGGCGCTGCCAGCCTAAAACAAACTCAGGACAAGCAGCTTTCAAAGTGGGGAAGAAATGGAGTGAGCAAGAATCAAGTACTCATTCAGATACGGCATCGATTTTAAGATCAGCATACCAGTGTGGACACTGCAAATAGAACCCAGCTCTTTAAGTAGCCTTATGAAGAGTAAAGGCTTCTCAAAGCACTGTGGTTCTGGTTATTTTACTGTAAGTGGGCTGCATCTAATTCAGTAATTTACTGTACCTTACATCTGGCTGTATGGTAGGCCCAACTTTAAATGAACACTGCACCTGAAAGAACACATGATGTCATAGAAACATAGAATTTGTCAGCAGAAAAGGACCACTCTGCCCACCCAGTCTGCCCAAGTGTTCTCTATCTACTTGTAACTCCTGCCTGTATATGTTACTGTATGTCTTATTCTGCCTGCATCCATCAGGACCTCCTTGTGAATGAGCTTGCTCGAAGGATTTTTCCTACAATGAACTTGAACCTACTCCACCTCCATAGTCCCACTGATCTCCATTGTCCCCCTCCTTTCCCCTTCTCTAATATACCCCTGTGTTTATCCCATGGATGCTTTATGCCCACTACCATTTTAGCCTCCACCACTTCTCCTGGCAGTCTGTTCAAGGCATCTACCACCCTTTCAGTAAAGAAATATTTCTTCACATCTATCCTGAACTCCCCCCCCCCCCAGCTTCATTGTATGCCCCTTAGTTTGGGTGCTCATCCTTAATTGAAGGAAATTCCCCAACTGTACCCTGTTTACCCCTGTGAGGTACTTCGCAGGTCTTGATCATGTCACCTCTCGCCTTCCTCTCTTTCAGAGTGTACATGCTGATATTCTTCAGCCTTTCCTTGTAGGGATTCCTGTGAAAATCCGGAACCATTCTACTTTCCCTCCTCTGGAAAACCTCCACCCTATGTCCTTTCTGAAGTGTGGACTCTAAAACTAGACACAGTACTCCAGCTGGGGGTATAGCAGGGAGTGATACAATGGCAGCACAACATCCCTCCTTCTCCTACTGGAGATGCCACTCCTTATGCACCCCAGAATCCAATTTGCCTTGCCTATAGCCATGTCACACTGTACTGCCATCTTGAGGTCCTCTGATATAATAACCTCAAGGACCCTTTCATGCCTAGTGAGTATCAGTACCTTCCACCATCCTATACCCAGCATTGGGGTTCCTATGCCCTAGGTACATGATTTTACACTTGTTGGCATTGAACCCCAACTAAGTAAGAAAATGGAATTGATTTGAATGAATTGCAGGCTTTTAAGCAGCTTTTCGTAGAGTGTGTATGCATGTGTGAGTGGGGGGCTCTGCTACTATAACTATTTGCTTTTGATTTTGTCCTTAAATTAGGTGCACTCCTGTAAACAGACAAAACACATTTAAGAAATACTCATAAGAAATGTGATAAAGTCTTTGTACATTAGCGAGGGCTGAGCTTGCTGAACCCTTAACACTGCATTGCAGACAGAAGAGATGCAGCCTGTTCCTAATTAATGAGCTTCCCACTGGTCACCTGTGAGCCTCTTATGGGCCAGAGCTCACTACACAAACATTTGTCAACGCCGAATGGTTGCTTGGTGGCATTAGCAGTGGAAGTGCCGGAGTTAGACAGAAGGGGCCCAATTCACAAAGCCCTGTGTTGGACGCAAGGTGTCTGCGCCAAACAGATATGGTGCAAGGTGCACCTTGTGTCCATGACTGCACTCCATGTGATTCACAAAGGTGGCCTGCGTTGACCACAGGCCACCTGCCTCAAATAGCGCTTGCACCTGCCCTGTACCCTGCAGTGCACTGCGGCACGGCAGTAGGGGGACTACAACTGATGCAAGCTGCATCCTGTGATTCACAGACATCACCTGGTGGGAGGAATTCTAAGTGGCCTTAGACCAGCCAGGGCAGGCATAAGGGGACTTAGACATTCTCCCATGGGTGACTTGCCTGTGTGCAGCACGCCATGGGTGATGGTCCACCCACCATTTACCCCCAAGTGTGGCCTCGTATGTGTGGCCCCAGTCAAAATGGTCCAAAGGCACCCCTGATGGCTCCCTGATGCCAATTATGTACCATGTCGGTACCCCCGTCCTGATGCTGCCCATACTGGCAGCAGTTCCCCCGATCCCCAATGCCCACCTCATCTGAGCTACCACAGCACCAATTTATGGTGGTACAGTGCCCACTCATGCCCCAACAGGTGGTTCCCACCCCCCCTGTACACCAGTCCCGACTGCTACCCAGTGCCCGGGACATCCCAACACTCACCTCCATGGCCAGGTGCCAGTTGCATTGAACATGGTGGGGGAACACCGGCCCACCAGGTTGGGTCCATATGCCCATAACCTGGTAGGACGGGGGTCCTATGTTAGTCTCTGGTGGCCTGCAGCAGACCCATGTGGTGCGCCAGGGGTTTGCCACAAGGTTTTGGTCAGCGCAAGCATGGGGACTTAGCCACTGGGACCCCTCCTGTACCTGAATCAGGTGCAGGGTCCCTGGTGCATCGGACATTGGCGCCACCTGTTGTTTGCTGCAGCTTGCACCAGACGTAGGCCCCTATGAGAATCAGGCCCATGCAGGATAGGAATGACAGTGAAGTATTGAACTGACACTAAACCCAGCCCCACCTTGCAGAGAAGGACAGGCATTGGGGTGTGCATTTGGGTCATTGCCCATAACAGTCATGACATTTCACCTCACCCTACCCTGCAGACACTGATAAGTGTTGAGGTGTGCCTTAGGTATCTGGGCTTTACTCCCCTCATTCCATAAGAAAATATGCTGAAATGGGTGCAGTATAGGAGAATGGGGTGATCTCTGGGGTCAAAAAGTCAAAGGTGCACCTCGATGCCTGTCACTGGCTGCAGGGTGGAGGTGGGGGTGGAATGGCATGAGCATTACTGTTGACAATCCCAAGTCACACCCCTGACACCTGTCAGTCCCTACAGGGTAGGGCATTATGGTCAAAAACCCCAATGCCCTGGGTGTTTCTTGGTATTTTTACTCCAAGTTTTCAACATGGGCTTTTTGTGATTCCACCGCATGAGTAGTGACACTATCAGTTCATTAGCCGGAAGGTGATTTTGCTCAGCGACTGCGCCATTTGGCGCCACAGGTGTGAAAACACATTTTGAACAGGATGTGAAAAATGACAGCTGTATTGTTCATGTAGAGGCATAGAAAATGGCAATGTTGAAAATCTGGAATAAAAATATAAAAAAACTGACGAAGTCACGAGCGTGCGTAGAAACTGCACAATGCACACCCGTAATGTAATTAGTTTTGGGATTTTTTACAGCAGATTTTCAACATAGGCATTTTGGGACCTCTGCTCATGAACAGTACAGCTGTCATTTTCTTAATCTATCCCGAACACTGATTCCCCACAGTGACCATGCTATTCTGTGCCAGAAGTGTGAAAAGACATTTTGGCCAGGGTGTGAAAAATGGCAGCTGTACTGTTCATAAGGATGTGTGGAAAAGTGCCAATGTTGAACATCTGGACTGAAAAGATTACAAATTTGTGAACTTACGAGGGTGCATGGAAATTGCACAATGCACGCTTGTAACATAGTTATTTTATGGACTTTTGTCACCAAATTTTCAACATAGCTAGTTTAAGAATTCTGCTCATGAACAGTGTCACTGCGATTTTCTTAATCTGTCCTGAACATTGATTTCACACACTGACCATGCTACTGTATGCTACATGTGTGAAAACACATTTTGGGTGAGATGTGAAAAATGACAGTTGTACTGTTCATAAGGAGGTGTGGTAAAATGGCAATGCTGGAAATCTGGAGTAAAAACATTAAAAATGCTCAAAGTTACGACTGTGCGTAGGAACTGCGCAATGCAAGCTCATAAAACAGTCGTTTTGGGGAATTGTTTCACCAAATTTTCAACATAGGATTTTTGGGGACCTACCTCATGAACAGTGTCACTGTGATATTCTTGATCTGTCCTGAACATTGATTTCATACACCGACCATGCCATTCTGTGCTACATGTGCGAAAACACTTTTCAGGCTTGATGTGAAAAATGACAACTATACTGTTCATAAGAAGGTGTGGTAAAATGACGATGTTGAAAATCTGGAGTGAAAATATTAAAAATGCTTAAAGTTACAAGCATGCATAGGAACTGCACAATGCACTCTCGTAAAATGGTCATTTTTGAGAATTTCTTCAAATTTTCAACGTAGGGTTTTTGGGGGTCTACCTCATGAACTGTGACACTGTCATTTTGTTAATTAGTTCTGAAAGGTGGTTCTGCGCAGTGTCTATGAAATCACCTTTTGGGACTGAATAACAAAATGACAGTGACTGAACCCCATGTTGAACATTTGGTGAAAAAATTCCCAAAAATGGCTGAGATATACACCAAAGTCGAAAAAAAAATACATTTATGCCATTATACAGCTTACCGGCATTTCTTCAGTTCACAGTCGGCTTTGAAGAATGCAGACATGTTCCCGGTCCACCAAAGATCATCACTCCGGGCTCCAGAGGTAAGTATGGCATGAGGGAGGTGTGGAGAGGCAGGGTGCACAGAGGGTGGGTGCAGGTTGGTGGACGGGCCACGGACTCAATGAGGGACTGTTTTCTGTTTTACAGGGTTAAAAAAAAAACACACAACATGAGAAGGTTTTCTTTTTTGCAGGGAAATATCAATTTGGCATGCTGGGGTTGGCTCCCAGTGTGCCACTTGAGTGTTTGGGGGGGGTGCTGTAGCCGATGGTGGATTTGGCACCCCCATCGGCACATACCTAGTGCTGCAGGGGAAACAAAATCCGAGGGGGATTGGACACACCCCTTGACAGACAAGAATTTGAAGGGGGAGCATTATGCTGTTGGGGAGTGGGCTCCCTCATTGGCAAAATTACCAGGCTGGGGCATGCCAACAGGGGGATTGGGCACCCCCGGTCGGCTTTTTGATTTTTTAACTTATTGAAATGTTTCACCAGGAAGGCACACTGAAGGCCGGGTGGTGGCTTTCCATCGGTTTTGTGGAGACTGTGAGATGCCGATGAAGAAGCTGTTGCCATGGCAACACATCACAATGGAGCTGTTTAATTGGCTGCTGCAGACAGGAAGGCCCTGCTGTACAAATAGTTAATTGCGGGGCACTCCCTGATTGCAGCGACTCAGTTGCTTTGATCTAGTGGCCTGCTCATTAACTGCTGGTGATTGACAGCAGGCTCATCTATTGGCCGAGGCAGAGACCAGCCCCTAAATGCGCTGCTGCCATTTGGCACAAGACTGCTGTGCCTTCACAACCTTCTTGTGAAGAAAACATGACGTAATCTGGAATGTGTAGTATGGTATGGGCTGCACACCCATTGGCTCACGGTGTGGACCAATGGGCGTCACAATACCGAGTCAATCGATCGGCAATTGGTGGGGCAGCAGGTGGGTGGGGTGCTGCCACCTGCCGCTGACCTAGGGGAGCAGGGCAGTGGGGATCAGTGGGCGGGTGGGGAGGGATCTGCTGGACTGCCAGGGATATAGGGGTTTGCTATTTTGGCACACTTAAGCCCACGATCAGCAGACTTGGTCCAATTGGCCACCAGGGACATAGGATTGATTCCATTCTTTACTTAGCCCGTGATCAAGCGGGCAGTGGTCCACTGGAGCACCAGGGATATAGGATTGTTCTCTTTTTTACTGCAGCCCACGATTGGGCTGTGGGGCACATTGCCACACTGCAGGGGGTGTCAGTCCCTGATGGCTGCTGCCTGGCAGGGCACCAGACGCAAGTCATCGGGGATCGGCACACCTGCATGCAAATGGAGCCATAATGACATGCAAATGGGCCCATGTGTGCCTTGCATACATTATGGCCCCATTTGCATAGCAACTTTTGAATATCGTGGTTGCTGCGCCTTGCGAAATGGAACTTGCGTTAGCGCATCCCCATGCTCCACTCTGGTCACTGGCACTGGTGCAGTGCCACTGCGCCATGTGCACTGTGGGTGGCCAGGGTGTGATAGTCAATGATGCTGAGCCATGGCGCAGCTCCATTGAATATTGCCCAGACCACACCCCTGAGCAGCCAAATTGAGCTGTGCCTGGGCTTGCACCACAGCCTGGTGCAGTTTGAATATCTGGGCCAGTTTATTTTATTTATTTAAGATTCAGAATTACAATGCCTTTGAGACAGAGACTCATTTACAAAGGCTTCACATCAGGGGGTACACATACAGCAAATACAATAAACAGACTACGGTCAGGAATATAAAATAGAAGCAAGGATATACATAATACAAATCAATTACGGGGATCACGTGATGCAGAGCAGGAGATAGCAGTAACCTCCCGGAGCTCCCTCCACCCGTTCCTAAAACAGCGGTTTCCTTAATTCATCGCAACTCCCTCTCTGCCTAGGAAAGTGTGGGAAAACCTCAGTGAGTGTCCGGTGCAAGAAAATGGAACCAGATTTCAAAGACTCGCTGCCCAAACACACGCCCCCGTCGACTCCCGAGAAGGCCCCAAAGAAAGCCCGGGCCTCGGGTAATCTGCAGCTTACCTCAACAACGCCAGATATCCCTGAAACAGAGCCACTTACGTTGGCAAACTTTTTAAAAGAATTCCAGCCGTTTCGTGAAGAAATGAAGGAACTTACGGCTGAAGTTAAAGGCATGTCCCGTGCTCTAGATGATCTTACTCTCAGGACGGCTGATGTGGAGGTTCGCATTATCTCGGTGGAGCGAAACATGATAAGCTGGAACCTGATATAGTGGCGATGAAACAACGGATCAACAAGTTAGAAAATAGGTCGAGGACCTTGAAGGCCCGATCTCGCCGTAACAATGTAGTCATCATAGGCCTCCCAGAGAGGAGGGCTCGGGCAGATTAAATTTGTCCAGCGCTTTATACAGAAAGTAGCTGTCTCGCCTTTGGCCAAGTATATATCATTGAGAGAGCGCATAGAGCACTGAGGGCCATGCCACCGACTGGTGCACCACCCGCACGTTCATTTTCAAGTTCCTAAATTACTTAGAAGCAGCACTTCCTGAATAAAGCCAGGGATCTGAAGGAAATATCTTGGGAAGGCTCAAGAATAAGGGTGGTTCAAGACCTGCCACTATCCATTGACAGAGGAGAGCATCGTTTCATGTTTTGATTACTAGGCTGATAGCTGCAAATATTCAATTCCGGATGAGGTATCCAGCCCGATTCCAAGTGCTGGCAAAAGACACCTGGTATACCTTTGACAACGCGGAAAGTGCGTAATCGGGGCTAAAGCAGCTGTTCCCAGATCTATTTCGAGACCCATGAAGTTGCTACTGGTACAGTTATTAAAAACTCTGCTTGGTGGGATGACCCTTGCATCTGACATGGACATGGAGATGTTTACTTTATTCTAGTGTTGGCCCTTTGTGAAGCCTTGGTCCATAAGAGTGCTATCTGGAGCTGAGCCCTTTGTATATAATTTTTTTTTTTTTTTTTTTCTTCAGTTCCGGATGGGTGTAGCTTGAGACTCCCTCCCAAGAAAGAGGATGCAAGTTTGTTTTGAATTATCTCTTAATGTATGTTTCGGTAATACATGTGCCACCATACTTCTGTTCTATCACTCCCAAATACGGTGTGAGCTTTTAATTTAATTTAATTTAATTTAATTTTGTCTTGGTCCTATGGCACACCCGTGAACTTTGGAGACTATGGAGAAGGGAGAACTGGTCCTTCCTGTAGGTGGAATAAGACTGGCAGAACTGTGATGTATCTGATCGTTTTGGTACACTACCTGTATAGCTCATTATGGCATTCTGTTAAGGAACACTGAGGAGCCTTCGCCTTCTATGGTTTTATTTTATAATCTATTGTTTCCTTTTTTTTTGGTTGCTTTGTCAACCCAAGCTTGGGCATTTGGGGGCGAGTTTAGATAAAGTATGGTCAGAGAGGGATAGAGTTAAGTCAAGCCAATAATAACTCTGCTAATTGTGGATTCGACCTACTTTTGAATACATTAAGATGGGTGGGGGGGGGTGGATACTCTCATTGTTCTGGTATCATGTTCGTTGGTAGTTCGGGTGGGTTAGGGGTGGAGGGGTTGTTGGGGTTTAGGGTATGTCTTTGTTATGGGGTTTTCGGTATTTTGGTGGGGGGAAGGGGGACCTTTTGCACAGCACTCCTTATATTTCTAGGCCTATTAGCGCAGGACTGGTCTCTCGTTTGCTTAGGTTCTGAGCATACCTTATCATATGGCTAGGCACATTAATGTCGTGACCTGGAATGTGCATGGACTTCGCCATAAATCCAAACAGTATAAGGTCTTAAAGCATCTAGATTATGTGAAAGCAGATATTATGTTTTTGCAAGAAACACATTTGATGAAAGCCGAAATCAGCCAGTTATGCAGACTTCAAGTTGGTCAGATTTTCACCTCAGAAGGAGTTCCCAAAGTAGAGGGTTATGGTTATGGTTCGTAAATCAGTCCCATTTCTTCCGATTCAAGTAATTGAAGATAAGTTTGGGAGGTACGCTTTTGTAAGGGTACTTTGTCATCTTTAGAAATTATTTTTGGTTCAATCTATCCCAATGTTGATACCCCAAGCTTCTTCCAAATTATGGAATTACTCTCTTCCTGGAGTAATTTGCCAATAGTGTTGAGGGGTGACTTCAATCTGGTCATGGACCCATCAATGGACAGATCTCGCTCTGTTGGGAAGGGATTAACCCCGGGTCAGAGGGCCGTTAGGGAGATGATGGACGGATTAGGTTTATGCGACGTCTGGAGAGTGTTTCATCCATCTGTAAGAGATTTTACCTTTACCTCACAAGTGCATAACACTTTATCCAGGATAGATTATGTTTTAATCTCAAATACTCTCTTGGCTGGAGTGTTAGACACCAATATTGTTTCCGGGCCATTATCGGACCACTCTATAGTAAGATGCATTTTTACTTTTTCTGCTCTACCTAAACCAGGGAGCAGATGGAAAATTAACAATCAGATACTAAAGGATCCCAAATTAGTTAAATACCTCTCAGAACAAATAGCTGAATTTATCTCCTTCAACCTTAATTCCACCAATAAACCAGACATGGAGTGGGGAGCTTTTAAAGCTTTTATCTGGGGTATTTTGCTTGGTCTGGCCTCCCGCAGAAAAAGACAAAGGCAAAATCATATTTCTGAGTTACTAACCAAAATCCATGATAAAGAAAGGGCCTTTCTGATTCCTCTTCAGAGGGCTATAGACAGGAATTATTTTTGTTAAGGGACTCGTACCTTAAATACTAAATGAACAAGCTGAATGGGCATTCATAAAATCTAAAGCTATTTTCACAGACCAAGGGAGAAAGCGGCGACTATTAGCTAGAAGAATTAAGCAACTAGAGTCTTCTAGGTGGGTGCCAGCTATTCGCCCCTCAGAGGGTCCAATCAAAACTTCTCCTGAGGATATTCTAAATGAGTTTGTTAAATACTTTAAAAGGATCTACGGACCCATGAAAGACCTTCCGTCTGAAGATAGGATAGACCATTTTCTGGGAAATTAAATTTTCCATTATTGGGTGAATCAGACCGACTTCAGCTATTGGCCCCATTACGGTAGAAGAAGTAGACGGATTATTAAGTCCCTCCCATTGGATAAAACACCTGGCCCAGATGGCCTTTCCGCCAACTTTTATAAAACTTTTTCCAAGGAATTAATCCCTGCTTTGTTACGATTGTTCCAATGTATCCTGGATGGTGAGGCCTCTGATAAATCTCTTTTTGAAGCTTTAATTGTGCTTTTACCTAAGCCGGGTAAACCCCATGATCTCGTTGCCAATTATAGACCCATTTCCCTTCTCAACCAGGATATTAAAATTCTCACAAAGTTATTGGCCGATAGAATAAGTAAGGTCCTTCCTGGCTTAATCGGACCTGAACAGGTGGGATTTATGAAGGGTAGATCTTCTGCGGACCACTTGATGGTCTTGGATCATGTCTTCTAGGCCTCCAAGGATTCAGATCAACCTATGGTCCTTGTCTCTCTGGATGCCGAGAAGGCCTTCGATAGGGTATATGGTAACTTCCTCATAAAAGCTATGAGATCTTTCGGTTTCCCTCTACAATTTTTGGGATGGATCCAAGCCATTTATAAATTTCCATCTGCAAGAATTACCTGCAACGGAGCTACCTCATCTTTATTTAGACTTTTCCTAGGTACCAGACAAGGTTGCCCCCTTTCCCCACTTCTTTTTAATTTATATATTGAACCCCTTATTATACGGATTAAACATGAACAAAGAATTCAGGGTATCCAAATTTGGGAGCACACACTGAAAATTTTGGCATATGCAGATGATCTCCTTCTGCAAATATCACACCCATCTTCCTCCATTCCTATCTTGCTAGATATTATTGATGAGTTTGGCTCTATCGCTAATTATAAGCTTAACATTAGTAAATCGGTAGTTTTTCCCTTAAATTTTAGGACAAATGCACATGAGATTGCCCCTTTCGGGCTAGCTTGGAATGCTAAGCTTATCAGATATCTAGGTCTTACGTTAACCAGAGACACGTCTACTTCTAATACAGAATAATTTAGACTCGGTGTTGCGTGATATTGAGGTGGATCTAAGGAGATGGGCGATTATCCCTTGTCTATTTGGGGCAGAATTAATCTGGTAAAAATGAACATTTTTCCTCGATTATTCTATCCCATTAGTATGTTAAACATTTGGCTCCCAGTTAAATGGTTTAAGAAAGTACATAGAATTATCTCTGGTTTCATTTGGAGCTATAAAAAACCCAGATTGTCCTAATTTAAATTGTCCGCTCTTAAGATTTCCGGAGGCTTGAGACTCCCCCATTTTGCGGTATATTACTGGGCTAGCCATGCATCGAAATACCTTCGCTGGATTAAAAAAATGGATGATTCACATGCTGACAATTATGTACCACTATGGTTAGACATAGAGATATCCCGGATTGTGGACTCTGGCCTTAGACCGGAGGCCTTGCTATACTGTCCTCTGAAGGCTCTCCCCCCAGCTCTTCGGAAGACATCTATTGAAACCTCAGTTAGGGTACATGTGCAATTATGTTCATTTTTAAAGTATTGTCACACTGGGGATCCGGCTCAACCAATAACGGGTAATCCTAATTTTCTAATAGGTGGAAAACCCATCCAAGATATGTGGCTACCTTTGTTGGGAAAAGTGTCGATTAAAGAGTTGGTTGATGAGGGGGGTAAATTACTTACTTAGACGGATATTTTGAGCAAGTTTCAGATTCCCCCGCGTCTGATATTTAAAATTTTCCAGCTTCGTCATCTCCTAGTGGAGAAGCTGAGTAACCTGTCCAATGACTCGGACTATCTGATTTTGAAGTAACTCTGGCGCCAGTAGTCCGTAAAGCTCATGCCATTTCGGCAATATATAGTATTTTGATTGCCTGGTTGCACCTAATATCCATGCCCTAAACAATATTGGTTGCAATTGTTTCCGAACACGTTTTAAATGGGATGAAATCTGGAGGCGTGCCATAACTTTTTAGTACAAGATAGGCTGAGGTTAATGCAGTTTAAGTTATTACATAACTCTTACTTTTCCCGGCAAAATTAGCCGAGAAGGGCATAGCCTCCTCATCTTCATGTTTCAGATGTCAGCAAGGGGTTGGGATTTACTTCATATTTTTGGCACTGTCCGAAAATTACTGGGCTATGGGAGACTATAAAGAACAACCTCGATCCCTCTTGGGACTCGAAAATTTATTTACCCTGAGGTCTGTATTTTAGGAGACATGACTCGGGTTGGTGTCAGTGTAGGAAATATCATATGGGGTTGATCTTGGCTTCAGTCAAAAGCTAGTTTTGAGGCATTGGAAGATAGTATAGAGATTTCGTATGGCGAATGGTTGCAGGAATTTTAGCTAACCTTAGAACGGATAGAACCATTGCAAGCTTGCAATATAAACTCTCTAAGTTTAATCATACCTGGGGTTCTTTATATACCTTTTTCTGTGCCATTGTAATTGGTAATTAGTTTTCCAGTCAGCCTGTAGCTGAGTGCTGTGCAAAAGGTGGGTGGTTGGGAGGGTGGGGGGTTTTAGGAGGGGGGGGCAAGGTCTACATCCGGATACTTTGTCTTTTTTTTTTTTTGCTGTGTGGCAATTAATTTTGCTGTCATCTTGTTACCTTTCTGGATGTATTCCTTAAAGTTGTTAAATCTTAATAAAAGTTGAATGGAAAAAAACAAAAAAAAACAAATCAATTACAGTATAATGGAGTTTAAAAGCAGACTATGGCAGTAACCGAAACAGTATGTTAAATGCTGTAAAAGTAGACATTAGAGGAAAGTACATAAAAGGCAGTAGGAAAACATGAGACTACAATCTGAACAGGACTTTGTTAAAAACAATGTATTAAGCCATGTGGGGGCCCTGTAGCTGAAGATACACTGTGGCTGGGAGGTTCTACAAAATGGGACAAGGAATGTTTATTTGGATGTAGTACAGGTAGAACAAAGGTTAAGGGAGGGCTTAATAAGAGGCACAGTACCAGGAGTAATTAGGCCCAAGTTAATTTTCTTGGGAAGCGAGAAAGTTTGGTAGTTAATCCTACCCTTAAGGTGGAGCCAGTTTATCTACTCATAGAAGTCACATGTGTGGGTGCATCTCTCAGCTCCAGAGACCAGCCTGCAGGATTTGTTTAGAGTGAGAGTGATTTTATTTATGGTTTTTATAACTCTAAGCAATCCTCTAAGATCAGAACAGTTCTGTTTTTGATTTCTTTGCACTCAATAAGTGGGTTAATGGTAATAATTTAGTTTTGAATTCACATTTCAGAATTTATGATGTTTGGATCCTCTAATTCTTTATAAAAAAGTTGCCCTTGCTGGTTTATTACTGAGATGGCACTATTATGGAGAAAGTAATGTTTTTCAAGTAGTTAGGTGTCATTTTGGACCACTCCATGACCTGTTTGGAGCATATAGTGATGCAATGTAAAAATACCAATCAAAAACTAAAAGCAGTATAGATGCTAAGGAATAATTATTCCCTGGGCACCCAAAAAGCTATGGTCACTGGCTTATTTCCTCCTTTTTATAATCTTGCCTCTCAGCTGCTTTTTACAGTAGTATTGGGATGGTTGAGCTGCAGAAAGGTTATGCTTTTTCCAATGTTTATCACTTTGTGGTCCTTGCTGCTGTCTAAACCCATGATTTTCCCCTTTATGCCAAACTAAACTAATTTTCAGCAGATTAAATATGTTTTGACTGGCAAATGTAAAAAGCCATTCTTCCCCTGTTTCTACTTCTGTTGAGAATATAGTGTCAGTTTTAAATTCTAGTATTTCCCTTCAGTTGTCTGAAGGTGTTAAATTAGTAACCAACTTTTGTAAAACAAGAATGTGCTCTAAAGTCTTTTTCTGGTTGCGGAGTATTATTGGAATATTCTGCCTGCCTCCCTTCATTCCCATTTCTGGCCAGGCGGGAAATTGTACAGAAAATTATCCTCCCTATCTTTGACTACAGTGATGTAGTCTGTTGTACTGATCCCAAGATTACTTTAACCAGACTAGACACCCTTTTCCACTTCTTCTGTAATTTCGCCCTTGACTGTTCCCCTTTTACAAACCACTGCTCCCTCTATCATAACCTACACCTCCTTTCCTTGCAGGATAGGAGACTATCTCACTGTGTCAGGCTCACGTCCAAGCTCTGGACCCAGTCTTTGTGCCCGTACTTCTCCAGCGCCCTGTCTACTCCCCCCCCCCACCTTCGCACTCCCTTAGAAATGTTGACACCCGTTCTTTGTATATCCAGTGAAGGAACACCACTTCAGGACTGGCAGCCTTCTCTTATCATTTGCCAAAGCTGTGGAATTCTCTCCCACTGGCCATTCAGCATACAAATTATGCCAATCAACTCAACTCCCTCCTCAAAGTCCATTTCTGCTCCTCCTGCATATGCACATAGACTGCTTACTCAGAACCATGGCTAGTCAGGGACCCTAGCTAGGGATGACACTCCCTGCCAGCTGAGTGCAGCTAGTCCTGGCCAGGTTGTCAAACCAGGCCATCTCACCTCATCTGGCAAGTCCGTACTGGTCATGAGTAGGGTAAGTTTGGAGCACTTCCTATTCAAGCTCTATACAAATTGTTGCTGTACCTAAATTTATGCTATTGATTACATACTGTTGTTGTATATTCTGTGTTGTCTAAACTGATATCATATCTAACTGTATCTCCCAAATCATCCTTAGTCAATGTGTAAGCTGTTGCATCAAATTTCTCTGCCTATATTTCTGTACAAAATATGACTTTGTACTCATGCACTGTGGTTTGTACTCATATATGTATTTGTACTCTCTGTCTACTCCCTTGCTCCCCACCCCCAGGCCACATCTGGAATCGAGTGGTAGTCCGCTCAGTATGCTTTCCTGGTAAAATGTTTAAATAAATAAATAAAATTCCATAACATCATTCAGATCATTTAAATTTCTGTTGCATGGATAGTTAATGGAGGTTTATACTTGTAGTTGTGATTGATGGCTGAGTGTTTCATCATTCTGAATCATTTTGTTCTAGACAAGCTTATTATATTAGACTGTTATTGTATTAGACTGTTTAGACATCTAATTTCTTAATAGGTATGAGTTCTGTTTTGTTATTTATTATGTGATCTTAATTGTAATGACTTTGATTTAAATTATTATTATGACTGATTTTATGCTGTAAATCTTTTCACCTCTGTGTAAAGCACCCAGAGCCCCTGGGACTGGGCACACAACAAACAAAATGTTACTTAATTACTCACTATTAATGTATACTATGTATCTATTATTTTTGTAATATTATGTGATGCTTTTTGTGCTTCTGATCTGGATTGAGACTGAAAAAAAGCACCTTGATCCAGTCCTCCATACAGGGGTAAACAAATCTGAATAAATAAAAACATAAATAAATTGAGGGATAAAGCAAGAGTTACCACTCCAAATGTTTTTGCCCTAAAATGAAATTCTAAATTTGCAAGTTTAGCTGTATGTATGTACTCATGCCATGAAGGATGAAGGCCAAGGCCATTGGTACACAAAGCTTTCCTACACATGGGACATTTCTCTTCTGCATGTTAAAGGCTGTAATGTAGCTCTTACATTTATTTAGCATTTACCTTAGCAGTACAATTTTGATATAAGTTGAGACTGAATGGTGGCTTGCTTTTATCCCACAATCCTGCCATTCTATCTCCACTTCTGGAAGTTATGCCTTTGTCTGCTATCAGTTGCCACCCACTGTGCACTGTCTATGTCATTAATGCAGAGTTTGTTTTTGCAGCTCATGATATGCAGTTTTTTTGGGCTCCTTCCATATGCACCTTAAGAACAAGCATTTGTCAATGCCAAATGTTCGGTGCTTGTTAAATATATTGGCCCCGATTCTAGTACAGTTACACCTGGTGTAATGTAACAGCACTTGTGCCAAGTAGAATGGCTCATGTAGCAACTTACTCCAGCAGTTGCGACATGCGCAATTCTAGAGTGCGGCCTATGACATGGTGCAGGCCACATGCGCGGAACAGCACTTATGCTGGCAGTTGAGCCAGAAACCCCCTGCAACATGGCACTAGGTGGTTTACGGCAGCTGTTGCATCCCATTCTGGAAGGGCAGCAAGAAAGACCCCAATGTCGGGATTTTACAAGAACCCCCAGAGGAGAACCGGCAATGTATGTTACACCAGCGTTTGGCTGGTGCAACTTATGGACACCTCCCAGGGGGTCCTGTAGACCCACCAGCAGTCCAGTGGGCATGCCACAGTTGCCCATCACCCATGCCCAGCATATCCCAGTGAGTGCCCCCACCTCTGACGTGTCCATTATGTGCCCCTTGAGTTGCCCACCTAACTGCCCCTGAAGTTAACTGTAGAGAGCCCACGGGGCTGCTCCACCAACTGCCCCACAAAGTTATCTGTAAAGAGCCTTGCAGGGCTGCCCACCAACTGTCCCCATATCCCCCATTGTGCAACGCCCACAGGGCATTTATCATCCCCACCCATGCCCCAAACCTGGGTCTGCCACAAATCGGCATACACCCAGACATTTCCTGGTAGTCCATGGTCCCCACCCAGCCGTGCCAGTCACCAGCACCCCCACCCAATCCCAGCTGGCGACTGGCACACCCACCTTTCACCTCCATGGCCAGCTGCTGATTGAGTTCTGTGGAGGGCTACAGTAAAGACATGCTCAAAAATTAATTTCTGGTGCGTCTTTGCTGTGGCGGCTCTGAAACTCAGTCAGTGGCACAACTGTCAAAATCGAGAGGTGGACTGTGCCAGTCAATGGCTGAGGATGGAGTGAGGAAATGCTGGTGGAATATGGCAGAGTGGAGAGATGGAAGACCACTTAGACTACTAGAAAGTGTCTGCGTGTTTGCCCCGCATTCACGGCGAACTCAGGGTTGGAGCATGGGTGGGAGGATGACGGTGCCACTGCGAGGCATTTACAATGGAGATTCAGGGACAGTTGATGTGAGCTGGCTCTGCAGAGGCTCTTGAACTTAACCTAGGGGCAGTTGGTGGGCAGACCTGCAGGGCTCTTACATTCAACTTCAGGAGGCTGGGGGTGTAGGCAGCCCTGAAGGGCTCTTATAGATAACTTCAGAGGGCTGGGGGTGTGGGCAGCTCTGTGGGGCACCTCGTATGGCTTGCTGGGTAGAGGTGTGCACTTGCAACCCGTGGCAGTGGTTCACGACATACTTGCCAGGTACGCCCTCTGTTCGGCGTACCTGGCCGCATGTCACAAGTCACAGGACTTAACTGTGGAGACCCTGCCCCTTCTAGAATAGGGCACAGGGTCAGTGTTGCAGTTGTGGTTGGCGCAAGTCACGTTTGGTGGTGACTTGCACCAACATTCTAGAATCGGGCCCATTTTTTTTACATTGTGACCCAACATTTGAAGATACTTGTTTTAGTATTCACTATGTAGACATGACATGTGCCATTTATATTATATTGGCTTAAATGTCATTATGCAGCAATGGTGTGAAAACACATTTCATAGAAGATTTTAAAAATGGCAACTCACATTAATGAGGTGGTGTTGAAAAATGGCTATGTTGAATGTTTGGAGTTAAAATATTGAAGATTCCCAAAGTTATGATCAAAATATCCTAGCTCCTCTTCTATGTCAACCTGGCTCCCATCTCCACTCCTTGCTTACCCCCCTTGACACCATCAGGGTGTTTTGCTTCCACTCCCTAACTGTTGCCACCCTCACCCCTGCTACCACTACATGCCCTTGCTGGCATATACTGTGCACCTCTCCTTGCTCACCCTCTTGTGTCCCTCTCCCCACCCCTCCCATGTCCCTCCAAGCTCCTGCAATCAGTAAGTATGCTCAAGGATGCATCAAATACACACTGTAATTATAGTTGCGTATGTTTAACCTGTATATACTGTACTGCGATTGCTATACTTTTTAGTTGCAGACCCGTCATGGTCTTGCTTAATGGTCCTTTTTAATGCTCTATTTTGTGAGTATTACAAACTTCCTGTGTATAATTACTGCTCTATGTAAATACTATATAAGTGCGAATACATTTTGTATATATTGTTTACCCAATTATGATGTAATTGAGTATTCCTTTGTATGTATTGTTAACCTCTCCTTTCCAGGTCCATCTTGAAAATGAGCTCGCTCAATGATGTTCTCCTGGTTAAATAAATATTTTGATTGATTGAAATATTGATGAAAAACATTCCCCCTCGCAAATGCCAAACAAGCCAAAGATCTGCTATTTTTTTATAAAAACACCACAGTGTTGGAACAGAGAGCTGCTTACTAAGCTTTTAATATTTAACAGACCATTAGTTGTTCAGATGTTGTTAACAGGACTCATATTTTCAGTTCATTAAGTGGTCCACCACTCATGGAAAATGTCTAGTTAATGGCATTAAGCAAAAGTATTTACTACCATTTATTTATTTACCTACGCTCCCATCCCTCCGTGGATGCATATTTATAGATAGATAGATAGATAGATAGATAGATAGATAGATAGATAGATAGATAGATAGATATATGTAGCTGCAGAATCAGAGAGCCCTCTTGATCCTGTGCTTCCATTTATAGGACAACAGTGACCAAATTGTCAGCATACTGTAGGTATTTTATTACTCCATCTTATGTACCCGGTACAGAGCATTTTTGAACCCCGCCAAAACGTAATTCTGTGTAACTGCATCAACAGTTGCAAAAACACATTTCAAGCAGGATTTGAAAAATGACAGCTGTGACATATATAAGCTACAGTAATAAGAAGGCTATGTTGAAAATCTGGGGTCAAAATATTTAGAATTTCCAAAGTCACAAGTGGGCATAGTACAATTGCAATGAATGGTCATAACTTTGCTATGTTTACTTGTAACACGGCTCTCACTGGAGCACTGAAAAGCGCACGGTGATTGGTGCAATGAATGGCCACAGCTGATTGAAACTGAGCGGGTATTAAGCCAGGCATAACGCCCGCTCGGTCAGTACCAGCTCTCGCCATGGAGGCTGCCGAGAGTAGCAGCCCACTGAGGCACCACCACGCGCCGCCAGTGGCGGACCTCGAATCTCCCACAGACCCACGTCAGGACCAAGCACCACAGGGAAGGTACGCAGTGCTCATAACCTCCCGATTCGAAAGCAGTAAAGCGTAGCATAGAGAATAGTGGAGCAGAGCAGCAGTAGCGAGCAAGCGAACGCATGGAATGCTATAGCACAACGTTTGCACTCTGTGGAGTGCAGGGCATAACCCGGTGGGTCACACAGCAGTTTGGCAGTGAGGCTCCTCTGCACACAACGAGACCAACTGTCCTGCCTGTCACAGGAGTCCTCAGACCTTCCAGCAGCAGGGCCGTGGAGAGCAGCGACTGGCCCCATGACCTCCTTAAACAGAGAGGGATGGTACTGTGCCAAACAGTCCTGCAGTACTCAGCAGCAGATGGAGGCAGGGAACAGACCATTCACACTCTTTATGGGGCTGTGCAACATGCCAGCTCGCAGCACCGCCTACTCAGCACAGGAAGAGCAGCAGTGATCCAAGAGACTGCCAGCAGTCGTAGCAGGGCACCAGCCAGAGCACAGGACGTGGATAGCATGAGCCCCGCAGGGAGCCATACTGCATGCCATGATCCCGAGGTCCATGCCTCAAGACACCCAGCAGCGCAGCTGGCTGCCAGGTCTACCAGCAGCTCCAGTGTCCAGACAGAGATGCAGTCAGTGACAGGAATCAGCAGCAGCAGTGTGAATGGCCGGCATGCCACCCTCAGTGACAAGGAGGTGGACAGCCTGGAGAGCAGGCATGTGGAGGCCAACATGCACAAAAATACAACATGGGCCTCCAATGTCCTGCTAGACTGGCTTACAGCAGCAGGTCACCAGGTGGACCTTAGCACTGTGCCATCATCAGAGCTGGGAGCTCTCCTCCGGTAGTTCTATGCATCAGTGCGCACAGAACAGAGAACACAATACAGCCTAAGCTCCTTCATCGGGCTCCGCGCAGGCCTCCAGCGCTATTTCACAGGGCCACCAAACTACAGAGTCCTGAATGTCATCATGGATGCTGAGTTTATTGCTGCAAACAAGGTGTTTGTGGCAGTGGTGAAGGAGTACCGGCGATCAGGCCAGAACAGAGCCACGCACCATCCCAGCATATCAGCAGCCGACCTACTAAAGATTAGGAACTGTGAATGGCTGAGCCCAGAGACACCATACGGTCTAGTCCGCAGGCTCTGGTTTGAGGTGCAGCTAGGCCTGGCTCGGAGGGACAGAGAGGGGCAGAGAGAGCTGCGCCAAGACTCCTTGAGTGTGGAGACTGATGACGAGGGTAATGAGTTCCTTGCCCTCTCATTCAATGAGCAGACAAAGAACCATGTGCAGGTGGCAGACCCAGCACGGCAGACTATGAAAGGCGTCTTGTATGGCAGCCCTGGCAGCAAGGACTGCATTGTTGCACTCTTCCGGGTGTACATCCAACAGTGCCCACCCAATGCCCCTGCCCTGTACCTACACCCACGGAAGGTAGACCACAAGGCCCCAACAGAGCGTACCTGCTGGTACACATGCCAGCCAATGGGTAAGAACTACCTTGGCTCCCTGATGCCCCAGAGTTTTGATGAGGCCCAGCTGTCGAAGTGGTACACCAACCACAGCATTAGGAGTACAGCTGTGGCAATGCTGAGCGACGCCGGCCTCGCAAGCAGGGAGATAATGTCAGTGACGGGACATCGGTGCGAGACAAGTCTGCGCAGCTACTGGTCACCGTCCACCGCAGACTGGAAGAGGTGGTCTAGTGTCCTGTCCAGTGCCACAGCTCCACATAAGACTCCCTCCAACCCAGTGGAACCCACCACCAGCTCCTGGTCCCCTAGACAGCCACCATCGAGCAGCACACCACAGGGCAGCACCCAGCAAATGCCACTGTTGGCACCCTCAAGAGACACAGCAGACCCGGGAGCAGCACCAGCAGACACCCAGGGCAGCAAAGGCAGCAAAATCACACCTGCAGGAACCACAGACAACGAGAGCAAGACAACCAGAGGCATCACAGAGACCAGCTGCGCCGCACGCCATAGCCCCCCCCCGGCCTCACAGCACCATACTGCATCTGAGGCTGGAGCCCCCCCATCGGCCCCAACCCTGCCTGCTGCCCCCCTCCCTGCAACACATCTACCACTCACAGCAGCAGCACACAGACCCCTGGTGCTGACCCAGCCTCCCCGAACCTTGGTAGTGGTACTGCACCTGCACAGCAGCCAGCTGAGCCTCACAGACCTGGTCGCACCAGAGGATGGGCAGCAATGCAGGGTCCTGCCTACCAGTCTTTTCAAATCCAGAACATGGTGGTGCATGGCCTGGTAAGCTTCTGTTGCGGACCACCCACCAAGCCAGCTGAGTAGAGCACCTCCTGCCCCCCCACCCGCAGAGAAGCAGACTGTCTGTCCTGATAACCCTGTCTTTTGGAGCCCCTAGCAAGCCAGCATATCACAGCAGTTCCTGTGGTCCCCCCTGCAGAGATGCAGAGTATCCGTCCTGGCCAGCCTGTGATGTCGCTGCGCCTGGCAACACTGCGCCCCCAGATGCAGGCGTCCGCCTCCGTGCGATGGCAGAGGGCCGAAATCATTGAGCCCTGCTGTCACCGAGGTGAAAGGACTGGACCGCTGAAGTGGCTGCCACCCATCCATTCGCACCACCTCAGTGATCGAGGTGTCCTGCTGTGATCAACTCAGCACTTCCGGCAGTACAGCGAGCCAGTTACGTAATGCGACACCCAGCAGAGCAGTCAGAGCCACTCAATCATTCAACACGGCTCCAGCAAGTAAGACTTCCAGCTTGTAAGGTAAAAAAATAAGCATTTGTCAATGCCGAATGTTTGCTTGCTGGCATTGGCAGTGGTAATGTAGAAGTTACAGAGCTGCGTAATAGGAATGGCAGTGAAGTACTGAACTGAAGCCAACCCCACCACCACCCTGCAGAGAGTGACAGACATTGGGGTGTGCATTTGGGTCATCAGGCATAACGGCCTCGCCATTTCACCACACCCACCCTGCAGACACTGGCAAGTGTCCACGGTGTTCCTTAGGGTCTTTGGTCCTTTCTGCTTCCCACTAGGTAAAATGCAGTGAGATGGGTGCGATATGGGAGAATGGGGTGAACTTTGGGGCTGAAGAGTCCAAGGCATACCTCGATGCCTCTCAGTAGCTGCAGGTGTGGAATGGTATGAGCATTACAGGCAAAATCCCAAGTCACACCCCTGATGCCTGTCATTCTCTACAGGGTTTAGGCGTTATGGTTGGAAACCCTAATACCTCAGGCATTCGTTGGTGTTTTCACTCCAAATTTTAAACATGTTTTTGTGACCCCACCTCATGAACAGGGGAATATCAGTTTGTTAGCCAGCTGCTTATGCACAGCAGTACGGCATTTAGCACCACAGGTGCAAAACATTCAACAGGATGTAAAAATGGCAGCTGTACTGTTCATGGGAGGTGTAAAATGGCAATGTTCAAATCTGCAGTAAAAATATTTAAAAAAATGGTGAAGTCATGAGCGTACATAGAAACTGTGCAACGCACACCCGTAATATAATTAGGTTGGGGATATTTTACAGCAGATAGTCAACTCAGGCATTTTAGTGCCTCCGATCATGAACAGTGTCACTGATTTTCTTTATCTGTGCCGAACAATGATTTCCCACAGCGACCATGCATCTCAGCACTGAAAGTGTGAAAACACACTTCAGCCATGTTGTGAAAAATGACAGCTGTACTGTTCATAAGGAAGTGTGAAAAAATGCCACTGGTGAAAATCTGGACTGAAAATATTACAAAGTCATGAACTTATGAGGGTGCGTGGAAACTGCGCATTGCTCACTCGTGCTGATCATTTTATGGACTTTTGTCACCAAATTTTCAACATAGCCATTTAAGACTTCTGCTCATGAACAGTGTAACTGATTTTCTTAATCTGTCCTAAACATTGCTTTCGCACACCAACAGCACCATTGTACTACATGTGTGAAAACACATTTGAGGCGACATATGAAAAATGGCAGCTGTACTGTTCATAAGGAAGTGTAATAAAATGGCAATGTTGAAAATCTGGAGTGAAAATATTAAATTCGCAAACTTACGAGCATGCATAGGAACTGCGCACGCGCTCGTAAAACAGTCATTTTAGGATTTTTCACCAAATTTTCAACATGGCCATTTTAAGACCTCTGCTCATGAACAGTGTCACTGTGATTTTCTAATGTGTCCCATACATTGATTTTGCACATACTGAGCCATTGTGCACTACATGGAGAAACACATTTTGGGCAAGATGTGAAAATGACAGCTATACTGCTCATAAGGAGGTGTGGTAAAATGGCAATGTTGAAAATCTGGAGTGAAAATATTAAAATGTGGCGAACTACAGTGTGAGTAGGAACTGCACAATGCACCCTCAGTAAAACAGTCATTTTAAGAATTTTTTCACCAAATTTTCAACATAGCCATTTAAGACTTCTGCTCATGAACAGTGTCACTGTGATTTTCTTAATTGTCCCATACATTGATTTACGCACACCGACTGCGCCATTTAATGCGCCACATGGTGGAAACACATTTGGTGAGATGTGAAAAATGACAGCTGTACTACTCATAAGAAGGTGTGGTAAAATGGCAATGTTGAAAATCTGGGTGAAAATATTGAAATTTCGCGAACTTATGAGCCTGCATAGGAACAGCGCAACGCACCCTCGAAAAACAGTCATTTTTTGGAATTTTGGCACCAAATTTTCAACATGGGGTTTTTGGGACCCCTTCTCATGAAAGATGTCACTGTCATGGTGGTATTCGGGCCTGAAGGGTGATTTTGCAGTCACTGCAAAGTCACTCTTGGCAATCACCCTTTGGAGCTAACACCATGACAGTGATATCATTCATGAGAAGGGGTCCCAAAAACCCCATGTTGAAAATTTGGTGCAAAATTCCCCAAAATGCCGAGATATGCAATAAAATTGAAACCCCCTTATGTAACCCATTATACAGCTTACCGGCATTTCCTCAGTTCGCAGTCGGCTTTGAAGAGTGCAGGCGTGTTCGGTCCACTGAAGATCATCGCGCCAGAGTCTGGAGCTAAGTATGGGGTGAGGGGGGTGTGGGAGGCTGAGTGCGGGTTGTGGAGGGTTGGAGGCAGCAGCGGAACAGTTTTATTTTACAGGTTTAAAAAAAGGCGTCGTGGGACGTTTGCTACACAGGGGTGAGCTCCCAGCATGGCACAAGGACTTGGGGCTTTCAGCCGACGGGGATTGGGCACCCCCACCGTCAAGGACTACAGTGCTTGCCACGCTGGGGTGGGCTCCCAGCAGCCACCTGCTAACTGGGGGGTGGGGGCGCGGCTCAGCAACTGGAATGCAGCTCAGCCCGGCGGGGATTGGGCATCCCGTTGGCTATACAGTACAGGGTGCACACGTCTGTCTGTGCATGGGGTGGTGCTGCGCGTGAGCAGCTGATATCTTATTGGTGCTCACTCAAGCGTAGCTCCCCCTTTCAATTGTATGCCACTGCATTTTGGAGCATGTCATAGACAGCTCCAAAATGCATTGGCTTACAGGGGCCGTGCCTGTCAGCCCACTGACTGAATTGGAGGAGGAGGTGACACACCTCCGAAATCTCCAATGAAGGCACTATGTTTCTTGCACATGCGTGCAAGCAAACATAAAAAGTTTCCGTTGACACCTGAGTGCTGCCTCGTTTGTCCATAGGGCTTCTGCTGCAGCACAGAGAAATCCAGAGCCGACCGCTGAAACAGTCCTGCCCACCGGAGGTGATGACGGTAACATAGGCTCTGCACCGCACGCCGAGCCTATGTTACAAGCGCATTAATCACCTTCAGCATCGGGATCTGCCATGGATTAATGCCCGCAGGGTGGCTGTAGCCCTCAGACTGCGCCCTCGGGCACCACCCCCCAGCGGGCATTAATCCACTGGCAGAGCCCTCCTCTGGCGGTGATTAATGCTTACATATTTTGACCCAAAATTTTCAACATAGTCTTCTTTTGATCCACTCTCATAAACTCCTTAGGTGGAGATTTTCAAATCCATGATAAAATGCCATTTTTTTGCACCACAGGTGTGAAAGCATGTTTTGGACAGGATGTGAAACATGGCAGCTGTACTAGTCATGAGGTGGTGTGAAAAAATGGTTATGTTGAGAATTTGGAGTCAAAATATTGAAAATTACAAAAATTATGCTTGTGCGTAGAAAAATTGCAATGAACACAAATTACTCAGCCATTTTTAGCATTTGTTTTTCACCAGATTTATAACATGGTCTTTTTAGGACCCCACTTCATGAACACTGGTGGTGAAATGTCATTATTTGGTTCCAAAAGGTGATTTTGCCTTCCAGGCCTGCTTAACAAATGACACTGCCAGCGTTCATAAGGTGCAATTCCAAAAAAGCCATGCTGAAAATCTGCTGAAAAAAACTCCTAAAAATGACGTTATAAACATAGTGTAAGTTCAAAACAGCACTGAAATACGTTTTACATCACTTACTTTTATTCTTCAGTTCACGGTTCAGCTTTGAAGAGTGCAGATCTGTCTCAGTCCACAGAAGATGACAGAATTCTACACTGGGTGGTAAGTATAGGGTAAGGGAGTGTGTGCAGAGGTGGGTGCTCAATGGGAGGGTTAGAATGGGGCAGGGGAGTCAGCGATGATGATGAGGGGCTCTTTTCTTTGTGTCAGGATAAATGCTGGGGAGCAAGACAGACCTGAATCCCCCAAAGATTTAACCCAACTTGGAGGCTGCAGGGATCTGAACAGCCAAAGCTGAAGGAAGAAGCTCTGCATCAAGGATTCTGGACTGCTGGACAAAAGTCAAGCTCAGCAACAGAAGCAGGGTTCCTTAGAAATCTGCCCCTTGTACAGGGACCAAATAAGGTGATGTGCATTATGCAAGCACTGACACCAGTTCCACAACATTTCCTCTTGTAAATACTAAATAAATGATGTCCCATGAAATAATACACAACTCCCACAAGTATTAATCTGTGCTTAAATACACATATTTCTTGGTCTTAGGGCATGAAAGGAGTGGATGGTGGTGGCTTCAGGTTTCACGGCTGAGCTCCAAGGTTCTCTGAGGTCTGGGGTGGTGCAGCAGCGCCAAGCAGGCCTTGATGCAATGGCCAGGGAGCCTCAGCCACCTACTGCTGCAACCACTGCACAAGGAATGCAGCACTAATTAGCTAATATCTACTTTCTTGAGATTGTGTTGTGCACCCTTAGAAGAGCTTGCAAAGCAGCATGAGTCCCTCTCTCTTCTGCTGTAGCTGATGATTGCTCAGGTTACTGCTGCTAAAGTGAGTGCAATTTCTTGCTCATTTACTATGCTGTTGGGTGCGTTGCAGCAGCCCTTCCCATCTCTATCTCTCTCTCTCTCTCTCCTGTAAGAATGCACTGACTGAAGGCACTTGCTGGATACTTTAGTACGTTGAACTGTCCATCATCAGTTGTGCCTGGACCTGGCTGCTGCATGTTGAGCCCCTTCATCTGGCTGGACTTTCACCACATGCTCGCAGCACCTCTGCACAGTTGTCTTAGAAACCAGAGGCCAGCAAAAGTATGTGTGGTGGGGTGGCTGCTTTCTTTCTTTCCCACACAAGCCAATTATAATTATTAAAATCCTGAGAGGAAGAGTGGAATACTTTATAAAGTGCTCCCATTGGTCCACAGAATATGGTCTTCTGTTGTTGAAATTCAATCAGCTACTTTCTGGCTGGCTTCAAGCAAATCAAAGGACTGAAGCCCTCTCTGACTGGAGCAGTTTGGTCCTGTGAAATACACAAAGTTTCTGCCCAGCAAGCAGCGAGGGGCACAAGGACCACAGTGTGTGTTCATAGGTCTAAACTGCCAAGCCCTTGCTATTTTGAACTGCAGTGGGCACGGCACTGACCCCCCGAAATCTCATTCAGTGGAACTAAACGATTGGTGCACAGGCTTATCAAACAGAAAAATTAAGTTAAGAACCCACAGCATGTTTATTGGTGGAACCCTACTCAAGTGTTCTCCACTGCCTTTATGGGACCCCAACAGTGGACAGCCAAATAGGGGACAGGCAGTGCAAATTGGCAAATCATCCACGTATGTAACAGTCAAACAATTCAGTCATACAACTAGTTTTCCAACTATTGACACTGTAGTCTAAGTATTATGCCACACTTAAACTGCATATGACTAGTCAGTTAAAAAGCTATGCCTGCAGTTTGATGGGTTGGAGCAGGTATCCTGTGATAATAGTGACTGAATATGGGTAACCATCAAAACGGCAACTCAAATTTGGCACAGTTATCATTGGTGAGCCATAAGCAAGGCCCCTAGAATTCTGCAGCCACAGAATTTTGCGCAGAACTTGCAATCTACCGCAGAACTTCTGCGGTGCCGCAGAATTCACTCTTTTGGTGATTTTTATTAATATTTCTGTTTATCTATAGAATCTGGTTCCCGTCCCCTCTTTTTATATCCAAAACCCCCCTATATGCTCAGAACGTGATGTTATCATTGCAATATCATACATTAGCTAATGAAATGCTGCATTCTGCCACAGAAATGTCACTTATCTACCACAGCTCCCACTGCCCGAGACAGTGGAACAGCACATCATGCATGGTGATATTTGCTCAACCTGCATTACAGCCTAATACAGTTTTCAGTCTTACATTATTGCACTAGGGCCAACTTAAACAAAACCTTGTCAATAGCACAGACCTGTTAAGTCCATACCTCACTTTGTACAAACCTATTTGTGCCTTTAAGGTATAGAGATGCCATCTGAAATGAATAACTGGTAAAATGAATTTAACTGTCATTTTGAAGAAAAATAAAGTAATTATGCCCAGAATAGTCGAATATAATAATGTGTAGACTTGTTGACAGAATAGACCTGTTAAATAAATAATTGCACTGTACACATTTTTGCCACGGTTATTGATTACATATTGTCATTGGTTGATAGAATCACACTAAAAGTTATGGGGAAATGTTGTGTGCAGGGACAGCTGTTGGGCCAGAGGGTAGCATGCTGTGTTTCCATGCCAGCAAGTCAGGTTCAGAGATTAGCTCTGGAAGCTGGTTGGGCAGTACAAGGATTGGTGGAACACATCACTGCTCGGAGCCTGGGAAGGTATGGTGCAGTTTCCTGTCACATGGTGAGACACATTGTGATGGGCTGGAGAGCTCTATCACATAATCGGTTCACATGCATGTCATGGCCTGAAGGTGTTATGCAGTATGTCAGGGAAAGCAGGTTGACATGAAAAATGAGTTTTGCAAAAACTCCTCTATTCCATTTCCAATGGGACCTGTATGAATGAGGATGCAAGTTTATGGAAATAAAAAAAAATATATATATATATATATATATGTATATATATATATACACACACACACACACACACACACACACACACACACACACACACACACACACACACACACATGCAGTATCTCTGTCTCTCACCACACACAGACACACACACACACACATATATTTGTATGTATGTTACAGACTGTATATAAATATATAAGTGATACACAGTGGGAACCTCATGAGTGGTGTAGAAAGCATATACAAATATATAACTGATAGACAGTCAAAACCTCATTAATAGGATAGATAGCATGCATATAGAAATACCTTATTTATCACATAAGCTCCCCTCTGCATGTGTCATTTATGCAACAGGCTAGGACCTTAAGGGAGAGACATTTGGTTTGCCTTTTTAGGCATAAAATTATTTTTATAAGTCTGTTATTTTTTGAACTAGTGTTACTGTGCTTTCCACCATCCTGATTGCTATAACCACTGCCATGAAAGTGAAGTCAGGATGATAAGCTGACACTGTGATGTGGTAGTTTGTTAGTGCCGCAGAACTTCTGCAGAAATTACAAACCACCACCGAAGAAGTTCTGCAGCAAATGGTAGTCTTGCCGCAGAACTTGGTCCCACTGTGCAGCAGAACAATAGGGGCCCTGGCCATAAGGGTAGTGACATACTGCTACTGCACGGGTAGGAGAGGTTGACTGGAAAGGGAGCATACCGAGGGGAAGTGGAGGGATGGGGAAGATGGTTATTACCCTGTAGTGTACCTGCTGCAGTTGAGCCAGCTGTGTGGTGTGGTGGTGGGCGAAGGCTAGCTCTGGCACAGCAGGTACGGGGTTCAAGGCTGGGGATGGGAGGCTAGTAATTATGCCACTACCTGAAGCTGCAGGACTTAATTATTTTTTAAATGCAGACTGTGCTCCCTCCCCAACATGCATCCCCCTGGAGTTAGGAATCTAAAATTAGTGATGCCCCCCCCTCGTAAAAACACTTATTTTTTTCAGGATGTCGGGTCCCTGGCAAGGGTATATCGCCAATTTGCTTTTCAGCAATATACACTCACCATAACAGGGATCACCATTTTGCATTTGCTATTATGACATAGAACCGCTGGGGGGATCCAGCCATATTTCCTTCTTTCTGGGCTTTCTAAGTTATCTTCCTGAAGCTTCATTCTGAAGCTGTATTTCCTTTCCTCCTGACATCCTCCCCTCCCTTTCCAGCAGCTCTATTCTCTATTTGGGATCCTTCCTGAGGCACATTTTACATAAAGGAAGTATGTTTCTGTGGCACCTCTAGGGGTGGATCCCTCATCAAGAGGGTTTCTTTTCCTTCGCAGTACCCTGACAGGGTAATATTCCCTAAGGGGTCAAAAACTGCAAATGGCAAATGCAGTCACATGTAACAGTCAAACAATACAATCACACAACTAGCGTTATGACTATCAACAATGTTGTACAAGCAGAAATCCACACTTCAGTTACGTAATCCCATTGAACAATTCATCTTCTTTGTTACTGCTAGTTGAAAGCAACTTGAAATCTCCAATTTTCTCATACATCAGTTTTTTTAGAACACTTGTTAGAAAAGGGTTTGCCAAAACCTACAAGGTGTTCATTTGTTCATAGGCCCATTGAAATAAAGGTTTAATGTAAACAGTATAGTCTTTATTGGGGACATTAGACATGGGGTTAATAATTACAGCTATAGTTTCCCTGTTATGTAAGAGGTACACCCTTTCAAAGGTACAATTAAATATATTATTATTATTATTTTATTTAGTTTTTGTTGACCAGGCATGTGCACTAGACAAATACTTTACCTATTTTCAGGCTCGACCCAGGGAGGGGGACACAAATGAATGTCAACTGACCTTGAACCAGATTAAGCTATTGGTGGTAATTTTTTTTATCATAGAATAGTTTTATTGTTGAAATTTTCTCACTTATTTTCTTCTCCTCCACATACAGTTAGAATATCACAACCATACATGGTCATAAGTAAGAAAGTAACATGTTCCATATGGTGTTGTAGTCTATCAAGCCCTATTACATTCTCATACAGATACAGAAATGTAATTACCAAAACCAAGCTGCGAGGTATTCACATATAGCATTTTCTAAGTATACTTTAGTGAAACATAGCAGCCCAATATACTAGAATGGTGTTTCATTGTCTTCAAAAGTTGAAGACTAGTAGAAATTTAACCGAAGGTGCAATGTAATGATATATCACATATTCAATACGAGGAATTATCCCTCAAATTCGAAAGTTTACAGAGAGAAGATTGCAGATAAGCTTCCTATCTGGCAGTATAATGGTCCATACCACCAAGGTGAGTACAGGAGAGGCATTCTAATGTGGCTAATCTAGCCAGTGCCTCATGCCATTGTGGGCGAGACGGGGGGGCAATTTTACGCCAGGCCATAAATATGAGTCATTTAGCCTCCATGAGTGCCAGTACAACCCACTGCTTCTGCAGTCGAGTTAAGCTGACCAAAGAGGTGGTATCACCCAGAACGAGTTTGGGATCAGAAATATTGGTGGTATTTTCAGTGATGCAAAGTCATCTCTCTCAGTATACTCTAGGTAAATGTAATTGTAACCCCTAGGTGATGATACCCCTAGTTTTACACCCCTGTCTACTACTCTGGACATAGGCTGAGGGGTTTGGGTTCATAAACTTATACCAAGTTAAAAACAATGTGCAGTGCCTCCACTCAGAGTTACCTTTACATGGGCTGTCTGTTACCAGTTAAAACCCCCTGAGATGTTATAGCACCCACAAATATCATCAAAGGGACACTGTCAATCCCCTGAGGTCTCAAAGTGTTGCTAGTTTAAAAAGCATATTTTATGATTGCAAAAATTCTGAAAAGATTGTTGACGTAGCTGGTAGTTTGAGTCTGACTCTTATGTTTTTAAAAAGTGAAAAACAGACTGCCCAACATACTGGTGTTATCATACCAAAACAGGTTTGTTTACATTCCTTGATCAATCCCAGATGCATCTTTCCTGGACTTTGAAACACCCACAAAACAGTCTAGCCCCTCAAGATGCAATGGAAGTTCAGGAGGCTACTGCCTTATGAGTGACTGCACTGTTTGGGTGTGTCTCTAATGCTCAGGAAGTATGCAATAAGAACAGATCCAGGATTGTAAACAAAAACATTGTTTATAAACATTGCCATGCATTTCAGTTCTACTAAGCAAGAAGAGACACAACAAACAGCAGCATCAGTGTATTTTAGAGAGGGTAAGCAATCATAAGATGTGGGGTTTCAACTAGAAATAATAGGCCAGAGTCAGAGAAGCCAACGCAGGATGCAAGGCAACTTGAGTCGAAAAAAATTGGTGCAAGTCGCATTTGTGTCCTGCATTGCATCCCCGCAGGATTCACATAGGCAGCTGAGACATGTGGCAGGCTGCCTGCTCCCAACAGCACCTATGCACCTGAAACCCCCTTGCGACATGGTGTAAGGGGGTTTCTGGCAGCATTTGCACCCTATTCAGGTAGGGTGGCCACTACTTCCACAAATGGGATTCGGAGACAACCACCAATGAACATCTATCAAAGACCAGTTATGCCAACAAAAAGGTGATCTAACTGGTCTTTTCTGTTCACTGGAGGGTACCACTGTGCCCCAGCCCCACAACCCCTGTGGGGTCTGGACACCCCATGGGCTCTGGTTCGCAGGCATGGCACGCACCATGTCAAGCTGGGTGTGTGGCACCCCCCCCAATGCCCAGACCCCCACACACACACACGCATTGTGAGTCCCCTCACGCTCTGGGGCATGATTCCCCACCATCCCTGTAACCCTCTGGTAGTCTAGTGTTCCCCCCACAGTGCAAGCCCCCTCACATCCCAATACCCTGCCAGTGACTAGCACAGCCCTCCCTCACCACCAGGGCCAGCTGCCAATGCACCCGCCAGGTGTGTGTGTGTTGTGGGGATCAGGGACCACTGGGCCACCAGAGCAGGTAAGGGTCCATGGCAAGGGGGCTTGGGGCTGGCACCCACACCATACGGAGCCTTGGAGGTGGGCATGGGGGTGCCATGGTGGCCCTCAACTAGCACAACTGCTGTCCCTGTGACCTGCGGCATTCCCAGGTGCTGCACCCTACCTTCTTGGCTACCGCAGAATCCACAGGGCATGAACCGCTGCACCAGCTCCTATTCAGATCAGGTGCGGGCCGGAGTGCAGGGCAGGTGCTGCAAGCTGCCATTCCCAGAGCTTGTGGCAGACCATTCTTAATCCAGCCCAATATGATGAAAAATAGGTTGACAATGTCCCTTTAACCACCCCAAACCATGTCCCAATAGATATTTCCGCACATTTAACGCATTTTGGTAATTAATGACTCTCTCTAATAATATGTTCACACATAAAGATTTGCAAAACAGTAATAACACGATTTATTTGGGGGACCTAGGAGTTAAAATGGGGGAACAGGAGGAACAGAGGTTATGCTGATCACTATTTACAAAATGTACATAGTTTTTTCTTGTGCTGGTGAACCCTCTAGCTAGGTGGCTATTAAATTAAAAAGAAAAGACAATGGCAGTTCAGCAACCAGGCACTGATACCCAGAGGCCTGGCTATTTAGGCTGTTGACTAAATCAGATGGCACACAACAAAGATCACCACCACTGGTACCAGTCCCAGATATGTTTGAAACCCCTCCTGGATGGAGGGGCTTAGATGGAATGCCCAGGCCCAGAAGCATGGCAGGAACCTAAGCCCCCTCCCCTGTGAGGACCTGCCGTACAAATATCCTTCTCCCGCTCAAATCTGGCAAAATGCTGGAAAACACTGTCACTTGTAGGGCTTTTCTGAAGCTCCTAATTGGTTGTGTTTTTTTGCCTGCAAGGCCTCCAATTGGCTGGAGGACCTGTCAATCACAGAAATGAATAATGCATGAACCTCAGTTGATGCACTGTTGGTTTGCTGTTTAGGCACCTAGAATTAGATTCCTGTAAGTCCCTGTGAGCGCTTAGCATTTACCCATGAGCTTTGGTGAAAGTCCCACAGTTCCTGCTTTCTGATTGGCTGTGGCTGCTTGCAATGGCTACTTAACTCACTGTCTTTTTAGCAGATTAAATACAGTCCTGAATCAAAGTTCTGGCACAGTCAGAAAATAGTAAATAGTTTCCCCAATGCCTCACAGTTCTTTAGTCCTGGTTGTGTATTTGCTGTCACTGCAGAGATAAAGGATTTGCTCAGTTCTTTTTTCTGTCACTGCTGCCAATGTTTAAGGATGCCTTGCAGCAGTAGACAGGCTGACACTTTGAGTCCCAAAATTGTCTGGTGAAACCAATAGCAAAGCACTTCACCCCTGTAACATTTTCCCCACAACATACAGCAGTTACAATTACTGTTATTTTAAAACATTGTCTTTTCTTTCTCTCAGCCGTAGCCAAGAAAAGCTGCCCTGAGGGCAGACAGGCCCTCATGAATATTCATTTTTGATCAGGGCTTTGCTCATGAATATTTAAACGAGCCCCATTCAAACTCCCTCACAGAACTCCTTTATCTTTTATGGGAGCAGTGTCTCAGAGGCCTGTCCATGGTCACTGGGTCCCACTTAGGTAATGGGGATCCCGACACTGACAGAACACCCCCCAAATTAACCACAAAATGAAGTGGTTGTAGATTAAAGGCTCCATTCGTGCCTACACAATCCCCTCTGCCCTGAGAGCAGAACAACAAGTAGGAGATCGCAGCTTGGTTTTTCAAACCCCGTCTGGCTGGATTAAGGATTTGGGCTGCATGACTGGGGCAGCAGGGGCAAGACAAGACCTGGGGAACCAAAAAAAATATTGGCAGGGTATGGGAGTTGCCCATGACAGCAAGACGAGGACAGAGTGGCATGGTGGCAGGCAAGACCTTGGTTTGGAGAGGGGTTACATAATGTAAGGGAAACATTTTAACTATATCAGCAGAGAATTGTTTTTTACCCTTAGAGTTGTAAATCCTTGGAATACATTACCATTGGACCTAGTTATCAGTAATCAGCAACCTCTAAACAATTACTCATTATAATAAAATAGGAGAATTCATGAGCTATATCAGCCTCCTTGTTCTTTATCCACCTTAGTAAAACCTTAGTAGTAACTGGATATTTACAACATACTTCTTTTTCATGTTTATTTATGTTGCACCATTTATAATATTTACATTAATTAACTAGTTTAAACAAAAGATAGTCCCTCCAGATAAGGACCACGTGGTAGGCCTACTTACATTTGAGGAGTCCCAATGTGACAGAACACACCAGCAGCACAGTCAAGAAAACAATCAGAATGTAGGAGACCACTGTTCCATGACCTCGGAGACATCCAGAATCTAAAAAGGGACAAATAAATGTTCAGATGTTTCCCCATTATAAATTCTTATAAATCAAGAATGTAGCAGGGGACAAAGAATCTGGGAAACAAAAACCCATGGGAAGAGCTCACAATGGGGGGTCAGTTAATAACAACAACAAAAATCGAAAGAGATCTAGGAGTAATAATATCAGATGACTTAAAGGTGGGCGAGTAATGTAAGAAGGCAGCAATGAGGGCTGGGGGGATCCTGGGATGCATAGGGAGAGGCATCAACAATAGAAAACAGGAAGTTGTTATCCCTCTGTACAGACAGTTGGTGAGACCCCATCTGGAGTACTGTGTGCAATTCTGGAGACCCCATCTCTGCAAAGACATAAACAGAGTGGAGGCAGTTCAGAGGAGGGCAACCAAAATGGTGCAGGGTCTGCACCAGAAGACATATGAGGAGAGATTAAAGCATCTTAATATGTATACCCTTGAGGAAAGGAGGGAGGAGGGGGGGGACATGATAGAAACTTTCAAGTATCTTAAGGGAATCAACAGAGTACAAGAGGGTAGTATCTTTCAGAAGAAGAGATGTGCAAGAACAAGGGGGAACAATTTGAAGATAGAGGGGGGACGGCTCAGAGGTAATGTTAGAAAGTATTTTTTCACAGAGAGGGTTGTGGAATCATGGAACAGCCTTCCTGAGGAGGTTGTGGATTCAGGAACAGTGGGAGAATTCAAGAATGCATGGGACAGGCATAAGGCAATTCTAGTGGGGGGGTAGGAGGAAGTAAGCTGTTGATTAACTAGAATCTGCAGCTTATCCATCAGGTAGGGAAATGGGCAGACTAGGTGGGCCAAGTGGTCCTTATCCACCGTCAAATTCTATGTTTCTATGTTAAAGACAGTTTCAGATGTTATCTCACTATAAATTCATCATGTGTGAAGGTCTGTCACTTGTGGCCTGACACATTATTCATTGCCCTTTAAGTATAGTTTGAATGTATTTCACTGATTGTTAACAATTTAATCAAAAACAAAATAGGCATGCAAATATGCAGATAAAAATAACAACAGTGTAACCTTATTTAGAAAAATCACAGAGTGACCAATCATTACAGTGACTGCATTGCCAGTAGCTTTGGGCATCAGAGAACCATTTGAGGGGAGGAGAATAGTGCATCCCAGTGGATTCTTTCCTTTCCTGGGATATGTGAGTGCCTGACTATTGCTTGTGATTGGCGCTTGCATGACCAGAGTGGAAGAATGGATGACAACAGCTTCTGAACATCATCCAGTAGGTTCGCCCATGACAGTATGAGGGCAATAATGAAAACTTCATTTAGGACACAGGAAATATGTCACCCAGAATTATCACAGGTGACACTGCATCACCTGACAGTTGCAGTAGCAAAGCCCTATCCTGGCAAATACTTAGGTTTTTGCAGGGGGGGCTTCATTCCCCCGCACCACCCAATGTGGGGGGCTTTCCTCCCACACAGCCGAAAAATAAACATTATAATTCTCATGGGCAGGCATGCCATAAAAGGCATAAAAATTGTGGGGACGCCCAACAGGTATGAATTTGGGATGGTCTAAAATCCAGATTGCCCTGTTACTTTCTCCTTTATTGTGGCACCCTAATCATGGCACCCTAATGATTACATACCATACACTGTTATATGGGTGAACCTGGGTATCTTGCTTTTGGCCTACATATGGGAAGGAGAACAAGGAAAAAGGTTCAGACCGTGCACATTACAAGCATGACTGCCACCTTTACAGACTAAAAAAATTGCATGGATTGGTGTGGAGGGGTCCCACCCAAAAACGTTTATCCAGAAGCTCACCTGGAAAACAAATAGTGGTGGAACATGCCTGACACACTCATCAGTATTCTGCTTCAGTCTGAAACACTCACTATGTGTTTGCATCATACATTTTCTTGCAGTATTCAAAATACCCAATTTAAGTAGAAAATGGATGAGAAAAACAAAGCTTTTCAGTGCTTATAATGTGTCCAGGTACCTAACAGAGGAGGAACCATGTGGGAATTTCCAAAAAGGATCCTTTTTCATGGTGGGCGGGGGGTAATCCTTTTTCATGAGGAAAAAATGTTTTTGTATATGCCATCTTGTTTCTGTTTAAAAAAAAGTTCAGGTTTAATGCGGGATTAGCGTGGGTTTGCTATATTCAAAAGGCCAAATAGCGCACACAAACTGCATTATTACCGGGCAAAATCATAATGTATGCAAAGGGCAAACTGAGGGGGTGTGTACATGAACACAGGTGCAATGCCATATTTAGTGACTAGTGCCACACAAAGTGGTTTTGTGTGGCATAGCATAGTGCAAATTATCGCCTAAGAAAAGGTACTCTTAACCCTGGCAATCAGCTTTGCGTGACATTTTGGCTTTGCACAGCATTTGCACAACTTTTGCATGGTATTACACGGCCCTAACAAATATATATAACACATAGGCAAAGCCAGAGTACACATGCTGCTCACTGATGATATCACAATGATGCCATCACCTGCCACCAGTCCCAGCCATGCCAGGCAGTAAGTGGTGATGTGGCCACCAGTGGACACCATGGCAGTGTGGTCATACAGTACACACCTGCAGACCACTCTGCTTTAGACACCAACAGATGCCAACACACACATGCAGCACTGTGGGCATGGAGGAAGTTGAGGGGAGGGTGTATGGGTGGCCAGGCTGTGCCACAGACCAGGTGTGGCCACAAGGCTGGGACACATCACACAGTGCACAAGGACCAGTACTGGGAATAGCCTAACACCAGTATGCCTGTTGGATCATATGTGCCCCCAGCCACAACCACACAACTGTACAAATGCCACAGCACATACAGTTGGCCATGTATATGTCACTGTGAACATCCCATGCCAGCAGTGCAGCATCTGTGGATCACACAACAGTGTAACAATACTGTCCACTGACAGTAATCACCTGCAAGTTGGGCATGTCATTGTATACAGTGCAGTGGTCATCACTGCCCTACATACCATAGGCATTGCTATGTCCCTTACACTACTGTCCCCCTTGCTACTGTAGTGTCTGTTGTGCACTGTAGCATGACCTACAGTGTGACAGTTGCATGCAGCACCACCACCACCACCTGTGCCTATGCTGTGTTGTCCCCTTGGGTGCAATATGCTATGCTGTATTATATACATGTAGTCTGCAGTTATCATCATGCACTGCCAGACTGACCTACAGGTGGCACTGTGGGTAGACCTGGCCAGCCCCTGTACTTCCAGACTGACCTGCAGGTGGCGCTGTGGGACCCTGCAATAACGCTAGGCAACCTGCATGAAAATCAGGGCATAATGAGATGCTAATCTAGATGTTCGCCCATAGACTACCTAAGTAGGCTCATTTGCATGTCACTTTTGAATATGGGAAAATTTAGCACCAGGCAAACGGCTTAGCTCCGCACACACATTGGCTGCATAGTTCACCTCTACCTACCTTCATGTCACTTGCACTGTGTTGCTATTGTGGTTTGCACTTCCTAGTTGCTGTATTCAGAGCTGTGTTATTCCAGAGCTAAGTTTGTCCTGCACTCCCAGCCCAGTTTGCCCGGCTTCATTCCCATGCTATATTCAGAAGTTGTTTGCCCAGGGCTATTCCTTTTGAATATAGCTTGCTTTTTGCTCTGGGCTAAATTTGCCTGCTAGCAGTGCTAATTTAGTCTTGGGGCAAAGTTTTGAATATCTGGCTCTAGTATTCTCATAGGATAACATGGGAACTTTTAACAAGTCATCACTCCCTCAATATTTGGATTTAAGGGACAATCTACTGTATATATCAAATCAAAGATCTTAATGGCTACTACAAGAAAAATATATAGTCCCCCATAAACATTTAGGGGCAATACAAAAAAAAGCATGAATATTGAAAAAATGCAGCTTTTCATAGGATAACATTGGAACTTTAACAAGCCATGGTACACAGAAAATAAATTGTTGTTTTGGCAGCAATAGACGTAACAATCTATGGAGGGATGGACGTGCAGGACCCATAGGGCCCTGTACTCCCACAGGCAAATGAAGATATGATTATACTGTTTAATAAAATAAGGAAATTTATGGCAAAAACGTTCTTAATGCACCAGTTAGGGTTAAAGTGACAAAATTAGGGAAATGTGGTGTTACAGTTCCCAACCCTAACACCCCTTCCCTACCCTGCAGGCAGCAACAGGAAAAAACCATTACAGTTTGACCTCTTCTGCATCTTCACAAATCAGGTGTGGGGTGTGACTTGGGGTTGTCGGCCCTATCACTCACCTCATTCTCATACACTGTTCACATCTCAGCTTATTTGCTGATGGAAGGGGGTGACCATTAGGGCTGACAACTGCAAGGCACACCCCCTACCTGATTTGTGAAGATGCAGGAGAGGTCAAACTATAATGTTTTTTTTCCTGTTGCTGCCTGGAGGGTGGGCTTGTGTTGCAAGGTTGGGAACCCTAATGCCACATTTCCCTACTTATGTCAGTTTAACCCTAATTAGCACATTAACAAATTTTTTTGCTATAAATAATAGGGGCGCTGTAGTGACACTATAGTTAGGGTTGAGTAGTCAGATAGTGTTAAACCCCAAACTTTGTATATTAATATATGTGGCACTGTTTGAAGTATTGACTGAAATGTTGCATGTGTAGTGTAGTACGCAAGGTTGTGATCTGTGGAAAGGTTTGTGACAGCACCTTAAGTGGTTTTTCAGATCTGCATGCAGTATGTAAATTTCTGATCCAATCTAATGTTTTCACTGTACTTAACATGTTTTTTGTTTCCTCATATTTACTGTACATAGAATGGATTTTTTCCCCCAGATTTGCAGGTATCATGTGGAATGTCCTATGGTAGTGTCTTTGAAGGGTCAGGTGAAAATAAATAATACATGGCCACAGAGTTATAAGACTGTAAAGTTTCAGTTTTCCATTTTGTGCATGTGCTGTAGGGGTTTTGAAAAAATGTATTGGTGCAAAATGAAACATTCGATGTTACGGGACCCATTTTTGATTTCTCACCACTTGCTTTGCATGGCACCAAACATTTTTTGTGCTATGACAACCACCATTTGTTGTTTTATTTCACAAACTATCAAGGGTGGAATATACATACAAATGCTGGCATTAAAAAACAAACAAACATCAGAACCTAGCTAAACTGGATTAATTGGAAGGAACTGGAAGGGGACAGGATCAGTTGTGTTCCAGGACAATAGCTGCTTATTGTTGTTTTCACAGGGTTCTTGTGAATTTTACTTGGTCGAAGGTTATTTTTTTCTTTCTTACTTCTAAGGGGCTAGCAGGGTATTGTTTTGGGGGATGTTGGAAGTTTGAAAACTGGTTTGGTGGCTGTAAGTGGGCTCATTTGTTGGATGTTTCACTGTGTAACAGGCTGCGCTGGTGGAGGCCTATTTCTTCTGATTTAAAACCTATTGGTGGGATTTGCATGGGCTGGTTCTTTGGTTGCTGGGCTTGGAGGGGAGACACAGGGCTGATACACTCTCTCTCTCGAGGTCGGGTGTCCATTCAGACCCCTCCCTCCCACCTCCCTCCAGAGTGTCTGCTAATTCATGAGGGAACACTTGCTCTGCAATTGGAGGAAAAGGCTGCAGGTGCAGCTCATGTGATTCTAGCCACTGGGGTTGGATTTAAAGGCTGGGAGAGGAGCTTGGGGGTTGTTCATTTCCTTATAAGTTTACTGTGTTGTACTGCACCTAGTAACTGGGTTACCGGTGTACTGTTGGACTGCATCTAAGATTAGTGGGTGACCTGATTAGGCAGTAGGGGTGTATCTTGGACTGGGGGGAACCTGGTGGCTCACCCAAGGAAACCTACTTGGAAGGGGATGGAACAACACGCCATTAGGGCCGGCATCTTTGGGAGGGTGGTGGGGTGCACAGGGTGTGGGGCAGCCATGATAATGGACTGGGCTTGGAGTTCAGTGGTTGCCCAGTGTGCTACCAGCTGGCACAGCTTAAGGAGGAGGTTGCATGAATTAGGAGACAGCTGGGGGAAGGGGGGAGGTATGGTTGGGGAAGGGGGCAGGGGATATCCCACGGGGTTGCACCAAGCACTGGGGGTGGGGACATAGGGAAAGGAGTGCAGGAGAATACACAGGGGTCACATAGGGACCCTGGCAGAGGGGGTCCAAAAGGACACTACTAAGAAAGCAGGCAGGTAACTGGGGACCCTCACAAAGGAGGAACAGAAAGACAACATTCTCAGGGAAGTAGGCAGATGGCCAGGGCTGGACAGAAGGAAGCAAGGCGGGGAGGTGGATCAGACCTTACACTCAATAACCGCTTCAATTCTTTTCTTCTGCTCGAGGATGAGGGGTGATGTAGCCACGACAGGGGTGGTTAGAGATGGAAAGGGAGTGGGGGGAAGGAGGCAGGGGCCGGATAGCAGGAAGAACAGGGGGGAACCTGGAATGCAGGAAAATGGGGGGCAGTGAATCAGAGCAGGAGGGCAGGGGAAGAGGGAGGAAATCAAAGGAGAAGGACCAGTTGGGAGGAAAGGTAAAGGAGAAGGACCAGAGGTACAAGGAGGATTCAGTAAAGGGAGCTGAGGTTTAGGCCAGGGAGCCGACAAGCAAGGAAGGACGAAATGGAGACAGGAAGGAAGAGAGGACAGAGCCAGGCTGGTTTAGTAGATGGGGAGAAGGACCAGTCATGAGCAGTGAGGGGGAGCTGAAGGTACAGAAGGATACTCAGGAGGAGGAGGCATAGGATTGGAGGGGAGGGAGTGGCCAGGATAAATAAGGAGGGGGTGGCATATGGCACCCAAATAGGGGGAGGAACAAGGAGCCAGCTTAGTGGATGGACCAGTAGAAAGGATGAGGGACATGGAAGGGGGGGAAATGGAGGAAAAGGAGCGGTCAGAGTGCTCCTGTTGGGGAATTCTATGATCAGGGGTATTAAATGGGATAGGGAGGGAGAAGCCTGGCCAGTTAGAACAAAATGCTTCTCTAGACTAACGGTGCACAGGGCTAAGCACGAGGTATATCAGCTGGTAAAGGATTGTGGGGGTTCCCCAGACATACTGGTCCACCTGGGTACAAATGACATTGAGGGAAATAGCGAGCTAGAGATACAGGCAAGATTCAGGGAGCTTGCCAGGTCTTGTCATGACATAGGATGCATAGTTTCCTTCTCAGAAATCCTGCCGGTGCCAAGGGCCAGTGGGGAACACAAAAGGAAGATTAGGGAGATAAACCAGTGGCTCAGGGGTGGTGTGAGGCCAGAGGGTATGGGTTGATGGGGGATTGGGGAGACCTGGGAGGATAAGGAGCTGTATGCTAGAGATAGACTCCATCTCAATTTGGAGGAGGGAATCCTTAAGTTGAAAATAGAGAGGTTCATTGGTGAAAAGTTGGTTTAAACTTGTGAAGGGGGAGGAGGAGAAAAGGCTGTCAAGGGGGTGCCGATAAAGGAGGGACTATGTCTCCACCCCCCTGGGGAGCTGGAGGATTGCGGGAAAAGGCCGACTGGTAAAGTGCAGACCAGGGAAAACAGAACCCATGGGAACATGAGCAGGGGAAATGGAAGTATAGGAAAGGGTGGAAGGTAGTCCTGCTAAATGCCAGGAGCTTAGGCAATAAAATGCCTGAGCTCCAGGCGATGCTAACTGAGGGAGCAGTGGATGTGGCAGTGGTCACTGAGACCTGGGTCACTGAAGGACATGACTGGGACCTGAACCTGGAGGTTACTATGTTCAGGAAGGACAGGGAAGGAGAGGGAGGAGGGGAGGTAGCAATGATAGTCAAAAACTGCATTGGCATAGGGGAGTAGAGGAGGCAGAGGGAACCGTGGAGGCGATTTGGGTCACCTTGATAACAAGGGGGCAAAGAGTAAAAATAGGAGTGGTGTATAGACCCCCTGCTCTGGCGGAGGAGCTGGAGGAGAGTCTGGTGGCAGATGTTGGGAGACACTGCAGACTGGGCAGAGGAACGCTGGTGGTGTTGGGGGACTTAAATATGCCAGGAACAGACTGGGAGACTATGACATCCTCTGTGAACAGGGAACAGAGGTTGTTGGATGTCTTTCAAGACGCATTCCTAACTCAGCATGTGGGGGAACCGACCAGGGAGGTGCGGGTACTGGATGTGGTCCTGGCAGACAGTGACCAGATTGGGGGCATGGAGGTAAGGGACCCGTTGGTGGGGAGTGACCATGCCACGGTCTGGTTCTGTCTGGACCTAGGAGGGGTAGAAGGCTGCATAAAGACGGAGGTAACTGACATCAGGGGGACGGATTTTAAGGAAATGGGAAGGATCCTTAAGGAGCATTTGGATGTGATTGGGTCAGACATGGATGCTGACAGTAGGTGGGAAATCATCAGGAGAGGGGTGCAGGATGCTACCAGCACCTGTGCAAGAGTAAGATGAAAATGCGGTAGGGCCAGAAAACCCTGCTGGTGGACCAGGGAGATCCAGGAGGTGGTGCGAGGAAAGAAGGCAGCCTATAGGCAATTCAAGAGCTCAAGGGATTGAGGGGAGTATGAGCAGATGGCTAGAAGGGCCACTAGGGTGGTGAGGGTGGCTAAGGCAAGGAAGGAGCAGAACCTGGCCAGGGAAATTAAGAGAGGGAACAAGGGGTTCTTTAGATACATTGGGGAAAAACAAAGGGTGAAGGGGCAGATTAGCAGGGCTAAATCAGGGGAGAGATGGGCACAAGACCTGGAGGAGCAGGCTGAGGTACTAAATGAGTACTTCACCTCAGTTTTCACCAAGGAAAATGGGGGTGCTGCATCGTACATGGGAGGAGACAGAGATACTGAGGAAGGGGGGGACACTTACCAATCGGTGGGTCTGGCGAGAGGAGGAGGCATCACTGGCAGGAGGGGGGAGGGCTAAGCAGGGGAGAAGAGGTACCAGAAGTGGAAATCACAGCAGAGAGAGTGAAGGAAGCCCTCAGCTCCCTTAAGACAGAGAAAGCACCGGGGATGGATAAATTACATCCCAGAGTGCTGAAGGAACTTGCAGATGTCCTGGCGAAACCCCTGGCGGAGCTTTTCACCATCTCTCTGAGGACAGGGTGGGTGCCCCAGGACTGGAAGGTGGTGCATATAGTGCCTATCCAAAAGGAGGGATCAAGGGAGGTGGCAGGGAACTACAGGCCTGTCAGCCTGACATCAGTGGTGGGCAAGGTGATGGAGGGCATTGTCAGGGAGAGGCTGGGGGGGACCTGGAAAAGTCCGGGTGCCTGGATGATAGACAGCATGGATTTGTCCCAGTGAAATCGTGTCAGACAAACCTTGTGGAGTTCTATGACCTGGTGACGAGTGCCTTGGACCTGGGTAGACCAGTGGATGTCCTCTTTCTGGACTTCAGCAAGGCATTTGACTCTGTTCCTTATGTGGGCCTGTTGGATAAGCTGAGAGAAATGGGGGTTGGGAACCAGATGATCAAATAGATAGGCAATTGGCTCCAGGACTGGACCCAGAGGGTCGTAGTTGGCGGCATAGTCTCATCCCCAAGGAGGGTCAATAGTGGGGTCCCACAGGGATCAGTTCTTGGGCCCCTCCTGTTCAACGCCTATGTCTCTGACATAAGGACAGGAATCAGGAGTGAGATGAGTCTCTTTGCAGATGACTCAAAACTGGGTGCGGTGGTGGATGGGGAGGAGGGGAGGGTGGCCCTACAGGGGGACCCAGAGGCTCTGGAAAGATGGTCTAGAAAGTGGAAGCTGAGGTTCAATGTAGGGAAATGCAAGGTACTCCACCTAGGGACCAGAAACCCAGGCCAAGTGTACACCCGGGGGGGTGGGGATGCTACAAATCTCGATGGCTGAGAGGGACCTGGGGGTGGTGGTGGATGTCAAGATGAACAACTCGGAGACTTGTAGGAGGGCAGCAGCCAAGGCCAACAGGATGCTGGGATGCATCACTAGGGGGATCACCTCTAGAAGGAGGGAAGTGTTACTCCCTCTGTATAACCGCTTAGCGAGGCCACAACTTGAGTACTGCATGCAGTTTTGGAGGCCACACTTAAAGAGGGACATTAAACTCCTGGAGAGGGTCCAGAGGAGGGCAACCAAAATGATTTGGGGCTTGGGGGACAGGACCTATGAGGAGAGGCTCGAAGAGCTAAATATGTACACATTGGAAGAGAGAGAAGGGACCGGGGGGACATGATAGATGTCTTCAGGTACATGAAGAGGGTAAATAGGAGAGGAACAGACAGGGTGCTTCGAAGTAAGGAGGAGGGGGCCACTAGAGGGCATGGGTAGAAGCTGGAGGGGGGAAGATTCAGGGGAGAAAAAGGAGGTGCTACTTCACTGAGAGGGTGGTGGAGCCATGGAATGCGCTGCCTGGGGCTGGTGGAGGCAGAGACAGTGGAGGGGTTCAAGAGGAGGTGGGACAGGTACAGGGGAAGGGTTCTGGAAGCAAAATCCAATGCAGCAAGGATATCCGGAACTGGGAAGGGAGAAGCCAGAGAAGGCAAGGGGGGCAGCAAGGTCAGCACCCAGGGTAGGGGCTGACCAAATGAGCAGACACGAAAGACTGTTAGGCCTATTCTGCTGGCATTTTAGTATGTTAGTATGTAATTTAGCTAGAATCTGATGTTTGTTTCTGAACACAGTGGCTACAAATACCTTTTCTAGCCGACCACAATCCAGAGTGCCTGGCTTAATGAGAGGAACTGTTCCCTGCATTCTCTGAGTGAGAGCAGCGGGATTTTCTTGACTTTTTCAGCCACAGCTGGAATTCATGCTGCAGGCTGCAGTGTGAGCTGTGAGCCACCATTTTCCTGGTGTTCAGTGGTGCCCCCCCACTCCATTGCCATCCTTGTCAATCGGTAATGTTGCTCTGGTGTCTAGTGGCACCCCCATCCTTCCAATCACCATCCTCATAATCATATAATCCTTTCCTGGTGCCTAATAAAACCCCCTATTTGCAGAGCACTAGCCCCATAATAAAATAATATATTTCCTAGTGTCTAGTGGCACCCCCCCCACCTGCAGATCACTCTCCCCATAATGAAACAATTTCTCTAGTGTCTAGTGCCCCCTCGACCTGCCAGTTGCCATCACTAAAATAAGATAATAAGTCCCCTGGTGTCCAGTGACACCCCCCCACCTGCTGATCACCATATAAAAAGATGGTGTCTATTTACACCCCCACCCTCCCATTTCTGCAGCTGCCTTAATCTGAATGTTTTTTTCCAAACCTGCAAAACAGGAAATGGTCCCTCGCTGATCAGTCACCCCCCACCTCACACTCAGCACCAACCATCCCACACCCCCAGTACACCCCACATACCCTCACTCACCTGACTAGGTCCCAGGTTCAAGATCTACTTCCTGATCAAAGACAAATCTTGCTGCTGGAACTGACGACTGCAATATGAGAAACTAAGGCAAATGCGGTTCAATGTATTTCAATGGGGGTTTCAGCTCTGAGGCATAACTCAGTCATTTTTATGTTTGCTTGCATGCAAGTGCAAGACACATTATGTGGCAGCTTCGGAGAGAAGCGGGTTGTGGAGGTGCGTCATTGTGGGGGCCAATGGCAGCACTGCATTTGAGGGCTTGGCACTGTTGGACCAATGCAGGCACACTGTGCTGATGACACTGGTTTCCAAAAGTGCCACCAAGTTGAAATGATTTCATCTCAACAATCAGGGGCCACCTCATAATTGCAGTGTCAGCCATTCATCTCTGTGTTGGGCTGACAGTGCGATGGCGGGCAGTCACTGATTGTTGCAGCCACTCCTGACACCAAGTCTCAGTGAGTACACACCATTCCTTCTGTGGCTGACTTACACCACACTGACACTCTCCAGCTCCAGCGACAGGCCTTCCTAGCCCTCAGCTGTCTCTAAAGCACATCCAACCATTCAGGCAGCTGGCTGGAAAAAAGGATCAACCTGAAAGACAGCGGATCATTCAGCTAGGAGAGTGGTAGGGGACAATGGAAGGTACTGCTTTAATATGGAACCTGCTTCCTGTGCTGGCCAGCCAACAGTGTGCCTCCTTGGACCTCAGCTGCAAACTGGAGATGGTGCTTCTGTAGGGCTCATAGCAGACATTTTTCTGCTACTTTCATACAGTCACTGTATGCTTTCCATTCCTGGCCATATGAGCGGCAATGCGTAGCTGTGAACTTGAACTCTCCTCCCCCAACGTGTACCCACAACCTAGCTGCTATCTGCCCCCCTCTGGGGTCCCTTTACCAGCTGCCTCCTACCAAACTTCAAGGGCCAGAAATGCCAGCTTTGCCCCCCTTCTTCCTACCACCATCCCTCCTCATAATCTCTCTTTGGACCAAACAAACACCATTTTTAAAGATAATAAATAAAATAATTAACAACAACCGACCATATAGCGAAACACAAGGACTGGGGCTGCCTTTACACCGGTGACTTCCGTTGGAACTCTGGCATTATAAAAACAAACTGCCACAACACAGTCCAGTGTGTAATACACAGAAACTGACAGCACTTACCATCCCCAAGTAAAACCAACCCAAAGGAAACAAATAAACAGGAGACGTAGAAGCAAAAAAAAAAAAAAAATCAAAGGCGAAGATGGTAGTTCAGCGCCCAGTCATCCTGGATCTCCGGCGACTGCTGTCTGCCCACATTGATTTTGTTTGAGTCCTCTCCCTCTGCTTGGGGGGTCTCTCTCTCGTCCCTGTACTGCTGTTGTTGTTACGAGTTGCTGTTTTGCAAAGAAAAAAAAATGAAAGCCAGCCAATATGCAAAGGGTGTGGAGCGAGTGGGAGACTAGCGGCAGCTGCTGACAGCTGGCGATACGATGCCCTGCAGAGGAAGACACCACCGTTGAGGGTGACAAGGAGGAGGGGGGGTGAGCTGGCCTGTGAGCTGGGCTCAGTCAGGGCTGCCAGACACAGGCAGGAGACATGCAGAGTGGGACAGGGACACAGGTGCATTCAGTGTTGCCTACAGCTGCTGCTTGTAGTATTCCTACTGGTGATGCCTCTCCCTATGCATCCCACTATCCCCCCAGACCTCCTTACTGTCTTCTCATATTGCTGGTAGTCAGGAGGGCTGGGGGGATCCTGGGATGCATAGGGAGAGGCATCATCAGTAGAAAACAGGAAGTTGTTGACCCTCTGTACAGACAGTTGGTAAGACTACATCTGGAGTACTGTGTGCAATTCTGGAGACCCCCATCTCCGCAAAGACATGGACAGGGTGGAGGCTGTCCAGAGAAGGGCAACCAAAATGGTGCAGTGTTGCACCAGAAGACATAAGAAAGACTAAAGGAGCTTAAGATGTATAGCCTCGAGGAAAGGAGGGAGAGGGGGGACATGATTGAAACTTTCAAATACCTCAAGGGAATCAACAAAGTCCAAAAGGGTAGCATCTTTCAGAAAAAGAGATGTGCAAGAACAAGGGGGCACAATTTGAAGATAGAGGGGGGATGGCTCAGATGTAATGTTAGGAAGTATTTCCTCACAGAGAGGGTTGTGGATGCATGGAACAGCCTTCCTGAGGAGATTGTAGAATCAAAAATAGTAGGGGAATTCAAGAATGCATGAGACACACATAAGGCAATTCTAGGTGGGGGTAGGAGGAAGTAGGCTGTTGGTTAACTAGGATCTGCAGCTTATCCGTTAGGTAGGGAAATGGGCAGACTAGGTGGGCCAAGCGGTCCTTATCTGCTTTCAATTTCTATGTTTCTATGTTTCCTCCTTGCCATCTCTCCCATTTATTCTCTGAATGAATGAATCTCTCTCTCTCTCTCTCTCTCTCTATATATATATATATAATGTGTGTGTGTGTGTATATATGTATGTATATGTGCACATACACAGACACTGTTTCAGAGGCCACTCCATTTCAAAGTGTCAAGAAAGTTGCACTTCCTACATACTGTTTGGCAGCACAGTGAGTGAGAGAGACAGCAGGACCAGGACGTGGAATTCAAAGGTTCTCTTGTTACGCATTCACTGAACAGCAGTGTTCCACATGTTGTGCAGTTTTCAGCCCCCTAAGTGTCCATCTCACCCCCCCAAACATAACACAGACACGGGGGGGTCCAATCCCCACTGTCACCAACTCCCATATGAAAGTCCCTTGGTGCTCTATGGAGCCACTCCCTATGAGGGCTTACGTCTTCTTGAATTTTTTATTTTACCCCCCCCCCACTGTCCTCAACACACACACAAACATACCACTCACACTGGGAGTGCCCAATCTTCCAGTGTCACGCTCAACAAGAAAAAAAAATCCTTCCTTTTTATTTTTCTAAACTATGTGGAAAGAAAGACGTCCATCAATGTCTTCTGCATCACTTAATGTTCCCCACCTGGCCCTCCCACTCTGCACCCAGTGCCCCACAGCCCCACCAAGCCCTTATTTACCACCACTGTCATCTTCACTGGGCCACAGACACATCTTCACTCTTCAAAGTCAGACGGCGAAGTGAAGGAACAGGTATGCGGTTCAATGTATTTCAATAGGGTATTGATTTTAATGGCATAACTTGTTTTACATGTTCGTATTCGAGGCCCTATTTGCACCTCAATAATAGGAGGTTTTCACCAGTTAAGTTCAATAGAGTTTCTATTTTTTTTTTTTTTTGTAGAACATGCTTCAGGTAAAAGGAAAAAAAAGTGACAGTAAATTTAGCAGCAGAAAAAAAATTTTAACATAAAACTCCACATGCCTATTGTCACTGAGCTATCTTTCTCATTCAGTAACAATCTTTCCACAGTTTTCCTTCTCTTGGTTTCAGAGACAGTGAGTTATATTTAGTAAAACTAAGAATTTCTTCTGTCTTAATAAATTGATTTCTGATTACCATCACACAGCAGGCTGACAGAGTGCTTGCCAACAATCAAAGTGCTCAACCTCCCTGCACACAAGACTCTCTTATTCAACAGAGTGTCTCCTCTACACCTGTGCTAGAAATTGGCACGTTTGGACAGTCTATTTATTTTTACTTTTTTACATTTCAGATGGAAACATTTCCTGGAATTATAAGGTATCAGTATATTCCACAGAGCCACGTAGTGCAGCACAAGTGTGGTTTCATTTGCATCTGTTGAGTGAGTTAACAGCTCAGCCTCAATTCACCATTTCTCACCGAACAAAAGTGCATGACACCTCTCATGCTGCAGTGAGTGGCTCAGTGGGACATATTAAGAAACAACAAACAATCATAAAGTGTTAAAATAGTTTCCTCCACTGTATCCTAATTACTACGCTGTCTTTATGAAGCATAGGAGTTGGAGAGAGCTATTTTTCTAGGGGCAAGATGTGTGAATTAGTGTTGTCCCACATAAGAGTATCTGTGACAGCTCTCCCCATCCCCGGCAATATCTTTTGCTGATTTCTTAGCTCCTACATTACAGTATCTTTGACCCGACTCTAGCCTTCCTCCTCCACTCCATTAGTAATTTGCTGCTGGAGTAGCAATAATGTCTGATGGATGACATTGAAGTTAAGTGAGTTGATATGGGTGACACAGTATGCTGCTGGAATTTATGGCAATGCAATTCAGGTTGCTAAGTTTGCAGCTTAGAGCCCTAAGGCACTGGGACATAGTGTCTCCCATAATTAATTAAAATGATGTTTAGTGAGAGAGGGTGACAGTGCAATGGTTTCAGAAACTTGCCTGTGTGATGTCAGATTAAGATCCCATTGCATGTTCTGCACTTCAAGTGAAGAACACTACATCGGAGGATGGTAGGGCTCAGCTTTTCTGACCCCCTTCCCGCACCACACCATACAACACCATTTTTAAGATCTCAAGAAAAGTAAAAACTATTTGTGTAGAATGTGGACATTTTAATTATTGACACCCTACTTAAAATTTTCAGGAGACCTGTTGGTGCTGCTTCTATGTGGCCCCGCAGATCTCTGGACATCCCACAGCATTTACAAGGACCATCTTAATGACTTCTGTGGTTACTACAAACAACTTAAGGCTGACTTGATTCTCAACTTCTCCTGTCATGATTGTACCTCCATTTTCTTGCCATCCAAACCACCATCCAGCTGGTTGAAATAATCCTGCTGACGAAAGTTCAGAATAGTTTGACAAACCTGTATTATACAGGAGTAGGATGCCAGTATTTAGTGAGGGACATCCAAGAAATGTTCATCGGTCTGCATCAATGGCCTTAAAAATCATATTGGCATCATTTAAGAATAACGTTTCTTCAGTTTAAGTTTTCTAAATTTTTTTCCAAGTCAAAATAAACTACACAGCTTGGCGCCATCTGTGAAGGCATACATGCCTCCACCCAAACAAAATGTAACACACTGATACCAAAAAAGGCAGACATGCTGTAGGGAGGAGCAGCACTCAGTAGGAACACTGGCAACAGATAACAAAGAAAGGTCTGCAGGTGCTATAAATAAAACAACAAAGTCAGAATGACTGCAAACAAGGGATTTCTGATGTGCATAAGAAAGGCACAGCACTGAACCCCAGCACTTTGAACCCCAGACATTGTCATCTCTTTCATATTGTTAGTAATCATTGTCAGTCTCTTAGTAAAAGCCCCACTCTGCCTGCATGAACTGTGACCCTTTGTAAATGTATTTAGAGGATAAGGTTGCAAGCAGCTGCTTTTAAAAATGTGAATTAGCAGTAACGTGACTGAAATATATATTTTAAGAAGTGGACAGTCCAGTGGAGAAATGTACGGTATCATTATTATTCATTTTATAGGTGCCTTTGGAGAAACAGTTTCTGTATGTTTGTGAAATATTAATCAGGGTCCCTTTGTGTTTGAAAACAGAGAGACAATGTACCTAGTGGTTAGGACAAAAAGAATGCTTCACGTTCCACCACCGACCCGACACTTACCATAGGACCTCCCTAAGCTTTTCTTTGACACTATTCTGAAAGGGATAGACAGCACAGCTCACCAAAAGGGAGATGTATGTAATTTCTTATGGGCTGCCATCAGTGTTATAAACATCATTATGGGGAAACTGGTGACTGCACAAACTGCAAGAAATGGGAACATTGCCCTAGAAATAAGCTGGGGGGCGCAAGATATGGCGAGAGTTCTGCAAATGAAATATCAGATCCTTATTAAAAAAATTCCCAGCACTTGTGAAATCATACTGAAATCACTTACCAGATCAAAACATCGTCAGTCTCCCTAGCATACCCTCCCAGATGTATGTCCTAGATGTGCCTCTAATCTGCAACTGTTTGTTTATTTGTTCATCAGTTTACAACCTTTGAGCCAGAGGCTCATTTCCAAAGGTACCTCGTAACATTGAGGACAATACAGAACAGACACTTTGTTACAGCATACGAGTTACGAGTTACATAGCTTAGCAAGCACAGGTGGTTACATTTATTTATGCAGTTAAACAGTTTAGTTACAATGGTACATTCTTACAAGAAGGAGAGCGCAAAACAGCTGGATAATAACAGTGGCAATAGGCAATGGGGCAAGGTTGTATGAGGTGAGGTATGGTGCCGCCCAGTGAGCTTTGTCAGTTACGAAGTGAGCTATGCCTCATTTAGAGATGGAAGCAGCTGCGAGTATTAAATAGTTGGCTCCGAAGTGTGGTTTTGAAGTTAGAGATCGTGGGAGCATCAGAGATGGGGGCAGGGAGCGAGTTATACCAGGATGAGGCTCTGTAGCAGAAGGACCTCTGTCCATGGGCGGTCCTGGATCTTGGGACCAGTAGATTGGTCTTGCAGGAGGTTTGTGTAGTAACTGAGGGTTAGGTTTGGTGGATGGAGGCTGTCAGTCCGGGAGGGGATAGCCCGAGGAGAGTTTTTTTTGTGATGAGGCAGCTTTGGTATCGTAGTCGTTCATCTAGATTAAGCAGTATTGCCTTGTCATAGAGCTGGCATGTATAAGTGAGTCTGGGGGCCCCAGTAATTAGCCTGCATGCTTTATTTAGGGTGAGGCAAATTTTATTGAGGGTGGTGGTGTCAGCAGCATCGTATACTGGTAGGCCATAGTCAACCAGGGACAGTATTGAGGATGTAACCGCTAGTCAGAGGGCATCAGGGGGGAGACAGTTTTTGTAGCGGTAGAGGATACCTAGCCACACATTAGTAGCTGATGCAAGTGCATCGATGTGGGTGTGGTAGGTGAGGGCTGAGTCGAAAGAGACACCAAGGTACATGGACTTGCTCAAGTGGTTGTTCGGTACTAGAGAGGATATATAGTGGGAAGTTTGCTGGCTTTGTTTTGGGGGTGGGAAAAGAGCATTGTTTTTGTTTTTTTTATATTAATGACAAGTCTGTGCTCTTTGAACCAGGTTTCTGCATCGTTATAGGATTGTTGAAGTGTGTCCTGGAGGGAGATGAGGTTACGGTGAGTGGCAAAGATGACAGCGTCATCTGCAAACAGCAGAATTTTACCAGTGCATGCACTGGGCAGGGTGTTAAGGTAGAGTGAGAAGAGTAGATGTCCCAGTATGGAGCTCTGAGGAACCCCTGAGTGGATGGGGTAGGTTTTGGAAAGAGTCCCATTGATTTTGACACATTGGGAGCAGGCAGAAAGGTAGCTTGTGCACCAGCAAGAGGCCCAGCAGAGAAATCAATGTGGCAGAGGGCATCCAGCAGAAGAGGGTGGGAGACAGTGTCAAAAGCATTGACCAGGTCAACTAGTCATAAAAATAAGAAAAAAATCCTGGCTTATTAATATAAAAGATACTGATGTACTTCATTGCTTACAGTGGGCACATAAATAAACATTTGAAATGATCTTCACAACTCATTATGAATGGAGCATGTTTAGACAATTCAGTTGCTGCATGATGTATCATGCTAGTGGCCAATAATATTTGTAAAAGTGCCATGAATTGAAGAAAAAGAAAACTTGTTCAGCTGTATTGAAAAATTCCCTGACTTGAAGTGCACAAATGAATAGAGAAGTACTTGAATTGATGGGGTGGGGTGAGTGTACAATGGCCCTAACATGTAGATAAATTATTTTTTAACATAATCAGATGCACAAATACTGCATGCAAAAAGAATTCATATTTGTGCAACTGCGGGACATAACAGAATGGGGCCATTTGGACTGTCTCATGCAGTATGACAGGGTCATATCATGCAAGTGTGGGTGACAGGAGAGGTGAGCAGTGTTGGCTGAAAAAATTTGTGTATGAGGACCCTATCATGCCACAACCAACATACACATCCCAGAGCTCCGGAATTATCTTTTTATAGGTCACAGATATATGTAATGAAGAAAAAAAGTTTTACTCGCCAAATATAAAGAGGCAAACCAGCATTTACTATTGTGACCAGGTTCCTCATGTGCACTCATGTACCGTAGCTGTTCAATATTAAAAAAAAACTGACAAGGGGTATGACCTGCTGCTCTGCCTCACAAAATAAGTAACGATCAGGCTTCGAACTGGAGTTTCCAAAGTCTGTTCCAGGAGTTCACAAGGACAGGTACATGGACATGAAGGGCTTTGACAAAGTAGTGCTGCACTCGCTCAGCCTGTGCGGACTAAAATATTGATACAGTGGACAGCAGGGCAGGTGTGAGTTCAGTTAAGAGCACCACATGGAGCAAAAGCACAGCATCATAATAAAATCAAACCTAAGCATAACAAAGTGATCGCAACTCAATGAATCACATCAGAAACCCCTCCAGAGCCAGTGAAAGGCAATACACATGTGTTTATGAAAATGTATCTCCCACTCAGAAACACTCTTTAGCTAAAAATGCAGATGAACATGAATGAATAATTTTGTTTCAAAAAGGCAGCACAGAAAAAAACAGAGTTAGGGGTCCCATATTATAGCTAACATCCATGGCTTATAGGTACAATAAGTTTGATCTGGAAAAGTACAAACTATTGTAAAACAAAGTAGTAATGTGACCTACCCTGCCCCCCCCCAAATAGACACACACACGCGGGCACACACACACACACACACGCACAATAATTGTCACCACAAACAGAATACATCACTTCATCCCTGGTTTTCAACACCATTACCAAATCAAGTTGGCCATCTTCTGGTGCCTGCTGCAATTTGCTGTCCTTCTAAACAGGGCCATTCTAACCATATTTTAGTACAACCTGTGGTTTGGTGCAATGAGTCCCTAAAGCCTCCACTGTTCAGAGATTACTCAGCTGGTTTAAAACACATCATCACTGATGTCCTATTTAAATCACTACAAACTAAAATACGTCATGAAAGAGTGTCCTATAGTCAAAATCTGTATAAAACTGGGCATCACATACATCTGAAGTTATCATATTAGATAACCCTTTTTAAGCCCCTTCAACACTATATAAGAAATTACTTGTACAACAGTAACCAGACCCTTTAGAATACATAGTAACTTTCTTAACCCCCCCTGAAAAATTTCCAGAACATTCCTTGTTCAGCAGATCCATTTACGAGAAATCTTTTCAGTTGTGATCACACATCCTGAAGTAGACCTAGGTTCACAGGATACTTTACATCAGCAATTGACTTCTTTCCCTTCAAATAATAATCTAGATTTTAAGCATTATTTTTCTTTTTACAGTCAATTAATTTGTGAAGTGAAAGAAGACGACTGTTCATACTGTAGGTAAAGTGGCCAGTGAAACTGGATCTACTTAACAGTGTGTGCTTTTCATAATGGGGGTTGCGTCGTTATGGTAAAGGGAAGTCTTGGACTACAGTTGTATGGATGCCCAGCTTTATATGGATTTCGAGTATACGGAGCTCTATGATAAGGTATTCATGTGTGCACTGAGTTAAATATTACACTGTTGAAGATATGTTTTAAACTAGCCCAGTTCTGTGTCAGTGGTTTGCATAATTTATATTTATTTATTTGATGAGTTTTGGTAACTGGCTAAGTCCAATGAGACAATTACAGTCCCTTTCTCAGGGTCCACACGGAACATACAGCCTTGGGATTACAATACAAGCAAGGTACATAGTAAACACTTACATTGCAGTGTATACAAGCAATTCTGGCTCCACTCACCCTGTGATCCAATAGTAAAGTAATAGCCAGTACAAAACAAAGGCACCACAGGGTACTGTGCTACAAAATCATCTTTATTCCTTGTTGTGAAAAATGCATAGTCAGGAGGATCCACCAGAGGGCAGATGTGAGGTGGGAAACCAGTCGAGGGTGTTTCCCAGCTGTGGGTAGCTGTAGTTTGCATTTTGCACATCGAGAAATAAAGATGGTTTTGTAGCACATGACAGTACCCTGTGGTGCCTTTGTAGCACATGACAATGCCCTGCGATGTCTTTGTGACACATGACAGTGCCCTGCGGTGCCTTTGTGACACATGACAGTGCCCTGTAGTGCCTTTGTGGCACATGACAATGCTCTGCGGGGCCTTTGGAGCACATGACAGTGCCCTGTGATGCCTTTGTGACACATGGCAGTGTCCTGCGGTGCCTTTATGACACATGACAGTGTCCTGCAGGGCCTTTGAGGCACATGACAGTGTTCTGCAGTGTCTTTGCGACCCATGACAATGCCCTGCAGTGCCTTTGTGACACATGACAATGTCCTGCAGTGCCTTTGTGGCACATGACAGTGCCCTGCAGTGCCTTTGTTTATACTGTGAGGATTTCAGTCCAAAGAGTCAGTTTTTATCATGTTCCAACATTTGCATTTGAATTCAAGTGTGGCAATAAAGTACTGTTTAAAATTACACACTCATCTGGCTATCATTTGCAGAAGCTCTGCAGATGGTGTCATAGAATGTTTAGATTTACCCAGATGTATTTGCACAACACAGATATATATATATATATATATATATATATATATATATACACACTTTGTTGCAACAATCTTAGTAAGATGTTTCTATTTTTATCTTAGTCATTACAAGAAGTATATGAGAGATGCAAGGGACATTACGAAAATTGAAATGCAGTCCTCAACTTAATAATAACTGGCCCTCAATGATTTGGTTATATTGAAAATAGGATAACAGTATTGTACTCTCTTATAATTCTGAACAAATGCTAGATAATGAAGACTGTCTCCTGTGTCTAAATGGAGCCTCCTGGTTTAAATTATATCATTATTGCTACACATTGGATGGACTCCTTTATCTGAAGCCTTGTATGTTTTATTTGTCCTGTGTTTTCTAACAGTTTAGGGGCACACCTCTAATCACAGAGCCTGAACTCTTGTTTTTTAGGAGACAGTGTAAGCACTTAAATGCTGTTTCTCAAATACATCCTACAGTGTTTATATAGAAGAGCAAGATGTGAAAAGCAGTGTTCCAAGAGAGATGCCCCCATACACACACACTTTTTGGCACGCAGAACAGAGTTGCAGCTGTAAATTCTCCTATCCCCATGTCCACACTGTGGATGGCATAGCCTCCTCTGTCCATTTGGTTTTGCAGTGTGCTACTTGGTAATTGCATGTGAATGTAAACGGAGGGGTACAAATCATAATAAATATGAAAGTTGATAAAAGTAAAAGTTTTTTCATGGAAAATGGCTTGATTGCATAATAGCTCGAGACAGGAATCTCTGTTCCACTCTACTGTTAACTGCTTTAATTACTTACATCAGGACTCAGAAAAACAATGCAGCATTTGTACTAGATGTCTCACCCTCTGTGAACCAGACACGCATCGCCAAACAGAGAAAATGACCTACAATGGCACACTCCATGAAAACAACAGAGAAGGTCAGTACTCCATCTAATAGTAGCAAATAGAATTTACACAGAAATCAGAATCTTAAAAGAGACAATCCAGCAGCAGCAATAGACAAGGCATTGGTATAAAGTTTATTAGAATTTTATCAAGTTCATATTCAGATGTTATGAGAAAAACATCAGTGGTGATGCTGAAATCTAAGAGATTTCTAGTTATGGTGTTTTAGTTCAGTTAAGTCTGTGGAATATAAATTGCAATTTTGCATGCCAGAACTGCTTATGGACTTCATAAAACACTGTGAAAGTTTAAACTAATGCCTTGTCTATTACTGCTGCTTTTTTTTCTCTTTTAAAATTCTAATTTCTGAATAAATTGTATTTTCTACTATAAGTTGGAGTGTTTACCTTCTGTTTTGTTTCACTGACTGTGGCATACAAACTTTAATGGTTTTGGTAAAGTGTACCATTTCCATACTGGTTTACTTAGGAAGTTAATGTAAGTTTTTTGAGCCATGCCTTTTTGTGAGGTGCCCACCCAGCTCCCTGCATGAATCCCACCCCCAGTTCAAAGTAAGAGACAAGACTTTTCCCTGCTAGTCTAGTGGTCCCCCCAAACCCTGAGCATGGATCCAGACCCCCTTTCAAAGTAAATAAAAATATATTTCCCAGGTACTCTAGTGGCCCCCCCGCACAAATCCCAACTCCCATTCCAAGTGATAAAACAGACTTTTCCCTGGTAGTCTATTCTAGGGCTACATTTGCACTGCACTCCCAGCCCTGTTTGCATGACCTTATTCCCATGCTATATTCAGAAGCTGTTTGCCCCGGGCTTTTCCTTTTGATTCTAGCTTGCTTTGTGCTCTGGGCTTTGTTTGCCTGCCGGGCAGTGTTAACTTAACCCAGGGTCAAAGCTTTGAATATCTGGCCCTTCATGTCTTGTTGGATATATATAGATATATAAATTATAGTGGCACGGTCGTGGCACTATAGTTAGGGTTGAGCGACCTCATACTAAACACACTGAAGTCAAAAGTTTGGACATTAATAACTTTGGACCCATTCAATGGATTTGCCTGGAATTTGGTACATGCGTTGGGCACACTAGATCTCTTTATTTGCCAAATTGTGTTTGTGTCAGAGTGCTGGACTTTGAGTATGAAAGCACTGAAAATGCAAAATTATCCATTTTTGGAGTCACCTTTTAGTATTCTTAATGTGGTCCTGCATGGCCACCATGTAGTGTGCTGCTCTGCAAGATGGCTTATTTGAAAGAGCATTGTTGGTTGAACATGCCACTTTTTGTTTGGTGAAAAAATATTAAGGCATTCAAAAGTTATGGCACTTTTAAGTTCCCATTATAAGTCAATGGGAAAATGTATATGTATATCTTGCGATCAAAGAATGGGGGTTCTGGCCATCTGATCTTGCCTGGCAATCAAAGAATTTGCAGCCTCACAGTTCAAGAATCTTTGTTCCAGAGGAATTTTCTAAACTCTTTGACCGCGAGGTCATCATCATGTTTTCAGTTTTTCAATCACACAAACACAAATATCTCAGCTCAGGGGTCACTTCTGAAGTAAATCTTCAGTGGGTTTTACTCAGGGGACTCTGATCTATAAAACCATGACTTTGGCTCCATCCAAATCAGTCCAGAAACAGAGTTATAAGCTTTTAAAATCTTAATTTGCGGCTCGCTAACGATCTTCAATCGCGAGCCTGCAAATTCTTTGATCGTGAGATTCTTTGATAGCGATCTTGCATCTGGACCTAAAACACTAATATCTTGGCTCAGGGGTGGGCTAGAAACACACACACGAGGGCTTGTTTTTCTCAGGAGGGTCCATTCTGTTAAACCCTGCCATTGGTTTGGTTCCAATTGGTGAGTAAATCGCATTTCACAATTTTTTATTATTTGATCGTGAGCCTGCAAATTCTTTGATCATGAAGCTGCAAATTCTTTGATCATGAGATTCTTTGATTATGATCTTGCATGGTGAGTGAGAAACGAGAAGGCTGAATTTAAAAATCAGTTTTCTCAGCCCATTGGTGCCCTAGTAAGTCAAATGAGGGTTTGTTTTACTCGGGGGGCTTCGTTCTGTCGAACCATGGTGGTGGTTTACTGCAACTGCTTCTATTTTTTGATTTATTACATTTTTTATTCTTTGTTCATGAGCCTGCAAATATTTTGATCGTGAGGCTGCAAATTCTTTGATCGTGATCTTGCATTGCGAGCAAGGAACAAGATGGCCAGATTTTTTATAATAGAATAGATAGAGAAATGTTGCCAGTCTTTGACATTGAATATCTCAGAAATGGTTTTGTCTTTTTACTTGAAATTTGGAGGGAAGGAGGGCAACATCCCACAAATGTGCCTTGTAGTGGCTTGGTCAAAAAATATTACAGGGCGGCAGAGTTATGGCATTACAAATGTGGCACTTTTTCCCATAGGATAACATTACATCTTCCTCCATGTTACAGGAATTCTTTGCCGCTCTGCTGGAAAATAATGGTTTGGTCTTTTGGGCTAAACTTTGGAGGGAAGAAAGCCAGCATCCTACAAATGTGCCTTTTGGTGGTTTGGAAAAAAAAATATTACAGGGTGGCAATCTGACAGCACTCCGAATTTGACAGGTTTTCCCATAGGATAACATTATGGCATCCGTAGTGTCTTTCAGGGCCCGTATCTCAGAAACAGTGTGAGATATGGACTTTTTGTCAAAAAAATGCTTAGCCCCCAAATGGAGACTAAGCAGAAACTAGCCAGGAAGGTAATAATTCATACAGAATTTTGATTTTTTTCCTATGTCGTACGGTTCCTGAGATATAAGCAATTTAGTATTCCAAGTCGTACTTTTCTGCTCCGAAGTCAATTATAATGCATACATTCTTTGTTTTCAATTTGTTTTTTAAATGCAGTTTTTGGGGAAAAGAAGGGTGTGCTCTTTTGTTACTGTGACAGTTAGTGTTTACAGTTGCACTTCTGTCACCATTTGAATTACCATTCTTGTCTAAGCCACTGTGTGCGTAACAGTATGCATTTTCGTATGCGCTTGCATTTCTGTTTCTGTTGTCTTTACTGTTGCTGTTACTGTTACCATTTACATTTACTATTGCAGTACCATGACCTTATGTGTAACAGTTTGCATTTTCATATGCATTTGCATTTTTGTTTTTATTGGCTTTATTGTTGATGTTACAGTAGCCATTTGCATTTACAATTGTGGTTCTGTGAGTGTGTGCATTACTGTTTGCATTTTCATACATGCTTGCGTTTCTGTTTAGTTACGTGTTATTTTTGGTGTTACTGTTACCATTTGAGTTTACAGTTGTGGTACCATGAATGTGTGTGTTACCAGTTGCATTCTGTATGCACTTCTGATTGATGTCTTCGTTTACATAACCATTTGTTTCTGTGTCACTTTACGCTTGTGTTTCTATTAACGTTTCTTTGACAATTCTGTTTGCTTTGCCATGTGCATTACCTTTGCCGCTTGTGTTTGCATTGCAGTTCCTGTTACTGTGTAACAAGACATCACATGGAGGGATCACAGGGCCTGAAGGGCCCCATGCTGCTGCCACTGCATTCCTTTCATTATTTATCATCATCATTCTCAAAAAGAAGGGAAATCAGGGGCCAAAAACTCAATTTAATGCATCAGTTAAGGTTGTTCCACAGCAAAAAAAATGCTAGGAAATTCAGGGTTAGGGTTGAAAGCCCCCCTTGGACCCCCAGCCCACCCCAAATGGCATTGGAGTGTGCATTGGGTCATTGGTCCTAACTCTCACCACATTCTCCTATACTTCAGCTTCTTTACACATGTGATGGGGTGAGAGTTAGGGCCGATGACCCAATGCACACCCTGATGACATTTGAGGGGTGGGGGGGTCCGAGGGGGCTTTTAACCCTAATCCCAAATTTCTAGCTTTTTTTGCTGTGGAACAACCCTGATGATGCATTAAACAGAGTTTTTTGCCTCGTATATATATATATATATATATATATATATATATATATATATATGTCTGTTTAACATTGGTAACTGGGAAATGCACATTAAGCCAAGGATTGTTTCTAGGTGAGACCCAGGGATAGCAGTACAAGGAGACAGATACATACAATGGAAAAATGCAGTCAATGTAAATGAAACACTGTCAGGCAGTTACATACTACCCACGCCAAGTGAACAGTAGGCAACAGATAACATTACAGTGGAATTAAGAAACAAGCAATAAATACAGTTCATAGCAATATCTACAGTGAATAATTTATCTATAAAGAATGTAGGTGTGGAGTACTGCAAGCAATATAAAATTAAACTAGCAAATTTCAGTGCAATTATTAGGAGGTGTGGTGGGAGTACTGCATGTGGAAATTACTCAAGCCAGAACAGGCTAGTAGTTGGCAGGAGTAAGATGGGTGAGAGAACACAGAGGCTATAAACAACTCCAGAAAAGGGGGGGGCGGGGGGAGGCATTGAACAGATCAGATCCATAGTTGCAGAATTCTTCTGTGTCCAATATAAATTTATTTCAAAGAGACAGATTTGTAGGAACATGGTAGGGTGGAATGTCATTTAGTTATGAAAAAGATTCAAGAAGCATTTCATTTGTTGGAGTCTATAATAAAGGTTTCCTAATTCCTATGAAATCAAGTAATTATGTAGCAAGGTACTATATAACAGATTTGTTTGGCAAATTATTTAACTCTGCATAATAAATTGTCTGACTATACCCAATATGCACCCAAGTATTATCAGGCCCATTCTTACCTGCTTCAGATGGAGCATGTTTCTTGGCAACATGGTCTACATAACATTGAGTACTGTACTCATAGTCATGTTCAGATGATTCAGATGGAGCATGTTTCTTGGCAACATACTCTTTATCAAATTGAGCACTGTTCTCATAGTCCTGTTCAGATGCTTCAGATGGAGCATGTTTCTTGGCAACATGGTCTATATAACACTGAGCACTGTTCTCATAGTCATGTTCATCTTCCATCTTTTACAATTGAACTGTGTCTTCCTCAGCAAGCTTCAGAAGTACACAGTGGGCGTCACATTTAACAGGAAGCAATATGTGTGTAAAACACCAAAAGGGTTGGCTGATGATTCTGCAAACCAACAATAGCTATTTTAACAGTACAATAGAAGCAGAAGCCAGGTGTGGATTGTGCAAGGTTGTCAAAAAAAATTAAGTGCATAAAATAGATTTTGAAATGAAATAAGAGGACTCCATACTTAGGGTCAAGTATGAAATGATGTTTTTTTGTTCCTTACACATATTGCTACTATATTACTTCATTGAAACTTTTATAACTGAATGGTGTAAGTAGCAGCAGTAATAATCTTTATTATTATACAGTAATAGAATGGTACAAGCACACCATTAGGACCCAATGCTCCTATTTACAAGACAATCCTGTTTACAAGTTTAAAATTACGCACATAAGTAGATAAAATAAGACATAGTATATGTACTTACTAATGATAACAAAACCACAGACATTAAATGTATCCAATTAACATTGCTAGGCCTGTCTGACATAACATTTCATCCATTACACATGCACCAAATTGATTTTTTTTTTGCTATTGCAACTATTTCAGAGGTCATAGCTGTACTTTTCAAAGATGGGACAACCATTCTCAATATGGTGCTCATCAGCTCAGAAAGAGCAGATGGAGTGAATGTTGGGGAATGCCTGGAGTCCATCCACCACAATACTATATGGTTTTAGTTGGCCCTGGGCACCAGATAGCCCTCATCTATGGCTGAGGTATGAAACTTCAGAAAAGTGAATTTCAATCAAATGATGGAACTAGTCCTGCTAACTGGGGCAGACAGGATTGATGTAGTAGAAGACAGATGGTGGGGTCATAAAATATGCCATTCTTGCAGCACGCACGAGAACAGTTATCAAGAGAAATAAGTATGAGACCAATGTAGTCCTGTAAAATGATCAGGGAGGCAGCCTTTTAAAAATGCAAAGAAAAACAGGGGATAGGGAATAGGGTGAGTACCTTAAAAGAAGAAAACTAGAGAGACCAGGAGGGCAGTCAGGATCACAATGGCAGACACAGCAATGCACATTATGCAGGGTGTCAATTCTGGGGAAGACAAGTTTTTAAAAATAAAAAACAAGGAAAGAACTGGCATGACTGAAAAAGGGCTGTGCTCAGTCATTACCTGATAAAAAGTAATTACCTGGGAAAAATGAAAAATGAAATGAAAAAAGAAAGATGGGATGGGGAATTGTCAGGTAAAAGAAGGGGGCAGGGTAATATAGAAAGATGGGTAGAAGGCAGCTTTACTGAATAACTACTGCTCGGTATTCACTGGAGAACAGAGGATCCTTACCAGAGAGTGGCATAAATATAGCTAATAGAAAGGTCCCAGAAATAAGCTGCAAAAGTGCATCTGTGAAAGAGTCAGAACAGGGTTAACAACCTTGGAGGTTAATAATGCTCTGTGGCTGGATGAGACTCTTTGTAGTGTATTAAGGGAGCTGGCATCAGTGTTAGCCAAATACCTAGTGGGACTATTCAATAGCTCTTTGCAGCAAGAGGTGGTTCCCAAGGACTGGGGGATGGTAGCCATTGTTCCAGTACTTAAGGGAGGGGGCAAGGGGCAGCTGGTAAACTACAGATTGTCAGCCTTATCTCCATGGTAGAGAAACAGTTGGAGACACTAGTCTAAAAGGACCAAGTGGAATACATGGAGAATAATGAGATTAAGGATAATAAGCAGCAAGATGTCATTCTCAAGGACTGGAGGATTCTGGATAAGCAGCAAGATGTCATTCTCAAGGACTGGAGGATTCTGGACATAGTTCCGCTACACGAGGGAGGGAACAAGGAGCATCTCAGAAACTAAAAACCATCAGCCTTTGTCTCCAGGATAAGGAAACTGACAAGAGACACTAGTCAAAGATGACCGAGTGGAATACCTGGAGAACAACGGGCTTCAGGATAGTAATCAGCATGGATCTGTGGAAAGGAGGCATTGTTACACCACCCTGGTATTGTTCTTTGACTATGTGATCAGGGTAGTTATCAAGGGGCATGCAGTAGACATACTATAGTTAGACTTCGGCAAGGTACTCAACTCAGTGCCACACCAAAGACTGCTGAAGAAGATGGAGGATCTGGGTACAGCTAGGGAAAAAGTAAAGTGGGCAAGGAGTTTATTGGATGGGAGGCAGCAGAGAGAAGTGGTGTATGATTTCAGATCACTGGAAAGAAAGTACATTAGTGGAATACTGCAACGATCTGTCCTGTGCCCAGTCCTCTTCAATATGTTCATCAGTGACTTAGGGGTGGGAATCAAGGGCAAGTTGTGTCTATTTGCAGATGACACTGAACTCTGTGGCACAGTTGACAATGTGGAGGGGATAAAAGAATTGCAGAGAGACCTGAAAAGGCTGGAAAATTAGTTCAAAGTCTGGCAACTATAATTCAGTGCTAAGAAGTGAAAAGTGATGCACTTAGGAAACAAAAAAAAAAACAAACATAGCAGAGTATTGGATGGAAGGAGCTCTGCTGGACACAGAAGAGGAATGGGTGCTAGGAGTCATCATCACTGACTCCCTCGAAATAACCAGCAAGTATAACAAAGCCTTCAGCAAGGCTAACAGGATGGTAATACCTCTGTGTTGGTCCTTGGTAAAGCCACACCTGGAGTAATGTGCCTGGCTCTGGTGTCCCCACATAAAAATGGACAGGAACTGGTTAGATATGGTATGACTCAGTGTGACCGAGATGATACAGAGCAAGGGAGGCAAATCCTAAAGGCACTGAACATGTATTTACTTGAAACCAGATGGGGGGGGGGGGTCCTTGAGACCTTCATGTTCCTGAAAGGAATAAATAAGCTGAACTGTGAAGAGCTATTTACCAGAAATAGAGAAGCCAGAACATAGGGTTATTAGTGGAGATTATTGGGGGAACATTTAAAAAACATGTGACTAAGTATTATTTTATGGAAAGCGTGAATGTGACATAGAATGGTTTTCTGTGGAAGGTGGTGGGTGCCCAAACCATAAACAGCTTCAGCCACAGCTGTGACAGAGCTAAGGGTATAGTAGTTACTCAACAGGATGAGAGAGATGGAAACACAAAGAACTAAAGGGGGAATAGAGTATGCATGTACCCCACAGAGATGATAGGTGCTGGTATATGGTATAAAGAGACACCAGTTTAAACCTAACAAGAATCTAGGGCCTTACGTCAAAAATCAGCCTGTGACTGTGACTCTGAGTCTGTCAGTTCCTCCTCTGCAAATATTTTGTAATCACTGTCTATCACTTTTACACCAGTGTTGTAATTATCCATTATAACTGGCCATGTGTAATCAACAGCTGTCATTCAAATGCTAAGCACTCACAGTCCATTGCACAAACTTGGTGACAGGTGGGTAAGCCCCTGGCTCACACTCTAGAATGCACACTTTCATTGTACAGGCAGGAAGCAGATGATCCCACACCTTTCTGCAAACAGTTGGGATTTGGTCTCATCCTATCTGATGCATGCTTCCCTGAATGGACAGTCCCTGAGTAACAGGTGACAGCATTATTCTATCAGTAGGACCAATAATTATAAAAGAAAATAACATGGGTGTATGTACAATAATCCAGAATGTTATAAACATCCTCATGTGATGCTTTCATAAACCATAAGAGCTTTGCTTTCAGGGTTTATTAAGCAGTGCACATCTTGAGATCAGACAAAATTCTGATTACAAATACCCATTTATTGAGTTAGAGCATGGGCTTCAAACTCCTTGGGACAGTGACTTTTGACAGGTGTGTCACTGTCTGCCCAGTGCAGAGTGCTATGCAAGGGGCTCAACAGTATCACTCCAATCACCACCCAGGCTGGTCATGATACTGTTTTACCTGAAGTGGTCTGCACTTGAAAAGAAAAAGCTGCACCAATAGTGGCAGCTTTTTCCTTTCATCTGTAGGTTACCATGCAGCAAAAAGTTGTTTGTGTTGCGATCAGCATGGTCCACCAGTGCCTTCCTGGTGCTTTCCTTGCCTGCCTCCTCCACTTCCTCCTGACTCCTTTTGCTTGTTTTCTCCCACCCATGCAGAGTAGGCCACAGTCTAAGCTCCATACGGGTTGGGAGTATACAGTGCTCCAAGGCACTTTCACTGTAAGAGCGATCACGCTAGTGGATCTCCCCATCCTGCCTGCCAAAATTGGGGGTGCTCAGTCCCCATGTCACAAAGTATTCCCCCTAGCCCATTAATGTGGCACACTGTGATCCCATGCCAGCGTGCCAAAAACTACCTCTGGTGTTTCTGACACTGGGATGCCCACTCTCGGTGTTGGATGCACCCCTCCCATGCCCCTATATTCTTAGTCGATCTCAAAATACCCAGTCCCCAGGTTGGCATTGATCCCCACAGTAATCTGGTGCACTGGAAGCCCATGCCAGTGTGCCAAAATCTGTGTTATGAATAGTTTACCTATAATATAGAAAACAGTCCCTCGTCATTCCCACCGGCTTCCCTCCGCAACTCGCATCCTCCCTCTGTGCACCCCACCTCCCTGCACATCCCACCCACACTTACCTCCAGAGGTTGGGAGCAGCTAGCTTCTGTGGACCGGAAACACATCTGCACTCTTCAAAAGCTGACTGCAAACTAAAGAAAATCACTGTAAAACCTATAATGACAATCAATGGGGGTTTCAATTTACAGTAGGTTGATACTTCAGCCACTTTTTGGAGTTTTTTTTCCCACATTTTCAACATGTGGTTCTTGGGACCCCACCTTATGAACACAGCCACTGTCATTTTGTTTCTCAGTCCTGAAATGTGATTTCGCAGTCACTGCACACAATCACCTTTTGGTACCAATTACCGAAACAACAGTCCCACTGTTCTTGAGGTGGGACCACAAAAAGCCCTGGTTGCAAATTGGTTTAAAAACTCCCCAAAATAACTGCTTTATGAGCATCCATTGTGCAGCTTCTATGCATGCTCATAACATCATCAATTTTTAAGATTTTCACTCCAAGTTTCCTACATTGCCATTTTTCACACCCCCTTCTGAACAGTACAGCTGTTATGTTTTGCATCCTTCTCGGAATGTGTTTTTGCACCTGTGGCTCAGAATGGCATGGTTGCTGTGCAAAATCAACTTTTGGGACACACTAATAAAATTCCAGTGTCACTGTTCATGAGGGAAGGTCCCAAAAAGGCTATGATGAAAATTTAGTGAAAACATTCCAAAAACTGACTGTGTTACGAGCGTGCTTTGTACAATTTCTATGTACACTCATAATTTCACCACTTTTTCCTATTTTCATCCCAGATTTTCAACATTGCCATTTCTTCATGCCTCCTCATGAACAGTACAGCTGTTATTTTTCACATCCTCCCCCAAATGTATTTTGCACCTGTGCCGCTGAATGGCACACTCGCTGTCCGAAATCACCTTTTGGGCTTGAGTAATGAAATGATACTGCCGCTGTTCATGAGGTGGAGTCTCAAAAAGCCCATGTTGAAAATTTGGAGTAAATATTTTAAAAACGCTCTGGGTATTAGGATTTCCAACCATAACGCCCACCCTGTACAGACTGACAGGCACTGGGTGTGTGACTTGGGATTGTCAGCCATAATGCTTTCCCCATTCCACTGTCACCCCTACCATGCATCCACTGACAGGCATCAAGGTGTAAAATGGGGTCTTTGGCCCTAACGTTCACTTCATTCTCCTATACTGCACCCATCTCAGCTTATTTCCTTATGGAATGGGGTCAACATCCGTGCCGAAGACCTCAAGGCACCCTGCGACACCAGTCGGTATCTGTAGGGTGGGGTGAGGTGGAATGGCATGAATGCTATGGCTGATAACTGAAAGGCACACCCCAATGCCTGTCAGTCTCTGCAGGGTGGGGATGGGGTTGGCATTACTTCAGCACTTTACTGCAATTTCTATCATGCAACTGTCTAACTCCTGCACTGCCAATGCCAATACCAGCAAGCAAACATTCGGCATTGACAAATGCTTGTTTTTCTAATGAAATTAACTAATGGAGGAACTACATAAGAAATCTGTGTTGAGAGTGATGCCTTAAAATGTAAGGCAGAGGAATATGCACAGAAAAATATGGGAGGCATGTACAACAGCAATACCAACAGTGAACTTTCGTCATTGACAAATGCTTGTTATTCTCTATATGATCAACAAAAAAATGGATAAAAAATGTGTATAATCATGAAAATTAAGCAAACACATCTGCTTTTCATGACTGCTGAACAACAAAGCTTATAAGAACAAGTGAAATGCAGGAAGAGGAATGACCAAGGCTCCACTGTGTTTGTCTCCCACCATCTAGGATGCCACTGCATTGAATATCAGACGACTTCCTTGTAGGGACTGCTACCTGGAAAGAGCTCTACCTGGACAGTCCGTGGACATTAGCACCATACCTCTCGACTGCCCCACATTACAATGCCTCAATTTACTCCTCAAAATGATTCTATTCCACAGCTGTACCACACAGTAAAGGTTCTGTTCGCACTGATTGAAGGTGCTGTAAACAGACTTTATAGCTGAAACTCATAACAGTCTAAACTGCTAATTCAAACCTAAACTATGCACAAATGAAGATGCTGGGGGGGGCAGTGTACTGTACTACACTGCTGCAGTAACAGTTACTAGTACTAGTACCAGTAAAGTTACCACAAAGAAGTACAAAAATCACACAGCTGCAGTGGATAGCAGGTTCACATTGCTGAAATTACTATGTGGCACAATAAAAGGTGTCTGATTTGATGACACGCGTCGCACACATACACATACACACATACACATACACACACACACTAAGTAATGCGTAGCAAATTGAAAACTTCAGTAATATAACCAAATATTTTAAACAAACTCAAATTATGCACTGATGTACCACAACAATCAGCAAAAAAAAGTCAAGAATTATTGAAAATATTACTGTGTGTACATTAACGCAGTTACACAAGAAAAATATCACCAAAACAGAAAGAACTGTCTTTTTCTCCAAGTTAATCTACCTACACCAGAGATACACCCCTCCCCAAAACACACTTTCCCTGTTTCATACTACACAGACTCAAAGTTGTACATTAGCATTCAAAATCCATACACAAACAATAAACGCTCAATGATATGAACACAAGAGTGTTTCCGACAATCAATGAACTAAAGTTTGAGCAAAATAAAATACTTAAAAAGGCTTTTTGAACAGCTTTTAGAAGGTTTGAATCACAGAGAGCTCTCAGAGCAGACTGCCTCCTACAACTTCCTACACACGCTACCCCGAACTGAGGCTGTGCAGAACAATTGAGAGCCCATGTGACCTGAAATCACTGCAAAATTCACCTTTGGAACTTAAAAACAAGGCAAAGTGAGGTGAAGTACATTGTTTTCAATGTACTGCACCTTAAGAGTAGGTGAAGTAGTGGTCTGAGAAGGTGGAGTAACGCAAAGTCATTGTTTTTAATGGACTTCACGTTACCCATCATAACACAAAGTACATACATAATACATAATACTCTGCATTGCGTTTGTGGGCACTCCATAAATCTGCTTTCACTTTGCAATTCTCTTCATGAGGTGAATTAGGAGCCCTTCACCCATCTCTACCATAAAGAGCTTCCCATGAGCTAATGTATTAAAGGATTTTTCTACCCAGATCATCACTCTCTCCCATATCATCCACACCCCCGGCCACTTTTCCAGGCATTATCAACTCCTTAAACCTGTGCCAGTCATGTCTGAACTAATTTATATTTCCTTCTCGCTTCTACTAGTAATCTCTTCAATGGATCCACCACTCCATCAGTGAAGGAGAACTTTTCACATCCCTCTGGAAATCTCTACTGAATGATCCCCTTTCTTGTTCTCTTGTGTCTACCCTACTGTTCCTGATGAAACAACCTTCACAGTGTACTCTACTAACTCCCCCAGGAACTTGTACACCTCTGTCATGTTACTGTCTCCTTTTTGGCCTCCAGCAAGTACATGTCCAGGGCCTCAAACTGTTCCTCACAGAGTCTATCCTGTTGGCTTTAGATCATTTTGGTGGCCCGACACTTCACAGATTATTGCTTATCCATATCCTTTATCAGGTACAGACTTCAAAACTGGCCACAGTACTCCATAGGCAACATCATCTCCTTCCTCATACTGTTAAATCCCCTCCCACTGCATCCCAGCATCCTTGTTGCATTACTATATGCTACATTGTACTTGCTGGATTGGTTGAAGGGATCATTGATGATGACTCCAAGGCACCTTTCCTCATATGTTTTTGCAAACTATACCTCCTAAGTCCAGTACTCTGAACTTGGGTTCCTCATCTCTATATGCATCATTTTGCAGTTCTTGGCATTACATTTCAACTGCAATAATTGTGACCAACTCACCAACCTTTACAGATGCCTCTGCAACCCCCTTACCTCCTCCTTGCTAGCTACACTGCTGTCCGGTTCTGTATTATCCACAAAGAGGCACATCTTGCCCTGGATGCCCTTCCCTATATTTACAATGAACACACTGAACAGTTATGGTCCCAAAACTGACCCATGTGGCATCCTCTAACTTGACTCTGTTTACTACCATCCTTTGTATTCTACCTCCAACCAGTTACTTAACCATCTGACCAGTTCCCTCCCCCTTCCAAGCTTTCCAGTTTCATCTGGAGTCTTCTATGTGGTACTGAGTCAAAGACTTTGCTGAAATTGGAGTAAATCTTACCCCTGTCCCTTGTCAACTGATCTTGTTACCCTGTCAAAAATACCACTAAATTGATCTGACACTGTCTACCAGAAATCCATACTGCTTGGTGTCTTGTAATCTAATTGCTCTGAGGTAGGCTACTAGGCTTTCATTGACCTAGGTCAGCCTAAGCATACTTATAATGGAGGTATGATTGATCAGTTTGAAGTTTCTAGGGTCTTCCCTGCCCTGCCCTATTATGGAGTATAACTTTTTCTGCAGACCTCCAATCCCCTGGGACCACACCAGATTCCAGCAAGCATCTGCATAACTAATTAAGGCACTGTCCACACGAGGGATTTTAAAACATTACTGGCTCCTTGTAATGTTTTAAAATCATGAAATACAGTGTGCATCCCCACTGGTAACATTACTGAACCATGTTTCAAAACTGTGTTTAATCCCTGGTAAAATCATGGTTTTAGCACAGTTTTGAAAATGTTGTAAGAGAAAAATGTTACATGTTACCAGTGTGTATGGGCAACTGATCCGTGTTCCCTGCTGAAGATTACATCATGCATAGTGGGATGTAGGTCATCCTCTTGCATGACCTGCCAGGCAGAGTGTGGAAAGTGTATTAAAACATGCTTTCATTACAGGAAATGTGGACGGGCGAATAACCATGTTAAAACATTGTCCCCACAAGTGTGGACGCAGCACCATGGTAAGCAAGATAATGATTTTAAAACCATTAACGGAATTTCATCACAAGTTTGGACAGGGCCTAAGAGGCTCAATCAGCTCTGAATCCAACTACTTAAGCACCTTTGCATGTAAGACATCTAATCCTGGTGCCTTATCCACAGACAGCACTGCAAGCCCCTTCCTCACCTTGTTCACCACGACAACCACCATGACAACCAACCACTCCATTTCTGGCAGCCCTTTGTGTGACATAACATCACTCTCTGGTAGAGGCTCTTCATCCTCCACCATGAATGCCAAATGAAGCAGACATAACTGTTTAAAACTTAGAAGGCCTTTTGTTCATCATCCAGTACTGCCTCATTGATAGTCTGACAATCCTCCCCATTTTTCTTCCTAGATTTTCCCTTTAAAAAATATTTCCCCACTTCAACACTGCTTGCAATGAGCAGCCCCACATTTCAAGTGTTATTGTTCCACATTTAGTGACAAAAAGTGAGAAAATTCCACTAGAAGGGAACCTGATGCCAATGTACAAGGCATTCCTTCCCTGACTTAATAGTCATGCAATAATGTTCTTCTGTAATCTTCAACATTTATCTAGTATGGCTTCCCAGCTGTGCAGTGGTAGTGGAACTGTGCATCCAGCACACACACACTGAAGCCCAGTGTGCAGTGGCAGTGAAGCTGTGAAGCCTGGACTCTCACACTGAGGCCAGGTGGTGCAGTGTCAGTGAACCTCTGGAACCTGGGCTCTCACAGTGAGACATTGTGTTGTGGTAGCAGTAAAGCTACTAAACCTGGACTCTCACACTGAGGCCTAATGGTCAGTGCCAGTGAAGCTAAAATGCCTGGACTTTCACAATCAAACTCAAAAACCTATAGCAAAAATGATGCCACTGATGATATCTAAAGCAGCAGCATTTACATACAAATTGCATATATAATAGTCGTAGCTGATATATGTCACTGTGCACTAGTGCTAATTCCATGGATCTATTCTTGTTTTGAGGTAATTGTGCTTTTAACCTTATTTACTATTGTTGCTTAATTTTCTATAATGACTTGTAGTATAATTTTCTAATGAACTGTACTCCCACCACTCCATCCCCCTATGGACACATCTGGAAATGTGCTGATACTGGCTTAGTACGCCTTTTCTGATAAAACTTTCAAATAAATGAATAGATACATTTGCTCTACTCATACAGTATATAGCGGAATAAAAGTACTTTCATAGTTGTAGAGCCATTCAGCACTTCATGGGTATAATGCTAAGTATACCATTGTGTTAACACAGCATCATGTGAATAGCAGATGGCAGGGCGACTCCTAAATCAATGTAGCAATAAGTGTCAACATGAAAAACAGTGTGATTCCAGTAAAATCAAGCTGTCAAAACTGTTTAGAACAAAAGTCTGCTGTTAGTCTTTTATCCTAGATACAAAGCTTACCAGGACTCCATATTGGAATACAAATACATAGATTTTGTCAGCAGAAAAGGACCTAGGCCCATCCAGTCTGCACTAACCCTTCCTACTCTATGTGGTTGCCAGGGGGCCTAATGTGTCCCACAACTTTCTCCACCCTCTCAGGGTGATCTTTCTATTAATGATACCCATGTGCCTGTCAAAGCATGCTTGAATCTATCAATGTCTCTGTTTGGTCTTTGTCAAAATGGTGTACCAAATAAGACATCTTTATTTGTATCCTTTTTTTTTATTATTGTTTGTAACTCTATACTTGGTATTTAATAATGGTGTGTGTGGATGAAAACCTTATGTTGATTCAGGGATACATATTAAACAAAGACTTTGGCCAGAGTATGTACTTCCTGTTTAGAAATAACATTTTTTATAATACAACTATTACTATATCATCTTGGCTTCCCTCCTCTGCACAGCCTCCACACTGTTTATGTCCTCTCTAAGGTTAGAGATACAGAACTGCATATATTACTCAAGATGGGGAGACTCAACGATTTGGACAGGGAGTGTATAATGTCCTTCTTTCTACTTGCTATCCCCTCCCTGTGCAGCCCATCATCCTTTTTGTTCTCCCCACAATCCTTGAACCGTGAGCTGTCACTTTCAGGTTGTCCATAATGACAACATCTTGACCCTTTCCTCTAAGGTAGAAATATAAAAACATAGAATTTGATGGCAAATAAGGACCGCTTGGCCCACCTAGTCTGCCCATTTTCCTACCTAACAGATAAGCTGCAGATCATAGTTAACCAACAGCTTACTTCCTCCTACCCCCCACTAGGACTGCCTTATGTCTGTCCCATGCATTCTTGAATTCCCCCACTGTTCTTGACTCCATGACCTCCTCAAGGAGGTTGTTCCATGCATCTACAACCTTCTCCATGAAAAAATACATCCTCACATTACCTCTGAGCCGTCCCCCCTCTATCTTCAAATTGTGCCCCCTTGTCCTTGCACATCTCTTTTACTGAAAGATGCTACCTTCTTGGACTTTGTTGATTCCCTTGAGGTACTTGAAAGTTTCTATCACGTCCCCTCTCTCCCTTCTTTCCTCAAGGGTATACATATTAAGCTCCTTTAGTCTTTCTTCGTATGTGCCACAGTTCCTCTCCCATTATTTACTTTGCTTTTGTGGGCTTTGTGTCCAATTTTTCTTTCCATACATAGTTTTTCCTTCCTACACCAGCATGGTGGTTTTCAGCCCAATCCCCAGCCCCCCTGCACCTGCTCCCTTACAACCTTCAGCAACCTTCATGGTCTTAGGGCTTCCTCATGAGCTTTTCCTTGTGGCAGGGCTGGGAGGAGAGGGCCAACCCCTCCCACTGTACAACAGATACAAGAAACACCTGGTAAGGTGACTGAGAGGCCATGCAGGCATGAGATCTGCTGCATTGTGCTTCATCAAACCCTCTGATGACCTTTTTCAACTTTTTCTCCCCATACCACAGTGGGATGTCAGACTCCTGCTTGGAGCCACCCCAGTCTGACATTCTCCACAGTTCCCTCCCATACATGCTGCCCTGATGCTGCTCTGCCTCCTGGCATCCACCTGGGTTCAGCCAAGGACAGACAATCATGCCTCCCCACCCTGAGAGAGGAGAGAAGTCCATCAGATGCTGTATCCTCTACCTCCCCAGATGAACCTAGACAACGTGAGTCCTTTCCTGAACCTGGATTGCCAGCATGGGACAAGGTAAAGCACAAGGTGCCTCAGCCCTCTTTGCCAACAGAACTAATTTACAAAACATGTAGGTAAGTTTTCAGCATGTAAACATACCAATTCATGGATAAACTTCCTGTAATTCTTTGTTCGTATTATACTTTCAACAAACTTTTATATGTTTACACAGTAATTTTATCTCTGTAATAAAATAAACATAAAGGCCCAGATATTCAAAAGGGTTGCACATGGCGCAACAGTGTTGTGCCATGCACAACCCACTGATGCGCCCCGGAGGGATATTCAAACAGGGATTGTGCCTGGCACAAATCCCGATGCACAGTGCATCAGTATTGTATCTTGACACAGGTGGAAGTGCCCAAGCATACTCCGCATCCCGATATTCAGCCGGGATGTGCTGAGTCCATGCATGCGCAACCCCTACTTGCGCCGCACACAGGTGAGCCAAAAAAAAAAGGAACAACGGCTAGCCACCCACAGGTGAACTGCCGTATTGCAGGGTGCAACACGGCAGCTGCCACCTGTGGGTGGCCACCAGAACTCCGACTGCACCTCCATAGCAGTGCCCCCCCCATACCTGATCGCGGGCATCTGTTTAAAATAAAAATGTCCTATATCCCTGGTGGTCCAGTGGACCACTCGCAGCCCAATCGCGGGCATTTGTAGAGATAAAATGAGATCCTATATCCCTGGTGGTCCAGTGGAACACTGTCAGCCCAATCGCGAGCATTTGTAGAAATAAAAGGAGATCCTATCTCCCTGGTGGTCCAGTGGACCGCTATCAGACCGATCGCGGGCTTAAGTAGAAAGAAATCACGTCCTATATCCCTGGTGGTCCAGTGGATCCATTCACATATCTGGAATGTGTAGTACAGTATGGGCAGCATGCCCATTGGCTCACACTGTGGACCAATGGGCATACAGCCCTACCTATGGTGTCAGTTGGTGGGTGGCGGGGCGGCAGGTGAGTGGGGTTCTGCTGCACGCCGCTGACTGGGGAGGGGGGCGGTGGGGCTCAGTGGGCGGGTGGGGAGGGGGGTACCACTGGACCACCAGGGATATTGGACTTAACCTCATTCTTACAAATGCCCGCGATCGGGCTGCGAGCAGTCCACTGGACCACCAGGGATATTGGACTTAACTTTATTAATACTAATGCCTGTGATCGGGCTGCGAGTGGTCCACTGGACCACCAGGGATATAGGACGTGATTTCTTTCTACTTAAGCCCACAATCGGGCTGACAGCAGTCCACTGGACCACCAGGGAGATAGGATCTCATTTTATTTCTACAAATGCCCACTATCGGGCTGACAGCGGTCCACTGGACCACCAGGGAGATAGGATTTCATTTTATTTCTTCAATTGCCCACGATTGGGCTGTGAACAGTCCACTGGACCACCAGGGATATTGGACTTAACTTTATTAATAATAATGCCTGCAATCGGGCTGCGAGCGGTCCACTGGACCACCAGGGATATATGACGTGATTTCTTTCTACTTAAGCCCGCGATCAGGCTGACAGTGGTCCACTGGACCACCAGGGATATAGGATACGATTTCTTTCTACTTAAGCCCATGATCAGGCTGTGGGGTACATTGCCATGCTGTGCAAGGGGCGTCGGTCTCCGACGGTTGCTGCCTGACAGGGCGCCAGGTGCAAGTCGCCGGGGATCAGTGCACCTGCATGCAAATGGGGCCAAAATGACATGCAAATGGCCCCATTTGTGCCTTGCATACTTGATGGCCCCATTTGCATGTGCACTTTTGAATATCGCAGTTGTTGCATATAGCACAACGGAACTTGCGCTAGCGCATCCCTCTGCTCCACTCTGGCCACTTGTGCTGGCGCAGTGCCACTGCACCATGCACACTATTGGTGGCCAGGGTGTGATATTCAATGGTGCTGTGCCATGGCGCAGCTCTGTTGAATATCGCCCAGTCAATGCCCCTGCGCAGCCAAGTTGCGCTGTGTCCAGGCTTGCGCCATAGCCTGGTGCAGTCTGAATATCTGGGCCAAAGGCTTTAGTGAAACTTTCATAAAATGTATCTTTCTCTGATAGAGTATAACATGCACTGATAGAACCAGGTGAATGTTAAAATGTAACAGCGGTCCAAATGGGCTTGACCTCCCTCTTTTCTGTGAGAAGCATACCTTAGAGACACTTGTAAAGCAGCATGTGGAGGGACTTCACTCTTCATTTGCATCTATCTGCTGTTAAAAACAAGTTACATTCTGAGTGTTTCTTTTACTGTTTAGTTCTTTGAATATCCCAAAGCTTTGTGAGGCTGATAATTCAATTAGATCGCTTACCTCCACGATTGCTTTATAATTCTTGTCTCTTATTTTGTTGCTGCGTGCCAAAAATCCTAGCTGTTTAGAAACTGAGCTGCTTTCACTATGTTCTCTTGCCTGTTTTGTGCTTGCCAACAGTCAGTCAACATCATGATGTCATGATGTGGTGCCGGGTGTCTCCACGCATGCGCAGAACGTTGCTACGCAACCTAGACAGTATCACGCTGCAAGCACGATTGGTTTTGCACAAAACAGGCTTTTTAATCATTAGCCTGGTTGCTTTTCAGTGTATGTTTGTTTATTATGTTAGAGAAGAAACTTCATTCATACAGCCCTTCACATATTTCAACTATGAAGGAAGGCAGGATAGTGGAACCTATTTTCAACATCATGATACTCCTCCACATTTTTTATACACAAGGAGGTCAAGCTGGTTTAACCTTCCATGCTATAGACTCATACTGAGAAATATTCCATAATAGTTAATGAATCTTAACACTATTGTTATGGGAATCGACAATTCTATCTATATTTGTCTGATACTGATATTTATATTGGGAGGTCAAGCTCATTTGACCTTCCATGTTAAACAACATAAAGTACAAAGTTTGAAGTTGATTTCTTCAGATTTTACAACAATCATCACCACCTTGAGAAATATATCACTTTCTGATACTTTTACATTCAGGCCCAAATATTCAAAAGAGTTGCGCCATGTGCAATAGGGTTGCTCCAGCGCAAGTCCGAAAATGTGCCATTCTGCGATATTCAGTGGGAGGCAGTTGCGCACCCCCCAAATCACGCTGAGCAATAGTGCAATGATAATGAATGTATGCGCAACTGAAGGGGGAGGAACCATGCATAAATGGTGCAGTGGGATATTCAACAACATGTGCTATGCACAATAGGGGAGCAAGCAGAAGTTGCACAATAGCGGAAATGAGCAAAAATAAAAAGGAACAAGGGAGAGGTTCAAGAACGCTACAGGGAAGGCACATATTGTTGAACTATAGCCAGCCACACAGGCAACACAGACACAAAGGGCAGGACAGAGAAAGGGCACCTGGAACCCACAGGCACAGGGAAGGTGTGGGAAGCCACAGCCACAGTGCAGAAGGGGGAAGTGCCACACAGCACTGAGGCCACCACAGTTAGATGTTCCCGGTGCAGGGGAAGTAGCAGCCAGGACAGCGGGGGGAACACAGAAACAGCTGCCAGGGGGGTGAACACAAGCCAGTAACATGGCCAGTGTCACCATCCAGATGGAGGCAGTAATGAGGGGTGAGAAGGCGGTAGCAGGGGCATGGCTGTGAAGGCCCATCGACGGTATGCCCCCAACAGGCAGTACTGAGCCCACACCCGCTTCGAGCTGTACAGTGATACTGAGATCGTGGGCCAGTACCACCTGACTCAGGCAATTCTGAGGTGGCTCTGTGAGCTGTGCAGTGATGTGATGCAGGCACCCACACGACGGAGCCATGCTCTGTCAGAGGAGACTAAAGTGACAGCTTACATGTGCTTGCTCACCACGGGTACCTTCCAGAGACCAACAGAGGACACCACAGCCATAACCCAGTCGGCCGTGTCACGCCACCTCACCCAGTTCCTCAGCTCACTGCTGCCACATGCTGCGGAGTACATCCATTTCCCCAGCACTCCAGCGGAGCGCACAGCAAACATACAGAAGTTCCACAGGGTAGCACGTATACCTGGCATGCTAGGGGCAATAGACTACACCCATGTGGCCATCCACACACCACCTGGCCCCAAGGGGCCGCATATATTAATTGGAAGGGCTATGCTAGCATCAACTGCTAGGTGGTGTGTGATGCCAGGGGGCACATAATCAATGTCTGTGCCATGCACCCTGGGGGTGCACACAATGCCTTCATCTGGCACCAGTCAGCACTGTGCCACAGATTCGAGAGTGGGGACATCCCCACTGGCCACTTAGTGGGTGAGTATGCAAACCACACAGACAAACTTAGGGCCTGGGAGGGGCATGGTCAGAGATGACATAGGTAGTGGCCTACGTGGCGCGGGGCAGGGCGATGCTGATCACCAAACTAACCTCCACCCTCTACACACAGGTGACAGTGGAAATCCACTCCATCCCTGGCTGCTCACACCATACGAGTGGCCCATGACCCCATCGCAGCAACGTTACAATGAGGCACATGCCACCACACGTAATGTCATCAAGCGGGTGTTCGGTATGCTGAAGGCACATTTCCATTGCCTGGACACTTCTGGCGGTGCCCTACAGTACAGCCCCTCAAAGGCCTGCGGGCTATTCATGGCCTGTTGCATCCTGCATAACGTGGCCAACAAATGTGAGATAGTCGTACAGGTCAAAGGGGGGGACAGCGATGGGGACGATAAGGACACCGGTGACAATGGTGATGGGCAGCCCCTTGGGTGATGGGACCCCTGACTGCTCCGGCTGGCACAGCTGCACCGGGACACCATCATGGAGGAGCATTTCAGCCAACCCAGGTAAGTCATGGGGCCATGTGCAACCACCAGTGGCAAAGGCACAACCCACAAACACGCATGGACACACACCCCAGGGGTGCATGCTGTCAAGGGAAGTGGCCAGACATGGAACCACACACACCGCCAGGGATGGGCGAGGTCTAACATGGCATGCGTTCAGACACACACACACACACACCTCACCAGACATGCACAAAGGGTAGGAGGCACGCCGACCCAGAATGCCACCCCTAGCCACACACATGTCCACAGACCACCACGCCCACTGCCTGTCATCATGCGTGTGTCAGACGCTGGGCACTATTGCACATTGGTGTACAGTGCAATGCAGGCATCATCATGCACATGCAACTGCGGACAGCAGCTGGGAGGGTGTGCAGATGGACTGTGTGTGTGCATGCAGGGCCGGGTACCCACCCATGCATTGCCTGCTGAATGACACAATGCACACAGGGCAGCATCAGACAGTTGCTGTGCTGGGAGACAGGTCAGTCACACGCCACAGTGCCCTGGCTACCACAGATGCATGGGTGGCCCCGCTGAGATCCGCCAGCAGTGACAGGCTGACCACTGGCCTCATGGGGTGGCACCGATGGTCCCCCAGTGGTTCCACTGCGTGAACATGACCGTGCTCGCGCAGGGGTCTGCAGCACACCGAACATGCCTGCACCAGGCGTGCTCGGGATGCTCACACCTGAACCTGGTGTCAACAAGGATGGTGTCGCATAACGCCAGGAATGGGGGGTGGACATTGAACTGTGTGGTGTCTGTGATGCATGGGCAAATAACTGTGTGCCCACTGTGGCCATGGCAGTTGTGATTGTCTGTGTCAGCCTGTCAATGGCAGCGGTCACATCCTCCCACATCCGGTCCATCCCTGCCAGGAGCAGAGCAGTTTCTATGCTGTGATGCTCCTCTGCCTGGTGCAGAGCCGCACTCAGTGCAACCACTGCCGTCACAAGCCGCATCTGCTGATTGACTGATGCTTGCAGTATGCGGGTGTGCTCATCCAAGAGGTCATCTGCCTGATTGGCATGCTGTCCCTCAGGGTGTTCGCAGCCTTGATGCTCATCACCCCTTGAGGGTGGGCAATGCATAGCAGGGCCAGACCTGGGCATGTCCACAGGCAGTGCACTGATGCTGCCCCCTGACACTGTACCCCCATGCCCATTGGCTGACTGCTGATGCTGCCCCTCTGGCTGCCACTCCCCAGGGCTCAATGGTGCTGCCGGAGTGACCACAACAGTTCCACTGTCCTGTACACACACCAGTGCTGCCCCACCGGTGCTGACAGGCACAGGCTGGGACTGTGATGACACGCAGGCCTCCACGGCGGCACCACCCACAGCTATGGCAGTGATCTAACCTGCTGTGTGACCATGCTGTGGCACACACATGTCACTGCCCATGACGTTAGTGACATCATCATCGGTGATGGATCCAGCACCAGCCCGAGTCTCAGCATGCTGGCATCCATGGACACTGGCATGCTGGGACATGGGCAGGGCCTCCTCCGCATCTGCTCCACCAACATCAGTCTGGATGTCCAGGCGGACCCACTGTCGCCTGAGCCATGTATTCCTGTGGAGGTGGATGGGTCCTCCTCCTCTCCATGTGACCAGCCTCAGTGGAGAAGCCCACCACCGCTGACCCATGCAGATGCTCAGGAGCTGTAAGGGAAAACAAAGTTGCGTTACTGCATGTGACCTACCCTGTCCCCCCCCAATAGACATACCATGACCTACCATGCAGTGACGGGCTACCACCCATCTGGAATCCACCACCCGGAACACCCTCTATGACGCAATGCTGCATGCTGCCAGCAACCCTCTCCTCCTGTAGGGTCAGGCATAGCACACCTGTTGCAGACCATGCTGCCCTGATGGCAGCCACCTTCTCCTTAATCCTCCACCTGTCTGTGCCCATCTTCTTCTTGCACTCCTGCATGGAGTGCTGGTGGCTGCCATGCAGGTTTGCAGCACGCGCCACCTCCTGCTATGCAGCAGCACAGGCCTGTGGTGTTCCCTGCCGTCTGCTGAGAAGTGGCTCCTGGTCTAGGTAGGCCTTAAACAGGGCATCTGTCTCGGCCTTCATGAAATTTGGCCTCCTCCTCCTCTCACGACTCTGTTCCTCTTCCTCCACAACACGCTCGGTCATGATTCAGCCTGTGAGAATGACGGGTGTTACCTGTGACTGTGCAGTCCCATGCATGTCCCAAAATCCACAGTCCACACTCCCAAACAGCATGCAACTCACCAATAGACTGCAGTAACCGACTATGGCCAGTGCAGCCCAATGTCACACTTTTATAGCGCAACCCATGCAAATGAGACGAGGCGCATCTTTAAGTGGATGCAAATGCAGTGACTGTGCCATTGAATGGCTGATTAGCTGATTTGCATATGCCGGCTGAATATCACGCTGTTGCACTTTGCGCAATTGTGTTGAATGTGCTGAGCCAAGGGCACAGTTCTGTGACATGCACAGTACACACCTAGCTGCGCATGCCTGGGTTGATGACGCAGGCTCCTGCCATGCAGCTGATGTGCTGTGCACGGGAGGCAATGCAGGGCACAGCCACCATTGTGCCAGTGGCACTACAGCGCTGTTCACCTATATGGCGCTGTGGCACTGGGGCGCTGTAGGACGACTGGGGCAACAGCGCAGTAGGCCACCAGGAGGTACACAGGCACCCAATCACGCTACATGCATTGGGTTCCAATCTCGCTGTGGCTGTCCATGCGCCAGAGACCCTTGACCCTGTGCCCAACCTTTGCCCCTAGGTGCCATGCGTCAGGCATGGGTGCACCAGTATCGCGCTGTTCGGTGACAGCATGATAGGGAATGGCAGCACTGTACTGCGCAGCATCTGCATGTGGCAGAACTGCACTGCAGAGAACCATTTTGACCTAACTGAGCAGCAGAGATGGCGCGGAGGCATGCTGTGCAGTGGAGTCAGGTGGAGCTGGCAAACCTGGTTGCCATTGTGGAGCCACATGTTGGCTCTTTATTTGGGGAGGCACCCCTGGACAGGGCCAGGAGTCAGGTGTGGCAGGAGGTGGCCGATGCCTTGGAGGAGGCCACCGGTATGGGGCGGATGGTAAAGCAGTGCCACCATCGATATGGGGACCTGAAGTGGAGGGACCTGGACCTGCTTGCCCACCTGCGGGCACATGCCAGGAGGGGCACAGTGCCACAGCCAGGTAGGTGCAACATCCATACACTTCTATCATCCATACGGGTATCACGGTTGCATGTGTCCAGCACATGGGGGGGGCATCTGGTGTTGGCCATTGTGGTGTTATCAGGTGTGGGGTGGTGGGTCTGGCTGTGTGGGATTGCACACACATGGGGGCAGGGGGACTTTGCTACAGGATTGTACTGATGTTCCTCTCTCCATGTTTGCACCTTAGGCCCAGAAGAGTGCAGGCTGGTGAGAGAGAGGAGGCACCGCCAGGAGGACCATCAGGCCGGGAGGGGGTGAAGGTCCGCAGAGGTGCAGGGACCAGCCTGATGATGGTGAGTGACTTACATCCATGATTACTATTGCATGCTGTGTAACAGGGTGGGCAGCAGGGCATGGCCACCATCCATTGACACCACTGCCATGCACGCAACTTGTTACAGTCAGCACTGTCCAGCGGCACTGCATGTCGGGGAGTGCATCAATGGTGATCCATGTGTGCACCGGGCACATGGCTGTGCCACTGCTTTCACACCGCATAGCCAAGTCACTGTACGGCCATGGTGGTGCTGTGCAGGACATGGGAGGTGGGTGTGTGCAGTGATCCACATGGCTGTGGCTGCCTGGGTAGGCAGATCTTGTGGACATGGTCACTGTGGGTGGTCGCACACCATCACAGGGGGCATGGCACATGGCTGTATGCCATGCACAATGAGTTTGCTGCAGGGGGCTGGACAGTCACATGTATTGACTCTGCTCCCTTGTCCTAGGTGGACAACGCTGGATGGCCCTGGAACGGGCCATACAAGAGATTCTGCAGCTGGCATGGGCGTCCCTGGCAGCATTGGAGTGAATGGAGTGGCATGGGGTCCAGAGGAGGAGAACACAGAGATGCCACAGGAGTGGAGAGCGGGGCACAGAATAGACCCTCCATGACCCCCTGACACCCATACCCCCTGGACCCACCCTCACACACCTTCTTCCCTCTCCCATTTGTACACCCCTGCCCCATGCATCCCCCCACCCTTGTATATATTTGTAAATATGTTTCAGAGTTCTTATATTTTAATACATACATTTTGTTATAACAACTGTGGTGGTCTCTGATTTGCAGTGGGCTACAGGTGCTCAGCTGCAGTGGTGTGCATGGCGTCAGGGGTGGTGCACGCATGGGCATATGTGTGTGTGTGTGTGTGTGTGTGCAGAGGTGAACCGCCTATGGTGTGGGTAGGGGGATCAGTCACTGTCTGGGGTTTGTGTATTGTACTCTGTGCACTGGATGCCTGTGTGCAGTGGTCCATGGGGCCTGCACTATGTGCATGGCACCTCTGTCAGACCATCCATGGCCTGTGCAGCTGACAACCTTGCATGTCTGTGATATGCTCGGACTGCTAGCGTGTCAGTGGTGGCTGCTGTGGCCAGTGCTGGGATGGGATGTGTCCTTGGGAGGGTGTGCAGAGTGCTGTACCACTGGAGGTGGGATCTGGGGCATGCCCTGTCGCATGTGGGGTACCTCATGTGCTGACGCATGGTCGGTCTCTCAGCTGTACCTCAGGGGGGACATGCAGGGTGGTACTGTCTATGCATCTTTTGCATCACTGTCTGCTGCCGCCCGCTGTAGGGTGTCCATGGTGGGGCTGCCTTGCATGGCTCCATGGTACACAGGGTTGCATTGTCACAGTGGGGTGGTGGCATGCATGGGGTGTCCTGCACTGTTGGGTGCTACTCCTGGGCAGGGTGTATGGGGATCATGGTGCAGGGTGTGCTCTGCATTTGTGGGATGGTGTGGTACTGGGTGGTCGGCCATCCTTGTGTGCCGGTCACAGCTTGCCAGGGGATGTGATGGGGCACAATGACCCGGCAGTGGGTTGGTTGCTGGTCTCCATGGACCAGTGGTTATTCCAGCCCTCCCCCAGTTGTGCAGTGCGTGGGGTGTGGGGGACGATGCCTGTTCTGCTGTGTGTTCCCCTGCCCATCTGTGGCATGGGTGGTGGGCCCCTGCATCCCTGGTTGTGTTGTTGCATTGCTGCCCTGCTGCTGGGGGGTGTCCCTGGTTGCGATATGGCACATCTGGACTGCTCAGCTGAACATCCCTTGTTGCTCTATGGCACATCAGATATGCTCAGCTTCACCTCCCTAGTTGCGCTATGGTGCAGGTGGTGCGATATTCAGTCATCGGCCGTAGGCGCATCTTGGCCTGTGCAGTTTTTGAATATTGCGCTTCTTGCACATGGGCGTAGTGGACTTGCACTTGCTCCTGCTGTTGCGCACTTTTTGGGCACAGTTTGAATATCTGGGCCTCAATGTTTATGTAAGTAAAAAGCAATATAGCAAAAATATATTCACATCTCTTAGTTTATTTTTCTAGATATTCAATCTTTGACATATATATATATATATATATATATATGTTTAGTTCATCATTAACAGCATATGGCTATCTGCTTATTCCTTTTATGGTTTACTGTTGCTGTAATATGGACAAAGAAACTGTTAAACATGCACAGCTTTTTTTATTATTTGCAGGCATTCCAATTTGTTTCAATATTCATCCCAATATTAGGCTCTAAAGTTTTTAGATGAATAATCCATCACATTTCTGCACTTAATTGCAAATCTTTCCAATTACCTCCCCTTTCTGGTAAATATACCTTTTCTATGCCCCAAAATCTTAGGGAAGCACCACTATGGCCTGCTTGCATAAAATGGGTAGCTACTGGTGAACTTTCATCTTTCCTTCTTATATCACCCTTATGTTCTTGGATTCTTATTTTAAGCATCCTGCTTGTTTGTCCTACGTATAACATATCACATGGGCACTGTGTAATGTATATGACTCCTTCAGTGGTACAGTCTATGTGTTGATAGATTTGATGTTTCCTTCCTGTATGTGGATGTGTAAATACTTACTTTTTGGATGTGTGTGATTACAAACACAGCATTTTCCACATGGGGTCATCCCTGGTGCTAGAGGGCCTTATAGTAACTGGTTGTCTCCATGTTCAGGTAATATATATTGAGATCTAACCAGGTGGTCCTTTATGTTTTTAACCTCTTTTTGCTGCAATTATGGGCTTTGCCTGTAATTCTAGAATATGTTCATTATCCATCTCAACAAGATGCCAATGTTTGTTAATGATTTTCTTTATGTCTGCCATCTTATGGTTGTATTTGGTTGCAAATACGACGTTCTGTTGCCTGTCTTGTGCTTGTATTGCTTTTAATAAATCTACCCTGTCTTTCTGCTGTATTTTATTTTCTGCTTGTTTCAGCATATTTTCCTGATACCCTCTGTTTCTAAATTTATCTATCATCCATCTTGTTTCATTTTCTAAGTCCCTATCTGTACTACAATTGCTTTTTACCCTAGTGAGTTGTGAATAGGGTATACTTTTTTCAGTCTTGTCTCATGGAAGCTATTTCCATGCAAGACAGTGTTTCTGTCAGTCTCTTTTCTATCTAATGATGTTTCTAACCTGTTACCTTCTAGTTTAATCATTAGGTCTAAATAAGAAATTGTTTCTTTCGGTGCATTCATCGTAAATTTTAGATTAATGTCTTTTAAATTTAATTCTTCATAGAATTTTGTTAGTTCTTCTGCACTGCCTTCCCATATCATAAAGATGTCATCAATATATTGTAGCCACATATGGATGTTGTTATCAGTTCTACTGTATATGAAGTGTTTCTCAAAATTATCCATGTATGCATTAGCATATGCTGGGGCCATTGTTGACCCCATAGCTGTGCCTCTGCATTGTTCATAGAATGTCCCATCAAATTCAAAATAATTTTTAGTTAGTATTATTTCTGCCATCTCTTGTAGCACCTTTGTTTTGGGTTTGCTTCCTATTGGCCTTAAATCCAATAGGTTACCTATGCATTGGATACCTTCCTGATGTGGGATGGACGTGTACAGGTCTGCTACATCTAATGTTACCAGGAGGCTGTTCTCTTCTATTCCTTTCTCTGAAATAACTTGTAGTTTTTAATATCATGTCTGTAGTGTCTTTTACGTAAGATCTAGATTTTTCTATTAAAGGTTGTAAGTGAAAATTAATATACGTGGACAAAGGTTCAAAAACAGAATCATTTCAGGAAACTATTGGTCTCCCTGATGGACAGGTTCGATTTTTATTTTTTTTGGTATGGCATAAAAGGTGGAGACTCTAGGATAATTCTTAATAAGAATCTCTGCTTCCCATGGGTCGACCCAACCCATTATGGCATATTCCTGTAAGACTGTCTCTATTTGTAGTTTAACATTTTCCGTTGGATTTTTCAGTAGTATTACATAATTTTCTCTATTCTCCAACAGGTTAAGACACATTTGTTTGTATTGTTCTCTATCTTGTGTTATAATTCCTCCTCCTTTATTTGCACTTTTGATTACTATGGTATTGTCTTTTTTCAAATTTTCTAACGCTGTCTTATCTTTTTTATTTAAATTATTATGTGCTGGAAATTTACTTCCTGGTTCTGAAAAGAGTTCCATAATTTCTCTTTCAGTTATTTTACAGAATTATTCAATACCATGGTTCTTCCCTCATGGAGGACTGTATTTGGACGTGACCCCCATTTCAATTTTAAGGTTTTGTTTGTACGTGTCCATATTAGTGTTTTGCCCTCCAAACTGGTTCTTCAGTCTTAGTGTTCTGTAAAATTTTTAAAAATCTACTTCAAGATCAAACAAATTAATAGGTTGCGTAGGTGCAAAGGAAAGGCCCAGGCTAAGGACTTTTATGTCTTGTATTGATAGGTTTCTTTTACTTAAATTAAATATTGGTATTTATTTATTTTTTTATTTTATTTAAACAGCAGTTTGGAAAACTTTTGAGCCATAGGCTCATTTACAAAGGTACCTTGTCACAGTAAGACAAACCAAAATACACAGTATAGCAGTACAACACATAAGTATAACAGTAAATTAAGACATAGATACAAACAAGCTGGTACAGGTAGGATGGATGCAGACAATACCAGAGTTATGTTGTCCTTAGCAGCTTAGTAATATTCTTTGTCATAAGTATTGAGTACGGCTTTGACTAGCAGCAGTTACAGCATCGGGTGTTAATAAGGTGGTTACGTAAGGAAGTTTTGAAGCACGATATAGTTGGAGCTTTGGAGATGGAGGGAGGTAGTGTGTTGAACCAGGAGGGGGCCCTAAAGCTGAAGGCTCTTTGGCCGTGAGAGGTCCTAGCTCTAGGGATAACAAGAGAGGTTTTCCCAGAGGTCCGAGTATGAACTAGTGGGACAGAGCGGCATATGGTGGAGGTCAATCCTGGTGGGGAAAGCCCAAGGAGGGTCTTTTTTGTAAGGGTACAGGTAAGATATTTGAGGCTCTAGTTGAGATCAAGTACCAGTGCTTTAGCATACAGTAGACAGGTGTGTGTCATCCTAGGTGCTCCAGTAATTAACCTGCAGGCCTTATTCAGAGTAGTACGAATTTTATGGAGTGCAGTCTGATCAGCAGCACCATACACCGGCAGTCCATAGTCCACTAGGGACAGGATAGAGGAGATGACTGCGAGTCGAAGAGCCTCCGGGGGGAGGCAGTGTTTATACCGATGTAAGATGCCCAATCGGATATTAGTGGCAGTGGCTAGGGCAGCGATGTGTCCATGGAAGGGGAGGGAGGGGTCAAAATGGATCCCTAGGTATTTATAGGAGCAAACTTGTTCGAGTGGGAATGAAGACCCAGAGTGAATGAGGAGTTTGAAGTTGCAGGACTTGTTTTGGGGATGAGTGAAGAACATGGTTTTTGTTTTTTTAAGATTTATCACCAATCTATGTTCCTAGAACCAGCCCTAAGCTTCAGTGAAGGACTTCTGCAGTGAGTCCTGGAGGGCAATAGGGTTACGACTTGAGGCAAAGATGACTGCATCATCAGTGTACAATAGAATGTTCCCCGAGCAAGAGCGTGGAAGGGTGTTAAGGTAAAGGGAGAATAGTAAGGGGCCCAGAATGGAGCCCTGGGGAACCCCAGAAAAGATGGGACAGATGTCTGAGTAGGTCCCATTATTTTTAAACGCTGTGAGCGGTCAGACAGGTAACTGGTGCACCAGGAGATAGGCCCAGCAGCAAAACCAGAGAGACTAAGGGCATCAAGAAGGAGGGGGTGGGAGACAGTGTTGAAAGCTTTCGAGAGGTCAATGAAGACAGCGCCAGCCAGAGAACCAGTCTAAGGAGGAGTGGAGAAAGTTGGAGAACTCAAGGAGGGCTGTATTGGTACTGTGGCTTGCTCTGAAGCCATGCTGCTCAGGACAAAGGACATTGTAGGTGGAGAGGTAGTCAGAGATTTGAGAGGCCACCACTTTTTCCAAGGCCTTGGAGACAGGAGAGAGAGTGGAGATCGGTCGATAGTTTCCAGCCACAGTCCTATCACCACCTTTAAAGATAGGGGTGACAGTGGTGACTTTCCAGGCAGTTGGAACCTTCCCCAGGCAAAGAGAGTGGTTGATGAGACATGTGATCGGGGTAAGGACTGTGTCTAAGACCAGCCATAGGATACACAGATCCAGGGTGTCACTGCCTGTACTATTACTCTTGAGGGCAGTGACAAGGTGCGGCCTAAGTTCTTGGGCAGAAACACGGTGGAGGAGAAAATAAGGGCGAAAAGATTTATGGCAGGTGCTGGGGAGGAGGGTCAAAAAATTTGTAGGGAGGATAGGGCTAAGGTCAGTGAATGAAGTGTTGAGGTGGTTGGCTATGAGGGCTGGGTCTGAGGAGATCACACCATTAATGTTGATCTGGGTGGTGGGGAGTGTGCACTCCCATTTAACTGTTTAATGTTATCCCAGAAGGTTCTGGGATTCCCCCATGAGGCAGTGAGTGAGGACCGATAGTGCTCAGACTTGGCCTTTCTGATGGCCCGAGTGCACTTGTTTCGGGCGGCAGCATATAACCGCCTGTCATTGAGTCGGCCAGTCTCAATGGCACGGTGCCATAGGTTGTCCCTATGTTTGAGCTGGTGGATCAAAGCTGGGGGTAACCCAGGGGGCATTCTTCCTTTTAGAACGGCGGGTCAACACTGGGGCAAAGATATCACAGGCATTATTAAAAGTTTGGGTAAAGAAGGAGAGAGCTGTGTCAATGTCAGGAGTTGCCTGTATAGGAGACCAGTCAATTTGGGACAGAAGTTCCTTAAGTTTTATCAGGTCATGGTCTGAGGATTTCTGCCTTATCCACCTCTTGCTGGCTTTATTGGCCTTCCACCTATTCCGCCTGTTCCTCCACCTCTGCCTCCCCTTCCCCTCTAAAATCTTCCCTCTGTCTAAAGGTGTTTCTTTGACTTCTTAATTGGTATATTGCTTCACCTGAGCCAGCTGCTGATGTGCTGCTAAATTGCTCATTTAGTTGTTGTGTCTCTTCTGTCCCTCTCTGTGGGTCCCTAGTATAGCTACTGTCGCTATCTCTACTTTCATATGTATGGTATTGGTTATAGGTATTTTGCCTTCTGTGAAGCATTGACTTTAAAAGTGCAAGAAGAAGAGTTTAAAGAAAACCTAGAAGACATTAAAAAAGATTAGAAGAATATGAGGAATGTCTCAAACAACACAAAATTAAAAAGTTCATAAGAGACACTAACAACTATAGGGACAATCGGGTCTACACATATAAAAAATATGGAAGAAAGAAGGTTGTATTTGCAACCAAATACAACCATAAGATGGCAGACATAAAGAAAATCATTAACAAACATTGGCATCTTGTTGAGATGGATAATGAACATATTCCAGAATTACAGGCAAAGCCCATAATTGCAACAAAAAAAGGTTAAAAACCTAAAAGACCAACTGGTTAGGTCTCAATACAAATTACCTGAACAAAGAGACAACCAGTTATTATTATGCCCTCTAGCACCAGGGATGAACCCATGTGGAAGATGCTGTGTTTGTAATCACACATCCAAAAAGCAAGTATTTACACATCCACATACAGGAAGGAAACATCAAATCTATCAACACATAGACTGTACCACTGAAGGAGTCATATACATTATACAGTGTCCATGTGATATGTTATACATAGGACAAACAAGCAGGATGCTTAAAATAAGAATCCAAGAACATAAGGGTGATATAAGAAGGAAAGATGAAAGTTCACCAGTAGCTACCCATTTTATGCAAGCAGGCCATAGTGGTGCTTCCCTAAGATTTTGGGGCATAGAAAAGGTATATTTACCAGAAAGGGGAGGTAACTGGAAAGATTTGCTATTAAGCACAGAAATGTGATGGATTTTTCATCTAAAAACTTTAGAGCCTAATATTGGGATGAATATTGAAACAAATTGGAATGCTTGCAAATAATAAAAAAGCTATGCATGTTTAAAAGTTTCTTTGTCCATATTACAGCAACAGTAAACCATAAAAGGAATAAGCAGATAGCCATATGATGTTAATGATGAACTAACTAAACGTATATATATATATATATATATATATATATATATATATATGTATATATATATATACAGTCAAAGATTGAATATCTAGAAAAATAAACTAAGAGATGTGAATATGTTATTTTTGCTATATTTTTTTTACTTATATAAACATTGCATGTAAAAGTATCAGAAAGTGATATATTTCACAATGTGGTGATTGTTGTAAAATCTGAAGAAATCAACTTAAAATGTTGTACTTTATGTTGTTTAACATGGAAGGTCAAATGAGCTTGACCTCCCAATATAAATATCAGTATCAGACAAATATAGATAGAATTGTCAATTCCTAGAAAATAGGGTTGAGCTGTCTTTATTACTTAAAGTAGCTGACCAACCCCATTCTATTTCTAGAATCTATAATTTACTACAAAGGATAGATGATAACCTTCCTTCTGGTGTCAGTTATTATTGGAGGCAAAGACAAGGGATGACAGATGACAGGGGAACATGGGAACAGATATGGGCAAATAACTACAAAAACATTAGACAAGATAGATACAAACTTCAGCAATTCAACATTATGCACAACATGTACTACACTCCTGCTAAACTTTACAGAATGGGTAAACTATCTTCGCCTACCTGTATTAGATGTGGAACCAAGGAGGGAGATTTGTACCATGCACTATGGGAGTGTGCTAAGATTCAATCCTTCTGGAAGGCAATTAGTGCCTCATTATCACAGATTACAGGTTTGGAGGACCTTTTTATACTAGAAATGTGTTTGTTGAATAGTTTTCATACTGGTATGACCAAACAAAATAAATTGTATATGGCCATCATATCGGCCACGGCAAAAGCTGTTATCCTGAGACACTGGAAGGACACTACTACCCCGCCAATTATAGAATGATACAGAGAGATAATGCTTGCTTTACAGTTGGAGTTACATATAGCCAAGATGAGTAACAGAGTTCAATCATATGACTCCAAGTGGGGTCCATTGGGTACCGTCTTGGCTACATGGCAAGCTAAGGTCACCTCATTATAGGAATTATCCCCTTGCTAGATGTACTTGTTCTTCCATGTCTCCCCTTTTACGGAGATTCCTAGTGATATCCCAATTAGCATGTGGATGCTGTTTAAGGAATGGGTGGTGGGTGGGGTGCTGGGTCAAATTATTATGCTGGTTAATTTGTTACAGGTTATGTCAGTCCTGTGTACCTTAATAATACTGGCTGGTAAATATGTTAGTATGTTAATGGCACATTTAATTTGCAAATGTCCACCGGCACAGTGTTGTACAATTCATGCATTGTTATTGTGTCAATAAAATAAACTAAATAATAAAAAGAATTGTCAATTCCCATAACAACAGTATTAAGATTCATTAACTATTATGGAATATTTCTCAGTATGAGTCTATAGCATGGAAGGTTAAACCAGCTTGACCTCCTTGCGTATACAAAATGTGGAGGAGTATCATGATGTTGAAAATAGGTTCCACTATCCTGCCTTCCTTCATAGTTGAAATATGTGAAGGGCTGCATGAATGAACTGTTTCTTCTCTAACATAATAAACAAACATACACTGAAAAGCAACCAGGCTAATGATTAAAAAGCCTGTTTCATGCAAAACTGATCGCACTTACAGTGCGATAGTGTCTAGGTTGTGTAGCAACATTCCAAGGATTACTCGGAGACACTCGGCACCACGTCATGATGTCATGACGTTGAGTGACCATTGGCAAGCACAAAACAGGCGAGAGGACATAATGAAAGCAGCTACATTTCTAAACAGCTAGTGTTTTTTGCACGCAGCAACAAAGTGAGAGGCAAGAATTATAAAGCAATTGTGGAGGTAAGCAATCTAATTGAATTATAAGCATTACAAAGCTTTGGGATATTCAAAGAACTAAACAGTAAAAGAAACACTTAGAATGTAACTTGTTCTGGATAAACTAGCAAAATGGTCAGAAGAGTGGCAACTGGGATTTAAAGCAAAGAAGTGCAAGATCATGCACATAGGGAAGAGAAACCCTGAAGCTACGTATAGGCTGGGATGGGAGTTGCTGGCAGTCACAGAGAAAGGCAACCAAAATGGTGCAGGGACTGCATCAGAAGACATGTGATAACAGAATAACAGAGCTCAATATGTATACCCTTGAGCAAAGGAGGAAGAGAGGTGATATGATCTAAACATTCAAACACCTTAAGGGCATTAACAAGGTGAAGGAATTTAACATGTTTAAATATAAGAAAAATAGCAGGACAAGAGGACACAGCATGAGATTAGAGGGAGACCGATTAAGGGGGAATGTGAGGAAATTCTTTTTCACAGAAAGAGTGGTGGATGCATGGAATGGCCTACCTCAGGAAGTGGTGGCTATGAATACAGTGCTGGGCTTCAAACAGGCATGGGATAGGCATAAGGGAGCAATACAGATGAGTATGAATAGATAGGCCACTGACAGAGCAAAGGCTGATGGCACATTCATAAGGTAGAAAAAGAAATGGGCAGACTGGATGGGCCTTGCAGTCCTTATCTGCCGTCAACTTCAATGTTTCTATGTTTCTATGTTTTTAACAGCAGATAGCTGTAAATGAAGAGTGAAGTCCCCCCACATGCTGCTTTACAAATGTCTCTAATGTATGTTTCTCACAGAAAAGAGGGAGGTCAAGTCCATTTAGACTGCTGTTACATTTTAACATTCGCCTGGTTCTATCAGTGCGTGTTATACTCTATCAGAGAAAGTTATATTTTATGAAAGTTACACTAAAGCCTTTATGTTTATTTTATTACAGAGAGAAAATTACTCTGTAAACATATAAAAGTTTGTTGAAAGTATAATAAGAACAATGAATTACAGGAAGTTTATCCATGAATTGGTATGTTTACATGCTGAAAAACGTGTAATTGAAACTTTATCTAAAAATTTGGTGAAAAAACAGAAATAATTAAATATTTACATATTATAGAAATGAAGAATGAAAATAAGAAACCCCTTGAACAAGCTTTTTTGTAGAGTGAAATGTAGGGGAAATAAATAAAGAAGATTAAGGCCCAGATATTCAAAAGGGTTACACATGGAGCAGCAGGGTTGCACCATGCGCAATCCACTGATGCGCCCAGGTGCGATATTCAAACGACAATTGCGCCTGGCACAACCCGGCGTTCGAGCGCATCAGTAATGTATGCAGGCGCAGATGGAGGCCCATGCATACTCTGTTGCACATCCCGGTATTCAGCCCAGACTGTGCTGAGCCATGCATGTGCAACCCCTACTTGCGCCGCACAAAGTTGATCCAAAACAAAAAGGAGCAATGGCCTGCCACCCACAGGTGAGCTGCCGTATTGCAGGGTGCAACATGGCAGCTGCCACCTGTGGTCGGCCACCCAAGCTCCAGCTGCACCTCCATGGTGATGCCCCCCCATGCCCGATCGCGGGCATTGGTATGTAAATATAGAATCCTATATCCCTGGTGGGCCAGTGGACTGCTGTCAGCCTGATCGCGGGCTTAAGTAAAATAATAAAGATTCCTATATCCCTGGTGGTGCAGCGGACCGCTGTCAGCCCGATCGCGGGCTTAAGTAAAATAATAAAGATTCTTATATATATATATATATATATATATATATTGCACTAGCTATGTCATTACAGCAGCATAACAACTTGGAATGCTGTCACATAGTTGCTTTCCACAATCCAGTTAGGCTGGAAGTTGCAGTTTTTTAAAACTTGAAGTTGCAGAAACATCTGCAGCACACTGTGTCAGTAAAATAAAAAGAAAATGTTAAAATGCCTATTCTCTGAAAACAAAAAAATTAAATTTACAAGCCGAAATGGGCAGACTGAGTGGGCCGTAGGCTCTTATCTGACGACACTGTCTATGTATCTATGTCTTCTCCAGCTGGTTTTGTGTGATTTTCTATGCTGTTACTGCCCATACACTACTAAAGATTGTGTATGAGCAGTTATACACAAACAAGGAAATTCTTGTATCTTGAGGTTCCCTTGGAAACAGAGTACCTCTCAAGTTGCGCTCTCGAGATTATCTGTTACCAAGGAAACCTCTTGATACAAGAATATCCTTGTTATGTATGACTGCTCATACACAATCCTCTATATATTTTAGTGGCACGGTAGTGCCACTATAGTTAGGGTTGAGTACCCCATTTAAGGTTAAATCTGAAATTTTGCACCTTAATAACTTTGCCACCGTATGACAGATTTGCCTGAAATTGGGAATGTACGGTCTGGTACCATAGGTCTCTGGTTCTAGCAAGCTGTGTTACGGTCAGATGTATAGTTGTGGAGCTACAGTGCACAACAAAACACATAAATTAGGTTTTTTGGGGGTTTCTTTGCTCGTGCCTCCAGCCCACATGGTTTTTCTGTAATTGGTCTGAAAACATCAGGGAATATGCAGCCAGGAATCCCGATGTATCTTTTGAAGATTTTGTGAAAAAATATTAAACAGTTTGGCATTTGGATGGGATTGGGTCAGACATGGATGCTGATAGTAGGTGGGAAATCATCAGGAGAGGGGTGCAAGATGCTACCAGCACCTGTGCAAGAGTAAGACGAAAATGTGGTAGGGCCCGAAAACCCTGCTGGTGGACCAGGGACGTCCAGGAGGTGGTGCAGGGAAAGAAGGCAGCCTATAGGCAATTCAAGTGTTCAAGGAGTGAAAGGGATTGAGGGGAGTATGAGCTGATGGCTAGAAGGGCCACTAGGGTAGTGAGGGCAGCTAAGGCAAGGAAGGAGCAGAACCTGGCCAGGGAAATCAGGAGAGGGAACAAGGGGTTCTTTAGATACATTGGGAAAAACAAAGGTGAAGGGGCAGATTAGCAGGATTAAATCAGGGGAGAGATGGGCACAAGACCCGGGGGAGCAGGCTGAGGTACTAAATGAGTACTTCACCTCAGTTTTCACCAAGGAAAATGGGGGTGCTGCATCATACATGGGAGGAGACAGAGATACTGAGGAGGGGGACCCTTACCGATCGGCAGGTCTGGTGAGAGGGGGAGGCATCACTGGCAGGAGGGGAGGGCTAAGCAGGAAGAAGAGGTACTGGAAGTGGAAATCACAGCAGAGAGAGTGAGGGAAGCCCTCAGCTCCCTTAAGACGGAGAAAGCACCGGGGCTGGATAAATAACATCCCAGAGTGCTGAAGGAACTTGCGGATGTCCTGGAGAAACCCCTGGCGGAGCTTTTTACCATCTCTCTGAGGACAGGGTGGGTGCCCCAGGATTGGAAGGTGGCACATATAGTGCCTATCCACAAGGGGGAATCAAGGGAAGTGGCAGAGAACTACAGGCCTGTCAGCCTGATATCGGTGGTGGGCAAGGTGATGGAGGGCATTGTCAAGGAGAGGCTGGGGGGGACCTGGAAAAGTCAGGGTGCCTGGACAATAGACAGCATGGATTCGTCTCGGGGAAATCGTGTCAGACAAACCTTGTGTAGTTCTATGACTGGGTGACGAGTGCCTTGGACCTTGGTAGACCAATGGACGTCCTCATTCTAGACTTCAGCAAGGCATTTGACTCTGTTCCTCACATGGGCCTGTTGGATAAGCTGGGAGAAATGGGGGTGGAAACCAGATGATCAGATGGATAGGCAACTGGCTCCAGGACCGGACCCAGAGGATCATAGTTGGCGGGATAGTCTCATCCCCAAAGAGGGTCATTAGTGGGGTCCCACAGGGATCAGTCCTTGGGCCCCTCCTGTTCAATGCTTACATCTCTGACATAAGGACAGGAATCAGGAGTGAGATGAGTCTCTTTGAGGATGACTCAAAACTAGGGGGCGGTGGTGGATGGGGAGGAGGGGAAGGTGGCCCTACAGGGGGACCTGGAGGCTCTGGAAAGATGGTTTAGAAAGTGGAAGCTGAGGTTCAATGCAGGGAAATGCAAGGTACTCCACCTGGGGGCCAGAAACCTGGGCCAAGTGTACTCCCTGGGGGGAAATGCTACAAGTCTCGATGACTGAGTGGGACCTGGGGGTGGTGGTGGATGTCAAAATGAACAACTCGGAGACTTGTAGGAGGGCAGCAGCCAAGGCCAACAGGATGCTGGGATGCATCGCTAGGGGGATCACCTCCAGAAGGAGGGAAGTGATGCTCCCTCTGTATAACTGCTTGGTGAGGCCACACCTTGAGTACTGCATGCAGTTTTGGAGGCCACACTTAAAGAGGGACATTAAACTGCTGGAGAGGGTCCAGAGGAGGGCAACCAAAATGATTTGGGGCTTGGGGGACAGGACCTATCAGGAGAGGCTCAAAGAGCTAAATATGTACACATTAGAAGAGAGAAGGGACTGGGGGGACATGATAGAGGTCTTCACAAGGACATTAACCAAATTGAGGCAGTCCAGAGAAGGGCAACCAAGATGGTGCAGGGACTGCATCAGAAGACATATGAGGACAGATTAACGGAGCTCAATATGTATACCCTTGAGCAAAGGAGGGAGAGAGGTGATATGATCGAGGCATTCAAACACCTTAAGGGCATAAATAAGGTGAAAGAGTCTAACATGTTTAAATATAAGAAAAATAGCAGGACAAGAGGACACAGCATGAGATTAGAGGGAGGCCAATTAAGGGGGAATGTGAGGAAATTCTTTTTCACAGAAAGGGTGGTGGATGCATGGAATGGCTTACCACAAGAAGTGGTGGCGATGAATACAGTGCAGGGCTTCAAACAGGCATGGGATAGGCATAAGGGAGCAATACAAATGACTATGAATAGATAGGCCACTGACAGAGCAAAGGCCGATGGCACATTTATAAGGTAGAAAAAGAAATGGGCAGACTGGATGGGCCTTGTGGTCCTTATCTGCCGTCAACTTCTATGTTTCTATGTTTCAAGTACATGAAGAGGGTAAATAGGGGAGGAACAGTCAGGGTGCTTCGAAGGAAGGAGGAGGGGACCACTAGAGGGCATGGGTGGAAGCTGGAGGGGGAAGATTCAGGGGAGAAAGGAGGAGGTGCTACTTCACTGAGAGGGTGGTGGAGCCATGGAATGCACTGCCTAGGGGGCTGGTGGAGGCAGAGACAGTGGAGGGGTTCAAGAGGGGCTGGGACAGGTACAGGGGAAGGGTTCTGGAAGCAAAATCCAATGCAGCAAGAATATCCGGGACTGGGAAGGGAGAAGCCAGAGAAGGCGAGGGGGGCAGCAAGGTCAGCACCCAGGATGGAGGCTGACCAATCGAGCAGACTCGAAAGACCGTTAGGCCTATTCTGCTGGCATTTTAGTATGTTAGTTCAAAAGTTATTCAAAAAACACTGAATCTCATTATAGTCTATGGGAAAAGTTAACAAACTACAGTATGTGAAAGTGTCGAAAATGTAGTTTTTACTGTCGCAAAGGACCCTTTAACTGTCTTGATTCAGCCATTTCTTTTCAGTTGGTGGTCAGAAAAATGCTTTGCATTTAAATGTGGGACCCTCTAGGGACACAATTATTGTGTTCACCTAGTTGAATCCTGAGGATGCTAGCAATGTCTTTTTTTGGGGATAAAACACCCCATAAATATGTTTTTTTAATTTTTGTAAAAAGCAGTATTGTAAAGTACTTTCGTAAATGTGACACTTTCGTGATTTTTGTTTGTGAAAGTGTCATGATTTGCGAAAGTAATTTGCGAAAGTATGCCCAAAACAATAAGAAATCTTTGCCACCCTGCTGCAAAATAACGATTTCATTTTTTGGGCTGAAATTTGCAGGGTAGAAAGCCAACATCCCACAGAAGTGCTTTTTTGCAGTTTGGTCCCAAAATATTTCTGGGCTGCAAAGTTACGGCACTCTGAAGTTGATGATTTTTCCCACAGGATAACATTGCGGCATTCGCCGCGCCTTTTGTGTCCTTTATCTGGAAACAGTTCAAAATACGGACTTTTCACCACATAAATGCTTAGTCCTCCACTGGGGGGCTAAGTTTAAAACTAGCCTGGAAAATCATAAATAATATGAGATTTACATTTTGTTTCAATGTCGTACAGTTCCTGAGATATAAGCAATTTAGTATTCCAAGTCCTCATTTTCCTGTCCGAGGGCCACTATTATGCCCACATTTCTTGTATTCTCTGTGCTTCTGGATGCCCCTCTTTTGAACACAAAGAGTGTGCATTTGCATTACCATTAGCATTTGCATTTACGTTTCCACTTGCGTTTCTGTTACCATTTGCATTAGCATTTCCATTTGCATCACTGTGTGCATTATTTATTTTATTTATTTATTTATTTTTGATAACCGGGTAGGTGCACTAGACACAAAAGTGACTACTTTCAGGCACGACCTGGGAGGTCAACAACACAGAGAGATACAGTAACACAGAATACAGTGTATTACCATTTGTGTTTGCACTTGCATTTGCATTATCGTTTGTGTTACTGTTTCTTTTTGCATCACCGTTGATGCTACCGCTTGCATTTCCGATACCATTTTTGTTAGCATTTCCATTTGTTACCATTTGTGTTTGTGCTTGCATTTGTGCTTGCGTTTGCGTTTTCATTTGTGTTACTGTTTCCTTTTCTGTTTCTGTTTGCATTACCGTTTGCGTTTTCCTTACCGTTTGTGTTAGCATTTGCTTTTGCATTTCCCTTACCTTTATTGTTTGCACTTGCATTTACGTTGTTTGCATTACTGTTTCCATTTGCATCACCTTTAGCACTAGCATTCTGACTTCACTTTGTGTTTTCCTCTGTGTTACCATTATGGTTAAGCGTTACTGTTTGCGTTTGCACTTGCGTTACCATTTCCGTTACTGTTTCATTTTGTGTCACTGTTACTTTACCATTTCAGTATACATTTCCACTTGTGTTTGCATTACCATTTGTGTTTGCATTTACGTTTGCGTTTCTGTCACCATTTGCATTACGGTTTGCATTTGCACCTGCGTTTCCATTACCATTTATGTTTCCATTTATTTTTGCATCACCATTACTGTTAGCATTTTCGGTTATGTTACCATTACCATTACCGTTTCCTTTTGTGTTTGCCTTTCTGCTTGTGTTACCATAGTAGCTAGCATTTGCATTTGTGTTCATGTTTGTGTTGGCGTTAGTTACCATTAGCATTTGCATTTAAGTCACTGTTACCGCTACTGTTAGCATTAGTGTTAGTGTTACGGTTGTTACACAGACATGGGCAGCATGGTGGCCAGGCCCCATGCTCCCACCGCCACATACCATTCACTAAGTATATTGCACATTTTCATTTTCAGTCCGATATACAGTTTTTGCACAGTGAAGTCACAAAAATCCAGTTTTTGATACTTTTGCACACTGTGTTGCTTGTGGTGCTGTGCAGCCATTGTGTGGTTGATTGGGCTGAAACTTGGGACATTGACAGCCCTTTCTTCAAGGAACATGCTACTTTTTCTTTGGTGAAAACATATTGTTCCCTTCCAGAGTTATTACCATTTGAGGTTGCCCACCCATGGTCAAAGAATTTTTTAATGGCCAGGTCCACCATTTTAGCGCATTTTCAGCCGCGAAGTCCACCATTTTGTAGCAGTCACAGCTGATTCTCATGATCAAAGAATTCTTAAAGGTGCACAAACTTTAAAATTGAATATCTGTTAAACAGTTTAGTCTTTATACTTGAAATTCAGAGGGTGTTGAGGGTATGTCCTGCAGATGTGAATTATGTTGCTTAGGTGCTGCAAAATTAAACTGTTGGTGAGATATTGACTGACATAGTTAATGTTTTTTCCCATTGGATTATGCATGTTGCTACTGGCTTGTAATGTATAGGGTAGGTAGCCCTAGTGTCACAGACGTGACTTGCAGTGGTTTGGTGTGTTAAACTTAAACAGGTGCATAATTATGTCACTCCAATGAATGAAAATTTGGTTCGGTCTGCTTCAATAACTTTTCAACCATGTCCAATTTACATGAAATTTGGAATGTAGAAAGATTTTACACAGTTCTTTGACTCTGCCAATTTGTGGGTCACTGGCGGTTATAGTTGCTGAATTGTGGCTGCACAGTTCTTTGCTCATGGTGCTGTGCAGCAGTTGAATGGATGTTCACAAAATTTTGACACTGTGGAACAACCCTAAAGGTTGCATTAATGCAGTTTTTTTTACAAAGAATATATAAACTGCATTTAATGCATCAGTTGTGCTTAAAGCAACAAAAGTGAGGAAATGAAATGTTAGGGTTGAGCCCCTAACCACCCTACACCTGTATCCTTCACAGACTGACAGATGCCAAGGTGTGCCATGGGGTCGTGTGGCCCAACTCTTACCCCATTCCATGTGTAAGCAGGTTGATATGCTACAGTTAAAGAGAGTGAGGTGAGAGTTAGGCCTCATGACCCCATGGCACACCCCAGCGTCTGTCAGTCAGTGGGGGATATGGGTGTTGGGTGTGTGTTGGAGTTAGAGGCTCAACCTAAACATTTAATTTCCTCAGTTTTGTTGCTTTAAACCTAGTGGATGCATTAAATGCAGTTTTTTGCCATGAATGTCCTTATTTTTTGAAAAAGTGTAATATAACTAGTAAATAATATGTGTCGGTGGGAGTGTGGGGCCCTTTGGGCCCTGTGATCCCACCAAGTTGCCCATTTCTGCATAATAATATGCATCTGTGGGAGTGTGGGCCTTCTGGGCCCTGTGCCCCCACTTACACATAGCTACACTGCCATACAGCAGCCCTATAGGGCAAGGAGCCCTTGTAACACAAATTTGCCAATACTTCGGGAACTGTAGCAGCTAGAAAAACACTTAAAATATTGTAACCATGACAGTGAGTACTGCACATGACATAAGTTGGCTGAATCTGTATCTCATATTGTTTACGTGGTATGGGTACCGAAATGCACTGGAAAGGCTCCCTTTGAACCCTTGTGACACTAATTTGCCAATATTTCATGAACCATAAAAGCAACGGAAAAAATTCCACTACAGGTGTAGTGTACTGTCTCCAATCCTTTTCTAGTTGATTAGCTCACCTAAAGATGAGCTAAGTCACCAGTAGCAAAAAGTCTGTATCTCACTTCATTTCTGATATATGGAATCCGAAAAGTGCAATTGGCACCATAATGTTATCCTATGGGGAAAATCTAAATTTTGTAATGGCATATCTATGAAATCATTTAATTCCCCAACACCTAAAGAGTATAATTCACACCTGCAGGGCATCCCCTCAATATCCTGAAAATTGCAGGTAAAAAGACTGAACTGTTCATTAGCAATGCAAAAGTAATTTTTGCATCTTTAAAACTTCCTAGTCCATGAGACAGCAAAATTCTGGGCTACCAAATCAATCCCCCTCCAAGAGGAAGCAAAATTATAGTCTATTAGCTGACAGCTGATCACACCATCATGGACATCTGATCATGAAATTCTGGGCATCTGGTCACGCAAAGATGGACAAGGCTCGCGGACCAGGATTTTGTTGGCTCAAGGACTAGGATAGAAAAATAGAAACATAGAATTTGACAGCAGATGAGGACTGCTTGGCCCACCTAGTCTGCCCATTTTCCTACCTAACAGATAAGCTGCAGATCCTAGTTAACCAACAGCTTACTTCCTCCTACTCCCCACTAGGACTGCCTTATGTCGGTCCCATGCATTCTTGAATTCACCCACTGTTCTTGACTCCATGACCTCCTCAGGGAGGCTGTTCCATGCATCCACAACCCTCTCTGTGAAAAAAATACTTCTTCACATTACCTTTGAGCTGACCCCCCTCTATCTTCAAATTGTGCCCCCTTGTTCTTGCAAATCTCTTTTTCTGAAAGATGCCACCCTCTTGGACTTTGTTGATTCCCTTGAGGTACTTGAAAGTTTCTATCATGTCCCCTCTCTCCCTACTTTCCTCAAGGGTATACATATTAAGCTCCTTTAGTCTTTCTTCATATGTCTTCTGGTGCAGACCCTGCACCATTTTGTTTGCCCTCCTCTGACAGCCTCCACTTTGTCTATGTCTTTTGCGAGATTGGGTCTCCAGAACTGCACACAGTACTCAGATGGGGTCTCACCAACTGTCTGTACAGAGGGATAACAACTTCCTGTTTTCTACTACTGATGCCTCTCCCTATGCATCCCAGTATCCCCCAGCCTTCCTTACTGCCTTCTCACATTGCTTGCCCACCTTTAGGTCATCTGATATAATTACCCCAAGGTCCCTTTCCATTTTTACTGTTGTCAGTATCTCACCCCCCATTGTGTACTCTTCCCCTGGGTTTTTGTTTCCCAGGTGCATTACCTTGCACTTCTTTGCATTGAATCTGAGCTGCCATACATTTGACCATTCCTCCAACCTTGCCAAGTCCCTTCGCATCCTTTCCACTCCATCTGGTGTATCAGCCCTGTTGCAGATCTTTGTGTAGTCTGCAAAGAGACATACTTTTCCTTCCAGTTCCTCTGCAATGTCACTTATCATTAAAAAGGACCGGTCCCAGTACTGAACCCTGCAGTACCCCATTAGTAACCCTCCTTTCTTCACTGTGGACTTCATTTACTACTACCCTTTGCATCCTGTTGTCTAGCCAATTTTTTATCCAGGCTACCACCTTGGGACCCACTTCAAGGCTGGCTAACTTGTGTATTAATCTTTTGTGTGGGACGGTATCAAATGCCTTGCTAAAATCTAGGTAAGCCATGTCCACAGCCCCTCCCTCATCTACTACTTTGGTCACCCAGTCAAAGAAATCTATTAGATTCATCTGACACGACCTTCCCATCATGAATCCATGCTGTTCTTTTTCCTGTGCCCCACTGGCCTCTAGGTACTCAACAATTCTTTCCTTCAGAAGTGATTCCATCGTTTTCCCTACCACTGGATCATTAGTGATTCATGTTCAAAGACTTTTAACATGTTAAAAAGCTATTTTTTTAACCAAACCAGCCAAACAAAAGGCATGGCTTTGTAGAGGTGTCACTCTGACCAAAACCCATGCCTCATTTGGTCCTAAAGTCACCCGTGAAGAAAGCTACAACATTTGTTTAGCAGGAAAAATTGAAAACAAGATGGTAGCTTGTGGACAATGAATTTTTCTGACAAACTAGGATTGTTTACTCCTCAAGGTAGCAACATCCTAGTCCATCAGCCTAATTCTGATCTTCAAGAGGACATCTGGTCATGTTATCACAGCCATCTTGTCACAAAATTCTGGCCATCTAGTCACGCTCTGATGGACAAGGCTCGTGAACCAAGATCGTATCACTTACTAGGATTTTTCAGCTCGCAGACTAGGATCATTAGCGAGTCGTGGCCAAAGAATGTTTACATTTTAAAATCCTATTACAGTATTTGAGAAAAATAAACCAAACCAAAGGTATGGCTTTGTAGAGGGTGTCACTCTGAGCAAAACCCATGCCTCATTTGGCCCAAATGTTACCTGTGAAGAAAGCTACAACATTTTCTTTAGATGAAAAACAGAAAACAAGATAGTGGCTCGAGGACAAGGAACTTTCTGGCAGACTAGGATTTTTCAAAAATTCTTGTCTATAAGCCAACAAAATCCTTGACCATGACACCATTTTTAGTTAATCAAAAATACAAATACATTTTGGAGTAAACTGAGCATGCTCAGAACTTGAAAATTGAAAATTAAAAAACTTGAACATATTAATTTTTTTTTACCAAACCAATGCTGGATTTTTCCTAGACCCCAGCTCTTTCTATGTTCAAATTTTCAGACAAAAAGAACACATGGTATGGTTGCAGCACCATGGGCAAAAAACATGTCAAAAGTGGTGAAAACCATGTCTTATAGCATTTTGCTGTGCAGAAACCATAAGTCCAACTGAAACGCAACTTGGTAAATCAAGATATCTACCATACCAGGCAGCACATTTCAAATTTTGTGCAAATCCGTTGAATGGCTGCAATGTCATTAACGCTCACAAATTGAGTTTTTACATTAAAATGAATTTTCAACCTTAACTACAGGGGCACGGCCATGCCCCTATTATATATATTCTTTGCAAAAAGTTAGGGTTTTTTACAGTGACAAAACCAAGGAAATTCGGCATTAGGGATTTCAACCCTAACTCTGACTTTTGCCCCTTCACTGCCATACAAAGACACACACAGACACAGACACAAACATACACACACACACACACACACACACCACACAACTGGGGGGAACAGTAAAAGGTAAGACAACCAATCACAGACACACAACATAACACAACAGAAATAACATACAACTTCTTAAACATACCACAACTGGCATCCATCATCATGTTTCACCAATTGTATCACTTCTGCTGCCATCCCAGTCTCTTGGGTGCGTACACCAACATCCTCTACAATCATGTAAGATGCTTACTGCATGAACAGATTAACAACAAACATAGTATGTGGTTATGACTGAATAACATGTGACAGCATTCAAAACCACCCTTTAGTGTGTGTTAACGCCTCCTTATACTACAGTGACAGAAGGAAGACTATTTGCTTATGTTGGGCTAACAAAAGAAGACATCCACACATATTAAAGGGTGGTGTGAACAGTTCCATTTTATACATTCATAAACAGATTGTCATCTGCACTGTTTATCTCACACAGTTGTTATCTGTTCATGTTTAACAGTGGGCAAAACACCATATAGATACTGTATGTAGTATTTAACTGTTTATCTTATCAGTGCATGCATCTCTTCATATTACTAATGTGAAACATGATTTGTTTTGAAATGCTCTGTGACACTATCCAGTACTAACTATACAAGTGGGAGCATTGTGGGCAACCTTGATTTGTTATGTCAGGCTAACATCAGAAAGCATTAAAACATGGTAAATGATGGCGTATATACTCTCTCATGCTATCCATCCATAACCACATGGTCATCTTGGCTCTTAATGTTACAAAAGTAGGTGACTGTTCAGTTTGACAACTGGCAGTAATAACATACACATAAACATTACCTAAGTGTTTACCATGCCTCTGCATACTTCTGTTCATAATATTGATGTGAAATACCATTTGGTTATAGTGCAGTAACATTAGGATACATTAACATGTGCACATACAATAACAATGGTTTAAATGCTGTCTCATGGTGTTTTGTTGATAACCACATACACATTTTGTTTGTCAATGAGTGCAAAGACTTGTCTGGTTATTTTCACCACTGTCTACAGCAGACATATACATATGCAGGTCACAGGGTCATAATGTCACACGGCAGAATGGGGTGCTACCTAATCGTGTTGCACGATTTCCCAAAGCTTTTGTTCTGTGGGGGCTCCACCCCCCACATCCCCCATTATGGGAGGGCTGGGCACCCTGGACCCCCCCATTTAGGATTCTCAACTCTGGGGAGGGTTCAACTCAAAGAGTGCACAGGTCTGGGCGTGGCATAATGTCATACACTATTATGCATACGACATTATGACCTGGTATGCATATGCAGTAGATAAGTCCTTCTGTTGTCACTGCAGGCCTTCATTGATAAAATAAAATCTAGACAGTATTTAGTTATAGTGCAGTAGTACCAGGGGGCTTAAACAGAGAGTAAGTGGTGCAGAAAATGTGTCTGATGTTATCTACCCATAAGTACATGAGTGGGATAATGACATTCAGGAGACGTTTTTTATGTCTGAGTAATATCAGAACAAATAAAGACAAATTAAAAACTGGTGTGAAAGCTGTGTCGTGGTATTTGCCATTTACCACATACTCATCTTGCTTCATCATATCAGAAAGCAGTTTTACATTGATATTTAAAAGTCATCCCAATACCTTAGGCATATGCAGTAGTCAACTGTTTACCATTTCACTGCATACATCTCTTAATAATAGTAAAGTAAAAAGTATTTGGCTATATCAAGGGAACATGAGGCTACATTAACACACACTGAAGGGTGGTGCAAATGTTGTCTCATTATCTGGTCATAACCACATAGGCATCTTGGTTGTTCATTTTTAAAGCACATGTCTGTCCATGTCAGCCACAGCCCAAAACGATATACAGATTTCATACAGTAACCATCTCACATGCTTGTAGAGGATGTGAGTGTACGCACCCAAGAGACTGGGATGGCAGCAGAAGTGATACAGTTGGTGAAACATGATGATGGATGCCTGTCGTGGTATGTTTAAGAAGTTGTATGTTATTTCTGTTGCATTATGGTGTGTGTCTGTGATTGGTTGTCTTGCCTTGTACCGCCCTCAGTTGTGTGTTGTGTTGTGGTGTGTGTGTGTGTGTGTGTGTGTGTGTGTGTGTATGTGTGGCAGTAGGTGGGAAAAAGTTGGAGTTAGGGTTGAAAAACCTAATGCCAAATTTCCTTGCTTTTGTCATTGTAAAAACCCTAACTGTTGCATTAACACAGTTCTTTACAAAGAATATATGTGTATATATATATATATATATATATATATATATATATATACATATACAGTATATATATTAATGTACTATGGGACTGCACTGAAAAACAAGCTATGACTCAATTGAGTTTGATAACAATGTTCATATACCATGATATGAATAAAATTGTATTACTACTACTACTTTTTAACATTTTATCAGTTTACCCATATTTATTTATTTAAATTCTCAGATTACAATACGTATGAGTCAGTAGGAGTCAAAGACTTTTTTAAGGAGGTTCCACATTAGACTGAACAGTACAATACAAGCAGTGAACTAATTAACATATTGTGGTCCAGCGTTAATGTCTGGATCCTCTGAGGGTCCCAGGTTGCGAGGGACGAGCAAGAGATGCCCTTCCCCATCCCCCCAAACTACTGGAATCCCCAGGTATGGAAAATGGTCCGGCAGCTCTCCTCGCTACTGAAACTCAACAGCAGCTAATCCCTACAGTCACTTCACGACTGCTCCCCACCCACCCCCAATAACCTCCAACCCATACCTGGTAGTAGATATATAGCACCTCATCTCGTGATATATAGCGCCTTCTCTCGTGTTACTATGCGTAGCTAATAAAAAACTCTCTCCCTGGTTTCCCATAGGCTCCTTATATGGATTAGCCACTAGAGGGCACTGTTACCTCCTGGCAAGTTATCGCAACATCAGTGCTCAGTCTACACTCGCCTCAATCTCTCTCTCCCTCCATAAATCCTATTTGTTGCGTGGCACTAGCAATGTCTGTTCAGATCGGCTATCTGTCCCTCCTTACTATTATTAGCTTCTGCCATCCCACTCGCCCCCCAACTTACCACAAATATACCCTCAAACTCAACCTCCTATACTACCTGATCTTATAAGATTACACCACCCCCCATACTCTCCAATGACCACTCACCTTAGCCATACGTGGGTCTACTCAATCGAACATCCCTGCCCCTTCCTCTTCCCCCCTCTCTCACATGGTCAATTCTAACATTACTCTCCCCCCCCCATCGAACCTCTCACAGCCGCTCACACTCCTACACAAGATTTCACTCAAACACCTATTGGTGGCTTCAACTCTTTTGACACTATGGGCCAGATATTCAAAACTTTGTCCTTAGGCTAAATTAGCACTGCCTGGTGGGCAAACTTAACCCGGAGCACAAAGCAAGCTATATTCAAAAGGAATAGCCTGGGACAAACAGCTTCTAAATATAGCATGGGAATGAGGCTGGACAAACTGGGCTGGGAGTGCAGGGCAACCTTAGCCCTGGAATAAGACAGATCTGAATATAACAACCAGGAAGTGCAGACCACAACAGCAGCACAGAGCACAGCGATGTGAAAGTAGCTAGAGGCAACCTATGTGGCCAATGTGTGTTCCAGCAAATGCATGGACCCAATACAGCTGCAGGGAGCAGCCCATGAGAAAGTACAGTGTACAAAACAGTATAATATTCCCCGAACCGTTAGCGCAGAGCTAACACATTTGCATGGGATTAGCGTGGAGCTAAGCTGTTTGCTCGGTGCAAACACATTTGACCCGCGCTAAACTTGGGACATGCAAATGAGCATACTTTGGTAGTCTCTGGGCAAACATCCAGATTAGTATCTCATTATGCTGTGATTTGCATGCAGTTTGCCCAGCATTACTGCAGGGTCCCACAGAGCCACCTGTAGGTAAGTCTGGAAGTACAGGGGCTGGCCAGGTCCGACTGCAGTTCCACCTGTAGGTCAGTTTGGCAGTGCACAATGATAGCTGCAGGCTACATGTAATCAGTACAGCATAGCATAGCATATTGTATCCAAGGGGACAAGACAGCATAGGCACAGGTGGTGGTGGTGCTGCATGCAACTGTTACACTGTAGGGCATGCTACAGTGCACAGCAGACACTACAGTAGCAAGGGGGTCAGTAGTGTGAGGGACACAGCACTGCCTATGTGTGTAGGGCAGTGATGCTGACTGCACTGTACACAGTGACAAGCCCAATGTGCAGGTGTTTACTGACTGTGGACATTACTGTTACGCTGTTGTGTGATCCACAGATGCTGCACCTGTGGCATGAGATGCACATAGTGACATATACATGGCCGTCTGTGTGTGCTGTGGCATCTGTACAGTTGTGCTGTATGTGGTGGGGGAGCAAATAGGATCCAACAGACACACAGGTGGTGGGGTATTCCCACTACTGGCCCATGTTACTGTATGCTGTGTCCCAGTCTTGTGGCCACATTTAGGCTGTGGTGAGGTCTGGCCACCCGTACACACTCCTCTCAATGGCCACAATGCCCACAGTGCTGCCTGTGTGTGCTGGCATTTGTTGGGCACTACAGACATATGGTCTGCAGGTGTGTGCTGTATTGCCACACTACCATGATGACCTCTGTGGGCTCGATCACCCCATACTGTCTGTGCATGGCTGGAACCTGTGGCAGCTGTTGGCATCATGGTGGTGCCATCAGTGTGCTGCATGTATCCTCCACGTCTGGCAGTTTCAAAGTGTCATACTTATATGTCAGGGCCACGTAAGCTACGCTAATGCTGTGCTATCACTGCACAAAGCAACATTGTTGCACAAAGCTGTTTGCCCAGGGTTAAGACTAGCTTTTCCTGGGTGGTAATTTATACCACACTATGGGTCGCGCTAAGTCATGCTAAACACCATAGCGCGGTGCTAGCTGCTGAATATCTCATTGCGCCTGTATTCATGTTCAATTTGCCCCTTGCATATACTTATGGTTTGCCCGGCACTAATGCAGTTTTCATGTGCTATTAGACCTTTTGAAAATAGCAGACCCACGCTAATCCCATGCTAAACCCACTCAAACGTTTTATGCCTGGTGCAAAGTCTTTGCCACACTGGTTTCTCTGCTGGCCCTCTTGCCTGGTGCACAAGCTATTTATCCGCTCTCTCCCAGTGTGTAAAAATCAATGGGACACTCTCCGAAACTGGTCCCATCTGCTCAGGGGTACCCCAGCGCTCCATCCTGGGCCCCTTACTCTTCTCACTCTATCTAAACACCCTGCCCTGTGCATGCTCTGGAAAAATTCTTATGTATGCAGATGATGCTGTCATTTTTGCCAACCACCACAATCCCATCTCCCTCCAGGACACCCTACAACAATCCTACAATGATGCTGAAGCCTGGTTTAAAGAGCACAGGCTCATCATTAATCTCAAAAAAAACAAAACAATGCTCTTTGCCCACCCCCAAAACAAAGCCTGCAACTTCCCACTCCTTATCCTCCTTAGTACCAAACAACCTCTTGAACAAGTCTGCTCCTACAAATACCTTGGGGTTACTTTTGATTCACCCCTCACCTACCACACCCACATTGATGCCCTGGTATCCGCCACTAATACACGACTTGGCATGCTCTACTGCTATAAAACTGCCTCCCCCCCGATGCTCTCCAACTTGCGGTTACATCTTCAGTACTGTCCCTTGTTTACTATGGCCTGCCAGTCTATTATGCTGCTGACACTACCGCCCCCAACAAAATTCACCTCACCCTAAATAAGGCCTGCAGGCTGATTACTGGTGCCCCCAGGCTCACGCATTCTTGTCAACTCTATGATGAGGCAAAACTGCTTAACCTAGATGAACGGCTAAGCTATCAAACCTGCCTCCTCACAAAAAACTCTACTTGGGCTATCCCCTCCTGGGGTGACAGCCTCCATCCGCCACACCCAACCCACTATCGCAACCCAAAACCTCCAACAAGACCACTCTACTGGTCCCCAGATCCAGGACCACCCATGGTCAGAGGTTCTTCTGCTACAGAGCTCCATCCTGGTTTAACTCTCTCCCTGCTCCCATCTCCAATGCTCCCACAATCTCCAACTTCAAACCGCCCTTCAGAGCCAACTGTTTAACACTCGCAGCTGCTCCTGTCTCAAAATGTGGCCTCGATCTCTCCACACTTGACAACACCCACTGGGCGGCACTCCACCTCACCCCCCCCCCACAACTTCTCCCCCATTATATATTGCCTCTGTTATTACCAGCATGTGCTCAGCTGTATCATTGTAATTGCTACTAAATTGTATAAAATGTATGAAACCATTCTGTGTAACTCTAAGTCAGTGATTTTTATGCTGTAACCTAAATTTGTTCTGTCTGTTCTCAATGTGAAGAGGTACCTTTGGAAATGAGCCTCTGGCTCAAAGGTTGTAAACCAATGTACAAATAAATAAAAATAAATAAATAAAGCTTTGAATATCTGGCCCTATCTGTCTATTGCCCTCCTGCTCCTCGCAGCTGGGGACATACCTCCTAACCCACTCCCCTACCCTGCTAAATTTGCCTGGACCCTCTTCAAACCCATCCATCACCCCATACCCAAGTGGCCCCTCCCTCCCCTGTGGCCTGCACCTCTTGCACCTAAACATACAAAACCTCACCCTCAAAATTGACTCCCTCCAGGTGCTTGCCACCCACTATGCCCCTGGCATTATCAACCTGTCTGAGACATGGCTAAACAAAAATATCTATGAGCCCTCTGTCTCAGTCCTGGGTTTTACCCTGACACACCAAGACAGGGCTAGCAGAGGCAGTGGCATCGCCATTTATATAAATGCTAACCTGCACTTCACTGTAGTTTTAACAAAGTCCATACCAAAAGCCCATGAACTCATAAGGATTCAACTGGAAGTACTCCCTATTTTCATAGCTGGTGTATACTGCCAGCTGGGCACTCCAGCATCAACTGTCAGTGACCTACTCATACAAATCTCCTCTCTATCATCGAAGGGGGAATTAAATATCCTGGGGGATTTTAACCACAACTGGTTATCTCATTCTCTCAGCAAAATCAGAACAGACATTTCTGCTCTGAACCTGTCTCAATCCATCATTGAGCCTACCCGATTAAACCCCAAATCTACGAACCACACTCTCATAGACTGGGCACTCACCCCATATCCCTACCGGGTTATCCAAGCTGGTCTGCTCCCTGACTCCCTGAGTGACCACCACATTATCTTCCTTATCAGAAAAATTCACCACCCCAAATCTGCCCCCAAGTTCATATTCCAAAGTTCATATAAATCCCTCAACCTAGCCACCATGCACGAAGACCTAGCCCACACTAACTGGTCCTCACTCATCCCTGCCCCCTCCATTGATGACGCCTTAGCTCACTTCCAAAACATGTTCCTCACTGTCTGAAACAGGCATGCCCCACTGCATCACTCCAGGGTTCATAGTAACCACCTGCTTTGGATCACTCAAGAACTCATAGTCTGCCAAAATGCTCGTGGCAAAGTCTGGCGAGTGCATAAAACTTTGCACCTCCCACAAGACTACACAAAATGGCGTGTGCTACATAACAAGTGTACCACAGCAACTAGACTTGCTAAAGCTGAATACTTCAACTCCTCCCTCCAGTCTAACTTAAATAGCCCTTCCAAATTCTGGAAGGTCATCCACTCCCTCTCTTCACCCCCCAGTGGCAAATCCCACACTGCACCTAATTGCAAACAACTCATTCCTCTCTGATCCAGGGACAGTGGCTGCTGAGTTCAACACATACTTTACCTCTTGTGCCTCGACTCTTCTCTCCTCCCTGCCCCCTACTACTCCATGAGACACTACTGCAGACACTACCTTGAACTTGCTTAGGCCTTGCACCTTCTCCTTCCAACCTATTACACAGTCAGAAGCCCTCCAGGCCCTACTGGCCCTAAACTCTTCTAAAAGTAACTCCCCCGATGGGCTAGACACCAAACTCCTTCTCCTCTCAACACCAGTCATAGCATCACCACTAGCTGATCTCCTAAACCTCTCATTCACCACTGTTACTGTCCCCCAGGCCTGGAAACATGCTGTTGTCATCCCCCTCCCTAAAGGGGCCCCCCTCCTTCACTGCAAACTACCACCCTATCTCTCTACTCCCGGACCTGACCAAGCTACAAGAGCACCTAGTACTCACCCAATGTACCTCCTTCCTCTCTGATTCAAACTTTTTCACACCATTCCAGTCTAGGTTCAGACAGGGCCACTCCACTGCTTCCTCCTTGTTAAGACTCACTGACTCCATCCTCTCCAGTATGGATAGGGGTCAGATCTCCACAGCTATATTTGTCGCTCTCACTAAAGCATTCAACACTGTCTCCCACCCCTTGCTAATAACTAGCCTCTCGGATGCTGGCCTCACTGCCTCAGCTACTAAATGGTTCAGTGCCTATCTCTCAGGAAGAACACATTTAGTAAGAATTGCAGATGCTACATCCCCCCCTCTCCACATGACCACTGGTGTCCCCAAGGATCAGTCCTTGGCCCCATCCTGTTCTCCATTTTTCTCAACAACCTGCCTCAAATCTGCACAGCTTCATCTATATACATGTATGCCAGCGACACCATCTTGTTCACCTCTGGCTCCTCCCCGAGTCCCCAGATTTAGTAGCTTCTAACCTCCAGACTGATTTCAATAAAGTTCAACTCTGGTTGAGTTCACACTAACTCAAGCTCAACGCTAAAAATACTGTTACCATGCCCTTCGGCATGCGACAGAGGCTGTTCTGACTCCCCTCACTCCTGTCCTACCACACACTGGATGGGACTACCCTGGAGGATGTTGCTTCCTTCCGTTATCTAAGGGTAAGGCTTGACCACCACTTTACATTCTCTGATCACATTGATGCTATCACAAAACAACTCCACCCCAAGCTAGGTACCCTCTACAGGAACCGCTCTTGCCTCCCTTTCTTGATTAGGAAGGAACTAGTGCAGAAGATGATCCTTCCCTCATTTGACTACTGTGACATAGTCTACAGTGCAGCACCTAAAGCCACCTTATCTAAACTATCCCCCCTTTTCAATGCCTTCTGCTGCTTCGCCCTCAATGCTCCCCCTGCTCCCACCACTGTGATCTCTACCATTCCCTTGCTTTTCCCTCCCTTGAAAATTGATGCCTACTGCACTGCTCCAAGTTTGTTTCAAAATTCTGGCTTGGAACACTCCCCTCCTACCTCTCCTCCTCACTGTTGTCTGCTCATACTCCACTTCACTCCCTTCAATCCCTTGACACCTGTCTACTAAATATTCCCAGTCATAAGACCTCAGCTGGAACAACAGCCATCTCATACCATTTCACGAAACTCTGGAATGCTCTCCCCACTCAAATCCGTCACTCCTCCTCTACCTATTCCCTATCAGCTGCACTGGCTAACTACCTCGTGGTAAACTGTGCCTGCACGCCTTAATAAATGGGTCCCTCCCCCTATCAATTCCCATGCCTACCAGCGGCACGCCCTACAGTGGAAGCTGGCTTATATATCCAAAGGCATTTCTCACCTCTCACACTTCTGCCTCTCTCTGTCCTGCCTAGACTGTAGTTTTCTGCACCAATCTGTGCTCAATGTAGGTAGGCTGTATGTCTGAACTTGCTGTATACACTGGTATATGCTTTTTACTGAATGTTTAGCCAGTGCTGTAAACAAGTAATTCCAAGCTACTGTACATCTGTTTAATGTATCCCAATTGTGTATGTAACTCTGTACATCTATTTAATGTATCTCTATTGTGATAACCTGCGTGTTATCTTCCCTGTGTACTCATTCCCCCAAGTCATACCGGGAGACTAGCATTGTTTTGCTCAGTGTGCCTTTCCTGATGAAACAATTGCAATAAATAAATATTCAAAACTTTGCCCTGGGACTAAGTTAGCACTGCCCAGCATGCAAAAATAGCTGAGAAGAAAGAGCCAGCCATATTCAAAAGGAATAGCCTGGTGCTAATTCTGCTGAATATGGCATGTTAAGGAAGCTGAGCAAACTGGGCTGGGAGTGCGGGGCCAAAATAGTCCAAGACTAAAACAACCTTGACTACAGCCACAAAGCAGTGTAAACTGCAACAGAAGCTCAGTAGACACTGGCGCAAGCCAGTGTTGCAGGTGGAGAACAGTGTGTGTAATTACACAGAGATGTCTCACATCTACTGCAAACAACAAAACAAATCACACACTGCAGAACTGTGCTATGCTGAAGTGAGGTTTGTGCAGGGCTAACCTGATTGCACAGTGCTAACATGATAGCCCAGTGCAAACTGGTTTGCCAGGGCAAATGGGAGCTATATTCAAAGCTCCCATGCAAATGAGCCTACTTCAGTAATCCATGGGCAAAAAGGTGCATTTGCATCTCATTATGTGCTGCTTAGCAAATAGTACCATGCAGTTTGACCGGTGCTACTGCATGGAGAACACAGCTCCAGCTTTTGTTCGGAATGGAAGTATAGGCTGGATGCTGCAGGCAAAGGCATACCCACAGCATCCCCTGTTGGTCAGAATGGACTACAGAACAATATAGCCATATGTCTATATATGTATGTATATATATATATACATGCTGCCAGAGTCCAAACATGCCCTGGAGGACAGACCCCCCACAAAATTGGCACACTGCAGCAGCTGTCAGTGCAGTAAAAATGGGGTTATACTAGAACGCATGGGACAGGCATGAGGCAAGGGAGGGGGGAAGATGTAGTCCAGAGGCATACTAGGCCCCAAGCAACCCCATACATAAGGGAACTGGGGACACTGTGTAGGGCATGCAGTCCATCTGGGCTGTCAAGGCCATTGTTGCCATATGGGGGATACAGTCCCTGGTAGTCCAGGCCCCCCCAGCATGATCCCAGTCCCCTGGTAGCCGCTACAATACAAGGGAGGCAGTATAGTGCAGTGGGAAGCAGTATAGCACAGTGGGAGGCACAGTGCTTTGAAGGCTCTGAGCTGCAAATCTGGAAACCCGAGTTTGAATCCCACAGCCCCCACTTGCATATTGTGTGACCCTGAGGAGGTCAATTAACTTCCCTGTGCTCCCAGGTTGCACCTGTCAACAAGCTTTCAGCATGGTGTGCTACTCCTTATTAAATAACAGTAATGAAACTAAATATATCCATGGTGATCTAGTGTTGCCCCCACTCCCCCATCATGAGCCCCGATACCCAGTAGCACAAAAAGGAGTAGATGTCCATGGTGATCTGGTGGGCCCCCAAACAATTGCAATCCCTGACACCTAGTAGCCCTGTAAAGAAGTAAGTTACTATGGTGATCTAGTGGCCCCCCCATCATGATCCCCAACCACACAGAACTGCATAACCTGGTGGTCTAGTGGTTCCCCCTCCTAGCAGTGCAACCCCCATTAAACCCAGAAATAGCATACCTATGGTCAGAGCTGGTGACTGTCTCAGCCCTCCTCTCACCACCATTGCCAGCCACCGACTGCAGTATATATGAACTACTACAATGAATGAGTGTGTCCTTGCATGAGGACGTGATCATTCAGTGCAGTAGCGCTCATGCATACTGCAGTTGGTGGCCAGCCATGGTGGTGAGAGGAGGGCTGAGCCGGTTGCTGTCTCTGATGTTAGGTGTGCTATTTCCAGGTTTAATGGGGGTTGTACTGCCAGGTGGGGAGACCACTAGACCACCAGGTTATGCAGTTCTGTGGGGTTCGGGATCGTGATGGGGGACCACTAGATCACCATGGTAACTTACTTCTTTATGGGGCTACCAGGTGTCAGGGATCACAATATGGGGCGGACCGCTAGATCACCATGGAAATTAACTTCTTTATAGGGCTAACAGGTGTCAGGTATTGCAACAGGGGGCCACTAGATCACCATATGGCCTACTTCTGTACAGGGTTATTGGGTGTTGGGGACCGCGATGGGGAGGGGGGCACCACCGCATTACCGCTAGCTTTTTGTTGCCAGTATTTAGTGCCACACTACGGGTCGCGCTAATGCCTGTAGCGTGGCGCTGTATGTTTGAATATGCCGCGCAGCGCATTACTGGCCACCTTTATCCCCGCTTCTTGCTATATTTTCTTTAGCTTCAGTGCTACCAGCTACCACACAGCACCGGTGCTGTTAGGGTTTTTGATATTGCAGCCTGGTGCAAATCCAGTGCTATTCCAGTGCTATGGATTTGCACCAGGCGCAAAGCTTTGAATATCTGGCCCTGTATCTACTACGCTTACATGTTACAGTTACAAAGTTTAATAATGTAAGAGACATTGTAGTGAAGACATGACCTAGAGGTGCCACAGACACACCCATACATGTGATTCAATGGTCTAAAGGGCTAGAAGGAGCAGTCAATAGGATGACCTTGTCGAGCAGTGCAGATTGGAAGAAGTCGTAAATTTGACATTGCAAGCAATATAAAAAGAACATTCTAGGCAATGGCATTGCTGCAGTTTTATCAGGGTGATAAGACACTTTGGCCCAGATATTCAAAGCTTTGTGCAGTGCGCAAACCATTTGCACGGGTTTAATGTGGGATTAGCGCGGGTCTGCCATATTCAAAAGGCCAAATAGCATGTGCAAATCTGCATTAGCGCTGGGCAAACGATAATTATATGCAAGGGGCAAAGTGAACATGGATACAGGTGCTATGAGATATTCAGCGGCTAATGCTGAGCTATGGTGTTTAATGCAACTTAGCATGACTATTAGTGCAGTACATATTACCGCCCAGGAAAAGCTGGTCTTAACCCTGGGCAAATGGCTTTGCATGACAGTGTTGCTTTACATGGTGTTTGCATGGTTTTTTGTGTGGCTTGCATGACCCTAACATATGATTATGACACTTAGAAAATGCCAGACATGGAGGACACATGCTGCTCACTGATGGCACGACCATGATGCCAACAGCTGCCACCAGTCCCAGCCAAGCACAGGCAGTAGGGGGTGATCTGGCCCACAGGGGACATCATGGTGGTGTGGCTGTACAGCACTCACCTGCAGACCATACATGGGTGGTGACCAACAGATGCTAGCACACACATGCAGCACTGTGGGCATGGTGGCCATTGAGGGGAGGCTGTATGGGTGGCCAGACCACACCACAGCCCAGGTGTGGCCACAAGGCTGGGACACATCGCACAGTGCACATGGACCAGTAGTGGGAATACCCCATCACCTGTGTGTCTGTCGGAGCTTACGCGCCCCCCCAACCACATACCGCACAACTGTACAGATGCCACAGCACACACAGCCGTCCATGTATATGTCACTGTGAGCATCCCATGCCACAGGTGCAGCATCTGTGGAGCACACAACAGTGTAACAATACTGTCCAGTCAGTAATCACCTGCAGGCTGGGTCTGTCACTGTGTACAGTGCAGTGGTCATCACTGCCCTACATCCCATAGGCATTGCTGTGTCCCTTGCACTACCAGCCCCCTTGCTACTGTAGTGTCTGCTGTGCACTACTGTAGCATGACCTACAGTGTGACGGTTGCATTCAGCACCACCACCACCTGTGCCTATGCTGTGTTGTCCCCTGGGGTACATTATGCTATGCAATGGTGTACTGTTCACATGTAGGCTGCAGCTATCATCATTCCCTGCCTGACTGACCTACAGGTGGAGCTGTGGTCAGACCTGGCCAGCCCCTGTACTTCCAGACTGACCTACAGGTGGAGCTGTGGGACCCTACAGTAACGCTGGGCAAACTGTATGCAAATCAGGGCATAATGGAATGCTAATGTGGCTGTTTGCCCAGAGACTACCTAAGTACGCTCATTTGCAGGTCACTTTTGAATATGGCAAAGTTTAGCACCGGGCAAACAGCTTAGCTCCGCTCTAACCCCAAGCAAATGCATTAGCTCTGCGCAAATGGCTCGGGGAATATTATACTGTTTTGCACACTGTACTTTCCCATATGCTGCTCCCTGCAGCTGTACTGGGTCCACACATTTGCTAGAACACACATTGGCCACAAAGGTCGCCTCTATCTACCTTCACATTGCTGTGCACTGTGTTGCTGTTGTGGTCTGCACTTCCTGGTTGCTGTACTCAGAGTTGTCATATTACAGGGCTACTTTTGCTCTGCACTCCCAGCCCAGTTTGCCTGGCCTCATTCCTATGCTATATTCAAAGGCTGTTTGCCCTGGGCTATTCCTTTTGAATATAGCTTGCTTTGTGCTCTGGGCTAACTTTGCCCGCCAGGCAGTGCTAATTTAGCCCTGGAGCAAAGTTTTGAATATCTGGCCTTATATGTTATGAAGTATAGTGATCTACAGTAACTGTGCTTACAGGAGCTGAAGGTACTCTGCTTACAGCATTTAGCCTCACTATACCCCTGAGAATGCAGTCAGAGCAGCACAATGCATAGTACATCATGTTTTATTGCTTACATATTTCAGGTTTTTACCTGCAGTAACAGGTAGGTTATGAACATCCGCATTTTCTGACTTTTTTCACAAAATTTCATAAATAATTATTTAAATTATAAAACTGTGCAGTCTGCAAATTTCTTAACCAAATGTCTCTATATTTAGTAGTTTATATGACCCTTTTAGGATGGTTATTCATGTTACAGTAATTACAATGTCTAGTTCTACAAGCACATTAGCCGAGTTATAAGCAAATACTGTAAATATACTAACCAAATTTCACAAAATGATAGCATGTCAGAATTTGACCTCTACAGGTTTGAAACTACACAACTAAATGTCACAGGATTTGGTATGCTTTAAGGACATATGTCAACAAGGACACTATATTTAAAACTTTGCTCTGGGTGCAAACTGTTAGAGCATGGTTAGTGCAGGGTTTGCATGGGACCATTATATTCAAACAACCAAATTGAGCAGGCAAGCTGCATTAGTGCAGGGCAAAGGTATACTGTATATAAGGGGCAAACTGAGGGGATATGTTCATGCATACTGGCACAAAATGTGATATTCAGCACAATAATGTACCACAAGGTGTGTTTGCGTGACTTAGCATGACACATTGTGCGATACAAATTACCGTCCAGAAAAAGGTAGTCTTAACTCTGGGCAAACCAGTTTTGCATGACATTGTGGCTTTGCATGGCATTGCGCGACAGTTGAGCAGCTTTGCATAACCCTACTTAGTACATGCTAATCATAGTAAGAAACCAGACAGTGAAGATACAAGCTGCACATGGCTGGCACCTCCTATGATGCAATCATCCAACACTGGTCCCAGTAATGCCAGACTGTGAGTGGTGACCTGGTACCCAGTGTACACCATGGCAGTGTGTCCATACAACACACACCTGCAGGCCACCCTTCGGTGGACACCAACAGGAGCCAGCTCACATATGCAGCACTGGGGGGGTGTACAGTAGACCAGTCTGCACCACATGCTGGGTGCTACCACACAGCTGGTACAAGCCACAGAGTGTAAATGGTCCAGTGTGGGGAATACCGCAACACTTGTGTGCCTGTCTGATGGTAAGAGCCCCCCCTGCCACATACTGCACTGCTGTACAGACACCACAGCACACATACCCAGCAATGTATATATAACTGTGAACATCCCATGCCAGTAGTGCAGCGTTTGTGAGTTGCACCTCAGCAGAACAGTACTGTCCACTGTCAGTACACACCTGCAAGATGGGTCTGTCACTGTGTACTGTGCGGCAGTCATTGCTGCCCAACACACCATAGGCAGTGCTGTGTCCCACACACCACTGGCCCCCCATCACTGTACTGTCTGCTGTGTACTGCATAGCAGGAACTACAGTGTGACTATTGCATCCAGCACCTCCACCAGTGCTTGTGCTGTGCAGTTGCATGGAGCACAGTATTCTATGCAGTTCTATACATAGGTAGCCTGTAGCTACCACCATGCACCTCCCAACTGACCTACATGAGGAGCTGTGGGCAGGCTCAGCCAGCCACTTTACTTCCAGACAGACCTACACGTGGAGATGTTGGACCCTGCAATAGCACTGAGCAAACTGCTGCAAATCAGGACATCATATGATGCTAATATGGATGTTTTCCCACTGACTGCCTAAGTAGGCTCATTTGCATGTCACTTTTGAATATAGTACAGTTTTGGCCTCGACAAATGTGATTGCGACAGGCAAAAGGCTTAGCACTGTGCAAGACCTGCACAAATGTGTGTGTGCCATGCAAACATTTCAGAAACATTTTTCATTTCTGTACAATGAAACTTTGCCTGTGCTGATGCTTGCAGCTTTACTGACTCCACACCTTTTCTAGCATACACATTGGCCACATAATTCACCTCTTCCTTCCTTCAGGTCACTGTGAACTGGTATGCTGGTGTGGTTTGTCCTTTCTGGGTGCTATATTCATCGCTGTCTTCTTCTTGGGCTATTTTTGCACTGCAGTCCCAGTCCAGTTTACCCAGCTTCCTTAGCATGCTGTATTCAGCAGGTTTAGTATTGGGGCTATCTCTTTTGAATATAACATGCTATTGGTTCTGGGCTAATTTAGCACACCAGGCAGTGCTAATTTAGCCCTGGGGCAAAGTTTTCAATATAGGGCCCCAAGAATGCATGTTAGTTATTAGGTCTTGTTTTCACCAAATGGCTGAGTTATGACCAAATAAGCAATCTAGTGAAATTCCATAAAATTTCAAGAACTTTGCAAAATGTTGCTGACATTTTGAGAAATCACAAGTTGCTAATTTTGTCCAGTTCTAAAACATGCAGTGGAGGCAGCCTGGGTGCAACACATTAGCTTAAAGTAAATGACATCACAAAATTGTGTATAGCAAAATGACTTAATCATCCATTAATTACACTGTAGATTTTATAAAACTTTGTTTGTTTGTTTTTTGTTTATAATTTGCTAGAAATGTCTCAGAGCTGAATCCCGACACTTTCAGGTGCGTTGGGTTTAAGGTCGATGGAGTAATTTTTCTAGTTGGTTTATTAGAAAATGTGTACAATTTGAATTATTAGTAAAATTAAATAGTATGTTGATGCATGTGCAGGTCCATTTTTCACAAATGTTTCACAAGGTGAGTTTTTTTGAAAAATTAAGTGGCCAGTTCATTACAAGTTATTTCATTTTCATCATAAAAAAACTCTGTTTGTGTGAGTCTATCCCCTCATGAAAACAGAGAAAACACCATCTGCATGCCTATACACAGAACCCAATAGTCAACTGAAACCAGAACTAAGACCCTGAAGTCATCCCTCTGCAGGATAAGTAACATGGAGACTTTAAAATAGGGTGATATGACTGTAAGGTTTTAACAAGGTTAACACTTGAGCTGCAGCATTTTGTATGCAATGAAACCTGCTTAAGATACACCTTGGAATGTCAGACAGCAGAGAGTTGGTTCAGTCTTATCTACTGGAATTGAAATCCTAATTGAAAATAGCTATGCATACTGTAGATGATGCATTGCATAATTTGTATATTTTTTAAATTCATACATTTAATTACATAGCAATTATTAGAAAAGTCTGCTAGAGCCGGCCCGCTGATGCAGTGGTAGAGCTACTGGTCATGATGGCGATGACCTGGGATCGGGAACAAGCCTGGGCTGTTGGAGGGCTGACCAGGGGTGGAAAGGGATTAAACATCCCATGGACTGCTCTCCTATTCTGGGGATGGAGGGCAGCCATTTCTATTGCAATACTGCCATCCAGGTGACCACATATGGCAGTGCGGCTGAGAATACCAACACAATGGTGGGGGTGTTGTCAGCTGGGGGACCCATGATCTGCATCTGCTAGGCATGCGCTGGAGCATTGGTCTCCAAGTGTGTGTCCTGACATTGCTAGGGGATTACTGGTGCCAGCAACAAAAAGCTCAACCCCCAGTGCTGGCTTCCGGCCATACCCCAGTAAATTTGAGGCAGTTCTCACCACTACTGAAAGCTGCCAATGTAGTACACAACTGGGGTGTAGCTGTGCACCCCCTTCCCCTGCCTTGAAAGGAAACCAAGGCTTCAATGAGGGCAGGCTTCAATGAGTCAGGTGGGGACTGAGGATGGTCATGTGGCTCCTAGCCAAAGGACTAGCCCAGAGAATTAAGGTCATTAACAATAAATTTAAAAAAAATAGAAAAGATTACTGCAAACAAGGAACCCAAATTTTGGACAAAGGATTTGATTTTCTTTCTACTGTATATATGCTCCCTTACTGTTGTCTCAGCCTCCATCCAAGCCCAAGGAGACAATACAGCTCTGTCACCCCTATCTATGGCTCTCCGAGTTCCAAGTCTGACATTGTGGCCCTAGCTAGTTTTGGTGTCCCTCAATGTACCCCCAGAATGGATACAGAGGATAGGGAAGCACCCTACTGAAACTTTGATTGATGGACAGTAATGAAGTTGTACAGAAACAGAATGTCTGTTGTTGATCCTCCCATTTTACTTCCAGTCCCATGATGTCAGTGTATATGGGCATCAGTGGTGAACATGTTTGCCAAACAGCACATAATCTCTTATCCAGGCCTTTGTCGTCCCTCTTATGCCTCCACTGCACCACAACTGGAGGTTGCCTTAGTGGCTGTGACATGACTGAGGCAATGACCCACTCTCCAAGTAGAGGGAGAGCATCCTCTGGGATGCTCAATTCACTTGCTTCTACCAAATCTCAAATGACTCAGGTTTAATCCAAAAATTGAGTGTCAAGAATCAAATCAGCTACTGTGTCAATTGTGACACTATTCTTGTATTGTCAAATAGGAATGCAATTCTTTGGCAGGTTTCCTAACATAACAGAAGAAAAAAAATAAAACTGGTTGGTTACTCAGGTGCATGGGTTTACAACCATTTCTCTGAGATTACACTCAAAAGCTGGAATTCTGGGGTTGCTCAAATAAACTGCCATAAGAAATCAGTGGTACACTATAATACCCCCAGAAGTTTCACCACTGGGGAAGTGTACCAAAAATGAAACCAGGCACCATGAACTCCACTGCCATCCCTACATGCTATACACACTCCAGCCCCTATCTCAAGTTTGTTAGGCTAATTATAGTGAGATAGAGTACAGTAGGTCCTTTGGTGAAGCTTCTTCTGCATTATTCTATTCTAGACCATGCACCATATCCATCTGAAAAGGTTAACCCTGAGTTGATGTTTGTGACTTTTGGGTCATGTTACCCACAAGCCCTTTGTAGACCCTAGACTGTAAAACTGAGTTTTGGACTGTTGGAATGACCTCATCCAACAATGTGAATTACTTCTCAGTTCCCTTCGTCAACTTAAATCTGCCATTTTTCAGCATATGCCCTACCCAAGTGTGATATCCCTCTGCATTACGCTCCCTCCCATGATGTGTTCACAGGTTTGCTGAATTTAATGTACTTAGTAAGCATTGCAGCCTGCTCCAGCATACCCCCCTCCTCCATGTCATCAATGAATAGACTACAGAACAACATCCATAATACTGATGCCTGCAGAAAACACCAAACAAACATCCTACCTATGAGGGGAGCCACTTCTCTGATCTAGACTAGGGTGCTAAAGCAGATAGTTTTAGTTAGAGGGCTGTGGGTTCAGTTTCCACATCTGGAACTTGGGTTAATATCCCAGTACTGTCACTGTAGTACAGCATGGGGGAGGGGGGTGCTGCTCTTCTGAGATGCCATCTTTCAGACATGACATTAAACTGAGGTTCCATCTGTCTGGAATGGTGGTAGTTCATGTGGATGTTAAAGATCCCATGGCACTTATTGAAAAGAGTAGGGAAATTTTATTTTTATTGGAACATAAAGGTACGAGACAAAGAAAAACAGTGTTTCATCACATGCAATCATAAGAGCAGGAAATCAACAGAAAATTGTGTAACCACCTACATAAAAAAACATAATATCATCTAAAACAGCCTTTCCCCACCTGTCATCATAAAAAAGAGAATAACTGAGTAGTTGACATCATACTTCCCATAAGAAAAATTTATGTATTTACAACCCACAGAAAAGTAAAGAACCCCCCCCTTAATGAAAAGATTAGGGGAAATAGTTATGAGAAACATAAAGTAAAATACCAACCAAACAGTATTGCATTTCCTGAAATTATAAGAGAAAAAATATACAATCAACTTTTATGTTTACTGTTACCTTTGACTCCTAGTCTCCCATGTGCTACAAGCCACACTACATGCCACATTCTAGTGGGACATCTCATATTCATTAATAAATTTATGATGCATCCAGTTTTATTAATTGGACACTCTTTAAAAACAGTCACGGCTTGACCAGTATGTTCCTAAGCTTGATTATACAAAGCTTTTCTTGATTTGATTTTTAAGTGGGATCTACACCCCACCCCCCACCCCATGTGAATAATTTTTGAAATGAGGCTTTAAACTGCTCTGAAATTTTCCATCTATAATTGTACCATTAGGTTCCCTGAATCTGAATGTCCAGTACTGGACTCAAGTTATTCAAAAGCCATGTTTTTACCAACATATCAGTATCCTGAACTACCACTTGTAATGACCCTGACCAAAAAACTGTATGAAAAAAACAGGATTTACCATATTCAACCCACCTGTATTTTTGGCAAGTATGTAATTTCTCATTTCACTGGGTTTAGCCGTGACCCCCATAGCATCTAAAAAATATTTTAAAAAGTCTAGTTTCTAACTTAACCAGTAAAGGGCAGATTAAACTAACATATAGCAGACATGGCACCAAAAACTGTTTTTTTATAAATAACCTTTTATGTTTAGAAAACATTCAGTTTTTCCATCTCATCACCTTATTTTCACAAATTTGCAGACTGTGGCCCAGATATTCAAAAGGGTTGTGCCATGTGCAATAGGGCTGCGCCTGCGCTAGTCCAAAATTGCGCCATTCTGCGATATTCAGCAGGAGGCAGTTGCGCCACTGAAAACATGCTGAGCAACAGTGCAATGCTAATGAATGCATGCTGAACTGGAGGGGGAGGAACCATGCATAAACTGCACAGCCCGATATTCAGCCGGGCTGTGCAGAGTTGTGCAGGCACAACCCCCAACCTGCGCCTGCACAACTTTGAGCCAAAAAAAAGGATCAAGTCGAGGGCCACCCACAGGTGAGCTGCCGCATTGCAGGGTGCAACACAGCAGCTGCCACCTGTGGCTGGCCCTCAACCTACTCCCTGTGCCCCTCTTGCAGCCCGATCGTGGGCAAAAGTGTAAAAATCCCCCACTGCCCGATCATGGGCAAAAGCAGAAAAGTCCCCCTCCCCTACTGGCCTGATCGCGGGCATAAGCTTAAATCACCCCCACCAGCCCAATCGCGGGCAAAGTTTTCCCCCAACATATCCCTGGTGGTCTAGTGGACCGCTAAGCCCGATCACGGGCTGAAGAAGTGTAAACCCCGAATGTATCCTGGTGGTCAGTGGAAGCCCACCGTGGGCGAAGAGTAACCCCCGAGCGTATCCGTGGTGGTTCAGTGGACCGCTAAGCCTGATTCCGGGCTGCATAATGGCAAACCCCCAAGACCATATCCCTGGTTATCTAGTGTCTCCCCACCCCACCCCAGCCCACCACCCGCTCACCCCCGCGGCGGCGGGCGGCAGCATCCACCCGCCTGCCGCCCTGCCACCCGCCGACTGACTGCCCAGTAGGGCTGCATGCCCATTGGTGCAGAGCATGAGCCAATAGGTGTGCAACCCACATACGTACAAGGCAGTCCAGATATGGAATGAAAATTCATTCACATATCTGGCTGCTGCGCACTGCTGGCTGTACGTCCATTGGCTCATGCTCTGCACCAATGGCTGCCAGGCCCCACCGGTAGTCAGCCAGGGGTGGTGGATACAGGCAGGTGGGATGCTGCTGCCTGCTGGCTGTGGGGAGGGAGCAGGTGATGGGGCTTCATGGGTGGGAGGGTGGGGACACTAGATCACCGGGATATGGTCTTGGGGTGGGGGTTTGCTACATGATGCAGCCCGAGATTGGGCTGTAGGGTCCACTGACCACCAGGGATATGTTCAGAATTACACTCTTCAGCCCGTGATCGGCTGCCACTGGACCACCAGGGATACATCTGGGTTACACTCTTCAGCCCAGCGATCGGGCTTAGTGGTCCACTGGACCACCAGGGACATGTTCTGGGGGACACTTTTGCTGACCACGATCGGGCTGGTATGGGGTTATTTAGGGCTGTTGCCTGCGATTGGACCAGTTGGGGGGAGGAGGGATTTTGATGCTTTTGTCCGTGATTGGGCCAGTTGGGGGATTTTATACACATTTGCCCATGATCCAGAGGCATATGAGTCCCTAAAATCCCTTGTATTCTTGTATTTCCTATAATGTGCCTAATTAAAAGGTCAAAAATAAATGTGTATAGTAACGGGCTCAGGGGACACCCTTGTCATACCCCTAAGTTTACCCGAATCAGTTTCCCTTCCTGCCTCATAAGCAAATGTGTCACTTCTGCATATTTCTACAGAAGTTCTAACCATAGTATAAACTTTCTCAGAATTCCATAATGTTTTAGGACTAAAAACCAAAACTCATGATTCACCCTATCGAATGCTTTGCAGTGGTCTAATGAAATTGCATACCCGGGTATTTTGTGTCTTTAATATTTCTTTCAGGTATGGCACGTTTGAACTGGATATATTAAAAGTTGTGCAATATTCCTAAGCCATCTTTGCAAAATACTAGCTAGAATCTTAAAATCCATATTAAGGAGGCAAATTGGTCTCCAGTTGTTCAACTCTCTTTTATCCCCTTTCTTATATAAAACATTATGAACCCTTCAGCAAATTCTGGGTGCAACCGGTTCTGTGTTAACCAAAATCTAAAATTGTTTGCTAAGCATGGTGCAGTTGATATCCCTATACACTTTACAGAAGGAATTTGGGATTCCAGTCCTACCAGGGGAAGTTCCCTCTTTTAGGGTACCTACTGTCTCCCCAATTTCCTGTTCAGATATTTTGTTTATTATGTTTTTCATTCAGCTCCAAAGATGGGACCTCTATCCCAGTCAAATATTGATCAACCACCTCCTGATACAGATTCCAAAACCTATACATACTAGTTAAATAGTGTTCCATCTCTAGTTGTAAATCCCCCCTAAAAGACAAGATCATCCCTTGTGTCATGATAAGTTCAGATATTTGAGAGTTTACGCTTCTCTCTTTACAGGCCTCACATGGGTCTTTATAAGTTTGTTTTTTATTTTACATCCCATATGCTAACTCTGCATACAAAGATTTTGATCTATCATATTGTAACTTCCCCATTTGTTCTTTTATCACTGAAATCTGTCCAGAATAATCCTGTCTGGAAGTGTATGTGAATGACAATAATTTTAGCAGCTGTGTTCTTAGTGTAATGTATTTGAAAAAAGTTCTCTCTTGAGGTTTGTTTACCAAATTTCTGAAACCATGTTGCTAAATCCTGTTTTGTTTTCAACCAAAAGAGTAGGGGAATGTTCCCAGTGTCGTGGCCAAATTTCCCCCACTCACTGGAAATTCCACAAACAGCTTAGTCAGGTTAAATCTCATTGGTCATTCATCTGTGTGGGGGGTAATTGTGAGGAGGGAGGGGCAGCTGCAGAGAGGAGTACTAGCTGCACACTCAAGCAGATTTGATAGACCATGTGGCCTGTATCTGCTGGCAAGTAGTAAGTAAGTAAATAAGTTAGTGTTGCTAAAGAGTATAAACTATGAGAAAAAGATCTGTAAACTAAATTAATTGAAAGAAAATCCATTAGCAAAACAAAGGTTCCATATGCCCAGTTTAAACAGCATCATGACCCTTTCAGCCCCCAAACTACCTTGCTGATCAGAGTGTCCATATTTAGTTACTTATTTATTTAGTGTGTGTGTAGATATATATATATATATATCTACACACACAAACACACATATACAGTGGCGTCCCCCAGGATGAAACCCACTTTTAAAGCACTCTGCAGTATACTGCAGCAGACCAACTGAATAAAGCAATGTAAGTTCAATGGCAATTATCCCCTTTGTCATGCAGGAAACTGTGGCATTCACTTCATCCTGGCAGTGTTATATTTTTCTGAATAACAAACGGGACTAATTGGCATTGAAATTACATTATTTTATTCAATAGGTCTACTTCAGCATTCTGCAGAGTGCTTCAGAATGCTGCAGAACTGGATTTCATCCTGGGGGATGTGTGTGGGGGGATATGTGTGTGTGTGTGTGTGTGTATAGATGAGTGGTGTGGGGTGTGTGTGGGGGGGATGTGTGTGCGTGTTGGGATGTGCGTGAGTGTGTGTGGGGGATGTATGTGTGTGTGGTTGGATGTATGTGTGGGGAGGATATGTGTGTGTGTGTGTGTGTGTGTGTGTGTAATATATATATAGCTTACAGATTACAGTAACATGCTGTGAATGATCTTGGTACATCCAGCAGACTAGCCCTGGGTTTGATTCTCATAACCTCCATTTGCACACTGTGTGACTCTTAGTAAGTCACTTAACTGCCCAGTGCTCCCAGGTCACCACTGAAAACAGGCACATGTGCCTAGTGGGCCTTACCCGGTTACCAAAGGCAAAAAACTGAAAATAAAACAAAACATATATAGGTACCGATATGCTACTCGAGAGACAAAGTGTGACATTCAAGTTCCAAAATTTGTTTGGGCCAGTTGTCATAACCATATCATATTTACATTGGGCACATGCGGTAGTATTGCAGTCCATGATAAAAAGATAGTTTATAGTTCAGAGGTCCTAAAAAATGAGATTAAAAGTTCCCACAAGGCCAACGTAATGTGAGTAACATTGTGTCCTTGACAGCAAATTTGCCATTTTTTCAAACATATATTTTTTTGATATTACCATGTCTATAGTATCTATTTAGGTAGCATAATATCTAATGTTTCATTTTTTTATCATAACCTTAACTTGTTGGTAAGTATGCCACAGTAGGTTTCCTAATCACAGTATGCCCAAATCTGGACATGTTCGAGTTTAGCTACCATAGTCATGTCCTTGATTTTTTTAGCCCATTTTTTTTTTTGCACAACTATATTACCCTCATAAGAAAAGACAGAAACCACTGAATTTTCAGAAAGTGAATTACACTTTATTTATAAGGGTTTTTCCCCACAGGATATCACTTGAGTAACGCAGACTTCACAGGACGTCACGTAAGTAACAGAGACACGACACAAGAAGTCACATGATTAACATGTACACTGGAAAAACAGTAGTATTAATAGCATACCAAGTGTCTCACTAAGTCATACCAAAAGTTATTGCTAATGCTCAACCAAAACATTATTGTCTTACTATGGATATTTGGTAAAACATTTTTTGAACATTTTGAAGATTGTACTGTAGTCACAATTTTATATTGACTTAAATTATTTACACATGTTTTATGTTACACAGTGTAATACAGTGTAGTATGGACTGATTCTCACCTGGTCTGTCTATTACATATACCAGCTAGTCCCAAGCCTACAATAAGAGAGAGGGAAACCAACCTATATCTCTATTAGATCAATGGGGGTGTTTGGGAGTAATGCATTCCCTTGATGCTGGTGATATTCAAGGCAGAAGGCAAAACACCGGAAGTGTATTAATGACTTATAACATGGGGTAGATAAAGACAGGTGAGTGGTAAACAGCCATCAGGTGACCACTGGTTATGCAACAATATACAATAGCTAGTGGTGAACCACCCCATCGAGAGAGCAGGCTGTGTTTCTGTTCTGATCTTGTTATAGTGCCAAAATTGCAGTCTGTGGAGCAGCCATTACTATCCCTGCTTAGTGAGCGAGTGTCAAGACCTGTCATGTAATCTCAGGCAGTGCTGCAACAGTGGCTGCAGTGTTCAAAGTTTGTAGTCTTGCTTCTTACCCAACCACACAACCTAGGAATCATCACAGCAAAACCAAATTTCTTGTCCGTCTCAATCTCTCTATGATGAGGACAGCACAGAGAACAGGTGCCAGCCCAGCAGCCATTAAAACAACCTGAGTGAGTGATCGGGAGTGTGGTATATGGAATTTTCTTGTTCTTTGTGGGACTTCCCAGTGGACAGAGAGAGACACACCTTAACATTTTATTTAACAGCAGTACCTCTGTTCTCTGTGGACATGTCCTGTAACACAATAGTTGTCCTCTTTGTGACCCCCCCCCGTTAGATCACAGAAAGGTAGTAAGAACTTTGGAAGTGCCCATCTGTGTATGGTGTGAAGGAATCAGACAAACAGTTCTTGTCCATGCATTACTCTGTCTGTGATCACACAAACACCAGACTATGGGACACATGCTCAGTGTAATAGATGGGTTCAGCCTGTGGCTTGTTTTTCCTCTGTATCCCATGTGCAGTACACAGAAGTACCACACAGCAACATCCACTCCTTATGGACAAAATGAACATCCACTGCATGGGTGTCTGCTGCTCTGCCACTGTCAGTGTCACTTTACATGGTGACAGTGATAGAAACAGTGAGTGACCCACTGCAATGCAGGAGTAGCAAACATCATCTGCAAGAGTGAGCAACAAATTGCCAACAGTCCCCTGATTCCACAGATGACTATCTCTATCTTAACTCTGTGCTATTGGGAGAGAGAGAGAGAGAGTGAGAGAGAGTGAAAGAGAGAGCCAGGGACAGCATTCAATGAAATTTGACTTAGTGAACTTGTCTCTTTTGCTGTCTCTGTGGCAAGTGATATTCAAGTGCCAATGTGATAAGCTTGTCCCCAGAGTGAAGTATGTGGTCCCCATGGTCATTTTTCTGTTGCACAGCTACATTGACAGGTGCATCCCATAGTTGTGGCATAAAGTCAGATGGAACAGTGTGAAGAGAGAGAGACTCCCCCATGATGTTATGCTCGTAAAGTAAGCTTTATGCTGGTAGACAGAGAAACAGAGTGCCAGCGAGACCTCCAGGCTCTGAGTCTAGTTAGTTGCCATTTCTTAATTGGTAGAATACAGTCTGGTAGACTGTGTGACTGCACTGCTGGGGAAAATGTTTACTTGCTTGCCATACATTAATGTAACCACAGACAGAGAGATAGTGCAGCTAAACCAGTGGAGGTACAGACACCTTGTCTGTACCACAAGAGGCAGCTTCATGTTCTGCACTTCAGAGCTACTGTACTGTCTCAGAAAGCATATCACGCACAACAAATGTCAGAGAAAGCATAGCAACACATTCTTTCTGATATTTGTATGTGCACGACAGCAGTTTTGTTGGGAATATTTTTTTAGGCAGAAGAATACAATAATTTGTTTGCCTTTTGTAAAAGGAGAAAAAAACATTTATGTTGCTTTCTCCTTGTTTTGTAGTGCACCCTCTGTTATAAGTGTATTAGATCACCCAGGGTGTGTATTATTAGATTTATCAACACCCTGGGTGTTGTGAGGACACTCAGCCAGCAGCAACGTGCCTCACAATGCACTCAAGGTATTGATTAATCCCTAATAACTGCACACCCTGGAGTGGGTTACTGCCTACTAATAGAACTATGCTCTTGAGTGGGTTGCTTCAATCTTAAAATGTGTTTTAAGAAATGAAAATGAAATGAAAAAATGACTTCAGGGCCAAGATCTTCAAAAGCTTACCCGTGTGCAAAGCCTAGTTTTTGTGCCTAACCACAGATTTGCGCAGATGTCCATATTCCAAAGCTCTTTCATCATGGGCAAACACAGTTTGTGCCCAGGAGATTTTCTGAGGTTGACACAATACAAATAAAAGGTCAGGGACCTGAAATCTGGTAAAGTCCTGTAATCACAGTGTGCCAGGTCATTTTGCATGATCTCCTTGTATGGCGCAGATATACACAATTATCCCTGTTGCTAATGGTACCATCTCACTGATCACAGCTACAACTGAAGACACAACCCCTTCCTGTTGTCAAATGGTCCCCTACATGGTCCCCTCATTCACTGTGTCCACAGCATGGTCCTGCAGGTGCATATAACAACCAGCACATTTTGAGGGTGTGCACTTTTAGGCTTCTTTGGCTACTATAGTGAATGTCGGTAATTGTTTGGTATGCCATGCTAGGCCCTCAGCCTATCATGCAGCACATGGCATACCAAATAATTACTGTGATTCACTGCAACAGCAAAGTAAGCCTACAAGTGCACACCAAAACCTGAATGCAAAAAAAAAAAAAACAGAACAAAGGGTAACACTTTGGCAGTCACTGACAGCAATCATCCCAGCAAGGAAAAAACAGTATTTTACATTACTTGTACTGCCATGGAAACCATTTTAGGCATACCATGCAGCACATGGCCCAGTTACAGCAACAGCAGCCACATGAATCTAAAGGTGCACAAAAACAATGAACAGGGTTGATGCTGGTGGCAACTGCAACCTGGTTACCATCAGTTACAGTCATTTTACATCCATTTTTGGTGTTTGTGCCCATTTAGGCTCATTTTGTTGTCACAGTGAATCTCACTAATTGTTTAATGTGCCATGCTAGATTCTCAGCCTAACATGCAGCACATAGCACACTTATTGATTACTAAGATTCACTGCAACAGCAAAAGGATCCAAAAGTATGCAAAAAGACACAAGTGATGCAAAATTATTCGAAAAAATGGTGCCGCTTTGGCAGTCACTGCCAGAAAACTCTCCAATGGAAAAAAAAAAATAGTATTTTACATCACTTGTACGACCACTGAAGCCATGTTAAGTCTACATGCAATACATGCACAAACAATTGCTGAAATACACTGCAACAGCTAAACAAACCTAGATGTACACGAAACACATGAAAATTATGTAAAATTACTGCACTAGAGGTTGGCTGGGTGGCAGCACGGTGTGTATCTCTCCTAGTAAGAGAACATTTCTTTACACCACATTTACTCCCAAATATGCCAGCCTAGGCCACAGGGCATAACAAACAATTGCTTTTACTTCCCACATTTTACTTTCCCTAGTTGACATTAACACACACCGAAACTCAGAATCATGATATACAATATGATTTTTTTTCTTTTTGCTTCTTTAAATTCCATTAAATCTTTGTGTCATCATGCTCCTACTGCCTTTCTATTAAAGCTCCTTGTAAGCACATTTATGTTTTAAGCCCATGACCGTCCCAACACCACCAACAACTTTACTCATGAGTAATATTTTAAGTGTGTTGTATAACATGTCCTATTTCAGTTTCCTGTCAGTTTAGTATCATTAAATGGTACTGTACTGTATATAGGACTGAAAAAAACAATGTGCTGTATTATAAGAGCCCCCTCCCAACCCGCAGGACCATAGAGGACTGCACAGAGAAACATAAATATGATATTAACCAGAATTTCTTTTTAAGTTTAGCAGATAAGCAGGTAGTTTACAAGTAGTTCTGGCATTCTGATGCCTCCCACACAACATAAGCCCATAAAGAGATCAAGTCTACAGAGAATGAGCACCTGCAGAGGCCAGGTCCTATTCATTTACTCCCCCAGTACTGCATGTATTTTATTTCTTATTACAGAACTCTCCAAACAGTAGTTATGGCGTTATGATGCCTAATACAAAATGGGCCCCAGCACTAACCAGGTCCAATTGATATACTTGCCAAAACTGCAGTTTTATTTGCCCAGAACAGAACAAACTATTTAGCAGCAGTAGCATTAAAGGAGCCCCTGATAGAGAATAGGGTCACATAAAATGTCCCCCTGCAGAGACCAGGCTATACTAAATGATCCCCATGTAGAGGCCTGGTCTATAGAATAGGTATACATGAATAACCATTTAATCTAGGAAACCTGCAGTTGTTCAACTTTCAAATGCTTTATAATCAACTCTCTCTGCCCCTTCCCCACCCTTCAACCCCCAAGTCTGGCATCTTGGGACCATAAGGCAAGGTCCAACTACGTGTCTCTGTGTTTCCCAAAAAGCAAATGTGTATCTTTACAATCTGCAGACATCTGACACATCGGGGAACAAAAGAGCAGCTGAAGTGCACAAAGAATAGCCTACTGTAGTGCCCGTAATGTGCATAACTCCAAACTTCAGGAGGACAACATATCTTGTCCATAATGTAGGTGGCAGTAAAAAGAATGCAGAACCACCAGCTCCACTGCTTTAAAGAGCCATGGGGTGATGACTGATGGTGTCAGCATGCATTTCTGGTTCTCAACATTCTGGACCAGTGGAGGAACCAATAGTAATGTGGGTCACAAAAGGACATGAAAATAACATGCCATGGGAAAAGGGAATTTTCTAAATAATTGAGTTATAACAAACTGCAAGGTTTTGGCAGCATGTCATTAATAAAAAGGTCACCAAATACAGTAATGCTTTTGGACCGCAGTCCACGCAAATTAATGGCACAGTCTGCTTAGGATGAGGTATTAGATGGACACCATATGTCATGAACATTACAGCTGTATAAAATTATTTACTAAAAGGCAAAAACTTTAATTCTGTACAGGGAGTTCATGGGGGAGGTTAAAATGAAGCAATTTGATAACACATTAACAACAGTTGGGTTTCTAGGGCACAATAACGAGCTGTATTTAAATACTTAAATTGGGACTGGAAGGATCACGTGATGAGCTAAGCGAGGGCGGACGTACTGAGTGTTGCTCCTGGGCCTGCCCGATCTAAATAAGTTTATTAAACATCTCCGTTTGTCGTGAGGGTGGTGAAAACACTGTCTGGTTTGGCGTTTTAGCGCTTTCTCTCCTGGTGTGCTTGCAGGAATGGAAACTCGCTTAGCCGACGTCTTTAAATTTTCAGGCTATATCGCTCACCATGGAGCATGAAGCTCGATTCTGTGACGCCGAGCGCCGCCCCCAACCCGCGAAACCCCCATCACCTGTGCCAGAAGAGCAGGACGCATGCTCGGGTTGGGAGGAGAAAGGCCAGTCTCCTCCGGATGACTTAGCCGAAATCAAATCTCTGCTGTGAGGCCTGGTTGCAGATTTCTCAACAATCAAGCTGGCTCTGAATGCCCTGGCAATGAGGATAGGGGACTTAGAAGCCAGAACCTCCTCACAAGAAAAGAAGATGACAGTTCACGAGCAGGAGCTGATGGTTTTGAGGAGACAAGTCAAAAAATTGGAGGAAAGGGTGGATGACCAAGAATCCCGTAGCTGGAGAAATAATTTAATTTTGGCAGGCTTGCTAGAGTGATCAGAAGGCTCGGACTGTATTTCTTTCATCCAGGGGCTATTACTTAGGTCTTGGGCCCAACGCCCTACGGAGAGGCGACATATTGAGAGGCCTCACTGCTCCCTAAGGAGATATTCCTCCCCGGGGCGCCCCCAGGTTATTATAATGAGATTCCTGAATCATAGGGACAAGGCCCATGTCTTATGAAAGCAGAGCTCTTAAGAACCTGCACTGGAATGGAGCTGCAATTTGGCTTTTCCAGGACCAGACGCCGGCCATCCGGGAGAAGCAGAGAATATGTGATATTAAGAAAAGCTGTATCTTGCAGGAGTGAAGTTTCTGTATGCAGCATCCAGCTACTTTGGTGGTCAAGCTCCAGACAGGAGATCGGAGATTCCTGACACGAGGATGCTGCAGAGGGACTGAAAGTTGAATTTCCAGATTTATTTAGACGGCAACTGAGTCTCAAGGCAGAAGGTGTTCTGAATACAGTGGAGATCTGAACTGTTTTGCCTATAAATGACTCTTTGCTGCACCTTGGCTATGTTGAAATGACTGAGCTTCCCCCCCGACGATCTTTTGCCCGTTATGGACTTGAGGATCTTCACATGGGGGAAGGAGGACACTGGAGCTATTATGAACTGGGGGGAGAAGGGGAGTGTTATATTTTATATTTTGGCTCTTGTTTTTTTTCTGTAGAGGAGACAAGTAATTTTGTTTAATCTCACTACAGATTTGGGGGGCCTAGGACACGCTCTTGTTGGCTGGCTCATTTCGTGTTTGACACTGGATAGGAGGGTGATCGAAGGATTGGGGTTGTTTAAATGGGTTAGGGTTGGGGGAGGGAAGAGAGTCAGTCTGCATACTTGTCCACATTGGCAGTCTTGGTTGGGCGACAGGAGGGGTACATATGCCTTGATGTTTACGCTTAATATGCTATCTTGGAATGTCAAAGGTCTCAGAGGGAGGAAGAAGAGGTTAGTTGTTTTAAAGCATATTTCGAAACTGGGGGTTCAAATAGCTTTCTTGCAGGAAACCCACTTGCTTAAGGAGGAGTTGGCGTTGTTGAGGAAGCTTTGGGTGGGTCACGTTTTTGGAGAGGAGAATGCCAAAGCTTCAGGGGGTGTAGTGATTTTGATTGCTAGGGATGTCCGTTCGCCCCCCTGCAATATCAGGCGTGGGAGGATGCGCGGGGAGTCTTTGTAACGGGTACCATTTTGGGGAGGTTATTAACAATAGCTTCTGTTTATGGTCCCACTCTACCTAATCCAGATTTTTTTGCTACGTTGGAGCAGGATTTATCCAGCCTCCCATTCCACTCTTTAATAATAGCAGGGGATTGGAATCTCTGTTCCAACAACTCTCTCGATAGGATACCCTTCTAGGAAGCCGCCTAAGGCGTAGAGGTTAGCAATGTATGATTCCTTGAAGTTGCAAAAAGGACAGACCTCTTCAAGGATTTAAACAAGGGATTGCAATATGACCTTTTATTCTGGGGCTCATAAAATCCAAACATGTATTGATTTTTTGGTAAATCAGGAGGCCCTCCGAGGTTAAGAGTTTGCTGGTTTATGGTAGAATTCTATCTGACCACTCTCCAATTGACCTCTCTTGGGCAGTGGACTCATGCAAATGAAGCCCTTCAGATGGAGACTGGATGAATCCCTTCTTCTGGACGATAATATGCTACCTCATCTGGAGGAGCTCTTAAGGATATTATCCTAACTCAGATTCCTTCCCTTGACAATAAGGCCTTAGCTTGGCCCCATGTAAAGTTTTGTATGCTAGTGTAGCCCAGACCCTCACTATCAGGAGGAATAGGATGAGAAAAGCCAGGAAGGAATTTATATGGGAGCCATTAACCTCTTACTCCCCTGGAGGATCTAGTGAGGAGGTGGATCGGAACTTCAAGATTTAAGAGGTGAGATGACAGACATTTATTTAGTAAACTGGAGGCTAGGGCAGAAAGGATTCAAGCTGAGTATCTCTTACAAGGGATTTGCCAAGTAAACTTCTTGCCGCTAGAGTTAAAGAATGGGAGACCACCGTACAAATCTTTTTGGAACACCAGGGGAGGTGTAGCGGATCCATGAGCCATGGCGGATACTTTTGCAGATTACTTTGTTGAATTATATCAAGGGGCATCAGGTGTCCCCGAGGAAAGAGTGCGGGGGTTTTGGGATGATATATGTCTGCCAAGGCTAGACTCAATGCAATCTCAGGCTTTAGCGGCCCCTATATCAGAGGCTGAAATAAGAGATGTGATTAATAACTTGCCCAGGTGCAAAACACCGGGACCAGACGGCCTTACAGCCCAGTTTTACAAGACCCATGTCCAAACACTTACCCCTTTGCTTTTGGAGTTTTTTTCTAATATTATGTCAGATGGGGTTCCACACTTACCATTATATCAGGCTTACATCACACTTATTCTTAAGCCAGATAAACCCGGAGAATTAGTGGGGAGCTATAGGCCCATTGCTCTCCTGAACCAAGATATTAAATTATTATCTAAGATACTTGCTAATAGAATTTTAAAGGTTGCCCTCTAATTATTAGTCAGGATCAGGTTGGTTTCATCCCAGGCAGGACCCCATGATGCCTCTTGAAGCTTCATCATGTGCTTTTGGAGCCGCTGACTCTCCCTTAGATTTGGCACTTTTCTCCCTTGATGCTGAGAAGGCCTTGATAGGTCTCCTACTCCTTTTTATTTGCTACTATGGAAAAGGATGGGCTTTCCGAGGCCTTCTCCGGGCATTAAGAATCTCTATGCCCTCCCCACGGCCAGAGTCCTTTGCAACGGTTTCCTATCAAGAGAATTTCGTCTTGGTAATGGAACCAGACAGGGATGCCCCCTTTCCCCAATTTTATTTAATATATATTTGCAGCCCCTGTTGAGGGCAATTCAATCTGACCCTGAAGTATGGGGATTGTGGTCAAGGGGAGGGAGTTGAAGCTCTCGGTTTTTGCAGATGACATCCTTTTGCATCTCCGAGACCCGGTGTCAAGTTTTGGGAGGGTCCTTGAGATCATTAATAGTTTTTCGGTGGTCTCGAATTATAAGTTGAACCTGAATAAGACTCAGGTTCTTCCTCTTACCCAGCATCTATATAAGGCAGATCTGGAGTCCTGGCAACTGAAATGGGCTCCAGATGGTATAAAATATCTGGGTATCTGGGTTACGCCTAATTTGCACCAGGGTGTTGAGGTAAATTTGAATAATATTCTGATAGCAGCTAGAGTGGACCTGGATAGGTGGAATAAGCTCTCCTTAAATTTTACGGCCAGATTGGAGTTAATTAAGATGAACTTATTGCCTAGGTTTCTGTATCCCATATACTTGTCCCCTTAGGTAATTCCCCAAATCTGGTTCATCAGAATACAAAAACTATTTTCTGACTTCCTATGGAATTTTAAACCCCCAAGGAGGAAACACTCGGTTCTTCGGCTTCCCTCTAGTTTAGGGGTTTTAAGTTTCAGATCTTCATTTGTATTATGTAGCTGGGCAATTATCTATAATGACTCGATGGAATAGTTACTCTGAGGAGAGGGCTATACTCCAGTCTGGTGACATACTGAAAGCAAATCTTGTTGGATAAGGGTATTTCCCTGATTCACTCCTTTTCATTAACCTAGCCGATTTGCGGATATAGGTAAGATTCCCAATATTTAAGACAGTCCTGGCTTGGTGGTCTCTTTATCCCCAACTTAAAAAAGATCCAAAGGGCTGTAGAGATCAACCCTTTTCTGGTAATCCCAATATGAAGATCGGTGGCTGGATAATTGGAATTATTGGCTCCTAACTTGCTAATCTTGTCTGGGCAGACTTTATTCTAGATGGTAAAGTGGTGTTTCCCCTCAGTGTAGTGACATTAACTTCTTTAAGAGGATTCAGGTTGCTAAAATGTTGCAGAAACTACAAGGGATATCTTACCTCCTCAGGAACCCCATTTACATGGATAACCTTAAGGATCTTAAGGATGCGCATAGACCTCTGTCAGCTGCGTACAATGTACTTCTGAGCTTTTTAGAAAAGGGTTCTCTGTGAGGGTTGCCTACTGGGAAAAAAAGGTCTCTCCTCTGAGACCGGATTGGGATGTGATCTGGAAGAGTAGCTTACATACCTATTCCCAAATATAGAACCATGCAACTTTTTATATCTTCTAATTTGTACTATACCCCCTCTAAACTCTGTGCTAGGAGGCTTAGACAGACAGACCAATGTTTTAGGTGTGGATTGAGTCCGGGAGATACCTTGCATATATTCTGGGATTGCCCCAAGATATCTCCGCTTTGGGTTCAGGTTAAGCAGAATATGGACCCCCTTTTAAATTATGCAGAGTTTATTCTCCCTGAGATTTGTATTTTAGGGGACATGACCCAAATCCCACAAGTGCAGGCTAGATGTCATATAGCACTGATGTCTGCTTTGATTAAAGCTTTTGTTTTGAAGCATTGGAAGAGTGATTGTATTTATACATATGATCAGTGGATAGCCGATCTTATGAGGTCTTTAGGCAGGCTAAGATGGCAAATGTATCGGGACGGTAGAAAAGGAACATATATTAAGAAATGGGGAAGTTTAGAGGCAATATATTCGCTTCAACTTAACCTACCCATTCGTCGGTCTGTCTGTCTGTCTAAGTGTAGATCATTGTAGTGACGAGTTAACAAAACAATAATTTGTGATATTTATATTGGGACTAAATGGGATCTTTCTTCTTTTAATCTTATGTTTGGAGGATTTGGTGCATCAGATTGCTTACCCAATAGGGATACCTTAGTGTGGACAGGTATAAGACTGCCAACAGAGGTTTTTTAGGGCTCTCTCTCTTCCTCGGGACACAGCTGCAGGTCTGACCCCATTAGATTATAGGGCTCTTGGAACAATAGGCCCTTTGGCTTAGGCTCAATCTTTATGTTTAGTGGTCTTTGTTTTGTTTTCCCTAGCATGAGCGATATTTATCTTGGATATTATTATGACTGTATGAATGTTTGGATATGGGGAGGTGTTCTCTGCAGCTGTGATTGTATATAGATTCTGTATATAGTTCACCTGCTCAGTTTTGAGGTGGGTACCCCCGGTTGGCCGGGGGGCTGTGGCTTGTCTGTCTGTACTTTCTCCTTTTGTCTTGTCCTTTTTTTCTTCTCTGAAAGTAAAATCTAATAAAGATGGGTTTAAAAAATTGGGACTAGAAGCAATGTCACAAAATGGAGCCCTATTTGGAAGGGTAAATAGATGTTTGTGATAAAACCGAAAGAACACAGTAGAACCAAACTGGGTCATGTTATGTTTAATATCTCTCCTACTGTGGCACTACAAATTAGGGGCTTGATGTGAACCTTTTAACAATTCAACAAAAGTTACAGGGTGTCAATGTGCAGTAGGTATGAGTCTGTTGAATACTGTATTCATGCCTATATATATATATATATATATATATATATATATATATTTGTAAAATGGGTAACAAAAACTACAAATCCAATGTTCTGTATGTATAAAACACATCACATGACCGTGCATATATCAGACCGTGACCGCACAGCTGCACTCTCCCAAAACAATTTTGCCATTTTATGAGATAGATAACCCACTCTAGAGTGTGCTGTCATGCTCTGATATATGCAAGACTTGGGTGGTTGATGCACTCGGCCTGTGGCCTCATGTGTAACAACACACTCCAAGGTGTGCATATATCAGAGAACAACCACACACCTAAGAGTGGGTTATCTATTACATAATACACACACACACACACACACACACATATGACAAAACATCAGTGCAGAACCACTGATACAAGCGGCAACCTATGGGGCATTGGCAATAAGACCAAATTTCAAAGAACTACAAAATTAAACATTCCACTATAATGCAAAGCATCATGGTATGTGGTTACAAATCTCCATGAAATTTTAGGTTGGTACAGCTTAAAGTAAGAATGCATGATGACAAAATTTCTCTCACACAAAGCGTGCAAACAGACAGACACATGTTACCAAGACTCATCAGTGTGCCTCACCTGTATCACAGCCCAAGGGGAAATAAACCTAGTTGGTCTTACAGATTAGGGCCATGGTGAGCACCAAAAAAAAAAAAAACTAAAAGAGAAAGAACATCAGTGTGGAAGCACAGAAGCAAGGGTTACCCCAATGGGCACTGGCAATAAAGCCAAGTTTCAAAGAACTACAATATCACACATGCCACCATAATGTAAAGCATCATGGGATGTGCACACACAATATGCCTGTGTGTGTGCATTTAAAATTGGTAACTGGGAAATGCACACTAAGCCAAGGATTATTTCTAGGTGAGACCCAGGGAGAGCGGTACAAGGAGACAGATACAGACAATGGAAAAATGCAGTCAATCTAAACAAAACACTGTCAGGCAGTTACTTACTACCCAGGCCAAGTGAACAGTAGGCAACAGATAACATTACAGTGGAATTAAGAAACAGGCAGTAATTACAGTCCATAGCAATATATACAGTGAATAATTTACCTATAAAGAGTGGAGGTATGAAGTACTGGAAGCAATATAAAATGAAACTAGCAAATTTCAGTGCAGCTAGGAGGGGATGAGGTGGGAGTATGTAAAAAATTACACAAGCCCAAACGTGCTGGCAGGTGGCAAGAGTAAGGTGGGTGAGACAGCACAGAGGCTATAAACAACTCAGAAAGGTGGGGTCATTGAACAGAATTCTCCTGTGTCAAATATAAATTCATTCTAAAGAGACAGATTTGTAGGAACATGGTAGAGTGGAATTTCATTCAGTTATAAGAAAGATGCAAGAGGCATTTCATTTATTGGAGTCTATAATAAAGGTTTCCTAATCCCCATGAAATCAAATAATTGTGTAGCAAAGTACAATATAACACATATGTGTGGCAAATCATTAAACTCCGCATAATCAATTGTCTGTCTATACCCAACAGGCACCCAGGCATTATCTGGCCCCTTCTTACCTGCTGCAGGTGGAGCATGTTTCTTGGCAACATACTCTGTATACCATGAGGGATCATTCTCATAGTCATGTTCATCTGCCATCTTTTACAACTGAACTGTGGCTTCCTCAGCAAGCTTCAGAAGTACACAGTGGGTGTCACATTTAACAGGAAGTAATATGTGAGTAAACCACCAAAAGGGTTGGCTGATGATTGCACAAACCAACAATAGATATTTTAATGGTACAATAGAAGCAGAAGTCAAATGTGGCTTGTGTGAGGTTATCAAACAAAACAATGAAGTGTGTGAAATAGATGTTGAAGTGGAATAAGAGGACTCCATACTTGAGGTCAAGCATGAAATGATTTTATTTGTTTCTTACACACATTGCTACTATATCACTTCCTTGGAACTCTTTATAACTAAATGGTGTAAGTAGTAGTAGCAGCAGTAACAATCTTTGGAGCAGATTCCAGGATGACTGGCATAACTTGTATGCAGCTGCGAGTTACGCCAGTCGCCCCTACCCCAGGGACCCAACACTGTATTCCAGAAGTGGCAGGGTCCAAGAACTTGCGACATGCATGATACACCATCTGTGGGCTACCACCACACACATGGCATATCACAGTCATATGTCACAACTCGCTGCTGGTGACAGGCACTCTCCCAATGCCCCCCCACCCAGGACCACCTCTGCATGCACCAGGGGGCACATAGGGGCAGGACACATGGCACAGACATCTGGGGGGTGCACATAAGAAATGGACCCCCAGAGTCCCAGATGTTCAGGGGTTGTAAGGTAGGGATGTGCCAGAGAGGGCTTGGGAGATGATATGCCATCATTGCTGTGGCCCTGTATGGCAGCATTCGATGGTGACAGCCATCAAATGCTATGTAGGACAACTCCAAGCTGTTGGAACTTATATATGCCACTGCACCTCTCAGAATTGCAACTGTGGGTTATGACAGCCACTCTCCTGGAATTGGGCAGAGTTGTTGTTGTAAGCTGCAGTTGTGCCAGGCATTGTGAGCTGCGGTGTAGTGGGTGGCATAACCCGAGATTGTCACAGCCAGCATCCACCATAGCACAAGTCACCACTTAGAATTGCAACGGGTGTAATGCATGGCATAAGTCAAGAGATACACCATGGGGTTTGGCGTATCTCACCTTACGCCGGCATAGCCTGTCCTGGAATCGGGGCCCTTTATTTTTATGCAGGAATAGAATGGTACAATCACACTGTTAGACCCCAAGGCTCCTATTTACAAGGTGGTCATGTTTATAGGTTTAAAATTACATATGTAAGTAGATAAAACAAGACATAGTGCATGTACTTAATAATTATAACAAAACCACCAACATTGCATTTATCCAATTATCATTGCTAGGACTGTCTGAGATAACATTTCATCTATTACAAATGTAGCAGACAGATTTTTAATTTTTTTTTGCTGTGTCAAACATTTTAGAGGTCATAGCTGCACTTTTCAAAGATGGGACAGCATTCTCAATGTGGTGGTCATTAACTCAGAAAGAATAGATGGAGTGTGGGTTGGGGAATGACTGTGGTCCAGCCACACTACTATATGATTTTAGTTTGCCCTGGACATCAGAAAGCCTTCATCTATGGCTGAGGAGTGAGACTTCAGAAAAGTGGATTTCGATCAAATGAGGCACTAGTCCTGCTAGCTGGGGCAGACAGGATTGAAGAAGTAGTAGAAAGATAGTGGGGTCATAAAAGATGCCATTCTTGCAGCACACACAACAGTTATCAACAGAAATAAGTATGAGACCAATTTAGTTCTATGAAATGATCTGAGAGGTAGCCTTTATAAAATGCAAAGAAAAACAGGGAGATAAGGAATAGGGTGAGTGCCTAAAAAAAAGAAAACTAGAAAGGCCAAGAGAGCAGTCAAGATCACAATGGCAGACGCAGAAATGAATAGTGCCCAGAGGTCAAAGAAGGTGAAAATGAGTTTTTTTTTAAAACATGTAAACAAAAAAAGAAAGATGGGATGGGGTAGTGTCAGGCTAAAGAAGGGGCAGGGTAATACAGGAAGATGGGCAGAAGGCAGCTCTGCTGAATGACTTCTGCTTGGTATTCACTATGGAGAACAATGGGACCTTACCAGAGAGTGGTATAAATATAGCTGATAGAAGGGTCACAGAAATGATGCTGCAGAAGTATACCAGTGAAAGAGTCAGAAAAGGGTTAACAGCCTTGAAGGTAAATAAGTCTCTGGGACTGGATAAGATGCATCTTAGGATACTAAGGGAACTGGCATCAGTGCTATCCAAACCCCTGGTGGGGCTATTCAATAGCTCTTTGCAGCAAGGAGTGATTCCCAAGGACTGGTGTATGGTAGCCATAGTTCCAGTACACAAGAGATGGTACAAGGAGCAGCTGGGAAGCTACAGACCATGAGCCTTATATCTACTGTAGGGAAACAGATGGAGACACTAGTCAAAAAGGCCATAGTGAAATACATGGAGAACAGTGAGCTTCAAGATAATAAGCAGTAGGAGATTGTTTTCAAGGACCGGAGGATTCTGAACATAGTTTTGCTACTCTAGGGAGGAAACAAGGAGCAGCTCAGAAACTAAAGACCATCTGCTGTATCTCCATTGTAGAGAAACTGACAGAGATGCTAGTCAAAGAGGACCTAATGAAATACCTGGAGAACAATGGGTGTCAGGGTAGTAGTAAGCTTGGATGTTTAGCAGGGAGGTGTCACACCAGCTTGTTATTATTCTTTCACTATGTAACCAGGGTAGTTGACAAGGGGCATGCAGTAAATGTGTTATACTTAGACATCAGCAAGGTATTAAACTCAGTGCCACACCAAAGACTGCTGAAGAAGATAGGGGATCTGGGTACAGCTAGGGAAAAGTAAAGTGGGCAAGGAGTTTGTTGGATAGGAGGCAGCAGAGAGTTGAGGTGTATGAGTTCAGATCATGGGAAAGAGAGTGCATCAGTGGAGTACTGCAACGATCTGTCCTGGGCCCAGTCCTCTTCAATATGTTCATCAGCAATATAGGAGTGGGAATCCAGGGCAAGTTGTGTCTATTTGCAGATGACACTAAACTCTGTGGTACAGTTGACAATGTGGAGGGGATAAAAGAATTGCAGAGAGAGACCTGAAAAGGCTGGAAAATTAGTTCAAAATTAGTTCAAAGTCAGGTATCTGAAATTCAGTTATAAGAAGTGAAAAACGATTCACTTAGGAAATAAAAAAAAACATAGCAGAATATAAGATTGGAGGAGGTCTGCTAGACACACAATGAAGGGATTCCAAAAGTGAGGTTTCTGACAGGCCCTTACCTAGTATAAAGTTATAGAGATCCCAGAGTAAGAGGACTAAAGCTTTTTAAATATTTTAGAAAAATTTGCAGTAAACCCATTGGGCCCAGAGATTTATTGGGTGTTAAATTATTAATAGCTTCCTCTATTGCTTTTGGATCCACAGGTTTTGTAATTTCTGTGGCTTGATCTGGTGATAATACAGGACATGTGAATCTTTCCAAATAGGCCTTACTATCCTCAGAGGAAGGTAGATTTTTGCCTTGGGCCATATAGATGGCTATAATACTTTTGAAATTCTTCCAGTATCTCTTTAGGGTTAGTTTTAACCTCCTTCACGTCTTACATAATCAGTTCTATTAATCTTAATTGTTCCTGGTAATTAAGTCTGTTGGCTAATAGTTACTGGGTTTATCACCTAGATATATGTATGTAGCTTTACTTTTAATTATAGCAAATTCTGCCTTTTCTTTAGTAGCTTATTTATTCCTTTCAGGAACTTGAAGGTCTCAAGGATATCCTCCCCTTTCTTCTGGTTTAAGTAAATATGTGTTCAGTGCCTTTAGGCGATCCTCATAGAATCTGTCTCCCTTGCTCTGAATCATCTCGGTACCCCACTTGTGACTTTCATCTCTTCTATGCTTCTATGGATTCCAGGTGTTGCACTATCCTTTCTTTAAGGAGTGCCTCCATAATCTTGCCCACTACTGAGGTAAGACTGACTGGTCTGTAGTTCCATGCCTCCTCCCTGCTACCACTCTTGTGGAGCAAGATCACATGAGCCCATCTCCAATCTTCTGGGACCTCTTCTGTGCTCAGAGACATACTAAACAGTTCTGATAATGGCTCTGCTAGTTCCACCCTTAGCTCCTTTAGTACCCTGGGATGTATGCCATCAGGTCCCATTGCCTTGTCCACCCTGAGCTTATCGAGCTCTTGTGGGAGCCATTCTTTTATGATGGGCCTAGTGCACACCTCCCTCCTCCCTGTGTCCATGGTGCTGAGCTGTGGGCCCTACCCTACCTTCACCTCAGTAAATACTGAGCAGCAGTATCTATTTAGGATAGATGCCTTTACATGGTCCTCCGCCTCACACACACCCTTATCCCCTTTGATCTTAAGAATACCCTCTCTGGACTTTCTGCTTTCACTAATGTAAGTAAAGAAAGTCTTGGCACCTTCTTTTACTGATTGTGCTAGTGTTTCCTTGGTTTGGACCTTTGCCTGTCTTACTGCCTTTCCTGCTTCCCTTAGGGAAGTTTGGTATGCCTCCCTACCTTCATCTCGCTGCCTTTCCTTATATTTCCTGAAGGCCAGCCTTTTGGCTCAGACCATTTCTGCTACTGTTTTTGAGAACCAAAGTGGTTTCCTTCTTCTTTTGCATTTCCTTTTGTCTCTAACACAGTGAGATGTTGCTCCAAGTACTGCATCCTTAATGCTTGCCCACTTTGCCTGTATCCCCTCACCTGTATTTCTTCTTGCCAGGGCTAGCTTAACTCTGTTGGCCATTTGATCAAACTCATCTCCTCTGAAGTCCCATATTTTGGCCTTGGAATGTGATGATATAGTTCTAGTGGCCAAATTGAACCATACCATGTGATGGTCTCTGGTACCCAGGTGACCTTCTACCTGGAGATCTGTGATCCTAGGCAAAAGAGTCATGCCACTGCCACACTTAGTATCCTTAATGTTTACAACTCTCAACTTGAACAAGTTTCTTCCTTTAAATACCTAGACATTACTCTGGACTCTTCCCTCACCTACCCCAAGCACATCCATAATGTCTCCTCCGCTATTAACTCCAGGCTGAGGGTTCTATACAGGCATAAAAGGTGCTTACCCCCTGAGGCTCTCTGCCTAGCTGTAAATGCCTACATCCTCTCACTGATACAATATGGGCTTGTTATATATGGTGCTACCAAGACTACTGCCCTCTGCTGCATCTTGGTTGCCCTAAACAAGGCATGCTGCTTGGTCACTGGTTGTGACTGGATGACTCACCCCTGTGACCTTTATCAATGCTTCTCTTGGCTTAACCTTCAGGGTAGGCTAAAATAACACACCTGCCTACTCACCAAAAAGACCACATTGGGTAATGCCACCCCCCTGGGCATTCACAACCTGCTACCACCTGCTTGGCTTACCTGTAGCTCTTTAAAAACATTATTCAATGTCCCTCACTGTTGGACCTCCCTGGGGCAATTGTCCTTTCACTACAGAGTCCCCCTCTGGCTAAATGCCATCTTGGATGAAATTTCCACTGTTGGCAAGTTATGCCCTTTCAAAGTCAAGTTAAGGGAGGCCATCATCACCTCTATCCTCTGTGACTATTCTTAACCCCTATTACCTGTCACCCCAGGGATGCTGAACTATGTTCTGTCATGAGTCCATGGTGTGTCCCCTGTATATTACTTGCTTCACTTTGCTTATGACTATGTACATACTTCTATAGCTTCCTGATGCTCCTTTGGCCAGCTATGTTTAATCCACTGCTTAATACTGATGCATTTGTTTTTTCAGTTGTTTAACCAGGCATAGCACACTAAGCTGAAAGCTTTTTTACGGGATGACCTGGGAGCACAGGGAAGTTAAGTGACTTGCTCAGGGTCACACAGTATGTAAGTGGAAGCTGTGGGATTCAAACCCAGGTCTGGTCTGCTGGATGTCACTAGATTTGCAGCTCAGAGTCTTAAACCACTGTACTCTGCTGCCTTCCCATTTCTGATTATGTATATTATGTATTTTGTATATTATGTATATATTTTGATTATGATTTTGTATTTATTTGTATGCTTCCATGCATTGATATCATTGGAAAAACAAAGCAGTAAATAATATCGTGGGCAGCACATTGCAGGCAAACAGATCACCTGGAACAAAAGTCACCATGTGAAACTTCACATGTGTGGACAGGGTCCTGTGCAACAAAAGCAGGAGGGCAGCAGCATGCGGCATTCAAGGGTTGGGCCAGAGGCAGAGGGAGTACCCAGGAGACCAAAGGCAACACAAGAATCCCATTGGAGATGATGCAACCATGATCAGAAATAGTTGGATATGGACAGCAGTTTTACAGGTACGAGGGGATGGCCATGACAATTACAGGAGCACCACACCCCTACATACAAACAGGGCATCGTAAGCACAGCCAGGACACACTAAGACAGACAGGACTGCCAATCGCTCTGCAACCATGTTGACACATGTGCAACATCACATCGCCCCCCCCCCAGTTTAGTTAGCATGCTTAAAGTACAGGGGGAAGTGACTTACATGCATAACTGATGCAGCACAGGAGTAACCCACCCCACCAATGTGATGGACTGCAAGCGGGACTCCGAGGGTGACAAGGGGACATGCATGGAATCCCCTATCGATAGCACACATTCAGAGGTAATGGAGGGGTGCACCACAGGGCTTGTTCTGCCTGTTCACTGCTCACGCAGATCTGTCCTGCGATGGTATTACCGGGCTTTATTATTGTTCATGATGTACTGACCACAGTAGTTTGTTCTGCGACTATATGTTCCACAATGTTAACACACAGAACCTATTTGTGTAGCTTCTCATTGATCCTTTGGCCATCTATGTTTAATTCACTGACACAGGGTCTACACCACTAGATCATCTGTAACTCTGATCCAGGGCATCTCCCCTATGCTATGTATTTGTTTTCTGTCAGACCTTGATTTTCCATGTGCAATATCAGAATAATCCTGATGTAGAGCCTTTGTAAAGCAGTCTATGACTCAAATGGTTGTAATTCTGATTCTTTTCAATAAACAAACAAAATATATATCACCCTGATATTGCTCTGCCTCCAGGCCTCCACCTGGGGGCATCCCATGCCAGGTAATCATGCAGCCCCACCCTGGGAGAGGATAGCAGTCCATCAAATGCTGGATCCTCTTCCTTCCCAGATGACCCTAGATGACATTCCTGAACCTGGATTGCCAGGATGGGACAAGGTAAGGCACAAGGTGCTTCAGTCCTTAGTGCCACCATGTCAGATTAGTTTTTTGTCCAGTTTGCAGGACTTTGCACTTCTTGGCATTGAATCCCAGCTGCCAAATTCAGGACCACTACTATATCTTTTCCAGGTCCCTCCTCATGCCCTCCACACCCTCTACACCCTTCATTGTTTCCACTCTATTGCTAAACTCATTAACTGCAAATATAGAGACTTTCATCTAGCTCTTCCCCTTATGTCTCCTGGTGAGGGTTCAAGAGAGAATTGGATAGGGTTAAAGGGAGGGTCGTGGTCAAGGAGGGGGTGGGCCCACTTTAATTTCTGGATCAGAGATTACTTGAGCTGAGTCGATAAACCATAAGGCCTTTGTCTACTGCTATTTCCTATGTTCATATAAGCCAAATAGAATTCAGTTATAGAAAAACTCAATATACATAATATAGGCATTCAACTGCCATGTAATACGTATATGGATTTTGCAATTTGTGTCTCTTATGATGTAACAAAGGTCCCTCTTATTACTTAGGCAGACAGAACTACTCAGTTTTACAATGTGGTTTTAGGGTTTCCAACACTAAAACCCCACTCCAAAGCTAAAAAAAATCAGGGGTGCAGTCTTCCTTGGGGATGTCAACCTAAAGCTGACCCGGTTCTATACACTCCTGGAATATACATATCTAATGGGGTGAGCATTAGGGTTGACAACCCCAAGAAAGACTGGACCTCATATTTCTTTTAGGAATGGATGTGGGGCTTAGGGTTGAAAACCTTGAAACCATACTTCCCAACTTGTTTTTGCTTTAGACTGAAATCTAGATGTTGCATTAACAGTTATTTTTTGCAAATAATTTCCTTACTGTTTGAGATAGTATAATCAAATTCTTATTTTCCTGTGGGAGTTCAGAGCCCCCTCTGAGCCCTGTGCTCCCATCCATCCATAGTTTTTGAGATAGAGTAATCATATCCTTCTTGCCTGTAGGAGCTGTTGCAGTAGAAGTGCAGGGCATAGAGGCTTCTGTTTTTATATTTGTAGGAGAATAGCAACCAAGCTGTCAGCATAGCCTGCTTATTACCCCACCCCTTGAGTCCAGAACTAAAAATGTTCAAATGCTTACCCAAATGTGAGTCCGTACACCACTACAGTGTCATTCTATGCCACAGGTACAAAAAGACAGTTTTGTGATGTTTTGAAAAGTGCCAGCTGTTACATTCATGAGGTGGTATAAATAAATGGTTATGCTGAAAATGTGGGGTCAAACTATTTAAAATTACCAATCTTATCAGCAACAATACCAAAATTTCAATGATGCATACGACTGCCAATTTTACATATTCTGACCACAAATTTTCAACATATTCTTCTTATAACCCCACCTCTAGAACAAGGGCAGTGAACATTTTCAAATGCCACCTGAAAGGTGATTTTGACAAGCAACTGTGAAATCAACTTGGGGGGGTTATAATTCCAGTGCAATTGTTCATGAGGTGGGGTCTCAAAAAGGTGATGTTGAGTATTTTGTGTAAAAATATGCAATAATTGCAAAGTTATGCATTACAGTTGAAAATCCCATTGAAATACACTGAACCACACTTACCTAACTTTCTAATACAGCAGCAACAGTTCCAGCAGCAAGATGTGTGTTCCATCAGAAAGTGAATCTTAACCCTGGAACCTGTTTAGTTGAATGGGGGGTGTCTAGAAGTGTGGAGGGTGTTGTGTGATGATGATCATTTGGAGGTCAGGGGAGTCAGATCAGCGAGGTACCATTTTCTTTTTTATAGGTTTTATAAAAAAAGACATTGCGTAAATATTTTCTTTCTTTATTCAAGATGGCAATCAGAGGGTGGTGGCTGGGGTACCACTAGACACCAGGGAATGAGAATCATTAATGAGGATGGTGATCAGAGGGTGGGAGTGTCACTAGACACCTGGGAAATAATAAAACATACATGGATGGCAATTGGTGGGTGGGAGTGCCACTAGACAACAGGGAAAATGCATTAATTACAGGATGGTGATGTGAGGGTGGGGAAAGCCACTAGATACCAGGAAAATAATAAAACATACAGGGATTGTGGTCGGAGGGTGGGGGATGCCTCTAGACATCAGGAACACATTTAATAATTATGGGGATGGTGATCTGAGGGTGAGGGGAGTCACTAGGCTGGCACCCAGCCAGCCACTGACCAAGACCAGGACACCCACCTGCAGCTCCTTGGAAGCTGCTTGTCCCTGAACAGGGCAGTTCCAGCTCACCCATGGTCGGCCGGCACCCAGCCAGCCACCGACCAAGACCAGGACACCCACCTGCAGGTCCTTGGAAGCTGCTTGTCCCTGAACAGGGCAGTTCCAGCTCACCCATGGTCGGCCGGCACCCAGCCAGCCACCGACCAAGACCAGGACACCCACCTGCAGCTCCTTGGAAGGTACGGGAAAGCGCAGCCAATCAGAACACGGGTGCTTCCAGCAAACCCACTCTGACTGGCAGGAGTTTTCCCCTGCTATAGACACCTGGCACTTTGTTAGACTTTCCATAGAACTAAGCACATTTCTACTGTGTTATTAGGAGTTTTTCTACTGTATTAGCCGGATTGTAATTTCTACTACTGTTTTAAATTGCTTACACCTCTTCTGTCTGACTGCTATTCCTGCAGCGCCCCCCATCCAAGCACTCTGCCTTGGCTCCGATAAGTCTAACTACCTTTTTTTTTTTTTTTATTAAGTGGCTAGTTTTCCATTAGCAGGTTATACAGACCTGCCACTAGAGGGATTCTTGGTCTTCTACATAAATCACCGTATTCTTTCGTGGGCAATATGGCCTGCATTATCATTCTACTTCTTTCCCGGTTCTGCTACAAGGGGACTTGAGTCTGAAGGGTGGATGGCCACCAACAAGCTGCTCCTGATCTCCTTGTTCCCCTTTCTGTATTTTCTCATCTATGTTTTAAATGGGTACCTAGGTGGGCAAATTTCTTGCCTAGAAAATATTGCACTAATACAAATCATGAGACCACTCAATCTGGGACCATGGCTCTCCTTATTGTGTTTTTATTGCTCCTAAGGTGCAGAGTTTTCAGCAATACAGTGCAATTCGAAGTACCTCTATGCAATTCAGTTCTCCAATGTACCTTATCAATACCTAATGTTATAACAGTCTACCGTGCAGACACTCTGTCATTCTCCTCTCCCCTTTTAGCCTATTCCCCCCGGTTAGCCTACACCCCTTTGCTACTGTCCTCACCTATGTCTACCCAAGCACTTACATTGATCACAATCAACTGTCAATACAGTGGCGCCGCTTCCTACGCAGCACGCATATGGGTTGTCAGAAAGAAATAAAAAGCAGTCTCCATTCTTATAAGCTCCTTAAAGAAAGTTATACTTCTGCTTCTTCTCTGCTCAGGAAATGTGGAGCTCAACCCTGGCCCCTCCTACAACTTACCTCGCCTATCGATTTTGCTGAGGTCACAGGTCTCAAAATGATGATGGTCAACATTTTAAGCCTGCCTAAAAAACTTGTACAGCTGCAAGCCTGGGCTGCACACGTTAACCCAGACCTTGTCATAATTACTGAGTCATGGTTAAAAAAGACGAACACTGATCAACAAATGTCACTGCAGGGCTACAATTTATTTAGAGCAGATAGAGAGTCTAGAGGCGGGGGTGTGGTTATCTATGCCAAATCTAAGTACTTGGTCACCAATATTAGTTGCAAATCTCTAGACAAGGAATTTGAGTTAGTTTCGCTGAGCCTTCATCTCCCCTCCTCGGAATGTATCACTATCCTAGGTGGCTATAGACCTCCGTCTGGTGGTGATGAAGTCCTTAATCTTTTGAAATCCATGTTCGCAGATGCAAAAACTGAAACAATATTTCTAGGAGATCTAAATATGGACTGGCTGTCACCTAAATCACATGGCCTCAAATCCCTTTGTGATGAGCTAGGTCTTGGGCAATTAGTCAGAGAACCTACTAGGAAAAACACTCTAAATACTGCCAACAGTTCCATTCTAGATGTGGTATTAACCACCCATCCACACAAAATATCTCATTTGGCAGTGTTTCACAATGACATGAGCGATCATGGAATTGTTGCTTGCATAAGATCTCAAATTAAAGCCCGGCCGCAACCCATCTTTATAACAAAAAGATCCTTTCGCAAATTCAGTGCAGTAAACTTCCTATCTGACCTGAGCATGATCAGATGGCAAGATCTTTACCTAGCCAAAGATGTCAACAAGGTAGCTTGCATCCTTAATGACAAACTCACTACAATAATAAATAAGCATGCCCCTTTCATCAAAGTAAGGGTGCGGAACAATTCCAATCCCTGGTTCACCTCGGATCTCAAGGCAGTCCTTATAGCTCGAGATAAGCTCTGGGCTAAAGCTAGACATTCCAAAGAATCTTCGATTGGCAGACCTTTAGAACAGCCAGGAATAACTGTGTGAAAACTTCACTCTGCTAAAGCTAACTATTATATTTCTACTCTCAAACAAGCTAAAGGTAACCCTCATAAAATATGGAAGACTATCAGAGCTATAGAAGGACGGCCCATGGCCCCCTCTGTCCCAACAAAGATAGTCACAAGTGGCAAGATTGTGAAAGCAAGTCCCTAATCCTGGAGGAACTTAACTCCCACTTTGCCACAGCTGGATTAGCTTTTGACTCGTCACCTTATGCTGGTGCTGCGGTGAGCCAGCATACCCTCCCTCCAGATCTAGTCCTGGACCCAGTCCTTTCCAACTGCGTGAGATAACTTATAAAGAAGTAGAAGATTCTCTTCTTAACTTAGGCACCAAAAAAAGTGCAGGGGACGATGGCTTGGAACCCTTTTTCCTAAGGTCAGGCTATGCCCATCTCACTGCCCCAATTCTCCACATCTTCAATCTTTCCATTACATCTGCTGCTGTGCCGTCCCTGCTGGAAATCAGCACATATCCTCCTCTATTTAAATCTGGTGACCCATTCAATGTAAACAACTATAGGCCTATCTCCATATTGCCTATCCTTTCTAAAGTTCTCGAAAAACTGATCCATATTCAGTTAAAATCTCACTTGGAAACCTTCTCTCTCATTAACCCAGCTCAATCTGGCTTCCAGGCTAATCATAGCACAATCACTGCACTAGCAAAAGTAACCAATGATTGGATCGCTGCCATAGATGCTAAGAAGGTAACTGGTGCAGTCTTTTTGGACCTCAGCAAAGCTTTTGATACTGTTGATCACAAACTATTAGTCAATTGCCTTGCAAAGTTAGGTGCCACATACCATACCACCCAGTGGTTCTCTAGCTACCTAACTGGAAGATTCCAAAAAGTAAAGGCGGAAGGCTTTTTTTCTGCTGCCTTGCCAGTTGCAAGAGGAGTCCCCCAAGGATCCATCTTAGGCCCTATCTTGTTTTCTCTGTACATCAATGACTTAGATGCTAACATATCTACGTCCAATCTGCACTTTTTTGCAGATGATACTGTGTTGTATACTTCTGGCTCATCGTTATCTGAAGTCAAGGGAGTGCTTCAAGCGGACTTCGCACAACTTGAGCATAATTTAATAAAGGCAAAGCTTCTGCTCAATGCCAAGAAGACTAAAGTGATGATATTCTCCCGCAGTGCTGTCTCAGGCCCCCCAATACTCTTGCCCAAGACTTCATTGTCACCACACTAAACGAGCCTCTGGAAGTTGTAACCAAATTTAAATATCCAAGTATCTGGATCAACAATAAATTATCTTTCATTGACCACATCAAAGATGTCTCTAGAAGGTTAAAAGCAAGGTTAGGTTTCTTCTACAGAAATAGACCCCTTTTCCCCCTTGAAACTCGAAACAAGCTTGTACAGGACACTTTTCTCCCCCTACTCGACTATGGCGATGTAATCTATTCCTCCACCACTCTTGCAAATCTAAGTAAACTGGACATCCTTTGTCACCGTGTGTTACGGTTCATTACTAACTCCCCTTACCGTTCGCACCACTGTGACTTATATGCAGCTGTTGGTTGGACATTCCTTACTACTAGACACCTGTTCCATGCTGGGCTATGGACTCTTAAACTGCTCCTGCAGAAATTGCCAAGCTATCTCTCTTCCTTATTAGTATCTCACATAGTGCATACTCGTTAAGAAAATCTGACTTTATTATGCTTGACATACCAAGGACACGGACTTCCTTTGGTAAGCATTGCTGTGCATATCCCTTCCTCCATTTGGAACCAATTACAAACCGTACTGAAACTAACTAGCACAGTTTCAATAAACTTCTACAAATCACTAAGTTCAGCCAAAATAAAAGACACCTGTAACTGTCATTAAGTCTCTTCCATCCCCATGTGTGCCATATTTATCCACTGGTAAGGTATAATTGATTAGTCATATTAACTGCTTTCCCTTCCCCTTCTACTCCAGCTTTATCTTTGCTTACGCTCCACTGCTACTCTATCAAATCTCTCCTCCCTCCCATATCAGTTGTAGACTGTTGTTTGTCCTAGCTGCCAAAATACTGTATATTTGATGACACACCAGTCATCATGTTTCATTTATCAGTATGCGACCTATAAGTCTCTTCCCTGTCACATATCAATGTTTACCACCTGAGGTCACCCTATGTGGTACCCTTGTATGTATATCCAGCCTGCATCATGTAACGTGTATTTCATGTATATACTGTTATTACCTATCTGTGTTTGTACTTTAAGTGTTTATGTCACAGGACCTCCTTGTGAATGAGCTTGCTCAATGGAGTTTTCCTGCAATAAACTTGAACTTGAAAACTTGAACTTGAAACTAGACACCTGGGATATATTTAATAATTACGGGCACAGTGATCGGAGGTGGGGGGTCACTAGACACTCAGGACAGATTTAATAATTACCCTGATGGCAATTGGAGGGTGGGGAAACCACTATACACCATGGATAAATTAAATAATTAATGGAATGTGATCTGAGGGTGTGGTTCCCACTAGACACAAGGGGAAAACTTTAATAATTATGTAGACAGTAATTGGATGGTAGGGGGCTCCACTAAACACCATGGAAGAATTTAATAATTATGGGGATCATGATAAGCTGCTGGGGGGGGGCACCACTAAATACCAGGGAAAAATGTTTTAATTATGTGGAGGGTGATTAGAGGATGGGGCACCACTTGACAACCGGGAAAAAAATAATAATTATGAGGATGGAGATCAGAGGGAAGGGGTGCCTCTAGACACCAGGGATACATTTAACATTTACAGGGATGACAATCATAGGGATGAGAGTGCCACTACACACCGGGGATAAATCAAATAATTATGGGGATGGCAATAGGAGGGTGGGAGGTGCCACTAGACACCAGGAAAATAATAAAACATACAGGGATGGTGATCAAAGGTAGGTGGTGCCACTAGACACCAGGGAAAAATGTAATAAATGCAGGGACAGTAATTGGAGGGTGAGGGGCCCCACTAGACACCAGTGAAGAATTTAACAATTGATGGTGACTGAAGAGTTGTGGCCACCACTAGACACCAGGAAAAAATGTAATAAATATATAGATGGTGATCAGAGGGTGGGGGCATCACTCAACACCAGGGAAAACTTTTATAATTATGGGGATGGTGATTGAGGGTGGGGGATACCACTAGACACCAGGGATAAATTTAATAATTACGGGGATGGTGACTGTATTTAGGGGGTGCCACTACACACCAGAGATAAATAAAATAACTATGGGGATGGTAATCAGAGTCTGGGGTGACAGTAGACACCAGGGAAAAAAAATAAAATTATGGTGATGATGATCGGAGAGATGGGGTGCCACTAGACACAAGGGAAAAATCAAATTATTTTGGAATAATTATGGAGATGTCATGTCAAATCCTTTTGTCATTTGCAGGAATCCTTTTCTATATCAAACGATATATGATTCCGTGAAATGAAAAAAGAATTGCAAAAATTCTAAGCACAAAGTCATTTTACGTATGAAGTGATCCTTTTACATTTAGATGAAAAAGGTCATACAAAAGAAGCAAAAAAAAACTAAGTCCAGACCCTTTTAGGAAGATATCCTTTTTCATTTGAAAGAAAAAGGACATATGGAAAAAGCGGAAGCGTGACAAAAAAAATGATTTAACATATAAAAAAAAAATTCTGGGGTCATTTTTCCAACAGTTACATACAGAATCCACCTAACAGAGCCCCAGTGACTGAGATAGATGTCTTGGTCTCTCTAAAGGATTTTATTTTAGAGGGTTTTGAAAAAATGTTTGTGAAAAAGATGGCAGCAAATGAAGAAGGATTTTTTTCCTCATGAAAAAATATTGACCCATAAGAAAAAAAGATCCTTTTTTGTATTGACCACATTGTTTTTTTTTCTTCCAAACATCTATCCTGAATTGCTTACTGAGCATTTCCAGAAATCAAAATTTCAAAATTTCATAACTTTGCAACGGATTCATATTTTTTCACCAAACCATGAAAGGCACATCTGTGGACCAAGCCCATTCTACCCTGCAAATTCCAGACCAAAATTCTAAACTTGCTGGGTGCAAAGTGATAACAAAAAACAGCAATGTTTTAAATTTTTTCACTATCTGCATCACAGAATCCACACATCTGACTATTACAAAATGTGGCACCTCAGGAGACCTTCCCATAAGACTGAGCATGCAAAGTTGTGTGCAGATCTGTTGAATGTTTCAGAGATATTAAAGCATAACATTTTAAATTTATTTTCACACTCGTGGCATGGAATGATGTTGTGCTGGTGCAGAATCACATTTCACCAGGGATTTTGAAAGTTTCAGTACTGTGTACATGAGTTGGGATAATAGGAAGGCTATGCTGACAATTTGGTTGTTGTTCTTTGACAAATGAAAGCGGTAAGCATTATGGTTGACAACCATGAGGCACACCCCACCCTACACATGATTTGCGATGATGCAGGAGAAGTCAAACCATAATGGTTTCTCCTGTCGCTGCTTTTGGGTGGGAGTGCAGTGTTAGGGTTGTAAACTCTAATGCCACATTTTCCAACTTTGGTCGGTTTAACACTAACTAGTGCATTAACAAAGTTTTCTTGCATTGAAGATAGATAGATAGATAGATAGATAGATAGATAGATAGATAGATAGATAGATAGAGAGATAGACAGACAGACAGACAGACAGATAGACATATTTATTAGAAGGTCATGGTAGTGCCCCTATATTTAGGGTTGAGTAGGGATTGCTGTGTTAAACATCAAATTGTGCACTTTAATAAGGTTGCAACCATTTAATGGATTTGCATGACAGTTCACTTATATGTTCACCTGGAATAGGTCTCCTGACATGCCAAGTTTTGTTGCAGTTGGATATGAGGAATCTGAGACTCAGATAGCAGAAAAATATAACCATTTTTATTTTTTACAGATTTTTTTCCTTCACTCTGAGCCCCGATGGTTTCAAATTTTGGTCTGAAATTTTAAATCTAGAAAGGGCTTGACCCACTGAAATGTTTTTCAGTGGACCCGTAAAAAAAAATATTAATCCATTCAAAATTTATTACATTTTTCAGTTCCCATTTTAGTCAGTGGGGAAAATCAGTCTCTGGATAGCTTCCTAGGACAAAAAGAGAATTTGGTCAAATGAAGAAGAATAATTTTTCATTTGGTGCCAGTCTTTTTTTGTGAGGGAAAAATCGTTTTTTATTTTCCATCATCAGGTTTTCCATAAAAAAATATGTCAAAACCCCAAACAATGACATCCTGCAGAGACAGCAAAAAATGTATATTGCTCATTGGTACTCCAGTAGGTGCATTCTGCATATAACTGATGCAAAAATGCCCCAAAATGTTTTTTTATTCATTGATATCCCTTTTTATGACTTGCTAAGGTTTTTTTTTGTGAATTCTTTTTCCTTTAAATGAAAAAGGATCCCTTGTCATGGAAAAGGATTTTGAACATAGATTTTTTTCTCATAGTTTTGGTGACTCCATCTTAGATCAAATGAAAAATCAAATCAAATCAAATCAATCTTTATTTTTATAGCGCCTTTCAAAACCAAGGTGCTGTACAAATTTTTTTTTTTTTTTCAGTTTTTTTTGTTGACCAGGTAAGTGCACTAGACAAATTCTGCCTATTTTCAGGCACGACCCGGGGGAGGGGGATACAGATGAATGCCAACTGACCTTGAACTAGATTAAGCTGTTAAAATGATAAAATACAATATAAAAACAGAGAACATAACTTTTTAAAATCAATTCAATTAATCCGGAAAGGCTAAAGAGAATAGATATGTTTTCATCATGGCTTTAAAATTGCTGATGGTCAGGCATTCTCTTAACTGATGAGGTAGAGAATTCCACAGGATTGGTGCTGCAAATGAAAAAGCACAAGCTCCAGATGTTTTAAGATGAACCCTTGGAATCTCTAGCAATCCCTCATCTGTGGATCGGAGAAGGCGATTGTGGGAGTAGGGAGTCAGGAGATCTTTAAGGTAATCAGGTCACTGTTCATGTAGGGCTTTGAAGGTAAGCAAGCGTACCTTATAGGTGATCTGCTACAGAACTGGCAGCCAGAGCAGTTAGCGCAGGACAGGAGTAATGTGGTTGGACTTAGAGGTACCAGTTAACAGCCTGGCCACAGCATTCTGCATCAGCTGCAAGTGGTGGATATCAACCCCAGACAGCACTAGGTAGAGGGCATTACAGTAGTCAGCACGGGTAGTAATGATGGCATGGAACAAAGTTGGAAGGTCACCCGGGGGAATCAGGTGTTTCACCCAGGCTATATTCCTCAGATGGTAAAATGAGGATTTGACCACAGCTGACACCTGAGACTTCAAGGTCAAGGCATCATCAAAAATGATGCCCAAGTTACGCACCCAATCTGAGGTGATGAGCTGGACACCATCAAGCCAAAGGCCTGACATGTGCCCAGCACTAAAACCTGCCCCCAGGTGGCCCAATTCCATGAACAGCATCTCAGTCTTATCCAGATTCAGTCTCAACCAACTCGAGCTCATTCAGTCTTTGATCTCAGAGAGGCAACTATTTAGCACAGAGATCACATCAACCTGTCTGGGCACAAAGGACATATATAGCTGAGTATCATCTACATAGCAGTGAAAACTCAAGCTGTATCACCTGATGCTATCTCCTAAAGATAGCATATACACTGCGAACAATTTTGGTGCCAATATGGAGCCCTGCAGCACCCCACAGGACAGGGGGAAGGCGTCAGAGGAATACATTCCAGTGACCACCCTCTGAGACCTGCCTACAAGGAAATATTGAAACCATTTGAGGACTGTACCTGACAGTTCACAAAGGAACCGTAAGGTCTCCAAGAGCACCTCATGGTCCACAGTGTCAAAAGATACTGAGAGGTCAAGAAGGACCAAGATGGTACGATCCTTTCCATCTCTCTCCATCTGGAGGTCATTTAATACCTGAACAAGGGCAGTCTCCATGCTATGCCTCTTCCTGAAACCAGACTGGAGAGCTTCATAAACATTGTGAGTTACCAAATGTTTGTCCAGTTGCAACACAACCACCTTCTCAATAACCTTCCCCACAAAGGAAAGGTTAGAGACAGATTAGTAGTTAACTGGATCAACAGGATCCAAGGAGGGTTTTTTAAGGAGTGGTCGAATGACTTCCTCTTTTAAGGGATCTGAAAATGTTCCCCTCTCCAAGGATCTCCATACAATTTCAACTAGGATTGGGCAGATAACATCTACATATCCATCCAAAAGGGAGGTAAGGCCCAGATCCAAACTACAACAGGTTGGGTGAAAAGTCTGGACAATCTTCACAATGTCCATGAATTCCAGTTGGCTGAACTCTGCCCAGACAAACCGGGTGCTCACCACCTCCCATTGACCTCCACAACCCCTCATGGAGAAAGCTTGGCTGATTCCGGACCCGATGTTGGCAACCTTATCTGTGAAAAACTGAGCTAGCTCATCACACTTAATTTGTGAAAAAGCTCTTCAGGACTGTAGACAGACTGGATTGTTCAATCTGTCAACAGTACGAAAGAGTTGAGCCAGTCAGTTCTGCACAGCAGAAATCTCCCTGGACAGGAACTCTGCCTTCATACGGATTATTTCTGATTGATAGCCATTATAATGTTCCATCAATCTAAGCCTGTCAGCATCCAGGCCAGACTTCTGCCATGCTCTCTCCAGCCTTCAACCAATCTGCCTCAACTCCTTCAATGACCCCTTCTCATGAAAAAGGAATCAAGACTTCATTTTTTTCATGATTCTTTTTCCTGACAATGGATCCTCTTTCATTAGAATGAAAAAGGGTCACAAAAAAAGCCAGAAAAGCACTAAGTCCCAAATCCCTCCTTTTTTATCAGAATGAAAAAGGAATCATGAAAAAGCACAAAAAAAAACTATGTCCCAAATCCTTTTCCATGACAAGGGATCCTTTTTTGTTTGATACTTTTGTTGAAATGAAAAAAGATCTATTAACACAGAAAAGGATTTTTGACTTAATTGTTGTCCAATTCTTTTCTTGTTTCAAGAAATCTTTTTCAATTTTCTTTTTTTATTTTATATAGAAAAGGATTTCTTCAAATAAAAAAAACCTTTTCCGTGCCAACCATGCCATTGTCACTTTCCCCCTGGTGTCTCGTAGCATCCCGCACCCTGTCATCATTGCCCCCCTAGTTTTTTTCAGTGTCCCCTGATGTCTAGTGGCACCCCCCCACCCTCCAATTGCTGTCCCCCATATACATAATTTTTTCCTTTTATTTATTTACTTTGGTGTTCTGTGGCACCCTCCCTTCAATCACTGTTCCTGTAATGTTATTCTTCTTCCCCTGGTGCCTAGTTGCACCCCCAAGTTCTGATCACAGTCCCTGTCAAAAGGTTTTTTCCCTGGTGTCCAGTGGCAACTCCCACCATGATTTTTGTCTCCATATATCACAACCAGTAATAAAGAAAACCTTCCCTCCATTGTTCTTTTCCTGTAAGTAAGAAAATGATCCCACATTGATTGACCCCCATATCCTACTGAAAATCCACAACCCCGCAGCCCCCCACACTCCCCATACAACCTCATTCACCTGAACAGGTCTCAGGGTGAAGATCCACTCTCTGATTAAAAACCTTCTTGCTGCTTGAACCGCCAGCTGCAATATGAGAATGCGTTCAATGTATTTCCATGGGGTTTTCAACTTTGGAGCATACCTTTGCCATTTTGGTATATTTTAACATCAAATTTTCAACATAGCCTTTTTGAAACACCACCTCATAAACAATGTTGGTGGAATTATGCAAATCTGCACCAAAAAGGTGATTATGCAATCACTTGGCTAAATCACCTTATGGTCAAAAATTGAAAAAATTTAAGCTCTGTTGTTCATGAGGTGGGGTCATAAGAAGGGTATGTTGAAAATTTGTGTTCAAAATATATTAAAATCACAAAGCTATGCACATCAATTGACTATGCTCACTCGTTTAGTAATTTTAAATATTTTTGCTCCAAATAATCAGCATAGCTATTTCTTTAAACCTCATCATGAACATGACAGCTGTCATTTTTGAAACGTTTGCCAAAATGTGTTTTCACACCTCTGGTGCAGAATGATGTGGTGGTGTGAAAGGACGTTTTCTTGGAGATTTTAACTTTTTTATTACCAGGTTCATGAGGTGGAGTAATATAAATGCTATGCTGACATTTGGTTGCTGCTATCCTACAAATGAAAGCCCTCTGGGCCTTGCATTTCCACAACAACATACATACTGTATATGCATGTATGGAGGGATGGGAGAGAGCCCTGCTCTCTGACAGGCAAAGAAGGATACAATTGCACTACCTGAAAAAAGTATGGATGGATGGATGGGAGTGCAGGGCCCAGAGGGCCCTGTGCTCCAACAGGCAAGCAAGTATATGATTATAGTATCTCAAAAAGCGAGGAAATTCTGTGCAGAAAACTGCATTAATACAACATTTAGGGCTCAGACTAAAGCAACAAAAGTAGGGAAATGTGGTTTTAGAGTTTCCAACCCCCCAAAAAACACCCCATGCCTAGTACAAATCAGGAGTACACTCTTCCTTGTGGTTGTCAACCCTAAAGTACACCACATTCTACACACTGCAGAAACATATGCACCAAATGGGGTGAGCTTTAAGGCTGGCTCAACTTTTGCTGTAACAGAGGACTCATTGAATGTTTTGGGACCAAACCACCAAAAGGCACATCATTGGGACCAGGGCTTCCCACCTTGGACCTTTGGACCCTGCACTCCCATCTCTCCACAGATGCTCATATGTATCTAGCTATGAAAACACAGGGGTCTCTGCTCCCTGTGCTTCCACACATTATGTTACGAGCAGATGCAGTGAAATTGCAACAAATAGTCATAACTGCGCCATCTTAAATAATTTTCACCCCAAATGTTTAACATTACCTTCTTATCACCTCACAGCTTGTAACCAGTAGAGAAAGCTTTCAAATCCCTGTTGAAATGTAGTTCTGAGGAACTGTACTGTAATGCAGTTTTGTGCCACAGGTGCAGGAAACATTTTTGGCAGGATTTGAAAAATTACATCTATACTGTTTATGAGGTGGTGTGAAGAAATGGTAATGTTAAAACTCTGGAGTGAAAATATGTAAAAAGTGGCAAAGTTTTGAGCATGCACAGAAACGGCACAACACATCCCCATAATGTGGTAATTTCTTTTGTGATGTTTTCACCACATTTTCAACATGTGCTTTTTCAGACCTCCCCTCATGAACAGTGGCACTGTGATTTTGTTAATCTGTCCCAAAAGTTGATTTCGCACAGCAACCAAGCCATTTTGCACCATAAGTGTGAACACACATTTCAAGCAGGATGTGAAAAATGACAGCTGTACTGTTCATTAGGAGATGTGAAAAATAGCAATGTTGAAAATCTGGAGTGAAAATATAAAAAATTGGAAAAGTTACAAATGTGCATAGAAACTGAGCCATGCACGCTCACAATGCAGTCATTTTTTGGAATTTTTTTTTACCAACTTTGCAACATGGGCATTTTGGGACCCCTCCTCATCAAAAGCTGCATTGTCATTTTGTTAATTGGTCCTGAATGGTGATTCTACGCAGCAACCATGAAATCAGCATTCAGAACTGAGTAACAAAATTACTGTGCCGGTGTTCATGAGGAGGGGTCCCCAGAACCCCATGTTAAAAACGTAGGTCAAAATTCCTAAAAAATGCTGAGATATCAACATAAGTTGAAAACCCCACTGACTGCCATTGTATGGTGCTTACCTTGATTCCTCAGTTTGCAGTTTGGCTTTAAAGAGTGCAGACATGTCCTGGTCCTTAGAAGATAACAGTGTTCAACCTCTGAAGGTAAGTATATGGTAAGGGGGGGTGCAGGAAGGAGTATGTGCACAGAGAGGGTCAGGATGGGGGAGGGTAGAGACGGTGACAACGAGAGACCATTTTCATTTCTTCAGGTTAAAAAAAACATGTCAGGGGACAGTTTTCCTTATTTAAAAGTTTTTTTAAATGCACATTTTGCACACTGTGGTGGGATCCCAGTGTGCCTCATTAGTGGGGAGGGGGAAAACATGCCAGCACAGGAACTGGGCACCCCAATGTCGGCAATGCAGGTATACAAGCTTGGAGAGCATATGACACCAGAAGTGGGCATCCCGGTGTTGGAAACATAAATTAAATATTTTGGCACACTAGGGTGGGCTCCCAATGTGCCACAGTAGTGGAGGGGGATACATGCCAATATGGGGAATGGGCACACTGATGTGGGCACTGCAACTATACAGGCTTGGGGAACATCCAACACCAAGACTGGGCATCCCGGTGTTGGAAATATACCATAAATAAAACAATAAAAAATTATTTCAGCACACTGGGGTTGGCTGCCTGTGTTCTAGAGTAGGGGAGGATAAATGCCGACAAGGGGATTGGGCACCCTGATGTAGGTAAAACATTTTGTCCCCCCCAAGTGAGAAAACAAAACAGTGGCTGGCAAATACAGATGTTTCTCATGATGAGGGATTCTGTGAGATTTTCTAATCCCTTTTTACTATTCCTCTTCACCAGCAGTCCACGAACAGGGATCCTTGATTGAAACTGCATCTGTCCCAAAGACTGAAATGAGCATGTTCAGAACCCGAAATTTCAAAATGTAATCACTTTGGAATGGATTAATTTTGTTTCACCAAAGCAATGGCAGTTTGTTCCCTAGGATAACCCCTTCCAATCCTGAAAATGTCAGGCCAAAATTCCAAATGGTGCATGTGCAGTGTGATTTCAAAAAAATTATCCTGACATTTGCCAGAAAAGCTAAAAACACATTTTTTTAAGCTTTGCTGTGCAAAACCCACAAATTCAATCAAAATAAAACTTTGCAATTCAAGAGATCTACCACCTGAGACCATGTATTCTAAATGTTGTGCAAATCCATTGAACGGTTGCAAAGTTATCAAAGTACAAAATGTGGGGTTTAACATTAAAATGCCTACTTAACCCTAACTATAAGGGTGCAACCGTGCCCACCTACCTTGATCACAGCCGACATTTTGGTACATACCACAGCCAGAGACCAGGCTTTGAAGTCACGCAAAACCTCCAGCTCCCCCGTCGAATATGGCAAATACCATTCCCTCCATAATGCCTGCACCAGGCTAATCCACCATGCTAAAGCAAATTACTTCAAAGCCTCCTTCCATTTAAATTTAAAGCACCTGGCTAAATTCTGGAAGATGGTCAAATTGCTTTTCTGCCCTCTCTTCCAGCCTCCTACCCCTGTCTCAAACGAAGGTGGTACCCCCGTAATGGATCATCCTGCCATGGCCACAGAATTTAATTCCTTTTTCACAAATTGTACCTCAGCACTTATGTTTGCAGTCCCTTCTTACCAGCAAAATCCCTCCCCCCTTTCCCCCCTGGCACAGGTCACAGCTCCTGACTCCTTCTTCTCCTTCTGTTGGGTCTCCCTTTCAGAAGTTTTCAACTCCTGGAAGGCCCTAAATCCTTCCAAGGGCAAATGCCCCACTGGCCTGTACTCCATAATACTCTACCTGCCTAGTCTTGCCATCACCATCAACCTGGCCACTCTTTACAACCTCTCTTTCTCCCTAGCTTCTCTCCCATCAGAATGGAAGTATGCAACAGTTATCCCAATTCCAAAGGGAGGTGACCATTCTGTCCCTGGAAACTACTGCCCAATTTCCCTCCTCCCCATCCTGCAAAACTCCAGGAGTGCCTTACCCTCTCAGCTTTCTTCCTTTCTTAACTTCTCCTCCTTCTTCTCACCCAACCAGTCTGGCTTCAGGAAACCCCACTCCACTGCTACTTCCCTTGTTGGGTTCATGTATTCCATTCTGGCTAGTATGGGTAATAGCCATATCACCTCAGCTATTTTTGTTGACCTGGCTAAGGCATTTGACATGGTCTCCCATGCTCTCCTCCTGGACAAGCTCACTCTTGCAGGGCTCTCTATTGAGGTCTCCAGCTGGTTCCACTCCTACCTGATGGGTAGGTCCCAATTTGTTAGAACTGGAAACTCCACCTGTACCTCCCTTCCAGTTAACACATGAGTCTCCCAAGGCTCAGTCCTTGGACCACTCCTATTTTCCATCTTCTTCAATGACCTGCTCACTGTCTGCCCACACTCATTCATCCACATGTATGCAGACGATATGGTGCTGTATACATCAGGCCCTTTGACCATTGAGGTGAAGACCAGGCTACATCAAGAATTCATTAAAGTCCAGCTCTTGTTTCAAGCAAATCAGCTTTTTATTAACACAAAGAAAATGGTCTCAATGACTTTTGGCATGAGACAGAAACTCTCCCGGCTACCCTGCTTCAACACTCTCTGGAAGCTTACACCTCTTTTAAACACCTCAGGGTGTGACTCGAGTAACACCTCAGCTTTTTTGCACATGTTGATGCCAGCCACAAAAAGCTCCACCCCAGGTTGGGTGCTCTATATCAGAACCGTGGATGCATACCACTGCCAGTCTGTCATGCACTTGTGTAGAAAATGATTCACCATGTTTTTGACTATGAAGACATAATCTCTCATGATCATCAGTCCTAAGTCCACCTTGGCCAGATTGGACCCATTCTTCCACTCCTTCTGCCACTTCCCTCTCGATTGCCCACCCTCCACACACCACTGTGTTCTCTACTGGACTCTCGACCTCACCACGCTCCAGGATCATAGACTGTCCCACTGCGCTAGATTCATGGGCAAGTTCTGTTCCCAGTCCCTACCTCCATACCCCACCGTCATCTCAACCTATACCCCCCTGTGTACCCTCTCAGGAACTTCAATACCTAGCTCCTGGATGTGCCGCACATGACCTCCTCTGCTAGCCAGGCATCCTTCAGGCATCGCATGCCTAAACTGTGGAGCTCCCTCCCTGTGGACATCTGGCACATGCCTGCAACTCTGAAACTCAGCTCCCTCATCTAAGTACATTTCTCATCCACCTGTGACTGCAGCCAAGTATAAGCTCATACCATGTTTCTTTTCTGTGAATCCTAGGCTATATCTAGGCTAGTGGACCTAGTTCATTTCTTGTGACCTCGCTAATGTTGTTTTTGCAGACTTTTGTCATACAATGCTACTGTACCTGCTGGGTCCTTGTATTACTACCTGTCTCAGTTATATCAATGACTATATATCCTATATGTGTGTGTGTATGTATATATATATATTCATGGCAAAAAACTCTGTTTATTGCATCAGTTAGGGTTGTTCCACAGCGACAAAAGTGAGGAAATTTGATGTTAGGGTTGCCACCCCTTGCACCCCACCTCCACCAAGCCCCCACCAACAGGCATTGGGGTGTGGGTTGGGGTTGTTGGTCCTATCTCTCACCCCATCCCATGTGTAAACAAGCTGAGGTGGTGCAGTCTAATAGAATGGGGTGAGAGTTAGGACCAATGACCCTAGTGGACAACCCGATGTCTGTTGGTGGGGGTGGGGTGCAAGGGGTGGCAATCCTAACATTGAATTTCATCACTTTTGTTGCTGTGGAACTACCCTAACTGATGCATTAAGCAGAGTTTTTTTGCCATGAATTTCCTTTCTTTTTGAGAATTAGCAGTATAAATAGTGAATGGAATGTGGAGGAGGGGCCCCGTGCTCCCGCCATGTGATTTGTTGTCACATAGTAATGGTAACGGTAAAACAAATGCAAGAGGAAACGGTAACGCACATGGTAACTCAAATATAAGTGGTAATGCAACATTAAGAGAAACGCAAGGGCAAAGGGTAATGCACACAGTGGTGTAGACAGGAATGGTAACGCAAACGCAAATGCAAGCACGCACAGAAACACAAATGGTAACACGCATGGTCATGGTACTGCAATAGGAAACACAAATGCTAACGGCAACAGGAACGATGATGCCAAACAAAATGCAAACGCAAACAGAAGCACGTACGCAAACACAAATGGTAATGCACACGATGACGCAAAACAAATGCGAATGAAACCAGTAATGGAAAGGCAAATGTTAATAGTAACACAAACGCAAGTGCAAACAAAAATGCAAAGGGTAACGCACATGGTGGCATAAACGGTAACGGTAACATGGAAAGGAAATGTAAACACAAACGCATACGGAAACGCAACTGGTAACATACATGTTGCAATAGAAAATGCAAATGATACCGATAACAGCAACGATGATGCCAAAGAAAATGCAAACTGAAGCTCATATGCAAATGCAAATGGTAATGCACACAGTGATGCAAAACGAAATGCAGTAAAAACAGTGATGGAAATGCAAATGTTAACAGTAATGCAAATGCAAATGCAAACAAAAACGCAAAGGGTAACGCACACAGTAGCGTACACGGTAACGGCAACGCAAACAGTTATGGAAATGCAAGCGTGTACAGAAATGCAAATGGTAATGCACATGGTCAAGGTACTGCAGTAGGAAATGCAAATGCTAACGGTAACAGCAACGATGATGCCAAAGGAAATGCAAACAGAAGTGCATAAGCAAAAGCAAATGGTAATGTACACGGTGACGCAAAACGAAACACAAACAGAAACAGTAATGTAAATGCAAATGGTAACAGTAATGCAAACACGAATGCAAATGAAAATGCAAAGGGTAACGCACACGGTGGTGTAGATGGGAACGCTAACACAAATGGTTACGGAAACACAAGTGGGAACGCTAACTGTGACAGTAGCGAAAGTGCACACCCTTTTTTTCACCAACAGCTGCATAGAGAAACAGAGTGAGTACAAAGAATGTATGCATAATAATGGGCCTTGGAGCAGAAAATGAGTACTTGGAATATTAAATTGCTTTTATCTCAGGAAACGTACGCCGTAGAAAAAAAATGAAAATTTCATATAAATTATGACTTTCCGAGCTAGTTTTGTGCTTAGGCCCCTAGTGGGAGGCTAAGCATTTTTCAAATGAAAAGTCTGTATCTCTAAGCATTTCTGAGTTACGGGCCCCAAAAGGCGAGGCGGATGCTGTAATGCTAGTCTATGGGAAAAAGTGTCAACTTCAGAGTACCGCAACTTTGCATCCCTTTAATATGTTGTCACCAAACCACCAAAAGGCACATCTGTGGGATGTTGGCTTTCTTCCCTCCAAATATCAGCCCAAAAGACCAAACCAGTCTTTTGCAGCAGGGTGGAAAAGAATTCCTGTTATTTTGGCCATAGTGTCGTAAAGTAATGTCGCAAATCACAACACTTTTGCAAAAAAATCACAAAAGTGTTGCAAGTTTAAACACTACTTTGCGACACTACAGATTACAAAAATTTCAAAAACATATTTCTGGGGTGTTTAAGCCCCCCAAAAAAAGACATGGCTAGCATCCTCAGGGTCCGACTAGGTGAACACAAAAAGAATTGTGTCCCTAGAGGGTCCCAAATTTAAATGCCAAGCATTTCTGTGACCACTAACTGAAAAAAATAAGGCTGACTCATGACACTACAGGGGTCATTTGCGACACTAAAAACTGCATTTGCGATACAGTCAAACTTTTTGTTAACTTTTCCCAATGACTACAATAGGAAAATTGTTTTTTGAATAACTTTTGAACCATTTAATATTTTTTCATGAAATCTTTGAAAGGCACACTGGAGACCCCAGCTGTATGTTTCCTGAAGTTTTCAGACCGGTTGCACAAACCATGCGACCTGTAGGCATGAGCAAAGTGAGCAAAAATGGATAACTGCACTACGGAATGTCACTTTAGAACTCTGCAACTGTATATCCAACCATTACAAAACTTGTCAGATCCTGAGATCTATGGTATCACTCCAGGCCTGCCAAATTTCAGGCAAAGCCATCATATGGTAGCAAAGTTATTAAGCTGCAAGATTTCACACTTTAACCTTAAGTGGGGTACTCATCCCTAACTATAGTGGCACTACCGTGCCACTATAATATATATATATATATATATATATATATATATATATATGTGTTATATATATATATATAGCTATATATATATATATATATATATTAAAACAAAAAAACTCTGTTTAGTGCATCAGTTAGGGTTGTTCCACAGTGACACAAGTAAGAAATTTGAGGTTAGGGTTGAAACCCTCCTGCAACCCTCCCACTCTACCCCCTCAACCGGCATCGGGGTGTGCGTTGGGGTCATCGGTCCTAACTCTCATCCCATTCTCCTATACTTCAGCTTGTTTACACATGTGATGGTGTGAGAGTTAGGACCAACAACCCCAATGCACACCATGATGCCAGTTGAGGGGGGCAGGGTGTGGGGTTGCAAGGGGGGGTTTCAACCATAACATCGAATTTCGTTACTTTTGTCACTGTGGAACAACCCTAACTGATGCATTAAATGGAGTTTTTTTGACATAAATATATTATAGTGGCACGGTAGTGCCACTACAGTTAGGGTTGAGTACTCCATTTAAGGCTAAATTGTGAAATTTTGCATCTTAATAACTTTGCCACTGTACAACAGATTTGCCTGAAATTTGGCAGGCATGGAGCAGTACCATAGATATATTGATCTGCCAAGTTTCATAACAGTTGGTTATGTGGTTGTGTAGTTATAAAGCGACATTCTGTGGCACATTTATGCTTTTTTGCACATTCTTTGCTCGCACCTACAGGTCGCAGTTTGTGCGGCTGGTCCAAAAACTTAATGAAACATGTAGCAGGGGTTTCCAATGTGCCTTTCAAAGATTTCATGAAAAAATATTAAACGGTTCAAAAGTTATTCAAAAAACAAGTTTCCCATTATAGTTAATGGGAAGAGTTAACAAAAAGTTCAACAGTGTCGCAAATGCAGTTTTTAGTGTCGCAAATGACCCCTGTAGTGTCGTGAGTCAGCCTTATTTTTTTCAGTTAGTGGTCACAGAAATGCTTGGCATTTAAATTTGGGACTCTCTAGGGACACAATTATTTTTATGTTCACCTAGTCGGACCCTGAGGATGCTAGCCATGTCTTTTTTTGGTGGGGTTAAACACCCCAGAAAATATGTTTTTGAAATTTTCATAAACTGTAGTGTCACAAAGTAGTGTCACACTTGTGACACTTTCGTGATTTTTTTTTGCGAAAGTGTTGTGACTTGCGACACTACTTTTATGGCACTATGGCCAAAATAACAGGAATTCTTTGCCACCCTGCTGCAAATGAACGGTTTGGTCTTTTGGGCTGAAATTTGGAAGGCAGAATGTCAACATCCTACAGATGTGCCTTTTGGTGGTTTGGTGACAAAATATTACAGGGATGCTAAGTTGCGGTACTCCAAAGTTGATGCTTTTTCCCATAGACTAACATTACGGCATCTGCCGCGCCTTTCGGGGCCCGTATCTCAGAAAAGCTAGGGGGCTAAGCAAAAAACTAGCCAGGAAAGTCATAATTTATATGAAATTTTAATTTTTTTTTTACATCATATGATTTCTGACATATAAGCAATTAAGTATTCCAAGTGCTCATTTTCTGCTCCGAGGCCCATTATTATGCATACATTTTTTGTATTCACTGTGTTTCTCTATGCAGATATTAGTGAAAAAAAGGGTGTGCGCTTTCGTTACTGTCACAGTTAGTGTTCCCACTTGCGTTTCTGTAACTGTTTGTATTAGTATTCCCATCTACGCCACCATGTGCATTACCCTTTGTGTTTTCATTTGCATTACTGATACCATTTGTGTTTCCATTACTGTTTCTGTTTGTGTTTTGTTTTACATCACCCTGTGCATTACCATTTATGTTTGCATACGCGCTTCCATTTGCATTTCCTTTAGCGTCATCATTGTTAAGTTATTCTTCACCTCATCCTCGACAGAACGACTAGGTGTGGTGCCATGGGGTCACAGGTTCACCTCACCCCATTCCAGGTTGACGTATACAGTAAAGGAGAATGGGTGAGTTAGGCCTCATGACCCCATGACACACCCTAGTGTCTGTTGGTCTGTGGAGGATGGGGTGGGTGGGTGGGGTTAGGGCCTCAACCCTAATGTCTAATTTTCCCACTTTTGTCACCTTAACCATAACTGATGCATTAAATGAAGTTTTTTCATTCCATCACTAAATTCTAGTATAAGGAGACAAATTAACATAATGAAAAATGGTATATTTTCGATTTAGAAATAACCCTGCTGATGTCAATACTTTAAAATATAGAAAGGAGCAAAAGCAGTTAAAGACGCTAATCAAATGAGCTAAAATAAAAAAACAAGTTCAGGATTGCCCATACAAAAGACAACAAGAAATCTCTGTTTGCCTATAAAAATAACAATAAAAATAGTTCTACATTAATTGAACCATTGGTAAATAACAAGACTGTTATTAGTAATGATACAGTTACTGCTAACTTATTTAACTCTTATTTCAGTTCTATTTTCATGGAAAAAAGGAAGCCTAATGTGAGTCATAACACAGGGGCAACTTCATATCTTCTAACTGAGAGTGATGTACTAGCGTCCCTTAGGGACATAAGGTCCCAGATATTCAGACTGCGCTGGACAGTGGTGCAAACCTGGGTGCACCACTGCCCAGCCACCCACCCACCCAGAACACCGCTGACAAGCACACATACCCTCCCTCCCATTGCAGCCATTGTTGGTATTATCCGTACGGTAGGAAATCCCTGGTAGTCCAGTAGTACTCCCCGCCCCATCCCGATCGTGGTACAGCACTGTATGTATAGTCCCTGGTAGTCGAGTGGTCTGCCTACCCATTGCCACGATCATGGTATAACTCCACAGAGTAATTCCCTGGTGATCCAGTGGCACCCCCACCACTCCCACCCACAGAGACCCCCTTGCCCACCCGCTCAACCTGTCATTGGCAGGCAGCCACAATCGCCCGCATAATACCTGGCCACCTGCTGAATGACAGGTACAGTGTGGGCAGTAAGCCTAAGCCCATTGGTCCACATTGTGGCCACCCACCAATGATGGGGGGAGTGGAGTGGGCAAGGGATTCTCTGTGGGTGGGAGAGGTGGGGGTGCCACTGGATCACCAGGGAATTACTCTGCGGAGTTGTACCATGATGGTGGCAATGGGTGGGGGGACCACTAGACTACCAAGGACTATACATATGGTGCTGTACCAGGATCAGAGCTGGGGTGGGGGTACCACTGGACTACCAGCAATTTCCTATGGTATTAACCAGTGATCACTGCAATGGGAGGGAGGGGTTACCACTAAACTGTCAGTGGGGTATGTGTGCTTGTCATTGGGTGTTCTGGGTTGGGGGGGTGGCCACCCTTGGATGGCGGCTGCGTGTTGCACCCTGCAATACAGCAGCCCTCCTGTGGCTGGCCGGGACTTGTTCCCACTCTTCTGTGGCTCAACTTTGAGCCCTCCTATGCAGCGCACTGCAGGGCTGTGCCACCATATGCACCGCACATCCCAGGCTGAATATCGTGAAGTGCCGCATATGCATCGGCATGCCCCCTGCATCTGAGCTGCATACCATTACATTGTGCCCAGGCGAATCGGGATTTGAGCTGCGCCGGGCAGCCCTTTCAGTATCCCACTAGGGCATAATGCGGAGTTGAGCCAGTGCAACTCTGTTTCTCCAGGCACAACCCCTTTGAATACCCAGAAATGTACAACTAGTGCTGGTCCATATGGCATTCACCCTAGATTGCTCAAGGAACTGACCCCCCCTCTTAGCTTACCCACTAACAATATTATTTAACAAATCTCTGCAGGAGGGAAAGGTAACAATCAACTGGCATTGAGCTACAGTGATTCCCATATATAAAAAAGGGAATAGAGGCTGTGTTGAGAACTATAGGCCAATTAGCCAGTAAAATCATAGAAAAATTTATTAAACAATATCTAGAGGCTGAACAAATCATATTAGGCTTTTCTGACAATGTTCAACATGGTTTTAGACAGGGCTACTCAACTACTACAAACCTAGTGTCATTTTATGACAATGTCAGCCTTTGTGTTGATAAGGGAACATCAGTGGATATTATACTACTTGACTTATGCAAAGCTTTTGATAAAGTCCCCTATAACATCTTGACAGAACAAATATTATCCATTGGGTTTACTAGTGATTTGATCAAATGGGTGGAAAGCTGGCTCTTGGAAAGAACTCAGCAAGTCAGGATAAATGGTCAGCTATCTGATGTCAAGAGTGTCAATAGTGGGGTTCCACAGGGCTCTGTTCTGGGGGCCTCTTTGTTTAATATATTATTCAGCGACCTCAAGATCAATTCATCTAATTATATTAGTAAATTTGCTGATGACTCAATATCAAAACATCTTGCTCTTCAACTTGATCTTACCACAGTTGAACAATGGGCTATAAATAACAAGATGATTTTCAATCATGACAAAAGCTACATTTTACATTTTGGTAAAAAATAATCCAGGATACCCATATTATCTGAACAACAAACCTATTACATCTGTAGACAAGGAAAGGAACCTGGGTGTAATCGTTAATAACACATTATCTTCAACAGATCACTGTAAAAAGGTAGCAAAAACAGCCAATATAATGTTAAAAACAATCCAACATATAGAGGATAATGGATGGGGGGGTGTCAGTAACAAGGGTGTAATTTCTTTGAGAGGTTACCATGACAACCGTCAACCTCTGGAGCGCAGCTCGAGAGGTTGCAACGGTTGCCATGTAGCCTTGAGGAAATGATTACAGCCTTGTTACTGACAAAACCCCATCCATTATCTTTAATAGTGTATAAGGTTTTTTGACAAATATTAAGAGTACATAATTTTTGGTATGTAAAAATTTCTCCCCCTCCTCCCCGCTCAGCACACATCACCAAGACTGTTAGCAAAAAGAATTTCTGTGCCAGGAGAATCAGTTTATTAATGCTTTACTGGTGCCATTTACTTACTTCTGTTTGAAAGCAGAGCAAACAAGCTAGATTAAGTTAAAAAAAAATCAAAAAATGAAGAAAACACTGTTTCTTTCTTTGTCGAGTTCAACTGAAGAAATCCAATTGATCACAGTGCATCACATGTGTGAGCAGGCCAAAGGTCTTCTGGGAGTCATCTGCACGACATCAGTTGTGTCGATGTCTGCTGCTCATGCCAAGCACATGTGGGGGATGAGAGGTAACCTATTAAATACAAAAAAAACCCACTCAGCACCAGATTCCATTATATTACTAAATGACACACTCAGTATATGAGTAGCAATTTATCATTGTTTTTCTTACATGCTAGTCCTCTTCAGAGGAGGAATCAGAGATAACTACAGGTGCATGCCTTCTTTTATTCTGAGGGGCATAGTAGTTGTTTACTGTGATGGAAATTGTAGGTTGGTATATGTTGCCATCCCCAAACAAGTTGAAATTCACAAGTTCATTCAGGAGATGTCTGTTCACTGTAACTGCTGTTTTCTCGGGCACAGGCTTAGGTATAGCATTACTAGTTGATTGCTGCATAGTACCTGTGTTAGTTTTTCCTCCTAAGAAGGAAGAATTTATTTTCTGCTTTCTGCTTGTAGTGACCCAATGGCACTGTGGTAGAGTCACTGACTTTGGTGTTGAAGGGCCAGTGTTCAGGACTAGCAGGGTGACCTTGAACAACACAGGCAGGTGGTAGTGGTGTATCTCAGAAAGTGTGACAGTGAGAACCAGGGAAAGCAGAGTGCATGGGGCTAAGGTAGAGTGGCAGATAGAGAGGGAAGTAGAGGTTAGAGAGAGAGAGAGCACAGCAGTGACTCCTAGTGGTTGTATTTATAATTCCGCTATACAAGACACTAGTGAGGCCACACCTGGAGTACAGTGTACAGTTCTGGAGACCATACCTATGTAAGGACATAGACAGGGTAGAGAAGGTTCAGAGGAGGGCAACAAAGATGGTGCATGGGTTGCATCACAAGTCCTATGAAGACAGGTTGAAGGAACTGAACATGTACTCCCTGGAGGAGAGGAGAGAGAGAGGGGATATGATAGAGACATACAAGTATCTTACAGGGAGGAACAGGGTGCAGGAAAACACTATTTTAAGCAAAAGATGTTTCAGGACTAGAGGGCATGGGATGAAGTTGGAGGAGGACGATTCAGAGGAAACATGAGAAAGAATTTCTTCACAGAACGGTGGTGGACAAGTGGAACACCCTGCCAGAGGAAGTGGTGGGGGCTGAAACAATCACAGGATTTAAGAATGCATGGGATAGACATAAAGGAATTCTAGAGGTCAGGGGTAAGGGGAAATAGACTTCTAGGAAAACAAACTGAACTTACAAGCTCAAATGGGCAGACTAGGTGGGCCATAGGCCCTTATCTGCCGACACTGTCTATGTATCTATGTATGCTTTGCCTCACTAAGAATACATAATTATTTATTGATTGCAGCGATCGTTGCCCTGACACTTGTTGCACCTCTGTGGGAGGGTGTACATCACTATCCACCAAGCACTGAATCACTGTTTTATGAGTACAGTGATTAGTAATCCTCTTCTCTGTGGGCAGACTGGTAGATATTTTTATTACCTGCAGCATGTGGCAGATTTTATTTTCTCCCATGGGCATGTTACTGTACCACAATGAAATGCACAGCTTGTGGCTTAGATTTGGTGTTAAATAGAAAGGGGAGCCTGGTGTTTACATCAAGCTTGGTCTGTGAGACCTATACAATTTAAATGCTGCTATGGGATCCCTTTCTGGTTTCTCTAAGTTAGCATACATCCTACACTCTTAGAAAGGATGCGTTAAATTTGACTAAGAAGTAGTTAATTTTTAACACAGTGGTTAGTGCGATTAGGGAAAACACACTGTGTGCTAAATGTAACACTTTCGTTGCGTTAAACTAGTTTAACACAATGCTGTGTATGCTGTTCAACACAGAACTGTGTTATTTTCCACACAGTAGTGTAACAGCACAGTGTTATTTTTTTTATCACAGGACAGTGTTATAATGAACACACTGGTGGTGTTGTTTTAACACACTAAGTAGGTTATGTATGCAACCCATTGATGTGTTAAACTGTACATATTGAATGTGTTATTTCAACACTTATGTATGTTGAATATTTTAACACTCACCTGTGTTTAATTGTACTCATGGAATGTGTTATTGTAACACTTCAAATGTGTTTCACGTGTAACTAATTAAAGTGTTACAATATACATACCGCATGTGTTGATGTCATCACAGTATGTGTGCAAATTTTAACTTATGAGTGTGTTAGTCTTGACACAATGGATTTGTGATTTACACACAGAAGTGTGTTGAATTTGTGACACATTACTGTGTTAAACTATGCTTAGTTGACACACTTCATTGTGCGCTGCATGAACAAAATTGTAAGGGAGTGTGACACTTTTTCAGACATGAATGTGTTCTAAAATAGACATAAAACATTAAATAAATGAATTTGTGCCTTCAATGCACACTTTAAGCACATCAGAGTTCCAAAATATATGCTGAAATGAACTGTGCAATTTGTTGCAATGCAATGAAAGATGTAAAGTTGTCTCAAAAGACCTGTGTACAGTATACATTTTGTTTATTTTATTTATTTTTTTATTTTATTTAAACAGCAGTTTGGAAAACCTTTGAGCCATAGGCTCATTTACAAAGGTACCTTGTCACAGTAAGACAAACCAAAATACACAGTATAGCAATACAACACATAAGTATAACAGTAAAATTAAGACATAGATACAAACAAGCTGGTACAGGTAGGATGGATGCAAACAATACCAGAGTTATGTCGTCCTTAGCAGCTTAGTAATAAGCTTTGTCATAAGTATTGAGTACGGCTTTGACTAGTGGCAGTTATAGCATCGGGTGTTAATAAAGGCGGTTCACGTGGGAAGTTTTTGAAGCACGATATAGTTGGAGCTTCGGAGATGGAGGGGGGCAGTGTGTTGAACCAGGAGGGGGCCCTAAAGCTGAAGGCTCTTTGGCCGTGAGAGGTCCTAGCTCTAGGGATAACAAGAGAGGTTTTCCCAGAGGTCCGAGTATGAACTAGTGGGACAGAGCGGCGTATGGTGGTGGTCAATCCTGGTGGGGAAAGCCCAAGGAGGGTCTTTTTTGTAAGGGTACAAGTAAGATATTTGAGGCGCTTGTTGAGATCAAGTACCAGTGCTTTAGCATACAGTAGACAGGTGTGTGTCATCCTAGGTGCTCCAGTAATTAACCTGCAGGCCTTATTCAGAGTAAAAGAATTTTATGGAGTGCGGTCTGATCAGCAGCACCATACACCGCAGTCCATAGTCCACTAGGGACAGGATAGAGGAGGTGAGTGCGAAGCCAAAGAGAGCCTCCGGGAGGCAGTGTTTATACCGATGTAAGATGCCCAATCGGATATTAGTGGCAGTGGCTAGGGCAGCGATGTGTCCATGGAAGGAGAGGAGGGGTCAAATGGATCCCTAGGTATTTATAGGAGCAAACTTGTTTGAGTTGGAATGAGGACCCAGAGTGAATGAGGAGTTTGAAGTTGCAGAACTTGTTTTGGGGATGAGTGAAGAACATGGTTTTGTTTTTTAAGATTTATCACCAATCTATAGCCCTTGAACCAGCCCTCGGCTTCAGTGAAGGACTTCTGCAGCGAGTCCTGAGGGCAGTAGGTTACGACTTGAGGCAAAGATGACTGCATCATCAGCGTACAATAGAATGTTCTCGAGCAAGAGCGTGGAAGGGTGTTAAGGTAAAGGGAGAATAGTAAGGGGCCCAGAATGGAGCCCTGGGAACCCAGAAAAGATGGGACAGATGTCTGAGTAGGTCCCATTAATTTTACATGCTGTGAGCGGTCAGACAGATAACTGGTGCACCAGGAGATAGGCCCAGCAGCAAAACCAGAGAGACTAAGGGCATCAAGAAGGAGGGGTGGAGACAGTGCTAAAGCTTCGAGAGGTCAATGAAGACAGCACCAGCCAGAGAACCAGTGTCTAAGGAGGAGGAGAAAGTTGGAGAACTCTAGGAGGGCTGTGTTGGTACTGTGGCCCACTCGGAAGCCATGCTGCTCAGGACAAAGGACATTGTAGGTGGAGAGGTAGTCAGAGATTTGAGAGGCCACCACTTTTTCCAAGGCCTTGGAGAGAGGAGAGAGAATGGAGATCGGTCGATAGTTACCAGCCACAGTCTGATCACCACCACCTTTAAAGATAGGGGTGACAGTGGCGACTTTCCATGCAGTTGGAACCTTCCCCAGGCAAAGAGAGTGGTTGATGAGGCATGTGATCGGGGTAAGGACTGTGTCTAAGACCAGCCGTAGGATACACGGATCCAGGGTGTCACTGCCTGTACTATTACTCTTGAGGGCAGTGACAAGGTGCGCCTAAGTTCTTGGGCAGAAACACGGTGGAGGAGAAAATAAGGGCGAAAGATTTATGGCAGGTGCTGGGGAGGAGTGTCAAAAATTTGTAGGGAGGATAGGTCTAAGGTCAGTGAATGAGGTGTTGACGTGGTTGGCTATGAGGGCTGGGTCTGAGGAGATCACACCATTAATGTTGATCTGGGTGGGTGGGGGTGTGCACTCCCATTTAACTGTTTAATGTTATCCCAGAAGGTTCTAGGATTCCCCATGAGGCAGTGAGTGAGGACGATAGTGCTCAGACTTGGCCTTTCTGATGTCCGCATGCACTTATTTCGGGCAGCAGCATATAACCACCTGTCATTGGGCGGCCAGTCTCAATGGCACGGTGCCATAGGTTGTCCCTATGTTTGAGCTGGTGGATCAAAGCTGGGGTAACCCAGGGGGGCATTCTTCCTTTTAGAACGGCGGGTCAACACTGGGGCAAAGATATCACAGGCATTATTAAAAGTTTGGGTAAAGAAGGAGAGAGCTGTGTCGATGTCAGGAGTTGCCTGTATAGGAGATCAGTCAATTTAGGACAGAAGTTCCTTAAGTTTTATCAGTCCACCAGGTATTAGACGCTGCCCGCATGTGGACTGTGCTATGGGTTTGGGGACTGAGGTTGACCAGTGGAATAGAATGGGGGAGTGATCGCTGAGAGAGTCTGGGAGGACTTGTACATTGGGGATCCGATTAGTGCGGTTGGTGAGTATCACATCAAGCAGGGTACTGGAGCCTCTCTTGGGGTTAGTCCTGGTAGGGTGGGAAACTAGTTGCGTTAGGTCTATTGCAGAAAAGGAGTCTCGGGAAGAGGAGGAGGAGGGGCTGAGCCAGTTGACATTTAAGTCACCCACCAGAATTTGATCAGCAGAAGGAGGTAGAGAGGTAAGGTATTCTGTAAGAGAGGCAATGGCCTGCGTTTGGTCTCTGGGGGGCACGTATGCAGCAGTCAGATAAAGGGGTCCCTTTAAAGGGTCAGGGGTTAGTTTCAGCATAAGTGCCTGGGCCCTGGAGTCAAGGATGGGAGTGGGAAGGGCTAGTACGGGGAGAGATTCCTTGACATAAATAGCGCAGCCGCCGCCCCGTCTCCCAACACGGTCGGACCGGAAAAGGGTGAAACCAGGAAGGGAGACTAGGGAGTCAGGGGAGGATTTTGACTGCCAAGTCTCAACCAGGGTGATGACATCAGGGTTAATTGATGTAACCAGGCATTGTAGTGAGTCAAACTTTTTTAGGAGGCTACAGATATTCATGGAGACCATGCATAGGCCTGTGGTGCGAGTTGGGGAGCTCCTGGGAACCGGGCCAGGGTTTGGATGAATGTTCCCTGACAGGAGTAGTAGCATGACTAACACCCTGGCTGGGAGATGGTGAGAGGTTTTCCTACGATTGACATGAGAGGGAGGGAGGGAGGCTAAGGGAGCAGGGGGTGGGCAGGGAGGTACAGGAGGGGAAAGCAAGAATAAGAAGACACCCAGATGTGCCTGAGGTGAAGAGAAAGCTAGGGGGACGGCAGGGGGGACGGGGACACACAGAGGTCCCAAGAGGCAGGAGAGGAGGTTCAGGAGCAAGGGGAGGGGGGTGCCAGGGCACAGTGTGGACTAGCAGATGGGTAAGTGGGTAAGTGCACTGCTAGTGGGGATAGGCACAGGCAGAGCGTGAGGCAGGGCCAATACATTGTGGTGAGCATGATCCTAGGGAAGTAGTACTGTACAGGTAGTAGTAGGAAGTAGTGAGGGAGCATAGGTCCCTCTAGTGGCCAGCAGGTATAACCTGCAAATGGGAAAGTGGGGAGATAGGTTCTGGGCAACAGGACGTGATATCACCGGATGTGATGTCACGGGGTGGATCCTTAAATTGACAGCCGTCGGGCTAGCACCCCTCTGCAGGCGTCCAGACGAAGAGAAGAGGCTCTCTTTACCTCGAAAGTTATCAGGCTGGAGATTTGGCTTCCTCAGCTACTCAGGTGAGCTGCTTGTGCTTCAGTTGCTTGATTGTCCTGAGTGCCTAGCTGGGGGGGGGAGCTGCCTATGTGGAGAAAACAAAGCCTCTCATTACTATGCAGCGGGAGAATATGTTGTGACTTACACAAAGGAGCTCCACCTTAAGCAAACAGGGCTATTCCAAAATGAGGTCACACTAGGACCCAGCTAACCTAATGCCTTCAGTAACAAGCACAATTAGCTCAATACCACCATATTAAACAAGTCTGATCTATATTAGCTGCTTGGTATATCTGGCTTTTAAGATGAAATCAGCAATTAGCTCCAAATACCACCATATTAAACAAGTCTGATCTATATTAGCTGCTTAGTATCTGGCTTTAAGATGAAATCAGCAAGGCAACTCTAGAAAAGCCAGTGAGTCCCTAGCTTTACACTTCAGCAATTAGTAGCACAAAGAGAAACAAAACAACAAGCCCACCTAGTGGTGAACAGGAACAAAGTTCATAAAATATAAGTGTTCATCAGGTAGCACCCCTCTGCAGGCATCCAGACGAGAGAAGAGGCTCTCTTTACCTCGAAAGTTATCAGGCTGGAGATTTGGCTTCCTCAGCTACTCAGGTGAGCTGCTTGTGCTTCAGTTGCTTGATTGTCCCGAGTGCCTAGCTGGGGGAGCTGCCTCGAAGTTATCAGGCTGAGATTTGGCTTCCTCAGCTACTCAGGTGAGCTGCTTGTGCTTCAGTTGCTTGATTGTCCTGAGTGCCTAGCTGGGGAGGGAGCTGCCTCAAAAGTTATCAGGCTGGAGATTTGGCTTCCTCAGCTACTCAGGTGAGCTGCTTGTGCTTCAGTTGCTTGATTGTCCCAAGTGCCTAGCTGGGGGAGCTGCCTTGAAAGTTATCAGGCTGGAGATTTGGCTTCCTCAGCTACTCAGGTGAGCTGCTTGTTAACCTACCATTGTAATGCATGTCACCTTGATGACCAGGCCACTGATTGCCAGCCTCTTTCCATGTATGTTACCACTATCTACTTCATAACGCAACCAACTTTATAGCCAGTCACACATGGATCTGAATCTAGTTTTAAAAGTTTAGTAATGTATAGTGCTGCATCTGGTCTGTATTGCTGAAATACTTTGGTGTACTTTTTTTATGTCTTTATCGATATAATGTACTATATTCTGTTTCACAGTTTTCTTCCAGTAAATATATTTTATTTTATATAAGAGTATTGTACTAGATGGAAATCAACTATTTTCCAAATACTGTTACATCTAGTCCATTGGTCATTAAATGTGATTGTATCTTTCTTGGTACCACATCATCCTTGAACAACTGGACTGCATGTGTTAGTTTCACTGTTAGAAAAAACTGCACACATTTCACATCATGCTACACACTAAGAAATATAGGATGAGCAACCATGTGCATAACCAGTGTGTACTGATACATTGGCATTTTTATTCATAAAGTGTTTTAACTTTGTTTTGAGCTCAGAAGGAATCAAAGCCCTTCAGTAAAAACACCCTTGTAAATAGTTGCCCATCCTGTATTATCTTGTACTGTGATGGTTGGCATCAATTCCACCACCACAGCAACTGCTGTGGTTGGACAAGCTGCATGTGGCATAAGCAAAGTTTTTAGAGCAGCAAGGCCAATTCTTGGCATATCACTCACATCATGAGAGGGGTGAGTGAATACAAAAATTGAGAAATAAAATGTAGCACCATTAATGTCTTTTTGTATCCTAGGGCATGATCATACATCACTGGGACAGTATACTTCTAAAAAGCACCATGCCAGGGATGAAATATGATTAAAACATGGATATGTAGACATTGTCAATAGGTAAGGGCCTATGGCCCACCCAGCCTGCCCATTTGAGCTTGTAAGTTCCCTTTTTTTTATAGAAGTCTGTTGCTCCTTACCCCTGACCTCCAGAATTCCCTTATATCTATCCCATGCATTCTTAAATCCCATGATTGTTTCAGCCCATACCACTTCCTCTGGCAAGTTGTTCCACTTGTCCATCACCTTTTCTGTGAAGAAATTCCTCATCACATTTCCTCTGAATTACCCTCCCTCCAATTTCACCCCATGCCCTCTAGTCCTGGAACATGTATTTCACTTTATACCATGGACATAAGTGAGCAGCCAATGAAATCATCAGATTGGCAGTTTACCACCGGTGTAAATCCTTTCTTAACCAATAGCTGTTGATGAGCCAATAAACATCCAAATCCGAATAATCTGCATCATAGCAATAAATACAATAAAAAAAGGCAACCTCTTTAAAAGTTGCATTTATAATACAAAAAAATGAACTCTTGAGTATCACAATAAGTTACTTTGAGGATGGGGTTATTGGGATTTACCATGGCTGTTCATTTATTTACCCACTCAGCTGCACTCGTGGGCAAACTACTCCAGCCGATTAAATCCCCCTAATAACCCACACACCTTGTGGCTTATTGCTTAATTTGGCCACTATCAGAGTTGTAAGGGCAGTCTTTAGTGATGTGTTGGTCCAGAACCCTATAAACCAGTATGTTCTGATAATTTCAAATTGTAGATTGCTAACAGCTTCTCAATATTTTATAATGCTTTAGAATTGTTTTTGACTATACACATGTAAGGCATCTTTTTTACCTTCTTCCCTTCTGAATAATGTCACACATGGATCAAACCTTTAGTATCATTCAAGGATGGAGAAAAATGGGATATCACAATTGAGATGGTTTGAAACTTTAATCTTTATTGCTTGTGCATACATAATTCAATTCAGTAGCATAACACATGAACAGTATATAAACAATACATTTCATGTATTTTTTATAACAATGATTTGTATGCATTTGCCTGCAACACAAAACTTTTTGGTCAGTTATATGTGACTTATGGTATATAAACATTAAACAGTTCCATTTACTCATGGTATAAAAACATTATAATCTCATGTATAGTAATTATTAAAACCATTATGCAATTCACTGCAACACACTTCAACTTTCAGTTACTTCCAGAGTTGCCCTCATATCCTAAACCAATGCATCTAATATAAGCAAAAGTACCAGAGAGGATGGTGTAATTTGTTGAAATGTGGATTTATGTAGTATAGGTTGAAAGCCTTCCTCTGTAAGTTATGGTATAGTCCAAACTGCCCACACTGGATGTTTCCTCTCCATTTTCTACATTTTAAGAAAATACAGATTGCTCACCTGCAGCAGGAGTTCTAGGAATGGTATATGTTGTTCATCCACACTGTCTGGCTGGTTCCTGCCACTTGAAATCTTGCCGAAGGTCTTCCAGCTGGCTCCCAACCACCCAGGTGGTAAGACTCTTGGCTCCACCCCATGATGCCAGATCTAGTCCGCTGGAAGCCAGGTTGTGCATCAAAACCGGGTAAGCCGTGTGGATGAACAACATATACCATTCCTAGAACTCCTGTTACAGGTGAGTAACCTGTATTTCTGGAGAGATGGATATGCTGTTCATCCACACTGTCTGGCAGACTCCTAGCAGTTATCTGGGAGGAGGGAGGCACGGTGCACACCCCCTACTTGGGGAATAATAACTGGAGAACCGAGGCCCCAAAACCAGCATCCCGGCGTGACTCAAGGTTGATGTGGTAATGGGTAATGAAGGTGTGTGCTGACTTCCAGGTAGCAGCCCTGCAGATTTCCTGGATAGGGACGTCCCTGAAGCAACCACCGATGCAGCGGTATGGCGTAGAATGAGCTCTTATCCCTCTGGGAGGCTCCAGGTCGCACCAACCTATAGTAGAAATATATATGCAGGAGGTGACTCCACCTGCCTATCATCCACTTGGCTGCAGGTCTGCCAGGTGCGGCTTCAGCATAGGTGACAAGCAGCTGGCGAACCTCTCCCCGAACTTCAGCTGTCCGCTCCTTATAATAAGTAAGCGGTCTTCTAGGGTCCAAAGTATGGAGCCTATGTTCGTCCTCAAAGGTGTGATTGGGGTAGAACACTGGCAGAGTCAACACCTGGTTAAGGTGAAACTCCGACTCCACCTTCGCAGGGAATTTTGGGTGGGGGCATAGGACAACCTTGCCCCTGTGGAAGACCAGATAAGAAGACTCGATGGAAAGCGCCTGGATCTCTTCCATCCTTCTGGCTGACGTGATAGCCATCAAGAAGGTGGGCTTCTATAACAGGTGAGAGATGTCACACCTGTGCATTGGTTCAAATGGCTTGCCTATGAGCTTAGCCAATACCAGCAGTAGATCCCATGGAGGTGGAGGTTCTTGCACCGGAGGGGATATGTGATCAGGGCCTTTGGAAAAGCACCCGACCATCTTCTCCTATGCCACCGACTGCTTGCCGGCCTGCACCCAGTAAGCAGAGATGGCTGCCAGGTGCACCTTGAGGGTCATCGACAGAAGCCCTTGATGAGAAAGGGACCATAGGTAGTCCAGAATGCTTGCCAAGGAGCAGGAGGAAGGGTCCAGGCCCTTGTCCTGACACCAAATGGAGAATCTCTTCCATTTAAAGGCATAGCATTTTCTGGTCGACTCCTTACGGGAAGCCTCAACAACGCTGAGGACCTTGTCAGAAAGACCCAAGGCCTGGAACTCTAGCCACTCAGGAACCAGGCAGTCAGGTGCAAGGATTGAAGGTCCGGATGGAATACCTTCCCCTGATTGACTGAGATCAGGTCTGGGTGGGCTGGAAGCTGCCTCTGGAGCCTGGAGCTGAGACTGAGGAGATCTGGATACCAGAACTGGCGGGGCCAGTCTGAGGCTACCAGAATCACCTGCGTCTTGTCCCACCTTGGCTTGAGAAGCACCTTGTGGATCAAGGGAAATGGGGGAAAGGTGTGGAAGAGGCCCGGGGTCCATGGCCTCAAGAAGGCATCCCCCTGCAGCGAGCCCTGCTGAGGGGGGTGGGCATGAAACAGTCTCAGCTTCACATTCTCCCTGGAGGCAAACAGGTCCACCTGAGGCATGCCCCAGTGGGAGAAGAGATCTTGTACTACCTCTGATAGGAGAGGCCAGTCATGGGATGCAGTTCCTATCCAGCTTAGGGCATCAGCCAGAATGTTGGAGGCTCCTGCCACATGGATGGCAAGGAGATCCACCTTCAGGCTGTGCACAAGGGACCAAATGCGGAAAGCGCTTCCCGCACAGAGGCATGGAGCGATCTCACCCTTGGCGAAATTACGTAGTACATGGTCGTGGTATTGTCCGCTTTGGACCTGGACCACTTGAGCCTGTACAGACAGAGGAAGGCGGTGAGGGCTAGATGAACCAGTAGAAGCTCCAGCAGGTTGATGTGGCATCAGAACTTGCGAGGGGACCAGAGGCCATGCACTCTGTGCTCCCCCAGATGGGCACCCCAACCCATCAGAGAAGCGTCGGTTGATATAGAGTCCGTCAGCTCAGGTTGGACAAATGGGATGCCCTCCTGCAGATGATCTGGAATGGTTCACCAATGGAGAGCATTCCACATCTCCTGGGTCACTGTCACTAGCTGATCCAAAGGATCAGAGTGCTGTGACCATTGGCTGGACAGTCCCCATTGTAGGGCATGCATGTGCCAACGGGCCCAATGGACCACGCTAGTGCAGGCCACCATGAGGCCCAGGAGGTGCATGAAGTCCCGGACAGGGTGCAGTTTCCCAACGTGAAATGATTGGGCAAAGGAGGAAAGAACCTCGGCCCTGTCCACCGGGAGCCATGCTCTTGCTTGCAGAGAGTCAAGCTCTGCCCCGATGAATTGGATCACCTGCTTTGGCTAGAGTTCTGACTTGGCCTCATTGATAAGGAGGCCAATTTGAGAGCAAACCTGGAGGGCCAGATCCCTGGACCGCTCCACCTCCATTCTGGAGGAGATTGCAATCAGCCAGTCATCCAGGTAGTGGTACACCCAGACCCTTCAGCACAGCAGGAATGCTGTCACCACTGCCATGCATTTGGTGAAGACCCTGGGAGCTACAGAAAGGCCAAAGGGCATGGCTCAGAACTTGTAGAGGGACCCCTCTGCCCTGAAGTGGAGGAATCGCTGGTGGGACGGACAGATTGGGACGTGAAGGTACATGTCCCGGAGGTCCAGACAACAGAACCAAATGCCTCATTCCAAGGATGGAATGATCTGAGCCAGAGTGACCATCCTGAAGGTTCTAGACCTTAGGAACCTGTTCAGGTTGTGCAGATCTAGAATGGGGCACCAGCCGCCCCATCCGTTTTGTGGCCAGGGAGTACCAGGACTCAAACACTGGGTCTGGTGGAGGATCCTCCACCTTCCAGATCACCTCTTTTTTGAGGAGCAGGGCAATGTCAGCTCAACGAGCTGACAGAGAGGTTGCGGACCCTGTAGCCCCCCGTGGGGCGACGGTTCAGAAAGGTGAACTCCAGAGGCAGACTCTTTCCTACCACTTCCAACACCCAGCGGTCCATGGTGATAGTGGACCAGGCGGAAAGGAAGTGGCAGAGCCGTCCCCCCACGGGGGGAACCCAGGGGGGAGTGACGAGGCTGGGGGCGACACCCCTCAACCTGTCAAAGGGCAGGCTTGGAGGAAGGACCGGCCGAGGGACCTCCTGGGCCTTTTCCTCCCTGCTTCCTGTTGGAGGAAGCTGCAGGCTTGGCTTTGGGGTGCCTAGAGCGAGCCTGTTAGCCCTGATACTGGGCCGGACGTGCTGCAGGGGCATAAGGTCTAAAGGACTTATGTTGCTGATGACAGCCCTCGTCCTTCTGAGCGGACGTGACAGAGTCCAAAGTGGCAGACTTTTCGGTCCTCTTGAGGTGACCTTTCACTCTAGGGCTGAAAAGGTCAGTCCACAAGAAGGGGACGTCTGCCAATTTGTGCTAGGTATCTGCCGTAAAGGTGGATATCCTCAGCCACGCTCTGCGGTGCATGGCCACTGTGAGTGCTACTGACTGGGCACAGGAGTCTCCAATATCTAGAGCCATTTGGAGCTGCTGTTTCACCACTGCCCTTCCCTGATCCCACACCTGCTTGACCGTAGTCTGCAGGTCAGCTGAGAGATGAGGATCACCTCATCTAGGGAGCCCATGAGGCGGGAGAGTGTGCCATCAGTACAGCTGAGCTGCCCTGATGGAGGCTAGGAGGATGGCATATACCTTGCGCCTGCATAGTCCAGCTTTTGACTCCTTGTCTGGGGGCTTATCCATGTCCCTAGTATTCTGGAGCACTGGAAAATGGTATGGTGACCAACCCTCTGCAGAGGAGTGTTCGGGACTTACAACTTCCTAGGAAAGTACAGGATGGCAGCTGCCCACTGCCAAAGCTCCAAATCTGGGCCAACAATGGCTTCAGCCACAGGAAAGACCTCCGTGGGAAAATCCCCTTGGTCCTGTATCTCTGTGAGGGGATACTTGACCCACTTGGATATGGGCTTGAGCTGCATCCCAGTGGACTCTGAGATGAACTGAAGCAGACCCATGAATGGTGATGGTCTCTCATCCATCGACTGCCCCCCTAGAGGATTCCATGTCAAGGGGCCTGGATAACAGGGAGGAGTCATTGTCAGACTCTAAGTAATCTCACAAAGAGCTGCCTGGTTTGAGCCACCCTCCACCTGCCAAGGATGGTCAGGAGGAGGGGTGACCAACAACTGGTGGGGCAGACCCTGACCTGACTGAGAATCCTTGGTTGGAGCCCCTGATTTTGGTTGTGGAGGCAGAGGTTCACACCACAATCAGTGGGCAGTTGGTTTCGCCAAACAACTTGTCCAGGCTAGGCACCCCTGGATCACTTATGAGGGTTTGTTTCGGCTCGGGTGACAGCCACTTATGGGTCGAGGAATGGGGTGTCGGCTTGTTCCTGGACAAAAAGGAGCTGCTGCCACATTAAGTCCTCGTAGCTCATGCAATTTGCGCTGAAGCCTCCTTCTGAGGAGGAAGACGAGACAGGCTTTGCTGCCGCTCTTGGTGCCGAGACTGTCGGTGTCAAGGGACTCAAGTGGACCGAGAGGAGGTCCGAGACTGTTGTGTTTCAGAGGGTGGGTCTGGAGGAAGCTGGGGAAATTGTTCCTCCCTCGGCTCAGGAGCCTTAACCGACTCTGGCAGTAGGAGGCAAGTCCTCGGTTTCAACCGGGGAACCAGTAAGAAGGTTTGTCGGCTTCTCCAGTCAACAGCCCATTCAATGGGTCAAGAATAATTTAGACTGATCGACGGTGTCAATGCGAGCCAGCAGCCTTAGTTGCAACCCTCGACTGAAGTCGAAAGCTGACTGTTCAGGAAGGGACGCCTCCCGGCCTACCTAACATCAACGGTACTTAATTAGTCCTTTTGGACCGAGAGGAGTGTCCCAATGGCCCCCTCACCTTCGGGTGAAGAAAGATTGGCAAAGCTCCTTAAAAGAAGCTATATAGGAGGAGCCCAAGGAGAGCAGGATAAATGCCGTGGCCAAGGAAGACGAAGATGAGGCCTGGTCCGCCTCCTCCTCGAGGGCGATCATCTGTTCCAGTTGCTCAGCTGAGCCAGCTGCCACGAAAACCACCCAGCGGGCTTCCTTCGACTTCACCGGTGGTATACGTCCCTCGGAGCACCCAAGTTGGAGCCTGGGCATGGTCTTCAAGGACATTTGCCAAAAAGGACTTGCACAAATTGCAGGGCTGTGGATTATGGTGAAGCCCGAGGCAGTAGACGTACGTGGAGTGCGGATCGGTCCTGGACATCTTCTGCCCACATGGGCACCACCAAAAACCAGGAGTTGATTTGTCCATCACAGCCATGAAGAAAGAAACAGACCGAAGTCTAGAAAACTTTAAAATTAGTTTCGGGTGAACCAAAGAGTTTGGATCCAGTCTAAACACAGAGCACTAAGGAGGGAACCTGAGCTTCCAAGCGGTAAGATCTGGTGTCATGGGGCGGAGCTGAGAGTTTTACCACCCGGGTGGGTGGGAGGAGCCAGCTTGAAGACCTTCCGGCAAGATTTAAAGTGGCAAGGAACCTGCCAGACAGTGTAGATGAACAACATATCCATGTCCCTAGAATAAATTGCCTGAAGATGAGATGTTTTTGCAGTTTGCAAAACTTTTTACTGAACGAATAGCCGTAGGGGGGAACTTGAGTGGAAAGGAAGATCTATATCGAGCGGTGCCATTATAGTTGGTACCATGTTGCGTGTTATTAACTAACTTGAAGATGTTCCAGTGTCGTAAAGTGAAAGGAACCCTACCAGAAATGTGGATGACTACACCATATCACAGTACATCCATAGAACATTAAAATACAATTGGCACATTTATTAGTTGAATGCTGATTCCTGTGCATAATTTAGCAGTTAACCTAAAACATTTATTTACTTAAACACTCACTATAATCTAATAGATCACTTAAATGCAATGAATCATTTAGGTAACATAATTTGTGAACAAAAGTAGTTGCATAATATTACAGTACCAGCAACTGTTACTATGGGACGGAATCATCTCTTTGTTAATTCTTCAGTTAGTAGGCTGTGGCACATGGTTGTTATCCCTTTCACTCGGGACACATTACAAAGTTTTCATAGCAAGTAACGCCTCATGTCCCATTCTCATAGTAAAGTAAACATTAGCGGGCTGTTTACTGGCTCTACATCATCCTCCCATCACTGTCCCCATATTAAAGTAATGATCCTGATGGTTCTAAAATTATTCAAAACTGTATTTGTCTCTCATTGAGTTAAACATTACAGAGTGATGGATGTTATAAAGCTTTAATTGTAACAAGGTGGGATATTTTGATTGATCTGATGTCTTTAAATAGAGAATACGTATAGGGTACTGATCACTATGAAATTTAATGTTCATTTGAGGTGAGGGATGCATCAATAAACCTCTGTGAGCAAAGCTCGAGGGGTTTATCAATGCATCCCTCACCGAGGGTAAACATTAAACTTTCTCAATGATCAGTACCCTGTCCTATTTTTTAGAGTTGCTAGCATAAATTTTTGACCTGACGTAGATTAATTACACACAAACGCTGAATTCAAATAACATTTTGTTTGCTGCAAAAAAAAAAACCCTCTTTCAAATACGAATCCATGCAGCATTTTGCTTCACTCAAAAAACAAATCCCAGAGCTGTGAGACCTCCATGAGAACTTTCTACTTTGTGTGCTCGCTATCTGTTGCTGCACGAGAGTTCATTGCTATGGCTATGGAGGTAGTCTGACAAAGTTCCTGAAATGAACTAAGGACAGTGTTAAAATTCTCCTGTTTCCGTTTTTTTTTGTTTTTTTTTAAAAGTGTCCATAGACACGAGATATTTTCACCAAACAATTAGACTGAAGAGCAGCTTACAGGTTGGTGGAAATGAACAGTTTTGCAAGTGCCGCATTCCCAGCTAGCAGGTTGTTTGTGTGTTTCAACTTCGCGCTGAACTAATGTAAAGCATGAAACTCATAGCACCGACTGGTGATTACAAGGAATATCAACTGGTTTTCCTATTGGTAACAATTTGTACCAGTAATTATATAAAGAATAATGCTTATATGGTTGATCATTACAGTATTTGCAAGTTTGCCATCATTTATTTGCATTGCTCAGACACTGGTGTTCACAGTTAAGTATTAGGTTGTGATATTTTCAATATATTTCTCCAGCTCAGATGACTGTGAAATGCTAATCACAAATCAGAGTTTATGAAACCACTATTATTTTGTTCTCATGAGTCTGCTCCATGAAGTGGCATAATTGTTACTAAAAACAATACTGAAATGTTAGTATGATATGTTTCATTTGTAGAGCTGTCAATATTTCAAAATATGCAAGTTCAGTTATTAAACTGTAGAATCAGTTCTTCCATGATCTTTTCATTAGACCAGATTAATTGGTAAAATGCATTCTGAAGAAATAGACATTACTGCTCTGTATGTTACTTGCAGACAAAGAATGTGTTTTTTGACACAATTTGTAATACTTTTGATTTCCAGATTCTGCCTGAAATAGCAGATTTGTCAAAATCACAAATATACTCAAGGAATGCATAAGACTTGCAGGTAGCATCAGATACCCTAGTATACTGAATCCATAAACGTTCATTATTAATCATGCTGCTGTCAAATTATCCGCTTGAATAAGTACAACAATCTTGTCTCTCAGAACTAGGATAACAAATTGTTTGCCTTGAACAGAGTGCTGTCACACAAATTTAGCTCCATCCCTGATCTGCCCCTCGATGTTGGGATCTTGGGGGATGCAGAGGGCGGCTCCTCTGTCTGTGGGGGGAGGGCATAATCCTCACACAAGAAAAACAAGTTACTCATCTGTACAGTAGTTCTCTGAGTGGTATATGTTGTTCATCCACATTTTTTAGCATGTCCCTTTCCCTTTAAGGATCTACAGGAAGTCTTCAGGCTGGCTCCTCCCACCCAGCTGTGGTGGTATAACCTTTGACTCTGCCTCCCATGACATCAGATCTTGGCCCACAGCCAGTGCATGGCGTCCGCAGCCTGGGAGGTCGGGTGGGTTTGTGTGGATGAACATCATATACCACTCCTAGAACTACTGTTACAAGTGAGTTAACTTGTTTTTCTAGGATCTACGTGATAGCTCCATCCACACTTCAAGTCTGGCAGACTCTAGCAGTTTTCTTTGGAGGAGGGATATAAGCGTACACCTCTACTTAGGGAACAGAGATTGACAATTGACGCTTAAAACCACTCATCCTAATGTGTGATGTGCCGGGTAATGAAGGTGTTTTGGTTAACTTCCAGGTAGCAGCTTGACAGATTTCCTGGATAGGGATGTCCCTTGGAAGCAGTCATCATGCAGTGGTATGGTGGTAGAATGAACTCTTGTCCCTCTGGGAGGTTCCATGACCACCAACTCATAACACAGACTAATGCTAGACATAATCCACCTTGCAATAGTCCATTTTGCTGCAGGTCTGCCACAAACAGATTCAGCGTAGGTGGACAACAGCTGGTGAACCCCCTAAATTTCCACTGTACTTTCCTCTTATAATAGGAAAGAGTGCATCTCAGGTCCAGTACGGAGCCTGTACTGGCCTCTGAGGTGTATTAGGGTAGTACACCATCAAGAGGAACTCTGACACCATCTTCAGAAGGAATTTCGGTGGGGCGAGTACAACCTTGTCCCTGTGGAATACCAGATAAGGGAGTCCATTGAAGCACCTGAGTTCTCCTGTCCTTCTGGCTGATGTGATAGCCACCAGAAAGGTTGTCTTTCCATGACAAGTGTGACAAAGCACACTTGTTATTACTCAATGGCTTGCCCATGACCTTGCCAATACCACCAGTAGATGCCACGAGGTGGAGGTTCACGCACTATAATGGATATGTGGTCCAGGCCTTGGTAAGTGCCCGACTGTCTCCTGTGCCATGTCGGCTGACTGACCCACACCCGATAAGCAGAGATGGCTGCCAGGTGCATTCTCTATGTCGATGACCAAAGAACCCTTGGACAGATGCTAAAAGTAATCAAGAATGTTAAATAGACAGGACAAAGTGTCCAGGCCTTTGTCCTGACACCAACTGGAAAACCTTTCCATTTGAAGGCACAACATTCTGGTTGATTCTTTTCTGGATGCCTCCACCACAGTGAGAACATCTCGAATGACCCAAAGCCTGGAACTCTAGGCAGCTCAGGTACCAGGCTGTGAGGTGCAGAACTGAAGGTCTGATGGCACTCTTCCCTGATTTACAGATATCAGGTCCGTGTGTGCTGGAAGCCACCCAGAGGTCTGCAGCTGAGGAGATCTGGATACCAGAACTGTGTGGCCAGTCTGGGACTACCAGGATCACCTTTGAGGATCAAGAAAATGGAGGGAAGGTATACAGATGCCTGGAGTCCATGACCAAGAAGGCATCCCCCGCAATGAGCTCTGCTGAGGTGGCGGGTATGAAACGCCTTAGTTTGACATTTTCCCTGAGGCAAACAGGTTCACCATCGGCTTGCCACATGGGAGAACAGGCTGTGAGTTACCCTCTGAATGGTGAGACCATTCATGGGATGTCTATGGCTGAGAGCATCTGCCAGATGGTTTGAGACCCTGCCACATGGATGGCTAGGAGATCCACCGCCAAATGGCTACTAAGGGTCCAGATGCAGAGCACCTCTGCAAAGCAGAAGGGAGTGTGCCCCTGTTTGTTGAGGTAGTACATAGTCATGGTATTGTCCATCTGGACTTGGCTAATTTGACCTCAAAGCTGAAGACCGGAAGCTGATAGTGCCACTCTGACTGCTCTGCTCTCCAACTGGTTGATGTGGTAACGAGACTCCTCAGAGGTCCAGAACCCATGTGCCCTGTTGTCACCCATGTTGGCTTCCCAGCCCAAGAAAGAGGCACTGGTCATAAGGACAGCCGTCGGCTGAGGGTGGATAAATGGGATCCCTTCCTGTAATCAGTCTGGGGCGGTCCACCACTGCAAAGGTTCCCACATGTTCTGGGTTACAGTGATCAGCTGGTTGAAATGACCATGGCACTAAGTTCACTGACAGGTCAGCTCACACTGGAGAGGCGTAGGTGCAACTGTGCCAAATGGACCACTGAAGTGCATGCCGCTATGTGACCCAGAAGGTGCATAAAGTCCTGGGCAGGGTACAATTGCTCAACCAGAAATGATTGGGCAAAGGAGGAGAAAACCTCCACCCTGTGTGCTGTGAGTCAAGGTCTGGCTTGACCAGAGTCGAGCTCTTCCCGATGAAGCACATCACCTGAGGACACAATGCACTGGACTTATCTTTTATGATCTGAAGGTCGAGTTGGGAGCAGGTCTGGAGTGCCAGATCCTGGGCCTTTCCACCACTTGTTGGGTGACCTGCCAAGGGCTTCGGTGCACTCAAGGTATGGATAAATTTGATCCCCATGCTCGAGATGGCTGCCACCACTGTCAATGCATTTGGTGAAGACCTGTGGGGCTGATGGCAGCCAGAACAGCATGGCTCTTAACTCTACAGGGTCCCTTTGGCTGTGAAGCAGAGGAACCGCCAATGAGATGGATGTTTTGGGACGTGAAACAATGCGGCCCTGTAGATCCAGTGAACAGAACCACATTTCACTCCCAAGGACTTTAAGTGATCTGGGATTACAGTGACCATCTGAAGCTGCATGACCTGAGATACTGATTCAGTTCATGCAGATCTAGAATGGGCTGCCATCCCCCATCCACTTCGGCACCAGGAAGTACCTGGAAAAAGTCTGGCCTCTGGAGGATCTGGCACTGGAGCTACTGCCTCATTGGAGGAACTGAGCATGGTTGTCTCGGACAGCCAACTGAGTCTGATGGATACTTTTCTTCTCCCGAGGGCAGGCTTGACTTGGAGTGGTACTGCCAGATCCAGAGGCAGTCCCTGACCGACCACCTGAAGAACTCACCTGTCCATAGTGACAGCGGGACCAGGCCGAAAGGAAGTGGCAGAGCTTCCTCACGGGAGGACCCAGAGTTGGTGTGGATGGGAGAGGAGGAGGCAGCTTCTGCACCATCACTGAGCAGATTTGAAGGAGGATCCAGGACCGAATCTCTGCCTCCTTGATGGCTCAGCCAGCACCAAGCTTGAGTCGGTGCTGCATGCCCCTTTAAAGGAGAGGGTTGCTGTGCCACAGGGGAAGAGTGCTAAAAGGCTTCTCCTTCCGCCGCTTTCAATTCAAGAACCCTTAGCAGAAATAGTGTCCAAGGTGGCACTGAACTGCTCAATGCACTGAAGGTGACCAACCACACATGGGCCGAAAAGGTCAGTGCCCAGGAAAGGCACATCAGCTAGTTTCTGCAGAGTATCTGCCGGAAAGCAGGAGAGTTTCAGCCAAGCCCTCGATGAGAGGCAACTGCGAAAGCCATCGAGCGGGCACGAGAACCCCCAATGTCCAGAGCCTTCTGAAGCTGCTGTTTATTAACAGCCCGGCCCTGCATGACCATAGCCTGCAAGTCCGCAGAGAGATGTACAAGGACTTCATCTAAAGAACCCAAGAGGGCATGGGAGAAGTGTGCCATGATGATGGCAGAACTTGCCTGATGAACGCCTAAAGAGGATACCGTGATAGTCCTTTCTACGAATGATCCAAGAGTTTAGATTCTTTTCAGGAGGGCAACTTGAACCCTTCCAGCAGAAAGGAAGATCTGGAGTCATGGGAACAGTCTAGGGTTATACCAACTGAGAGGGTGGGAGGAGCCAGCTTTGAAGACCTTCCAGCGATCCTTAAAGTGAAAGGGACAATGCCAAGAAGTGTGAATGAACAACATCTCGCTGATCCTAGAACAGAATGTTCATCGGCAGAAGCACGCTTTCCACAGCATCAGTGACTGAAGAGAAAATAATGGATTCACTGTCAACAAAAAAACACATCTCTGAAGAAAAAGATTCAGTGCAAAATAAACCACATAAAGGATATTTCAGTAGGCCACAAAATTTATGCACACTGAAGCAGATCTGTGGAGAGTATGCTTGCATGTCAATGGGCAAAGAACTGAGGATCGCACTGTGCCACCAACACCTTTATATGGTTGGTGACATCGTGCAGTGTAGCAGTCACAGCTGAACAGCTGAAAATTCTTTGTCAATTCCCATTCACTGATGGTGAAGGTTCACAGTGTTATCACTGATAGGACTATGCTGTTCGCCGCCAGGACCACGCAAACGCATCTAGCAGTTGTCCAATATTTACAACATATGGTTGTGTATGAGCAATTTCTTGCCACCACAAAGACATCTGCAAGTCAAGCTGAGTCCACAACTGGCAAACACTGTTTTGTGATGCGGTTAGTTCTGGTCCAAGGGATGAGCTATTTGATGACCTTTCCGGAATTCTTAGCATGGGATGATATATTGCCCACCCTCCTAATACTGAGTATGAACCTCTGTAAGGGAGTGTATACTGCTGGACTGGATGTCAGGTAAACTGAAGATGCACACCCAAAATTGGAACTCACATATATGCAGTCAGTTGCCATTTGTCCTTATGCCACTGTGTTTGGATGGCACTGGATGTGACATATCAGAGGTGGGGTTGCAACCTTGTCAGTGCACTGGTAGGTTGAAATGTCTCAGTGTTGTTTTGGCACCTGACAGTTTAGTCCCACTGGTGATGGTGCACTGCAAGAGATAGTTGTGAACTCAGTTTTAAATGTGTAATCATTTTTGGATGTTGCTCGACTAAATACTGTCAGCTCTTGTGGTTCCTGAGTTTCTATAACCTTTCACCAATCCCTAACTCCACAAGGTGTATATGTACACATTGTAAAAATGTTCCAAAAGCCTGAATTGTGGAAGTCTCAAGACCATGTTACTGTATCCTTGATTATGTGTATACAGTTCTGTGTGCATTTGTTAAGTGTTATTTTATATATTTGTGCCTTGACTGACATATAATATTTTTTGATCAAATCATTAATGGTTGTATGATAATCTAATGGAATATAATCCAACAGGTCATCTGGTATCAGTAACTAGTCTGTAATCATTTGACTTCTCGGTACATATGCATTGAAGTGTATGTCAGCACTTCACCTTTACTAACCTAATATAAGTAACTATTACACTTCATCTTTGAACAGGAAACATGTACACAATCTCACCAAACTTGGTACTGATAACATCTAAATGCCACTGGTAGCAGTATTCCAGTTTTGTAGCTTGTCCATGTATCTCTACTGAGTTTGACAAGAACACATTATCGGACAACATTATTGAGCGAAATGCATTGTGTTGCTGTAGGTGTAATACAACACAAGCAGCATGTGGTAAAGAGGCCATTCCCACCATTTCACCATTAGATACATTTATGTTTTTTGGGGCATTGCAGATACCAACTGGTACATGTTTGTAAGCTGATGTCGTATATGAGAGTTTTGAAATGTTTTTGAAGTTATATACAACATGTGATGATCTTTTTAAATGGATTGTAGCTTTGCTTCAAAGCTTGATGCACCATAGTCTGATAAGTGGTCCAAACTGAATATAATAGAAGGGTAATGGATCATGAAGTGATGCTTTGGAATTAAATTGTCATTTGGTACAGCCTTTTGAATAGCCTCATGGTGATCTATGATCAGTTGTTTTAAGTACATTGCTAAGCTTCAAGGATACAACTGGTAGTAAAATACTTACAGATTTCAAGGAAACAGAATATATGCCAGTGAATGCTATCTTTTGAATTAAATCACCAATTAAAATGGGAGTGTTCTTAATAAACACCACATCTGTGAAGCTTTTCTTGCCAAACTGTTATCACTGGAAAGTAGATTTACAATGGCACTAGGTTTGTTTTTGGTATCTGAATAGCCATAGTCAAAGCTTGAAATTCTTTCATTTAAGATATCTACTGTGAGATAGCCTTGCTCAGTGAGCTCTTTCAACAGTAATTTTACCTCATATGGTGCAACACCTCTAGGATATCATGTATAATATCTATAACAACATTGGTCGTCACATGAAAGTACTGTAATGAATTTAAACTAGAACTGTTTTACACCAGTTTAACTTGGGTTCATGTGTCTTATATGTTGGCAGTCTTTCTTTTTGTTCGTCTTAATGGTTTGATTTTCATCAAACTGAGACTGGCTTCCTGTTTATCAATGGATAAGAAATGACAATATTTATTTGCACTGAAGCTTGTCAAGGAAGCTGCATTATATGGATTCCTAGATTGTAAACCACTGAGGTAATATATTGTTCCATGAATGGTAAACGTACCTATGTTCATCCTCAGTTTGAATGCCAACTGTTTCTCAAGAATTAGTATGTCATTGATTAATGGTTCCAATATCTGATCAAACCCTATTTTTCTTTGTTCACTGAGTTAAACATTAAGCACAGTAAGAATGTTGCTGAATTGTAAAATATGGTGGACATTTCGAATGATAAAATAAACTACTCCCACTTTATGTATTTAGTCTTGGACAAGGGGGTTTGTTGTTTCGACATCATCATAATATAACTGAATTTGCAAAGCATCTGGGTGTTTTTAAATAAAGAATGGTGTTTAAAATGTTGACCATCGACGTAATCTCTAAGTTTGTTATCATTACTTGCTTTTTCTCCCAAAATACAGGTTTCGTAAAGTCTGGTTTTGAATAGCATTTTACAGTCTCATGAATGGAAACGATTGGAAAGTATCACATGCTAACACTTGAGAGTGAACACCAGTTCTTTTTTGTCAGTATGCGGTCTGCTGTATGACTCCTTACAATTTCTTTAGGAGAACATTGAAATGTTCTATTAGATGTTTCTTCAATTTGTGAGGAGTTTCAATATTAGAAAATATTTCTGTGCAGTTATCAAACTCTGTCATTAATTTTCACTATATTTTCTCTTGACAGGTCAATGTCTGGAAATGCATTGAAACCCACTTTTAGATCACCAACCATGGGTTAATTAATTTCTTTAGTAGATTCAATAGAATCAGTATAATTTCAGAGTATGTTAAATTATGATGATGCAAGCATTCGGCTGCAAAAAGGGCAACATGCTTAGTTACGCTACATGTAAATCTTGATTATGTGGTGTGAGTTATCATCCACCAACAGTTTCTGATGTACTGCAGTCATGAATTTCTGTACTATCATTATAGTCATCAATACTCATTTCGAATGACCCTTGCTATGTTTTTGTCTCAGATGTTTTGGTAAATGAATTAAACTTAAAAAATTTAACTTCATAAACTGTCTTTGTGAACAAATTATTTTCATATTCGATGATTCATAAAGTGCATGCAATTTCTCGTATGTGTCTTAAAAGTTGTCTGGTGCCTTCTGTTTTGTATGATGTACATTTTGACAAATATACATTATTTGTGTTTTAATCAGAGAATGAATGGCTTTTGACACAAGTTCTAATACTTTTGATTTCCTGTTGTTGCTGTGGTTATCGGTGTTTCAAAATCATAAATGTGCTCTAGGAATGTACAGTACACTTGCAAGTGGCATTGATAGACTAGGTTACAAATCCATACAAACTTAAATAATTTATCCATTGCTGATGTCAAATTATCCTTGAATCAGTATTACAATCTTGTCTCTTGGAACTAGGATAACATATTGTTTTGGTTGGATCATGGACAGGTGTCCAATACTCACAACATATGGCTGTGTACGCTTATTTGCTTGCACGACATTTCAGGTTCTCACCATAAAGTTGAGATTTTTGTTCCACTTCTGAGAAAAGGGACATTTTTTTACACTGTTAGTATGCAGTCAGTGAAAGAGAATAGGCTAGTAATTTGCCAAACTGCACGAGTACCTGACTGCCATTATGTTGACTGATCTGTGTACAATGGCCACCCACTATCCTCTGGCCACCACACTGCATTTCTGATATCACTGACTGTAATGTCTGATTAAACACTTTAAGACAAACTACAGTTTTTGTTGGGAAGTGGTGGCATGATAGCATGTGTGCAAGTGTGGGCACAGTTATGTAGGAGACAAGAATGAATAAATCATTCCACCATTCAAACAAGCACCCAACTGCATGAAAAAAAAAATGTATTTCAGAACGAACATGGACTTGGTTCAGACAGTGTTTCAAATATGACAGTGTTTCAAATATATGGTTTGCACTGCTTGTTTGTAAGGGGGCAGCATATGCTGCTGCTGCTGGGGGAGTTGCAGCAAACAAGAATTACACACTATGAAGGTGAGAGTATATAAAACAAATTTCTTTCCAATATAGTAGTGCCTCATGCCCCCTACTAGTGAGTATTCTAGTCTGACTACTTTACATGAAACCAAATTCATTGATCACTTTATATTATTGGTTTTCTCAGTTTTGCAATATTAATTTAAAATGTTGCCTGGAGTTCATTTTCAAAGCAAAATAACCTCCTGGGTGAGCAACCTTCAGGAATGTAATGCACCCTGCCTGTGGTTTGTGGCTTAATTATGCACCTTGGTGATCTAGTATATCTAATACCTCAGGTTGAGTGTAGATGAGGCAGAAGAAAACAGGGAAGGTGGACGTTGGACAAGAGTCTCAGAATGGAGTGTATCTTACATGCCCCATCTCCTTCTGCCCTCGATATGTGACATCCATGGGGGTGGAGCAGAAAGAAGGAAAACACCTCACAGCTATGCCTGGAGACAGGCTCCAGCATCACCTGACCCGGACCAGGTGGGAGTTGCACAACCATCTGTAACTTGGCTGATAGATGTGAGGTTTGGGGGCTTCCAAACCCACCTCAGGGGTAATCCAAGGGAGGTGACAGGAGGACCCATGAGAGGTTCAGTTCCCTGGAGACCTGGCAGGTCAGATACCTTGGGAGTCCCTGAGGGAAAGTAGCACTGTGGTGGATATGGGGCATAAACAGCAAGTTAAAAAGAAAAAAAGGAAAATTGTTTATTAGTCATTTTATACAATGAAATGCAATTTTTTTTTTTACAAAAATAACCTTATCATGAGCAGAAACAGTTCCACTGATCACAGAAAGCTAATATGTCATGCCAACCTCGACATTCGGTCAGCAAAGCATATAAACTGAAATGATGAAGCTTGATGCCACTTCTGAAAAGGTGGTTGCAGCATAAAAATGTGACAGTTGTGGTTACAAAAAGTTCAGTTACGTAAGAACTTACCGTAACAGTAGATCTTCAAGAGAGGCTCTTGCAATAGGTAATTACATATAGGACTGACGCCAGCTGGTGGCAGGACCCCACATAAAAATTTCTAGCTAGCAGTCCCTGGCGGGGACCGCCCCCACGTCAGGTGGCCAGCGTCATACGACGTCGGTATAAAGGGGCAGTCCCGGACGCCCGCCTTCCAGTTCTTTCCCGCCACAGGCCGGAAGTCCCAGACGAGAGAACGGATATTTCAATGGAAAAGGAGCTGAAAAAGCCTAGGGCGATGGATGGATAGAGTTGAGTTTACTGCAAGAGCCTCTCGAAGATCTACTGTTACGGTAAGTTCTTACATAACTGAACTATCTTACTTCGAGAGGGCTCTTGCAGTAGGTAATTACATATAGGACAGAATCCCAAGTAGTCTGGAACAAATGAAAGGCACCAGGAGGAGAAACTACTCCAAGAAGTAGCAAACAACCTTGCAAACCTCAAGATAGGAGGCCTTGCAAGACAGCTAACCCGAAGCCTGCTCTACGGCGAGAGGCAATATCCAAACTGTAATGTTTAGTAAAGGTATAGACGGAAGTCCAAGTGGCAGCAGCACATATGTCTGCCGCAGACACATTCTTGAAACAAGCTGCAGAGGCTTCTACTCCACGAGTGGAGTGACCTCTGACTTGACCCGGAAGGGTCTTGTTGTACTTGTCATAACAGAAATTGATGCAATGAGCCAACCACTTTGATAGGCATTGCTTGGATGAACTAGGTCTGCAGGAGCTTATGCATGAAGTTGAAGGACTTGAGTCCCAGATGGACCAGGGTCCCCTGATCCTGCAAGGTCAGCAACTCTAGATAAATGAAGAGGAAGAGAAAGAACTCTGAGTATTGTTGTAGAAGAGAGAACCAGATTTGCTTAAGCCAGAAAGGAGTTTATCAGAATCATTCTCGCTCCTTCCAAAGCAAGTTTCTGCAGTACACGAGGTACCAGAGGAATTGGGGAAAAGTATAGATCGAATCTGTTCTTCCAGCTTAGAGATAGAGCGTCGCTCCAGAAAGCGTCTCGCTCTGGAGTGAGCGAGCAAAAGATTGGAAGCTTTGCGTTTTGGAAGGAGGCGAACAGGTCTATCTGAGGTGTCCCCCAAATCTGGAAGATGCTTTTTAGAACTTTTTCATCCAATTCCCACTCGTGTGGTAGAGCTGATGAGCGATTGTCTGCCAGGACATTTTCAACTCCCGGAACGTGGATCGCCATGAGGTGAAGGTTGAAGCGTTGCCCAGTCCCAAACCCTCATCGCTTCCCATTAGCTGGTGGGGACCGGTTCTACCTGCTTGTTGATGTACCACACCATGCACATGTTGTCCGCTTGAACAAGCAAGGCACTGGAAGGATGTATTGGCTAAGGGCCTGAAGAGTATACAGCACTGCTCAAGTCGAGACATTGATATGGAGAACAATCTCCAACTTTGACAATAGGCCCTGGTTCAGTGAGGACCCAAATGGGCTCCCAACCTTTGCCTGAGACAACTGGGTGGTCAGAGTCTGAACGGGGGGAGGATGAAAAAAGGGGGCCCCCTGGAATAGGTTCTCTCGAACCATCCACCATTGTAAGTCTCTTACCATCGGTGAGGAGATCAGGACCAGATAATCTAGATCATCTACTCGTTGATCCCACTGAGATCGGAGAGTCCACTGAGAGATTCTCATGTGGAAGTGTGCGTGCAGAACAGTTGGGATGGCCACCGCCATAAGCCCCAGTAGATGGAGCACCAACCTCGCCGGAACCCTCCTGTGTTCCACTAGGAGGGAAATCTGGGACTGGAGGGAGAACCCCCTGTCTGGAGGCAGAAAGGCCTTGCACATTGTCATGTCGAGGATTGCCCTGATGAACTGGAGCCTCTGTGAAGGATCCAGTTGAGACTTGGAAAGGTTGATGGTAATACCCAGGCCAGTGTAAAACCTGCTTGGTGAGGGAGAGAAAATGCAGGAGTTCCTCCCTGGATGGGGCCGCCAGGAGCCAGTCGGCCAGGTAGGGAAAAACCTGAGCTCCCAAAGAATGCAGGTGGGCCGCTACCTCTGCCAGGCATTTGGTAAAGACTCGGGGAGCCGAGGAAAGACCAAATGGGAGCACCCAGAATTGGTAGTGGTCCGCTTGGAACACAAACCTGAGGTACTTTTGGTGCGAAGGGCAAATGGGGATATGCAGGTTCGCATCCTGCATATCCAGTGCACAAAGCCATTGGCCCGGCCAAAGCAGGGGCAGGAGGGTTTGAAGGGAGAGCATCCTGAACCTCTTGCATTCCACATATAGGTTCAGGGAGCTGAGATTGAGAATGGGTCTGAGATCTCCCGTCTTCTTTGGTACGAGGAAGAAATGGGAATAGTAACCCATCCCATGGAGGTGAGGGGGATGGGCTCTATAGCCTGTTTCGTAAGGAGAGCAGAGATTTCTTCCCTGACCAAAGGAAGATGGTCCCTTGAGTAAAAGGAGTTCAGAGGGGGGTGACATGGAGGTTTCTGTAGAAACTCTATGGAGTGTCCCTCTACTATGATCTGAAGCACCCATGAATCCGTCATTATCCTCTCCCAACCCGGAAGGTGGAGGGAGAACCTCCCTCCTACCGGTTCCTCCAAGGCGTCCGGAGGCGGTGGGAGATGGAAGGAGTCAGGTGGTGTGATGCAGCGCCACAGCTGGGGCACCCATTGCTTTTTTGGGTGGTGGGGGCCTGGCAGCTGTGGGGGCCTGACGTTTACTGGCCCGCCTTCCCTAAGGTTTCGCTTGAGGCCGGCGGCGTCTGTAAAGGGACAGCGCCTAGGGGATGGGGACGTACATTGAATCAACAGATTGAAGGGCCGCCTTCTCTCCAAATCAGTGATGATGTCCTTGACATCACCACCAAAAAGCACAGAACCCCTGAAAGGTGCTTCTTGGATCGCTGACTGCACCTCCGGGACCAGACCTGACACACGGAGCCATGCATGACGCCGAAGACTCACGGCGAACGCAGAGCTCCTTCCTGCGGTGTCCACTGCATCGTAGGTCATCCTCAAAATATGACGATGGCCGAACAAGCAGAACAGACCAGGTCAGCTAACTTCTGCTTGACTTGGGAGTCAGGCAAACAATCAATCTTAGATTCCACCTGGGTAAGGACAGCCTTCTGGTAATCCCCCATATGTGCTACATAATTGAGGGCCCTAATCCCCAGTGTGGAAGAAGCATAGATCTTCCTTCCATACTGATCCAGAAGGTGGGATTCCTTATCCGGGAGATGAGCTCAAGTGCTCTGGCGTGTTGACAGGCCGTGGAGCGTTAATCACAACCGAGTCTGCAGTGGGTGAGAGTCTAAGAAGTCTACAACCTTCGAGCCTGGTATAGCCTGTTTGACTTCCTGGGAAGTGGACTCAAAGTCAAGGTTGCTTCCCAAATAGTGGAAACGTAGGTGGGCGTGAGGTTCGATCCAGGGTGGCACAAATGAAGGCTGTAGGGGCAAGTCCAGATGTTCGCGCTAGTTTAACCCATTGAGGATCTGGCTCTAAGGAATGCCACTGATGGACTTCCTGGATCTTCCTGAGCAACCCGTGATGGAAGGATCCTCCGGAGACTTGGAGGAGTCCCCGGCCAGGGCTTGGACGGGAGCGGCTCATTGGTCCTTTCTCTGGGAGCAGGCTGCTGAAGCCCCGAGTAGTCCAGAGAGAAGAGGAAGAAGAATTTGAAGCAGAGTAAGACTCCCTAACTCATCTAGAGGAGGAACAGGATCATTAGGGTAATCCCAGAGCACGTGTCCTGCTCCTCTCTGGATCCCGAGGTCAGCGCCCGGAATCTGGAGGTGGAGAGGAGGTGCCATCTGGGGTGTACGGAGCCGGGGTAGCACCATCACTGCAGATATCTGCTCTCGACTTCCTTTGGTGAGCTGAGCCCTGGCCTCAGCCCACTAGGAGGCAAGAGTCTCCTGAAGATCCACCAGTGGCCTGGGGGTGGTGGAGGAGGAGGAGGGGGATAGTTGTATGGAGGAAATCCGTAGGGAGAGTATCCATAACCCAGGTGCGGGTATACCAGAGCCGGGTACTGCAGCATCAGGTACTGCGACGTCAAAGGAGTCGGCGCCGGGTACTGCAGCGCAGGATACTGCGGACCTGGAAAACCGGCGTTGGATAGGATGGCAGATACCCAGGCACTGGAGGAGCTGCCGGAGCAAATGGCCCAGCCGGGTACCAATGGTGGATCAGCTGGGATAGGGCCCATGGGATGGAGGGCCTGGCTGGAAGAGGAATATCCCTCGCCGGCGCCAGAGGGTTGGTGGAACCGCATCGGTGGGCCAGCATTGGAGGAGCCGGCACTGGAGCCGGTGTCAGGGAGCCGGCGCCAGATCCGCCTGCAGAAGAGGATCTGACGGTAGCCCAGGATGCCAGCCTCATCCTGGGATGGAGGGAAAACTCGGGTCGGGCAGGGGACTAGCTTTGATGGCAGCAAGGCTGCGGGGAGTCTGGTATGACAGACGGCAGGGCCCGCCGTAGATCCGAGGCCTGGCGACGCCGGAGGAGCCAACGTGTGGCTTAGGGGCAGTATCCTAGCGGATGCCAGAGGAGCCAGCGCCTGACTGGCCTCGCCGAGTCGGGTCAAGATGGGAAGAGGCCCAGTCCGAGGGGACACTGCCGTGCGCTGCCCCGAAGGGTCGAGTGTCTTAGCGGCCTTCTCCCGGCAGACGTCGGAGGAGCCGACGTCCAGCTTAAGGGAGGTGTCCGCACTAGTAGGCCGCAAGCCTGCAGCGGTACTGGGGGCTGAAGCCTCCTTTTATCCGGAGGCACCTGGCGGGCTCGAACGTGAACCCGACGGGCGGGCAGACGCCTCCTCCAAAACCTTGGAGGCTGCCATCGAGCGATCCCCCAGAGTGGATGTTACCTTGCCCGCGACTCCGGCCAGAGTCACGGAAGAGGAGGCCTTCTCCCAGTGCCTTTCCTTGTCCCGCTTCTTGTGCCCTTCAGGGGAGGTCGACGCCTACCGAAGTTTCTTCAACTCCTTCTTCATCGCAGACATCTTCTTTTTGAGGAGATGGGCTTCAAGAGACTGCTGGCGTCACCTGTGGGTGGCCGTGTTGAAGCGTAGGCAGTGCGGACATTTGCCACCAGCGTGGTCAGGGACTAAGCAGAAAAGGCAGAGGGAGTGACCGTCTTTGTGAGGCAGTTGGGCGCCGCACGAGTCGCACTTATTTTTTGAAGGGGACGACATATACCAACGTTCACCTGACGATAGAAATGTAAAATACAATACTGAAAACTTTTTCGGAAAACCGACGAAATAACAGGACTGAGCGATAGGAACTTAACTGCGAGGTTTGACGGTGAGAAAGAACTGGAAGGCGGGCATCCGGAACCCCCCCTTTATACCAACGTCGTATGATGCCAGTCACCTGATCGTGGGGCGGTCCCCACCAGGGACTGCTAGCTAGAAATTTTTCTGTGGGGTCCTGCCGCCCACCGGCGTCAGTCCTATATGTAATTACCTACTGCAAGAGCCCTCTCGAAGTAAGATCTAAAATTTTCAAGTTGAGGCCAGCAGATTAAAAATAAGAAAAAAATTTGAAAACATAGGGCTGTTTATCATGCATGTCAAGGAAGTTTCAGAGAATGTAAAAATGTGCGAATTCCTAAAATTACTAATAGAGTGGAGCTGTGTCATCAGTTTAGAGTTCTGCCCAAAAAAAACGGCCCCTTGTGCCCTTAAATCAGCAAAGCCTGCTAGACAGTGTTGTGTACAGGTAGCACTTGTACTGTTGCAAAATCAGGCTTCGTTGACCAATATGTTGTGTCATGGGTCACCGCTTGAGTGCCTATCCCTGCCACACTGCCCAGCAACAGGTATTTACTGTGTACCTGGTCAGACTCACGAGAGTGGTGACTCGTGATCACTCCCAAAACATAGTATTGTGCATGGCACAAAAATACAGGTTACTCACCTGTAACAGGAGTTCTAGGAATGGTATATGTTGTTCATCCACACTTATTGGCAGGTTCCTTGCCACTTTAAATCTTGCCGGAAGGTCTTCAAGCTGGCTCCTCCCACCCACCCGGGTGGTAAAACTCTCGGCTCTGCCCCATGATGCCAGATCTAGCCCGCTGGAAGCCAGGTTGTGCATCAAAGCCGGGGAGGCCGGGTGGGTTATGTGGATGAACAACATATACCATTCCTAGAACTCCTGTTACAGGTGAGTAACCTGTATTTCTAGGGACATGGATATGTTGTTCATCCACACTTATTGGCAGACTCCTAGCAGTTCTCCGGGAGGAGGGAGGCAAGGCGCACACCCCCTACTTAGGTAGAAAGACTGAAGAACCGAGGCACCAACCAACATCCCGGTGTGACCCAGTCGATGGGGAAGGGGAAAATCAGTAAAGCCTGCTTCCAGGTAGAAGCCCTGCGGATATCCTGGACCGGTGTATCCTCAGAAGCAGCCATCAGTGCAGTTGAAGCGCGGGTAAAATGAGCACTTATCCCTCTGGGAGGCTCCATGCCTGCCCACCTATAGTGGAGACCTATGCGGGAGGTGATCCACCCACTCGTCGTCCACTTGGCTGCAGGTCTGCCAGGTGCGGCTTCAGCGTAGATGACAAGCAGCTGGCGAACCTCTCCCGAACTTCAGCCCTACGCTTCCTGGGTAAGAGAGCATTTAAATAGGGTCCCAATGGAACCTATATACAGCCTCCGAGGGGTGAATGGGGATGAACCCCAGCAGAGGTAATACCCAGATAGGAAAAAAACTCCACCGCCGCCAATGGAAGGAACTTTGGGTGGGGTGCAGGACAACCTTGTCCCTGTGGAAGACCAGATAGGGAGATTCAAAGGAGTGCCTGGAACTCTCCCCTCCTTCTGGATGGCAGAGTAGCCCCAAGAAGGTGTTCTTCCACAACAGGTGGAGAAACTCGCACCTGTGCAAAGGTTCGAATGGCTTGCTCGTGAGCTAAGCCCATACCAGCGAAGATCCCACAGAATGGGGAGACTCTCCCCCGAAGGGGAGGTGTGATCGAGGCCTAGAAAAGCACCAGACCACCTTTTCTGCACCACCTACTGCCTTCCGGCCTGCGCCCGGAAGACAGGGGTGACCAACAGAAGCACCCAGAGGGTCGTCGGCCAAAGCCCTGGTTCAAAAAGAATGGACCACAGAGGGGGGGCCCCGGCCCTGTCCCAACATCAAATGGAGAACTCTACCATTTGAAGGCGAGCATGTTTGGTCAACTCCCAGCAGGATGCCTCGAAAACGTTGAGGACCTTGCTGAAAGACCCCAGGCCTGGCCCCTAGCCACACAGAGACCAGGCCTTTAGGTGAGGGAATTGAAGGTCCAGATGGAAAACCTTCCCCTGAAAGCAGAGATCAGGACCAGGCGGTCTGGAAGCCACCTCAGGAGCCTGGGGCTGAGATGGAGGAGAGCTGGATACCAGAGCTGGCCAATCAGTCTGGGGCTACCTGCATCGCCTGTGCCTAGTCCCATGGGTCAAGGGAAATGGGGGAGAGGTGTAGAAGAGGCCCAGGGTCCACGACCTTGACGGCATCCCCTACAGCAACCTTGCTGAGGGGGCGGGCATGAAACAGTCTCGGCCTCGTATTCTCCCCAGAGGGAAGGAGGGAGAAGATCCTGCGCTACCTCCGGAAGGGAAGACCACTCGAGAGGCGCAGCCTATGTCCGGCTTAGGGGCATCAGCCAGGGTGCTGGAGGCTCCTGACATCGAATGGCTAGGAAACCGCCTCCTGGCTGCATGAAAGACCCAATATGCAGACCTCCTTACGAGATGCAAGGGGCTCGTCCGTACCTGACTGGGTAGGTAGCACATGGTCGTGGTGTTGTCCGCCTGAACTTAAACCACTAGACCCCGCACAAATGGAGAGAGCAGTGCAAGCAAAGCGGACCACCAGGAGCTTCAGTCGGAGCAGACTGTCGACTCGGGGTGGACGAGCAGGATGTTCTCCTGCAAGAGCTGGAATGGTCCGAAGGAGAGCGTTCCCTAACTCCTGGGCTGTAGTCATGAAGTGGTCTGAAGGAACGCAGCACTGTGACCGCTGGCTGGCCAGTCCCCACAAGGGGAACGCATGAACCAGCGGGTCCAACAGACCATACTGGAGCCGGCCGCCGCGAGGCCCAGGAGGTCCTGGCAGGGCACAATTGCCCAGTCAGACCTGACCAGGTAAGGGAGGAAGAACCTCAGCCTTGTCCGCCGGGAGCCGAGCTCGGACTCAAGAGTCGAGCCTGGTCCCGAAGAAGGATCACCCACTAAGGCACGAGTTCCAACGTGGCTCCGATAACAGGAGACCAGCCTGAGATCCAGAACTCTGGATCGACCCCTTCCATCTGGAAGGGTTGTAGTCAGGCCACCATCTGGGTGGGGTTACGCCCGTGCCTCTCGATGCCACAGAAAGCTGCTGGGCAGAGACAGAAGGGCCTGGCCTGGAACTCATAAGGAGATCCCCCACTAGGAAAGGGAAGAGCCTCCCAGGAAACGGACGGAATGAGGAGTAAGTAAGTCCTGGAGGCCCAGGAGCAAAGCCACACGCCCGTTTTGAGGATGGGATATCTAAGTCACATAGACCATCCAGGCATGCGGAAGAATGGGGCGCAAGCCCCCCATCCATTTGAGACCAGGAATACCTGGACACGAACCAAGGGTCAGAAGCAGGATCCGCAACTTTCCTGATCACCTCTATTTAGAGGCCAGGCAAGTCGGCTCAGCAGACTGACGATCAGGCTGTGGAACCCAAGATCTCAGTGGGGCAATGGCTCGAAAAGGGTGGAACCTGCTTGCAAACTCAAGACAGGGCCTTACCTTAGCACCTCCAACCCCTAGAGGACCGGGAAGTGGACCAAGTGGAGGAGGTGCGAAGCCGTCCCCCCAAGGGGGAACCTGGGTAGGGGTGATGGGGTCAGGGACAGCGCCCCTTCACCCATCACTGAGCAGGCTTGGGGGAGGAAGAGGCCAAGGGAGCTCTCGGGCCTTTACCTCCCTGCTTCCTTTTGAAGGAAGACGCTGATTTGGAATCAGGCCGCCCAGTGCATGCCTGCTGGCCCTCATGCTGAGCTGGTCGAACCACAGGGACCGGGGGGCAAAGGGGCCTACGCAAAGGCTGCCAGCTACCCTTGTCCCTCCAGGCGGGAGTGACCGAGTCCGGAGTGGCATCGGACTTCTCGGACCCCTGGAGGTGTCCCTCCACTCCAGGGCTGAAAAGGTCAGTCCACAAGAAGGGGATGCCCGCCAACTCGTGCTGGGTTTCCAAACAGAAGGAGGATAACCTCAGCCACACCCTGCGGCACATGGCCACTGCGGCCGCCACCGATCTGGTACAGGAATCACCTAAATCCAGAGCCGTCTGGAGCTGCTGCTTTGCCACCACCCTACCCTGGTCCCGCATCCGCCGGACCGTGGTCTGCGGGTCGGCTGGGAGATGAGGGAGCACCTCATCCAGGGAGCCCAAAAGGGCGTGGGAGAAATGTGCCATCAGTGCAGCTGAGCTGGTCTGTTGGAGGCCTAGGGAGGACACAGCGTAAACCTTGCGCCCGCCATAGTCCATCCTTTTGGACTCCTTGTCTGGGGGCCTATCCACATCCCTAGCATTCCCAAAACACTGGAAAAGATTGTCGGTAACTCACCCCTCAGCAAAGGGTGCTCTGAGAAACCGGGCAAAGAACCAACAGGGACAGAGTACTTCCTGGCCATCCTGGCTGAGGGCACAGGGCAGGAAGTAGGCCACCGCCAGAGCTCCAAAGCCGGGCCCACAATTTATTCAGCCACCGGGAAGGCCTCCGAGGGTGAACCCCCTTGGTCTAGAATCTCCGTAAGGGGATAAGGGGCCCGTTTGGAAACAGGCTCGAGCTGCATCCCGGTGAATTCCGAGATGAGCTGTAGCAGACCCATAAAGGACGATGGGCTGTCATCCACAGAACGTTCCAGAGAGGATCCTGTGACCTCCCGACTATGGAACATAGAGGAGTCGACTTCAGGCTCCGAGGGGTCTGCAAAAAGCTGCCTCAGGCCTGAGTCACTCTTCGTCCGCCAAGGGCGGGTGGGAGTGAGGGGGGATAGATAACCTGCGGGACAGGTCATGACCTGGCCGGGGTTCCACCGAGGACGGTGGGGCAGCAGGGATCGGACGAGCAACTGGCCCCAGAGAGGGCACCTCGACTGCCGCGAGTGGTTGAGTCGGCCAATTGGGCAGCAGTTGCTTGCTAGCCGGGGAAAGAATCGGGGTCAATTGATTCCCAGACAACAGCTGCTGCCACATGAACTCCTCGTAACGTTGACGCCATCGGCATCGAACCCACTCCTCATCCTAGGTGGGGGATGAGGAAGAACGGCAATGCCACTTAACTCGGTGCCCTGACCGAAAACGCCGAGGTCGGCGTGAGCAGCTAGAACGAGAGGAGGACGGAGACCCAGACCCAAATCCTCGGGGGAACTGAGGGAGGGCCTGGGAAGGAGCGGGGTGCCTGCTCCTCCCTCGGCTCGGAAGAAAGGGCTGAGGTCTGTGGACCCAAAGGTGCAGGCAGAACCTCAGCCTCCGCCAGGGAACCGGCGAAGGGATGGTGGCTCTAGCAGAAGACAGCCCAAATGACGGGTCGAGAGACTTGACAACGTAGACAGGAGTCCTGGCCGGCTGACCTGATGGGGACACTGTGAAGCCAGCGGCAAAAGCCGCACCCTCAACCGAAGTCAACCGTCGGCCGGCAGGGGAAGGGGAACTCTCCCGCTCCCTCCAGCGCTGATGAAGGGACTTAGCCTGCAACTCCTTGGACTTGGGCCAGGAGGCAGGTCCTGAAGGTCCCTCTCCTTTGAGGAAAGGGACTGGCGAAGCTCTTTGAACGAGGCTGCATGAGGAGAACTCAAGGAGAGCGGGATGAGCACGGTGACCGAGGAAGAGGGAGGTGCAGTTGCCGCCCCCTTCCCGGAGGAAGGAAGATCGAGCTGCTCAACTGGAGACAGCTGATGCAGACACTGCCCGACGAGTCTCCGAGGAATTTTCCGAGCAGGAAAATTTCCGGTCGCCCGAGCCCCAAACGGGCCACACGATCCTCCAGAGAGCTGGCCGAAAGGGCACAGCAAAAATCGCAAAGTTGGGGATCATGATCCAAGTCAAGGTAGTAAACGCATGTGGAATGCGGTTCTTTCCTGGAAGAATTAGCCGGGCACCTCTGAGATCTGGAAAATGAATGAGCCATCGCCACAGCGAAGAAGAAGATCGAAGTTTCAGAAAAACTTCCAATTGATTTAGAAGACCGAAAATTCCAGGAACCAGTCGAAAACGCAGAGCGCTAAGGAGGGAAACTGAGCTTCCAAGCGGTAAGGAAGATCTGGCGTCATGGGGCGGAGCAGAGAATTTTACCACCCGGGTGGGTGGGAGGAGCCAGCTTGAAGACCTTCTGGCAAGATTTAAAGCGGCAAGGAACCTGCCAATAAGTGTGGATGAACAACATATCCATGTCCCTAGAAATTCAATTCTTCAGGTCAGAGCGATGCACAACCAACCACTGAGCCATTAAAGTCGCTCCTCTACAGGCACTGTTAACAGCATAGCACTGAATGCAGTCTTTGAAATTATCCTAAATGAATTCATCTTACTGGAACAGAGTCTATGAGGTAGGTGATCGCAGATTTTGTGCTGCACTTTGTTGGATCTTTAGCTCTTCCGCTGTGTGGGTGGCAGAAGATGAGTAAGAATTTTGAGCATCGTTTGCGTCAAGCAGTCTGTAAAACACAAGGAGTCATGATGTTGCATGAGCCAGTACTTGATGTGACCAACCTTCTTAACGTGTCAAAATCAATGACAAGGCATGTTACCATGTTTGCCAATAACTTTAAAAATATGGCAAACAAATCAATTTTTTAAGCAGTCATTGACCACCAAGCTACCCGATTTGTCCCACAATGCAAATGCAGTGAAGTAATCTCCATGAAGAGAACATTCTCACATTTCCACTAGACTGCCCCTTCCAATTCCATATCATGCCCTCAGTCTTGTACTGCTATTTGAAGATAGGGGATTATATACATGACATCACTATTTTCAACCTTTTTTTAGTGATCTCTCTGGCTATGCACCCCAGTATGCAATTGGTCCTCCCTGCATCATTGTGCTCTGCTTAGACACCATTAGGTCATCCTAAATGATGGCACCCAGGTATATCGTTGTTCCCTTGTGATTGCTGGCAGGTTTTCCTCTCCTCAGGTTCCCCCATTTCCAGTGTATTATTTTTTAGTACTTTACTTGCCACACCTCAGACAACTTTCAAGATTCCTTGTGTCCCTCATCACTCTATCCTCCACATCTGGAGTATCCACCTTTGTGTCATCTGCAGACAGGCAGATCTTTCCCTCCAGCCCTAAAGCAAAGTCACTGTTATCAAGACATTTAATAGGACTGGACAAAGGACTTGTCCATTACAAATCCTGCTTGTCACACCCGCCCCTAGACTGTACCGCATTTAACACCCTTTGCTTCCTGTCTGTTAGCCAGTTCCTTACCCAATTTACCACCTTGTGCCCCATGCCCATTATAGATAATGGCATGCAGTACAGTGATACGTTTATCTCCACGAGTATTCAAAAATGTTTAACAGACTTCTACTTGACATCACATTGCTGGAAAGGGTACAACATATGAAAACAAATATAATCCAGGGATTGGAGGGAAAATGGTACTACTAAAGCCTTTGTAAACTGTAAATGTAGTCCGGGGAGAGATGAGGATGGAGGATATGACTGAAACCATTACATACTTAAATGGGATAAACAAGAGTAATACAAAATAGATTTTCCAGGCTAAAAGACAGATGGACAGGGCATCAACTGATACTGTAGGGTAGGGATATTCAGGAGGGAATCGAGACATTTTATCACTGAAAGGGTAGTGGACAAGTGTAATACTGTGATCATGAGGCAATATCCTGTAGAACGGTGTGTGGTTTTAGAAGGTGAAGGACACATTGAGTGGGTAACTATGAGGAGGAGAAGACTTGATAGATCATGTGGCCTGTTTCTGCTGGTGTTTGTATCTGTTCATATGTAAAATTATTTCTGCCCAAACATTTGAATATATAATTATAAATATGGGGTATTTAAACATCACGTTAACTATGTTTACTGAGTAAATCAGTATGCAAATAACTATTTTACATGACTGTGAAACATTATAAGAATAGTGCCTTTACAATAAATCACAATTAAGTTTCACCTTGAATAGGAATGATAGGGCAGGTTTCTATGGCAGCTATATTAAGCACCATCACTTGTTGCTGTGACAGATATGGTACGAGAAATTCAATGGTTATAAAAGCAGTTTACCTTCACTTTCTTCAGAAGCTTGTTCTAGCAACTTTTCAATTTCTTTATTGTGTTCTTTCTTAGCAATTTTGGAAAGTTTTGGTATTGTTGAGGTTTCCCATTTTCGTATGAAGTTCTCACCTTTTCCAGGAAACATTTTCTCAAATTCAGAATCAATCTATCAAAAATGGAGAGATAATACAGTTATGTTAAAAAGCTAATGCAACAGATCTTAGAAAGAAGATCTTACTACAGGATACACCGGTAGCACCAAAAATGCAGGTGCCAGGATCACATGTAAAATTTCTAGCTAGTAGTATGCTACTAGGGATTGCCCAAATCCGATGAACAGATATGCGCAGGTCGTGTAGTGCCATCAAATTCCACATCCAAACTATGGACCAAGGACTCACCCAATTGTAATCATTGATCTTACTGTTTATCTTCACCATTCATCGCTGGTGGGTTGCCAGCCAGAAGTGCAGCACCATGTCATAGCTTTTTTTTTTTAACTATGCCTTTATGGGATAGAGCCAGCTTTGTGCCACCGCCCACAAGGTGGACATATGACCTTGCTCTCATGGGTTGGTTATATCATGAGATGGTTACTTCCCTGCCTTACTTCTGCACATCAGTGAGAGGAAAAGACATAGAGAAGGGTAATGCTGGCATGAGAGAGTCCAAGGGACATAAAGGAATGCACTTAAAAAGGAATATGTCGGCCAGAGGCAGAGTACTACCTGAGGGTGTGAAGATTGCTGCAGCCCCTGGACAGCAAGTCAGATCAGTGGAGGATAGACCAGAGAGTGGAGAAGAAGAAAGAAAGGAAGATGGAGTAATCATGAGGAGATCCTCTGCAACGCCTGCTGTCCTCTGCTTAAGAGGGATATAATGAGGTCAGTGGATCTGGACATACCCAGCCTCATCACCTCAGTGGCCTCGGTCTCAGACCTTCAGCAGCCACAGCTGGGGTTCAATCAGTGGCTCAATATCTTCTATGGTGTTCGTGCTTCCTCCCAACCCAACACATGTTTCTGGCTCCTGACTTCTTAGTACCACTGGTGTGTACTGAATTACAGTAAAAGCCTTGCTCAAAGTAAGGTTACTGGGTTCCTTTATGGTTGCAGACAGTGATACAGAAAAAAACTGACACAAAAATTATGACCTACAGATCTTATAGCAACTTTGTATACGTACTGTTGATGTTACATCCACAAACCGTGGATACTCAGCTATTATTTCTTCAACTGTTGGGCTCTGATTCATTATCCAGTTTCTACGTGTGGTAAATGTTATTTCCATTGCATTATGAATTGTTATGATATTTTCTGTGCTAGGGCGTTATTCTTTTTAATATTATCCACTCTTTGGTTTCTTCACTAGATAGTTCATCACTTGTGCTACATTCAAAAGTAATGTCCCTCTTTCTCTTCAATACATATTTTCTTTTGTCTGTTTCAAGACTTCTTCTTAATTTCTTAACCTCATTTCGATATATCCTGTTCGTATCGGGTCAAATAAGTGTTCCTGAAAAAATACAGAAACATATTAAATGAGCTATGGCATCTTTCTATCCCGATTGGTCATGACTTGCTTTAAGCGGATATCATATGAAAGCACTACTGATATATAGCACATCTGACAGGTGTTCTACAACCAGATGTTTGGACAAAAAACAAAAAGAAAAAAGCACAATATTTCACTGCTGACAGTGGTCCACCACCTCTGATACCGCTTGTATGCTTAATCTAACAGACTGCTCTTGTGGTCCACTTTCCCCAGCATGACTACTGTCCTGGTTTAGACAGCAAATGCCTGTCATGATCCTTTAAATATCAGAAAGGAAATCCACTCTTGTGTGTAGCTATCCCCTACCATCAAAGATCCATGTTATCCACATTAAAATGAAAATGGAAAACTCTTCCTATTTGCTAATACACCTTCAACATCACAAACCGCCTGGTACAATAACACAAACTAGTTTTTGATGTCTAGGGACCCCTTGGCAAGTAGTGTCACACCACATCACTCTCCCATCCTTGCTCTTCTGGACATGGCACTTTGGGATGGGGAGGTGGGGCTGCTGGATACCAGGAAGTGCTTTCCTTGTAACAGTTTAATGGTGATAATTGATTGGGGGTGAGGATAACTCTGTCTTGGTGTCATGACACCAAACTGCCCAGAAGTCCACCTGGGACTGAAGAGGAGGAGGAGGCAGTGGCAGAGTCTGCTAAATGGTTTTATGGACTGGTGAAGTGCAACCAGTCATCAGGAAATGGGGCATTGTATATCCTGGGATATGTCATGCAGTAACGGAGTCCCAGAAGGAAAGTTAGCAGGGTGGGGCAACATAAGATCTAGTCCATGCCCGCTGGCAGAAATTCCATGAGCGGCCAGAAAGGGACTGCTGGAGTCTGGAGCTCATCATATGGTGCAGATGGAGGAGTGGGTTGTAGAGTCTCCTGTGGGGTCTCTGGCATCAGGCAATCGAGCCAGCACCTGGAATGTGTCAGTCAGACTAATCTCTAACTCCAAAGGTACGGGACAGTTGGGAGTCTATCCCATGAATTGAGGAGAGGGAATATCCTGGAGAGGAGCTGACAATAGGTCAGGACCATGCATAAAAAAAGAGCACTGCCTGTTGTTAAATTTTTTCTGAGCTTGTAGGAGCTGGTCCCAGAATGGCCCTGCCCACAATACTAGAGTTCTATGTGGTTCTCATTGGTTTGTCAAAAACGATACCGAACCCTCCAGTACTGTCCTGACAAGTAAGGAACAAAGAAAAGCTGGGTACAGCAGAGGGCCATGGTGCCCAAATAATTGGGAGGGTGGGAAGATAAAAATATACCCTTCAGTAAAGTGACAAGTGCAGTGTGCAAATTGGATGTGTGGGGTGAGTGATCAGGATACAATTAAACAATTGATGTAAGAACCAAAACATAAACCCAATAAGGAGAGTAAGGGTTACGCCAGAGGTATAAACAAAGAGACAAGTATGGTGTGACCAGATCACGGGGCAGCCCTAGGCACAATACAACAAAACAGCACAGAAATTAGTAAAACAGGTACAAGGAAAAGTAAAAACTGACTCCACTCTCCCCAACACTCCCGCCTCACATTCCACACTATACCTCTCCAGTTCAAGACTGCTTGGACTAGATTCCACTGGAACTGGGTAATGGATCCCATCCTGGACCCAAAGTGTAGAAGTTGATTGAGGAGGGAGGTGAAGGGGGACAGAGGAGATGCAGGGAAGGAAGAGTCAGAGGCCTGTGGACATGTCCTTTTTGAAAGAAGCGTTTTTTTCACAAAACTGCAGATACCTTATATTCTAGAAGTTCACCTCTTACCTGCTGGTCTTCACCCATTCATCTTCTTTCTTCCTGTATTCTGTACCCTACTGCCCACCAAAAGGCCTGCCAGATATGGAGAAAACCAATGCACAATGAGAGATGTATTGCTCTAGGGCAAGTAAAGAGTAAGGCCCCCGAGGACTTGTCTGGTGCTGAACTTAGGCAATTAAGAAGGAGTCTACATCAGTTACTGGCCAGCCCACATGCACCACATATAATGCTGTCCTTGTGTGGAGCACCATCCAGGACAGTGGTCCACATGTTTTGGACTGGGATGTATTTACTGCTAACTTCATCCATGTGGTAGTATTTTCACCTAACTGGTAACACTGTAATATCATCCATTAACCTGCCTCAGACTGTCCCCATCCCTCCGATAAATGATGTTTTAACATACCGGTGCCTGCAGTCACTCGCTGGCTGATACTGCTGTGGGTTCTTCACATACTTTCCTACGTATCACAGTGAAGTACTGTACTCTATTTTAAAAACTTTTATGTGCTGCAACTGCCCTTTTGCCAAACACTGGAGACACTTCCAAAATGGTTCCCTGCATACAGAACTGATAGTGATGCTTCATCAGTTTCTGTCACCACCTCTACTACTTATACTCTGTGAGTGTGTGAATACATAGGTAGCATTGCATGGTGATGACAAAATCTGCTCTGTTCATATACCAGCAAACTATAAATGGGCAGGGTGGGAAGCACATTCCTAAAATCAAAAAGTGACAGTAAATCATGCAAAAAATGCAGTAAAATACTCCTTTATTACCCTTATCTGTTCCACTTCATCCATATGCCAACTCTACCCAGCTCATAATTTTTGTTAAATAGCCAGTGCTCTTTTCCGTGCAGGGTCATGACCACCGGTAGGAACCATCAGTAATTAATGAAGATTAATTTGGGGAAGATCAAGGCATACTCCATGGAGGAAGCAACAGCCATATTCACCACCACCACTTCATTACTATACATTATATCCCCTACATAATGCCTCTTTATGGTTGGCAAGACATCTTGTGAACGCACTTAGGAAATGATACACAATTCAATATTTCAGTTGTAACTTTCATACTTACAAAGCCTTTTAAATCATCTGTTGGAAGTTCCAGCCTTAATTTTGGGAATAACTCAATGATCTGCAGTGCCAACTTTGTTTTCTCAGCTGACGAGGATAACTGCAGACAGAACCATAGAAAAAAATGCATTTTAACAGTCCTTGTAATATCAGTCAACTTTGAAAAAGTACACTTACTTCAGAAATTACCATAACAGTGGCTCTCCAGAGAGAAGATCTTGCAGCAGGCTATAACCATTAGGATTAGCGCTGCAGACCTTCGGACCCACCAAAAAAAAAATAGCTAGCAGTACACAGTGGGGCCTGCACCCTGACGTCGGCTCCACCCCCCATGTCGGTGACACTGCGAAAGGGGTGGACCCCAGATCCACCTCAGTTCAACCGCCGAAGACCCATGATCAGGTACCAGCAGACGAACCAGGTGAAGCTCAATCCTAAATGCTGAACTCTCCATGGGGAATGAGGGTGGGAAAGCAGTGCCTGCTGCAAGAGCTCCTCTTGAAGATCTACTGTTAAGTTCTTACATAACTGTACTATCTTACTTCGAGTGGGAGCTCTTAAAGCAGGCTATAACTATTAGGACTGCATCCCAAGTAGACCCCCAGAAAGGAGGCAACCAGCCCCTGGGAAGAGGAAAAATAACAGCTAATCAAGATGGCCTTGCCTAAAAAACAAGGCTGGCAGACAGCAGGTATGGATAATAGCCCTTGAATGGCTGCCAGGCCAAAACCGTCACCGCATCTGGAAGCAAAGTCCAGGGTGTAATGCCTGACGCAGGTGGGCTTTTAGGGCTCTCAAGTGTCTGATTCCAGTCCTGCTGGTGAAACCTTTGCAAACCTCACAGGTCTGGATGTCCAGGACTGGGCCCAGTCTGCTGTGTGAAAGAACTGAGGTGGAGCTGGTGTCCACCCCTTTTGTAGTGTCACAGACATCGGATGTGGAGCCGACGTCAGGGAATGTGCCACGCTGGGTACTGCTAAGTTTTTTCCTGGGGCCTAAGGCCTGGTCATTAGTCTTAATGGTTATAGCCTGTTGCAAGAGCTCCCAGTCAAAGTAAGATCTGTGACTGTGGGATGGCTGAATCTGACTTAAGGAATGCAGGGTGAGGCATTTGAGACAATACACTTATATAGAACAGTTAAATAAAAAATAACATGTAAATGTTCTGAGGTCATTTCAGTAATCAAGTTACACTGCACAATGAGTCTCTAGCATGCATCATGGCTGTGCACAATCATAACTTTAACTGTGATTTCGAAAGAGGAAACACAAGCAGACTATCACAAAGGAAGGTGTAACCATTCCGTAAGAACGGCCATGAAATATGTCAGGGTGAGATGTTAAGGCCAGTGCAAAACTTGCCAAAAGAAAGGTGTATGCAAATAGATGTAATAAAGGCACAACAAAAAAACTGTGTTCATATCTAGCATCTCAGAATTCAAACACAATATTCACTATCAACAGTAGTGCCACATAACATTTGAACTTATAATCCGTGTTTTTCAACCAGTTCTGATACTGCAATTTTTATAAGTTTTCTTCTGGATGATTCGCACAAACAGTTTTCCTTCACATATTCAGACATCACATCAGATGCCTTTTTGATAATGGCATTCCTGAGTATTTCAGATTCTGGCACATGTTCCACATTAACCTTATAAAAGAAAGGATAAAGTCATATAACACAACTATAGATACATGGAAACTGTCTGCAAATTAGGTCCACTTATGTGCACACTCAGTGTTTATTTCTAACTGTTAATGCATTCCACACCTGATCGTCACCTATTCAACTACACCTGCTAGATTTTATCTGCTTATCTCATGTGTGCATGAAGGCCAAATGCAGTCTTTGCCAACTCTAACACATAGAATGTTCCAGGCATTAACCACTCTTAAGTGAAGAACTTCACTCATATACCTAAGTTTCTCCCACTCAACCTTTCTTGCATGCACTCTTGTCTAGTTCCACCTTCTCATCTTAAAATAATGCACCTCTGCTGTACTTGTTTTATGATCCAGTGCCCTGGATCACACCCCAGTGGAGGGCCACCCACCTACCTGGTGACCTGTCTGTAATTACAGTCAGTCCCAGGTTGGTTAGAGGAGTTCAGGAGAGCCCAGTGGAAGGATGCTCCAGACCTGGCACGTGGGCTTTGCCCCTTTAACCTCCATTGCCTCCCTATGTTACTCGGTGTTTTCTATGCATGGGTTGCCTCAGAGTGCAGATGTGCAATGACATCAGTGCACCTTACGAGCATGACATCCACCACTGCTTCACCAACATTGTGGCATCATTGCTGCTGTATCCACAATCTCCATCGTGGGACAATAGAGAGTGATATTAGATCCCAACCCAACCCAGGGAGAGGAGAGCAGTCCTCTGGATGCCCACTCCTCTCCCTACCATGCTGACCCCTGTTGGCACAAATCAGTATCTGAACCCGGATCACCAGTGTTGAGCAAGATGTGGCATCCAGCACCTCATCCCTCAGCGCCACTGGGCCACCTAACAAAATGCCTCCTTCTGCTGAATCCACATGGTCCCAATAACTGTCCTTTACCAGGAAACTGGAACAATATCTGAGGACTTGAAAATGCATTTAATGTAGTTCCCAAAAATTACTCACAAAAGTAGACTGGGGTGGGTCTGTTCCTTGTATTGGTACAAGTTGCAGTGTCACTTCCTGCTGGCTCATGTAATCATTCTGTTCAATGAAGTAGAAATGAAACCTCTCTTTATGTACTATGATGTCATTGTTGTCTGCATCAACATCAACATATTCTGAGAAGTCCATGTCATACTTCTGGATTCTTTGAAGAATTGAATAACCCATGAGTAACATTTTCAATCAGTTCTGTTACTGTGTCCACTCTATATGTTTTCTTACAAACTTCTCTACTGTTCAGAAAAACAGTACCCAGAGCAACACTCTGTGTAAAATCCATTTCTGAAAAGAAGCACAAGTGTTAAATTAATGTATCACTATGCATTTATACAAAATATTCTTGCATGAATAGGTGCAGTACACTGGATTTTCATAGAGACCAATCTGCACACATAAAACAGTGATCCATGCATAAATTTAGTCATGAAGCATTTTGCTACTATACAAGATGCCCATGAAAAGTACAGTTACACACCAGCTTAACGTAACAATAGTTCAAAGGAGGATCCAGCAGTAGGTCTTCATATAGGACTGTGCCCCTGGCATCAGGACCACAGTGAACACTTTAGCTAGCAATGTCTGGCAGGGGAACGCACCCCCCCACCAAGGTTACATAACAGATGGCAGCTTTGTAGAAAGGGGACTCCCTTGCTGAGGTTGCTGAGATACTGCCACCAGAGAATATCCCTCTTAAGGGTGCTAGAGACTAAGACTTTGTGATAGAGGTGGTCCAGTCGCAGAGTCCATTGGGTCACCCTTCTGTGCACCCTGGCCAGAGAGACAGTCAGGATAGCCCCTGCCATCAGTTCCAAGAGGCTTGGCATCACCCGATCTGAAATGCAGCAGGATGAGATCAGGTGAGCCCTGTCCATTGGAAGGAAGGCCTTGCCCTGGACTGTATCCAGTACTGCTCCAATAAATTGGAGGCACTAGGAAGGAACAAGGTGCAACTTGGGGTAGTTTACTGTAATGCCCAATTGCACAAAAAGGACCATGGTGGAGGATAGTGATTACTCCAGGCTGTGACTCCACAGGGCCAAGAGGAGCCAGTCATTGAGGTATGGGAACACATACATTCTCTTGTGGCACAGGGCTGCTGCCACCACCACTAGGCATTTGTTGAAAACCGGAGGTTCCAAGGATGTGCAGATAGGCCTTGAGCTGTTCAAGCTGCAGCCCATACAGCCATGGAGAGCATCCAATGGATGTCCTTACACTTAACTAGTGTGTAGTGCTTCTCTGGTCACCCCAACTGGAGACAAGCAGCACGGTCATCCAACACACTAGGGTGGAAGGACTGACAAATATCTGAGGCCTGTGGATCCTGATCGTGGCTTAAGCAGTACACACACATGGCATAAAGACAGTCAATGACATGTTCTGCCTGGCGGGGCAGCATCAAAAGCTGGGAGAAGTCTTTTCCTCTATCATGGTAGCGATCAAAGAAACAGCTGAAGGAAAAATTCAGGCATGTTTTACACTACGTTTTTGAAGCAAATTTGAAGCTTTGAGCACCAGGGCCTAATACAAGTGGGAGCAAACCTGAACCTTCCAATCAGAAAGAAAGATCTGGCATCCAGGGGCAGAACCAAGGGTTTTACCACCTGTGTGGGTAGGAGGAGCCAGCTTAAAGATTTTCATGGAGGATTTAAAGGGGGAAAGCCATCTGTCAGACAGTGTGGAATGATCATCATATCCATGTCCCTAGAAGCAGAGGTGTGGGAAGGCAAGGTGCAGTTCTCACATCTGACCCCTGGGACCACTGTGGTTAATGAGGCCATGTATCCCAAGAGTTTGAGAAAATGTCTGTCTGATCTGGGTTGTCCATGGATGAAGGAATGTGCTACTGAAAGTGACGTTTGAACTCTTTCTTGTGGGAAGAAGGAGTATCCTTTCTGGCTGTCAAGCTGCACCCCAATGAAAGTGAGTAGCTGAGTGGGATCCAGGTAAGATTTCTTTAGATTTACCAGGAAGCATAAAGATTGATGGTCTGGATGCAGCAGAAAGCCATTCTCCTGTGATAGGAAGGCTGGACAAAGACAGAATGGAGTTCCCATTCATGGGCCCGAACAGTGGTCATGCTAAGGGCGTACGCTCAGGTATTCAACAGTCCTGGACTGTGGACTGCCAGAAGGTAAATAGTGTCCACCATTATGGCCACATGGATTCTCGGTAGAGAGGGTATGAATGGGTACGCCTTGTTTGTTTAGGTAGTGAACTCACTGAACTGTGACTGCATTTGATGGCAACCTGCAAGAGTAATCTCAAATGCCTGTAAGGCATTAGACAGCCCTCATTTCCATGATGCTGATGAAAGCTGCTACTCTTGAGACTTGATGCTTACTCAATTTTGGTGGAAAAGAAATGAGGATTAGTTGGGACCTCACCTTCATATATGTGCAACAGCACATAAGGAGACTGAAATGGGAGGTCTCTGGGTCAACTGCAGGGAATGTATCTGGAAGATTGGTTGCCTGTGGCTGGATAGCCCATGTGTTATGGCCTGCTGCAAGAGAGTCACTCAAAGAATATCACACGCACCCCACAACAGAAAGACACACCACCACCCCCTACACACACACACACACAGACATACACACACACACACACTACCTAAGAGGCAGTCACACTCTCAGTCATAGATACTCTCACTCACATACACTCACACTCTCACTCAGACACTTGCAATCTCACTCAGAGACACTCGCAATCTCACTCAGAGACACTCACAATCTCACTCAGAGACACTCGCAATCTCACTCAGACACTCGCAATCTCACTCAGAGACACTCGCACTCTAATCCACCACCACACATAAGACACACAGGCTGATGGTACTGTTTCATAGTTGTGATGTATTTATTAAACAAGCAAGAAAGAACATCAGAATTTATCTCATTTCCAGCACTTAAGAAACCCCCCAACCCTTCTCGGGTCACATTCCATTTAATGAAGCAAGGCACTCCAGTGGGTGTGTCATGGTCTAATAATGGTCAACCTAGGATGGATTAAATTGCGCGGCATACCCAAATGCTTCTAACATGAGAACAGTGCTGTCAGCCCATGTAAGACTTCCCCCATCCAGAATTCCTTACTGCGATTATTAAATAAGTAAGTTTTGGTTTATATATGATTCTTTTAAATGTATTGCTTTCAGTTGGGACATTATGCAGGGAGAACTGCCCAGCTGAAAGCAGCTCTTGGCAAATAAAAATTCAACATTATTTCTACCTATCTGATTCTCATAACAATTTACCTGCAGCAATCATATGCTTTTCTAGTCTACTTGAGTCCATACCCCCATCACATCCAGTTTGACCAATACCACCAGCATCAAAAACAGCGTCTTAGGCAGTACTCCTCAAAAACAACATAGCTGGTTACCAACTGGGCCATCATGGAGTTTGTTCTGTATGCAGTACTGCTCCTTGAACAATCACAGTCAAGGAGATGTACTGTATACATTACACACTACACAATGGCTCAGTAGGCAGTCAGCCACAGTGGTGTGAGGACTGTGATGGTCGTCAATTGGTGTTATGGTGTATGGTCTCACTGGACATGGAGGGTGGGGGTGGGCCCTGAAGGCATGGGATTTTCACAATTGGGGTGGAAGATGGTGACCACACCACTGAGGAGAGAGGTGTCTTCAGATGCACACCGACATTTACAACTAAGGCTTTGTGGCACAAACACATGTTGCCTGCATTGTTAGCTGTAGATATATAAACATTTATGAAATGGAGTCAAATCACATTGCCCTAACCTCCACCACACCACATCACCTATAACAGTTACAGGCGTTGAAATATATCCTTTCTGGATTTCCATGGAAAGGCATTTCTAGCCCTGGAAATGTATTTGTATAGCCAGCATTTCCATATTGAAATGCATGCTGCAGTATGCTGGCTTGGCCACTTGGCTACAGTGGCAATAGTGCCTCAGTAGTGACACGAGTGCACCATGCCTGAGATAAAGGAGAGTTTAAAATGAATGCGATCATGCGCTTAGTGGAGGGCGCTATGCTAAACACATTGACAGTTGGCACACAAGTGCATGATGTGCTGGATGGGGCGCTGAGGGAGGCGGAGAGTGTGCGAGCACGTCATGTGCTCAGATGGGTGGGAAGAAGGAGGGAGTAAAGTACAGTTATGTAAGAACTTACTGCAACAGTAGATCTTTGAGAGAGGCTCTTGCAGTAGGTAATTACATATAGGACTGAAGACGGCAGGCGTCAGGACTCTATGGAACAATTTCTAGCTTGCATGATCATCATATCCATGTCCCTAGAAGCAGAGGTGTGGGAAGGCAAGGTGCAGTTCTCACATCTGACCCCTGGGACCACTGTGGTTAATGAGGCCATGTATCCCAAGAGTTTGAGAAAATGTCTGTCTGATCTGGGTTGTCCATGGATGAAGGAATGTGCTACTGAAAGTGACGTTTGAACTCTTTCTTGTGGGAAGAAGGAGTATCCTTTCTGGCTGTCAAGCTGCACCCCAATGAAAGTGAGTAGCTGAGTGGGATCCAGGTAAGATTTCTTTAGATTTACCAGGAAGCATAAAGATTGATGGTCTGGATGCAGCAGAAAGCCATTCTCCTGTGATAGGAGGGCTGGACAAAGACAGAATGGAGTTCCCATTCATGGGCCCCGAACAGTGGTCATGCTAAGGTCGGGAGACCGCCCCCACATCAGGTGACCGATGTCATGAGACGTCAGTATAAAGTGGCAGTCCCCACGCCTGCCTTCCAGTTCTTTCCCGTCAAAGGCCAAAAAAGGCAAGAGGAGAGAGAAGCGGGTGTTTCCATTCCAGGAAAAGGAGCTGAAAAAGCTAACGGGGATGGAGGGTTGGAAGGTATTAGCTACTGTAACAGCTTCTCTCGAAGATCTACTGTTACGGTAAGTTCTTACATAACTGTACTATCTTACTTCAAGAGTGCTCTTGCAGTAGGTAATTACATGTTGGACTGAGTCCCAAGCAGTCTGGAACAAAGCGAAGCACGGGGGGGTGGTTACTCAGACGTAGACCCTCTGGCTGTGAAAGTCTTAGGAAAGAAGACATTGCAAAACAGCCAACCTGAAGCCAGCTCTGCGGCAAGAGGTAATGTCCTAACTGTAGTGTTTCGTAAAGGTATGGACATAAGTCCAAGTTGTGGCTGCGAAGATGTCTGCTGCTGACACATTCTTGAAACAAGCCGCAGAGGCAGCGACACCCCTGGTGGAGTGGCCCATTACTTGACCCGGCAGGGTCTTGTGATACTTGTCATAACAGAAAGTGATACAATAAGCCAAACATTTAGATAGGCATTGCTTGGAGACAGCATTGCCTTCTCTTTTGCTAGCAAATGAGACAAATAGTTGATCAGTCTTCCTCAGATCTTTCGTCCTGGTGATATAGCATCTCAGAATTCGGTGAACATCCAAAGTATGCAAGAGGTACTCCCCTTGATCGGACTGTTGCATAAAGAAAGCAGGCAGTTCCATGGATTGATGCAGCGTAGATTCTGATACCACCTTAGGGAGAAACTTAGGGTTGGTACGCAGAGCCACATGTTCCTTGTAAAAAATCAAATACAGTATTTTGTACATTAAGGCCTGAAGTTCGGAAATCCTTCGAGTGGAAGTAATGGCCACAAGGAAGAGAATCTTCCAGGAAAGGAACTTTAGGTATGCTGAGGCTGCCGGCTCAAAATGGAGGCAGACTAAGCATCTCGAGAATGAAATTCAGACCCCAAGGAGGGCAGGAACATGAATAGGAGGTCTCAAGTAGAGAATCCCTCTAAGAAAAGTCTTAGAGACTTCCAACTGTGTGAACATTCTGTCCTCAAAAGGAATAGGGTAAGCGGAAAGGGCCACCATGTAAACCTTCATATTGGAATGACTGAGACCCAGATTGAAGAGATGGCGCATGTAATTCAGAAGCCTCCTGACAGGGCAAGAGAATGGCTCAAAATCTTTGGAAGAGGCCCAAATAGATAACTGTTTCCATTTCATGGCATAGTTAGATCTAGTGGAAGGCTTTCTGGCCTCCAGCAGCAGAGAAACCCTGAAATGGGCTTGTGCTATGTCTGCAACACCCACACGTGCAACTGAAGGGATCTGATGCCTGGATGGAGCAGGGTCCCCTGATCCTGGGTCAGCAAAAGTTGTGATAGATGAAGAGGAGGTTCCTCTGAATACTGTTGCAGAAGAGAGAACCAAAGTTGCCTGGGTCAGAAAGGAGTGATGAGGATCATTCAAGCTCCCTCTGAGCTGAGTTTGTGTAAGACCCTTGGAATCAATGTAATCGGGGGGAAGGCATAGACGAATCTGCCCTTCTAGTCGACAGACAGAGAGTTTCAAAAAAATTCCACGCCCGGGAGCGAGCGAGCAGAAGGTGGGAAGTTTTGCATTGAGAGAAGACACAAACAGGTCGAGGTGTTCCCCAGTGTAGAAAGATATTATCTGCTACTCCATGATCCAGTTAACACTTGTGAGTCTGGGTGGACAACCGAGTTCGGTGGTCTGCAAACATGTTTTTGACCCCGGAACATGAATTGCCTTAAGGTGAAGGTTGTGTTTCACTGCCCAATCCCAAACTTGCATCACCTCCCTGCAGAGAGGGTAGGAACGAGTTCCTCCCTGCTTGTTGATGTATCAGACTACGCAGATGTTGTCTGTCTGGACAGTCAGATGACCTTGAAGCAGATACAGATGCAGAGCTTGTAGAGCATACAGCATGGCCCTGAGCTCAAGTATGTTTATGTGAATAGTCTGTTTGAGCCTAGACCAGGAGCCATGGGTCCTGTGATATCCCAGGAGGCTCCCCAACCCGCGCCCGAGACATCCATTGTAAATGTTTGGGAGGGGGGAGAGAGAGGCAGAAGGGAACTCCCCAGCAAAGTTTCCCCTGAACCATCCACCACTGCAAGTCCCAAAGCACAGAATTGGGAGACCAGGACCTTCAGATCTAGGTCGTCCATCAATTGATCCCACTGACACTGAAGCGTCCACTGAGAGATTCTCATGTGGAGCTGAGTGAGAGGGACTGTGGGAATAGTAGTCACCATGAGTCCAAGGAGGTGAAGGACTGACTTTGCGCTGACCCACCTGTGATTGGACAATGGGCACACGTGAGCCTGGAGGGCGGCCACCCTGTCCAGTGGCAGGAACGCCATGCCGGAGGTCGTGTCTAGGGTCACCCCAATGAACTGGAGCCTCTGGGACAGGATCAAATGTACTTGACCTGGTTGATGGTAATACCCAGGCTGGCAAAAACCTGCTGGGTTAAGGGAAAGGAAGCACAGAAGCTCCTCCCTGGATGGGGCAGCAAGAGTCAGTCATCCAGGTATGGGAAAACCTGCACTACCTGGGCACACAGGTAGGCCGCTACCACAGAAAAGCATTTGGTGAACATTTGGGGTGCCGAGGATAGACCAAATGGGAGGGCCTTGAACTGGTAGTGGTCCCCCTGGAATGAAAAATGGAGATATTTGTAATGGGAAGGGTGAATAGGGATATGCAGTTAGGCTTCCTGCATGTCCAGAGTGCACAGCCACTGTCCCAGCCAAAGAAGGGCAAAAAGACTCTTCAATGAGAGCATTCTGAACCTCTTGTACTCCATGAACAGGTTCAGGGAGATGAGGTCTAGAATAAGCCTCACATCTCCTGATTTCTTCAGAACCAGGAAGAAATGGGACTAGTAACCCATCCCCCGAAGGTGGGGTGGGACGGGTTCTATCGCCACCTTAAGAATAAGGGATGTTATTTCTTCCCGAACCACAAGATGATGTTACAGGGAGTAAGACGACCTTGGAGAGTGTTTTCTTGGTGGTTTCTGAAGAAACTCTATTGAGTGTCCTTCTGCTATCTGCTGGAGCACCCAAGTGTCTGAAGTTATCCTCTCCCAACCCAGTAGATGGAGGGATAATCTCCCTCCTACCAGTTTCTCTGAGAGGCCCAGAGGCTGTGTGAGACGGGAGGAGTCTGGAGGTGTGAGGCAGTGCTGCAGCTGAAGCTCCTGCTGCTTTTTTGTGGGGGGGGGTTAGCAGATGGAGGGGCCGGACGTTTGTTGGCCCACTTGCCATGAGGTTTTGCTTTTGGCCGGGAACGTCTGCGAAAGGGAGAATGCCGACTCTGAGGCAGCCTGTACATAGAGTCAACGGACTTTAGTGCAGTACTCTTCTCCTGCAGATCAGTGATGATGTCCTTGACATCACCGCTGAACAGCACAGAACCCCTGAAGGGAGCGTCCTGGATAGCATACTGCACCTCTGGGACCAAACCTGACACCTAGAGCCAGGCATGACTGCTGTCTGCCTGATTGCAGGAATTTGTATTAAAAAAAATAAATAATACCAATATCCCTGGTGGTCTAGTGGTAGCCCCCTTCCCCAACCACCCACTGAGCCCCTACCACCGCTCCCCCCCGTCAGCCGGCAGCGGCGACGCACCACCTGCCTCCACCGTCGGTGGAGCTGTATGCTCATTGATCCACAGTGTGAGCCAATGGGTGTGCAGCCCATATGTACTACACATTCCAGATATGTGAATGATCCATTCACATGTGTAATGTGTAATGTGGTATATTGATGCTGCACACCCATTGGCTCACGCCAGGACCAATGGGCGACAGCCTTCTACTGACGGTGTGTCGCTGGTGGTGGTCTGGCGGTGGGTGCTGCCACCTGCAGGCTGACCGGGGAGCGGGCAGTGGGGCTCGTGGGTGGGTGGGGGGGGGTTACCGCTAGACCAGAGATATTGGTATTATTTATTTTTTTTACAAATGCCCGCGATCGGGCAGACAGCGGTCCACTGGACCACCAGGGATATTGGATATATTTCTTATTTTGTTATTACAAATGCCCATGATCAGGCATGGGGGTAGGGTTGTCAGAACAGGTTCGGCAAAGATTCGAACCCTCCTCGAACCCTGGTGTTCGAGTTCTAACTTAGAACTCGAACACTAAACGGTTCGCAAAAGGGTTCAAATCACCGCGAGACGCGAGATGAGGTGGGGGTCGAGTAAGCAACGCGAGCAGCGGGATCTGTGGGGGTATTTAACGAGATACGCCATGAGGAGGAGAGCCATTTGACTGAGGATCATCGGAGCAGACAGAGGCAGCAGCAGCAGGCAGCACCAGCAGCCCAATTACTGTAGCAAAAGCGATTAGCGCGTCCGCTACTCTTGTCCAGTCGTGGCCACTTCTTCTTCTCCTGTGAGACCGAGAACAAGGAAAAAAAGCTAAAAATCGGGGGGGGGGGGAGACTGGGAGTGGGACTAGGGGCCGGTTCAGGACAGAAGGAGGGATTAATCAAAATTGGGGGAAGGGACTGGGGAATAGGGAGGGATTGATTTGAGACCAATATCAGGAGGACTGGAGGAGGACTCAGAGAGAGACTAAAAAAAATAAGAAGACTGAAGATTATAAGAACCTTTGTGAAATGTGATTATTTGAAACTGCAGCACTGCACACTCAGCAGCTGCCAGCAACAAGCATAGAAGGGGGGCAAAAAAAGGCAAATAAATCTTTCTGAACCCTAGTGTGTGTGTCACAGAGAGAAGCCCAGTGTGTGCCCCTTAACTGCACTGTACTGTACCCTACCCAGTGTGTGTTACAGAGAGAAGCCCAGTGGCCAGTTGTGTCGTGGCATTAACCTTACATGACAGAAACGTAGGGGGGCAAAAAAAGGCAAATAAATCTTTCTGAACCCTAGTGAGTGTGTGTGTCACAGAGAGAAGCCCAGTGTGTGCCCCTTGACTGCACTGTACTGTACTCTACCCAGTGTGTGTTACAGAGAGAAGCCCAGTGGCCAGTTGTGTGGTGGCACTAACCTTACATGACAGAAACGTAGAAATATAATTCTCATTCCCTGGTTTGCATATGTGACTCCATCTCCTGTGGTCAGCCCATCACCCTGCTGCTGTGTGCCCTTTGACTGCACTGTACCCTACCCAGTGTGTGTTACAGAGAGAAGCCCAGTGGCCAGTTGTGTGGTGGCATTAACCTTACATGACAGAAACGTAGAAATATAATTCTCATTCCCTGGGTTGTGTATGTGACTCCGCTCTCCTGTGGTCAGCCCATCACCCTGCTGCTGTGTGCCTTTGACTGCACTGTACCCTACCCAGTGTGTGTGTTACAGAGAGAAGCCCAGTGGCCAGTTGTGTGGTGGCATTAACCTTACATGACAGAAACATAGAAATATAATTCTCATTCCCTGGTTTGCGTATGTGACTCCGTCTCCTGTGGTCAGCCCATCACCCTGCTGCTGTGTGCCCTTTGACTGCACTTTACCCTACCCAGTGTGTGTGTTACAGAGAGAAACCCAGTGGCCAGTTATGTGGTGGCATTAACCTTACATGACAGAAACATAGAAATATAATTCTCATTCCCTGGTTTGCGTATGTGACTCCGTCTCCTGTGGTCAGCCCATCACCCTGCTGCTGTGTGCCCTGTGACTGCACTGTACCCTACCCAGTGTGTGTGTTACAGAGAGAAGCCCAGTGGCCAGTTGTGTGGTGGCATTAACCTTACATGATAGAAACGTAGAAATATAATTCTCATTCCCTGGGTTGTGTATGTGACTCCGTCTCCTGTGGTCAGCCCATCACCCTGCTGCTGTGTGCCCTTTGACTGCACTGTACCCTATCCAGTGTGTGTGTTACAGAGAGAAGCCCAGTGGCCAGTTATGTGGTGGCATTAACCTTACATGACAGAAACATAGAAATATAATTCTCATTCCCTGGGTTGCATATGTGACTCCGTCTCCTGTGGTCAGCCCATCACCCTGCTGCTGTGTGCCCTTTGACTGCACTGTACCCTACAAAGTGTGTGTTACAGAGAGAAGCCCAGTGGCCAGTTATGTGGTGGCATTAACCTTACATGACAGAAACATAGAAATATAATTCTCATTCCCTGGGTTGCGTATGTGACTCCGTCTCCTGTGGTCAGCCCATCAACCTGCTGCTGTGCACCTTTTGATTGCTATGTGTATGCCTATGCCCAGCAGCCCAATCATTCTGTAAGCCTTGAACCTGGGATCCTTTAGTTGCAAACTGTCATATTCTTCAATTACTTTCAGTCCACGTATCACAGTGTCACACAACCAAAATAAAATTTTGGAGTTGTAGCCAGCGATTACAGATCACATTGCTTTGTTACACAGGAATTGTTTGGGTGTTGGTGTGTTCACTGCAGTATACTGGACTGGTAGTACTGGTACTTACTGTCTGTTATGGCTGACACCAACATAGATGAAGCATTTAGTGCTGGTGTTGGAGCAGGTGTTGGTGGTAGTGGTAATCCTGGTGCTAACAGAAATAACCAAAATGTTTCACGTGATAAAAATTCAACAAACAGCAAAAGAGCAACAGTGAAGTGTGGTAAAGGGGGACCTTTTAAGAAAACCTGTACAGCTGCTGGGGTCACACAGAGAGGCACCATAAGGTATGCCATTCATGTCGTTAAGATCCCTGTGACTAGCAGCAATAATGCAAGTGACAGTGAGTCCCTCTCTGACTCAGACAGTAGCTCTTTGTCTCAGTCCCACACTGTTGTGTCTCGTGACAAATCATTACTTCTCAACAAAGTGAAATGAGCAAGTCTGCTGACAATGAATCAGGTAGCACTTGCAAATACATCCAGCACTGTTGGTAATGAAAAGAACATATCCATTGAATCCACCACTTCTGTGTTGGCCAGCAATGAAAATCCATCAGAGTCTTCTGTCCACTCTTCTAGCACCAAGGAGCATGTCCCAGGTTCTGTTAGGACAGGTGAAAAGACACAAACAGTCTTTAGCTATCTTCCTAGCACTCGAACAAAATCTGTCACATCTGAGGTGTGGAATTATTTCTCAGTCAGTAAAACTGATCCATGCAGAGCAATTTGTTCCCTGTGTAAACAGAGTGTAAGCCGTGGTAAAGTTGTGTCATGCCTTGGCACTACAGCTCTTAAACGCCATCTGAAAAAGCATTCGGTTTTGCTTGATCATCCAAAACCAAAACCCATGTCCTCCATCTTCCAGACCGCACGTGAGAAGGGTCAGGATCAGGAATCTGAAATGGATACTGAATTGTCTGAACTTGATGCGGGCAGAACCACTGCCAGCCCTAGGATCACTGTTACCACCAATGCCAGCACCATTAGTACCAGTTGCACATCCAGTGATGGCACTGAATGTATAAGTCCTAGTCCACCATCTCTGCGCCCATCTGCCCATCGAGCACGGTGTATAATAAAACCAGCAGGGACATGTTGCAAACAGCTAACACTGTCTCAGGCATTTGAAAGGAAGAATACCTTTACTAGAAATCATCCAAAGACCCTTCATCTTAATCACTGAATTGGTGAACTGTTAGCTGGAGCCCTTCTCCCATACTCTTTGGTAGATCATGAGGATTTTAGGGAGCTCATGACATTAGCAGAGCCTCGTTACAATGTTCCTCATCGAAGGTACTTTTCCTATGTTGAAATACCAAATATTTATCAGGCTTTAAAAGCGACAGTGATGCTTGCACTTAAAACTGCAGAGGGTGGGGTTATTCATGTCACAACAGATATGTGGACCAGCACTCAAAACATAGATTACATGTCCCTTACTGCTCATTGGGTCACATTTTCTTGTGCTTCTTCAAAAACAAAGACACCCCAAAAGATGGCGCTGCTGCATATAAAGAAGTTTGGGCAAAGTCATACTGCTGCAAACATCTTGCAGGAACTAAATGACCTTGACGAATGGGTTTATTCTCACGGTCTAAAATGTGGCTTCATAGTAAGTGACAATGGAGCCAACATCTTAAAAGCTGTACAGGATGGAGGATTTCTGCATGCTTCTTGCTTTGCACATTGCTTACACTTAATTGTCACGGGATTTCTCAGCAACGAAACACAAGTGGATGGTATGATTGCTGTTTGCAAAAAAATTGTGACTCACTTTTCACATTCAACCAAGGCTATACGGACATTGTCCGAACTGCAAAAAAAACACAAGCTGCCCCAGCAAAAGCTGATTCAAAATGTTTCCACTCATTGGAACTCAATGCTTTATATGCTGCAGTGCCTCTTGGAGCAAAAGCAAGCTGTATATGAGTACTGCTCCAGTTACATTATTGGAGATGGCATTATGCTGTCTGTGCTGCAGTGGAAATTAATGGAGACGGTGTGCTGTATCCTAGCTCCTTTGGAGACAGCTACAAGGACATGTCTTCTGAAGGTGCATCTGTGAGTCAGGTTATCCCACCCATAATGCTCATTTCACATCATCTTAGTGTTCTAAATCTACAAATAGAAAAAGACAGATCTGAAGCGCAGACAACATGTCGCCTATATCATGGGAATCTCGTAAAGAGAATGAGCGAGCGCTTCAAAACCAATGACAAATTAGTTGCAATGACGAAATCAAGACACTACATCCTTGCAACTCTCTTAGATCCCAGGTTCAAGGCTATCATCTTCCAAAAACAGATGATATAGAGCAGTACAAATGTATGTTGCTAGATGAGCTGCAGCACTCACAGGAGTCAAACACAGACACGCACAGTACCATCAGGTTGTCATCACCACAACATGCAGGTTCATCTTCACAAAGGATACAGAACTGGAAAAGTCACCAAACATTAACAGTAGTTGTTCCACAACTGCCACTTCTTCAGCCCTTAGTAGCAAGCTAAATCTGTGCAAAACCTTTCCCAAATTGCTGCCATACCAGCTGCTTCTGCTGATTCCTCTTCTGAGCGGTCTCTGTCCAACATGGTAGACAGTTACCTGCAAGAACTGCCTATTCCTATTGATGCATGCCCTTTGAATACTGGAGATCAAAAAGTCAATTTGGACAGAGCTGTATGATGAAGCCTGTAAATATCTTGGTTGTCCTGCAACAAGTGTCTCTTCAGAACGCATGTTTAGTACAGCTGGCAATATTGTGACAGACACCAGAAATAGGTTGCTGCCAGAAAATGTACACACGTTAACTTTTATTAAAGTTAATAAATCAAGATTTTCGATCCCTACAAGAGTATACAAACTGATCCTGAAGTGATTGATGTTGTGGATGTTGATGGTGATGATGACAACTCAGATGGTGGTGGCTGGTAAAATACTGTGGGACGGAGTCTCTGCACCAAAAAGGAAACTTTTACAGACTGTGATGACTTTGGTTGTCGCCTCTCTCCTTTCTCGATCTACTACCTTGGACTATATACCCCAAAACTTTCACCATTTCATGGCAAACTGCTTTGTAGCTAGGGTCTAAACTAAAGTCAACAAGTTTTATATACAGGGCAATTTTAACATCAGTGGGAACAGGCCCAAATTTGGCATAAAGGGACACTGTCACGTCAATCCTTTCTGTATCATATTATTTATAGTTAAAGTGCAAACATATATTTTTGGATTTACCTTCTGTGACTTTGTGGTGCATCAGCATGGGCTGGGACAGGAGACGGTCTATTTTCAATTTTAAAGAGGACAAAACAATGAGTTCTAATTGGTAGCTGTTTATTATTTTTCAATTACAGAAATGTTAGCCATAAATGAAAAATGGATGCTAGTACATGGGTGAGGGTTGTGGGTTGGTTTTAACATGGGTGTAAAGGTGGATGGTGCTACTGCACAGATGAGGGTGGTGGAAGAAAAGTGGAATGGTGATGGGGTGAAAGGTGGGTGTTGTTTTAGTTCTTTCATTTACAGATTCATGATCAGCTGGGGATGGTGAGGAAAAAATTACGACAGACCGAACCTACTGTACACATAATATATATTCTTATTAAATACATTGCAAACTGCTGCCACCTAGCACAATTGTCCTGTCCCCTTTAAAAAGAATAAAGGAATCAGAAATAAAGAAAATCTGCATCAGCAGTTTTCACAGAATGTGACGTATCATAGTGTTTTTGCTTTATAAGTAGTGATAATTTGATACATAATGGGGTTGACAGAGCTGTCCCTAAACATCACATGCCAACTGCTGCAGCTACATTAAATGTTCCTTAGTATGTGGTGAGGAAACCACTGTTTTTATTTATGTGACTGAAATACAGATTTTATTGAAGTATCAGCTGCAAAATGCATCATCTTAAAATTTTTGTATGTATTACTTCAATTTGCCAACAAAAATGTTGGTATATGTATGCATTACCTTAGAAAATTGCATGCATTTTGCCAGCAACAATGACTGGCATATTTTTTTATTAAGAACAAAAGACACAGCACAACACTTTCAAAAATATACTGTAAGTATGCGTTTTTAACTGATAGCATCACAGTACAGAAGCGCCATGCAGGACAAAACAGTTTAAACAGACAAAAGGACCTTTTGTCTGTTTAAACTATTTTAATCCTGTATTGCTTTCACTGTGATGCTATCAGTTAAACTATTAACACAGCATGATTTTTTTGGAGCTTGTGCTGTGTCTTTTGTTCTGGTGCAGCTTTTCACATAGGCACAACTTAGGATTGGAGCAGCCTTCTTGTGGTTTCTGCAAATATTTTTTTATTCCAATGTCTTGACTGAATATGTTATGACATAATATGTTTTGTAACAGTTCCACATGTTGCTGCTGTAGTACTTGGCTTGACTTTGTTATAAAAGCTTTCTTTTAAACATAGCAACTTTTGATTCACTCATTTAAAACAGAAAGCAGCAAATAGCTGAAATAGTAATATCAGTTATTTTTCTCCTAATTCATGACGATGAGTATATATAGCTGAGCACATAAATGGCTAATGTGCCTCTTTCTTTCACTAAGGAACTATGATGCAGCTGCAGCAGGAAAACTTTTAACATATGGGTGGGTGGGTGGGCCTGTTACGTATTAAGTTGCTGACTTTAGCAAACAGAAGAAACTATAGATAAACCTAGTTGTATTCCTATCAATGTCACACAAGATAATTTCTCTTCCCCTTATTTTGAACAGTTTTCCTTTACATGTATTTTATTACTATCTTGATACTGGCAGCACAATAAAAAATAGGGTTCGAGTTCTAAAAGTTCTAAAAGATTAGAACACTAGAACTTTTTCAAAAGTTCTAGACTAGAACTAGAACCCAGAACTTCAGAGGGTTCTGACAACCCTAATGGGGGGCACCGCTAGGTGCAGCCGGAGCTCGGGTGACCACTCACAGGTGGCAGCTGCCGTTTTGCTCCCTGCAATGTGGCAGCTCACCTGTGGGTGGCCATCCGTTGTTCTTTTTTTTTTGATTAAATTTGTCCTGGAGCAGGTAGGGGTTGCACACGCAAGGCTTTGCACATCCCGGGCTGAATATCGGGCTGTGCAGAGTATGTATGGGCATGCCCCCCCACCTGCGCCTGCATACATTACTTATGCACTCCGGTGCATTGGGATTTGTGCCGCACACTTTTCCCTTTTGAATATCACGCCGGGGCACATCAGTGGGTTGCGCACAGATCAAAGGGCAGAGTGTGACGGGGAAAAGTCCTGTGGTACAGTAAGCTGGTGTGGAAAAACAAAGCTGTGCAGAAAACAAAGGCTAGTGCTGCATGAAAAATAAAAAAGGGGGCAAAACATGTGTGAACAATCAGGTTAAGCTATTTAAGTGCAGTGTGTGTGTGTGTGGGGGGTCTCACGGCACAGTTTGGCGAAAAACACACACAGCTCACAGAAGGGAGAAACATCCTGCCTGAACAGAAAAATTTAGAGATGGCATGACTTCTGCAGATCAGTCAGGTCTTGAAACAAAGGTCATCGAGTGTTTGGGTCAAAAGTCCTAGGGCATAATTGGGAAGGGGACAAAAGTCTCTGAAAAAGGGGGAAAAAGTTGTACGTGAACAAAGGGGCAAAACATCCTGCCTGAACAGTTGGCCTTTCTATAGGAAAAACAAAAACTGTGCTGACAATTCGTAGACTGCAGCGAGGGGGGAAACATCCATCACTGGTCAAGTCCGCACTTCAGAGACAGTACTGCAGTCCACTAATTCACAGGATTATGAAGGGAGAATTAAACTGTGCGTGCTGTGATTTGACTAAATAATAAATACTCTCACGACTCAAAAATCTGTATTGATAAATTCCATTTTTCTCACATCAGTAAGCATCATCATGTCTCTTCTTAGATTTAGGTTTACAAGTCAACCTATTCAGCAGTGCCTCTGATGGAGAAAATTAAATGGTATTCTATTATTTCATGTTTTCCTTCCAAATAACATACTGTGAGTTGTTTTTTTTTCGTTAAGCAGGTACACACACTAGCCAAATGACCTGGTATTTCTATTCAGTTTGGATTTATCACTTATCTACTTCTCTGCAGGTTGTCAGGCAAGTACTTATCATACTTTCACTGACCCAACAGATGAGATTGCTGCTGCTGACTCACTGCACTTGCGGATATTCTCAGATGGGTCAGGTGTCAGCTCAACTGAGTAGACTTGGAAAAAGTGAAGCAGGACTAAATATCAGAAAGGAATTAACCATCAAGCAATCTTGAACATTACTACACCAACCAGTGTCCTAGTACAGCAAACTGAAAGGGCTGTTGTAGAAGAGAGAACCAAACTTGCCTCAGCCACAAGAGAGTGATGAGAATCATTGGCACCCCTTCGGCCTGAAGCTTGTTCAGCACCCTCAGGATCAAAGGAATGGGAGGGAAGGCATAAATGAATCTCCTCTTCCAACAGAGAGACAGTGCGTCTCACCCTGGAGCAAGCATGCAAAAGGTGGGAAGCTTGGCGTTGTTGGGGAAGGCAAAGACATCCGCCTGAGGAGTCCCCCTCTGCTGGATAATGTCATTGTCAATCTCTTGATAGAGTACCCACTCATGCGACCTCACCGATGAGCGAATGAGAGCATCGGCCAGTGTGTTTTCAATTGCCAGAACGTGAACTGATGTCAGGTGCAGATTGTGCTGAGATGCCCAGTAACAGACTGTCATTGCTTCCCGGCACAAGGGATAGGAACGAGTTCCTCCCTGTTTGTTGATGTACCAGACTATGCACGTTATCTGATTGAACAAGAAGTTGAATGGGGAGAATGAAGGGGGAGGAGAGCCTGTAGGGCATAAGGAACTGCCCTCAGCTCAAGAACATTGATGTTTTATTTCTATTCCAAGTGAGACCAGTTACCCTGAGTCTTTTTACATCCTAGGTGGACACCCCAGCCTGCACCTGACATGTACGTCATCCGAGTCTGAGTGGGAGGTGCATAATGGGACCCCTCCCCAGGCTGAGGTTCTCCTGAACCGTCCACCACTGCAAGTCCCTGATCATTGGGTCTGACACTAGGATCTCATGGTCCAAGTCATCCTGAAATTGGTTACACTGAGACTGAAGAGTCCACTGGGAGACTGTCATCTGGAGCCTTGCTAGATGGATAGTCAGAATGGCAGCCGCCATTCACCTGAGAAGATGAAGGATCTTCTGGGCTCGGACCCATCTGAGGCCAGACAAGAGACAAGCCTGGTTCAGAAGCATTTTGACTCTGTCTGGGGGCAGGAAAGCCTTGTCTAGAGTGATGTCCAACACTGCCCCTATAAACTGAAGCCATTGGCAAGGGACCAGATGAGACATGGCCTGCTTGACTGTGATACCCAGGCTGGAGAAGACCTGCAGGGTAAGAGAAAAGTAGTAATACTCATCCAAATGGTGAGATGAAAGGCAGTGCTCTCGTGAAGTGGGAAAGAACTGGAAGGAGGGCATGGGAGACCGCCCCTTTATACTTACGTCTGGTGACGCCGATCAATTGACATGAGCAGTCCACCGACTGAGACTGCTGGCTACAAATTTTGCCATACTGTCCTGACACCTGGCGGCTTACTCCTATATGTGACTACCTACTGCAAGAGTCCTCTCGAAGTAAGATCACAACATTCACTTTCATTTACCAATCATCACTGCATAGAGCAGGTATATTCATTCCAAATAAATAGGTAACCATTTTTGGTTTATACCTGGATATGAGTAAAAGTGAAGGATACTTTCTTTGTGCATATGACACACATGGTTTGTCTGTAGAATGCACCATCGTCATAGCTACATGTGCTTTTCTTACTCTGCCAATACATGTGCTTCTCATGTGAAGCCTCTCTACTAGAGCTCACACTGGAAAAGGCAAGACTGGTCAGCTTGCTGCAAGAGGCAAGGGGCTTGATTCACACACCACACACACACACACACACACACACCAAAAAAATACAAAGCTCAGTGCAAAGGTTTGTGTTACATTTTGCAATTGCACAGGTGTGTATGCTTGTTATTCATAGTCGGATAGTGAACCATGCTATTCAACTACAAATAAGGCCAGGATGATGCAGTGGTAACTCCTGCATCACTACTTCGAACCTTACTACTGCTACCCCCACAGGCATCCTGGCTGATTGCCATCCCAAAACAAAATACAGATTATAGCTGGTGGTGTAGTGCTCCCCCACCCAATCGCTGTCCCAACAGCCAGGTAATGAAAAAGATCCCTGGTGATGTACCGGAGCTCTCTCCCTCTCCCCGATCTCCCCTTATACTACAAGAAAACATTTTTCCTGGTGGTCTAGTGGACTCAACTCCCCCACCCAGGAAGGTAGTGACCAATCACTCTGCCTCTCATACATGATGGGGGAGGGGTGCAGGGGGTCCACTAGATCAAAGATATTCTTCATCTATAGAGCTGGTGATCATCAGGAGGGGGGAGATACTAGACCACCAGGAATAACACTAGATCTTCAAGAGGATGTCTTGTAGCAGGCCAACAGTGGTAGGACTTAGCCACCAGGCACCATGGCCACACAGAAACTTTCTATCTAGTAGTCCACCATGGGAGACCACCTACCACCAACATCAGTCTCTGATGAGGCCCTAGCCTATAAAGTCAGCCAGTCCCCCACAACCTCCCCAGTTTGCCGGCTGGGGATCATAACTGGGCAGTGAATGGAGAAGTGAGAGATCTGGTAAGAGCCAAAAAAGGTAAAACAGAAGAAGTGTGACTGGACAGAAGAACAGCAAAGACAAACTGGGAAAGGAAGGAGGGAAAGCAGGGCATGCTGCAAGAGCTTCTCTGGGAAGATATATTGTTATGGTAAGTTTATTTTGCAACTGCACTGTCTTACTTTGAGTAAGGCTCTTGCAACAGGCCAGCACTGGTAGGACCGTGTCCCAAGCAGTACCTGGAAAACAGCACCTGGGGAGGAAAAATGTCAGCAAAAAATGGCTTCAGAAAACTCAAAGAACTACAAAGACAAAACCTGTCTGTGCTGAGATGCGATGTCCAAACAGTTATGCTTGGTGAAGGTGTGGACAGAACTGTAGGTGTCATCTGCACAGATGTCTGCAGTGAACACGTTTCTGAAACCAGCCATAGAAGCAGCAATACCACTGGTGGAATTTCCTTTAACCCTTCCTGGAAGGCCCTTGTGGTAATTCTGGTAGGATTAAACAGTGCAATTGGAAAACCACTTAGACAAGCACTGTCTGGAAACAGGATCACCGTCCATCCCTATTAGGTTGCGAACAAAACAAATTGGTCAGTCTTCCTTGAAGCTTTCGTGTAGTGCACATAGTACCACAGTATTCTATGTACAGATAAAGTATGGAGAAAAAGTATGGAGCAAAACCTCCCTCCTGATTACAGTACAGTACTCAGGATAATAAAACATAAGGTGGATTGACTGGGACAACATAAACATCAACACCACCTTGGAAAGAAACTTAGAATTAGTATGCAAAGACACTCCGCGTCTTTGTGGAAAAGCAAATAAGGTTCTTTACATTTGAGAACCAGAAGCTCAGAAATCTTTTGAACAGAAATAATAGCAACATAAAGAGAGTGCTTAACCACCCCCCCCAAAAAAAAAAAAGCTCGTAACTCATGGCTGGTTCAAAGGGAGGTAAATACAGGTTAGTCACCTGTAACAGGAGTTCTAGGAATGGTATATGTTGTTCATCCACACTATCTGGCAGGTACCTTGCCGCTTTAAATCTTGCCGAAAGGTCTTCAAGCTGGCTCCTCCCACCCACTCGGGTGGTAAAACTCTCGGCTCTACCCCATGATGCCAGATCTTGTCTGCTGGAAGCCAGGTTGTGTGTCGAAGCCGGGGAGGTGGGGTGGGTCATGTGGATGAACAACATATACCATTCCTAGAACTCCTGTTACAGGTGAGTAACCTGTATTTCTAGGGACATGGATATGTTGTTCATCCACACTATCTGGAAGACTCCTAGCAGTTCTCTGGGAGGAGGGAGGAAAGGCGCACACCCCTACTTAGGGAATAAAGACTGGAGAATCGAGGCCCCAACCAGCATCCCAGCATGACCCAAGGTCGATGTGGTAGGGGGTAAAACGGTATGTGCCAACTTCCAGGTAGGAGCTCGGCAGATATCCTGGATAGGGACATCCCCGGAAGCAGCCACTGATGCAGCGGAAGGGCGGGTAAAATGAGCACTTATCCCTCTGGGAGGCTCCATGCCCGCCCACCTATAGTGGAGATCTATGCAGGAGGTGACCCACCCACTCATCGTCCATTTGGCTGCAGGTCTGCCAGGTGCTGCTTCGCAGAGATGACAAACAGCTGGTGAACCTCTCCAACTTCAGCCACGCTCCATGAGAAGGCAAGTGCTCAACTAGGGTCCAAATGGAGCCTATAGTCTCCGAGGTGTGAATGGATAGAACACTGGCAGAGTCAACACCTGGTTAGGTGACGCCCAACACCACCTTCGGAAGGAACTTCGGGTGGGGTGCAGGACAACCTTGTCCCTGTGGACCAGATAGGGAGAGTCGAAGGAAGCACCTGGAGCTCTCCCATCCTTCTGGTTGATGTGGTAGTCACCGAGAAGGTGTTCTTCCACAACCGGTCAGAGAATCGGACCTGTGCATTGGTTTGAATGGCTTGCCCATGAGCTAAGCCCTATACTAGCAGTAGATCCCACAGAGGTGGAGATTCTCTCCCTGGAGGGGAAGCATGATCAAGGCCTTGGAAAGCGCCAGGCCACCTTTCTTGTGCCACCGACTGCCTTCCGGCCTGCTCCCGGAGGACTGAGGTGGCTGCCAGGAGCATCTTAAGGGTTGTTGACCAAAGCCCTTGAAGAAGAAAAAGAAGAAGAAGAAGAAGAAGAAGAAGAAGAATGGACCACAGGTAGTCCAGAATGCTTGCCGAAGAACAGGAGAAGGGACCAGGCCCTATCCTAGCGCCAAATGGAGACCTCTTCCATTTGAAGGCGTAGCATTATCCGGTCGACTCCTGGCAGGATGCCTTGACAATGTCGAGGTCCTCGCCAGAAGACCCAAGGCCTGGCAACTAGCCACACAGGAACCAGGCTGCCAGGTGCAGGGATTGAAGGTCCGGATGGAATACCTTTCCCTGATAATAGAAATCGGGTCCGGGTGGGCTGGAAGCTGCCTCGGGAGCCTGTGGCTGAGACTGAGGAGAACTGGATACCAGAGCTGGTGGAACCAGTCTTGGGCTACCAGCATCACCTGTGCCTAGTCCCTCCTTGCCTTGCATGTGGATCAAGGGAAATGGGGGAAAGGCGTAGAAGAGGCTCGGGGTCCGCTGCCTCAAAGGCATCCCCTAAAGCGAGCCCTGCTGAGGGGGGTGGGCATGAAACAGTCTTGGCTTCGCATTCTCCCTGGAGGGAAAAAGGTCTGCCCGAGGCGTGCCCCAGTGGGAGAAAGATCTTGTGCTATCTTCAGCAGGGGAGACCACTCATGAGGCGCAGCCCTTATCCGGCTTAGGGTATCGGCCAGGGTGTTGGAGGCTCCTGCCATCGAAATGGCTAGAAAAACACCTCAAGGCTGCACACAACACCAAATGCGGAGAACCTCCTTATGTAACGGCAAGGGGCGCATCCAGCCGTGGTGGGTTAGGTAGCACATGGTCGTGGTATTGTCCGTCTGGACCTGAACCACTGGACCCCGTACAAACGGAGCGAAAATGGTGCAAGGTAAGCAGACCGCATGAAGCTCCAGCAAGTTGAAATGGCATCGGGACTCCTAAGGGGACAAGAGGCAGTGCACTCTGCACTCCCTCCCCTTGATGGGCACTTCAACCCATCAGAGATGCATCAGTCGAAGAAGACCGTCGACTCGAGGCGGACGAACGGAATGCCCTCCTGCAGATGTGCTGGAACAGTCCGCCGAAGGACAGCATTCCACATCCCCTGGGTTACTGTCATGGGCTGGTCCAAAGGATCACAGCATTGTGACTGCTGTCTGGCCAGCCCCCATTGAAGGGAATGCATGTACCAATGGGCCCAATAAGACCACACTGGTGCAGGCTGCCACGAGGCCCAGGAGGCGCAAGAAGTCCCGGGCAGGGCACTATTTTCCAATCAAATATGATTAGGTAAAGGAGGAAGAACCTTGGCCCTGTCCGTGGGGAGCCAAGCTCTGGCTTGAACAGTCAAGCTGTGTCCCGATGAAGGATCACCCGCTTTGGCACGAGTTCCTACTTGGCTCTGTTGGAGAGGAACCTAGAGGGCCCGAACTCTGGACTGCTCCACCTCCACTCTGGAGGGGTTGCAGCCAGCCCACTGTCCAGGTAGGGGTACCCCCAGACCCTTTGGCACCACAGGAATGCTGCTGGGAGAGGCCGAAGGGAATGGCCTGGAACTCGCAAACAGAGATCCCCCACTCTGACGCGGAGGAGTCTCTAAAGAAATCCACAGAACGAATGTGAAGAAAACGTCCTGGAGGTTCAGGGGACAGAGCCACTAGCCTGGTTCCAAGGATGGGTTATCTAAGTCAGTGACCATCCAGAAAGACCGAGACCCTAAGAAGTTGTTCAGGTCGAGCGGGTCAAGAATGGGGCACCAGCCCCCCCCCCGTCTGTTTGGGGACCAGGAAAAAACCTGGACACAAACCCTGGGTCTGGAGAAGGATCCACACCTTCCTGATCACCCCTAAGTAGAGGAGCAGGGAAATATCAGCTCGGTGGCCCATCAGCTAAGCTGTGGACCCCGTAGCCCCCCCGAGGGGTGATGGCTCAAAGGGGTGGGACCTGCTCGAACTCCAGAGGCAGGACCTTCCCTAGCACCTCTTATACCCAGCGGCCCATGGTGATAGCAGACCATGCGGAGGAGGTGGCGGTGCCGTTCCCCTATGGGGGGACCCGGGTAGGGGTGATGAGTCCAGGGGTGACGCTCTGCAGCCCGTCACTGAGCAGGCTTGGAGGAGGGACTGGCTGAGGGAGCCTCTGAGCCTTTACCTCCTTGCTTCCCTTTAGAGGAAGCCACTGGCTTGGGGTCAGGATGCCCAGAGCAAGCCTGCTGGCCCTCATGTTGGTGTTGATGGGCCGATCGTGCCGCAGGGGCTGAAGGACAAAGGGGCTTACGCAAAAGGTTGCCGGTGGCCCTTGTCCCTCCAGGTGGGGGTGACCGAGTCCAGAGTGGCATCAGACTTCTCAGTCCCCTGGAGATGTCCCTCCACTCCAGGGCCGAAGAGGTCAGTCCCCAAGAAGGGGATGTCCGCCAACTTGTGCTGGGTATCTGACAAGAAAGTGGATATCCTCAGCCACGCCCTGCGGCGCATGGCCACCGAGGCTGCTACTGATCTGGCACAGAAGTCACCTATGTCCAGAGCAGTCTGAAACTGCTGCTTTGCCACCGCCCTACCCTGGTCCTGTATCCGCTGGACCGTGGTCCGCAGGTCAGCCGGGAGATGAGGGAGCACCTCATCCAGGGAGCCCAAGAGGGCGTGGGCAAAATGTGCCATCAGTGCGGCCGAGCTGACCTGTCGGAGGCCTAGGGAGGAAGCGTCGTAAACCTTGCGCCTGACATAGTCCATCCTTTTGGACTCCTTGTCGGGGGGCCTATCCACATCCCGAGTGTTCACCAAACGCTGGAAGACGTTATCGGTAAGTAACCCCTCAGTGGAGGGGTGCTCCAAAAAACCGGGCAAAGAGCCGATAGGGACAACATACTTCCTGGCCATCCTGGCCAAGGGCACAGGACAGGAAGTAGGCCACTGCCAAAGCTCCAAGGTGGGCCAACAATGGCCTCAGCCACCGGGAAGGCCTCCGAGGGTGACCCCCCCTTGGTCTAGGATCTCCATCAGGGGATAATAGGCCCGCTTGGACATGGGTTCGAGTTGCATCCCGGTGAACTTCGAGATGAGCCAAAGCAGACCAAGGAAGGACGATGGGCTGTCGTCCAAAGACCGGCCCGGGGAGGACTCCGGGCCCTCCCTCCCTCCTGTGGACCAGGGAGGATTCATCGTCAGACTCTGAAAGGTCTGCAAAGAGCTGCCTCAGGCCTGAGCCTCTCCTCACCTGCCAAGTGCGGGCGGGAGTGAGGGTGACCGACAACCTGTGGGACAGGCCGTGACCTGACTGAGGTTCCACCGCAATTGGTGGGGCAGCAAGATTTGGTTGAACAACCGGCCCAGAAATGGGCACCTCGACTGCAGTGAGCGGTTGCGTTGGCCACTCGGGTGGCAGCTGCTTGATAGACAGGGAAAGAATTGTAGTCGATTGATTCACAGACAACAGCAACTGCTGCCACATAAACTCCTCATAATGTCGACGCCATCTGCGTCAAAGCCTCTCCTCATCCAAGGAGGAAGACGAGGAGGATCAGTGTTGCCACTTAACTCGGTGCCCTGACCAAGACCGCCGCAAGCGGGAGCGGCTTGCCTGAAAAGAGGACCAAGACCGAGACCCAGATCCTCGGCGAAACCGAGGGTGGGTCTGGGAGGGAGCGGGGAACACCCACTCTTCCCTCATCTCGGACATATTGGCTGAGGACTGCCGCCCCGGAGGCGCAGACAGAACCTCGGCCTCCACCAGGGAAACCGGCAAAGGGTTGATGGCTCTGGCAGTAGACCGCCTGGGTGATGGGTCGAGGGAGCCCTCGACAACGTCGACGGGAGTCTTGGCCGGCTGGCCTGATGGGGACACCGTGAAGCCAATGGCCTGAGTCGCAGCCTCGACTGAAGTTGAAGATCGGCGGACCGGGGGAAGGGGAACTTTCCCGCTCCCACAGATGCCGACAATGGGACTAACCCTGCGACCCCTTGGACCTGGGCTGAGAGGCAGTACCCGATGGCCCCTCCCCCTTCGAGGAGAGGGACTCGCGAAGCTCCCTGAACAAAGCCAAATGAGAGGACCTCAAAGAGAGCAAGATAAATGCAGCAACTGAGGAGGAGGGAGATGCAGCCTTAGCCACCATCTTAGCCACCAAACCTGGTAGGCTTCAGTGTCATGGCTGGGTCCTAAACAAAGAATCCACACAGAGTCGCCATCTTTTTCAAGAATTTGTTTGCTGCAGGCACATTTAGTGGAGTGGTCAGAAGATGAGGCTGGTGGAGAAGACAAATCTGAAGGTTGAAACAATGAAAATGTGATGTTTACTAGTGGAATACAAGGAAAATAAAAAAAGTGCATCAAGTGTGAGTAATGGAGGTCGATTAATGCTACAGAGTCCACTAAAGCCCGGTGTGCGCTGGTTGACAGTGGCAAGGAGCTGTGGGGGGTGGGGGAAACACCCACCTTTACAGGATAGGCAGACATCAGAGACAGACATCGGGGGTGGGCAGTCCACATGGCAGACTGCTGGATAGAAAGTTTTCCAAGTGGTCCTGGTGCTGAGCAGCTAAGTCCTACCAGTGCTGGTATGATGCAAGAGCATCTCTCACATGAACAACTTACTCTTTTATACTCCAGTTGGTGATGGGGGGCTCTGGTACTAGGGAAATATTTATATTACATATTATTTATGGAAAAAACATGCATTGGTGATGGGAGGGACCACTGACACCAGGGTATCAGAATTTGTCATACTCCGGGTGGCGATCGTGGGCAGAGTTTGGTGGGGTGGGGGTAAGGAAACCATTGGACACCAGTTTAAACTTTTTTTTCTTTTTTATACTTCAGTCAGCGATGCGGGAGGGTGTGCTGCTAACCTCCACCCCAGCAAATGTAAATGGGCCCATATTAGGCGAGCAAATAGTGGCTTGCCATCACAATGGGATCATTTTCATAGCCGGTTTTGTGAATTCTGAATAGCTCTCCTGCACTATTCATTACAGGGCCATCCTCTGGGATGTCTGTCGGGATGGCACCAGTAGGGTTAGAGATAGTGGTACGGGTGAACGATTGGACGCCTTATCTTGTGCTATGCAGGGAGTGGGATGGGGAAGCCACCAGGCAGCTCTCCCCTCCTGGGATGGTTACCCACCCTATAGTTTCACTTCCATCAGGCAGAACTACAGTGGGATGCATAGGCAGCAGGTGGCAGCAGCGATAGCCAGTGGTGGGGCAGAACTGGCACATGACATGCGCGCTTCAACGCACACATGAGTACATGCTGGAAGAAAATGGGCACAAAATAGTGGGAAAAAAACTACTAGTAAAAAGACATAGCAGTACTGGGATTAGTGCTGCGTAATCCTGGCCTCATTCACACATCTATTTATTTTTATTTTATTTTATTTATACATCAGTTTACAACCTTTGAGCCAGAGGCTCGTTTCCAAAGGTACCTCGTCACAAAGAGGACAAACACAGTACAACATTTCGTTACATCATTGTAGATAACAGCATTTTTTTTTTCTTTACATCATAGCAGGCAACAGTTTAGGCAGATATATGCTGTAATTACATTGCTTACAATAACAGAGTAACAGGTTAGGAATTCACAGGTTAATACAGTTATTCAGATATGATTGAGAGGTGAGCATACATTGGTTAAGCAGACAACTAGTCTTTTGCAGGGCCTGCTTGGTTAGTAAAAACAGGTGGTTAAGGGACAGGGTAGATGATAAGAGAGGGGGCAGCCACTTTGTGAGTTTTGTCAGTTGTTGATTGTGAAGCTGCTCAGAGAGTTTTGTCGGGTACAATGACCTTGAACACCTATGGCTGGGGACAAGCACAGCTACGCATGTTAAATAGTTGACTTCGAAGTGCGGTTTTGAAGCTGGAGATTGAACGGGTATCGGTGATGGAGCTGGGGAGGGTATTGTATAATACGTTTGTTTGTCCACAGCCAGTTATTTGTTGTAACTGCAGACATTGCATGGGGGTGGGGGAGCAGTGTCTAGCAAGTTCACTTCATGGTTAATTCCTTTCTGATTTTTATCAAGTCTGTTTAATTTTCTCCAAGTCCTATTCAGTTGAACCGACACCAGACCCACAAATATGGGGACCTAAGCAAGAATGGGCAGAGTGCTTATGCGCCGTGGATCCATGGCACATAACCACTCCACTCCCCACACAGGATGCACAAAACAGGGTGAGCAGCCCCTACGCACCAGGCACAGCCACAGAAGCAGCAGTGCACCAGGGGCGGAGGGGGGAATGCCAGCACTACACTGCATGCACAAAGGCATGTACTGCTGTGCACCGGGGAGCATACAATGACTTTCTTTATGCCGGGAAGACCCTGCCACAAGTGCCGTATGTGCCCAGACCTACACACAGTGGAAAAACACACATGCCCCTGCGGGGGATTAAGGACACCTTCAACACGACTGGCCACTTGCCCAAGCCTCCCCATGGCAGGAGACACAACCTGCCCCACAACTTGGCAGCCTGACCACAATGCATGGCCCAACCCCCACAGCTCACACACGTGGCTGCCAGGCCTCCCCGTTGGCATGACACATACCACCCATTCCAAAGGATGTCATCCCATTCCCTGGCAGTAGCACCACTGGTGCCACCATCCCCATGAAGTGTCAGGATGGTTCTCTGCAGTGCATGCCCCCCCAAAACAAACAGGGCTGCCCCTGCCGCAGTGATGTGCACAACCCCCAAAACACACACACAGATGCCCCAACTGACACATTGCAAGGCACACCCCTAGTACCCTCGCCCACATGTTGGTGGTCAGTGGGCTCCCCACAACACCGACAGTCCTTCTGTCCCTGTACCTTCCCATGGGTGCCACTGCCAGGATCAGCTAGTGGCACAGCCCTCCTTATGCCGCTTTGGCCACTGGATGTCTGACTGCTGCTGGGAGCATGCTGCCTATCTATAGGGAAGAGCTCCCAGCAGCATTTGGACAGCCAGTGGCTGAGGAGGTATGTGGAGGGATGTGCTGCTGGCCATCCAGCACGGCAGCACCAATGGGTGGGCATAAGGGGGTTGTCTGACCACTAATGATGAGGTGGAGCCTTCAGGACCAGGCAGGGTGGGGGATTGTCCATTACTGGACACTGCCCAGCAACAGCCACACTGATGTGGGGTGGGGGAAGCTTTGCCACAGACCATGACGGGGAGAGGGGATACTGCACTGCAACATGGCTTGACATATTGGGAGTAGCATTTCTAACAATGTAGTACCAGTTGGGGCTGAACAACACTGTGGTGAGGCTGGGGAGATTGGCAGGATCAGTGATGGTGCAGCACTGTGTTGGGGCAGAGTGTGCCCTTGGCCAAATGGAACAAGTCAGCCATGTGTTGGATGGTGGACTGTAGTGCCCATGCCGCTCAGCTCAGGGGGCTGTATGCAGTCGTGCAGGTCCAGGTGCCTGCAGGGGCCATTACCACACCCGGATATCACCATGCAACTGATCCAGTCAGGACAGGCATCCAATTGGATGCCTAGATGGGTCCACAGCTCCACCCTGTGCACCAGAGTAGTGGCCCATGGACAGGTGACAGTCTTTGGTGAATACTAGCTGGTGCACACCAGTTCACAGGTGCGGAGCTATGCAGGCGGGTACATGCCTCCAACGTGCAATTCCCACCTGGTCATGCATAGCACCCAATGGTGAAACTATAGTACTTGCCTCATTTCCACCTAACCTATATACAGACAAGCAAAGAACTGCAAAATCCTAACTGAATATTAATCCCAGGCCATGCCAGAAAACTACCTGTATACATACACACTACATACACACACATAGTACATTACACTCCATCTCATTCATGTCTTACTTGATCCAAATCACTTGAGTGTCATATGGAGGCATTATAGCACAGTGGTTTAAAGCTCTCAGCTGCAAACCTGGGGACCTGCATTTCAATCTCACAGCCACCTTGCATGCTGTGTGACCCTAAGCAATTCACTTAACCTTCTTGTGCTCCCAGGTCGCACCCATAAACAAGCTTCATCTTAGTGTCTCTCTCCTGCAATAAAAAAACAAAACAAAATAGCCTTCCCAAACAATGACTGACACCCCCCACAAAAACAAGTGGTTATCCTTTTGGTGAGCACAACTCAGGCAGCAAAGTCCAACGCAATGCAAATGGAAGTGGATTGAAGTGTACAGGGCATTACATGGGATAAAAACAGAAAACCAGCAGTGGAGTCGGACTGTTCTTGATAAATAAAACAACTCAAAGATTAAGTGTTACTAAAAAGTTAACATTTATTTAAAAATAAGATAAAAAGGACATGCACAGACAAAACACCAATCTTTCACATTTCAAAAGGTTAGCATGTTATGTGAAAGAATGAGTTGTGTCTTTTTGTCCACTTTTTATTTGTATTTAAACAAATTGTTCAGTTTGTTACTCACACTGAATCTCTATGATAGTTTAACTTATCTAGATGACCGCAGTGTAGCAGGACTACAGTGCTGGTTTTTGATGTGAATGTCAAGCTCACTCCTAGAAAGCAGCCTCGTGAATGCTGGTGGTGGTGGTGGGGGTTGCTGCGGGACTAAGGCAAAGGCACCACACGAGAAATTGGAAGGGAGTAATGTTAAGCAGCACGTGGAATTGCAGTTCACGGAGACATAATGGTGATTACTTAACTGTATAGCAAGGAAAACAAGGCAGACTAAAAGACTATTCACTATTTCTCCCCTTGCATTGCTAAGTAACAATAAAAAAAAAAAGATTGCATAGCAAATCTCCGAGTCCAAGAGCATGGGGGCTTTATTATACCAGTTGCACACTATCTTGCCACGTTTTTGCACAAAAAATAAGCACCCAGCACTTAACTTCATTACCCTGGCATTTGGGCTGTTTTTTTTTTTTTTCTAGAGGTTTGTGCAGTGGCTTCGAAGTGTAGCAACGCAGGGGAGAAACAGTCAACAGCCCCTGGAACCAATACATTTTTTCACATGTAAAAAACTGGCAAGCGGGGATTATGAGGGTTGAGAATACAGTCCAAAGGGGTAACAGGGTCAGGACTTTGCACAAGAAGCATATTTATTTTATTGAGGCTGGAAACATAGATTCCAGTTGTCAGTCAGTGACCAACACAGGAATCAAATCAGGACAAAGAAGATTCAGTGCCATTTTACAACTTGCAGAAATCACTCTGCAAATATAACTCAGTCCTGCATGATTTCAGTTACCATCAATCATGGTATTTGACCACTTCCTGTTCAAATCACATAAGAAAACCGCAATTTATTTGAAAAGCAGTTTACCACAGTAGTTGCACATTTTAAAATCATGATCCGTTCTTACTGTAAAATGCCACACTTTTTGTTTTTTTATTACAAATCACGTGGTGCCATTTTTCTGATTCGGGGACAGAACTTGATTTGTAAAGCTGTAAGCTGCAGTGTCCCACGCCTACTCTGAGTTCAGAACCTGGCTATCCTTTGGTTCCCACATATGGCACCTCTATCTCAGAATATGAACCAATGCCTCAGACCAAAACACCGTGGTTTACTACAATAGGTACCAACCGACCCACCCCCGCCCAATTCTCAGTCTATACCCCACCCGCACCTCCATCCCGCCAGCTAACACTGACAGACTGTCAGTCCCATCAAGCTGCTGCTGTCCCGATACTGCCTGCCTGCTTGTTGCCATCACTATATTCCCCGACTCCCTCAGTGCCCATCCCTGCTCCCCCAGCCAGAACAAATTGAAAGCACAGCCGGTCAGCTCAGCAGCAGCGCACTGACTGACCCCACCAATCCTCAGTCTCTACCCCACCCCGACCTCCCTCCTGCCAGCTTCCAATGACACTGTCAGTCCCAGCTAGCTGCTGCTGTCCCGACAATCTTGCCTGCCTGCTTGTTGCCGTCACTATATTCCCGACTCCCTCAGTGCCCATCCCTGCCCCACCTAGCCAGAACAAATGGAAAGCACAGCCAGGCAGCTCAGCAGCAGCACATCGACCGACCCCCCCAATCCTCAGTCTCTACCCCACCCCGACCTCCCTCCCGCCAGCTTCCAATGACAGACTCTCAGTCCCAGCTAGCTGCTGCTGTCCCGACGATCCTGCCTGCCTGCCTGCTTGTTGCCATCACTATATTCCCGACTCCCTCAGTGCCCATCCCTGCCCCCCCCAGCCAGAACAAATTGAAAGCACAGCCGGTCAGCTCAGCAGCAGCGCACTGACCGACTCCCATCCTCAGTCTCTACCCCACCCTGACCTCCCTCCCACCAGCTTCCAATGACAGACTGTCAGTCCCAGCTAGCTGCTGCTGTCCCGACGATCCTGCCTGCCTGCTTGTTGCCGTCACTATATTGCCAACCCCTCAGTGCCCATCCCTGCTCCCTCAGCCAGAACAAATTGAAAGCACAGCCAGTCAGCACATATGGCACCTCGCATCTCAGAATATGAACCAATGCCTCAGACCAAAACACCATGGTTTACTACAATAGGTACCGACCGGCCCCCCCCCCACCAATCCTCAGTCTCTACCCCATCCCGACCTCCCTCCTGCTCGGACAGACAGACTCACAGTTCAAAAAAATAAATTAAATGTCAACCCAGCCAGCCCAGTACTGATCAAATTTTTTCGGAGGTTTGTGTAGTGGCTTCGAAGTGTGATGCACGAGTTAGGTATGAAATCCCGTCGAACAAAATACCGCACAGTAAATTGCCTCAAAAAAAATCCCGAACAGCTGATTTCCTGGTACTGTCCAAATACCGCTATGAAAATCCCGAAAATCAGTGTCTGGCAGAACAAAATATTTCATAGACATCCCTGCAAATGAAAAGACACCCTGCAAAGCTGCATATCATTATACGTGCCTGCACTATTACGTATAAGGTATGATGGGGGGGTTTGAGATGAGTGACAGGACAGTAAGATGAAATTACTCCAAAATCTTCATAGAAAATATGTACAAAAGCTGGCATTTAATATATATTTGTTTCAATTTGTGTGGTACTGTACTAGCAAAGAGCTGCCCCTAATTTGACTACAATTCCCTTGCAATCAATTACATTGGCCAGTACTGCATTGTTGTAGCCTCCCCATACATGCACATGTTTTATAGATCATGTGTCTTTTTTTTAATGAATTCTTTGGTGAGCTCCAAAGAGAAGGCAAACACCTATAGCCAGATCATGGTTGTCAGAAATACTGAACATTTATAAGTCAAATTGCTGGGTAGGGCCTGTTCCCATTCCTGCATGACATGAACACCAGCAATCGACTGTCTTAAGCATGAGCGTCATTACTGGAATACATAGGCAATAAAGATGTGTCTCTCGTCTTGCCATGGCAGAGGGCTGCAACTGTAATTACATAGCGTATGCTGGCAGATCAGGTAGCTCATATACAAGACTTTCTTTCAAATGTCATTCATCCTGCCACAGCCTCCTTTCAACTCCAGCCTTTTTAACAGTCAACATGAGAGTCAGTCAAGCTAGTGAGGGTTGTAGGGCAGAGAAGAGTGGCAAATAGGGGTTAATGTCAATATCGCGCAACAACAATGGTGTGAGTAATTTAAGCGCATATATATTAGCGCTTGCAAAAATAGCATTCTAGCGTTACCCATAACTGCGATTTTAAACACTAAGTTTAGTATCTGGGGCTGCTGATTAAGGTTTCCTCTGTGTTTTCGGGGACAAACTCTAAGTCAGTGATTACAGGTCAGTGATTACAGGCGTTGCATTTCAGTTACCTAGGACAGCAGGGGCTGAGGGGAGAGACAGAGGGGAGAAAATCTAGGTCACATAAAGTTGTTTATGTCCCAGGAGGACACGCAAGTAGTGGTTGTGGCTTTGGAGATGCTGAGCACAAGAACCAGAAGTTTAGATCGGATCCTGCCACCAGATTCTCATATGTGTTCCTCTGCCCATTCCCAACGCAAGTAGCAATTACCTTTCTTTTTGATGGCTGAGCTTGTAGCACTATTTCAGTATTATGCTGTAATGTAATGCGATGTTATTTCAACACGCTAAAAAGTAGGCATTATAATGACTGGCGCTATTACGGTCCCTCCCTCCGACTGACAGTATACCAAAAAATACATTAAATTTCAACCCAGCGAGCCCAGTACCGATCATCAGTAAGGCAGTATTATTTTCACTATTGTTTTGAGCAAATTTCACGGAGGCTGCACGGCAAAAACTCTTAATAAAAGAAGACTACAAAAACGTGTAATCGATGGATTAAAATGATGTTTATAATGCTCCGGTCATGTAGAGTAGGACGATGTGAGTGCCAGGTGCGCTGCAGGCTCCTCGAGCTACGTGGGGGTGGGGGAGAGGATGTACAACAAATAGGAAACAGAGGAGTGTGAAGATGGTTGGTCATCCTCAGTAGAGACCTGGGCAATATATGCCACCCCTGGGATGGCCCACAACAACCTTAGGTAGTCTATCAAGCATGCAGAGTCTCAAAAGAAGACCGTGGGCACAGCGGGCAGCGACAAGCAGGGAGGAATGTCCTGCACCGGGAAGCGTCCCCCCCCCCAGCCAGCTCGTCCCGCCAGCAAAGAGTAGCTGTTTAAGGGAATAAAGCCCAGTCTCACATTCCATCTGCCTATGCACCCCCAAGGATTTAATCTCGTCATAAAAGCACCAATCAGATATTTTACCAAATTTCATGCTACATTTACCAAAAATGGGGATTACGCGGACGTCTGCCCATTTCACGGTAATCGTGAATTCCGTGCGGTCCGCGATTTTATTACTGCTTCAATTCATCAGCCTCAGTAGAATACTGCATTAAAAACCAGGCGGTGGCAGATATACAAGTTTTTTGTGAGTAGAAAAATAGTATTTGCTTTCAGTAGTTGTAGACCCTCACACTGAAGCATGTAGACTTTCGGACCCAGTTCTTGGTATTTAAAATAAATGTATGTATATAAAATACATGTCTTTTGCATTGACTTACCGACTGAGCCGAATATTGTTAACTACCTCTCCTGTTTTTTTTCTCCTGCCTTTTAGTATAGATGACCTTGCAGACAAGTGTCCCATGCACAATGAGACAAGTCACTCACACTCTCTTACTAAAGGCAGCTATCAGCCAATAGGAATGTGAGTTGAAAACTGGTGGAGGAGGAGAATGAGGGAAAGCGCGGGAATAGCACGAGCTCTGACATGTGAGATGTTCTGTTCTGTTTTTTTTTTTGTTACATTAGGCAAGCCAATCAAATTAAAAGATAACAAATCTGCCCTGCAACAGGAAGGGGTGTGTGTGTGTGTGTGTGTGTGTGTAAGAAGGAAAGAAAATCATAGGGGAAGGGAGGGTAGAAAAGAGATTCAAGCAACAGATAGAGATCTGTTTGACAGAGATGAGTCCAGGAGTAAATCTGGCTGATTTGGATTCTGCACTAAAATGTTTGGGCAGACGGAGAGAGAGACAGAAAGGTCCCTCAGATTAAAAATATAGTGACACTCCTTCACACAGTAAAACAATTTTATTATTTATTTCTTTTTTTATTGTTTTTATGCTCTATCTGGTGAGCAGCTCCTTTGGGCCCTCAATGTCTTGCCCCATCTGTCCGCCATTCCCGCGACCTGCCTCAACCCCAGATCGCAGCTCCCTGGAGGTAGCCCGGCATAACCCTTCACCAGGTGGGTCCCCCCCCTCCGAGAGGGAAGGCACCGGTGGGGGCTGTCCAGCGCACTGCAGCATCGGCTCCAGGTGCTGCTGGGGTGAGAGGTCGCAGGGCCGTGACGGCAGGGAGGGAACCAGAGAGTCGTCATCTGCTCACCAGAGCCACTTTCAGTTTTATCCCCACGAAAGTAACGCATTCTTGACGTCCGTCATTTCCCGGAAATTTCAGTCCCTAACACTCTGCCATGCTCCCGGCCTCTGCCAGTGGCCAGCAGGTGCCCTGCTCACATCCCCACCCTCCCCTCTGGAGAAGATGAGCTGTCTACGGACAACCTTCTCCCCTGGCCAGCTCTCCAACGACCCGCGTTGCATGCAGAAATCCAGCCGATGCACCGATGAGCCCGATTTTATTATTTTAATACATATACATTTTATTTGGGGGTTGGATGGGACTACCATTCCAGCCACATGAAGCAGGGAGTTTTATTACTGTAGGTGACAGCATGGCTCAGTTGGTAGGCCATCCACCTCTGGACCAGAAGGTCGTGGGTTCTCATCCCACACCGGGATAGAACTTGCACCTAAAAATCGCTGACATCCGAGTGCAGTATTACGGGGTGCTGTACTGCTGGGGTGTGCCGTCCTTCAGATGAGATGTTAAACTGAGGTCCCTTCTGCCCATCCTGGTGTTGTCCTGATGGGTGTCTAGGTGGAAGTAAAAGAACCCAGGGCACTCTTCGCAAAGAGTAGGGAACATTCTGGGTGTCCTGGGCAACATTCATGCAATTATCTAGGCTGTGTGTGGGTGATGATATGCGATATGGCCGCCACCATACATTCAGTCACTTGACTACCAGTCTAGCATTGCTTGTAATGTGCTTTGGATGTATGAAAAGCGCTATATAAATGCTGATTCTTCTACTGACTGCATCATTTCAAGAGTGAAACTCCATTCCCTGCACACTTCTCAGGGGAATTTCTCTTTATAAATGAAGGAAGCGAAAGGAAAACGATTAAGAATAGGCCGAGTTCAGAAATATTTATGGGGCTGTGACAAACCATCAGATGAAACTAAATGACAGCAATGGAGTGGGAGCACCGCTGTCCATTTCAGGATACAATCCCCTGCCTTCCCAGTCGCCAGCTCCCTGTGCCACACTGGGGGCAGGAATGTCACGGAAAGAATGGGAAAAGCCAGATGTCATCCCACCCTCATGTGACTTCAGCAATTTATACACACCACAGAGTAGTTAGCCTTCATTTAACAAGTTCGGAAGGATCAGAGCCTGGATAAAACCGACAAGCGTGGGGAGGTGCCAAGTCCAGTGCCCAGGTTCGAGTCCCACCCCCTTGGGAGAGAGAGAGAGAGCTCAGGTATGTTTACCTGTTGATTTTGAGCGCAAATGCCCTGCACTCCGTGTTGGCGGCCCCAGCTGCAGTGGACATGCCCCATGTTGTGGTTGCTTTCTGGATACTGGGTAGTAGGTCCTCCTAGTACATGCAGCATCCCCTGCTGCCTCTCTGCCGCTCTGAGGCTGTACTGTGAGTCTCAGTCTCAGAGAATGAAATGCATCCTAAACACACACAAAGACAGACAGGGGGAGCTGCAGCTACAGTTGCTTCCTCTTCTGGAGATGGGTTCAGTGCTACCCCCACTATGGCTGGAGGAGGAACAGTACCCCAAACTGGGAACAGTACTAACCATAGTTAGGGGACCACACATAGATACGGGTACCCCCCCCAACATACACACACACTCTACTGGGTTATTTAGGAATACATCTTTCCCTTACCACTTGAGTAGGTATTTGGGAACAACTCGCCAACAACAACCAGTTAGGGTTTCTGGAAATACTACCACCACCATCTTGCTAGTTAGGGAATTTGGTAAAATAACCCCCACCACCCCCCTTTTGAGGTATTTTAATATATGTCCCCAATACACATCCAGAGTTAGGATATTTTGGAATACCCACCACCACTACCACCACGCTCTCTTGGTGCTTACTACTGAGCCTCACAGCAGACAGCAGTTATCTCCTGAAGTCACTTTTCTCATGATGCTGTTTCTGCTCTCATAGATACCCAGTCATTCTACAGTGATGCACACTGACAGATAAGGGGCATACCATAACTGAACATGTGTTTGGCATGTTTGTGGTTTTGGTGCCTGGACAAGACTGGGAGCACATTACTGATGGCACCTGGTAAGGTGCTCGGTATATTTGCAGCATGCCTCATGCCACACAACCTGGATATTTTGAAAAGGATGCCTTTACCTGAGATGCATAATGTTCCAGCAGACGATGATGCATCCTGTCCTTCTGCCACTCAGAACATGAGGGCCGCCAGATGCAAGGTTAGCAGGGCTTGCCGCCAAAGAGTGGTGGATGATACTTCACTTAGTGTGGTGCTGTGTGGGACCATGGTGGTGGTTGGTTGGATGTGTGGCATGGTGCGCAAATCCAAGTACAGCTCAGCATGTGTGATGTGCTTTTTTGTATACGGATGAGCAGGACTGACATGTGTAGTGTGACAGTTTATGACTTAGGGGTGTACACGTGAGGAAGAATCACCAGAGCAGTCCTTCTCTGGATAGATGGGCTTACAGAGGCATGCACTATGCAATGAGTGCAAAATAATGCACCTGGGAAACAAACCCACAGGGGAAGATTACACAATGGGGAGGGAGGTAGTAACAACAACAAAAATGGAAAGGGACCTGGGGGTAATCATATCAGATGATCTTAAGGTTAGCAAGCAATGTGAGAAGGCAGAAGGGCTGGGGGTATACTGGGATGTATAAGGAGAGGCATCAAAACAGGAAGTTGTTATCCATTATACAAACAGTTGGTGAGACCCCATCTGGAGTACTGCATCCAGTTCTGGAGGCCCCATCTCCGCAAGGACATAGACAGGATAAAGGCAGTCCAGAGGAGGGCAACTAAAATGGTGCAGGGTCTGCAAGAGAAGTCATATGAGGAGAGACTAAAGGAATATATACCAGGAGAGGGGGGGACATGATAGAAACTTTTAAGTACCTCAGTGGAATCAACAAAGTCCAAGAGGGTAGCATCTTTCAGAAAAAGAGATGTGCAAGAACAAGGGACACAATTTAAAGATGGAGGGGTGGTTCAGGGGCAATGTGAGAGTATTTTTCACAGAGAGGTGGTGGACATGGAACAGCCTTCCTGAGGAGGTTGTGGGGTCTAAAACTGTGGGAGAATTAAATAATACATGGGACAGACATAAGGCAATTCTTGAGAAGGGTAAGAAGAAGAAATAGGCTGTTGGTTAACTAGGATCTGCAGCTTATCCTGTATGTAGGGAAATGGGCAGACTAGGTGCGCCAAGCGGTTCTTATCTGCCATCAAAGTCAAAAGTCTATGTTTATAAACAGAGAGCACCTTCTGTGTCTTAATGATCAACAAACAGCAGTGTTATTCTCTTTACACTGAAAGGGTGTTAATCCCTGTACTCACACAAATGACACATTGGTGAGTTACTTTTACACACACTGTGTTAACCAGTGATTAGCACACTTGCAGTGTTAAAAAAATAACACTTCTTTTCTTAGAGTGTAGGCTTGTTTGTTCATATGTCCCTAGGGTTCTCCCCTTACCTTGTTTTGTCTGTCTCTCAGAGTGCTCTGTGTATTCATTACACTCTGAGGGCCAGATATTCAAAGGGTAGCACCAGGCGCAAATCTGTTGCACTGGACTTGCACCCGACTGCTACATTTAAAAGGACATTTAGCTCCAGCGCTAGGTGTTAGCACCGACACTAAATTATAATGAATGCAAGGGAGGGACTATGGGGAGGGACCCTGAATGCCAGCTCACTGGCATAGTCAAAGGTATAGCGCTGCACTACAGGCATTAGTACAGCCTGTAGCATGGCACTGAATACCGCTGTGAAAAGGCCAGCGGTAATGTGGTGGCAGTGCCCCACCAAAGCACGATTCCCAGTCCCCGGTATCTGCCCTATGATGTTATGTCCCTGGTAGTCTAGAGGTCCACCACCCCAACCATATTTCCTGACCCCGTAGAGTATAAATTTAAAGTCCTGTCCCTGGTAGTCTAGTGGTCCTCCCACCCCGAAGCAGGTATCCCGACCCCATAGAATTTAATTTAAAGTCCTGTCCCTGGTAGTCTAGTGGTCCATCCCCCAAGCACGTATCCCGACCCCTGTAGAAAATGAATAGGTTTTCATGTCCCTGGTAGTCTAGCGGTTCCCCCACCCCCAAGGAGCACTTCTTCTGACCTCAGTCAGCGGCTGGCCATGGTGGTGAGAGGAGGGCTGAGCCGGTCATTGGCTCTATTCTCTGAACGTAATGGGATGAGCGGGGTGTCACTTCTGGGTGGGGGGGACCTCTAGACTACCAGGAAAGTAATTATATTTATTATCTACGGGGTCGAAATACATGCTTTGGCTGGGGGACCGCTAAACATATGATTAGACAGGCGTGACTGGGGTCGCCAGCCCTAACTCTCACCCCATCACATGTGTAAAGCAGCAGAAGTATAGGAGAATGGGGTGAGAGTTAGACCAAACACCCCAATGCGCACTCCAATGCCGGTTGGGGGTGGGCTGGGGTCCAAGGGGGTTTTCAACCCCAACACTGAATTTCCTCACTTTTGTCGCTGTGGAACAACCCTAATTGATGCATTAAACAGAGTTTTTTGCCTCTAATTTCCCTTTTTTTGAGAATGATAACGAGAAATAGTGAATGTAATGCTGCAGCGGGAGCGCGGGGCCCTTTGGGCCCCATGCTCCCACCACATGGTGTCTTGTGACATAGTAACTTAACAGCAACACAAACAGAAGTGCTAACAGTGGTGCACATGGTAATGCAAGTGCAAATGAGAAAAGAAAGGGGTAACGCACACGGTGGCGTAGACGGGAATGGTCCACCACATGATATCTTGTCACATAGTAACATGATGCCCGCAAACGGAAATGTCAATGGGCATGGTGACGCAAAGCAAAACAGAAAGAGAAACAGTACTGTAGACACAAATGGCAAAAAATAACAGAAACGCAAGCAGAAATGAAAATGCAAAGGATAACGCACATGGTGGCGTAGACGTGAACGGTAAGTGAAACGGCTATGGAACCACAAGCGGAAAGGGTAACGGTAACAGTAATGAAAGTGCACAGGCTGTTTTTCCCCAAAAGCTACATAGAGAAAGACAGTGAGTACAAAGAATGTATGAAAAATAATGAGTCTCGGAACAGAAAATGAGGACTTGGAATAGTAAATTGCTTCTATCTCAGGAATGGAACGACATAGAAAAAAATGTAAAAGTCTTATGAAGTATCACTTTCCTGGCTAGTTTTACACTTAGCCCCCTGTTTTTTTGACGAAAAGTCTGTATCTTGCACCTTTCAGATACGGGCCTTGGAAAGGCGCGGGCGCCTGTAGAATGTTATCCTATGGGAAAAAGAAAGTTCGAGTGCCATAACTTGCTCTCCTGTATTTTTTCACTAAACCACTGGAAGACACATCTGTGGGCTGTTGGCTGTCTTCCCTCCAAATTTCAGGAAAAAAGACCAAACCGTTAGTTTGCAGCAGGGTGCCAAAGGATTCCTGTAATGTGTCGGTCACCGTAATGTTATCCTATGGGAAAAAGTGTCAACTTTGGAGTTCTATAACTTTGCCGCCATGTAATATTTTCTCAATGGAATAGTGAAAAGCACATTTGTGACATGTCGGCTGTGTTCCCTTCAAATTTCAGCCCAAAACACCAAGCCATTCTTTTGCAGCACAGTGCCAAAGAATTGCTGTTATTTTCAGACACCCTGGAAAAGTACTGTCAAAAGTTTGCAAAAGCTTTCGCAAATTTATTCAACAGTGTCGTGAGCATGAAAGTACTTTGCAAAAGCACTTTTTCCAGAAATTTGAAAAACATATTTCTGGGGTGTTTTACCCCAAAATACAAATTTACAAATACAAAATACAAATACAAATACAAAATTGTTACATCTATGTTGGTCCATTAAAAGGTATCAAATCATTTGCTTCTGGATCTACCCCCAAAATAAAGACATGGCTAGCATCCTCAGGGTCTGACTAGGTGGATACAAAAAGAATTAGGTTGCTAGAAGATCCCAAATTTAAATGGCAAGCATTTTTCTGATCACTAACTGTAAACAAGATGGCAGATTTGCGAAAGTAAGAGGGCCATTTGTGAAAGTAAAAATGCATTTGTGACACTGTCGAACTTTTTGTTAACTTTTCCCATTGACTTATAATGGGAAATTGTTTTTTGAATAACTTTTGAACCATTTAATATTTTTTCATGAAATCTTCAAAAGGCACATCGGGGACACTGGTCGCACATTCCCTGAAGATTTTGGGCCGGTCACGCAAACCGTGTGACCTTTAGGTGCGACCATAAAATTCCAGAAAAAAGCGTAAATGCACACACAGATCACACCTAATAACTCCACAGCCGTGTATCTGACCAGCATGAAACTTGGCAAATACCAAGGTGTATGAGTCTTGATTAAGTATTCCAAATTTCAGGCAAATCCGTCAAATGGTTGCAAAGTTATTAAGGTGCAAAATTTTGGGGTTTAACATATATATAAATGGCTCCTTAACCCTAACTATGGTAGCACTACCGTGCTACCATAATATATATATATATATATATTGATATAAGGTTAAAGTGTGAAATTTTGCACCATAACAACTTTGCCACCGTTTGATGGATTTGGCTGACATTTGGCAGGCACAGAGCGTTAGTACAGATATTGATATCTGCCAAGTTTCATACCGGTCGGATATACGGTTTCAGAGTGATTAAGTGACATTCCATAGCGCATTTATACTTTTTTGCTTATACTTTGCTCCCACCTACAGGTCTCACGGTTTATGTGACCGGTCCAAAACCTTCAGGAACATGCGTCCACAATCCCTTATGTGCCTTTTGAAGATTTTGTGAAATAATATTGAACGGTTCAAAAGTTATTCAAAAAACAAGGTTCCCATTATAGTCAATGGGAAAAGTTCCCAAAAAGTTCAACAGTGTCGCAAATGCAGTTTTTAGTGTTGCAAATGACACCTGTAGTGTCGTGAGTCAGCCATTTTTTTTCAGTTACTGGACATAGAAATTGGGACCCACTAGGGATACAATTCTTTTTGTGTTTACCTAGTCGAGCCCTGAGGATGCTAGGCATGTCTTTATTTTGGGGTAAAACACCCCAGAAAAATATTTTTGAAATTTTTGGGAAACGTAGTGTCACAAAGTAGTGTCGAACCTGAAACTTTTTCTTAATTTTTATTGTGAAAGTGTCATGTTTTGCAACACTACTATTCAACACTATGGGGAAAATAACAGGAATTCTTTGACTCCCTGCTGCAATACACTGTTTTGGTCTTTTGGGCTGAAATTTAGAGGGAAGAATGCCAACATCCCAAAGATGTGTCTTTCGCTGGTTTGGTGACAAAATATTGCACAGATGCAATGTTACAGTGCTACAAAGTTGATGCTTTTTCCCATAAACTAACATTGCGGCATCTGCCGTGCCTTTCGGGGCCGGTATCTCAGAAATGGTTTGAGATACAGACTTTTTGTCTAAAAAAATACTAAGTACAAAACTAGCCAGGAAAGTCATAAATCATACAAATTTTTTTTTTTTTTCTATGTCGTACGGTTCCTGAGATATAAGCAATTTAGTATTCCAAGTGCTCATTTTCTGCTCCGAGGCCCATTATTATGCATACATTCTTTGTACTCACTGTGTTTCTCTATACAGCTGTTGGGCAAAAACAAGTAGCGTGCTTCCGTTACTGTTACAGTTAGCATTCCCACTTGTGTTTCCATACCTGTTTGCATTAGCATTCCCATGTACGCCACCGTGTGCATTACCCTTAGCGTTTTCATTTGCACTTGCATTTGCGTTACTGTTACCATTTGCATTTTCACTACTGTTTCTGTTTGCATTTCAATTTACGTCACCATGCGCATTTTCATTTGCATTTGCGACCACCCTTCCCTTTGTGTTTCTCTTTTGTTTGGCGTTATCGTTGCTGTTACCGTTACCATTTGTGTTTCCAATAGCGTTACCGTGACTGTGCGCATTATGCTTTGTGTTTGCATAAGCGCTTGTGTTTCTGTTTCCTTTGGCATTATTGTTGCTGTTACCATTACCATTTGTATTTTGAATTGCGGTACTGTGGCCATGCGCATTACGGTTTGCGTTTCCGTACATGCTTGCATTTGCATTTCTGTTTTATTTGGTGTTATTCTTGCTGTTACTGTTACCATTTGCATTTCAAATTGTGGTATCATTACCATGCACATTAACAGTGGTGTTTCCGTACGCAATTGCATTTGCATCTTCGTTTGCGTTACTGTTCACTTTGGTGTCACTTTGCACTTGTGTTTCTCTTACTGTTTGCGTTATCATTTACGTTTGCATCACCATGTGCATTACCATTTGTGCTTGCATTTCCATTGCAGTTATCATTACTATGTGAGTAAAAACCACATAGTGGGAGCACAGGGCCTGAAGGGCCCATGCTCTCACCACTGCATTCCATTCACTATTTATAGTCCTCATTCTCAAAAAGAAGGGAAATTCATGGCAAAAAAACTCTGCTTCGTGCATCAGTTAGGGTTGTTCCACAGTGACAAAAGTGAGGAAATTCAATGTTAGGGTTGAAAACCCTCCTTGCACCCCCACCCTGCCCGCCCCCAACAGGCATCTGGAATGCGCGTTGGGGTCGTCAGTCTAACTGTCACCCCATTCTCCTATACTTCACCACCTCATCTTGTTTACACATGTGATGGGGTGAGAGTTAGAAACAATGACCCCAACACACCCTGATGAAAGTTGGGGGATGGGGTGGGGTGCAAGGGGAAGTTTCAACCCTAACATCGAATTTCCTCACTTTTGTCACTGTGGAACAACCCTAACTGATGCATTAAATTGAGGGTTTTTTTTGCATGAATATATATACCACACTAGGCACTTAGGTTAATATCCCAGTACTGACACTGTAGTGCAGCATGAGGGGGGGTGCTGCACTCCTGAGGTACCGTCTTTCAGATGAGACATTAAACCAAGGTCCCATCTTCCTGTTCTGGTGGTAGTTCAGGTGGATGTTAAAGATCCCATGGCACTTCTCAAAAAGAGTAGGGGAAGACTTTATTAAAGAAATCCTACAGTACAGAACTCAAAATCACTCATTACAACAAAAATTACAAGCTGTTCCCGTAGTAACCATAATAAATAGATACAACGAAAAGGAAAAGACAAGCCTTGATGAGAGTCTTCAAGTAATTGGAAAGATATTGTCAGTAATCCAGGGCAAATTCCGCCAGATGGCCCTCAAATGGATCCTACTGAGACTTGTAGATTCAGAAAAATAAACATCCTGTTGGGATTTGAAAATATTACCATACAAATCATAATAAGAAAATTCATGCTGTTGAAGAGTGAACAAACATTGAGAATGCCAGATAAACCATTTGATGACAGCAACAATTACAGTCAATGTGCTTGTGTCCCAAATATCCCAGTTGCTAGGATAACTACCATACATAAGTGCAGGATATGAAAGTTGTAGAAAAAAAGAAAGATGGGACTTGTCATATAGGAATTTCCAAAAATCAACAATATAAGTACAAGTAAAATACAAATGCAACAGGGTTTCTGATAGACTAATGCACCGAGATCTAGTACACATATGTTCCTCCACCCCTTTTATGCTTTTGATTAGCCTTTACATTCAGTTTTTCATGGCAATTAAACCAGTGATGATCTTTAAATTTTTGTGGAATTCTCTTCTCATTCAGAAAGGTTACTAAAGCCCCTTTATGTGTTTCTGGACATTTTGGAAAGATGTCCAACTCACTAAAATGGTTCTCCATAACAAATACATATAACTGTTTTTTAGATGTTGAGATCACAAGTCTACTAGAGATCTCCCATGACCGAAGCTTAACAAAGACCTCACGCAAATACAATGGAGAAGTGACTACATGCTTAATGTGATGTAAATGACCCAAATCCCAAGCTACAAACCGATGTGATATGGTTTGAATAAAAATACCACACCAATATTTATCAGGAGAAATAAACAAAGGTTTCAAATTAACAGACAAAAACTGACAGAAAAAAACAACACCGGGTTAATCATTTGCTGTCCACCTTGATTGCAAGGTAAATATAATAAATTTCTTTTGATGGGATTCAGACGACTGCCCCAGAAGGACTGAAAAAATAGGCTATACAACTTAACCTTCCTTGACTTGGGAACAGGAAAAACAGAACTAAGAAACAAAAAAAGAGGCACCAGGTAAGTCCTTGTCAAATAAACACATTTGCAATAATTCATTTTGGTCTTATTCCAATTCTGAACCATTTGTGATCCAATCAATAATTTTTTGTCCCAGTTTGCAATATCCATTCGGGACAACCCATACTCAATGCCTAAGATTTTTAAAGGACCTAACGTATAAGGGAGACTGGCTATGTGATCAGTAGGAACAATCTGACCACCCAGGGGCTTCCCAATACTTTTTGATAGGTTCAGACTGGTTCTTGAGAATGTACCATAAGTGGTACAAACAGTCAGCACCATTTCAGCAGACTGGGTATTCCCAAACAAAAGAACTACATCATCCGCATAGGCCAAGGCAGTATAAGGAACCATAAAATTCAATATCTGAATTGGAAAAATACCAGGTGTGGAATTGAGAAGCCTTAATAAAGGATCTATACTAAATACATATAAAAGGGGACTGATCAGACACCCTTGTCGAACGCCTTTCTTAATAGGAACATAAGGGCCTAAAAAACCATTAATACAGGGGCAAACAGTGGCAGTACGATAAAGGGCCTGTAGCCATGCTATAAAAGTGGCAGGAATACCATAATGGCATAGTACATGCCATAAGAAGACATGCGCCACATTATCAAAGGCTTACCTCTGGTCTAGGGAAACACATAACCATCCAGTGGTGAAACAGAATCATGAAAAAATAAATCCCATAATAAAAGTAGTTGATCTGTTATTGAGTTCACAGGGACAGTACAAGATTGTGCTGGAGAAATCAAGAACTTTGCCACTGTTAACAGCCTTGTGTTCAAAAGTTTGAAAAGAATTTTAAAATAATTATTCAAGAGGCTAATAGGCCTCCAATTAGATAGATCCAATTTATCACCTTTTATTCTTAAAGATAAAGATGAGAATTCTTGTAGTCATATCAAAAGGGACATTTTGAGTCAGCACAATAGAATTATAAACTGAGGTTAGTTCTTCCAAAAGTTCACCATGTAAAAAATGGTAAAGGTCAGAGGTGAGACCATCCAGACCACAGGCTTTACCTTTAGATAAAGATTGAATGCAGCAGCAACTTCCTGGGCCTGAAAAGGAGCCGTTAAGCCTAAAAGCTGATCTTGCGGTGCCTGAAAACCTGAATTTTACCAAAAAAAGAAACAAAATCTAAAGGCTGAACTGGTGGGGCAGTGAATAAAGAAGCAGCATAGGCAGATGCAATGCATAAAACACTACTCTGCTCAGTGTGGACCACCCCCTGTTGGTCATAAAGAGAGGAAATAGATTTAGCCTGTATCTTCTCCTGATGGCTAAGTAAGGGACAAGTGGTAGCAAATGGTCCCTGTGTACCATGTTGCTGCCGTGACTGTAGATCTACAGATAAATTTAAAAGATATCGCATCATCTTCTTCTGAAAATGAGCAATCTGAGCCAAAAAATCATGTCGGGTAAGTTGTGAGAGGGAATACATGTGTTGTAGTGGCTTTCTGTCCTGTAAATACAAAAAATAAGTCCCCTTCCTAAAGTATCTGATATGGGAAATAAGTAGGAAGCGCAGGTCTGATTTAGTTTCCATCCACCAAACCACTGGATCATCATATAAGGAATACAAGGATTTCCTATAGGCCAAAAAAGTAGAGATGAGCTCTAGAAAATCAGCTTGCTGCAAAAGTCTATAATTTAATCGGATGACAGTGGGCTCAGGGAGGGTTAGAGCAGTCAGGCAGAGGCACATCCCAGATCCTATACCTCTCAAGAACTCATATGCCACACTGGAAAATGAGGACAACCAAATAGAGGTACCCAGAGAAGTGGAAGGAAAGGATGTGGAGCTTAGCCAAGGAGGTGACCTCAGTGGGGAAAGCAGTGGACCCCAGAGGAGGAGGAAGCGAATCCTGGTGGGGGAATCCATCGTAAGAGGGATCCAGCTAGAAACACAGGAGGGGGAGGACAGGGAGGTGCGGTGCCTACCAGGTGCCACGGCATGGAGGGATGGAAGGAAGATACTGGGATCACTGGGAAGGCAAGACGGAAGTGAGCTGGATGTCATTATCCACCTAGGTACTAATGACTTGGCAAATGGGGAGCCAAAGGAAGTTCAGGAAGAGTTTAGGAAATTGAGGAGGGGTCTCAAGCAGTAGCTACTTCTGTCACTTCTCAGAAGTACTACCTGTGAGAGGCAAGGGGAGCATAGGAGTGCATGCACCAGGAACTTTAACTCATGGTTGAAGAACTGGTGCTGTGAGGAAGGGTTTGATCCATTGGTGACTGGGGATCCACCTGGAGGGATGGAGGTTTGTCTCAAGCCTGACGGCCTGCATCCATCCTGGAGAATCCAAGCACTCAATGATAAGTTTAAATGCTACATTGACAAGCATTTAAACTAGCAAAGGGGGGTGGCAGGACAGCAAGGAGGGTACCTACTTGCTCACCCCCCACAGCTAGCAGTGGAACCAGTGAACCAGAGGAGTGGCTATCTCTGCAAAGCAGTGTGCAAAAGATGGAGATTAGTGTCCAAAAGGTGGATAAGCAGAAAAGTGGCAAAATTCAGCAGAAGGGCAGACAGCAAGGAGAACCAGGGATAAATGACAACCAAGGAAGGGGCTGGAGTAGAACAGTGAAGCAGTCTAGGGAGGTCAAATCATGGAAAGCCATGTGTGCAAATGCCAGGAGCCTTAGCAACAAGATGGAAGATCTGGAGGCTGTCATGGTACAGTCAGACCTGGACATTGTGGCCATCACTGAAACCTGGTATAATGATAACCATGACTGGGAGATGGCCATACCCGGCTACAACATATTTAGGAGAGACAGAGCAGGCAGGAAGGGAGGAGGAGTGGCACTGTATGTGAAAAATGACATAAGGGCCACAGAGATCCAGGAGGAACAAAATGGGGGAGAGATACTGTGGGTTAAGCTGGAAAGGAAAATGGGGCCAGCCATCCGCACAGGTGTGGTCTATAGACCACCAGCCCAGGAGAAAGAAACAGATAGGGAGCTGATGCTAGCCATCCAAAGGATGGCAGACAAGGGTGAGGTAGTACTGGTTGGAGACTTTAATATTCCAGATGTGGACTGGAGCATCCCAGCAGCAGCATCAACTAGGAGCAGATTTATCCTGGACTCCCTTCAGGGTGCCTTCCTAGCAACTGGTCATGGAACCAACTCAGCAGAAGGCAATACTGGACCTTCTGCTCACAAACAGGGACAGTGTGATGAGGGTAACAGTGGGGAAGCACCTGGGTAACAGTGACCACCAGTCATTGTGGTTTGAAAATACAGAAAGAGCAGAACCAAACCACACAAAAACACGTAACCTGGATTTTAGGGGGGCAGACTTTGGGAAAATGGAGAGATACTTGAAAGAGGCATTAAGGGGAATGGGACAGGAATCAGGGGTTGAGGAACAGTGGGCAGTATTTAACATGGGGATTATAAGAACAACAGAATTATGCATTAAGCAGGTTAGCAAGAGGAAAAGGAAGAGGAGACCATTATGGTTTTCAAAGAGGTAGCAAGAAAGTGAAAGCCAAAAGATTGCATTCAGGCAATACAAAAGACACAGGCAGAAGGGGATAGGGAGAAGTACCAGGAGAAACAAAGGGAGGCAGGGAAGTCAGTAAGGAAGCCAAAGCTCAGACAGAAGAACACATTACAAAATCAGTGGGTAAGGGACAAAAACTTTACAGGTACATAAGTGAAAAAAGAAAGACAAAGGGAGGGATAGTGAGACTGAAGGGGAGGATGGGAGCCGTGGAGGATGACAACAGTAAAGCTGACATATTGAACAGGTATTTCTGCTCAGTCTTTACTGAGGAAGAGGGGGGTAATGGGTCTGAAGGGAGTACAAGGGGTGAGAATGGTGCAGAAATGGACACACGTCCCTTTACACGAGAAAGGGTCCTGAAGGAACTGGAAGTAGTAAGAGTTGACAAAGCAATGGGGCCAGATGGGGTGCACCCCAGGGTCCTTAAAGAACTAAGAGAGGTGGTGGCTGAACCTCTGGCTATCCTGTTTAGCCAATCACTGGAAATAGGGGAGGTACCCAAAGACTGGAGGACAGCAGATGTAGTCCCCTTATACAAAAGTGGGAACAAAGAGGAAGCAGGGAACTACAGACCAGTCAGCCTCACCTCGGTAGTGGGAAAGATCATGGAAGCACTACTGAAGGAGAGATTGGTGGAACATCTGGTTGTCAATGGACTACAGGACCCAAGGCAGCATGGTTTCATCAGGGGGAGGTCATGTCAGACCAACCTCATTGAATTTTTTGACTGGGTGACTAGGGAGATGGATCGGGGAGGGCAGTGGACATGGCCTATCTGGACTTCAGCAAGGCCTTTGACACTGTGCCACATAGAAGACTATTACACAAACTGGGAATATGGGTGTGGGCAGGACAGCAGTGTGGTGGGTAGGTAACTGGCTGGGTGGCAGGACACAGAGGGTGGTGGTAAATGGCTGTCACTCCACAGAGGGAAGAGTGACCAGTGGGGTACCACAGGGATCAGTGCTGGGACCGGTCCTATTCAACATCTTCATCAGTGACATTGCACAGGATCTAGAAGGCAGAATTTCACTGTTCGCTGATGACACAAAGCTTTGTTACAGAGTAGACACACCAGAGGGTGTAGACAGAATGAGAAGGGACCTGCAGAAACTTGAAGAATGGTCAGGGGTTTGGCAGTTGAAATTCAATGCAAAGAAGTGCAAGATAATGCATATGGGGCACAAAAACCTGGGCACAATATATCAGTTAGGGGTGAGGATATAGCATGCACCAAGCAGGAAAGGGATCTTGGGGTTGTCATCTCTGATGACCTCAAGGTGAGAAACAGTGTGACAAGGCAGCAGGTAAAGCAAATAGGATGCTGGGATGTATAGGCAGGGCATCACCAGCAGGAAAAGGGAGGTCATAATTCTGCTATACAAGACACTAGTGAGGCCCCACCTGAGTACAGTGTACAGTTCTGGAGACCATACCTACGTAAGGACATAGACAGGGTAGAGAAGGTTCAGAGGAGGGCAACAAAGATGGTGCATGGATTGCATCACAAGTCCTATGAAGACAGGTTGAAGGAACTGAACATGTACTCCCTGGAGGAGAGGAGGGAGAGAGGGGATATGATAGAGACATACAAGTATCTTACAGGGAGGAACAGGGTGCAGGAATACACTATTTTTAAGCAAAAAAGATGTTCCAGGACTAGAGGGCATGGGTTGAAGTTGGAGGGAGGGCGATTCAGAGGAAACATGAGAAGAATTTCTTCACAGAAGCGGGTGGTGGACAAGTGGAACACCCTGCCAGAGGAAGTGGTGGGGGCTGAAACAATCACAGGATTTAAGAATGCATGGGATAGACATAAAGGAATTCTAGAGGTCAGGGGTAAGAGGGAACAGACTTCTAGGAAAACAAACTGAACTTACAAGCTCAAATGGGCAGACTGGGTGGGCCATAGGCCCTTATCTGCTGACACTGTCTATGTATCTATGTAATCTCCAGTATCCAGGTCCCATAGAAGAAACTGCTTTGCCCAAGGAAACCTTCAAAAGCCTATGGTCAGAATAAGCAGTTGGTTCCACAGAGACAGTCTGGAGTAACAAATAAAGAGACAGAAACACAAAATCAATATGGGTAGATAATGCTCCTTTAAAAAAAGTTTGTTCACGCACACCTGTATGTGAAAAAGCAGTATCCCTGAGATGAGCATCTCTCACACTCTTATTCAATGCAGCCATATCACCAAATATTTTTCTGTCATGGTGGCGGAACCCCAATCCCATTTACTCAATCCACAATTAAAATCACCTCCCCAAATGACATAATGAGCAATATGTAGAAAGGGACTAATTTGTTGAAAAAGAAGTGTACGCTCAGCTTTAGTCTGAGGGGCATAAGTGTTAATTACTCAAAAAAATACTGTGTCCAAAATGAAATCAAGTAACAATACTCTACCAGGGATGAGGTCTAATACCTGAACAACAGTAGGTAGAATATGGTGAAAAAGGATACCAACCCCCATGCAACGTTCTGGGCCAATTGACCAAAAGGAAATCCCCGAGAGCCATGCTTTAATGGAAAGAGTGAGTTCTAGAGTAATGTGTAGCCTAGTATCTTGTAAAAGAAAGACTCCGGGAGGGAAAGTCTGTAAAAATGAAAACACCGCACTCCGTTTAACTGCATTCTTAATACTATTGATGTTAGACGTCAAAATTAAGAATAGAGGGGAAAAAGGCATTATGTAAAAAAAAAGAAAAACAGGGGAGACTAAATCAACACTTTTTCTTCCTAGGTTTCCCTTTCCAATGTGAGGGTTGTGAGGGATTTTGGCCCTCATCAGGTATCAATAAATCAGAATCATCTTTGGGTAGAATAGAGTCTGCTGAGGAACAAACTGAATCACTGTCGGAGTGATCAGAATCCCCAAAAAACTGAAAATCTATTAAAGGAATCATGCAGTGAAGTTTTAGGCATTTTAGGAGTAGGCAAGGGCCCAATAGACCTTTTCCTGGCCGACATTCTCCTTTCAGGAGGACCCTCAACTTCATTGGGGGGGGGCATGGAGCCAGGTAGAACCTCAGCAACACTGGTGGGTACTGAGACAGCTTGCAAAACAGGGGAGTGTACTGGAGGTTCTACAACTGGAGGAGGAGAAGTCTCCTGCAAAACCGGAACAGGACAAGCTACAGACACGTTAGGGGATGGAGTGCCTGGGGTAGTAGGAACAGGCAATTTAGAAGGAGGAACATCCTCAGCTAACTGTGTGGTAGGTGCTTTATTAAATTTCCTCTGGGCTAAAGTAACCAAGAGACGCTGCTCCTCCCCCCCATCAACAGAAGAGGATTTCCTATGCGCTGCCTCAGGACAGGCCACGTAAACGTGTCCTTTTTTCCCATAAAGGTTACAATGAACCAAATTTGAACATTGACCACTAAGATGACCAGTTTTGTGACAAAGGGAACATTTTATCTGGTCACAAACACTACTAATGTGACCTGGAAGCCCACATTTATAACAAGTCCTGGGTTGACCAGGATAAAATAGAACACCTCTATCCCTACCTAGAAAAAACTATTAGGGAGATGGCAGAGACCCCCACCCTCTGAGTGTAAAATCACCCTAATTCTTCATTCTCCAGTCCAGATACTCTCAGAGTCAAATATAGCCTCTGGATGACCAGTTACAGTGCAACGTTGTTTAAGCCAAAACAGCAAATCAGTAACACTGACCCCTTCATTTCAGAAGAGAACTGAAATGGTTTTGTGAGCAGGCCTTGTAAGAGGAAGAACCTCAAAAGGGGCCCACAAAGGGGTAGCCTTTACCTGGTGATAACGTGCCCAGAACTTGTCATGGCCACTCCCCAGTTTAAAACTGACATCAAATACATTCTCACCAGACACATGAATTAGGGCACATAATTCAGAAACATGAAAATTTAAACTGCTTTTCAATAATGTACGACCCACATAAACCCTATCAAGGAAGGTATCTAGACCCCCTTTATATATGAGGTGAGCAGCATTATGGCATTTAGCCCAAGGAGCAGGATTATGAAAAAGGGATGCAAAAGGCTGAGGGGTTTTAGGAGGGGAAGAAGGGGGGCTGCTCTTCCACACCATGAGAGGCCTGTGGAAAATTCCTAACATCAGCTGGAATATTTCTAGGTATATCCGAAAAGTCAGAAATGTCACTAAGTTCAATTGCCTCCACCTCACGTAGTGGAGAACTAGCCCTATTTGTACTAAGCTGCTGTAAAACTGGGGTTTGAGAAAGTTCCAAATCCGAAGGCAAGTGGAGAGGAGAATACTGTAAATTGTGCTTAGCTGGTGGAGATTCTTGCTCAGGAGTGGGCTTAGGGAAAGCAGGTAGAGAAACTCCAAAAGTTAGTGCAGTAGCTACAGTCTCAGAGTTAGTACTTACAGTCTCTGAGATAGTACGAGTAGAAGGAGGAGGTGATAGCTTGACTTCTGGAATTTTAATGGGCGCAAAGCCCAAGATCCAAGACCCAGTATCAGGGGAGCGCACCCAGCCTGCTGTGTGCAACGAGTCCTTCATGGTCCAGGGACCTCCTTCCACAACAGAAGCATCAGCCCAACTAAGTTTGCTGGGGCACCCCTTATGAGTAACTCGCTCCATGTGAGGTTTGTCTGGTGCAGCGTTGAAAGAAAAAACAGTTGCAGCAGCTTGGTCCTGACCTAAGCAGTGAAAGACTATGCTCGACTCAGCCCTAATCTCTGTTTGATCCATAACCATGGAAACCGACTGCTTAGCGTCAACAACAAGTCCAGGAGCCCCAGCCATAGTCACTGAACATTTTGACTGAAAACGCTCCAAAAGTTCTTTTTTCTTTAGAACATACTGATGTTCTTCCAACTGCAACAGCTTTTGCAGCTCCATGTCAGGAGACTCCACAGTAGGCAATACTAACTCAACCGAGCCATCCAAAACAGGCAAAGCTGTCAAGCAGGCAGCCTCCAAAAGGTGCTCAGACACAGTAGCTTCAGCAGGAGCATCCATTGCAAGCAACGCTGTAGCCGAAGGTGCAGACGGGCTCCTCGACCTGCCGCACGTCCATCTCCTCAAGCGGTAGCAAAACAACTGACTCGGCCATCCTTCGACAGCCAGATGTTCCCCCTACTGGAGAGTAGGGGAATTTCCCCAGTGTCCTGGCCAAATTTCCTCCATTCACGTAAAATACCACCAACAGCTTAATCTGGTTCACAGTCAGTTGTAATTCATCTGTATCCCCCTTCCCTGAATCATGCCTGAAAATAGGCAGGATTTGTCTGGTGCACTTACCCGGTCAACAAAAACTAAATAAATAAATTATTTTATATATATATATATGTGTGTGTGTGTGTATGTTATGCCAATACGTTAGTTCCGGTACAGTTAGAGCTGAGTGGAGTGCTCAGTGTTAAACTCCAAATTTGCAACTCAATAACTTTGGTGATGTTGGACAAAATTTTCCCACATTTGACAGGCACTGTCCAGGAGGGAAGTTTTCAAGATATAGAAGTTTTGTGACAGCAGCTAATGTGGTTTCAAAGACCCGGATGTCACATGTTTACAAAAAATGTCAAACATGTTTCATATACTTACAGTATTACACATTTCTAAGCTCTCACTTACAGCCTAGATTATACATATTTTTTTTCTAAAACAGTCCAGGTAGAAGGGGCCTGTGCCAACATAGTGTCTTTTGAAGGTTTCATGAAAAAATATTAATTAGTTCCAGAGCTACAAGGCTTTGATTTTTTTTTTCTGTGCATGCTCAGTAGGGGTTTGGGAACAACCCTCTAAGACAAAACATAAATATACCTTTTGCAAGCTTTCACCATTTCACCTTTCATAAAATTAGTGCTTTGTGGGTCATGAGAAAACATTTTTGGGTCATGATGGCCACCATCTTGTTTTTGTTAACTAAATACATGGAAAATACATAAAAATTATATATTTTCAAAACACAAACACCTTGGTAAATGGAACCTATTTAGGTAGATTCTGATGCTTTTTTTTTTAAATAATAAGTCCAGAAAGGCCTTTTCTTGGCACTTAATAATCCTGAGTGTCAAGCTCAGGAAGCGGAGTTGTCTGGGAAGTGATGATATGTATGCCTGGAATCCTGTCTGATCTTTTACAATTAAGTAAACTACAACTCTTCCAACCTACATTACCACCAGTTTTTTTCCAACCAGTTTTTGTTGAACTCTCTGCCTGCTGTTATCCCTGGACAACCTCTGACCTTAAAGTTTGGTTCAGCTGAAATCACACTTCAGATATTCAAGCTCTCCAATGCCACTTTAATTATTTCTGAAGACCTGTTTTAAACCATTGAGAATTATTTGGGGTTTTTTTCTGTATGTTCTAAGTGTTAATAATATGGGATTTTCTAAATATCTCTCATTAGGCTTCTGAAGAAGGACTTGTTAATCCGAAAGCTAAAGCTCTTTGTTCTTCTTGTAACATCCTTGTTGGTCCAATAAAATGTATGAAACCATTTGTTCTGGATTTGTTCTTACTAGGACCAATAGGGCATTAAACATTTTGTTTGTTAATCTGCATTGTGAAATAATATATAGTGGCATCCCCCAGCATAAAATGCAATTCTGCAGCATTTTGCAGCACTCTGCAGAATGCTGCATAAGACCTACTGAATAAAGTAATGTAATTTCAATGTTAATTAGTCCTCTTTGTCACTCAGGAAAATATGACACTGCCAGGAAGAAGTGAAGTGAATGCCACAGTTTCCTGCATGACAAAGGGGACTAATTGCCATTGAAATTACATTGCTTTATTCAGTAGGTCTGCTGCAGCATACTGCATAGGGCTTTAAAAGTGCGTGTCATCCTGGAGGACGCCACTATAGTAACCAGACATTAGTGACACCCGGATGCCCACCCCTGTTGCCACAGTACATGTTTTATTCCCCAACCCTGGCCTCTGTGAGTTAACCCCCCCATAACAAGTAACACTGGGGTGACCACTTCTGGTACTGTAAAACTGTCCGCTGACACTCGGGTGCCCAATACCCTGTATCAGTATTTATGTAATAAAGAAAACGGTAGCACAAAGTTTAGCAGAAAAGAGGAAAATGGTATCTTGTCAATCTGAAGCTGTAGGTGTATGACATACAGACCAACATCTGACTACAGACATGTAGGCTCGATGAAATCCATGATACAAAAATTACAGCAGAACGTCTGTCTTCAGAAGTGCAGGCCCCAAAGGGGTCTGCACCTCTGCAGCCACAGCTGTAAGACATACATATCAATTTCTAGTTGCAAAAGCACAGGCCCCTGTAGGGCCTGCACTTCCATAGCTGCATATAGCAATACATGATACCCAAATTGCAACAGTATTCTATCTTCAGAAATGCAGGCCTCTGTGGAGCCAGCACTTCTGCAGCTACAGGCAGAAATGCACATTGTTACACATACACACATGGTTGTGGCTGCAGATATAAATCAACAAAGGTAGCATATCAGATCAGTGCTACTGTATTTGTTTTAATTTGGAAACACTTTTATGTGGTGTGTTTTAACTGATGATGACTGTCTGTGATTGCTTGTGTGGTCTTGTCCTTTTGCTTTTGGATGGGGTGGGGTATTAGGGTTATATACATACTCTGTGTATTATTTGCAAAAAAAGTACTTAATGCACTTTACATTAATGAAATTAGGATTCAATGTAATGCAGCAAAAATAGGGAAATGTGGCATTAGGGTTTCAAAACGTCAACTCTCCACCCCCCTAGAGTAGCAAAAGGACAACTCAATGCAAGCAACCACAGACAGCCATAATCAGTTAAGACAAACAACACACAGCCATTTCCAGAAGAATTTCCAGATGACACAAATGCAGCAGCACTAATGTGCTACCTTTGTGGATTTGTATCTGTGGCAAGCATATTGCAAGACATGGACATGAACTTGTTGCTAAAGATATAAATTTATGATATTCCATCACAACACTGCTTCTGTATGCAGAAGCACAGGCTCCTGCAAAACTTGATGGGCCTGCACTTCTGCAGTCACAGGTGTAAGACATACACATCGAGCACTGGCTGCAGAAGTGCAGGCACCACAAAATCCATGATACCAAAATTGCAACACTGCTTCTGTCTGCAGAAATGCAGGCATGAGGGTTCTGCACATTTTCGGAAATAACTGTAAGATATACACACCAACTTCTTGTTTCAGAAGGGCAGGTTCCTGTGAGGCCTGCAGCTAGGCAGATGGAAGTACAGTCACAATGGAGGTATAATAGTTTTCACAGCAATCTAAAAATTGTTGAAGGGGTAGCAGTTTTTCAGTTATGCAGATGCAAATAGAAAAGCATGCACTAATGGATCATGCTACATAGCAAGATACCTCGTGCAATGTGCATCAGTAGAACAGAGCCAGCCAAGAAGCAATGCAGTAACTTGCAGTAAATGACATGTTACAAAATACTGCAGTAAGAAAGGGCTTAATTACCACTGAATTACACTATTCTCTGTAAGGCAGCATTTTTGTTATTTACTGCAGCATTTCTGCATTATATCCTGGCTGGCACAGCTGTACTTTTGGCTACAAAGGTGTTCGCCCCATGGGGCCATCTGTGTACAGAAAGGCAGTCCTTAACTTCTGCAACCATACATATATACAGACTCATTGACTACTGCAATGTCCTCTACCTAGGTCTCCCATGGGTTGATATCAGTCTCCTGCAGCTGGTGCAGAATGCGGCAGCCAGGCTACTGACTGGCACTTTTAGGGGCCAGTCATATTATGCCTGTGTTCTGAGAATTGCACTGGCTATCAATACAGTGGTGGATCACCTTTAAAATTGGGTTACTGACCTATAAAGCCCTACATGAACAGGGACCCCATTATCTGCAAGATCTCCTTCACCCTTATTGCCCCCTCCATCCACTCCGCTCCACCAATGAGGGATTGCTAGAAATTCTCAGGGTCCAGTTAAAGACATCTGGAGCCTGATCATTTGCTTTTGAGGCCCCTACACTGTGGAAATCTCAACCTCATCGGGTGCAAGAGTGCTTGCCCATTAAGAGTTTTAAGACTGCACTAAAGATTTATTTATTCGGCCTAGTGTATCCTGATTTTTAGTTATTTATTTACTTAGTTACTGTGTTATGGCATGTTATTCATTGGTCCAATGGAATGATTTTATTTTCATTTCTGTGATGGCTTTATGTGCGGGCACCTTGATCCTGGGAAAGGTGCTTTTTACAAATACAGAATGATGATGATAAAGTTTCTCAATAAGTACAATATGGATCAGAAGAGGGAGAGGGGGTATGATAGAGACCAGTAAATACCTCACAGGGTAAATAAGGTACAGTAGGGGAGTACTTTTTCAAACGTAAGGTGTTCAAGAACAAGGGGACGTGCTATGAAGATGGAGGGGGTTAGATTCAGGAAAGATGTGAGGAAGTATTTCTTTACACAAATAGTGACTGATTCCTGGAACAGCCTTTCAGCAGATGTGTTGGGGACAATAACAGTGAAGGGGTTCATGAATGTATGGGAGAAGCACAAGAGAATTATAGGTGAGAGGAAGGTGGAGGGAGAAAGAGTCGCAGATTGGGCATAGTATGCACTAATAGTGTAGGATGGCAGAAATGGGCATACATGATGAACTAAGCAGTCCTTATCTGCCATCAAATTCTATGTTTCTGTGTTTCAGTTGTCAGGGGGTCTTGATAGTATTGGTTGCCTGGGAGGGGCCCTGCACAAGAAACTGAACACTCCACTTACTTGTGTAACCCCTAGATTGCACTATCCCAGGGGCTACTAGCCCTGCATGATTTGCCACTAACAGGTTGAGGGGCCTGGATCCGATGGCGGGTGCCTCCACCCAGAGATCTGGGTTTGCAATAGTTAAACTAACTTGGTCACAGCCCTCTGGGACACTGCAACCCCCCTTTCTTCCCACTAGTGGCTCACACAATATATCAGAATTACCTCCACAGTATACACTTACAACCAGGACTGGTTCAGGCACTGGGACCTCCTGTAAAATAAGATACAGTGCAACAATCACAGTACAATACTTTAACATAGACAAATACCTCAGGCAGTATAACTTTGCTGAAACAAGCAGCTCTGATTTATTTAGGGCGATATAACAAGGACGGGGGAAATCAGGTTAATTAGCTTATCACTTTACTCATCTACTTATGGCTCTGTGCACAGGCCTATCCCTACCAGTTACTGTCCCTGGGTACCCAAGCCCTAGTGGCTAGTCCAAACCGTGGCAGCTGGTAGGGCCCTTTCACACAGAGAAAAGAAAATTAGTTAAACAGTCAGCAGTACAGTAATTCCATTTGGATTCAATGTGACAATTCAACAGGGAGTGACCCTGAATTAGTACTCATGACCTCCAAACAAGATAGGGTCCTTCAATGTCAGCAGGGCTACTCTTGAGTTCCACGAGACTCCTCACACATTTATATGGCAAACTGCAACAGGCAAAAGTCCTTTTATGGCAGCAGGATTCATGAGCTACACAAGCCTCCTCACATTTATATGGTGAACAGTAACAGGCAAAAGTCCTTTAATGGCAGCAGGATTCACTCGAGCTACACAAGCCTCCTCACACATTTATATGGTAAACAGTAACAGGCAAAAGTCCTTTAATGGCAGCAGGATTCACTTGAGCTACACAAGCCTCCTCACACATTTATATGGTAAAAAGAAAGTACTATACCAGGCAGGCTGCTTCTCTATCCCAATCACAATTACTGCACAATACCCGGGAGAACACACAGCAGATTCAGTTCCTGACAGACCGAGTGCAATTCAGCAATTTCTCCAGTCTTCTACAGGGTGAGCCTGGTTTCTACTCTTCAGATATCCTTTGATTCTTGTCACAGGATGGATTCAGTCCTAACAAGCAGTTACACAAGCTGCAGACCGGAACTCGGGGCCTTACACGCATTTCCCAACTAAAACTGCACACCGAAAAAACACAGGGCTCCTTCCCTCGTCACTGCCAGAGCTCAATTGAAACTCCAGCAGACAAAACCGGGCACTTCCTTTGAGTTCCTCCCAGTTCTTGGCTGGATTGGCTGTCACTCACAATAGACTGCCCATGTTGGTCAAAAAAAAGTGCCAAAGTCCAAACTACATCTCCCAGAGTCACTGCCCATACAATCCTCTTGTGGCTGGCTCAGATTATGAGTCCAAGTTTTGATTCGTCCAAGGCACCATTTTAGAGCTACCTTAACCCACACTGATTGGTCCAGTTCAGCAGTTCAAAACTAGAATGGGGAACTAGGCAAACACAGTTCTGACTGCAAAGAAAGCAGGTTAGACAAACTGTATTTTCATTATTACTCTAAATGATTTCTGGCAAACAGTTACATCTTTCAGATAGGTTCCCTTTGCCTCCTAGTGACTGCAAAATGGAGTAGATTAGCAGCAGCTCGAGTGGTACTCAAGCAAAGAAACACACAGTCCCCCCATACAAACTAATTATGTCTGCAAGAAGACAGCTCTTAAAGAGACAGTACCAGAGGCTCTAAAAACACTCACAGATAAAAGGCTTAAACGCCAAACACCATTCAGGCTTGGAGCATTCAAGCAAGCACCTGGAAGTCTTTTGGGAACCCCCATTTGCAGGGGGGTTACACCCTTCCTGGCCTGGGAAAGCTTGAGGTCTGCGTCAAGCAAGTACCCCCATAAGTTTCAACTGCAACCATATACATTTGCATTAGGCTCACACATGTAATCATCAGTCAATATATCATTTTACCAAGAACACATTTCTGAAACATTGCAGTACGTCCTCTTTACACAGTATTACACACATTGTACCATAACTCAAGTTATTACCTCTTGTACATGAAACATGAGAGAGGGGCCCTTCCTATCAGTTACCTTGGGGCTGGACAGGGCAAGGGCACCATACTTAGAGGGCAACACAAGTAACTTGGAGTTAGCACTGATGCTCAGTTTGGGCAATGAGCTTGGGACACATACACTCCTTTATGGACAACATTGAGAGGCAAGTCCACAGGCCTCCCAAGGGAATCATAACTGAGGTGCACCACAGGCTTTACAGCTCTACCAGTCTTTCTAGGGGAACTGTTACAGTCTCTGCACTCTGAGCCTCATTTTCAGCATTGTCCTCACTTGTCAGGGAGTCTCCATGGGGTGAGAGGCTAGAACTTAGGGCACTTTCAGCTCCAGGAGTTACAGTTTCTGAGTCCACAACATTTGGCTTGCATGGAGAGCTTTCAGACACTGGCAGTGGACTGTCAGGGCACTCAAAATACTCTTCTTGTTCTGGTGTATCACCAGTCTGCCCCAATCCATCATTTTCCTCCCTGAAAGCTCAAACAGTTCAACCATGCACAATGATTCCATTTCATCTGATCTGATGCTTTGCACTTCACTTTCTGGGAGCATTGGCTCCAGGGACGAGTTGGGGCTTAGACAGTCCAGAAGGCCCAGCTTCATCTCCAGTATTGACTAGGGGATTGCCCCGAAACAATTGACTCAGTTCATAAGAAGGATAGTATTCAAAGTCACTCTCACTTTCTTCTGATATGGACTGACAGTCATGCTCAACTGGGACTTGTGGAGGGGAACACTTTAACTCTGCTTCTATAGGTGCAGACTTTCTTGATCTTTTCTTAGCAGCAGCTCTAGTCACTGGTCCAGAGGGGGCATCTTCTGGGGGCTCAGTCTCAATCAAGATTTGTCCAATGGGCAGTAAATGATTTCTATGCATTGTTTTACATCTTTTGAATTATTCTCAGGCCTTACTTTGTACACTGGCAGATCATCTAGTTTGCCCACTACAATGTGAGGAGATGGTGCCATCTGTCAGCAATCTTGTGTTTGCCATGCAGTCCCAGATTTCTTAGCAATACCGATCTCCCTCCTGGAGTTCCTGTGCTTTCACCTTTTATCATACCTTTTTGTTGGCCAGATTTCTTCTGGCAGCCATGGTTTGAGCCAGTTGGTATGCATGAGTTAGCTGGGCCTTTAACTTTGCACATACTGTAAATAGTTGTCAGCTTGAACCCCATCAGGAGAGACCCCAAAACACACATCTACCGGTAGTCGAGCTTCTTCCAAACATCAGGCGGTAGGGGAGAACCCAGTGGCATCACTTTTGGTGCAGTTATAAGCATGTACCAGGGTGCTAATTTGTTGGCTCCATCTAGGCTTGTCCTTTGGGTGCAGGGTGCCTAGCATATCTAGCAAAGTGTGGTTGAAACATTCAGGCTGTGGGTCCCCTGGGGGTGGTAAGGAGTGGTTCTGGACTTTCGACTCCCCACAGAAAGCATCTCTTTGATCAGACGACTCTCAAAGTCTCTCCCTTGATCAGAATGGATTCTTTGTGGAGCCCATAGTGAACAAAAAGTTTTCTACAAGTACTTTGACCACAGTGGATGCTTTCTGGTCTTTGGTGGGGAAGCTTGGGCATATCTCGTGAAATGGTCAGTGACCACCAGCACATTACTGATATTTCTTTGATCTGACTCCAAACTCAGAAAATCAATACAGACCAGCTCCATGGGTGCACTGGTGGTTATGTTAACAAGGGGCAGCCCTCTGGGGCAAAAGCTTTCCTCTGTAAGCAGCGACTACAAGTTTGAATGTGTTGCTCCATCAGCCCCCATCTTAGGCCAATAGAATCTGGATCTCACCAAGTCAAGTGTTCTGTCTATACCAAGGTGCCCCATGTGGTTGTGCAAGGACATCAGTACTGAGTCTCGAAAGGCAGTGGGCAGCACTAGTTGTTTTTGTCTATTTGTCCCCTCTGTCTACTGTTTCTCTGTGATAACAGTTTATTGATCAGTTTCAACTTAGGACCTTCTTTGTATAACAGTGCAGTTCTCAAATCAGTGGAGCATAATTTGGACACATCTTTTCCTGCATAGAGGCTTCTAAAGCTGCTTTGATCATGGGATTGGGGATTGAGCCCGCTGAATACTGTCATTGTCCAGCTGAGGCAGTGCACCAATGTCTATTGCAGAAAAGTGGCAATAAGCAGCAGGTATGCAATTCTCAGAGGGTCCCAAGCAATCCACCATGCAGTCCACTGCGTCCGTGGACATTGTTCCTCCCTGTCAAACTTCCGCAGAGTGCCGAATGTCAGGTTCTGCCAATCTGACCCAATCATTCTGGGGAACAGGCCTCCAGGAGAGAGCATCAGCATCTATGTGGTTCTGACCTGCTCGGTATTCAAAGCATAAATCATATGTAGATAATGCAGAAAGCCACCTATGGCCAGTGGCATCCAACTTAGCTGAGGTCTGCACATAGGTCAAAGGATTATTGTCAGTTTTTACTAGTATTTAGCCCCATACAAGTACTCATGGAATTGGTCAACAATAGCCACTTCAAAGCCAGGAACTCTAACTTATGTACAGGATAGTTCTTTCGGATGGGGTCAGGCTTCTACTGGCAAAGGCCACTGGTCTCAGGCCATTCTCGTGCTCTTGGTACAACACAGCCCCCAACCCTTGCAAGCTAGCATCAGTGTGCAGGACATAAGGTTTTCTTGGATCAGCATAGGCCAGTACTGGAGCATGAGTAAGTTGATATATGATCTCATGAAAAGCAGTCTCACAATCAGGAGTCCAGCGGGCCCCAAATACTTCACTCGGACGAAAATACACTCTTTCAGTCTTGAGGGATGCTGACTTTTGGTATTTTTTGTGGGTTGGGGGATACCCTTGAGTAAGGTTAAGTAAAGGGCGGATCACTCTTGTATAGTCCTTGATGAAACTCCGATAATAACCACAGAATCCCAGGAATCTTTGCAGTTCTTTTAGATTTTTGGGCTGTGGCCAGGTGGTCAAGGCCTCAACTTTACTTGGGTCGGTCTCTATTCCTTCGGTGGATACTATGTGTCCCACATACTTTACTGATGTTTGAAACAATTGACACTTATCAATGGACAGTTTAAGGCCAAAGTCCTCCAGTCGGTCCAATACCTTAAATAATCTGCTCTCATGTTCCTCCAGTGAGCTGCCAAACACAATAACATCATCTAGGTATACCAGGCACTCTAGTAAGTTCATGTCCCCACTGCACTCCATCAATCACTGAAAAGTGGCTAGGGCACCTGAAATCCCTTGAGGCATCCTCATGAATTCATAGAAGTAAGCGGACAGATAAAGGCTGTCTTGTCACGGTCCTCTGGGGCCATCGGGATCTGGTAGTACCCACTCATGGAGATCCAGCACAGAGAACCACTTGCTCCCATTTAGGCAGTCCAAAGCATCCTGAATGCGGGCATTGTGTACTGATCAGGATAGTCCGCCGTTTAAGGTGCAATAATCACACACATCCTTACTGTCCCATTCTTTTTCTCACTACCACAATGGGGGAAGCATAAGGGCTTCTGGATTTTTGTATTACACCAGCAGCTAACATCTCTTGCAGATGCCGTCTCACATCATCTATATCAGCAGATGCCAGGCGTCGAGACCTCTCACGAAATGGTCTTTCGTCATGCAGCCGGATATTGTGCTCAGCTCCTTGCATGCATCCTACGTCCCATTCCTTTAAAGAAAACACCTGGTCTCTCTGGGCAAGCTTCTCACTGATCCTTACTTTCCATTCAGCTGGCAACGGGGAGTCGCCGAAATCAAACAAGTCAGGCGTTACTCTGTCATTCTTCCTCGAACTCTTGCTGGGTAGCACTGCAGTGTCTGCACAATGCACATTAGCCAGGATGCAACCTCTATTTACTCAAATGTCTCTTTCAGACACATTATGAACTTGGACCATTACCCTTCTGGCATAAGCATGGGCTCTAGCGGGCAAAATACTAGGCTTGACCAGCAGTCCCTCTGGCAATTTTCCATCGCCTGGTGCATCCAACATTAATATTTTATTCTTAACATCCTTTCTGATATGGACCTCTCCTGTAAGGTACACTGGGCATTTGCGCCAGGATCAGAGACTCAGGATCCTCTTCCATACAATTCCGACGGTTCCTCTGGTTCTATTTTTCAGCATCTCTCTGTGCCTCATAGGCCTTCTTAATTAAAGCGGAACTCTTAAAGCTCTACTAGTCTTTGACCCCTGTTTTTCATAACAACTGTGCCAGCCTTCCGAACATATGAGCATTTGTTCCAATCAACAAAGGGACACCATCATACAGTCCAGTGGGGGGACACACTAAGGCTAGGGTCTCTACCTGTTCAGCCACTCCAGCCACAGAGGTGGGGAAAGACAGCCAAATTCAGATATACCCGGAATAGGGGTAGGCCTTCTCACTTAACCCCCATACATGCAGTCCTTCTAATGGTTGTAAGAGTACATCTGACAAATGCTTCTGATACCAATCCTGGAACATAATTATCACTTGGGAGCCACTGTCTAATACAGCTCTTGTGGACACTCCATTCACCTTTACAGTGGTCTCCATGGAGGGACCACTATTCTGGACCAGTCTGGAGAGGCGGTAGCGGGGCCTGGGCAACTGACCTTGCCACAAAAGACGTGAGTTAACATTTTTGGTGCCCTCACTGGGATCATTTTGTGCACCTCTAACCACTGATTTGTTCTCCGAAGCTCTCCTTGTAGCCTATATGCAACTTTGTCAGTGTCTTTTGGGACCGGCATTCCCTCTTCATGTGCCCATCCTTCCCACAATTATAGCAAAACATACTTTCTGGAGTTTGAGCTGCCGAGCGCCACACTGGGAGCCAGGGCGGGTACTACTAACTGGAAACCTTGGTGCCATCTCTGTCTACTGATGTGATAACATTTGAGACATCTCGTCAGTTTCTCCACTTCCATGGTCAAGGAATTGAGTTTGGAGCTGTTATCAGCAGGAGATACATGGGTGGGTACCCCCACCCCCATAGCAGATGCAGTCGGATATAGGTCGGGGCCCGTACTTGCAGGCGTGGCCTTCATAAAGGGACTGTTTTTGAATTCCTAGATCTCTCTCAACAGTTTTGCCCATTGTGGCATATCTTTTTCCTTGTCAGAGCACTCATTGACTGCCAACCTCTGCCCCTGAACTTCACTTGATGGGCCACCCTCAGTCACTCAGGTCGTAGCCGCAGCTATTGGTGCAGGTCCCTCCCGAGGTTGCCTTTTCTCCCAACTCCTCTGAATTTCTCTCATTAACTCATCATGGGAGGGTGGGATTCCAGTCGATTTGCCAGGTAACTGAAGCAACAGCAGTTCTGAGGAAGGAGCAGACTTAAGGATCCTGTCCAGCCTGGTTCGGTCCAGTTCAATCGCTGGCAAACTACCCTTTCTGAGGCATTCTTGCAACAATTTTTCCAGCTGAGATACATACACAGACAACAACTCCCCTTGGTACTGTTGTGCATTTCTAACTCTCCACCATAGATCCTCATCAGAATCTGGGCTCCCATACACATTCTCCAAGGCCTCAAGATAGGCCTGTGCAGTCACTTCAGGGTTACTGGCCCGTTTAGCATGGATGGTAGCCAGGGCAAGACCTCGAGGCTCTCACTAACCCTCTTTCACTTTTCAAGCCCGGTTATTGCCATTCTAGCACTTGGGGGCAACATAGTTCATCCAGGCTCCCAGTCATCCTCCCCTTGGGGTGGGAGGTGCCAGAGAAGATCCTCAACCTTCGGTAAGAGTCATGACTAATGGCAGGTGCAGAAATATGAGTCTGCATTGGTTCAGCTACCATTACGGGTACTGGAGCGGGAGAGGGTGTTGGGGGAGGAACACCCCCAGGTGGCAAGAATAGTTTCTTCAAGTCCTCCACAGTTTTCCCTTCCCCCAGCAACCATTTAGCAAATTTCTCCTCAAAAGTTTCAGCTAGTGGTGGGGGCTCATTCCCCCCTTGGTCTTTACTGTCCTTAGTTATCACTCTCCAAGCAGTGAAGGCTCCTCTGGGGTAATGGTCTGTGGCACTTTGGAGCTATCTATGGGATCCTAAACTCTACTAGGGCCAGGAAAGTGTGGGTGAGCAGATTAGCATGCCGACCCACCACCACAGGGTTTTGTAAACCTTCCACCTTGGAAAGTACTCCCTGTACAGTGTCCGTATTGATACCAGGGATGTCCAGGAAGCATAGCATTTTGGGGGTCGATCTCCTCCCCAGTACACCACTCCACCAGCCGGTGCACAGCCACTTCTGTCGGGGTACCCATTTATTTATTTTTTTCTTAACAGTGGTTTGTAAATATGGCCACTAGAGGACACACAATCCCAGTGGTGAGCCTCCAAGATGTAACCCCTAGATGGCGCTATCCCAGGGGCTACTAGCCCTGCCTGATTTGCCACTAACAGGTTGAGGGGCCTGGATCCGATGGCAGGTGCCTCCACCCACAGGTCAGGGTTTGCAATAGTTAAACTAACTTGGTCACAGCCCTCTGGGACACTGCAACCCCCTTTCTTCCCACTAGTGGCTCCACATATATCAGAATTACCTTCACAGTATACACTTACCCCAGGACTGGTTCAGGCACTGGGACCTCCTGTAAAATAAGATACAGTGCAACAATCACAGTACAATACTTTAACATAGACAAATACCTCAGGCAGTATAACTTTGCTGAAACAAGCAGCTCTGATTTATTTAGGGGGATATAACAAGGACGGGGGATCAGGTTAATTAGCTCATCACTTTACTCATCTACCTATGGCTCTGTGCACAGGTCTATCCCTACCAGTTACTGTCCCTGGATACCCAAGTCCTAGTGGCTAGTCCAAACCGTGGCAGCTGGTAGGGGCCCTTTCACACAGAGAAAAGAAAAATTAGTTAAACAGTCAGCAGTACAGTAATTCCATTTGGATTCAATGTGGTAATTCAACAGGGAGCGACCCTGAATTAGTACTCACAACCTCCAAACAAGATAGGGTCCTTCAATGTCAGCAGGGCTACTCTTTAGCTCCACGAGACTCCTCACACATTTATATGGCAAACTGCAACAGGCAAAAGTCCTTTTTATGGCAGCAGGATTCACTTGAGCTCACAAGCCTCCTCACACATTTATATGGTGAACAGTAACAGGCAAAGTCCTTTAATGGCAGCAGGATTCACTGAGCTACACAAGCCTCCTCACACATTTATATGGTAAACAGTAACAGGCAAAAGTCCTTTAATGGCAGCAGGATTCACTTGAGCTACACAAGCCTCCTGCCATTTATATGGTAAAAAGAAAGTACTATACCAGGCAGGCTGCTTCTCTATCCCGATCGCAATTACTGCACAATACCCGGGAGAACACACAGCAGATTCAGTTCCTGACAGACCGAGTGCAATTCAGCAATTTCTCCAGTCTTCTACAGGGTGAGCCTGGTTTCTACTCTTCAGATATCCTTTGATTCTCTTCACAGGAAGGATTCAGTCCTAACAAGCAGTTACACAAGCTGCAGACCGGAACTTGGGGCTTTACACGCGTTTCCCAACTAAAACTGCACACCGAAAAAACACAGGGCTCCTTCCCTCTTCACTGCCAGAGCGCAACTGAAACTCCAGCAGACAAAACCTGGCACTTCCTGTGAGTTCCTCCCAGTTCTTGGCTGGATTGGCTGTCACTCACAATAGACTGCCCATGTTGGTCAAAAAAAAGCGCCAAAGTCCAAACTACATCTCCCAGAGTCACTGCCCATATAATCCTCTTGTGGCTGGCTCAGATTACGAGTCCAAGTTTTGATTCGTCCAAGGCACCATTTAGAGCTACCTTAACCCACACTGATTGGTCCAGTTCAGCAGTTCAAAACTAGAATGGGGAACTAGGCAAACACAGTTCTGACTGCAAAGAAAGCAGGTTAGACAAACTGTATTTTCATTATTACTCTAAATGATTTCTGGCAAACAGTTACATCTTTCAGATAGGTTCCTTTGCACTCCTAGTGACTGCAAATATGGAGTGAATTGGCAGCAGCTCGAGTGGTACTCAAGCAAAGAAACACACAGTCCCCCCATACAAACTAATTATGTCTGCAAGCAGACAGCTCTTAAAGAGACAGTACCAGAGGCTCTAAAAACACTCACAGATAAATGTCTTAAACGCCAAACACCATTCAGGCTTGGAGCATTCAAGCAAGCTCCTGGAAGTCTTTTGGGAACCCCCATTTGCAGGGGGGTTACACTTGACCTCCCAAGCCTGAGGTGATCTCCGGGCTCCTCTGGCACATGGAAGGACTGACGAAGTTGAGGACTAAAGAGGTTAGCAGAACTTTGATGCATAAACACAATGAATGTCTAAATGGGGGTAGGGGGGTTAAAACAAAAGAGGAACCTTTATTTTTCCACCTGAGCACAGATAAAGATGGCACTTTCTCCAGCTGGCGCAAAGTATTTTTTTCACATCACTATAGTGTGATCATCTACTGCTCTCTATCTTCTGTGTTGGCTTCAAGCTGACAGGTTACTTTATTTGACATTGAAGGGACTTGAGAGAGGCATTAGCACTTATCGAGCCCCACACTCTTTCAGCTTGGGTGGGAACTCAGTCGGCTTCTTCTAGCCCATTCTAGCCCATTTTGGATATTTAGAAGCCATTTGGCTAATTCACACTCTCACTGGTTAGCACTGACTGGCACTAAACAATCCTGTGAGGAATTTCAGGTGCATACTCTGTCATCCAACAGTGTCCATTCTCTACTACTTATTCAGTCTTTCCCTGACATCTGAACATAGGAATAATGGGATTGTTACAGAGCTAAACAAACTTCCGTCCTTATTGTTCATGAGATAGATGTAAATCACATTCTCTGAAAGTAAAACAAAACAAAAGACATTTTGCTCACCTTGGCATCACTTTTGGAGCCAACTGGCATTACAATGGCTCCACTAAAAGGTCACATCTGCCTTCAGGATACAGTCTGAGGTAAAATTCCTGTTCTCTGACAGGAATCCGGAGCTTACCAGTCACTATCCCTCTCTTGCAGAGGGATGGCACTGCCAAAAGTCACCTCACCATACAGGTAGAACATAACCTCAGATTATTTGCCCACAGGAGTCTCTGGCACTATCTTCAGCAAAGACAGACCTCTGTCTTCTCTTCAGATGAATTTTTCTCCTGCTGGAATGGGGAAATCCCATTTCAAAGGCTGCAGAAGATGCCTACCACCACCATCATGCATTTTATCTTGGCACCAGGCTCTATACAGGAACTTTCATTGCATTGTGAACTGGCACAGTGTGCCTGGTGCTCATCTCCCATCAACTCTGACTCAGCAGTCTCTGCCCTTCTGCAAAAAAAATTGACACCTCCCCTTTGGAATGTCCAAGTCAAACCTGGCATCCCAGTCTACAAGGGCCTAGAAATCTAGCATACTCTAGAGGTTGGTAGATACTCTTAAAGGGATATTACATAGTTTCTGAGGGAGCTACACAAATCTACCTTTCAAGGTTCAATGTACTGGGTGAGAACTGAGACCTCCAATTACAACCTTCCACTTAGAGGCCCAACCTGCAGAGGGTTGGCCACCCTTCTACCAGCCAGCCCCCAAGGAGAGTATGGCTTGTCACTATGCTAGTAGTATATCGGACTCAATAGCTACATAAATCTTGAGGTTCTCACCCTCTCAGCTCCTCTGATAACCCCAGCAGTAATGCCCCTTGGGTACTGTGCCCATGGAACCCAGGGTGGTACATCAGGCCCTAACACCATTTGAACAGCACAACCAAAACCTTACAGCCCACCCAAGGCAACTAACTCAACATTCTGCCTGTGGCTACTTTTTAACCCACCAAATATGTACTTGTACCACACCTTAACATGCAGTGACATTCACCCCAACCCAGAGGCTGCCAAATCCCCATCCACTGCTGCAACGGTAGCCCTGATAGACTATGGTGGACTCAGGGAGGTTGAGGGAAGGGGCAGAGGCACATCCCCCATCCAATCCAACTTAGGAACTCCTACACTGTCTTGGAGGAGTGGGAGAATCCCATAAGGGAACCCGAGGTTGTGACCAGGGAAGATGTGTGGGTTCTCCATTAGGGAGACCCGGGTATGGGATGTAGAGGACACCAAATGAAAAGGAAGCTACTCCTGATGGGGAACTCAGTTGTCCAGGGAATGTATTTGGGCACAGGAAGCAGGGTGGAAAGGGAGGTCAAGTGCCTTCCAGGAGGCACAGCCTGGAGGGAGGGAAAGCAGACCCAAAGGATTGCTAAAGTGGTAGCAAAGAGGGGGCACTGGAGGTCATTGACTGCCCAGAGACAAAAAACATAGCCAGGGAATAGGTGAGCATATAACAGATGCAGGAGGATTTCAAGGAATTGGGTAGGTGCCTTGGGAATGTATAAGAATCTGTAACATTCTCAGAGGTGCTGCCAGTCCATGGCAGGGGTGAGGCTAGGAATCTCTGCATCAGGCAGTTCAACACTTGGTTTAAGGGCTGGTGCAGAGAAAAGGGTTTGGGATTCTTTGGGGACTGGGGACCCACCTGGGGTGATGTGGGCTGTACAAGGGCGATGGCCTGCATCCATAAAGGGAGGAGACTGTGGTCCTCATTAAGTACTAACATACTATTTGCCAGCAGATTAGGTCTTACGGTCTATCAAGTCTGCTTGAACCTCAGATCCCTAGTTGGGTGCCAAGGCCCTCCCGCCTCTTGTGTTCCAGAAACCCCTATCATCCATCCCCACCCCCCCGGGACAGGCCATCATCTGATACATCCACTTTCTGTGTCTGTCCCATCCTTTCTTAAAGCCCTCCACTGTGGATCTCTGAACCAGCTCTCCAGGCAGTGCATTCCAAGGGTCCACCACCCTCTCAGTGAAAAACCTCCTCCTCTTTTCCCCCCTCACCATTCCTCCTTTCAACTTCAAACCATGCCCTCTGGTAATACCTCCCTGCTTTAGTCTAAAGATCCCCTCCATGTTTACCTTATTTATTCCCTTGAGGTACTTGAAGACCCCAATCATGTCCCCGCCTCCTCTCCTCCAATCGAAACAGGCAGAGCTCCTCAAGTCTGTCCTCATACGTCAAATCCCCTAGCCCTCGTATCATCTTAGTTGCCCTCCTCTGTACCCTCTCCAGGAGCTGTATGTCCCTCTTCAAGTGTGGTCTCCAGTACTGTACACAGTACTCAAGGTGTGGTCTAACCAGTCCATTGTACAGCAGCAGAATCACTTCCTTGCTCCTAGAGGTGATCCCCCTTATGATGCACCCAACATCCTGTTTGCCTTGCTAGCCGCTCTCCTGCACTGCTCAGAGTTATATATACATGCATCCACCATGACCCCTAGGTCTTTTTCCCCTATTGAGGCCTCCAGCGCCTCCCCTCCCAGGGTGTACCTGCATTTAGGGTTTCCCTGCCCAAGATATAACACCATGCACTTGGTGATATTGAAATTTAATTTCCATGTGTGAGCCCAGCTTTCCAGGGTGTCCAGGTCCCCTTGCAGGGCCAACCTCCCCTCTTATCCCTCAACTACTGCTCCCATCTTGGAGTCATCAGTGAAGAGACTCATTTCACACCCTATACCCTCCCTGTTGTTCGATATGAATGCATTAAACAGGATCGGACCCAGGACCGAGCCCTGCGGTACCCCACTACCAACCTCTCTAGGGTTCGAGAGCTCCCCACAGACCACTACTCTCTGGGTGCATCCAGTTAGCCAGTTTTCAATCCATCTGACCATCAAAGGGTCTACTCCCAACCCCATCAGTTTCTCCACCAGACCATTGTGGGGGACAGAGTCATACGCCTTGCTGAAGTCCAAGAATAATACATCCACAGGCTTTCCCCTGTCCAGTTCTGATGTTACCCATTCGTAGGACTCCACAAGATTGGTTTGACATGATCTACCTGGCACAAACCCATGTTGCCAACTATCCAGACCTCCCACCTCCTCCAAGTACACCCCCAATCGTTCCTTTAGTATACTCTCCTTTAATTTTCCCACCACCGAAGTCAAACTGATGGGTCTATAGATACCTGGTACTTCCCTCGACCCCCCTTTATGGATTGGCACCACATGTGCCTCTCACCAATCCCTAGGTACCCTTCCTGCCTCAAGTGATCTGTTGAAGAGTTCCACCAGGGTGTGTAGCCAGTATATTCTACAATCTAGTACTCTCAGATGAAATGCCATCAAGCCCAGGAGATCTGTCTTTCTTTAGGCCTTGAGGGCTAACCACACCCTTTTGGCGGAGATAGCATCATCCGTCCCCTCCACCTTAATTGCCTTTTTATCCTTATCCTGATGTGACACCCCTGGGGTACCTCTCCCTCCCTCTTGCTCCATTTCTGTTGCTCCCCTGATCCAACTCACTGCCGCTTCTATCCCCATCATGCCTTGCTTTGTAGATATCCCATCCCCCTTCCTAGTGAACACAGAGGCAAAGTACTCATTAAATACCTCTACCTGGTCCCTCGCCTCTTCCACCCTCCTTCTGATCGCAATCTGCTGAGATGGCCCTTAGTTTTTCTCCGCTCCCCAATGTACTGGAAGAACCCATTTTCTCCTCCATGTATCCCCTGTGCCAGCCGCTGCTCTTTACTGGACTTTCCCCCCTCACCATCCGGGTGACTTTTCTGGATGCAAGATGGTACATTTCCTTATCCTTTCCTCTTGTTGTTTTATATTTTTTGTAGGCCGCCTTCTTTTCTCTGACCACTACCCGAACCTCACTGGACCACCAGCATGGTTTATGTGACCTTGCTCCCTTACGTTTCACCTTAGCGCAGGTCCGGACTGCCGCATGAAGTCCCTGTTTTATGACCTCCCATCTCCTTTCCACATTTGTCATTGATGTAATCCCCTTCAAGTGATCCTTGAAAATATTTCCCATGCCCACAAGTCTGCCCCCCTGAAGTCCACTTCCAGTGTCCTAGATCTCATCCCTCCTCCCCCCCCCATGCTTATTTGAAACCAGACAGTATTGTGGTCACTCCCAGTCAGGGAATCCTCTACAACCAGGTCCCTTACCCGATCCCCATCTGCCAGAACCACATCCAGGACATGCCCCTCCCTTGTGGGCTCCATCACATGCTGTGTTAAGAACACATCCTGGAAGCCATCCAGCAGCCTCTGCTCCTTGGCCACCTTAGAGGACATGGTTCCCCAGTTTGTACCTGGCATATTAAGGTCCCCCATCAGCACCACTCCTTCCCCTTTTGGTCCACACTGGGCAATGATGTTGTCCAGCAAACCATCCTCCAGAACATCACCCATCGTGGGGGGGGGCTTATATACTACACCCAGCTTGACCTTATCTCCTGCTGGGGATCATAAGTTGACCCATAAGGCCTCCACGTTTCCCTCTGCCTCTTCTACCCTAGCAATTTCTATGTCATCTCTAATGAACATAGCCACTCCACCCCCTCTGCCCTCCTTTCTATCCTTCCTAAGCATAGTGTACCCCCACACGTTTAGGTCCCAGTCATGGATTTTGTTGGCCCACGTCTCCGTGACCACCGCCACATCCACCCCCCCGAACAGCATGGCCTGGAACTCTGGCAACTTGTTTCCCAAGCTCCTGGTATTTACTAACACCAACCCCCACCCCTTATCCCTGATCCCCTTTGTCAAACCCCACCCACGTTCCTTATACTTCCATCCTCCCTCCACTCTTCCTGAAACCTCCACCCCCAGTCTGTTTCCCCCTCCCCCCCTTGGGTTTGAAGGCTACTCCCCTCATCTGGAGGAGAGGGCTTCTGGTCAGCCCCTCCCTTATCCCCCCCCTCACAAGTTTAAACCCCACCTTTCTTGAATGTAGTCAGCCATCCCCTGTTTAAGGACTTCCTTCCCTAATGGAGAAAGATAAAGCCTGTCCTTGGCATACAGTCCCTTATCCTCCCAAACTCCTTTCCAGTTCCCTAACACCCCAACCCACTATCTTCACCCAACTTCCTGAGCCAGTCATTAACCTCTGTGATCTTCATTTTTTTCTCCACTGAGGCCTTTGGTACTGGCAATATCTCCGAAAAGGAAATGTTGCATCCATTATCCAGACAGACTCTGACAAGTTCTTGGAACCTTGCTTGGATTTCCAAAATGCTATTTCCCTCTAGATCGTTAGTTCCCGAATGCACCAGGAAATCTGGTTTCCCTCCACAATCCCTAACCAGTTTGTACACCATGAACTTTGCTCTGTGCACTGTCAGCCCAGAAATACTCACTACCTTCACCTGGCTATGGCATCCACCCCCCCTGTCCCTCCCACTGGAGTAGTTTAAATATTTCTTTGGCAAGCATTTAAACTGGCCATGGTGGGGGCAGTTGTGACCAGAGAAACTCAAGTAGCCCACCCCCTCAGGTTAGATAAGGTAGCAGAGAAGATCAAGAGGAAAAGATGTTAACAAATAGTACTGTGCTCAAAGGGGGAACAGTGGAGGAAGAGAGAGACAGCAGAAGAAAACAACCAGAGGTAGGCAGAAGCAGAAATACAAGCGGTGCAGGAAACGTGACATGGGCAGACATGCATACAAATAAATAGAAACAAAGAAACATAGACTTTGATGACAGCTGGTACACATAGGGACTAAAGCTATCATCAGCTGGTCAGTTGTGGAGATCAAGGAACACCTGACCAGGCTGGAACACAAACTGTCATCCATTTCATCCAGCATCTCCCTTTCTGAGATCCTGTCGGTCTGGGGGGGGGAGAAGGATAGAAGGTCAGAGAAGGGGAGATAGGGGGAGCTAAACATGTGGTGCAAGGGCTGGTGCCAGGAAAAAGGACAAAAATGTGTAGGTTACTGGCATCAGTTTTGGGAGCAAAAGTTCTTTAAATTCAATGGACTGTATCTGACTAAGATGGGAGTCAGTTCATTAGGGCAGAAGTTTGACGTCTTTGCAGAATATTTAAACTAGCAAATGGGGAGAGGGGTGCAGCACTCAATACATCGAATGGCAAGAACACCCCTCCCTCCTCATCTAGTGATCAAACAGGAGTTCAGCATGTTTGTAGTTCATGTGCATCATCAGGTAAGGAAAAAGGTCTGTCTCCCCATACGACATGCAGGGGAAATGCTGGACCTCACCCAATAACTAATGCACCGAAATCTGGCCAATGGAAAATCATGTACACAAATGCCCTCAGTCTGGGAAATAAGATCCCAGATCTGCAGGCAACAATGACAGAGGCTAAACTGGACATAGTAGCCATTAGCAAGTCATGGTTCACCAGTAACCACACTTGGGAGACTTCAGTGCCAGGCTATGTACTGTTCAGAAGAGACCGAGGTGAAAAAAGGGGGTGGGGGGAATGGTCCTTTATGTCAATGAAAATATGAAAGCTACAGAAATTCAGAATACACATAAGGAGCCAGAAGAACTGTGGGTCACCCTGGAAACAAGAAATGGGACAGACATTCAAAATGGGGTTGTCTACAGGCCTCCAGACCAGGGGGAGGACATAGACACATTAATGTTAGAAGATATACAAAACATGACAGCAAAAGGGGAGGTTCTGATAATGGGAGACTTCAAAATGCCAGATACAGATTGGTCAATACCAGCAGGAACATCCTCCAGAACTAGACCCATAGTGGATTCCCTGCAGGGGGAGGACCTCAGACAACTGTTAAAACAACTAGAGATGCAGCGAAGTTAAATTCCACCCGTGAAGTGGACACTTTTTTGAGGTGGGAAGGATTTAACACCAACAGACCCAGACTCAGCCACCTTAACTTTCTTTTTCTCTGGTTCCCAATTATCGTATCATCAGAACTAAAAAAAAAAAAACAATTTAACTGCTGTGATTCATGAAGAACATGATTTGTATCGTGATGAGTGACTGGTGTGACATGAATAATGAACTGTATGCAAATACCTATGAAACAGGGTTACATGCAACTTACAACCCAAAAACTTAAAAGTTTTGTAATTCATGAATCATCGTGCCTGTGAAGATGAAGAACGTGATTTGTCTCAGAGTCGTGATGAGTGACTGGTGTGACATGACTAATGAATTGTACGCAAATACCTATGGATGTACTTCCCTAACCGGTACCACCCCAAACACCCTGACTTGAAAACACATATTAATGAGTGCAATGGTCAAGCTGAGATATTACAAAACAGGGTTACATGCAACCTACAACCCAAAAACTTAAAGTTTTGTAATTCGTAAATCATCATGACCATGAAGATGAAGAATGCAATTTGTATCATGAGTGACTTGTGATGATCGCTCTAACTTAAACACGCACATTAATGAGTACAATATTCACGCTGATATATGCACCACATGGTACTCTGAAGGGAAGCCAAACAAACAACTGTGACTTAAGTTACAGATGGAGATTGGGCCATAAAGAGACGCAAATGCACAGACAGATCAAGATTGTGCTGCCCACTCAAGAGATGCAGACGCCAAGGCACAACACCATCTTAACCACTGCTCACAAGTCACAAATCCAAATCTGGAAAAGAATACATTTTGCCATTTGGGGGTGGGGGCAGTGCACTGCAGTAACAGTCCACTACCATGATACCACAAAGCAGTACAAAATAACTCAGGTGCAGTGGATAGCGGAGTCACAGTGCTGCAATTACTCTGAGGCACAATAAAATGTGTCTGATTTGATGGCACGTGTCACACACACACTCCCACACACATTACAGGTACTGAGCAGCAAATTGAAAACTTCAGTAATGTAACAAAATATTTTAAACAAACTGAAATTATGAACTGCTGTACCACAACAATCAGCACAAAAATGTCAAAAATTACTCAAAATGTTACTGTGTGTATATTGACACAATTATACAAGAAAAATATTACCAAAACAGAAAGACTGTCTTTCTCCATTTATCTACCTCCCCAAGCACACTTCAAGTGCCTATCACTACACATACTTAATCTTCTAAATTAACATTCAAAATCCACACACAAACAACAAACACTTGATGACGTGAAAATAGGATTTCCTACAAGTGATATACTAAATTTTGAGCACAAAAAAAGGCTCAAAAAGGCTTTTTTAACAGCTTTTAGAGGGTTTGAATTTCAGAGCTCTGAGAGCAGACTGTCTGCAGCTTCCACTACACACACTACACAGAACCAAGGCTGTGCAGAACAATCTAAAGCCCATGTGACCTGCAATCCCATGAATCACTGCAAAATTTGCCTTGGAGCTCACCAACAATATGAAGTGATGTGAAGTACATTGATTTCAATGTACACCACATTAAAATTGGTGCAGAAGTGGTTGGGGAAAGGCAGAGTAACACATAGTCATTGTTTCCAATGGACTGCACGTTCCTCACTATGACGCAAAGTATTCCACTTTGCGTTGTGGATTTCTTCATGGATTCCACCTTAATTCGTGAATTGCTTCGTGTAAGACTTTGGCCACTTTGCCCACCACTAACAAAAACCCACAAGAGACAGGGTTATCCTAGATCTAGTACTGATTAATGGGGAAAGGATCACAGATCTCCAGGAAGATGGTCACCTGGGGGCCATTGACCATCACATGGTACGGTTCAGTTTGCTCACTAGAACTAAATCATCCCATTCCAAGGCAAACATATGGGACTTTAAAGGAGCTGACTTTTATAAGATTGTCAACAGAATTAAACTAGTCCTGACAAGAAGAAATACAGGTGAGGGGAAACAGGCAAAGTGGGCAAGCATTAAGGATGCAATGCTTGAAGCAAGATCCCATTGTATTAGGGAGAAAAGCATGAGAAAAAGAAGGAGGAAACCACTTTGGTTCTCAAAAACAGTAGCAGAAAAAGTCAGAGCCAAAAGGCTGGCCTTGAGGAAATATAAGGGAATGCAGTGGGATGAAGATAGGGAGGCATACCAAACTTCCCTAAGGGAAGCAGGGAAGGCAGTAAGGCAGGCAAAGGCCCAAACCAAGGAAACACAAGCATGAACAGTAAAAGAAGGGGACAAGACTTTCTATAGATACAGTACTGAAAGGAGAAAGTCCAGAGGGGGTATTGTTAAGATCAAAGGGGATAAGAGGAAGTGTGTGAAGGAGGACTGAGGAAAAGCATCTATCCTAAATAGATACTTCTGCTTAATATTTACATATTCTATGTTTCTATCAGATGACCTGAAATCATCCAAGCAGATCACTAAAGCAGTAGGTAAGGCTAGAGGGATGTTTGGGTGTATTAATAGGGGAATCACAAGTCGTAAGAGGAAGGTAATAATCCCTCTTTACAAGACATTGGTTACGCCCCATCTGGAGTATTGCATGCAGTACTGGAGGCTGCATCTGCACAAGGACATTAACAAAATGGAGGCAGTCCAGAGAAGGGCAACCAACACGGTGCAGGGACTGTATCAAGAAACATATGAGGACAGATTAACGGAGCTCAATATGTATACACTAGAGCAAAGGAGGGAGAGAGGTGATATGATCAAAACATTCAAACATCTCAAGGGCATTAACAAGGTGAAAGAGTCTAACATGTTTCAATGTAAAAAAATAAGCAGGACAAGAGGACACAGCATCAGATTAGAGGGAGGCTGCTTAAGGGGTAATGTGAGGAAGTTCTTTTTCACAGACAGGGCTTTGGCTGCATGGAACAGACTACCTCAGGAAGTGGTGGATATGAATACAGTGCAGGGCTTCAAACAGGTATGGGATAGGTATAAGGGAGCAATACAGATGAGTATGAATAGATAGGCCATTGACAGAGTAAAGGCCTATGGCACATTCATAAGGTAGAAAAAATGGGCAGATTGGATGGGCCTTGCGGTCCTTATCTGCCGCCAACTTCTATGTTTCTATGAGGAGATGGTAAAGCAGGGCTGACAGCTCAGCACCATGGACACAGGGGTAGGGAGGTGTGCACAAGTCCCTTCACAAAAGAAAGGGTCCTATAGGAGTTCGCTAAGCTCAGGGTGGACAAGGCAATGGGACCTGATGGCACACATCCCAGGGTACTAAAGGAGCTAAGGGTGGAAATAACAGAGCCATTATCAGAACTGTTTAGTGAGTCTCTGAGCACAGGAGAGGTCCCAAAAGACTGGTGAAGGACTCATGTGATCCCACTCCACAAGAGTGGTAGCGGGGAGGAGGCAGGGAACTACAGACCAGTCAGTCATACCTAAGTAGTGGGCAAGATTACGGAGGCACTCCTTAAGGAAAGGATAGTGCAACACCTGGAATCCATAGAAGCATAGAAGAGATGCAAGTCACAAGTGGGGTACCTCAGGGATCAGTCTTGGGGCCAGTCCTCTTCAATATCTTCATAAGTGACATTGCAGATGGACTGGAGGGTAAGATTTGTCTGTTTGCAGATGACACCAAGATCTGCAACAGAGTAGATGATCCAGAAGGGGTGGGCAGAATAAGAAGAGAGGTGGATAAACTGGCAAAATGGTCATAAGAGTGGCAACTGGGATTAAACGCAAAAAAGTGCAAGATCGTGCACATAGGTAAGAGAAACCCTGAAGCCACCTATGGGTTGGGAAGGGAGTTGCTGGCAATCACTAGGGAAAAAGAGACTTGGGCATCATCATCACAGATGACTTGAAATCATCCAAACAGACCACTAAAGCAGGAGATAAGGCTAGAGGGATGTTGGGGTGTATTATTAGGGGTATCACAAGTCATAAGAGGGAGGTAATGATCCCTCTTTAGAAGATACTGGTTAGGCCCCATCTGGAGTACTATGTACAGTACTGGAGGCTACACCTGCAGAAAGACATTGACAAAATGGAGGCAGTCCAAAGAAGGGCAACCAAAATGGTGCAGGGACTACATCAGAAAACATATGAGGACAGATTAAAGGAGCTCAATATGTATACCCTAGAGCAAAGGAGGAAGAGAGGTGACATGTTCGAAACATTCAAACATCTCAAGGACATTAACAAAGTGAAAGAGTCTAACATATTTCAATATAAAAACAATTGCAAGACAAGAGGACACAGCATGAGATTAGATGGAGGCTGATTAAGGGTAATGTGAGGAAGTTCTGTTTCACAAAAATGGTGGTGGATGCATGGAACGGCCTACCTCAGGAAGTGGTGGATATAAATGCAGTGCAGGGCTTCAGACAGGCATGGGATAGGCATAAGGGAGCAATACAGAGGAGTATGAATAGATAGGCCATGGATAGAGTAAAGGCCTATGGCACATTCATAAGGTAGAAAAAATGGGCAGACTAGCTGGGTCTTGCAGTCCTTATCTGCCTTCAATTTCTATGTTTCTGTTTCTAGATAAGGGCTGCTTGACCCTTCCAGTCTGCCCATTTCCCTTCCTATTGGATAAGCTGTAGATCCTTGTTAACCAACAGCCTACTTCTTCCTACCCCCCACCAGAGTTGCCTTATGTCTGTCCCATGCATTCCTGAATTCCTCCACTGTTTTTGACCCCACAACCTTCTCAGGAAGGATGTTCCATGTGTCTACCACCCTCTCCTTGAAAAAATACTTTCTAATGTTGCCCTTGAGCCACCCCCTTCTAACTTTAAATTGTGCCCCCTTGTTCTTGCACATCCCTTTTTCTGAAAGATTCTACCTTCCTGGACTTTGTTGATTCCCTTGAGGTACTTGAAAGTTTCTTTCATATCCCCCCCTCCCGCCTTTCCTCGAAAACATACATATTAAGTTCCTTTAGTCTCTCTTCATGTGGCTTCTGTTGCAGACCCTGCACCATTTTAGTTGCCGTTGTCTGGACTGCCTCCATCCTGTCTATGTCCTTGTGGAGATGGCATCTCCAGAACTGCACACAGTACTCCAGATGGGGTCTCACCAACTGTCTGTACAGAGGGATAACAACTTCTTGTTTTCAACTGGTGATGCCTCTTCCTGTATATCCCAGTATCCCCCCAGCCCTCCTTACTGCCTTCTCACATTGCTTGCTTACCTTTAGGTCATCTGATATGACTACCCCCAGGCCTTTATGGTGGGTTCATGGAGGTTGAGGGAGGGGGTCAGAGGCACGTCCCTGATCCAGTCTAACTTAGGTACTACTACACTGTCTTGAAGGAGTGGGAGAATCCCATAAGGGAACTCGAGGTTGCAACTAGGAAGGATGTGTGGGTACTCCATGAGGGAAACCCTTGGGTGGGAGGAAGAGGACAACAGAGGAAGAGGAAGTTACTTCTGATGGGGACACAGAACACAGTCTGGGAAATAAGATTCCAGACCTGACAGCCTTGATGGCAATGTCTAACTTAGACATATTGGCAATTACCGAGACACGGTACAATGGGAGCCATGACTGAGAGCAGAATGTACCAGGCTATGCTCTTTCAAGAGGGATAGGGAGGGAAAAGGGGGGTTTTACAACAGGAAGGGTATTAAAGCAGCAGAGGTTCAGGGTAGGCAGGGGGAGGCTGACACACTGTGGGTCAGCCTTGACCAAGGCAATGGCACAGCAATCCACACAAGAGTGATCCACAGGCCTCCGGCACAGGTGAAGAAAGGTAGATAGGGCAATAGTGCAGAAAATACATGAGATGGCAGCAAAGGGGAGGTACTGCTGCTGGACAATTTTAACTTGCCTGAGATGGACTGGACCATCCTGGAGGGACCCTCAGCCATTAGCTGAGACATCACAGAAGCCTTGCAGAGGGCAGGACTTATACAATTGGTGCAGGAGCCCACCAGGGGCAAGGCAGTTCTGGACCTTGTACTTACCAACGGGGACAGGATTACAGAGGTCTGGGTAGATGATCACCTTGGGTCCAGTGACCACCATACAGTGTGGTTTAAGAGGTTCCATGTGATGATAGCGATCAAAAAACAGCAGTCTCCATCATCACGAATGTTTGCCATTGAAAAGCATTTCAGCGACATACAACTAGCAGAGACCGACTTCCGGAAAACACAGAAGTATTTATGCGTGGGGCTGTGCCCCCCCACTGCCCCCTCACATGGGGGGCTTCACTGAGGAGGAGGAGGAGGGACAGGGACCACAACTGGACAACAGAACAATGGGGGGGAAGTAAACAGTAGCCCATTTACAGACAAGACAGTAGTGGAAATACTCACAAAACTAAGGTTGGACAAAGCAATGGGACCAGACAGTATATACCACAGGATACAAGAGGAACTTAGGAAGGAGCTAGCAGCACCTTTAGCAGCCCTGTTTAGTGAGTTGCTCAATACTGGTATGGTTCCAGAGGACTGAAGTGGACATGGACACATGTGGTTCTTATTCACAAGAGTGGTAGCAGGGAGGCAGCAGGAAACTATAGGCTGGTCAGCCTCACCTCAGTAGTAGGCAAGGTTATGGAAGTGCTGCTTATGGAAAGGACTCTGGAACATTTGGAATCCAGTTGAGCACAGGGTCCGAGGCAGCATGGATTCACAGCAAGAATGTCATGTCAAACAAACCTGATAGACCTTTTTGACTGGGTGATGAAGGTGGTGGATCATGGAGGAGTGGTGGATATTGTTTACCTTGATTTCAGTAAGGCCTTTGACACTGTTCCACACAAAAGGCTGGTAAACAAGTTGGAAAGCCTGGGTATGGGCCACAAAGTTGAAAACCGGGTAAGAAATTGGATGAGGGACAGGAAACAGATTGTCGTAGTAAATGAGACTAAATTGGAAGAAAGGGGGTGACCTGTGGGGTGCCTCAAGGATCAGTTCTGGGGCCAGTCCTTTTTAATGTCTTCATTTGGCGCATTTCAGAAGGACTAGAGGGAAAGGTATGTCTGTTTGTAGATGACACCAAGATTTGCAACAGGTTGACATTCCCGAGGGGGTCAAAAGAATGAAAAGGATTTAGAGAGGTAATTGAGCGGATGCTTAACTGTTTTAAGATGTTTGTTTTACGCTGGTGTAAATGGGTTATGTACCAATTGGAGCATGATCTGGATTTTGTACCTTAAGTCTGAATCAAGGGATGTGGAGGGACACCTGATCAGGTCATGGCTTTCTCTGTGTCCGTCTGTTAATCCTTGAGAGTCCCAGATGGAGGATGATATTGATTATTGTGAACTCTTGCTAGTTGATCCCTGTCTCCCAGCTTGAGATTTTGGTATGAATAACCCCCCCCCCCATTCCCTTTTTTCAGTTTTACTGCTTCTAGCTGGTCCTTTTGGGTCTGTTGTTTTTCTATTTCATTTGTCATTGTACATACTATAGTTTATCTAAATCTTCATATTTGATTTTAATCTGTTCTGATGTATTATTTTTACACAGGTACACATAGAACTATCAAGAGATGATATTGTTCAAAAAGTCACAAGTAGAGATGTTGCAAAGTTTTACTCCGCCCGTGAATTCCCCTCAAAGTTACCAAATTTGCCCAGTGAAAAATTTCACAAAATTGACTTCTGGTGCCAAACTTCCTTGGTTAACTTTGAAGTTTAACTTCAACTTATGTTAGTACGGTAACTTTTCGAAGGTAATTGGATTCTGGTGCCAAACCTTTGCCAGTTAACTTCTAAGCTAACTTCGACTTTGTTAATAACTTCAAAGCTAATGAATAACATGGTTTGTCACATGATTCACTTACAGCAGGTCACGTGAGAGACTCCAGGCAGGCAGGAAGTGAATGTTCACTTTCATTTCAGCAATTGTAGCTATAAGAAACAGTGTGTTAGAGAGTAACTGATCACTTGAGCAGCAGCATCTTTGTATATCTTAACATTTTTATATGTTATAACTTTTTGAGTTCCTCTCCTTAGCTTTCTTTACTGTAGTTTCTGAATTAATAAATTTTGTTAGTCTATACTGTTTTTTTTCCCTCACTTCTTCTTACTCTCTTTTTCTTTAATTTTCTTTAATTTTTTCTTGTAATGGAGGGGCAGCGTCAGGACTCGGAGGAGTTGAGACAGGGTGGGGCTGGTGGAGATGCAGTTATTCACCTTAGCAGGCATGCATTTAACAGAGGGACTGCTGCCCCCCAGCTCAGAAAAGGAGTTCTGCTGAAAACAGCAAGAAAAACAGCAGCAGCCAGAACCTCAGCAGCAGCAGGAAGAACAGCAGCAGCAGCCACGTGTCCCCCCGGCAGGAGCCTGCCACCTCCTCATCTGGTGCACCCCCACACCCACGGTGCTCTGTAGTGTGGGACAGTTTTGAAATGCACTCTGCAGATGAGACAGTGGCCATCTGCATGGTGTGGGCACTGTGTGAGGTGTGGGAAAAAGGGATCCATCTTGTGACTGGTGACCAGAAGACACACCTCCGCATCCACCACCTCAATTAGTGGAGGACCAAGGAGTGCAATGTGGCTGCATCACATGATAATGTTAGTGGTGATGGCCCTGGGGGCAATGTGGAGCAGCAGAAGGTCAGCGGTGATGCTGCTGTGAGTCGTCACTGCAGCCGCAGGAGTGACCATTGCAGTACTTGGCCTGTACATCACACACAGCAGCCTGATGACCCAATGGCACTTGCCACTCATGGCATTGTGGCAGGTTGTCTGAGTGCTTGCTAAACTGTTTATTTTATGTTTAGTTATTCCGTAATCTGTGTTCTTAATTTCTACACTCTCTAGTCCACCCATTAAAATTAAAAAAATACCAAGAAATATAAAAAGTTATACAAATTAAAAAAAAAACTCTGTTGTTTTTATGTCTTTTTTCTCTATTCTCTTTTTTAATATTGTCTCATTCGTTTAGATGTCCTTTGCCTCTCCAGTTCTGTTATTTCTTTAATCCCTTTTACGCCTGATGAACCACTTTCCTTCCTTTCATTTTTGTTACCGATTCATCATGCGTACTCCCTCTATCCACAGATGTCAAGTATTTGCTCCATTAAATAATTACCCATGGTATGTGATGGTGCCTGACTGGTAGTTGTGTGCAGCCGCCAACCACCCAAGAAAGTGCAAACCATAACACAAACATGAGCTATGCTTCTGAGAAGTTAAGCATAAATCAGTTTTAAGCACTTAACGTGTTTACTGCGGTTGCCAGAAATGTCCAGTTGTGTCCCCATAGAGAAACTGCTTCCCTTCAGTCAAATACTGTTGCCGCACACACCTGAGAAGGTGATAAAAAGCAGATGAGAAACTTGCATAAGAACATTAACAAATTTATGGTACTAAGCATTTTGGGGCCTGCCACCCCACCACCACCAGCAGCACTTTGCCAGAAATGTGAAGTTGTGTCCCCAGATGGAAAACTGCTTCCCTTCAGTCAAATAGTGTTGCCGTACACTCCTGAGAAGGTGGTGCAAAGCAGATGTGAAACTTACAAGGGAATTTAAACACATTTATGGTACTAAGCATCTTTGGGCCTGCCACCCCAATAACAAGCCACCACTACCAGCACTTTGCCAGAAATGTGAAGTTGTGTCCCCAGAGAGAAAAATATTAACTGGCTGTGTTTTTTTACATTGAGAATAGAGTATATAGCTTTAGGAGTTGGTGCTTTGCTGCTGCTGCTGTTGTTTCGGAGTTGGAAAAATGACCTCTTGCATGTTCTTGATTCATGATGCAACATAGATATAGTGCCAGGTAAGTACCCTTGTTTTCTATTTATTGTAAGGTAGGAGGGATTATTACTACTGTACGAAGTCTAGTATATTTGTTATGCTCTGTCATTCATTTTCAGTTATTTGTGCTGATGACATCGTACTACTGGACAGCTACAACATAGATGTTGTTGTCATGCTAATGTAAGCCCTAGGTGGAGCTAGTCTAAGGGCTACTACCCCTGCCTGTATGGCAATACACTGGTTGAGGGGCCTGAGTTCTGTAATCGAGTACCTTCACCCAGATGAATTGTATTGGGGTAGCTCAGCTGCTGTGGTATAGCCCTCTGGGATGCTATAACTACCCACCAAACCTTCTAGTGGCCTAAATAACAACACAATGGTACATTCACATCCAGTAGATAACAGTAATAACATGCTCACGCCATTTTCACTTACCACCAGTACTAGGTCTGCGACAACTGCCCTGGAGACCCCCTGGAAAATAAGATCAGCAATGCAACAATATAGCATTAACACTGTAACCCAACTAATAATATGTACGCTAGCCAGGTTAAGCATGAACAAAGACAATCAGGTTTATTTAGGGGCAGTTAACAAGGGAGGGGCATGATTCTAGCATAATGATTAGTGATTGGATTTAAATCAGGATTGCCTGGCATGCACTTTAAGTCCCAATTAGACAGTCTAATAAACCTGGGTACCCAGTATGTCATGCAGGCTAGCCTGAAGTGTTGCCTGGGTGACCATCATTGCAAATGTTGTTGGGGCCCTTAAAGGAAGAAAAAACAGTTAAGCATGTACACAACCCAATAATTTGTAATCCAAGCTGGATGACTCTGTCTGTTGCAAGAACCCAGTAAAAGAAACAATTAGTTGGTACCACAATGATTTCTGCTTTTGTTGCAGGGAGCTACCCTGATTAGTACTCTTGCTACCAGAACCTGTATGCTGGACAGGTGAGATGTAGACCTCATGGTGATGATCAGAAATGTCAGGAGAAGCAGGGCCAGCATGGTCACCTTCAAGTGGTTACTACCTGCTCGACTTTGTCAGGCAGGGGGCCAAATCCCCAGGCTGGTCTTTCACCGAGGAATATCTCTGATACACGAGTAGCAGCCTAGGCCAAGGTGGCAGGTCCCAGGCAGGATGAACAGTTCTGCAAAAGTTAGTGATCTTCTGCTGGTGAAGCCTCCAGCTGGCATAACTGATCTGACTGTGGGGAACCAAATCGCAACCCATGAAACATGTTCAGTACATTTAAATCACTGCTTTCTCTAAATAACAGTTCGGATACATTCCGGTTGCAAATTACAGCTTCACTGAGCAAACCTTCTAATCTGAGACAAATTCTATCACTAGACAGGCCAATTGCTTCTGGAGTAAGTCTTCATTCCAAATCACAAGTCGCAATAACAAACTTCTTCTTTCTTCTGCTGTAGTTCCATAGCTGGAAACTGGAACAAATCTGACTTCTGCCATAGGCGATTCAGATGCAGGAGAAACATGGCAGGGAGGCCAGCAGAGCTTCTTCCCATCGATTCCCCTATGCTCTTTCTGTTAGCAGCTGCTCGTCAGCTTGAACTGTTCGCTCTTCAACCTCAAACTCAAACTGATCCAATGCTGCAGGCAGTTCTGGACATTTCCCTAATAATCCAAAAGGTTCTGTTGGCTGAGGGAACTGTCAATCACAGCAAGGACCCCCCCTCCAGGCTCACTTGGATGCCAACACTTAAAACTACTAAAACTACAGAATTCCTTCCCCACAAGACCCCTGGAGACAGTCTCCATTTTAGGTCCCCTGTGGTTTGACTAGACCAAATACAGGAAGTCCAGAACCGATCATGGTGGCTCCCATCCAAATGTTTAAGCTGCAATAAAAACAGATTAGATAAACTTCTCTGTCTTTACTATAACAGCAAATTAGCAATAAACAATTACAATTCCTAAAAGGACCCCCTACGTGCAAGTAGCAACTACAGAATGGAGCAGTATAACAGCCTGTCTGGCCCTTTCACAATCCTTAATTACTCTAAACACAGATTAGATAGGGTCTTAAAGACACAGGTGTGGAGGCTTATGAGGGCACTCTCACACATATAGATAGCACTACTTAAGACAGGACACCATTCTGAAAGAGGGTATTTAGGAGGCCAGGAAGACATTATAGTAAACCTCAACTTGTAGGGGGGGGGTTACACACAGCAATGGTCAACAATGAAGGTAAGTATTGTTTTGTTTGGGAGAGGGAATTGCTTCTGTACCACAATTGATTCATTAATTGTATTTGTTATTCACTGCCTCTGCCGTTCTATCTGACAGGTTTTCCATTTGCCTATATTTTTTTCCAAAGATGGGCTTGATGCAACAAGCACATGATGTTGACTGAGGTACCCCAGGCTGGGGTACAAGCTGACTTCCAACTTCTATCAAGCTTGATCCCGGGTATTGTACGCACCTTTCAAGGTGATAATTTTAAATTTTCTTTTTCTAGAAGTGCAAATATTTTCATTGGCAATTGTACCTGATTCAGTACTTAGTATTTCCTGTTGCTTTTGTTATAATTTTAGGTACAGTACTTTCAAGACTGTGTATGTGCTGCAATATACTTAAGTTGACTTAACTGTTAACTGAGAAGACAGAGATGGCTCGTTTGCCTGCAGATCTCTTTACACACCAATTTATTTGAATCTCAGTCTAGATAGCACCTGTGAAAGGAATTTTGTGAAGGAAAGTAATATTATTTGATACAGAAACATTTGAAATTACTATGGATGTAGACGAGCAGAATGGTAAGGAAATATTAGTGTTAGGCGATTCAATAATTAAGCATCTAGACTGCACTATTTGTGAAAACAATAAGACCACTAGAACCCTGTCCAGTTTTGGAGGAGCTAGGATTGAAGATATCACTAACATGATGGATAATATATTAAATAATACAGAACCAGATGCCTTAGTAATAACACATGTAGGAGCGAATAACATATTTAGGGAACCTATAAATAAAATAAAGCAAGATTTTGTGGCACTAAGAAACTAATACATCATGGTTACACCCCTATACTATCTGAGATTCTCCCAATTCCGAGGGCCTCTGGAAAGCAATGTAGAAAGCTGAAAGATATAAACAACTGGCTAAGGTATTGGTGTTTGAAACAAAATAGTTATGTTCTTAAACACTGAGTACCTTTTATAAATAATAATGAGCTCTACTGCTGGGATGGAAGGAAATAAACTTTTGGGCCAACATATCTCTGCATGTATAAAAGATAGTTTAAACTGCTGACTTGGGGGGAAGAATTTAACAGTAATTTGAATTCAAAACTAACATAAAACCCTGGCAGTAACTCCATCACTGCCATAGCATCTATGGAAAATAATAATACAATGGTAAATCAGTTACATAAAGCAACAGGTACAATTAATAAAAATGGCTTCAATATACTAATGCTCAATGCCAGAAGTTTAAGAACTAAAACAGAGGAATTAGAATTTGAATTAAAGGAATATAACATTCATATCTGTGATGTGACTGAAACATGGTTTTGTTACGGGGATTGGAACACCAATATACCTGGGTACACCAAGATAAATAAAAATAGAAAGTCAACTGGGGGGGGTAGCCTTATATATTAAAAATAATATTAAAATTCTTGAATTTCAAGATTGTACAGATACAGAATTTGAATTGTGTTGGGTACAGCTCAAAACCCCCACAAAAGCACTCAATATACTGTAGGATTGATTTATCGCCCCAATTACTCAGCATCAGAAAATGACTTATTCTTGTCAGCCTTGGAAGATAGAGATATAACAGACACTATTCTGATGGGAGATCTTAACTTCCCAAAAATTTGTTGTTAGACCCAACATGGGACAAATCTAGCTAAAAAACGGTTCCTTGAGATAATGACTGTTCTAAATCTAAACCAACTTATTACCTCACCCACTAGGGGCAGTAATATATTGGACCTAGAACTTCCTAATGATCCTAAAAATATTGACAACATCAAAATATTGCCACCTTTGGGAGCTAGTGACCGTAATATGGTATACTTTGAGCATAAAACTAAACACAGTATAACCAAAGGCAGAACTAAGTTAAAGGACTACAGGAATGTAGACTACTGTAGTATAAAAAACTACCTAAACAACTGGAACTGCTATGAAGAATTAAAGGGGAAAGAGCCTAACAAAGCATGGAAAATATGCTAGAAGCATCCAATGCTATATAGAGTACTCGGCCTCATCCAGATTAAAATATCATAATTCCAAAAGAATACCTTTGTGGTGGACAACTAAAATATTAAGATTAATAAAAAAAAGTGTTATAAGAAGTAAAAAAGACGCAGACAAGACCAAACTGGCAAAAAATTAAAGAAATAGCTAAAAAGACAAAAAACACAATCAAAAAGGCAAAATTTAACATTGAATTGCATTTGGTTAAAAGAGTCAAAGATAATAAAAAACAATTCTTCAGTTACCTAGGATCATTGGGTTCCGGTCAGGAACATCGTGGGTAAAAACATCGCGGACCACAACAAAGCAGAAATAACAGTGCTTAACACAATGTTGTCAGCACAGGACATTGCAGCACATAACAGAGCATGCCAGACAACACACAGGTCAGGATAACACACACTGCACAGAGACACTGACTGGGGATGTACAGCAGCAGCCACTTATGCAGGTGTATAGCACACATGGCCAGAGTAAGCTCTAGAGGGTACATCCACTCGTGCACTGTTCCGTCGAGCAGTGGTGCACACCGCCAGTCTGTGGGTGCAGGTTAGCATCCCTCTCCATAAGTCTGCCAGTCACTCACACCACCATCCATGTTCCCCCCCACGTGTCACCTTGTTGCCATGTGGATGCCCACCTCTGCTGAATGGACTGTGTCTCCTGGGTGTTCCCACTACCAGCCCCTGTGCTGTGTACGGTCCCTGTTAGTGCACATTTTCAGCATGGACTGCATCCATCTGCTGTCATGGCAGTACTGTTCTCCATGGTCCTTTGCCCCCCCCCCCAACTCAGGGATAATAAAAAAAAACAATTCTTTAGTTATCTAGGATCATTGAAGGGAAAGCAACCCACAGTTGGTCCCATACAAACTTCTTCAGGCATTATCGAGGATGAGACAGATATAGCCAATGAATTTAATAATTACTTCTTAAGTGTGTATAATTTGAAGGATATTAGTACAGTTCAGGTCCCTCTGACATCTGCTGACTGTTCTATATTTACTACTAAAGAAATCAAATATATCATTGATAAATTAAAAACAGCTAGTGCTCCGGGTCCAGATGATATTACAACTTTGTTTATAAAAAGATTGGCTTCAGAACTGGTTGGACCATTAACAAAGATTTTCAATCTCTCAGTAAAAGAAGGGAATACCCTAGAAGAGTGGAGGGAAGCTACAGTCATTCCTATATACCCTCTATGCTTTACCCATCCCCTGCACCCCTACTTTCAGGACCTCACATCAGCCCACACTAAGGGTCCTCATCGCCACTGTTCCCTAATTAGATTAATCACTCTGCTCTTACTGCTCTCCGGGAATATACACCCAAACCCTGGGCTTATGCCAACTAGCCCTCCCATACCTTACTCTGGAGCTGGTCTGCACATTGCACCACTGAACATATGCAGCCTTCTAAAGAAATCTCTCAAACAAACTTTTTTGACCCAATCCCTGCCTCTATCCCCCCTGCCTTGGATTGCCCTCCTTTCTACCTGCACACTATATCTCCCCACGTATTATTTATTTATTTGCTTTTGGTAACCGGGTGGGTACACTAGGCATGAAAATGCCTATTTTCAGGCATAACCTGGGAGAGAAAAGTTTACATAGGGGTTCATGTGACGCAGCACTTTCGGTAATAGGGCACAAACAAAGTACAGAAGTTTGCAGGTTATGCAGCAACAATACGGTGTGTACTGGTAAATGCAATTCTAAACACTTTGAGAAATACAGGCAGTGCAAAGTGATGGCATATATAAAACAAAACAATAAAAGCAATCAAACAGTAAAACAATTTAAGTGCCATGCTGTGGTTGGTGAAAGCACGAGAAGAAGCAGGAAGAGTGGTGGGAAGCATGGAAAAAAGGGTTTGAAAACAAGAGGGAGAAAAGAAGACAAATGAAAAGGGGGAAGTGTAGGATAGGTGGGAAGGAAGTGTCAGAGGAGCAGATTAACTTGGTGGAGGACAGAGAAAGGATGGTCTAAGGTGGATTAAAGCAGGTGCAGGGGCTGGTTACCCCCAGATGCTCACGGTGCAGTTTCTTGAAACTGGCATGGGAGGTTGCTTGACGAATTGAGTGGGGTAGGGAGTTCCAGTATTTTGGAGCCATCTAAGAGAATACTCATGCACCCATGTTTGTTCTGCATCTAGGGATGTGAAGAGGAGCTTCGTCTGTAGATCGCAGTCCATAGGAGAGAGGTTTTGAGTGTAGCAGGGAGGCAAGGGATGGGAGGAGACCTGATCTGGCGATGCAGTCAATTAGAGCACCAAAAGACTGGAGTCAGTGGGTAGAGGGACCAGGCCATTTAAGGTCAGCATAGAGCTGGCAATGGTGTTTATAACTGGGGGATGAAGAGGTGTAGCGGCAGATACTATTATAAGTGGTGTCCCATTTATGGAGGGAGGATTTTGAGGCAGTTTGGAAGGTGACTGAGCCATAGGCTAGGGCTGGGAGCAGGAAACCTTGTGCCACTGCTAGTCTGGCCAAGGGGGTAAGGGCATAGCTAGTTCTGTAGGCACTACCTAGCTTGGCATTCACAGACTTGCAGACAGTTGTTATGTGTAGGTCAAAGTCAAGAGATTCATCCAGTGTAACTCCCAGATATTTGAAGGATCTGGTGTTGACCAGAGGGGAGCCGTCCGCACTTTGGATATTTAGGGCATGGTGGTTCATCTTAAGCCTGGCAGGCAAGCCAAAGAGCATGGAGTATGTCTTGGTAGTGTTGAGAACAAGTTTGTTCATTGTTAGCTAGGATTGAATATTTGCAAAGTCCAAAGCAAGAGGGTGGGTTATGTCATCGGCATTACTAGCACTGTGGTAAATAACTAGGTCATCAGCATAGAGCAGAGACTAGCAGTTTGGTGCAAGGAGCGGTAAGTCATTAATGAAAATTTAAAAAAGCAAGGGGCCAAGTATGGAGCCTTGGGGTACTGCAACATGTATAGGGGAGAGATCTGATATGGCTGGGTTGAAAACTACAGCCTGTTTCCTGTCAGATAAGTAGCTCTTGAACCAGGCTACTACATCAGAGGAGAAATCTGGGGAGAGTGTACTTTATCAAGAAGAAGGGTATGGTTTACCAGGTCAAATGCCTTGGTTAGATCAATGAAAATGGCACCTGTCAGGAAGCCTGAGTCCATAGAGGCATAGATGTCATTTGTGAGTTTCAGAAGGGTGGTGGAGGTGCTGTGGCGTTCGTTTGCGGAAACCATGCTGTGAGCAAGAAGGAAGGTTGTACGTCTGAAGATATTCTATTGATTGGGTGGCCACTAGTTTTTCCAGAAATTTACTGAGCATGGAGAGAATAGCAATGGGGCGGTAGTTCTTGATTTCTTTGGGATCGCCTTTTCTTAGGAACTGGGGTAACTTTAGCTATTTTCCAGATATCAGAAACTGAGCCATGACATAGGGAGAGGTTGAACACTTTGGTTAGGGGAGAGGCAATGAGAGGGGCAGCTGCTTTCAAAAGCCTAGGTTCCAGACCGTCAGACCCTGAGCAGGTATTATCAGGAGCAGAGAGCAGTAGTTTTAGCACTTCTGCCCTGGTGATACTCCGGAACCTAAATAGAGTGTGCTTGATTAGAGGTTCATTTGGGGGTGAGGCAGTACATATTGTCTGGAAAGATGTCAGGTAGCTAGTGAGATCCGAAAAATGGTGATTGAAGGAGTTTGCTATGGTCTCCGGATTGTTGCAGTGAATACCGTTTAGAAGCATGTCACTTGTATGGGCCCTAGTATTTGCGCCAAGGAGTGTTTTTATGTTAGACCAGAACTTTTTAGAGTTTCCAGCAGCCTTTGTTAGAAGGTCTCTGCAGAAAATGCTCTTTGCTAGGCGAATATTTCTTTTACGTATATTTCTCAGAGTTTGATAATTGTTATAGTCATTTAGTAACCCTGTTGTTTTGAAGCGTCGCCATAGTTTGTCTCTGGCCCTTAGTTATATAAGTAGATCTTTTGTTAGCCACTTAGTCTGCGTTCCTCGAATCCGATGAGTGACAAGGGGGGCATAGGTGTCTTGAAGCAGGCTAAGGTGAACCAGGAAGTAGTCAAGTGCCACTTGGGCATATGTAGAGGTGTAGATGGGGGTCCAGTCAATCAAGGCGAGATCATGAGTAAACTGAGTTAGGTTGAAATGGGCCAAGTTGCGGAAAGTAATTAGTTTAGGAGGAGGAAATGGTTTATTTGTAGCACGCCAGATGCAGTAGATAGGGGAGTGATCACTTATTGCATCTGCTAGGGTGCCTGCATGTACTATGTTGTCAGGGCAATTTGTAAGGACCCAGTCAATAAGGGTGCTTGTCCAAGGTGGAGTCATGACCCTTGTTGGGTCTGTGATAAGTTGATGAAGGTTGTTACCTTGTATCATAGTATGTGAGGACAGGTTAGATTTACTAGTCCAGTTTAGGTTGAAATCCCCCAGAATAAGGACTTGATTTCGGCCGATAGTGCTGTTTACTTTGGAGAGGAGTTCTTCGACACCCTTGCAACTACCAGCAGTAGGATTATAGGTACAAACTATGTGTAATTTCTTTGAGTCTAGTTGTAAGGTTGCATGGATCACTTCACAAGTTGGTAGTGTTGGCAACACATTATGAGATAGCAACAATTGAGGTTTGTAAAAAATAGCTATGCCACCTCCATGCTTAGCTGATGGCCTATCCTGTCTAAGGATATTGTAGATGGGTAGACTACAGAGGGTATCGGCAGTGAAGTGTTTTAGCCAGGTTTCAGATAGGCAGAGTATATCTGGATGACAAAGAGCAACCCATGCCTCTAGTTCTGTTTTTTTTATTGTGGAGAAGGCTCCTAATATTCATGTGTACAATGCGGATGCCCTTTGTGTCACTCCAGGCTGCATCGTGGTGAGATAAATTACTTAGGGGTCCTGGGTTTAGCTCAATATCCCTGGCTAATATTAAGGCTAAGAGTGCCAGATACCATAACTTACGGTGGATGAAAGGTTGAGGCAGTATGAGGTGCAACGTGGATTTACATAGAGTGTAGGATAGGTGGTAGATGAAATTATGGGGGATGAGAAGAGTGGAGGAGTAACGGAGCCAGCCTGCTGGTAGGCGCAAAGCACAGAACGACGAGTCATTGGGGGGGTGAGTCGATGGTTCATAGCTGGAAGGGAGTAAAATATAGGTAGCCAAATAAGACAGGAAAAAATAATGACCAGTAGAAGTGTAATGCAGGGTCTTTTAGCCATATTTAAATTTATTAAGAGGGTCATTTTAGAGTGGGGTTTAGGGAAGAGGGTTAAAGGAGAGTAACAGAGTTTGTGAATGGTTTGCAGGGAAATAGAGTTATCAGCCAGAAAGACAGAAACTAGTTTCGAGTGCCCTCTAGCCACCAACTGTGATAACCTGCAAATGGTAAAGTGAGGAGATAGTTAATTTTGCCACTAGGGCGTGCTATGGGAGTGGTTAAAGTGTTTCTGCCCTATATAGCTAGAGCAGGACAGGGTGGGTGTGTGGGAAGCGACTGCGGGAAAGCAGCAACCATCCACCAGTTGCAGGCTACTGCTACTTCAGACCCTCCTGATGCTTCCAAAATTACTGCTTTCAGGATTAAACTGGCTCTTCATGTAGCCAGGCCGCACCTGCTAAAAGCCCTTGGTAGCAACAACCCTAGCTGTGACCCCTAGACTCCAGAATCCTCTGCCTGGTCTTGAATGTCATCCTAGTCCCCCTTACAGACCTACTAAACCAGTCTCTATACCTCAGTCAGTTTCCCAGTGCTTGTAAATCAGCTAAAATCACCCCTATAAATAAGAGTGGAGATCAGTCCACACCCAGCAACTACTGGCCGATCACAATCCTCCCTCCGCTCTCTAAAGCCCTAGAAAAAATAGTGTCTATTCAAATCTCTGAGTACCTGGCCAAATATGACATAATATGCCCAGAACAACATGGTTTCCACCCAGGACATAGTACCACTACTGCTCTCCTGGAGTTCTCTCAATACCTGCACTCTGCTCTTGACTCCGGCAACTTTGCTGGCGCAGTGTTCATAGACATCTCCAAGGCTTTTGAAACTGTTATCACCCGCTCCTGCTTGACGCCCTCCACCAGCTCAGCTTTTCCACTGGTCTCCTTGCCTGGTTCTTCAGCTACCTCTCTGCTAGATCCCAGCGTGTGAAGATAAATGGCTTCCTGTCCAATACCTAGCTCGTTCATTTTGGGGTACCCCACAGCTCCATTCTGGGCCCTATACTTTTCAGCCTCTACCTCAACACCTTCCCCAGTTCCTGAACAGGAAAAATGCTTCTCTATGCAGATGATGTGGTTCTCTTTGCCTCCCACCCCGATCCCTCTTCTCTCCAGGTATCCCTCCAGCACACCTACAACCGAGCTGAAAAGTGGTTCCTTGATCACCAACTTGCCATTAACCTAAAGAAGACTAAGTCAATGCTCTTCTTCCATCACCAAGATAAGGCCAAGAATGCCCCCTCTTCATTCTCCCCAGCACTCTGCACCCACTGGAGCAAGTGACCTCTTACAAATATCTAGGCATCACTTTCGACTCAGCTCTCACCTTTCACACCCACATCAATGCCCTACCCTCCACCATAAATTCTCAGATAGCCCTACTATACCATTATAGAGATTTCCTCCCCCAAGTTGCCCTCCAGCTGGCCATCACCTCTTCCATCCTGTTGCTAGTGGACTATGGCTTGCCCATTTATGCTGTGGTGGACAAAACCGCCTTGACTAAAATCCAGCTGTCAATCAATAAGGCCCGCAGGCTCCTGACCGGAGTCCCTAGCCAGACTCACACTTGTCTGCTTTACTCCACCACCAACCTGCTCATCTTTGAGGAGCATCTGCACTACCAGACCTGCCTACTCACCAAAAAATCTCTTCTAGGGCTCTCCCCCCCTGGATCCTTGCTTCCCTATGGTGTGTATCCTCATCTGTTGCCACCAATAGCTCTGTCAAGGTCAAATTTCTGGTGCCCAGAACCAAGACCTTGCTAGCTCAGAGATCCTTCCATTATCAAGCCCCTGCTTGGTTCAGCTCCCTCCCACCCTGCATCACAGACATTGCAAAAATTGGTCCCTTCAAAATCACCCTCGGGAACCATATCTCCAATGCTCATTGCTGTAAATGCACCTAATAAATCCCACTGCGGGACCCTCCTGTCAGGCCTCCCTGACTTGACAACATCCTCGGGACAGCCTATCCTCTCCCTTCCTCCCTCCCTCCATCCACCACTCCCTCCTCCCACCTCCCTCCCCCTCCCCACCCCTCCCTCCTCCCTCCCACCCCACTCCCCATCCCTACCTCCTCCCTCCTCCTCCCCCCTCCCCATCCCTACCTCCTCCCCTCCCTCCACCCCACTCCCATCCCTACCTCCCTCCCTCCCTCCCACCCACTCCCATCCCTACCTCCTCCTCCCTCCCACCCCACTCCCCATCCCTCCTCCTCCTCCCACCCCACTCCCCATCCCTACCTCCCTCCCTCCCTCCCACCCCACTCCCATCCCTCCCTCCTCCCTCCTCCTCCCACCCCCTCCCCATCCCACCCTCCCTCCCTCCACCTCCCCCCCATCCCTCCTCCCTCCCCCTCCCACCCCACTCCCCCATCCCTACCTCCTCCCTCCCTCCCCCTCCATCCCACCACCTCCCTCCTCCCACCCCACTCCCATCCCTACCTCCTCCTCCCTCCACCCCACTCCCATCCCTACCTCCCTCCTCCTCCCACCCCACTCCCATCCCTACCTCCTCCCTCCCTCCCACCCCACTCCCCATCCCTACCTCCTCCTCCCTCCCACCCACTCCCCATCCCTCCCTCCTCCTCCCACCCCACTCCCATCCCTACCTCCTCCCTCCCCCTCCCACCCCTCCCCATCCCTCCCTCCTCCCTCCCACCCCACTCCCCCATCCCTACCTCCCTCCCTCCCTCCCACCCCACTCCATCCCTACCTCTCCTCCCCTCCCTCCCTCCCACCCCACTCCCCATCCCTACCTCCTCCCCTCCCTCCCACCCCACTCCCATCCCCCTCCTCCCTCCTCCCTCACCCCTCCCATCCCTCACTCCTCCTCCCTCCCACCCCTCCCATCCCTCCCTCCTCCCCTCCCACTCCCCATCCCTACCTCCTCCTCCTCCCACCCACTCCCCATCCCTACCTCCTCCTCCTCCTCCCACCCCACTCCCCATCCCTACCTCCCTCCCTCCCCCCACTCCCATCCCACTCCTCCCTCCTCCCCTCCCTCCCTCCCTCCTCCTCCACTCCCATCCCTACCTCCTCCCTCCCTCCCACCCCACTCCCCATCCCTACCTCCTCCCTCCTCCCACCCCACTCCCCATCCCTACCTCCCTCCCTCCTCCCACCCCACCCCCCATCCCTACCTCCATCTTCTCCCGGTATTATCTAGTTATGTCTAGGGCTGTAGCCCCAATGTAACCCCGGGTACCTTGTATATGACTGTAGCCTATTATAAGTAACATTATTATGTAACCTGTGTGTACTCTATGTTTAATGTTCTGCACCTGTACTGTTCTCACTGTTGTAACCACACTATGTAACTCTGTCTACCCCCCCACGATGAGGGTCCTTCGTAAATGAGTCCATGACTCAAAGGTTGTAACTGTGACTTTTCTAATAAATAAATAAATAAATATATAACAAACTCTGGCCAGAGCCGGTAGGGCTGTGAAATGCTACCAAGTGAGGAAAGTTACACATGTGCATAGAAATTATTCAACGCTCAGGTGTAAATTGGCCATATGTTGGAGGTGGTGCACTAAATTTTCAACATGGCCTTCTTTGGACCCCTTCTCATGAAAACTGCCAGCGTAATTTTGTTTAACTGTCTCGAAAGGTGATTGCACAGACCAAATGTGCTATTCTGCTCCACAGGTGCAAAAACATGGTTCAGGCAGGTTGTGGAACATGACAGCTGTACAGTTGTGTAGGAGGTGTACAAAATGGCTACATTAAAAATGTGAAGTGAAAATATTAAACATTAGCGTCATTAGGAGTGTGCGTAGAAACTGTGCAGAGCACATTCGTAACGCAGTCATTTGTTGGAATTTTTTCACCAAGTTTTCAACATGGCCTTTTTTGGACTCCTCCTCATGAACAGTGCCAGTGTCATTTTGTTTAATTGTCCTGAAAGGTGATTGCTCAGAGTAAACGCGCTGTTCTGCATCACGTGTGTGAAAACACATTTCAGGCAGGTGAGGAAAATGATAGCTGTACTGTTGTGAAGCAGTGCACAAAAATGGCAATGTTAAAAATGTGGAGTGAAAATATTGAAACTTAGCAACGTTAGGAGTGTGTGTAGAAACTGCACAATGCATGCTCATAATGCAGTCACTTTTTGGATTTTTTTTCACCAAATTTGCAGCATGGGCTTTTTGGAAGCCCACCTCTTGAACAGTGGCACTGTCATTTCATTAATTGGTCCTGAAAGGTGATTCTGTGCAGTGACTGTGAAATGATCTTTCTAGAAACATAGAATTTGATGTGAGATAAGGACCGCTTGGCCCACCTAGTCTGCCCATTTCCCCTACCTACTGAATAAACTGCAGATCCTAGTTAACCAACAGCCTATTTCTTCCTACTCCCCACAAGAATAACTTTATGTCTGTCCCATGTATTCTTGAATTCTCCCACAGTTTTTGACCCCATAACCTCTTCAGGAAAGTGGTTCTATGTGTCTACCACCCTGTCTGTGAAAAAAATACTTCCTCACATTGCCCCTGAGCCATCCCCCCATCTTCACATTGTGTCCTCTTGTTCTTGCACATCTCTTTTTCAGAAAGATGCTACCCTCTTGGACGTTTTCGATTCCACTGAGGTACTTAAAAGTTTCTATCGTGTTCCCCCTCTCCCTCCTTTTGTCAATGGTATACATTTTAAGCTCCTTTAGTCTTTTCTCGTATGGCTTCTCTTGCAGACCCTGCATCATTTTAGTTGCTCTCCTCTCAACTGCCTCCATCCTATGTCCTTGTGAAGATGGGGTCTCCAGAACTGGATGCAGTACTCCAGATGGGGTCTCACAAACTATCTGTACAGAGGGATAACAACTTCCTTTTTTCTGTTGGTGTTGCCTCTCCCTATACATCCCAGTATCCCCTCCAGTCCTCTATACTGCCTTCTCACATTGCTTGCCAACCTTAACGTTATCTGTTATGATTACCCCCAGGTCCCTTTCCATTTTTGTTGTTGTTACTACCTCTCCCCCCATTGTGTACTCTTCCCCTGGATTTTTGTTTCCCAGGTGCATTATTTTGCACATCTTTGCACTGAATAAAAGCTGCCATACTTCTGACCATTCCACCAACCTTGCCAAGTCTATTCTCATCCTTTCCATGCCCCCTTGTGTATCAACCCTGTTGCAGATCTTTGTGTCATCTGCAAAAAAGCATACTTTTCCTTCCAGTCCCTCTGCAATGTCACTTATAAAGACACTGAAAAGGACTGGACCCAGTACTGAACCCTGTGGTACCCCACCAGTAACCCCCCTTTCTTCAAAATGGACTCCATTTACTATTACCTTCTGTGTCCTGTTGTCCAACTAGTGTTTTACCCAGGCTAACACCCTGGTACCCACTCCCAGGCTAGCTAATTTGTTTAATAATCTTTTGTGTGGGACTGTGCAAAATGCCTTGCTAAAGTCTAGGTAGGCCATGTCCACATCCTCTCCCTGGTCTACTACTTTAGTCACCCAGTCAAAGAAATCAATTACATTCGTCTGACATGACCTTCCCACTGTGAATCTATGCTGCCTTGGGTCCTGTGCCCCACTGGCCTCTAGGTACTAAACAATTCTTTCCTTTAGAATTGATTCCATAACTTTCCCTACCACAGAGGTCAAACTGACAGGACTGTAGTTTCCTGCTTCTGTCTTGCTCCCACTTCTGTGATGAGGAATCACAGCCACCCTCCTCCAGTCTCAGGTACCATGCCATCCTCTCATGATTTGTTAAAAAGGCTAATCAGTGGTGTCACTAGTTCTCCCCTTACCTGCAGTTTTAGGAGTTCCTTCAGAACCCTCTCTTCTGTGAAAAGACTGAGATCAATCACCCTGCCCAGAGTGCTTCTGTTAATTGGATTAAGTACCTCCCCCTCCTCCTCCTCTTTTGTGAATACTGAGCAGAAGTATTCATTCAGTATCCTTGATTTTTTATTTTCCCTCTCTACCGACCCACCGTCCATTCTATTCTGCCTCACTATCCCTCCCTTTCTCTTTCTACGCTCCGTAATGTACCTATAAAAGGTTTTATCCCCCTTCTTAACCGAGTTGGCTATCTTTTCCTCAATTTGGGCCTTTGCTATTATGACTGCCTTCCCAGCTTCCTTCTGCTTTAACTGGAACAGTTCTCTGTCCTGCTCCTTCTGTGTTTCCTTATACTTCCTGAACACTATATTTTTCTCCCTAATCTTCCCCACCACCTCTTTTGAAAACAATAGTGGCTTTTTCTTTTGCTTTGATTTGTTTATTTGCTTCACACAAAAGCTTGTTGCCTCTGTGATGGCAATTTTGATGTTTCCCCATTCTTGCTGTACCCCTCGTTCTTGCCTGTTTGATAGTGCTTTTCTAAGGCACTCTCCCATTTTAACAAAGTCAGCCCTCCTGAAGTCCAGTACCCTCACTTTTGTATGACTTGACTCTGCAGCTGAGTTTATCATGAACCACACTGTTTGATGGTCACTTTTTCCCAGATGGCTACCCACTTCTAGATCTGAGATCTTCTCACTGTCCCTATTTGAGAGTACAAGGTCTAAGATTGCTCCCTCACGAGTGGGTTCCAACACTAGCTGTCTGAGGCATGCCCTCTGTAGAGCATCGAGAATGGCCCTGCTCATTGATGTGGCTGTAGCAAAGGTGCTCCAGTTAACATCTGGCATATTCAGGTCCCCCATCAACAATATATCCCCATTCTCTGATATCCTAAGGATGTCTTCTATTATATCCTTGTCCATTCCCTTCCCCTGACATGGTGGTCTGTATACAACCCCTGTGCAGATTGTGGTGCCATTTCCAGTCTCTATGGTGACTCACAGTGTCTCCTCTTCTCCCTGTTTACTCTTTTGTTCCATTGCTTTTATCCATTCCCTTACATAGAGAGCTACTCCTCATCCTCTTTTACCCTTCCTGTCTCTTCTGTAGGTTGGGCACCCTGGTATGTCAACATCCCCAGTCATGGTTCTCTGTGTACCATGTTTCTGTGACTGCCACGATCTCAAGACATCCCTTTTCCATCAAGGCCACCAGTTCAGGAAGCTTGTTGCCCAAACTATAGGCACTAGTACTCATTACCCTCCATTTCTTGATGCCATTACCCCTTTTTGTCCTACCCCTGTCCTTATAGCCTTTGTCATTTTCTCCATTTACCCTGCTCTTCTCCCTATCTACTTCTAGATCTTGGTGTTTACCTCACTAACTTCCCTGATGTTTGGGGGGCTAGGATTTGTCTGCTTCTTTCCAATGCCTCCCCTCTTGGCTAGTTTAAATGCTTGCCAATGAAGCATTTAAATTTATCATCTAGGATCCTGGTTCCCCTCCTAGACAGATGCAGACCATCACAGCAGTATAGGCCTGCATCACTCCAGGTGGACCTCTAGACCCCAATGAAATCAAACCCCTGAACTCTGCACCTGTTTTTCAACCACTGATTGAATCCCATGGTGTGGAGCACCATAGCCTCACCCATGCCATAGACAAGCAGCACCTCCAAGAAGGTTACCATGCATGCTTCTTGTCTAAGGCCCCTCCCCCACTCACAAACTCTTCCTGCACTGCTCTGATCCCTCTCCTAGCCAGGTCATTTGTCCCTAAGTGCACAGTGACTCCAGCTCCCTCCTCTGTGCAGCTGCTCCTGCAATCCTGAGGATTTGCTCCCTGTCCCTCCAAGCCATGGTGCTAGGCAGGCAACTTACCTCCCTCTCCCCCAGTTCTACCCTTCTAACAATGAAGTCCCCACCAGGAGTTGTTTTCTTCCCCAGTTGGGTCCCATGCCACCCTTTTGTGGGTCTCCTTTGTGGAGGTTCCCAACATCCTCCTTGGTCTCCACTGTGGGTGCCTCCATAGAGGAGCCACACTCTGCCAGAATGGCATATGAATTGTGGAGAGGTGCAACTGGAGGGATGTGCCTGTGTTCCACCACCATCACCCTCCCTGAGCCCACTGTGGTCCAACCGCTTCTCTTTCTTTGCAACCTGAGGCAATGGCAGTGGCTGTGGTGGTCTCTGGGTGGGAAAGGAGGTCCCCCAAATCCTGGCCAACTCAGCCTGGAGATGAGCAGCCTCCTCCCTCAGCCCAGAGAGGTGCCTGCAGATGGGACAACACTGCATCCTCCAGAATGTCTCCTGGAAGACTGCTGCTCCACAGCCACTGCACTGCACTGCACCACTCCCATCATGTCTTATTTCTGGCCCCTTAATTGTTGCTTTGAATACTTACTGTTGCTTCTGTTTACTTATTTATTTATTTTTCTCCCTACTTACCTACTGCCTCTGTGCCCTTAAAGCTCCTGATCTTCCTGTTCTGAGACAGGAAGTTCCTATATTTCTCAGAAATCTCCTTACTTGCTCAGAGTCAGACCTCCAGCAGCTGAGGTGGTGCAGAGAGGTAATCTTTTCTTTCTAGGATGGTGAGTCTGGGCCGAGTAACAAAATGACTTTGACAGTTTTCACAAGGTGGGGTCCCAAGAACTCCATGTTGAAAATGTGGGGCAAAAATTCCAAAAAATGGCTCATATAAGAGCATAAGTTGAAAATCCCATTGAACAGTTGTATAGCAGGCTTACCTGTAATTCTTCAGTTCGCGGTTGGGCTTTGCAGAGTGCTGACGTCTCCCGGTCCAGACAAGATGACAGCACTGAGCTCTGGAAGTAAGTATGGGTTAAGGGGGGTGTGGGGATGTGGGTACTCAGTGGGAGGGTGGGGAGGGGAGGGACAGCAGTGATGATGAGGGATCATTTTCAGTTTTGCAGGAGAAACAAACTGACAAGGGTCCATTTCCCAATTTACAGGACAAGTAAACATTTAGGTACACTGGGGTGGGCTCCCAGTGTGCCACATGAATGCCAACATGGGAACTGAGCACCTCGATGTCAAGCATCTGTGGGCAGGGGGCACCATGACAAAAATGCAACGAGGGACCATTTTCTGTTTTACAGAGAAAACCACGTTTTGCACACTAGTGTGGGCTCCCAGTATTGCAATATAACATCACAATTTGGGGATGACTTGGGGAGGAAGGCACAAAATAAAGAATGGCATTGTGCCATTCGCAATATGCCGGCACTGCAGCACTGCGCATGCGCATAACTCCACGCATGCACAGTGCATGCATCAGAATGTGGAAGTAACGGCCGAAACAGTGCAGCTGTTATTCCATATGCTGATCATGGCAGAGGGCTTTCAGCCCTATCTGGCTTTCAGAAGGATAATTCCAAAAGTCCAATGGAAGAGGTTGTGAGATCAGCCATTTTCAGAGCTAAAAAGCACTCGCAAAATGGCTGTAGGCTCCACTCACAGCCCTAAAATGGGCATTAGAACAGACTTTACAAATTATAGTCCAATTAGCCTTTCATCAGTAGTAGATAAAGTTATGGAAAGACTACTGGTTAAAAGAATACTAAAACACCTAAAACCGACAGATGTTGTGACTATCACACAACATGAGTTTGTTGCAGGAAGATCATGCCTGACTAATTTATTACATTTTTTTGAACCTGTGAGTGCAGCAATGGATAAGGTAGTCCCAGTGGATGTGGTATTTCTGGATTATGTCAAGGCTTTTGATAAAGTCTCCCATGCAGTTTTACTTGAACACCTTTGTACAGTAAATTAAAAATTAACTCAATTATTATTAAATGTATTGAGTCCTGGTTGCAGAATAGGGCTCAGAAAGTTTCCGTAAAGGGTCATTACTCCAGATATGGACAAGGGAATAGTGGAGTCCCTCAGGGCTCAGTGTTGGGATCAATGTTTATTTAATATCATGGTCTCAACCTTACAATCTGCTGAAAACACCTGGCTCTGCAAATAGGCAGATGGCTGCGAGGTTGAGGACTATGTACAATCTGAAACTGATACTAAAATGTTCCAAAACACCTTGATAATCTAAGATTATGGGCTGAATCAAACAAAATGCAATTCAATATAGAAAAGTGTAAAGTGATGCAAATGGGGAAGAATAATCCCAGGTATACACACAGCATTAACAATATCCTGTTAGCTGATATAAAGGAAGAAAGGGACTTGGGGGTATTAATTGCAAATGATTTTTCCTTTCAAAAGCCTAACCAAGTGAGATGATATCAGAAAATAATAGAATGTATCCTTGGTAATATCAAAAGCAGAGACTCTGAGGTCATCATAACCTCTCTATACATCCCTGGTACACCCATATTTGGGATACTGTACCCAATTTTGTGCATCCCAAGATATCAAAACACAGACATTGGCTGAAAAGGTGCACAGAAGGTTAACAAAAAAAATTAGAAAAGTGAAACATCTAGGCCCAGATATTCAAAGCTTTGCGCTGGGTGCAAACCATTCAGCAGGTTGTGGCGTGGGATTATGCGGTCTGCAATATTCAAAAGGCCAAATAACATGCACAAACTGCATTAGTGCTGGGCAAAACCATAATATATGCAAGGGGCAATGAATACAGGAGCAATGCTATATTCAATGTCTAGCACCGCGCAAAGTTGTTTTGCGTGATTTAGCGTGACCCTTTGTGCAGTATAACATACTTCCCAGGAAAAGCTGGTCTTAACCCTGGGCAGTCCTGCTTTGCATGACATTGTGGCTTTGTGCAGTGGTTGCGTGGCTTTTGCATGACTTTGCACGACCCTAACATATGAATATGACACATAGAAAAAGCCAGATAAGGAGGACACATGCTGCTCACTGATGACACCACACAGATGCCAACAGCTGCCATCAGTCCCAGCCATGCCAGGCAGTAAGGGGTGACCTGGCCCTCAGAGGATACCAAGGTAATGTAGCCATACAGCACACACCTGCAGACCATACATCTGTGGTGACCAACAGATGGCAGCACACACATGCAGCACTGTGGGCATGGTGGCTGTTGAGGGGAGGGTGTACGGGTGGCCAGGCCTCACCACAGACCAGGTGTGGCCACAAGGCTGGGACACATAATGCAGTGCACATGGGCCAGTATTGGGAATACCCCAAAACCAGTGTGCTTATCAGCCCTTGCAACTGTAGTGTCTGCTGTGCACTGTAGCATGACCTACAGTGTGACAGTTGCATGCAGCACCACCACCGCCTGTGCCTATGCTGTGTCCCCTGGGGTGCAATATACTATGCTGTACTATATACATGTAGCCTGCAGCTATCATCATGCACTGCCAGACTGACCTACAGAAGGTGCTGCAGGTGGACACAGCCAGCTCCTGTACTGCCAGACTGACCTACAGGTGGTGCTGTGGGACCCTGCAGTAACGCTGGGCAAACGGCATGCAAATCAGGGCATAATGAGATCCTAATGTGGATGTTTGCCCAGAGACTACCTAAGTAGGCTCATTTGCATGTAACTTTTGAATATGGCAAGGTTTCATGCTGGGCAAACGTGTTCGCATTGGGTAAACGGCTTAGCTCTGCACTAAACCTGTGCAAACACATTAGCGCCGTGCAGCCAGTTTGGGGAATATTATACAGTTTTGCACACTGTACTTTCACATGCGCTGCTCCCTGCAGCTGTACTGGGTCCACGCATTTGCTGGCACACACACTGGCCACATAGGGCATCTCTACCTACCGTCACGTCATTGTGCGTTGTGTTGCTGTTGTGGTCTGTGCTTCCTGGCTGCTATATTCAGAGTGGTCTTATTACAGGGCTAAGTTTGCCCTGCACTCCCAGCCCAGTTTGCCCGGCCTCATTCCCATGCTATATTCAGAAGCTGTTTGCCCCAGGCTATTCCTTTTGAATATAGTGTGCTTTTTCTCTGGGCTGTTTGTCTGCTGGGCAGTGCTAATTTTGCCCAGGGGAAAGGTTTTGAATATCTGGGCCCTAGGGTATAACCAAAGACTAAAAAAACTAAATCTGTATTCCACACAATACAGATATATCAGGGGTGAGATGTGCCTAGTCTATAAAGTTATAAATGATCCCTATGCCTTGCAGACAATTAGACTTACTAAACACACAGGTAGTGAGTTTACTAGTCCCGTACACAATAAACTCTGATCAGAGCCGATATGGCTGTGGAGAGCTTTTGGGATGCTTTTACCCATTATTTCTAATGAATTTGCACAATGCAGATCTGTGGAGAAGCAGTTTTAATGTGGTCTTCCTTTTAGACATTTTTACAATGTGTTTTCCTAGAATACGCCTGCTGATTGCTATATATTTAGCTTGGATAGTTCACAGAAGAAATGGCATCTTATTTTCAGTGGGACTCTACATCTATACAATATTATGTTGCATTGTGTAAAATCAGAATGCACTAAAAACAATATTTTACATCTGGGGGGATATATTAAGTGCTGGATCGATGCACAAGCAGAAAGATGCGTTGCACAAAGAGGGTGCGCTAGTCGGCACTGATACAATATTCAAAGAGGATGCGCCACCTATACAGAGTGTGCATACAGTAAAGTTCACCAGGATGAAGTGCAGCTCTGCAGAATTCTGCAGTAGAGTTACTGCAGCAAACAATGCAGTCTCAAAGGGAGTTAATCCATTTTGCCATGCAGTAAACATGTGACGCTACACTTCATCCTGGTGGGCTTCATCATTGCTGTTAAAAATGTGATCCTGGATGGGAACGCAGAAGTCAAGTGCTTCCAGGGTGACCCCAACTGAATACCTTCCAGGGGGAATGCATGGCACATACCAGTATCACTTGGATGACAGTGGGCTCAGGGAGGGTTAGAGCAGTCAGGCAGAGGCACATCCCAGATCCTATTCCACTCAAGAACTCATATGCCACACTGGCAAATGAGGACAACCAAATACAGGTACCTAGAGAACTGGAAGGAAAGGATGTGGAGGTTAGCCAAGGAGGTGACCTCAGTGGGGAAAGCAGTGGACCCCAGAGGAGGAGGAAGCAAATCCTGGTGGGGGACTCCATCATAAGAGGGATCCAGCTAGGAACACAGGAGGGGGAGGACAGGGAGATGAGGTGCCTACCAGGTGCTACGGCATGGAGGGATGGAAGGAAGATCCTGGGGATCATTGGGAAGGCAAGACGGGAGGGTGAGCTGGATGTCATTATCCACCTAGGTACTAATGACCTGGCAAATGGGGAGCCAAAGGAAGTTCAGGAAGAGTTTAGGAAACTGGGAGGGTTCAAAAGCAGGCTACTTCTGTCACTTTCTCGAAGTACTACCTGTGAGAGGCAAGGAGAGCATAGGAGTGCATGCACCAGAATCTTTAACTCATGGTTGAAGAACTGGTGCTGTGAGAAGGGTTTGGATTCATTGGTGACTGGGGACCCACCTGGAGGGATGGAGGTTTGTTCAAGCCTGACTGCCTGCATCCATCCTGGAGGGAATCCAAGACCAATGATAAGTTTAAATGCTACATTGACAAGCATTTAAACCTAGCAAAGGGGGTGGCAGGCCAGCAAGGAGGGTACCTACTTGCTCAACCCCCCCACAGCTAGCAGTGGAACCAGTGAACCAGAGGAGTGGCTATCTCTGCAAAGCAGTGTGCAAAAGATGGAGATTAGTGCCCAAGAGGTGGATAAGCAGAAAAGGGGCAAAATTCAGCAGACGGGCAGACAGCAAGGAGAACCAGGGATAAATGACAACCAAGGAAGGGGCTGGAGTAGAACAGTGAAACAGTCTAGGGAGGTCAAATCATGGAAAGCCATGTGTGCAAATGCCAGGAGCCTTAGCAACAAGATGGAAGATCTGGGAGATGGCCATACCTGGCTACAACATATTCAGAAGAGACAGAGCAGGCAGGAAGGGAGGAGGAGTGGCACTCTATGTGAAAAATGACATAAGGGCCACAGAGATCCAGGAGGAACAAAATGGGGGAGAGATACTGTGGGTTAAGCTGGAAAGGAAAATGGGGACAGCCATCCGCACAGGTGTGGTCTATTGACCACCAGCCCAGGAGAAAGAAACAGATAGGGAGCTGATGCTAGCCATCCAAAGGATGGCAGACAATGGTGAGGTAGTACTGGTTGGAGACTTCAATATTCCAGACGTGGACTGGAGCATCCCAGCAGCAGCATCAACTAGGAGCAGATTTATCCTGGACTCCCTTCAGGGTACCTTCCTCAAGCAACTGGTCATGGAACCAACTCGGCAGAAGGCAATACTGGACCCTATGCTCACAAACAGGGACAGTGATGGGGTAACTGTGGGGAGCACCTGGAAACAGTGACCACCAGTCATTGTGGTTTGAAATCACAGAAAGAGCAGAACCAAACCACACAAAAACACGTATCCTGGATTTTTGGGGGCAGACTTTGGGAAAATGGGGAGATACTTGAAAGAGGCATTAAGGGGAATGGGACAGGAATCAGGGGTTGAGGAACAGTGGGCAGTATTTAAAATGGGGATTTCAAGAACAACAGAATTATGTATTAAGCAGGTTAGCAAGAGGAAAAGGAAGAGGAGACCATTATGGTTTTCCAAAGAGGTAGCAAAGAAGTGAAAGCCAAAAGGATTGCATTCAGGCAATACAAAAGACACAGGCAGAAGGGGATAGGGAGAAGTACCAGGAGAAGCAAAGGGAGGCAGGGAGGTCAGTAAGGAAGCCAAAGCTCAGACAGAAAACACATTGCAAAATCAGTGGGTAGAGGGACAAAACATTTTACAGGTACATAAGTGAAAAAAGAAAGACAAGGGGAGGGTTAGTGAGACTGAAGGGGGAGGATGGGGGCCACGTGCAGGATGACAACAGTAAAGCTGACATACTGAACAGGTATTTCTGCTCAGTCTTTACTGAGGAAGAGGAGAGTAATGGGTCTGAAGGGAGTACAAGGGTGAGAATGGTGCAGAAATGGACACAAGTCCCTTTACACCAGAAAGGGTCCTGAAGGAACTGGAAGCAATAAGAGTTGATAAAGCAATGGGGCCAGATGGGTCAACCCTAGGTCCTTAAAAACTAAGAGAGGTGGTGGCTGAACTCTGGCTACCCTGTTTAGCCGATCACTGGAAACAGGAGGTACCCAAAGACTGGAGGACAGCAGATGTAGTCCCTTATACAAAAGTGGGAACAAAGAGGAAGCAAGGAACTACAGACCAGTCAGTCTCACCTCAGTAGTGGGGAAGATCATGGAAGTACTACTGAAGGAGAGATTAGTGGAACATCTGGTTGTCAATGGACTACAGGACCCAAGGCAGCATGGTTTCACCATGGGGAGGTCATGTCAGACCAACCTCATTGAATTTTTTGACTGGGTGACTAGGGAGGTGGATCAGGGGAGGGCAGTGGACATGGCCTATCTGGACTTCAGCAAGGCCTTTGACACTGTGCCACATAGAAGACTATTACACAAACTGGGGAATATGGGTGTGGGCAGGACAGTAGTGTGGTGGGTAGGTAACTGGCTGGGTGGCAGGACACAGAGGGTGGTGGTAAATGGCTGTCACTGCAGAGAGGGAAGAGTGACCAGTGGGGTACCACAGGGATCAGTGCTGGGACCGGTCCTATTCAACATCTTCATCAGTGACATGGCGCAGGACCTAGAAGTCAGAATTTCACTGTTCGCTGATGACACAAAGCTCTGTAACAGAGTAGACACACCAGAGGGTGTAGACAGAATGAGAAGGGACCTGCAGAAACTTGAAGAATGGTCAGGGGTTTGGCAATTGAAATTCAATGCAAAGAAGTGCAAGATAATGCATATGGGGCACAAAAACCCTGGCACAATATATCAGTTGGGGGTGAGGATATAGCATGCACCAAGCAGGAAAGGGATCTTGGGGTTATCATCTCTGATGACCTCAAGGTAGAGGAAACAGTGTGACAAGGCAGCAGGTAAAGCAAATAGGATGCTGGGATGTATAGGCAGGGGCATCACCAGCAGGAAAAGGGAGGTCATAATTCCGCTATACAAGACACTAGTGAGGCCCCACCTGGAGTACAGTGTACAGTTCTGGAGACCATACCTACGAAGGACATAGACAGGGTAGAGAAGGTTCAGAGGAGGGCAACAAAGATGGTGCATGGATTGCATCACAAGTCCTATGAAGACAGGTTGAAGGAACTGAACATGTACTCCCTGGAGGAGAGGAGGGAGAGAGGGGATATGATAGAGACATACAAGTATCTTACAGGGAGGAACACGGTGCAGGAAAACACTATTTTTAAGCGAAAAAGATGTTCCAGGACTAGAGGGCATGGGATGAAGTTGGAGGGAGGACGATTCAGAGGAAACATGAGAAAGAATTTCTTCACAGAACGGGTGGTGGACAAGTGGAACAACCTGCCAGAGGAAGTGGTGGGGGCTGAAACAATCACGGGATTTAAGAATGCATGGGATAGACATAAAGGAATTCTGGAGGTCAGGGGTAAGGGGCAACAGACTTCTAGGAAAACAAACTGAACTTACAAGCTCAAATGGGCAGACTGGGTGGGCCATAGGCCCTTATCTGCTGACACTGTCTATGTATCTATGTATGTATCTAGTATGCACAGTGGGCCCCATAGGTGATATTCAGCCAAGAAATGCAAATTAACTAATTGAGCATGCAGTGTGCAAAGGGGCTTTATGCATGCTCATTACCAGCCATTTTGCACGTTGGCATGGGGATGAATGCACCAGAGCAGCTCTTGCTCCCAAGCCCCAAACCCTTATCACTCCCATGTGGGAATGACCCCGAAGTCTCTAGTGGTATAGTGGCACCCTCCACCTGTTCCACCAGCCCTGATCATACTGGAGTCCAGGCAGTATTGGTTCCATATTGCAGGGATCCCAATGCCATTCCTAATTGTACCTGAATACACGTACATTCTATGTCCATAGTGTAGTGGCCCCCGCTCCCCCTCAACAGTGCACAGAGACCACTTCCCTGCCCCCCAGCCCATCCCATTGCAATGACTTGCTCTGTAATGGTATCGTACCACTCTATCAGTGGGTGGTGGAGCATTCACAGTAGGATGCTGGAATGTGTTATACGTAGGCACAAGCTGTATGTGGGTGATAACACTCAGTGGCCATACTCCTCGGGCACTCACATGCGGATCCATCATCCCGGTGCCATTGCACTGCTCAGTGTGGGTGATGGCCGATGCTGTACCCACTCACAAAGGTCCCAAAACAGGCATGTTACAGCCAACCTCCCATTTATTTGTACAATTGGGGAACTGTGGATGAACTATCTATAGCCTGAAGTGTACACTGCAAATGGCATTACAGGATGCCACACCCCATGGCACACAGGATACTTCAGCAGTCTGGAGGGTGGCATGTTACACAGTAGAACAGGGGAGAGTGTGGACTTGCAGTGGTGTATGACAGCAGGAAGATACAGCATCAGCAAGGCATGCATTGGAGGTATGTAAATTCCCTCTTCAGTTTGCCAGAAACTTACACATGGCTGCATACACTGGTGGATTTGCAGCTGGCATGGTGCCCCAATGCATGGTACAGCCAGTTGGGTCATTCCAGAGTGCAGATCCCCAGCCTGGGTTCAGTTCAGTCAATGGCTGGCCATGGCAGGGTGTGGAGGGCAGTGCCAGTCATTGCAACAGTTTGGGTATGGGGGAGTGAGGGTGTCTGTGTACAGGGAGGAGGATGGGAGTCCTCTAGACTATGAATATGGACTATGGTTTCCTCTGGTGCAATCTGGTCTGGGGGGGCCCTACACAATGGAGCTCTTCAGGGATGGAGTTAACTAGATTGGGGATGGAAAGGGGGTACCTCTAGTCCACCAGGGCTGCCAGGCTGCTTTGCAGCTGGGTGTACATCTGCAGCCTGCCAGTGGGTGGGTGGCTGGCCAGGTTAGGCCAGCTATTTGTGGCATAACTGTGGGCAATGATGCTCTGGACTGTGAGGGGTACATTTCCACTGAATATGCTGCAGCATGGAATATGCATGAGATTGCCCCCTCAACTTAAATGCCACACCATTTGTGCATACCCTGGCCCATTCCCTGCATCCCACACATTTGAGTATCACACTGCTGTGCATTATTGGAGTTGTGTGGCACTTCTCCCTTTTTTACCAGGATGCACTGCTTATCTTCTTTGAATATGGGGGCCCTGGACTAGGTAGCCTGAATAAATACATTATAAAAATGATAAAATCGTGACCCCACTGAAAAAAAGATATTGCATCTAATCTGAGACAGCCTGAGTAAATCAGTGCAAAAAATGTAAATGAACATCCCTGTGACAATGAGATGTAGCATCTCCTCTGCCCTATCTAGGATACCAAATATAGGATAAGAAATATTCAGTGCTCACAGATCCAAATAACTATTACTCTGTAAGAAGTCCTCATTCTCCCTGTGTTTTCCCCACAAAGGCAGAATCAAATCCCTGTATGAATCCCTGTAGATTTTCCATAAGACACTGGTTCCTTATTTATGACTCTTTTTTATTTATTGTATCAGCAGCCTTTTATTAGGAAAAGAGCTCTGATTTGCTGCTCAGTACTAATATTATATGTCATGGCCTTGGAATAATTTGAATTTATATGCTATGCATAAGGCATAATGGGGGACTATATGAAATAACAAATATCAAGCTCATTATTTCATGAACTATACTCAGAATTAGTAATCACAAGTCAGACTATCTTTCAAAAGACAATAATAATGCCTGTAAACAAATTTATTGTAAACAGGGACATTTCCATATATATATATATATATATATATATATACATATATATACATATATATATTCATACACACACACAAATGCTATGTTTGCATCTTATAGTTGTTAGTTTTCAGACAAATTCTCATAGACTTTTTTCTGTCTGCTTGATAGAATCTTGAATGAGTTAAATACATTATTATTTTATCAAGGCCCTGATCTAGCAACTCAGTAAATACACACTTAGTATATCATATTATAAAATGACAAAAAAAACAGTCTTCTGTTTGCAGTTGTTTGATCAGGAATTTTATAAATGATATAAGCTCTTTTTGTTACATCTATGTTGGTCCAATAAAAGATATCAAATCATTTGCTTCTGTATCACTCGTGGTTTGCCAGCAGTTAATTCATTAGATGAGGTGTCCCTGGCCAGGAGTTTGACTGTTTCTCCAACCCTCCCTCAAACACACACACACACACACACACACTTACTATAAGAGATTTCAGTAGCTCTTATCTATTATGTTTGGAAAGAAGGCCACAGTCCTTCCTGTCAAAAATAATTTATGTATTTAATTTGGGTAGTTAATTGAAGACCTGACATTTTAGAAAAACACTGCAGGTGTCTCACCATCACATCTACTGAAGAAAGCCTTTGCTGTAATGTGATTCTGCATGGCAAGGTCTTGTCGGCATCAGTCAGCCACTTGATATAGCCTGTAGGACCATCACTTCCTTGGCTAATAGTTGTAATGTTGTGGCATGCTGTGTGATAATTCTGGTGAGGAGGACCAAGATGAATCTGGCAAGAAGAGTTTTGAGAAGGTACAGGAGGTGGTTCTGTTTATCACATTTGTGGCAAATAAATTATCACTATGGTGCTAAAAGTGGTAGCCAATGCTGTTTCATACTTGCTGTGAGGAGGAGGACATAGCTGAAGCAGCACAGGGACTACAGAGGAGGTGGAGGAGGTAGTTCTCTTTATCACATTTGGGTGACTGCTGCATGCCGCCTGTGCCTTGCATCTATTGTACATTCATTATACTGATGTATCACTACACTTTCTAGTAGATACCACTGTGGAGGTGAAAGTGCTGCGCCATGCTGTTTCTGCCTGTGCTGGAGGATCCAAGGTGACTACACACATGAGATGATAGGAGGAACAGGGGAAGGTTGAGATGTTGAGGTCACTTGCTGGCTAGAGCAGGTGTTCGTTGTAAGTGGCATGATGCATTGTTTACTGGTGTTCCACTTGATGGAGTTAAAACGCTTCACTAATTAATAGTTGTGGATGGATATCCCAGCACTGAATGTGCCCATTATCACTGTTATTAATTTGACATCCAGGATTACATGGTTAGGGGTGGAGAAGGAGAAAATAAATTCGAGAGTTTGTTATCCTTCCAAATCATCCATGAAGCATCCCTCACAGTCTTCAAGACTGGAATCGTCACCATATGGGAGCTCCCTTTCCATTACTGCTTCATCCTCTTCAGTGCTGCAAGACAATGGGAGGCTGGCAGTATAGCCTAGAGGTTAGAGGAACTAGGTGTGAACAAGCTTGATACATTCAGCAGACCAGACCTGAGTTTGATTCTCACAACCTCCACTTGCATACTGTGTGACTCTGAGCAAGTCACTTAACCACCCAGTGCTCTCAGGTCGCCCCTGAAAACAGGTGCTTGCACCTAGTGGGCCTTACCCAGTTACCAAAAGACTAAAATAAAACAAATAAATGATGAGGTACATGCCGGTCTGCCAAAAGCACTTTCCTCCTCACCATTGCTGTCAAGTGGTGGTGTGACAAGAGACATTACTCTTCTTAATGAAATGAGCCTCACTAATTTTGATACATGTCAGCATGCCAACATTTTTGGGAGAGAGGTTGGTGCGCCTGTCACACACAATGACATCCACTGAACTGAAAACCCTTTCAATTCTGATACTGGAAGATGGACAGCTCAGATATTTCAGGGCAACCTCTGTCAGTGCTAGCCAGTCATTGGCCTTAGTGTCCCAGTAAAGCAGTGGCTCATCTCCGATGGTGAGGTCCTCCGAATCTGCAAAATATGCATCTACCATGCATTTTGCCACTCAAAGACATGCAACATGACCATCCTCCTCTTCCTCTTTTTCAGTTTCTTCCATGTTTGCAACTCCCACCTTACTGAGGGTGGCCCAAATGGGATTTAGCATAGGTTCCTTTAACCTGCATGGTCTTTGTGCAGTTTGACACCCTGGAATGATGAGAAGTAGGTGGCAGGAACACCGACTCACTGTGCAGTACCTTCAAGTGGGTTAGACCCCTGTGTTCATAGTAGCAACTGTACACTAGTTACCCTCTGAGTGAGTAGTTCTGTCAGTCTCTGCAGCTCCTGTTGCCAACCTTGTAATATGGCTGCTAGACCACGTTTATAACGTGGGTCAAGCATTATGGCAATCCCAAACTCCTCAGACTGCAGAATATACTTAATGTGGGTGTTGGAGTCTAAAGTGAACAGCATCTGTTCCATCAATGAGCAAATTGTTCTCTCACCACCTGCCTCCAGCTGTTGCTGCAAGTTTAGCAGTGTCTGCCTTACCACCCATAGCAGAAGGATGGACTCGCTGATGCAGGCAGTGTCCCCACTCACTGTCTGTGATGCATGCTTGAAGGGCCTTAGAATCGAGATGAGATTATCCTTTAGGTGCCACTGCTCTATTGTGAGGCACATTGATGCCCCGCTGCTGTCACAACTCACAAGAAGTAGCAGATACTCAGAAATTGCCTTGTACTACTGGTATAGATGCTCTACCATGTACAAGGTGGAGTATTCCACTGGCTGACAATATCAAGTTTTAACCGAGGCTGAGGCAGCTTGTTCTTTACCTGCAGAGCACGTAGATGGTCATGTACATTTGCTGAATGTACAAAGTGGGCACAGATGTGTCTATTATATCTGGATGGTTGATGAAAGTCTGCAAAAGAAGGTTAAGGCAGTGTACCAAGCATGGAACTTTAACAAATCCCCCATCAGTGATGGATTTCCGCATGTTTGATCTTTTATCAGTGGCAATAGTTTCAGCTTTCAGTGTATGGGGGTGGAGCCACTCATCAGTCTCTGTTAGTTCCAATTCCAGCATCTGTTCTCCAGTGTGTGACCCAGGGATACTCTTCATGGTCAGAGTCACATGCTGCCTAACTCCACACATATTGCTACCACCATAATCTGTCCTAATGCAATTCTTGCCTCTCCTCCAGTCAGCCACTATTCAGGTACCTGTGCCCAGTGTGCTGTGATGCACAGGTAAGAGCTACCAGCTGTTTCCCCACTGGTCCACCTGCCCATGCTCAGATGTATATACTGTGCTGAGAAATGCTGCAGGGCATGATGTACCATGTCACATACATTACTGTACATTTCCGGGATGGCACACTTTGAAAAGTATGTATATGATGGCACCTGCCATTTATGCAAGATACGGGCGATGAATCTCCTAAATCCCACATTCCCAGCAGAGGAATATGGCAACAAATCCAGAGCAAGCATTTCTTCAGCTGCTGCATTCACCTCCCAAGCCGCACCATGATTAGGTGGGAATTTATTGGAATGCAGTGTCAGCTGAACTTTTCTTGAAATTGCTGCCAGAGATGCACCTGGTGGTGTGGCAAACTGCCTGCCTCACCATTGTGCCATTAATGGGGTGCTCCTTGACTGGGGATTGCCCAAGGTACTCACAGGTGCTGCACAACAGACCTTAGCACCTTTTTTGTTTTTCATTACTGGGGTAATGATCACACTTTGACTTGGGATGGTAGTGCTGCTGCTAGTACCACTACTTTGCCCACTTCCAGAATCCTTTGCATTCAGGATCACAAAGATATCCTCCTCCTCCTCCTCCTCCTCCTCCTCACCTGCACCTCTATCTCCCTCATGTAGTGTCGGGTATATTTGGCCTACATTGCCCACTGATTTGGATGGACCAGAAGAACTGGCACTGGCTGCCTCATGGTGTTCATGACATCAAATTGGGTGACTATTTTTAAGATGTGTATGTTGCCTAACTGGGCCAAGCTGACTACCCTTCTTGCTACTATTTACTTGGGTTTGACACATTTGGTAAATTGCCACTGTCTCGTCAGATGGGTCCAGTACATAAAAATCCCACACTATGGATTTCTGGGGCCTTGTATTAACTTGGTGTCAAGATGACTGGGTTAGCAAAGGAGAAGATTTGCTCTTTGTTTGTTGTGGGGTGACTGGAAAAATGAGAGAAATAGTGCTAGGGGGTCCTTTTCCTTGGTGGCTGTAACAGTTAAGGCAACAGGAAAGACACATTCTGTAGCAACCTGTTTTGACCTTTTCTTTTCAGGCACCCATGAGGGATTGGTGTTATCTGACACGTCATCCACATCATAGTCTGCAAAAAAGCTGACATTCTCATCATCCTCTGCAGGTCTGTCCTCAGTATCAACAGGCTCTGTGACATGCACCTCCTCTTCGTGACTGGCATCCTCATGCTGCTCTACATGTGCCACCTCACCCACTGGACACACATTATCAGGCTCCGCCTGCTGCGACCCACCATCACCAGCAGTACCACTTTCAAACTACACTTCCAAACCAACTGCCTCCATGCCCACAGTTGTTTGTTTGGTGGTGGTGCTGCTCCTTCCTGTCACTGTGTCACTTGACATCGATATATCCATCAACATTTCTGCCACATATTTGGCAGAAAAAAACTTAGAGGCAGGAAAGCCACCAGTAGGGCAAAAATACAGTACATTGCTACTTCTGCTTATACCTGCCATAGAGTCATCTGAATGCTGCTGCTCTGCTCTTGCTGACACTTTTTTGGTTCCTGTACCTCTATTAGGGACTACAAGTTGAGCAATGTTCTTTGAGGCTGATCCATGGCTTTTCCCTTTAGTTGCCCTTTTTTTCTAAGCCACTCTTCAGTGCACACAGGAACACAGCAATCAATCTAGTTAAATCACAGTCAGGAGGACAGTGATTTTTTTCCTAGCACAAATGTACACTCAGGGACACAACAGTCACTCTGGTCTGGTTAAATCACAGTCAGGATGACAGTTTTCTTTTTCCTGGCACATGTTCACTCAGGAACACAACAGTCATTCTGATCTGGTTCATTTGCAGTCAGGCGGACAGTGATTTTTTTTCCTAGCACAGGTCTGCACCCAGGGACACAACAGTCACTCGTGTCTGCATAAATCATAGTCAGGAGGACAGTGATTTTTTTCCTAGCACAGGTGTACATGCAGGGACACAACAATCACTCTCATCTAGTTAAATTACAATGAGGAGGACAGTGATTTTTTTTCCTAGCAGAGGTCTGCACACAGGGACACAACACTCATTCTGGTCTGGTTAAATTGCAGTCAGGTGGACAGAGATGTTTTTTCTAGCATAGGTGTGTGCATGCAAGGACACAACAGTCACACTTTTCTGGTTAAATTACAGTCAGGGGGACAGTGATTCTTTTCCTAGCGCAGGTCTGTACACAGGGACACAACAGTCACTCTTGTCTACTAAAATTCTAGTCAGGAGGACAGTGATTTTTTTCCTAGCACAGGTGCTCACGCAGGGACACAACAGTCACTCTGTTCTGGTTAAATCGTAGTCAGCAGAACAGTGATATTTTTTCCTAGCACAGGTGTGCATGCAGCACACAGGGACACAACAGCCACTCTGGTCTGGTTAAATCACAGTCAGGAGGACAGTGATTTCTTTCTTAGCACAAATGTGCATCCAGGGACACAACAGTTACTCTGGTCTGGTAAAATTGCAGTCAGGAAGGCAATGATTTTTTTCCTATCACAGGTCTGCTCTCAGGAACATAACAATCACCGTGGTTAAACTGCAGTCAGGAGGACAGTGTTTTTTATTCTAAATAAAGGTATGCCAACAGGGACTCAACAATAACTTGGGTTAAATTGTAGTCAGGAGGACAGTGATTTTTTTTCCGTAATACATGTGTATAGACAGGGACACAAACATCAGTCATTCTGGTTAAAGCACAGTCAGAAACATAATGTTTTTCTTAAGAAAATACAGTGCACTGACCCAGTGATTTTTTTACTGAACACAAGTGCGCCTTCTAAAATTGCTGCTACCCTCCCCCACACAAGCCACCAAACCACTACTTCACTGTTAAAACAAAATAATTACAGTAAAGAATGCATTAGAAGATCAACATAACAAGTACTGTGGGTGCACAGAGCACTCACAAACATAGTTTTGAAGAATTATGACCATCAAAATTATCTTTTCTATTATGCTTTATTTAGAATTTGACTCCACGTTGCTACAACAAGCACAAGCTCTGCTCTCTAAGCCTCTGTCCAATACACTACAGTCAGAGAATGACCAAACTGGCTTCTCATTGACTGTTTAGCAACATTTGCCTTCTATCCCATGGTACCCTGCAAACTTTGAATATTATGCAAAACTTTGATGGTGAAATTTCAGTTTAGCGAATCTGAGATACTTCAGTTATTTGAATTAATATGCAAGTTTTCGAATTTGAAAATCCACGAAATTGCAAACGGAACGCAAAGTGCAATTTCAAACTGCAGAAAACTTTGTGGATCAGTTAAAGTACTGTACAGTACATGAGATTTTACATGGAGCGAATTTTTACAACTTCACACATCTCTGATTATCCCTGGGGAACTGTAGTGGAACCCCTTAAAGAGTTATGGTCCAAGGAAGTTCCTTCCTGGGCTTATTTGGATATCAGAGTTCATATCCAACAGCTCTTTTACATACTCTGTCTAAAAAAAGTAATGATAACAATCTTATGAGCTACAATAATGTAGTTGTTAGACATACTATAAGGATCTGGAGTAATGTTAGGAATTTATTAGGGGGAAAAGTAACATTTTTGAAACTTCCCCACTATATCAAAATAATTTTCATCCTTACTTTAATACATCTGTAATGAGGTTCTGGCAGGATTAGGGAATAACAAAAATAGAGGATTTATATAATAATTTGATTCTGAAATATTTTCAATTAATTCAGGAAGAATTTGGAATACAAAACAGTATGTTATATAGAAAACACAAACTGCACATACGCCAATAATGCAAAGCATCATGGGAAGTATATGCAAATGTTCATGAATTTGGACTGGCTCAACTTTTAGCAGAATTGCATGGTGCCAGAAGGCCTCACAGTATAATAAGAAAAGGCTGAAAACAGCAGACACAGACACATGTTTCATCCTCATTTGGACTCATTAGTGCTTCACATCTGTGCCTCAGCCCAAGGAGGGATAGCCAGCCACCCTATAGGGGATCTTATTGGTTTGGGTCACGGACAGCCCAAAACAGAGAGAGCTTTTGTTGTTCTAGCATGTTATATAGCTATTTACAGATCATAGCTGTGCTTAATGAACTACAATGGAAAGGTAGAGTGATGATGGATAATGAAATGCTGGATTTATTGGTATCTGTCCAAAACCAGAAAAAAAATGATTTCAAAATATTGTTCAATTATTATGAACAAACAAGTTGACTCAATGAGAATGTAAAAGCAAACTGGGAAAAGGATTAAAAAATCAACATCACAGTTGCACAATGGAGAGAAATGTGCATAAATTGCAACAGATGTTTAAATAATAGGCTAAATCAAGTACAATTTTACAAAATTCATAGGATATACTATTCCCCTTATTTACTAAATAAATTCAAGACTACTATTTCATTGGAATGCAATAGAGGTTGCAGGGAGGTTGCAAATGCAGCACATGTATTAGTGTTATGCCCATACACTGCATATAAAATGTCTGGTTAGAAATTATTAAAATCTTAAATAGAGCATTGGGTACAACAATGGGTTTCAAACCTGAACTTTGCACATTACATACAGTACAGCTACTTCCCAATATATAGCTAACAAAAAAAAAAGATGTAATGCATATAGCCTTTATAATGGCAAAAAGATGTATTACTAGAAGGTGAAAAGATCATCATCTATTCAATTGTGGAAGATTTTATTTTTGTATTTGTTTGCGTGTGCGCAAGAAACACTTTGCTTTACTAGCAGGCAGTTAATAAGCTTGCCACTATGCTCAAAGAAATTGACCTGCTACAATCAGAGAGTGCCCCATCACAATCAGCTGTGTTTGCGGGGTGGTCCCTGACTGTAGCAGTCAATTACAGCTGCAGTGTTTGGTCGGTGTCTCCTTTCAATAAACATGGTGATGGCTTCTACATTGGCCTCTTACAGTCCCCAGGAAGCCGACAGACAGCCACCACCTTTCACAGTCCCTGGGGAAGCTGACGGGGGTGTCCAATGCCCCTGTTGGCATGCCCCTTCTTCAGTTCTTTTGCCAATGGGGTAGCCCAATTCCCATCAGCATGATGCACTCCTTTCCCCAATTTATTGTGTGCCAAGGGGATGCCCAATCCCCCCCGGCTGATGCACTCACCCCCACAGCACACTGTATGGCCAACGGGGGTGCCCAGTCCCCGTCAGCTCCACTCCCACCCAAAAAAACTTCCAGGTGGCATGCTGGGAGCCCACCCCAGCATGCCACAAGTCCTGCATCACCCTTAAAAGAAAAAAAACTGTAAAAAAAGGAAACATCCCTCATTGAGTCTCTTGCCCCCTTCCCCAACCCTTGTCCATCCTCTGTGTACCCCACCTTCCCACACACCCCACCAAATACTTACCTCTGGAGCCCAGAATGATGATCTTCAGTCAACCAGGAACACATTTGCAATCTTCAAAGCCGACCACGAACTGAAGAAGTGCCGGTAAGCTGTAAAGTGGCATAACTGTTTTTTTTCAGCTTATGTAGCTATCTCAGATGTTTTTGACTTTTGGCACCAAATTTTCATCATGGGGTTCTTGGGAACCCTCCTCATGAATTCAATCACTGTCATGGTGTTATTCGGTCCCAAAAGGTGATTTTGCGATCACTGCATGGATTCACCTTTCTGGACCAATTAATGAAACAACAGTGTCACTGTTCAGGAGGTGGGCTCTCAAAAAGCCTATGTTGCAAATTTGGTGAAAAAATTCCCAAAAAATGACTGTGTTATGGAATGTACGTTGCACAGTTTATACGCACACTTGTAACTTCACGAATTTGTAATATTTTCACTCCAGATTTTCAGTACTGCCTCTTTTTTACACCACCTTATGAACAGTACAGCTGTCATTTTTCACATCCTGGCTGAAATGTGTTTTCACATGGCCAGCACAGAATAGCACGGTTGCTGTGGGAAATCAGTGTTCAGGACAGATTAAGATAATCACAGTGACACTGTTCATGAACAGAGGTCCTAAAAAGCCCATGTTGAAAATTTAGAGAAAAAATTCCAAACAATGACCACGTTATGGGCGTGCATTGCACTGTTTCCATGCACACTTGTAGCTTCGCAAATTTGTAATATTTTCACTCCAGATTTTCAATATTGCCATTTTTTCACATCTCCTTATGAGCAGTACAGCTGTCATTTTTCACATCCTGGCCAAAACGTGTTTTTGCACATCTGGTACAGAATAGTGCGGGTCACTGTGGGAAATCAATATTTGGGACAGATTAAGAAAATCACAGCGACACTGTTCATGAGCAGAGGTCCTAAAATGCCTATGATGAAAATTTGGTGAAAAAAGTCCAAAAAAATGACCAAGTTTAGGGCATGCATTGCGCATTTTCTATGCATGCTCATAACTTTGTGAATTTTTCATATTTTAACTCCAGATTTTCAACATTGCCATTTTTACACAGCTCCTCATGAACAGTACAACTGTCATTTTTCACATCCTGACCAAAATGTGTTTCCACACCTTTGGCACCAAATTCATAGGTTTCATAGGTAAGTCAAGCGAGTATGGTTTTCCTCCATGATGCTTGCCAGTTAGTTTTATTTAAGACAAAATTGAACATTGTCCCCAAACGCTTAGTCTAAGTTTAGTTTAAAGGAATCCATATTTCAACTGTTTACTACTTCAGTTGGAAGATGATTCTATGTTGAGACCACCCTGTGACTGAACCAGTTTTTCCTTCATAGGGTATTCCATTTAGCCAGGAATAACTGGTTAGAATGTCTTCTGTTGCTGACTCTATTGTCGCCAAGGACTATCCCCAAATCATCCCTGAGAGTTGAATCCCTTATTGCTCTAAAATGAAGACACATATTTCCTCTTAGTCTCTTAGTCTCCTGTATTGGAGTGTATACATATTAAGTAACCTTAGCTTATCCTCATATGGCTTGTCACCCAACCCTATTGTGGCTTTGGTGGCTCTGCATTGTACTCCCTCAATCCTTAAGATGTCTTCCTTGATGTATGGGGACCATGCTTGGATGCAGTATTTGAGGTGGGGTCTGACCAAGGCAACATATAACGGGAGTATCACTTTGCTCCTTCAGCTAGATATGTGTCTGAGTATACAGTTTAGATTTTGATTTGCCTTTTTGACTTGGATTCTACAATGGGATCTAAATTTCAAGTCTGGGCTAACTATTATTCCAAAATCTTTTTCTTGACTGGTTGCTAATAGGTCATCATTCCCTAGTTTGTAATTACAATGTTTATTGTGTGTGCCCAGGTGCATAACTTTGCACTTTCTGGTGTTCAGGACCAGTTTACTATAGTTAGTCCAGGTTTTTATATTATCAAGAGCTAGTTGGAGGGCATTATTGTTTTCTGTATTGTTCACCACAGAGCCTATGCGACAATCATCGGCAAATTTTAGTATCCATATATTGGGTATATCAATTGTGAGAGACGAGATATAAATATTAAAGAGACAGGGGCCCAAAACGGACTCCTGGGGCACCCCACTTGTGACCTGGGCCATTTAGAGTGTTCACCATTAATAGTTACCCTCTGTTTCCTTCCCTCAAACCAGCTGGCAATCCAGTTTACAATATTAGCCTTTAGTTTGTAGACCCCCAAGGTGTTTATGAGTTCTAGGTGTGGTAGTTTGTCAAACGCTTTAGCAAAATCAAGGAACACAAGTTCCACTGAATTTCCCTTGTCTAATTCCCTGCTGACTTTTTCACAGAAGGATAATATATTGGTTTGACAGGACCTAGATTTGGTAAACCCATGTTGCAGTGGATCAATTAGCCCAGTTTGATCGAGGAAGTTTTGTATGTGCTCTTTAATAATGCTTTCTAAGATCTTGCCCATTAGGGAGGTTAGACTAATTTGTCTGAAGTTTTCGGAGTTGGATTTTGGTCCTTTTTTTAAGATGGGTACCACAGTAGCTACCTTCCACTCAAGTGGAGTTTCTCTGGTGTCTAAGGAGTGTTGAAATATATTGGTTAGAGGTAGATAATCAGATTCTGCTAGCTCTTTTAAAACCCTAGAATGGATTTCATAGGGCCCTGGGGATTTGTTAGCATCTACCCTCTTTAACCTATCCAATACATCATTAGGTTCAATGATTAACTGCCTGGGAGATGAGGTCATGACTACTCTTGGTACACTGGAACTATTGTTTTTGAACACTGTACAAAAATATTTATTCTGTATATCAGTAGCCTCTTTGTTACTAGCTATCTGGCCTGAATCATTTAGGAAGGGACCTATAGTATTAGCTGTACCCTTTACCTTATTAAATGTCATAGTTGCTGTGTGAAATCACCTTTCAGGATTGAGTAATGAAATGATAATGCAACTGTTCATGAGGTGGGGTCCCAAAAAGCCTATTTTGGAAATCTGGAGTGAAAATACCAACAAACGCCCAGAGCGTTAAGGTTTCCAACCATAACACCCACCCTGTAGATACTGACTGGCATCAGGGGTGTGACTTGGGTTCATCAGCTGTAATACTCATGACATTCTACTCATATCCTACAGCCACTGACAGGCATCAAGGTATGCCTTGGCATCTTCGGCCCTAAAGTTCACCCCATTCTCTTATCCTGCACCCATCTCAGCTTATTTCCTTATGAAATAGGTTGAGCATAAGTGCCGAAAACCCTAAAGCACACTGTGACACCTGTTGGTGACTGCAGGGTGGAGTGAAATGGAATGGCATAAGCGTAATGGCTAATGACCCAAAGGCACATCCCCAGCACCTTTCAGTCTCTGCATGGTGGGGGCTGGTGTTAGTTAAATACTGCCATTACTATTATGCATCACTCTAACTCCTGCACTAGCAATGCCAATGCCAGCAAGCAAACATTCGGCATTGACAAATGCTTGTTGGAAACTATGTTACTAGAAAAAGGACACTATTACACCACAAAATGAGTTAATAAATATTGGAAAAACTAGCAAGCTATTCAAAAAGCTATTGAAGAAGGGAAATTTTACAAGTTGCATAAGGCACGGGGTCATAATGTCATGGACAAAACCTCACACATCAAGAATTCATGCCACAATACAGCGTGTGGCAACAGCTGACTTTTTCATGGGTTTTGTCCTGCACCCCCCACATGGGAGGCTTCACCCCTTAAACCCCCTGGAACTATTATATTCATTTATGAGGGGGTGTGGACACAGGGCAAGAAATAACATTGAAAAAAAAGGATTCCCTTCAAGGGAATCAAACCACTTCCCCCCAACCCCATCCACTGCTGGGTCAGGTGCTCTAATCACTCCACCATGGGAGCAGCTCGACAGAGCACCTTACCGGCAATGACTACATCCATTTCATTGTTGCTGGTGAGCATCAGGAGGTAGCAATACTTTCTATCACTGTATTTCCCCTGTCACTGTAAAACCACATACACTACTAGCAGCATGGTCTTGCTGTGTGTAGTTGTGTCTGCGATCCTCATCCCATTAACTTGTCCTTCTTTGGAAATGCTTGTATACATATATGACGCAGTCATTTTCAAAAGTGGGAATGATGTGGGAGCCTGAAATGACATCCTTGAAAAAGAGTTAATTAATTACAGTATTAGTGTAATGCCTGAGGGGTTGTCCTAAACATTAAGAAAACTAAAACCATGGTTTTCAGCAGAACTAAAAAGATTAGGAACAGTGAATTTCTATTAAAATCTATCATTACTGAAATTATTGAAACAGTTAACCCATTTAGATATTTGGGACCTATGCTGGACAATGTTTTAACTTTTGAGACCCATGTTTATGGTTTGATAAAAGCAATGCACCAATGCTTTGGATCTTCATTATATAGCATATGAAATAATCTCTTATCTGAAACTCGCCTTATGTCGAAGAACCTACTATTGTCAGTTTTAATTTATGGTCTGATAATTTACTCAGGTACTGGGAGTGGGGTGCTAAATAGGGTAAGTGTAGTTTATAATGCAATTTGTCACTTCATAGCAGTCCTCACATTTAAAACGTATTACTGTCTACTATACCAGGCTGCACAACTACACCCACTGGATGACTGAGTAAAGACAAAGAGTTTAGTCTTTTTCCATAAGATCATCCTGTGTAAGTTCCAAATTCAATAGGAGAAATATTTCTTCTATAGCATAAAGCTTGTCATACAAGGTTGCAGGATTCAACCCTGTTTTATATTCCCTTTCAAAAGATTTATTTTGGGCAAAGAGCTTTTGATTATTTTGGTCTAAGTATTTACAACCATCTACCGCAATCAGTCAGGTCTATTAGATCTATACCTGTTTTTAAGAAACATTTGTTAAGTATTTCAGATGCACAGTCTACAGGTTATTGTAAATAAAATGCATATCTGTATCTTACTGTGTGTATTGCATGTTGTGTTGCAAATGCTGGTCAAGCTTGAAAAAGGGCAATGTTGGTTAATGTGCTTTTCTGGGATAAACAGTAAAATGAATGAATGAATGAATGTATGTATTAATTTTAAAAATAAGTATATAATTTAATTGTTACTTAAGAAATAAAATTAATTTAGTTGGATAGTATGAAGCAATGGTAACACTTTACTTTAAGTGTCCTTAACTACACTGTAATTACTGTATACCTACAATGTAACTGCCATGTAAGTACTGCGTAGTTACATGTAAATACAATGTAGTTGGTAATTAGTTTCACATTTGTGTGTTGTGTAGTTAGACATGCATTTCTACGAAGTAACTACACTGTTATTGCACAGTAAATACTATGTAGTTGTTAATTACTTTCACATGTGACTGGGGTGTAGTTATACAATTTGCACAAAATGGTAGTTACACGTGCAACCACAGCCATTTCTCTTTTGGCACAAATTGATTTATGCTGGAAATGTAACTACACATGTAACAACTGTTGCAAAGTGCAACATACATAGTTACATTTGCAGAAGGGAGGCAACACAAATTGCAGTAACAATCAGTTCATGAGAATTATGGAACTACAGCACAGTACTACCAATCTTCCCTGTGTCAGTCTTCACCGTTTATCACTGTTTAGGTGACAGCTGGAGGCACAGCCTCCAGCGTGAGTTTTTTTTTATGTAGTTGGAGGAGCCAGTGCCGGAATTAGTGCCGCCTTTGAGGCTGATTCATTATGTGGCATTCGTAGGTCAGCCAGTAATGGTCACCAACACCTCCTCTGCCCCAGTTCTGCTTCTCCCGCCATTGAGAGTGCAGCACCTTGTATCTGCTGAAGAAATTTCATCTGCAACATTGCGGCCTAGTTAGATGTTTCAATGTAGTTGTTGACTCCATTTTTTCTTCATTCTAGTTTTGCCATCTGTAAGTAACTTGGCACCGTCTTCTGTAGGAATCCAGTTAGACCTTTTTTATTCTTTCTTGAAGCAGCGCCAAGTCTGTTTCTTATTATTATTTTAGTTACTGCAAGTTATGTTAGGTTCAGCCAGGGACAAAAAGTGCTTTTCCAAGGCAGGCTGGCCTACTATGTACCAGTGTTCCTGCACTGGCAGATGTCCACCTGGGACCAGCATGACCAATACGTCACCTGCCTGGGTCCATCTCACAATATCGATAGCTGCGATGCTTGATTCTCCATGGATCACAGAGCACTGGAGCACTGTTCATGGAAAGTCAGCTGCGATCCATTGACTTTCAGAGGTCAGTGTTGTATGAGGGATTCCACTTGCAGGTCTCTCCATCCTTCCTTCAGATCCCCTCCTGATTCTATACAGACCTGTGAGGAGGGGGACTCCTCTTCTTCTAGCCTTGCAAGAGAGGAGGTCTCTTCTGCAGTGCTGGAGGATTGATCTGGGTATCTTGGGGACCAGGCTGATAGCAACGCACAAGCAGTCAGCTCCTCAGAGGTGCAGGCTCCCCCCTCCGGTGTCATGGCCCATGCATGCTGGGCCTGGCATGGGTGGCTCTTCAGCACTGCCCACCAGTGCCGTTCTGTATCCTGGGGCCATTTGCAGCTCTGGAGATCGGCACTGTGAGCAATACTGGGCTTCCCTGCTGCACCACAAGTGGCACTTTGGGTAGGAAAACCTCTGGGGCTGCTCGCCTGGAGGTTTTCTGGATCTCCTTCTCTCCAGAGCCAGATGCTTGGTAGACTGATCTGGACTGGCTGCTCAACTCCTCGGAGTCAGAGGGTTCTCCGGTGCCCAGTAACTTTGTGCCCTCCCAGGCATCCCTTGGCACTAGTGATTATGATCACTGCTGGCTCCTACACCAGTAGTGAAGTCAGGAGTGTACCTGCCAGTATAGACCCTCCATCTGAGGGGATGGTGGTCTGGGTTTCAGGGCCCAGAGAGCTGTCCATCCCAGTGCTGTTCCCCCCTTCAGGCCAGAACAGAGACTATCTCTTCCGTGGCCTTCCTCAGGAGGTCTGCAGGATTGGAGAAGTCCCTAACTTTGGGAGTGAGGAAGAGGTCAACCTCAGAATTGACAAGGTTGAGGGGGCAGGACATGGGGCAGCATCCTTCCTTGGGCATTCAGGGATGTGTTGAGTGCTGGGATCTTGTTCTCTCCCTTGTCCCATTCAAGAGAGGCCTTATTGGTTGGGGGTGGGTTCTGCCCTTCTGGTTCTATGCAGACCTGGTCTCCTCATATGGGAATTTCCCATTCAGGGCTCAGCCCTGACCGCTTTGAATTGGTTGAGTGGCCAGTAACTGCACAGACCAGAGGATTCCCAGGAAGTCCAAGATCATCAGTGAGGTCCCCTAACCCTGGCAGAGGTCATTTAGATAAGATGAAGTGTGTCTCCCCATTGCCTCTGCAGCCCCTCCCCCATTTCCCAGGGCATGCGGGCCCTTCAGGACCCTTGACCTGGGAGCAGTTCAAAGCCACTTCTGCCACCTTCCTCAGTTATGTTAGTTCTACGGATGAACAGGTCTGTTGCCTATCTCCCCTGCAGCAGCTGAACTTGGACTCTTCAGATTCATCAGCCTCCTCATCTTGCTCCTTCATGAAGAGCATAACTCTATCCATCTGTCCTCAGATGCTGATCAGATAGAGTATCAGCTCTTCCTATCGAAGCTGGTCAAAATTCTGCACCTATCCCACTTTGCACAATGCAATCCTGAGTGGACACAGATTACACAGAAATTTGATGGCAGAAAAGGACAACATTGCCTGTCTAGTCTGCTCTTACATCCTCCCCTGCTCCCCCCACTTTATACTTTCACCCCCTTTCCCAACCCCTTTTGTCTGTCCCATGCTGTCTTGAATCCCTTCACCATTTCATCTCCCACCACCTTTTCCGGCAGTCTGTTCCAGCCCTCCACCACCCTCTCCATGAAGAACTGCCCTCTGACATTATGTTTTTATTTCCCACCTTCTAATTTGAGGCTATGTCCTCTTGTGCTCGCTCCCTTCTTCATTTTGAACTAGCTTCCTTCCTTCACCCTATTTATTCCCTTCAAGTACTTAAAAGTCTCAATCATGTCCCCCTCTCCCTCCTAGTTGCTAGTGGGTACAGAATCAGTTCCCTCCATATTTGCTCATATGGTATATCCTGCATCCCACATACCATCTTGCTCACTCTTCTCTGAATCCCCTCCACTGTCTCAATATTTATGTGTAAGTGCAGTCTCTTGAACTTCACCCCATATTCCAGGTGCGACCTCACTATAGTTCTGTATAATGGCATAAGCACTTCCCCTTCTTCAGCTAGTAAAGCCTCTCGCAATGTAGACCAACATACCATTCACCTTACCCACTGCCTTGCTACACTGGTTCCCCACCTTAGGATTGTTTGACACCATAATCCCCAGGTCCCTTTTCTATTCCTTTTCCATGATCCCCCCCCCCAATGAAGTAAGTTGCCTTTATGTTTTTTTGCCCCAGGTGCATCATTGCATGCTTCTTTGCATTCAATTTTAGTTGCCAGGTTTATGATCACTTCTCCAGCTTCTCCAGGTCCCACCTCAAGGCCTTCACTCCCCCTTGTGAATCCACCCTATTTCAGACCTTTGTATCATTCACGAATAGGCACACCAGATCCTCCAAACCCTCTGCTAGGTCACTAATGTAGACTTTACATAGAAAGATAGAATTTGATGGCAGATAAGGAGTGCTTGGCCCATCTAGTCTGTCCATTTCCCTACCTAATGGATCAGCTGCAGATCCTAGTTAACCAACAGCCTACTTCCTCCTACCCCCCAACCAGAATTGCCTTATGTCTGCCCCATGCATTCTTGAATTACTCCACTGTTTTTGACTCTATGACCTCCTCATGAAGGCCGTTCCATGCATCTACAACCCTCTCTGTGAAGAAACACTTCCTCACATCACCTCTGAGCCATCCTCCCTCTATCTTCAAATTGTGTCCCTTTGTTCTTTCACATCTCTTTTTCTGAAAGATGCTACCCTCTTGGACTTTGTTGATTCCCTTGAGGTATTTGACAGATTCTATCATGTCCCCCTCTCCCTATTTTCCTCGAGACTATACATCTTAGGCTCCTTTAGACTTTCTTCATATGTCTTCTGGTGCAGACCCTGCACCATTTTGGTTGCCTTCCTCTGGACAGCATCCACCCTGCCTGTCTTTGTGAAGATGGGGTCTCCAAAACTGTACACAGTACTCCAGGTGTGGTCATACCAACTGTCTGTACAGAGGACCAAAAACTTCCTCTTTTCTACTGGTGATGTCTCTCCCTATGCATCCCAGTATCCCCTCAGCCCTCCTTACTGCTTTCTCACATTGCTGGCCCACCTTTAGATCATCTGATATCACTACCCTCAGGTCCCTTTCCATTTTTGTTGTTGTCAGTATCTCACCCCCATTGAGTACTCTTCCCCTGGATTTTTGTTTCCCAGGTGCATTACTTTGCACTTCTTAGCATTGAATCTAAGCTACCATACATTTAACTGTTCCTCCAAGCTTGCCCCAGTCCCTTTTCATCCTTTCCACCTCACCTTGAGTATCAACCCTGTTGCAGATCTTTGTGTCATCTGCAAAGAGACATACTTTCCCTTCCAGTCCTTCTGCAATGTCATTTATAAAAACATTAAAAAGGATGGCATCACTACTGAACCCTGCAGTACCCCACTAGTAACACCCCTTTCTTCACTGTGGACTCCATTTACTGTTACCCGCTGTGACCTGTTGTCCAGCCAGTATTTTGCCCAGGCTACCACCCTGGGATCCACTCCCAGGCTGTCTAATTTGTTTATTAATCTTTTGTGTGGGACTGTGTCAAATGCCTTGCTAAAGTTTAGGTAGGCCATGTCCACAACCCCTCCCTGGTCTACCACTTTGGTCACCCAGTCAAATAAATCTATTAGATTTGTCTGACATTACCTTCCCACTGTGAATCCATGCTGCCTTGGATCCTGTGCCCCACTGGCCTCTAGGTACTCAACAATTCTTTCCTTCAGAAGTGATTCCATCATTCTCTCTACCACTGAGGTTAAACTGACAGGTCAGTAGTTTCCTGCCTCTGTTTTGCTCCCACTTTTGTGAAGGGGAATCACATCCACCCTCCTCCAGTCCTCAGGTACCACGCCATTCTCCCATAATTTATTAAAAAGGGTAGTCAGTGGTGTTACTAGTTCTTCCCCTAGTTTTTTAGAGTTCTGGGGTGAATCCTATCAGGACCCATTGCTTTATCCATCTTCAGTTTTAAAAGTTATTTCAGAACCCTTTTTTCTGTGAAAGGGCTAATATCACCCCCACCCCCCCATCCAGAGTGCTTCTATTGACTGGATTGGGTATCTCCTCCTGCTTTTCCATTGTGAATACTGAGCAGAAGTATTTGTTCAGTATCCCTGTTTTTCCACTGCCGCTCTCTGCCCAACCACCTTCCTCTTTATTCAGCCTCAGTATCCCTGCCTTGTCTTTCTTTGCTCCCTAATGTACCTGTAAAAAGTTTTATCCCTCTTCTTAATCGAGTTGACTATCTTTTCCTCAGTTTGGGCCTTTGCTATTCTGACTGTCTTCCCTGCTTCCTTCTGCTTTATCTGGTACAGTTCTCTGTCCTGCTCCTTCTGTGTTTCCTTATACTTCCTGAATGCTATCTTTTTCTCCCTTACCTTCCCCACCACTTCTTCTGAGAACCATAGTATTTTTTCTTTCATTTTGTTTTGTTTATTTGTTTCACACAAAGGCTTGTTGCATCTGTGATGGCGGTTTTGATGTTTCCTCATTGTTACTCCACCCAACCTTCTTGCCTGTTTGCTTGTGCTTTTCTGAGGCACTCTCCCATTTTGACAAAATCATCCCTCCTGAAGTCCAGTACCTTCACTTTTGTATGGCTTGACTCTACAGCTAAGTTTACTGTGAATCACACTGTTTGGTGATCACTTGTTCCCAGATGGCTACCCACTTCAAGATCAGAGATCCTCTCTCCATCCTCATTTGAGAGTACCAGGTCTAAGACTGCTCCCTCCTAAGTGGGTTCCAAAACTAGCTGTCTGTGGCATGCCCCTTTCGTGCATCAAGAATGGCCCTGCTCTTGGATGTGGCTGCAGCAAAGGTGCTCCAGTTAACATCTGGCATATTCAGATCTCCCATCAGCAATATCTCCCCTTTCCCTGCCATCCCAAGGATGCCTTCTATCATTTCCTTGTCCATTTAATCCCGTTGAGATGGGGATCTATATACAAACTCAGTGCAGACTGTGGAGCCATTTCCAGTCTCCAGGGTGACCCACAGTGCCTCCTCTCCTCGTTTACCCTTTAGGTCTGTTGCTTTGATCCCTTCTCTTACATAGAGAGCTATTCCTCCTCCTCTTCTTCCCTCCCTGTCCCTCCTGTAGATTGTGTACCCTGGTATGTTGACATCCCAGTCATGGTTTTCTGTGTACCATGATTCTGTGACTGCCACAATATCCAGGCATCCCTCTTCCATCAAGGCCACCATTTCATGGAGCTTTTTACCTAGACTATGAGCATTCATAGTCATTACCCTCCATTTTGTATTGTTTTATTTCTTTTTGCCCCATCCCTGTCCTCACTGCTTTTGTCTTTTTCTCCATTTACCCCTGCCCTTCTCCCTATTGACTGCTCTATCTTGGTGTATACCTCACTAACTACCCTGATTTTTTGGGGAAGCTAGGATTTCCCTTCTCCTTTTCAGTGCCACCCCCCTTGGCTAGTTTAAATGCTTGGCAATGAAGCATTTAAACCTATCACCTAGGATTCTGGTTCCCCTCCTGGATAGATGCAGACCATCATGCCTGTATAGGCCTGCATCACTCCAGGTGGAGTCCCAGTCCCCAATGAAGCCAAATCCCTGAGTTCTGCACCAGTTTTTCTGCCAGTCATTGGATTCCATGGTGCAGATTACCCTAGCCTCATCCATGCCATAGACAGGTAGCATTTCTGAGAAAGTTACCACGTGTGCTACTTGTCTAATGTCCCTCCCCAACTGCTCAAACTCCTGCTGCACTTCTCTGATCCCATTCTCAGCCAGGTCATTCATCCCTAGGTGTATAATGACATCCAGCTCACTCCTATTGCAGCTGTTCCCATGATCCTGAGGATTCTTTACCTGTCCCTCCAAGTCATGGCATGGGGCAGATGCCTTACCTCCCTTTCCCCTCCATCCCCCAGTTCTACCCCCCTAACAACTGAGACCCCCACCTGGAGTTGTTTCCTTCTCCTCTGGATTCTAATGCCACCCTCCTGTGAGTCTCCATTGTGGAGGTTTCCAGCATCCTTCTTGGTCTCCACTGCTTGTGCCTCCATAGAGGAACCATGCTCCGCCACAATGGTGAATTAATTGAGGAGTGGCACAACTGGAGACATGCGCCTCTACTCCATCACCCTCATCCTCCCTGAGCCTACCATGGTCCAACCACTCATCTTTCTTGGCAACCTCTGAGGTAGTGGCAGTGGCCTGGATGGTCCCTGGGTGGGGGGAGCAGGTTTCCTGATTCCTTGCTAGGTCAGCATGGAGACGAACAGCCTCCTCCCTCAGACCAGAGAGGTGCCTGCAAAAAGGGCAGCAATACAGTCTCCAGAATGTCCAAAGTAGTGGTTCCAGTACTGACCCCTGCTGCACCCCACTGATCACTGCCTGTTCCTGGAATGTGTCCTATTTATTACCACTGTTTGATGCCTTCCCATCAGCCAGTTCTCCACCCACCTAGTGATTTTCTGGCCCACACCCAGGCTGTCTAAAAACAACTTTTTAAGTGGAACAGTGTCAAAGGCCTTACTGAAATCTAGAAAGGCCATGTCCACCTCTCCTCTCTGGTCCATTATCTACGTCACCCAATCAAAAACTTCTATCAGGTTAGTCTGGCAGGACATTCCTTTATTGAAGCCATGCTGCCTTTCATCCTGCAGACCATTGGCCACCAGGTATTCCTCCAGCCTTATCAGTAATGTTTTCATTACCTTTCCTGCCACTGAGGTCAGACTAACAGGTGGTAGTTTCTGACCTCATCCTTTCTTCCTCCCTTGTGCAGTGGATGACAAGTATTTTCCTTAGTGAATTCAGTGCAGACCACCTGGTCATCCTTTCTTGGCTGATTCCCTTCAAAGAAGCATTATCCCACACCTGGCAGTGCCTATCTGTCCCAACTCCAGTCCCTATGGACTGTGAGCAAAGGTTTTGCATATCCCAGGGGTCTCCAGGGACCTTGCCTCATCCAACTTTGAGAGTGAGGGGACTGGATACCCCTTCTAGGTATAGACACCTGGTGTGCAACTGGCCCACGGATGTGGACACTGCAGAGTCTGGCCACTGAAGATGGATAGTGTTCTCTTTGACTCATATCATGCTCAACTTTGTCACTCATCCAGCACACCACACTGCCTACATCTGGCATCTGTGGTCAATGCTAGATCAGGTGCTGATCTTGCTGCCTGATATGAAGGCAACCAGATTGGTCACTGCCCTCTCTTCACAGGGCCTAGAGCTCACAAAGACCAGGCAAGGGTATCTTATAATGCCAATGAGGTAGCTTCAAGGCTAGTGGTGACAGTGATCTGCATTAGGTGGACAGTGTGGCTTAGTCTCTCAAGGTTGTCACCCTTGGTGTGGTGTAGGGTGCTGCCTCTGCTTTCCTGGAGACCCACCTTTTCTTCCACATGGCAAGGTGGAAACTGCAGGGTGACTTCTGTCTCCAAGGTGATGGGAGACTCCACCTTGCCCTGACCAGTCACAGGGCTAACTAGCCTGTAATGGGTCTCCATTCATGGTTTTCCCCCACTAGAGACTGAAAGAATCACATCCCTCAGGGTACTGCTGGGACCCCTTTGGGGGAGTGGCTCTGTACTCACCCAGACAGTGATGAATGGTGAAGACTGACACAGGCAAGATATGAAAATTATGTACCTCTCATAATTCTTGATCTTCTTGTATATCTTAACCATTCATCACTGGCACCTTCCCTTCTGGGCCTCAGTCCCTGGACAATGCTCCCTCCCTGCTTGCCCTCCTCCTCCTTGAGGCCAATTGTGGGCTGGGTCCTACTGGTACCTCTGGGTCCTCTGTTATCTTCCCCTAAGGGAGGGAGGGCAAGTTGGGCTACTTGCCATGGCCTTAGGAGTTCCCTGTAGTTCAGTCCCTTCTCAGCCAGGGTGGTCCTCCTGGATGTTGTCTGGTCCTGTGGTGGGGGATCTCCTCTAGCTGTAGTACAGAGGAGATGGAACACAATGACTCTCTTTTTTTCTCTCCTTATATAATTTTTCCTCCTCTACCCACTTTTGTTTGGGGGCGTAGGACTTGTCCTGGACAGGACTGCTCCCTGAACCCTGTGGGATCTCCATCTTGGGGCAACAGTAACTTGAGGGGCTCTTCTTTACCTATGAATAAAATGTCCTGTTGTACAAAGCTGAACAGTCATAGGACTGACTGATTGTACATCATGTATATTGCACCCACACATTATCTGCTACTCTTTTGTGTTTCAACTGTATCCTTGCACTTAGTTGTACCTAGCTGTACTCAGTTCTAGTTCCTATACTGTTCTTTGTTATTGTAAGTGTATTGTCTGTATTACCTATGTACCACCTTTATGGCCTGGGTCATGCCTGAAAACAGTCCTTTGGATCAGTGCACCTAGGAACATATGAACATAGGAAATTTGCCAGCAGAAACAAGCCACACAGTCCATCAAGTCTGCTTGAATGTGCAGCTAGCACACCTACCTTACAGCTGCCCCTCTCCTTCACAATAAACTCCTGTCTCATCCTGTCCCATTCCCTTTTGAAACCCCCACTGTCTTGAAGATACCAGCTCCAATGGCAGAGAGTTCCATTCCACCACAACCCTCTTGGTGAAAAAGTGTCTTCTTATTTCCCTCCTGTATCTACCCTCCTCCAATCTAAGACCATGACCTCTTGTGTCTCCCCCCCCACTTAACTTAAATATCCCTTCTGTTCCTGTCCTGTTAATCCCCTTTAAGTACTTGAAGGTCTCAGTCATATCACCCCGATCTCTTCTTTCCTACAGGGAGTACATATTCAAGTCACACAGCCTTTCCTCATATGGCCTTTCCCCCAGTCCCTGTATCATCTTAGTTACTGTGTGCTGTACCCCTTCCAGTTGTCTGATATCCTTCCCTAGATATGGGCACCAGTACTGCACACAGTACTCAAGGTGCAGTCTGGTCAGTGACCTGTAAAAAGGTAGGATCACCTACATGTTTCTGGATGAGAATCTTCTCCCAATACACCCTTGCATCATGTTGGCCTCTTCTACCGCATTCCTGCACTGCTCTGAGTTGTTCATTTTCCCATTTACAACTACCCCAGATCCGTTTCCTCCTCGGTGGTACCTAGCTGTATTCAACTCAGCTGATAGCTCCTCCCTGGGATCTTCACTCCAAAGTGCATCATCTTGCACTTTTTAGCATTGAACCCCAGCTGCCACTGTTCTGACCACTCCTCCAGTTTAATCAGGTTGTTCTGCAGTTTCTGCCATTCCTCTGTCACTCACCACCCCCCCAACTTGGTATCATCAGCAAAGAGGCTGATCTTATTCCTGATTCCATGTGAGATGTCTGCTATGAATATCCCAAACAACACCGGCCTCAGTACAGATCCTACAGCACCCTGCTTGTAACTGTCCTTGGACATGAGAGCTCCCACCAACCACTGCCCTCTGATGTATTCCCTGAAGCCAATGTTTGATCCAGTTAACCATCTTAGTCCCAACTACCACATACCTCAATCCCCCCAACCTCCCATGTGGCACTGAATCAAAGGCCTTATTGAAGTTCAAAAATATGACATCCACCACATGACTTTTGTCCAATTCCCTCAGTACCCAGTCATAGTACTCAACTAGATTAGTCTGACAGGACCTTCCTGAGACAAACCCATGCTGACGACTGTCCTGGAGTCCATTATCTTCCTGAAATGTCACCAGCATCTCCTACAGGATTGTCTCCATCAGCTTTCACATGATGGATGTCAGACGTACAGGTCTATAATTGCCTGGTTCATCCTTAAGGTCACTTTTATGGATGGGCACCACATTGGCCATCTTTCAGTCCTGTGGCATGCACCTTGTGTCCAGGGAGGTATTGAATAGTTATGCCAGTGGCCCTGCCAGTGCTTCTGCCAGTTCCCTCAGCACCCTGGGATGTATGCTGTCTGGTCCTGTTGCCTCATCCACCCTCAGAGTTCTCAGACCCTCTAATATCTGCCCACAGTGATTACACCATCTGAGACTCCTACCCCCTGCCCACCATCCCCACCCCCTGTGGAAAATGCTTGCCCTTCTCCATCATGAACATAGAACAGAAGTACTAATCTAGTACTTCTGCCTGTTCTGCTCCTTTCTCTGCACACCCCCATCCTTCTTGATCCACACTATCTGATCCTTGCAACTCCTTCTTTCCCTAATGTGTCAGAAGAAGTCCTTTTCCCCATCTTTGATTCCCTGAGCCAGTCTCAAATTCCTGGAGGCCTTGGCTGCTCTAACACCCTTAGTAACATCTCTGGACTTCCTCATGTACTCATCCCTATCTTCCCCCCTCCCAGAATTCTTGTATGTGTGGGATGCTGTTTTTTTTTTGCCCTCACCTTATTTAAAACTTCCCTAGTCATCCAGCTTGACTTCTTAGATCTTTTCTTCTTGCTCTGCAGTTTGGTACAGTTTTTAACAGCCTTCACAAGCCCCAAAGTAGTTTTTTTCCCCATTTCTGGTTTGCATCACAGTGAGACTGAATTCCTGCCAGGTACTCTCCTAAGATTTCACCTAACCTACTGAAGTCAGCCTTTCTGAAGTCAATTATCCTCATTTCTGTACACCTACCTCCCTACCCATGTTGAGCATGAACCACACAGATTGGTGGTCACTCCCTGCCAATGTGTTCACCTCTACACTGCCCTTACAACCTCCCTGGTAAACAAATATCTGCTGTGTGGAGTAATGGTAAGTGGTGCCAGATACACATGCAGGGACTCTTCCTTAGTCATTACATGCACGTCTTCACCAACATGCCCCAACCCTCATGGTATAGTCAGGGTCTTTGGTAGATTGGTGTGAATGATGGTGCCATGGCTGCCACCTCATTTAGTTAGTGGGAATGTCATGTAATGGCTAAGGAGGCATCTCAGCATGTGCATCTGGCATCACCCACCATAACTACACACAGAAGATTGGTGATATTTATTTATTGTTTGTTTGTTTGTTTACCAGATAGGTGCACAGATTAAGTGGACCATTTTCAGGCATGACCCAGGCCACAAAGATGGTAAATAGGTAATAAAGACAATACACTTACCTTAACAGAGAAAGGTACAGGAAATGGAATACATTGACTATACTGAGTATAGCTAGGCACAATTAAGTGCAAGAATAATGTTGAAACACAATACAGTAGCAACTAAAGTGTAGGTGCAATGTGCATGATATATAATCAGACTTATGATGACATTTTAGCATTGTACAATGGGACAGTTTAGTCTTTGCTACAGAAGAATTAGGACTTTCATCAAACGGTAGGACATGGCCCCCCACCCCACCTGGGCAGCAGCAGGATAGGGGTGTGGGTGCAGTAGAGGTATGGGTCAGTCTTACAGAAGCAGCACATTTAAAGCTATGTAAGTGTACAATATGCATTCTGAAACTAGTTAAAACTACATAGTACAGTTACAATGTAGGTATGCAGTAGTTACAGTGTAGTTAGTAACACTTAAAATTATCCTTCAGAAATCACTCCCTCATGTAGCAACTGCAGTATAGTATAATGGTTTAAAGCACTGCCCTCAAACCTGGAGAACTGTGTTTGAATCCCAGAGCCACACTTGCATACTGTGAGACCCTCAAAAAAATTACTAAAAATAAACATGTAATCTGACACTTTAAATGTCTTTATTATAAAAAAAATCATTAATTTACATAATTACTTATTGAATTTTAACAGTGTTGTAGTTGCTAAGGAAAGAGATGCTTCTGTGGCATTGTTGCCATAGTTAATGCCTAACTAACATACTTACAAAGTAAATACATAGAAACAGACATTTAAAATAAAGTGTAAGAAGAAGGTGTAACAGTGCTGTAGTTATTTTGGAATGTGCTGCTTCTGTGGCATTGTCTCCACAGTTAATGACTAACTAAGATGTGTTTCCAAATTAAGTATGCAAAAACGGACACCTGCAATAAAGCATATGAAAAATGGTGTAACTATTATACACTTACATTGAATGTCAATGCTGTAGTTCTGGTGTATGCTTTCTTTCAGAAATCAGTCCCTCGTGCACCTACTGCTTAAAAACATGCAGTCTAATATTCTTAATTGCTACACAACTACATTGGTTACTTATACAATAACAATTTTATATTATTTATTTGTTTATTAAACTCTAGGTTTACAAAGTAAAGATTAATACAGAGTCTCAAAAGACAAAATACTGTATTTCAAGTGGAGAGACAGCAAAAGGATAGTAAGGCCAGATGAGCAGCCAGTAGGGGTGAGGAGGGTGGGTGGGGGTCAGGAAGGAGTGAGCAGGCTCAAGGGCTATTGTCTGGGGGGGTTGGTATGAGAAGTGCAAGGTAGAGTGGACAGAAGTCTGAAGTGCTAAAAGATGGAAGGGTGTGGGTGAAGTAGGGGAGGAATGGAGAGAGAAGTAAGGTGAGATGGAGGAAAGTGGAGGACAAGTATAATTGGCCAGAGGGAGTTTAAGGCCACACAATGCCAGGTGTGAATGTAGAGGTTGACCAATTAGGAGAAGCAGTCACATTGGCTGGTAGTAGAGGTGAACTTGTAGTTGCCTTTTAAATGGGCTGAGCACAGTAGCTAAAAGGGATTTCTGGTTGAGTGAATTAAATCACTGGGGGGCTTTGTGGGTGAATGACCTCTGGCCCATAGTGGTGTGGCATCTGGGGACCTGGAAGGTTTGACTTAGCATACTTCAGGTTTGTTGGGTGCTGCAGTGAGCAGTCAGAAGCTTTTCAATCCCAGGTGGCATTAGCCCAAGAAGAACCTTTTTGGTTTAGAGGCAGGCCTGGTATTTGATCCTACTAATGAGAGGGAGCCACTCAGACTGGGCATACAAGTTACAAGTATGTGTTAGGTGGGCAGCAGCACCCATAAGAAGTCTGCATGCTTTCTTGAGTGCTACAGTTATCCTGCAGAGTGCTGTAGGAGAAGTGGAGTCATAGATGATGAGCCCAAAGTCAATGATGGAGGTGACAGAACTGTAGATAGCTGGTCTAAGGGTCTCTGTGGTCATACAGTGTTTGTGCCTGTGGAACAGGCCAAACCGTATGCTAGTGACCTTTGCAACACTGTCAATGTGCTGAGTATAGCAGAGGGAAAAGTCCAAAGTAACGCCAAGGTATTTGAACTGAGGAACCTGCTCCAGTGTAACCCCAGAATGGTAAGTGATGATGAAAGACAGAGAGTTATGTTTGCTCATTTCATTGCAGAAAGTCATAACTTTTGTCTTGCTGTAGTTCATGACAAGTTTGTGTGAGCTGAACCATTCCTCAATGCATTTGAAATCACACTGTACTTGCCCTTCTAGTTGCTTGGTGTCACAATGGCTAGAAAACAGGACTGCATCATCTATGTAGAGAAGTATTTTCTGATGGTGGATGCTAGGGAAGTAATTCAGGAAGAGACTAAAGAGTAGGGATCCAAGGATTGACCCCTGCAGTACTCCTGAGAGAATAGGTTTCTTATCAGAGGTGGCATCAGCAATCTTAACTTACTGGACCCTTTCCTCAAGGTCACTTGTAATACAGAGCAGGGCATCCTTGGTGTGCCCGATAGCTGACAGTTGCCTGAGTAGGAGTGGATGATTGATGGTATCAGATGCCTTCATAAGGTCAATGAATATTGCACCCACACAGTTTCCTTGGTCAAGGGTGGTGTGGATGAATCCCATAAATTCCAGTAGTGCAGTGGTAGGGTTGTACCCTTTTCTAGATCCATGTTGTTCAGGGCACTGGATAACATATTTTACCAGATATTCAGTTAGCTGGTCTGATACAATTCATTCCAGGGCTTTAGATAAGGAGGGGAGGATGAAGATTGGTCTGTAGTTGGTATGCAGTAACATATCACTGCTTTTGTGTACAAGTGTAAGGGTTGCCTGTTTCCAGAGAGATGAGAATTGGGCCAGCCTTAGGGAAAGGTTAAAGAACTTTGTCAGGGGTTCAAGGATTTCATCTAGGACAAGTGCAATCTGCTTCAAGTGAAGGGAGTTACCGCTGTGCGCTGAATTGTGGATGGCTTTGTGAATATATGTACGGGCTTAGTGCTCTGGGATCTCTTTGAAGTAGAATTTCAGGAGTGAGCAATCATTGACAACAGTGTCATGGTGAGTACTGGTGGAAGGGACATCAAAAAAGTCCAGTGGTAGTACACTGTCCAAGGTTGAAAACACATTGTTGAAAGTGTTGGTGATAGTACCAAGGTCAAGCATAGTATTTCTGTCAATGTTTAGAATAGTGGGTGCATTCCATATGGCATGTGTATATTCATTTCAAGCTGTTTCATATTCAATTATATCCCCAGGCATAGATGTGGATTGAGAACAGAGCCCAAGGTGGTACCTATGTTTGAGACGTGTTATGAGCTCAGGGATTATCCAAGGGTTGGACCCTCCTTTGACCTTAAACTTCTTCATGGATGCATACTGTTGCAGGCTACAGTAAAGCAGTTGATGAACACGTTCAGGGCTTGGTTGATATCATTGCCTGAGTCAAGTGTAGACCAATACAATCTGTGTAGATATTTTTTATTAGCTCTAGGTTCCCATGCTTCATCACCCTGGTGTAGATTACCTTAGGAGGGGGTTTAGCAAATGTATTGGCCCAGATACAGATAACGGGAGAGTGGTCACTTATGGCGTCAGGGAGCACCGAGACCTTGGAGATTCATTCTGTAAAATTTGACAGAATCTAGTCAATTAGTGAAAGTGACCCAGTCCTATAATTACATCTGGTGGGAGTGGAGACAAGTTGGGTGAGGTGCTGTTATGTGACAGCATCCTTGTATATGCTGGCCATAGGTGAAAGCAAAGTGATGTTGAAGTCACCCAGTATTATAATTTCCTCATTGTGATGAAGGCTCCTTAGGTACTCCATGTCCTTATTGAAGCCATGGGCCTGGTTCTCAGGGAGTAAGTATAGGGAGACTATAGTCAGCACCTTATTGTAAGCACCAAGAAGTACTTTGATGGCAAGGACCTGGGACGGCGATTCATGGTTTGAGAATGGAATAACATGCTCATTTAAGAAATCTCTCAGGTAGATGGCACAGCCTCCACTACATTTTAAAGTCCTGTCCAGCTTGAAGATATCATATCCAGGGATGGCAATTGCATTGTCAGGTATCTTATGGTTAAGCCATGTTTCAACAACAGATAGGATATCTGGGTCATGTTGCCACATCCAGGTTTGGAGGCTATCTAGTTTGCTGAGAAGGCTACAGACATTGATTGATGCCAGTGTGAGGGAGCCTACCCTTCTGTTCTGAGAGCATAAGGACAATCCAGGAGGACCCAAGTTGGGTTGGGCATTGCTCAAGATCAGGATTAACATTAGCAGGATTCTGAGGAGGTAGATTATTAGCATTTTTTGTGTGAGCAGTGTTGTGTGAGAACAGCAGACCAGTGAGGAAACTTTAAGAGATTAAGAGAGAAAGAGAAAGAGAGAGAGGGAGGGAGATCAACAACGGGGGTGGGAAGACAGATAGCTTTTTGCTCCAGAGATATCTAGTACTGGGAGCCAATGGGGCAGGCTGCAGTAGGGGATGTGTATTTAAAGGTGGCCTGGGGGGGAAGGAGGGCAAAAATGTCAGCAGCAGAAGCAGCAGCCGTGGAGGCCAGGGCTGTGCATAGGCCATACCTGATGCTTGTTTCCAGGGGGCCAGTGGCAGAAAGCTTCTTGGTGCTGACAGAAGCACAGAGTGGTGTCCAGGCATACAGGAGGTGAACCACAGATGGCAGTAGGTCACCCAAGGATGCCTGCTGAAAGAAGGACAGGACAGGACAGGGATTTATAGCACTCTGAAGTGGTAGGAGTGAAAATAAAATTAGTATACAGACAAAGAGCTGCAATTTACTAAAAGATGGCCAAATCAGAGGGTGGAATGCAGGAATAATTACTTACTGGCTTGTAACAATGCTGTAGTTATTAAGAAATGTGCTGCTTCTCTGGCAGTGACCCACACCTCTTCTGTACCCACACTCCTGGCCTGCTACAGCCCAGGTGGGTGGCTGGAAGTGGGGCTTGGCTGCATACTATGTGCTTTGCCACCAATCTGCTTTGTGGGGTGGTAAAGGATATACAGGTAGGGCTCCTTAATGGTGTGTAGTTATACAAATTGCATGATGTGGTAGTTACACATGCAACCACAACTGTCTCTCTTTTGGCACAAATTGATTTATGCTAGAAGTATAACTACACATGTAACAGCTGTGGCAACAGTAATTGGAGTGACTACCCATTCATGCAAATTGTGTAACTACATTAAACCACAGATGTGAAATTAGTTAACTACTACATTGTAGTTACATAGTAGTTACATTGTAGTTATACAGTAGTTTCAGTGTAGTCAAGGACACTTAAAATAAAGTGTAACTGAAGCAATAAATGGCTTTCTGTGACTAATTAAGTGCCAGTGCTGAAGACCAAGGGGTTTAATCCCTGCACAAAAGCCAGTTATTGTGAGTATACATAAACTAAATGACTATTATTACTATTATACCAGTATGAGTAACACAGATTTTTTTATCTAACTCCAAATGAAAAAACAAGCAGTGTTACAGGTTAAAATCTGCCTTTGAAAAGTAAAAGTCATGTCTTTGTACATGTTCATAACTGCCAGAGGTAATGCACATACTAAAATTCATGGCTTAGTTTTCAAACCTCAGTTTCTCCATGTAACAGCTATAACTATTCCTTAGGAAATGGATGAAAAATTAGAAAAAAACACAGTAATGTTACAAAGTGCATTTAGTTGGCTGCAGTTTGAAAATGAAAAACTTGTTTATATATGAGTTTTCCAGCACAAGCTCTGTTCCACATGGTGTGAGTGTCTTTGAAACGATTGCTAACCTACTGGAAACATGATTAAAATGCAGATAACCTACTGTATGCATGTATAAAATGTGGCTGTGGCAGTTTGTGGGATAATAATTGACACTTTTCTTGTTTTATGATTAGCTAAGAGTAGCTATCTGTGGTACAATCACGACAATTTAAAAACACACTCTTAATCTGCATATCTTTTCAGTTGCCTTTATGGCTGCAGTGGGCATAGCCCTGCAGATGTTTTGCTATCAGAAAATCATGGATATCTTCCTTGTGATCGTGGAACAGTGTAAAGTGTTAATATAGTTTCCTTCACTGGTAGCCTAATTATTACACTGTTTGTATGTGGCATAGGAGTTGGGTGGAGCTCTTTTTCTAGGGGTGTGACATGTTAATTAGTGTCATCTAGCATAAGAGTATCTTTGACCCACCCTGCAGTTTACTATATTTTTTTATTTGGGGGGGGCTCTGCTTGATTTCTTTGTTTCTTACAAAACCTCTACTGTGGAGCACCAGGGAGTCCAGATATGTAACCTGAGGGGCTGAGGACACTGTAAGGTCTCGTATGCAATTTGTGGCAATAAAAAGTCAATCACCACTTTTCTTCCTCTCATAGATGGCTGCTCCCCATAACCATAAAATATTGGCGAATTCAGACATGCAATTTGATGACAGCCCCTCAGCTTCCGCCTCTGCTGCAGCCTATATGTAGCAACACTACCTCCTGAAATGGTTAGAGCTAATTCCCTGACTCTAGTCTCAGATACTTGCTCTTCTGCATTCCACACTCCCAATACTTACAGGCAAAATTGTCTCTGGATACTTCCTGGGTGACAACTGTGGCCAAATCAGAGCTCTGCTTCAGCTCCTGTTCAGACACAGATTAATCCCTGCACAAAAGCCAGTTATTGTGATGTGTGCTACTGTACCTTCCTATAGCTTTAAATTACTTGGAGATAAACTGAGGAAATAAACACAATGACAAACTTAAAACATAGATATAGTGAATGAGGTAAAATAAATTGATGCTTGCAAATACTTGCATACAGTTTCTATAGAAAGAAAAAAAACTGTCTCATGCTGCTTTCTGGCATCTGTGTTGCTTGCTTGCAGCTTGTGTCATCTGGTTCATTCTGAGTTACAAAGGAGCCCCATCATGCAAAAGAAAAAAGGGAGTGAAGAAAAAGGCAATATGTAAAATGAAAAGCTCCACCTCCTAAAATGGATCAAGCTAATTTCCTAACTCCAGTATTCTGCAGTCTTTGCTCCAAACACTTACAGTCACAATTGTCTCTGAATACCTCCTGGGCAACTATTGTGGCCAAATCAGAGCTCTACTTCAGCTCATGTTCCAAAAACAGACAGGGGCATACTCACTGTAGGCTACTGTACCTTCATATAGCTTTAAACTACTTGGAGATACACTGAGGCAATAAAACAAAATGGTTAACTTAAAATTGATCTAGTGAATGAGGTAAATCATTGGGTGATACACTGGGGAAATAAAACAGAATGGCTAACTTAAAAATATGGATATAGTGAAAGAGGTAAAACAAGTTTACAGGTTGCTTGCAAATAAATTCGTACAGTTTCTATAGAAAAATAACACATCATTTTGCTTTTTGACATCTGAGCTGCTCGCTTGCAGCTTGTGTCATCTATTTCATTTTTAATATACAAAGGAGCCCTTTGGGTTTCTGCTTATTCTGTAATGGGTAAGTTATTTGAAAGAAGCACTGTAAAATATTCACTGACTGCAAAAGCATTTGATGGCTGCATAACAACAATGGGGCATGTAGTTAGAAAGGCAAATAAAGACATTTTCTCTGATAGCCATGTAGAGAATGTTTTCTTTTCTTCAGCTGCAGGTCTGTAGTGGCTGTTATCCAGCACACATTTGATTCCTTGCATAGCTGGCCACCTACCCCTAGCACACCTCAGACTCCTCACAAAGCTGGAAGCCTGACCAGAACCTCACTCACTAGTTGCATTTAACTAAGGCTAAACGTTCTCTTGCAGTGACTCAGCAACATTTTCTCCTCACCAGCCCCCTTTTTTCACTCCATGGCTGACTGCAGAGAGTGATTTTACTATGATGTGTGTCTTTGCACAAATTTTAATAGTTGGCAGGGGACAGGCTACAAAACCCCAAGTACAATCTGATAAAGCCAGTAAGCAAATACACAGAAAGACAAGAGTATAAAAAGGTATGTATATACAATGCAGTTACAACACAGACATATTACAAAATGGTGGTTAAAAACAAAACTTATGTATGTGAAATTGTGGACAAAACAAAACTTATGTGCTGCATTTCCCCCAAATGATGTAGGCATTTCTTATAAATGCTATGTGTCATATTTGTCATAGCTCTTACTTATCTTAGTTACACAGTGACCTATCAGAATGTGACAGCAGCTTGCTAAGGAGAAGAGTACATATATGGTTATAAAGTATATTGCATTTCTTTGTAACTGTCTGCTAAGATATTAATAGAATTTGAACCATATATCCTGTACTTGCTGAAGAGTAAGTATATCTTGTTAATGCTATAGTTTAAACTGTAATGCAATTTTTATGTTTTACGTATAGTAGGATAACAAAACCAGCTATTGTATGTGTTAAGCCTACGTGCATGTATGTCAATGGAGAATTTGCTAAAATCAAACTGTCATTAGTTATACAATGCTGCATTCTTGTGGGGATTGGCATTTATTAACAATGCATACTACAGGAAATGCAGAGGTAAATTCTCCAATTACAGAGCTAATATACCAACATTGCCTTGTTTTGAGACAGGATATACATTCTGTATTTGTTCAATTGTATATAAGCTTTATAAGTTCTGCCCAAAAACAGAATGGCTTTTTATTTTTGTAACTGAAGCTACAACCTTTATACCAGCTAAAATGTTGTATCCTGACCAAGTAAAGCTTCATGAAATCTCCTCTGTTCTCCATGTGGTCTATAAATATATATATCTAGGTTGTCTAATAGAGAGTATCAAGAGAGGGAGCCAGCCCCTCCTCGGATATCCCATTGGGGTCTCCCTGTTACACTGACAAAATGTGGCCTCCAGTCCAAATTAACAATTTTTCCTTTCTCAAACTCTCTGCATCATGAGCTACTGTTGTATAGCCTTTTTTCTCTTAAAAAAAATTGCTTATGCTTTGGTGTTACATTTATCATAGTCCCAGTCCCCTTTATGTTTCTGGATTTCCTGCTGCCACTCTATAATATTTTTGTTTAATTTATCATGTCATTTTAAATTCTTTTTATCGGTGCCTCCATCAGTCTGTCTGTGCAGACCCCCACAAGCCAGGTATTTAAACAAGCAGGGTACTCAATGTTATTGATCAAACTTCTTGATCAAAAGCGAATGTAGTTTTGTTTCTACTACTAAATCAAAGAGGAACCACAATTGCTATTTATTGTTATAAGAGCAGGTTGTGACTAAATTATCAACTTGGGGTCAATGAAGACAGACCTGCCAATTAGGTCATATGCTTAATGTGTGCCCCCCACTCCTTTATACCCTGCAGGTGCATGGACACCACCCTGCATCAATGCTAGGCACAGAGGATAAAAAATTCCAAAGGTCCATGGCTTGTTGAACAGGCAGCTGGTCTTGCACTTTAAATTTCTAGCAACTTGAATTGACATTGCAATTTTCTCATAATTTTATGCTAGCCAGCTTACAGAGGTGCTCCTTCACAAAGGCTGACTTCTCTCCTCTGTCAGAGTTGTTACATGTGTAGCAGGTGTGTGTGTGTGTGTGCTAGTGAATGAGATGAAACATTTATTCAGCATATAGGAGGAAAGAGTAATGTAAGAACAGAGGAAACTTCTTTGACATTAAGTGCAATCCATACTGGGAAAAGCCTGATGTTTATTTTAGGGAAGTGACTGTTGTTTTTTGCTAATTTTTTGCTGTTGTTATTGTTTCTTTTGCAGCTAATTGTTGCTTGCACTTAGTACCAGGTAGCTTTCTGGATTCATTTGGAAAGTTACCTGTTTGGGGGATTTTGTAGGTGTAGCTGAGTGTTTCTGTGGGGGTTTGCTGATATGACTGATTGCCTCTGGTGGTCAGGAGGGAATACTCAGGTTCAGCTCATTGCAGAACCTGCTTATTGCTGGTTTTCATTCTTTTATGCTTCTTATTTCACTTGGGAAACAGTTCTGTTTATCTTGTGTGTTTTCTTAAGCCATTAACTTTCTAGGACAGGAACTGTGTTTTGTCTAGCCCTGTAGCTGGGGGGAAGGGTGCTAGTTGTCTGGCCTGGCTCCTCAGCAGAGCTACTGCTAACTGCTACCCGGAGGTGGGGCTGAGTCAAAGTGGTATAGCTGTATACCTGTTGGAATCTTATAAGGGGCTAGGAGAAGAATGAAGCAGTTCATTTCAGGGAAGTGACTGTTGATTTTATTGCTGTTGTGATTATTTAATTTGCAGTTTATTTTTGCTTTCAATTGGTACTAGGTTGCTTTCTGGATTTATTTGGAAAGTTACCTGTTTGGGAGCTTTTGTAGGTACAGCTGAGTGTTTCTGTGGGGGTTTGCTTGTGTGGCTGTTTGGCCCATCCTCAGCAAATCATTTGTTTTATACTGTTAACCTGTGACACCATACGGTACCAGCTGATTGCATAGACACACTGTTAGCCATCTTATCTCAGTACACAACATAGGCACACACCACAGCCTGACATAAATCTACAGTTCTTGATACATTATACCACTAAAAAGTATTGACAGTACAGATGCTGGGCACTGGACATGGTATAGAATAAAAGAGAAACAGAGAATACAGAGCAATAAGGGACATTTTGTGCAAGGATAGAATAAGGAAGATGATGGGTGTTGTGCTTTGCAGCGGTTGTGGGGCAGCAGTGTTCAGAAAGACCTTCTGGACACTGCAGTGCTGCCCTATCTGCAGGCACCTTTCTGTATTGAGGGAGGAGGTATCTGGACTCGGAGCAGAGTTGGCGAGAATACAGGCAACCTTTCCCCCCAAATGGAGACTACCACATCCACCATCGCTCCTTCAAAGGTTGCTAAGAAGGAAGGAAGGAAGGATGGACTATGGAGGGCTCAGGGGGGATGCAGGAGGCAGATTGGAGGTACATCCCCCAGCTGGTTGCACTTCACAACTTGTATGCCATGCTGGCAGAGCATAGAGATTGCACAGCATCTCCAGAAGTGAACACCAGTGAACACCATGGGGGTTGAGGGGGTCATCCAGGATAGAACCCCAAGGGCAGATGCAAAGAGAAGACCAAGGAGGAGGAAGAAGCAAATCCTGGTTGGGGACTCCATTGTCCAGGGGATTGAGCTGGGGCCAGGTAGAAATGGTGAGAGGGAGATAATGTACCTACCTGGAGGCACAGTTCAGAAGGAGGGCAAATGAATCCTAAGGATTGCAAGGGTGGTAGCAAGGAGGGACATCATTATTCACTCAGGGACTAATGACCTCACTAGAGAGAAGGTAGATCAAGGAAGAATAATGGAAGAGTTCAGGGAGCTGGTGAGGAGTCTTGGGTGAGTAGTACACTGTCACCTTCTCAGAGTTGCTACCTGTCCATGGCAAGGGGGAAGGAAGGGATATCTGCATCACTGAATTCAACAAATGGCTGAAGAAATGGCGCAGAGAGGTGGAGTATGGCTTCATTGGGGACTGGAACCTCAACCGGAGGTATGAAGACTATATTCTCCAGATGGCCTGCATCTATCCAGTGGAGGCAAAGGTATCCTATCTGAGAAGTTTAAGTGCACCCTTATTGATCATTTAAACTTGTCAATGGGGAAAGCATAGACAGTTGAGGGGATTATCATAGCCCCCCCCCACCCACAGGACTTAACTGAAAGCAGTGAGGACCTAATAACTAGCATAATATCTAACAGTAAAACTACCATGGTTACAATGGGGGGGGAGAGAACAGAAGGTGCATTACTAATGCAGTGCAAGGCAAAGACAAGTAAACAAGGAACATTATGGGGTACACAGAGTATAGGGTCATGTGCACAAATGACCGCAGTCTGGGAAACAAAATATCAGACCTAACGGCACTGATGGCAGACACAAACCTAGACATTGTGGCTATTACGGAGATATGGTATGCCGGGAACCATGACTGGGATGCAGCCATAACAGGGCATACACTTTTTAGAAAGGATAGGGAAGGGAGGAGGGGTTGCTATGTATGTAAAAGAAGAGATTAATGCCATGGAGGCTCAGAGATCCAGAAAAGAAGCAGAGGCATTGTGGGTCACTCTGGATTCAGGGAACAAAACAGCCATTCATGCTGGAGTAGTTTACAGGCCTCCTGCATGAAGGCAGGATATAGATCTAGTATTAGTGGAAGCCATCCATAATATGGCAGTCAAAGAGGAAGTACTACTAATGGGTGACTTCAACATGCAGATTCAAATTGGAATAAGCAGACTGCAAGTACATCAAGGAATAGCGACCTCATGACTGCCATGTATGAGGGAAACCTAAGGCATCTGGTGGCTGAGCCCACTAGGGAGGGGACAGTACTGGACTTAGTGATGACAAACATGGACAGAATCATGGATGTTGAGGTGGGCAGTTCCCTTGCTACCAGTAACCACAGAATTGTGTGGTTTAGAGTCAACGCGTTGGCAGAAGAAAGCCATTCAAAGATTAAGATTGTACATTTCCAGAAGGCCAACTTCATAGAAATAGGGGAACAGCTCAAAATTGCCCTGGCAGCAGAAGATACGGTGGGAGGGGTAGAAGAACAGTGGCTAGGCTCAAGAGATCCATAGCAGGAGTGACAAGTTAATGTGTCAGATTGCTAAACAAAAGCAAAAAAAGAAGTGGCCACCGTGGTTCTCTGAGTCAGTAGCTAAGAAAGTGCAAGAAAAAAGTAAGGCATTCAGGAAATACAAAGGGACACAGAAAGAAGAAAACCAGCTGAATTATCTGGAGAAGCAGAGAGAAACTGGAAAAGCTGTCACAGGGGCTAAGGCAAGAATGGAGGAAGGAATAGCACAGGCTATTAAGAAGGGGGAAAACCTTCTATTATATTAGTGAGAGGAAGAAGATGAGAAATGGTATTGTTAGGCTAAAGAAGGAAGAGTGTGGGTGGGTGGAGGATGATCTTGAAAAAGCTGCGGTTACGGAACAAATATTTTTGCTCAGTATTTACCAAGGAAAAGGCAGGGCAGGGGTCAAAAATCCATGAGGAAAGATGTACAGAGGGAGAGGTGGACACCAGCCCATTTACGGTGGATAGAGTTATGGAGGAACTAGGAAAAGTAAAGACAGACAAGGCAATGGGCCAGACAGGATCCACCCTAGAGTGTTGAAGGAACTCAGAGAAGTCCTAGCAGGTCAACTGACAACCCTCTTTAATCAATCACTAGAGACAGGGGAGGTACCTGGGGACTGGAGGAGAGCATAGTTGGTCCCCCTGCACAAGACTGGAAGTAGGAAGGATGCAGGCAATTACAAACCTGTAGGCCTGACCTCAGTGGTGGGGAAGCTGATGGATTTCTTGCTTAAGGAGAGGATAGTGAAGTTCCTGGAGTCAAGCAGTGCAAAAGACCCAAGGCAGCTTAGATTAACTGAGGGTAAGTCCTATCATTAATCTTATCTATTTCTTTGAGTGAATGACCAGAGTGGTGGATCGGGGGGTGGTGGATGTGGCCTACCTGGATTTCAGTAAGGCCTTCAACACCATTCCTTGTAGAACGTTGCTTAACAAATTTGGGAATCTGAGTGTGGTCTTTAAAGTGGTAAAATGGGTTGGTAACTGGCTAAGAGGCAGGACCCAGAGGGTGGTAGTAAATGGTACAAAATCAGAAGAGGGGGTGGTGAACAGAAGGGTTCCACAGGGATTGGTGGTGCATCCAGTTCTATTCAATGTCTTCATAGGTGACATTACAGAGGGACTAGTGAGGAAAGTATGCCTGCTTGTAGATGACACCAAGATCTGTAACAGAGCTGACACATAGGAGGTGCTAGATAAAATGAGAGATGACCTAAGACTATTTGAGGAATGGTCAAGGGTTAGACAGTTGGGTTTCAAAGCTAAGAAATGCAAGATAATGCACCTGGGACACAGAAACCCAAAAGAGGAATACAGGATGGTGAGGCAGGTTCTAGCCACCTCAAGTCAGGACAGAGACCTGGGGGTTATCATATCTGATGACCTGAAGTCAGCCAAACAATGCAAAAAAGCAGTGGGGAAGGCAAACAGAATACTGGGGTACATAGGAAGGGGCATAACGAGTACGAAGAGTGAACTGGTGATGCCAATGTACTATACAGATCACTGGTGAGGCCTCATCTGGAATACTGTGTCCCGTTCTGAAGACTGCATCTCAGCAAGGACATAGAATGGAAGCAGTCCAGAGAAAAGCAACAAAAATGATACATGGACTGCTCCACAAGCCTTATAATGAAAGATTCAAGGAACTAAACATCTATTCACTGGAAGAGAGAAGGGAGAGAGGGGATAAAATAGAGACTTTCAAATACCTTAGAGTAATAAACAGGGTACAGGAGGGGAGAATATTTTAGAGACAAAAGTGCACAAGGATGAGGGGACATAACGTGAGGCTGGAGGACGGGAGGCTTGGGAGGCATTCTAGGAAGTATTTTTTCACAGACAGAGTAGTGGATCCATGGAACAGTCCACCAGTAGAGGTGGTGGAAGTGAAAGCAATACAGGGATTCTAAAGTGCAAGGAATAAGCATAAAAGCACAGCAGAGCTGGGGAAAGGCAGTCCAGATAAGAGTAGGGATTTCTGAACCAAGTAGGGAAATGGGCAGACTAGGTGGGCTACACGAGCCTTATCTGCTGACAGATTTTATGTTTCTATAAAGATAGAACTATGTGGATTTTTTAAACCCTGATTCTGCTGGAATTCTACAACATTTGGGATGGATCAGGTCTGCATATTATAGGATCATCATTAACCTGAAGCCGTTTTGTTATTCAGGAGCAAGCGGTCTCATTGTCACACATGTGCAAAAGAAGTAAGAAGTGCCCTAACAGCTTGCACTGAAATTAGCCTGTGGGAGAACTACATCCAGGCTGGTCTTGCTCCCAAACCCAACATCGTCTCCTTCATAGTTTTTCTCACAGGCTATGGTCAAGAAAAACTAAGACTTCATAAGTAGAGAATTAAGTGGGGTGAGAAAAACAAGCATTTGTCAATGCCGAATGTTTGCTTGCTGGCATTGGCAGTGGTAATGTAGAAGTTACAGAGCTGCGTAATAGGAATGGCAGTGAAGTACTGAACTGAAGCCAACCCCACCACCACCCTGCAGACAGTGACAGGCATTGGGGTGTGCATTTGGGTCATCAGGCATAACGGCCTCGCCATTTCACCACACCCCACCCTGCAGACACTGACAAGTGTCACGGTGTTCCTTGGTGTCTTTGGCCCTTATGCACCCATTTCATTAGGAAATGCGGTGAGATGGGTGCGATATAGGAGAATGGGGTGAACTTTGGGGCTGAAGAGTCCAAGGCATACCTCGATGCCTCTCACTGGCTGCAGGGTGTGGAATGGTATGAGCATTACAGGCAAGAATCCCAAGTCACACCCTGATGCCTGTCATTCTCTATAGGGTTGGCGTTATTATTGGAAACCCTAATACCTCAGGCATTGCTGGTATTTCACCCAAATTTTCAACATGTTTTTTGTGACCCCACCTCATGAACAGGGGAATATCAGTTTGTTAGCTGAAAGCTGCTTATGCCAGCTAGCGATACGGCATTTAGCACCACAGGTGCAAAAACATTCGAACAGGATGTAAAAAATGACAGCTGTACTGTTCATGGGGAGGTGTAAAAAATGGCAATGTTGCAAATCTGCAGTAAAAATATTTAAAAAAATGGTGAAGTCATGAGCGTACATAGAAACTGTGCAACGCACACCCGTAATATAATTAGGTTGGGGATATTTTCAGCAGATTGTCAACTCAGGTATTTTGGTGCCTCCGATCATGAACAGTGTCACTGTGATTTTCTTTGTCTGTGCCGAACAATGATTTCCCACAGCGACCATGCATCTCAGCGCTGAAAGTGTGAAAACACTTCAACCATGTTTGAAAATGACAGCTGTACTGTTCATAAGGAAGTGTGAAAAAATGCCACTGGTGAAAATCTGGACTGAAAATATTACAGTCATGAACTTATGAGGGTGCGTGGAAACTGCGCATTGCTCACTCGTAACAGTCATTTTATGGACTTTTGTCACCAAATTTTCAACATAGCCATTTTAAGACCTCTGCTCGTGAACAGTGTAACTGTGATTTTCTTAATCTGTCCTAAACATTGCTTTCGCACACCAACAGCACCATTGTGCGCTACATGTGCAAAAACACATTTTGGGTGACATATGAAAAATGGCAGCTGTACTGTTCATAAGGAAGTGTAATAAAATGGCAATGTTGAAAATCTGGAGTGACAATATTGAAAATTTGTGAACTTACGAGCGTGCATAGGAGCTGTGCAACGCACGCTCGTAAAACAGTCATTTTTAGGAATTTTTTCACTAAATTTTCAACATAGCCATTTTAACACCTGAGCTCATGAACAGTGTCACTGTGATTTTCTTAATTTGTCCCGTACATTGATCTCGCACACCGACTGCGCCATTGTGTGCTACATGGGCAGAAACACGCTTTGGGTGACATGTGAAAAATGACAGCTGTACTGCTCATAAGAAGGTGTGATAAAATGGCAATGTTGGAATCTGGAGTGAAAATATTGAAAATTCACGACCTCACAAGTGTGTAGAACTGCGCAATGCACCCTGTGAAACAGTCATTTTTAGGAATTTTTTCACTCAAATTTTCAACATAGCCATTTTAAGACCTCTGCTCATGAACAGTGCCACTGTGATTTTCTTAATTTGTCCCATACATTGATTTCGAACACCGACTGCGCCATTCTGCGCTACATGGGTGGAAACACATTTTGGGTGAGATGTGAAAAATGACAGCTGTACTACTCATAAGAAGGTGTGGTAAAATGGCAATGTTGTAAATCTGGAGTGAAAATATTGAAATTTCGCGAACTTACGAGCCTGCATAGGAACTGTGCAACGCACCTCGTAAAACAGTCATGTTTTGGAATTTAGGCAGCAAATTTTCAACATGGGGCTTTTGGGACCCCTTCTCATTAATGATGTCACTGTCATGGCAGTATTTGGGCCCAAAGGGTGATTTCGCAGTCACTGCGCAGTCACTGCGTGAAATCACCCTTCGGGCCCGAATAACGCCATGACAGTGACATAATTCATGAGAAGGGGTCCCAAAAACCCCATGTTGAAAATTTGGTGCAAAAATTCCCAAAAATGCCTGAGATATGCAATAAAGTTGAAACCCCCCTATTTAACCCATTATACAGCTTACCGGCATTTCTCAGTTCGCGGTCGGCTTTGAAGAGTGCAGACGTGTTCCGGTCCACCGAAGATCGTCGGCGCCAGAGTCGGAGGTAAGTATGAGGTAGGGGGTGTGGGAGGCTGGTGCACAGTGGGTGGGTGCGGGTTGTGGGAGGGTTTGAGAGCACGCAGGACAGTTTATTTTACAGGTTTAAAAACATAAAAAGATGTGTGGGGCGTTTGCCATGCTGGGGTGGGCTCCCAGCATGGCACACATCACATGGGGTGTTCAGCTGATGGGGATTGGGCACCCCGCCGGCAAAATAAAAAAAAACAAATGTGGTCGCTTAAGCACGCTGGGGTGGGCTCCCAGCGTGGCACAAGGACTTGGGGAGGCGTTCAGCCGACGGAAGATTGGGCACCCCACCGGCCAAAGGACGACAGTGCTTGCCACGCTGGGGTGGGCTCCCAATGTGGCACCTACAACTGAGGGGGTTGGGGACGCAGCTCAGCCAACTGGGATTGGGCACCCCGTCGGCTAGCTATACAGTAAAGGCACACACATCTGTCTGTCTGCGTGGGGGGGGCTAAGTAAGCCGATATCTTATTGGTGCTCACCAAGCGAAGCTACCCCTTTCAATCAGAGTAGCCACTGCATTTTGAAGCGTGTCATAGACAGCTCCAAAATGCATTGGCTTACAGGGGCCGCGCCTGCCAGCCCACTGACTGAATTGGAGGAGGAGGTGACACACCTTCGAAATCTCCGATGAAGGCACGATGTTTCTTGCACATGCGTGCAAGCAAACATAAAAATGGACTCAAATTAGTGTGACTCAACCTTTTCTATGGGCTTTTGTTCAAAATGTATTTTACTTATTGGACTTTTGGAATTACAAAGGCTCCACATCAGAGACACAACAACATACCTGGTTACAACAATATTCAGGTTACATGGGACATAATACAAGGGAATGTAAAACACAGGAAGAGGAACAAAAATGCTAAGTGCAATGAACATAGGAGCACAAAATATAGTACCATAGGTACAGGTGCAATGACAGACACTAGAAAAAAGTAAGAAAGATATCACAGGTGGCAGTAGATGGGGTGGAGGGTTGTAAATGCAGGGGAAGGAGATAGGTGAGGGTGCAGGTCCAGTAGACATTGTGTTTTTTGAGGGGTGGGTAAGACCAAGGGAAGTGGATGGGCAGACTATGAGCAGTCAGAAATTACCTTGTCTTAGCTAGGTTGAGCACTGTTGGACTGAAGAGAGCAGTCAGAATGCATTTGGATGGAGGAAGCTAAGACCAATCAGAGTGGCCACAGACCAGGAGATGTCACTGAAGTGAGAATTTGAATGGGCCAAGTTTCTGTATGGAGGACATTTCAAGGGACAGGTTATTTAGCCAGTATGGGGCCCTGTACATGAAGGCCGTCTGCCCCATGTAGGTCCTGGAAAAAGGGATCTGGAAAGCAGTGTTTGTGGAGCTTCTGGTAGCCCGGGGGTTGGGGGATTAGAGAAGGCTTTAATAGATGGAGGGTGGCAGAAAGGGAGAGACCGGTGGATATCTTTTTGGCTAGGAGGCATGTCTGGTAGGTGAGCCTACCCACAATGTTTGCTGAAATAAATCACAAGGGTGAGTGAGCCTGTCACCATCAACCACAAGGTGACAGGCTTTGTTCAGGGCAACTTTAATGTAAGTTAATGTGGTATCAACTGCTGAGCCATGGATAACTATGGCATAGTCCACTATGGACAGAATAGAGCAGGTAACGGCGAGGCAGAGGGCTTTGGGAGTTAGGTAGTTCCGGTGATGGTAGAGAAGGCTAATCCTGGAATTTACCACCTTGCAGACCAGGTTGATATGTTCATGATAAGAGAGGGTGGAGTCGAGGGTGATTCCAAGATATTTGAAACTTTGAACTTGTTCCAAGGGTTGTTGCTAACTATTCAGAATATGTAGTAGCTGGCCTTTGTATTTGTTATGAGTGTTGGCAAACAGCATGACTTTAGTTTTTTTAAGCAGGTTGATTCATACAAATACCTTGGTGTTTGGTTAGATCCATGCCTAGGTTGGGATATTTATATTGACTCCCTTATAAAAAATACAAACAGGAAGCTGGGCGCCCTATACAAGTATAAAAAGTTCATGACCATAGAGGCTCAACTGAGTGTGGTAAACTCCCTTCTACTCCCAGTGATTGATTATGGTGATTTGCTTTATGGAAGGGCTATTGGAAAACATATAGGTAGAGTGGATTTAGTTTTATGTAGGTTAGCTTGTTTTGTATTGAATGCCCCCCCATAGAACCCATAGGTGTATACTTTTTAGGAAATTAAATTGGCTCAGACCCGTAGTGAGAACAGATTTACATTTTTTACAATTTATGATTAAGGTTTGGTATAGGGAAGTACCTAATTATATTATTAATATAATTTGCTATAATCTAACAATAATAACTTGTTTTTTTTCTCTTTTAGATATTTCCTGAAGAAGACCTAAGGTCGAAACATAGATTTTTAACTCTATTTTCTATTTTCAGTGTGCATTTAATATAACCATTTTGTTTTGCTTTTAGACCACATGCTGACGCTGCGCCTTGTCTTTGTTTTTTTACTAATTATATTATTGACCTTTTCGAGGTTAGGAAAATAAAGGAAAGTTTGGGAGCCTCTGCTGGAACCCAGTTTGTCTCAATTAAATGTAATTTGAATATTGGAAGATCATCTGTACCTGCTAGAGAAATTAGTTTATGGAATAAATCCCCCTCAGACTTGAGAAGTAATAGAACCAGATATAATAAAAGCGAACTAAGGAATTGGTGTATATCTGTTTTACACAATACCACAACATGTAATAATTGTTAGTGTTTTCAAAGTACGTATTGTGTAATGAGAGTGATTGTTTTTATTTTAATTTTCTTTTTTCTTCTTCTTTTGTTTTCCTTTCCTTATTTGTTATTGTAGTGTTAATTGTTTTAATTTATATGTGGTCCTCTAGTGATTGATGTTATGCTTATTTGATGTGGAACCTTATTTTATTACAATATGGAACTTCATTGAAAATGAGCTCCGCTTAATTCAATGTATCCATTTATTCACATTTGAATAAAAAAATGATTTACTACTTATTACTACTTACAGTTTACTGTGAGTTTGTGTTGAGCGAACCATGATTCAGTCTCAGAGAAGAACCGTTGGAGATTGCATTCAAGAGGGGAAGGGTCAGGGTGACTGGAAAAGACAACCGCATTGTCTGCATAGAGTAGCAACTGAATAGAGCAGACAAGGGTGAGGATGTTAAGGAATAGACCGAAAAGGAGAGGGGCCAGGATAGAGCCTTGGGGATCTCCAGAATGAACCGTGAGGGTGAAGGTGAGGGTGTCTTGAATCTTTACCCACTGGGATCTACCACAAAGGTAGTTAGCAAACCAGAAAGGGCTTCATGGGACAAGCCTAATGAAGACAGGAAGTCTATGAGAATAGAGTGATTTACAGTGTCAAATGCTTTGGTTAGATCTATGTACACAGACCCAACATGGTAGCCATGATCGAGGGCTTTATGTATGTAATCAGTATATTCCAGAATGGCTGTGGTGGTGCTGTGACCCTTCCAGAATCTGTGCAGTTGTTGACACAGTATGTTGTGTTTTGAAAGATAGTCAGAGTTGGTCATAGACTATCCTCTCAGGGGCTTTGGAGATGGGAAGAAGGATAGAGATGGGGGTGGCAGTTACTAGGCAGGATTCTGTCTCCAGCCTTGAGAGTTGAGGTAGCCACAGTCATCTTCTACTGAGAGGGGAATTGATCTAGGCAGAGGGAGAGGTTAATGAGCTTGGTAAGGGGGCAGAGGACTACATCAAGGGCTAAATGCAGTAGTTTTAGGTCAAGAGAGTCACCACTGATCGGGATTTACTCAAGACCCAGGTTAGGTACCTTTTTACTTTGCAAGGATAGACAATCCAGAAGGGAAGACAGGGATGCCTGTTGGGGACGATAGAGGTCTTATTGAAAGTGTCTGGGGAAGAACACCACTGAGATCCAAGAATGTGGTATTAATGATATCAATGATCAGCTGAGGATCCTGGGTGGTGACTCCATTGCTGTTAAGTAGAGGGGGGGGGTGGGTTTACCCATGAAATCTTTAATGCTGTCCCAAAAATTTCTCCCTTGTCCCCAGGTGGAGGAGAGACAGTCTTGGAAGTGGGCTGCTTTTGCATGACAGATTTCCTGGGTACAAATGTTTCTAGCCATCCTATAATTCTGCCTATCAGCAGGGAGGCCTGATGCCAATGCCTTGTGCCACAAATTGTCACGAAAGGACATAAGTTCCAGGAGTGCTGGGGAAATCCAGGGAGTGACCAGGACCTTTGTTTGTGCATTAGTATAAGGGCAAAGAGGTCACATGCTGATTTAAATGCAGAAATGAAGAACATTAAGGCATTGTCAACGCTGGTGGCTGAGTCAGTAGGGGATCAATCACAATTTAAGAGGAAGTCCCTGAAATGCTTTCAAGTGGCCTTTTTTGAGAGATCAATGGTAAGGTAACTTGGGACATGATTTGAGTGTATGGTTAGACCATGTGCAGAGGATTGGAGAGTGGTCACTGACAGCATCTGGTAAAACCATGATGTTCATGTGTCTCTCTAGTAGGTTAGAGAACATTAGGTCAATCATGGTACTGGTGCCAGATCTGTAGTTGGTTCTGGAGGGAGAGGACACGACCTGGACTAGATTAATGGCAAATGTGGCATCTTTGTGGGATGCAGCAGAATGGTCAGACCAGTTTATATTTAAGTCACGCAGGATGTAGACCTCAGCATTGTTGGGCAACTGAGATACATAATCAAGAATTGATTGAAAGCCAAGTTTAGGGTTGTGGGGAGGCATGTAGGTGGACAGGACTGTTACGGACTTACCCTGGTTACCTAAAGATACTTGATAGCTAGAACCTGTGCATCATTATCTATAACAGTGGTAGCAAGGGAGTATCCTTGGAGGGAGTCACGAAGGTAGATGGTGCAGCCACTACCCCTCTTTCACAACCTATCTTGTCTAAACAGCACATATCCATTTAGGGCAACTGACGAGTCAGGGATTTTGGGAGTGAGCCAAGTTTCGACCACTGCAAGGAGGTCAGATTTGTGCTGGGTTGCCCAAATTTGAAGGAGGTCAAGTTTCTGCATAAGACCACAGTTATTTACCGAAGCTAGTATTAGACCATGAATGTGGTGGCTGGGGAGGTTGCAGGTGACTAGGGCCAGGGTGAGGGTGCACATTGCCAGAGAGGAGGAGAAGAAAGTGGCGGCCTATAGAGTACACATTTTAGCAATTTTAAGTTAGTTACGTGCTGACTATTGGAAGGCTTGGATGCTTGGCAAGGTATTGGCAGGAATAGGATATGCAATAGTAAGAAAGAAGAGTGAGGATTGGAGCGGAAGCAGATCCCAACAGCAGGCTGTGGAATTAGAGCGCATGGTGTGAAGGCACACTACTAGTGGCACCAGACAATTCTTGCTTGTTGATATCAGGCTGGTGTGCAAGGGGTGGTGAGGTGGAGGGGGAAGGAAGAGATGGGTAGGTAGTATAAGGAATAGAGTAAGGGACAATAACCTATACAGAGACTCCATAGCATCTATTTGGGCGGTGGTGTGGGGGGGGTTGAGTAGGTTTGGACTGTTACAAAGATGAGAATTAAGGGAGTTAAGTACTGTAGGCCAGGAAGACAGGTTAAAGAGAGTTAGGCATGATAGCACAGTGGTAGGGATGCTGCCTATCGTGTAGAAGGTCAATGGTTTAAAGAGGACCGTCATCAGTTCTTTTGACTTTCATGCATAAATTACCCCTTCTTGAATTGATTCTGGAATTGTATTTCATTACTGTTTGCTGCAGTTAGTTTTTGCATTCTGAGCTGCTAAAAATGCAGGGTATACGACAGCTTCAATAGCAAGCCTGGTGTGGCTGTGGGCCTAGGGTTGTACTGCTGACATCACTGTAGGGCAGAGTCAATTTCACAAAAAAAAACATACTGACAAGGCATTTGGATTTTAGCAAAATGCATTACTAGCAGGGTGCCTTGAGGAAGAGGAAACAGTATGTACACTGACTACTGTTAGGTTTCCCTTGCAACATTGTTGCAACTGCATCATACTGCACAGTGTGAGTCACTCCTATGCCCTATAGTGATGTCATCAGGAACTAGCAGCCCAGCTGCTGAACAGCAAAGGTAAATCAAATCAAATCAAATCATCTTTATTTTTATAGTGCCTTTCAAAACTAAGGCACTGTACATAAAAACCATATACATAAAAATAAAATTCTAAAACAGACATTAAAACAAATAATACGTAGCTAGAAAGCTAAACGAAATAAATATGTCAGTAAGTGCAGCAGGACTCAAAAACAAATCCAAATTATGGAAGGCAGAGTAAACCTAGTCCAAAAATAACAAGTGCACACACCTTTTCAGGTCTAGTACTGCATATAATGACTATAAGCTGTACATTTTTGGATCATCGTGAAAGTTCCTCTTTAATCCCTAGGGCAGGAGGAAAAGATATAAGGATAAAATCATAGCAAAAATAGGGTTGCTCAGCTAGGGGAGGCAGGGGAGAAGAGCAGACTTAGGCAAGAATTGTACACGACAGACAGTGAGAGAGGGGAAATGAGTGAGTTATGGACTGACTCCTGGTGATCAAATTGTATAACCTGCAAATGGGGAAGTGCAGACTTAGTTTATGGTACATGTTTGACCCCAACCTCTCCTATACAGCTCACATTGACAGCGTGGCTAAAGCTGCCAACACACGTCTTGGATTACTCTACAAGCACAGGCAGCACCTCACCCCAGAGGCCCTGAAGATTGCCATCCAGAGCTCTGGTGTCAATGATTGATTATGACCTCAATATATAGCGCTACCACGACGTCCGCCCTCTGATGAATAACAACTGCACTTAACAAAGCATGCCGACTCACAACTGGTGCCCACCGCCTCTCCCACACCTGTGCCCTTTATGAACAATCCAGATGGCTACAACTCTCCAACCATATAAAGTATCTCACATGTGCTATGGCGGGAAAAATCAACCTTGGCTTCACATCACCTGGTGTTACTGCCTTGTTGCATCAAAACACCAACTGACAGAACACCAGGAGCTCGACAGCCAAGATTCTGCAAGTTCCTCGCTGTCGAATTACGCAGGGCCAATGCTCCTTCACCTATAAGGCTCCTCTATGGATGAATGGTCTCAGCCACACGATCTCCTCTGCCTCAACACTAGGTCTGTTCAAAACCAGGCTCGGGCCCATCTCATTGCCTCTAGCTCCTCTGACTGCCTCTCCTAGCTAATGACCTACATAGCTTTAATCCTAGCTTATGTACTGCTTAACCCCAGGCCCCACCAGTCCCCCTCCTCCCCCCCAGCTCCTGAGGTGCCACTTCAAATCTCAGGTCTTCATACCACCTCATTAGTCTTACCTTTCCCCATTATAGCACTTATTATCCCCCTCCCTCAACCTGCCCTCTTTTTCTCTTCTATCACTCCATCCCATTTATTTTTCGACAAATGCCTCCAGCTCCATCTTCATCCTCCCCCTCTCCTCTCATCCCTGTTTCTCTGCCACCCCCAGGCACCTGTCCCTACCCATTCCTTGTGGGCACATGCGTTGTAGCTGTGTTCACCATTTTACTATAGCTACCTCTGTTAACTACCTACACTTCTCCTCCTCCTCCTCCTCTACACCTTACTCTTCCTATAAACCCCCTTTCAATAGCACTATTGTACATGAATTGTTTACTGTTATTTCACTGTTGCTTCCTTGTTTGTTATTTCTGATGTGAAACCTTTGTAAAAGAGCCTTGGCTCAAAGGTACTTGTAATCCTAGAATAAATAAATAAAAATAAACATGGTAGTCACATGATGTGTCATGTGACAGGTACATGCCTATAAAGCTAGGGATGTCCTTGCGTGGGTGGGTGGATGGGAGGGTGGTCCAGTCGACATGCTAACACCCAACATAGTCAACAGAAAGCAGGAGAGAATGTTGTGCAGGTCCTCTGACCTCCATTCCTGCTGCGAGGGTTCTGGGCTATGCTCCACTCCATTATAGCATGGAGTTGGAATGCGGGTGGGTTTCTCAGAGCCTGGGGGAACAGCAAAAGAGATGGTAAAGGGCAGGCAAATTAACAAAGGACAGGGGCAAGTACACACTACACATGCATGACTAGCCCAAACCTGGAACACTGTGTGGAACAAGGAAAGCTCACCAGCAGAAACAGTAAATCTGAATTAGCCACAGCCCAAATTACAGCAAAGCACAGTCTGTAATACAGGCAGTAGGTAGCATTAAGTAAGGCTCTAAAAACATTCACATGCACTCTGCCAATAGGATATAATTAAAGCACTTACACATTCAGAGGCTTACTCTGGCAGAGTGCGAATAGCTAGGAAAATAAAATTTTGGCCCCAACACCCCACATAGGCAACAGACAGCAGGAGAGAATGTTGTGCAGGTTCTCCAACCTCTGTACCTGCTATGAGTGTTCCCAGCTGTGCTCCACTCCAATGTAGCGTGGAGCAGGAATGGGGGTGGAATTTTTATAGCCTGCTGCAAGGGCTCCTGGCTGTCCTCCACTCTGATGTAGCATGGAACAGGAATGGGGGTGGGCTTTTCAGAGCCTGCTGAGAGGTCTCCTGGCTGTGCTCCACTCTAGTGGGGAAGGAATATATCTGGGTTTTTCAGAGCCTGCTGTGAGGGCTTCCCACTGTGCTCCATTCCAATGTAGTGTGGAGCAGGATTGGGGTGGGTTTTTCAAAGCCTGCTGCAAGGGCCTCTTCCTGTTTCATAAGTGCTGGACTTCTGCTTCCCAAAAGATTTTCACTACTTGTAGGCACCAGCTCCACAGTCCCCAAAATGGTCTGGTTCACTCAGGGGTCCTGTCACCTCCAGCTCCATCACAAAAGGGCAGGACTGTATAGAGAAGTTTATAAAGATAGAGCTACAGTATGTGGATTTTTACAATTATGATTCTGCTGGAATTCTACAAAATGTTAGCATAGATCAGGCCTGCATAGAGGATCATCGTTAATATGAAGGAATTTTGTCGTTATTCAGGAGCAAACTGTTTCATTGTCATTAGAGTAAATTTCACTGGCGAAATTCTGGAGAAATTGTCAATTTTGCCATGCAAAACATTTTGCGTAACGGGGCCCTTACGGCAAAATTTTGCCAGTAAATTTCAGCAAAATTTTGCTGTCCATTTCACCTTTCATTGGCACATTTCTCCACATGTTAGTATCAGGTGAAACTGGGAAAAAATGCTTATCACATGACTTTCTGTCTAGCAGACCGCTGGTCACATGGGTGACTGTACGTAGGCAGGAAGCCAGACTAAATGTACTTCCTTTAGAGATGTTTCTGCCTAACAGTAGGAAGTAGACTAGAGAAGGAGAGCAAAAAGTTTGATTTATAAAAAATAGTGCTTGTGTGTGTGTGTTTGCTGTTTATCTGTTCCTCATTAGTTTAAAAAGTAAATATTTTCTGTTAGTGTTTTTTCTGCATTGTTATATTTATCTATCTTTATAGTGTGTGTTTGTGTGTATGTGTGATTCACCATCCCCCAGTCCCTCCCAGTATCTTTTTTTCATTTTGTTTTTTTGCTTTTCTTTAGTTTTATAGTAAATATAAATGTTCTTTTTCCTGGAGAGAGAGACTGGTAGTGCACCACCAGCAGCAAGGAGGATCTGCAGTCCACTTTAACAAGTGGGCATTTTCCAAGCACCCCTGCACAAGAAAGATGTTCCCATGGCCCCCCAGCAGCAGCAGTCCCCCTCCCACTGCCAGCAGCAGCAGGAGCACCTTGCACCCCACCCCAGCAGCAGGAGCCCATCGCACCCCCCAAAAACATGTGCAGCCTGTGCCTGCCCACCCTCAGCAAGAGTAGCAGCAGCAGGTCTTAGAAGAGGTGGCCACTACAGATGCAGCAGAGAGATCATCTCATGAGCCCCCCCCAAGGTCTCTCCATCTCCAGTTTGGATGTTTTTTTCCACAAAGTTTGGAGATGGCAGTATTGTGATCTGCAACCTTTGTGGCAAAGATGTGCAGTGTGGAAAATGAGGATGCCACTTTGGAATGGGTGAACAGTGGAGCCACCTGTGGTACCACCATGCCAAAGAGTGGCTTTCCAAGCTGCAAGAAACTGCAGCAGCAGGAGGCAGCAATGGGTCCAAGCATCAGGGCATTCAGAGTCCCAGGGACACCACAGTATCAGCAGCAGGAGGAGTGATGAGACACCCCACACCTGCTGGTGCAAGTGTGCTTCATCTGTTCCTGGTTTGGCATCACAGCCTGCAGCAGCTCCTCCAGGACCAGGTAACATCAGGATGGAGGATCTTGAGGCTGTGAGCCAAGATGTGGTGGCAGTAACATAGAAACATAGACTTTGACGGCAGATAAGAACCACTTGGCCCACCCAGTCTGCTCATTTCCCTACCTATTGGATAAGATGCAGATTCTAGTTAACCAACTGCCTACTTCCTGCAACCCCCCACTATAATTGCCTTATGTCTGTCCCATGCATGTTTGAATTCCTCCACTGTTTTAGACCCCATAACCTCTCCAGGAAGGCAGTTCCAAGCGTCCACCACTTTCTCTGTGAAAAAGAATTTCCTCACATTACCACTGAGCAATCCCCCCCTCTAACTTTAAATTGTGCCCCCTTGTTCTTACTCTTAGAAACATAGAATTTGATGGCACATAAGAACCGCTTGGCCCACCCAGTCTGCCCATTTCCCTACCTACTGGATAAGCTGCAGATCCTAGTTAACCAGCAGCCTACTTCTTCCTACCCTCACCCCCTAGAATTGCCTCATGACTGTCCCATGCATGCTTGAATTCCACCACTGATTTTGACTCCACAACCTCCTCCAGAAGGCCATTCCATGCATCCATAACCCTCCGTGTGAAAAAATACTTCCTTAAATTACCTCTGAGCCGGCCCGCCCTCTATCTTCAAATTGTGCCCTCTTGTTCTTGCACACCTCTTTTTTTTGAAAGATGCTACCCTCTTGGACTTTGTTGATTCCCTTGAGGTACTTGAACTTTTCTATCATGTCCTCCCTCTCCCTCCTTTCCTCAAGGCTATACATATTAAGCTCCTTTCGTCTCTCTTCATATGTCTTCCGGTGCAGGCCCTGCACCATTTTAGTTGCCCTCCTCTGGACAGCTTCCATCCTGTCTATGTCTTTGCGGAGATTGGGTCTCCAGAACTGCACACAGTACTCCAGATGGGGTCTCACCAGCTGTCTGTAAAGAGGGATAATAACTTCCTGTTTTCTACTGGTGATGCCTCTCCCTATGCATCCCAGTATCCCTCCAGCCCTCCTTGCTGCCCTCTCACATTGCTTGCCCACCTTTAGTTCATCTGATATGATTAACCCCAGGTCCCTTTCCATTTTTGTTGTTGTTAGTATCTCTCCCCCCACTGTGTACTCTTCCCTTGGGTTTTTGTTTCCCAGGTGCATTACCTTGCACTTCTTAGCATTGAATCTAAGCTGCCATACATTTGACCATTCCTCTAACCTTGCCAAGTCCCTTCTCATCCTTTCCAACCCACCCTGTGCATCAACTCTGTTGCAGATCTTTGTGTCATCTGCAAAGAGACATACTTTTCCTTCCAGTCCCTCTGCAATGTCACTTATAAAGACATTAAAGAGGACCAGTCCTAATACTGAACCCTTCAGTACCCCACTAGTAACCCCCCTTTCTTCAGAGTGGACTCCATTTATTATTACTGTGTCCTATTCTCTAGCCAATTCTTTACCCAGGCTGTCATCTTGGGACCCACTCCCAGGCTGGCTAGCTTGTATATTAATCTTTTGTGTGGGACTGTGTCAAATGCCTTGCTAAAGTCTAGGTAGGCCATGTCCACAGCCCCTCCCTGATCTACTACTTTGGTCACCCAGTCAAAGAAATCTATCAGATTTGTCTGGCATAACCTTCCTGCTGTGAATCCATACTGCTTTGGGTCCTGTGCCCCTCTGGCATCTAGATACTCGACAATTCTTTCCTTCAGAAGTGATTCCATCATTTTCCCTACCACTAAGGTTAAATTAACAGGTCTGTAGTTTCCTGCTTCTGCCTTGATTCCACTTTTGTGAATGGGAATCACATCTGCCCTCCTCCAGTCCTCGGGTACCACCCCATCCTCCCATGATTTGTTAAACACGGTAGTCAGTGGTGTCACTAATTTTACCCTTAGTTCTTTTAGAATTCTGGGATGAATCACATCAGGCCCCATTGCTTTGTCCACCTTCAGTTTTAAGAGTTCTTTCAGAACCCTTTCTTCTGTAAAAGGGCTGGTATCAACTTCTGTATCCAGAGTGTTTCTACTGTTTGTTTTAGATACCTCCCCCTCTTCATTTGTAAATACTGAGCAAAAATATTTGTTTAGTACCTCTGCCTTTTCACAGTCACCCTCTGCCCCCCCCTTATTAAGCCTCACTATCCCTCCCTTGGTCTTCCTTCACTCTCTGATGTACCTATAAAAGGTTTTGTCCCCCTTCTTAACTGAGCTGGCTATCTTTTCTTCAGTTTGGGCCTTTGCTGTTCTGACTGCCTTCCTAGCTTCTTTTTGCTTTAACTGATACAGTTCTCTGTCCTGCTCCTTCTGTGATTCCTTGTACTTCCTGAATGCTTTCTTTTTCTCTTGAACCTTCACTGCCACTTCCTTTGAGAACCGTAGTGGTTTCTTACCTCGTTTCATTTTTGTTTATTTGCTTCACACAAAGGCTTGTTACCTCTGTGATTGCAGTTTTTATTATTCCTCATTGTTCTTCCACCCCTCCTTCCTGCCCATTTGCTAGTGCATTCCTTAGGCACTCACCCATTTTGGCAAAGTCAGCCCCTCCTAAAGTCCAGTACCTTTGCCTTTGTATGGTTTGACTCTATTGCTGTGTTTATTGTGAACCATACTGTTCGATGGTCGCTAGTTCCCAGATGGCTACCCACTTCTACATCTGTGATTCTCTCTTAATCTCCATTTGAGAGAACCAGGTCTAAGATTGCTCCCTCCTGAGTGGGCTCCAGTACTAGTTGTCTAAGGCATGCCCCCTGTAGGGCATCTAGAATAACCCCACTCTTCAAAGTGGCTGCTGCTTCTGCACTCCAGTTAACATCTGGCATATTCAGATCACCCATCAGTAATATCTCCCCTTTTTTCTGCCATACTAAGTACACTTTCTATCATTTCCTTGTCCATTTCTTCAGAGCAGATCGCTCTTCCAGGGGTGGTGGGGTGGCCATATACATTAAGGACACCATCTCTGCTACCTGCCTCATCAATACATCCGAACCAAAGGAATTTGAATGTTTGTCAATCAAAATATCCCTTCCTAACTTGTCTTCATTTAAATTGATTGGCTGCTATAGGCCCCCCTCTGCAGGCCTCAAACTACTATCTCACCTGGGGTCAATAATCAATCTAGGCCCTGAAGATACCATCATCCTTGTGATTTGAATTTAAACTGGCTATCTAATGTATCTGCACCATTGGTAACCTTTTGTGACACCTATGGCTTTACACAACTAATTAAAGACCCAACCAGGGTTAACCTAAAAACTCTAGCAACAGCTCACTCCTGGATATTATGCTGGTAAACAAGCCTCACTTATATACACATGCAGGAGTACTACCGAATGATGTAAGTGATCATTGTCCTATAGCTGGCATAAGATCTACACTCAAACCACCCAACTCTGCAGAATTTGTCCTCAAAAGGTCAAAAAAGAAGTTCAACATCCCAGGATACCTCCATGACTTGAGTAATACAATATACTGGCAAGATTTCTACCTTACAACCTCAGTTGAAACAGCTTTCCAGACCTTAAAGGACATTATTACTAATGCTCTCAATATTCATGCACCAATCACCAGTATCAGAACTAAAGCAAGATCCTGCCCTTGGTTCACCACTGATCTTAAAGCAGCCTTGTTAACCAGGGACAAACTGTGGAAAAAGGCAAGAAAAACAAAGGATACCAGAGACTGGCTAAATTTCAGAAAAGCAAGAAATTCATGTACAAAACAAATAAGAATTGCCAAAGCTGCCTATTATAGAGCTGAATTGGATGCCTCCTATAATAACCCAACCAGACTCTGGGGAACTATAAAAGGAATTCTGGGCCAAAACTCTACTCCTGCCTTAACCTCCAAACTGCTACTAAATGATACAGAAATTACGGGCAAACAAGAAATCCTAAATACCTTCAATGACCACTTCACCACAGCTGGCCTAGCATTTGACTCATCACCTGCAAATCTCCTGAGATCTTCCTTGAACCTTCAATCCACTGTGGGACAAAAGCTACATCAACTTTTTCCTTCAACCCAATATCCTTGAAAGAAGTGGAAGACCTCCTCTCTAATTTAGATACTTCTAAGAGTGCAGGTACAGACTCCCTGGATCCCTACTTCCTTAAAATTGCATCACACGTCTTATCTGCCCCCCTCACTCATCTCTTCAATCTTTCCCTCACCACTGGATCCATTCCCTCCACTTGGAAAGCAGCTCAAGTAGTTCCATTACTTAAATCTGGCGATCCCATGGACCTCAATAATTACAGGCCCATTTCCATCCTATCAGTACTATCCAAGATGCTCGAAAAGTTAGTAAACTCACAATTAAGGGACTACCTGGATAACAATAACCTCCTAAATTCAGCACAATCAGGATTTAGATCAAGGCATAGCACCATTTTGGCCCTAGCGAAAGTAACCAACGATTGGCAGATTGCCATGGATAAGAAGAACAGTACTTGTGCTGTGTTCCTGGATTTGAGTAAAGCATTTGACACAGTGGATCATGAATCATTAATCACCTCCCTTAGCTCATTAGGGCTGGATTCTCCCTCACTCAGCTGGTTCAAGTGCTACCTATCAGATAGGTCACAACTGGTAAAAAATTGAAATTACCTATCCACCATAAAACCACTGCTAAGAGGTGTACTGCAAGGCTCTATTCTGGGCCCCATCCTCTTTGCCATTTATATTAATAATATTGATGCCAACCTCACTCAATCCAACATTCATCTGTTTGCTGATGATACTGTATTATATGTCAGCAATCCTTCATTACCTTAAGCCTGTGAACTGCTACAATCTGAATTCTCCATCCTTCAACACAATCTACTGGATAAAAAGCTACTTCTAAATGCCAAAAAAACAAAAGCTATGTTCCTTGCCACAAAGAGTTGCTCTGCCACTACCCCATCACCCACCACCCTACAACTATCCACCTTACTTGGAGAGAAGCTGGAATTCGTTGATAACTTCAAATACCTTGGAGTCTGGATCGATAACAAGCTTGACTATTCTGTCCATATTGAGGAGCTACTAAAAAAACTGAGACAAAGGCTTGGTCTATTTTTTTAGAATAAAGCACTACCTCAACAGTGACTCCAAAAAAAGATTAATCCAGGCATCATTCCTATCCCTCATTGACTATGCTGACTTTCTCTATGGCCATTGTTCACTCCCCCTCTTAAATAAGCTGGACACCCTATACCACAGGTCCATCAGATTTATTACTGACCTTCCCTCCAGCACCTATCACTGCTCCCTTTATTAGGCAGTTAACTGGACATCATTACAACACAGAATAAATAGGAATGCTGCAATTTGGATATTCAAAGCCTTATCAGGCAAACTACCCACCTATATCACAGACTGTTTTACCCAAATTACTTCTAGGCCATACAACTTAAGGATCAGCAAACTTATCATTCTAAAGGTCCCCAATGCCTGCACCCAGTTTGGGAGGGCCGCTATCAGCTACTCACTAGCAGTTGCATGGAACTCACTCCAAAAACCATGGCGGCTAAATAGCCTCTTACCTTTAACATCCTTCAAAGATTATTCTCCACCTATTCCCAGAACTCTTCAATTGCTTTCCAAGGCCTAATCCCGACCCTACCTACCCCAGCCCCTTTTCCATGTTCCATTTGCTAGTTCTACTTCTTTATTCCAGTCACCGGATATACTCTCACAAAAGCCAATTAGGACCTGTAATTTATATATTATGCCTGCTATACCCATTGCCTCCTTCTCTTACAGGTTAAAAGGTTTTAATGTGCCTTGTATATATGTATATTGTTATATATTAGCACTTTATGTCATTGTACTAATGTTTATGTTATTATTGTCTATGTAATAATACTTGCACTTCTTGACCGCTCAGGTCCATCTTGTAAATGAGCTACCCTCAATGATCTTCACCTGATTAAATAAAGATTTTGATTGATTGATTGATTGATTTCATCCCCCTGAGAACGGGGTCTGTATACAACCCCTATGTGGATTGAAGTGCCATTGCCAGTCTCCAAATTTACCCACAGTGCTTCTCCTCCTCCCTGTTTTCCCTTTTGTTCTGTTGCTTTGATTCCTTCCCTTATGTAAAGAGCTACTACTACTCCTCCTCCTCTTTTACCCTCTCTGTCCCTCCTGTAGATAGTGTATCCTGGTATGTTTATGTCCCAGTCATGGTTTTGTGTGAACCATGTTTCTGTGACTGCCATGATATCCAGATGTTCCTCCTCCATCAAGGCCACTAATTCAGGAAGCTTGTTACTCAGACTACGGGCATTGGTACTCATTGCTTTCCATTTTTTGATGGCTTTACCTTCTGTTGCAGCATCCCCCACTGACCTTTCTACCTCGGTCTTTTTCTCATCATGGGATAGGGTCCTGTGCCACTCTGGCCTCTAGATACTCGACAATTCTTTCCTTCAGAAGTGATTCCATCATTTTCCCTATCGCTGAGGTTAAACTAACAGGTCTGTAGTTTCCTGCTTCTGCCTTGCTCCCACTTTTGTGAAGGGGAATCATATCTGCCCTCCTCCAGTCCTCCATCCTCCCATGATTTGTTAAAAAGGGTAGTCAGTGGTGTCACTAGTTTTACCCTTAGTTCTTTTAGAATTCTGGGATGAATCCCATCAGGCCCCATTGCTTTGTCCACCTTCAGTTTTAAGAGTTCTTTCAGAACCCTTTCTTCTGTAAATGGGCTGGTATCAACTTCTGTATCCAGAGTGTTTCTACTGTTTGTTTTAGATACCTCCCCCTCTTCATTTGTAAATACTGAGCAAAATATTTGTTTAGTATCTCTGCCTTTCACAGTCTCCTCTGCTCACCCTCCCTCCCTTTATTAAGCCTCACTATCCCTACCTTGGTCTTCCTTTTGCTCCCTGATGTACCTATAAAAGGTATTATCCCCTTCTTAACTGAGTTGGCTATCTTTTCCTCAGTTTGGGCCTTTGCTGTTCTGACTGCCTTCCCAGCCTCCTTTTGCTTTAACTGATACAGTTCCCTGTCCTGCTCCTTCTGTGATTCCTTGTACTTCCTGAATGCTTTCTTTTTCTCTTGAACCTTCACTGCCACTTCCTTTGAGAACCATAGTGGAGAGGGAGGTAAGGTGCCTGCCTGGCACCATGGCTTTGAGGGACAGGGAGAGAATCCTCAGGATTTCCAGAGCAGCTGCACAGGGGAGGGATCTGGATGTCATTGTCCACCTAGAGACAAATGACCTGGCTAAGAAAGGGATTAGAGAAGTGCAGGAAGAGTTTGTGGAATTGGGGAGGGGCCTTAGTCAAGTAGCATGCACGGTAACCTTCTCAGAGGTGCTACCCATCTATGGCATAGGAGAGGCAAGGGTGTTCTGCACCATGGGATTCAATCAGTGGTTGAAAAACTGGTGTGGAGCTCAGAGATTTGGCTTCACTGGGGACTTGAGGTCCACCTGGAGTGATGCAAGCCTGCTGGCATGATGGGCTGCATCTGTCCGGGAGGGGAACCAGGATCCTAGGTGATAGGTTTAAATGCTTCATTGGCAAGCTTTTAAACTAGCCAAGGGGGGAGGCACTGGAAAGGAGCAGGGAAATCCTAGCCCCCCCAAATAATCATGGTAGTAAGTGCAGCAAACACCAACAAAGAGGTGTCGATAGGGAGAAGGGCAGGGGTAAATGGAGAAAGTGACAAAGGCAAGAAGGACAGGGATGGGGCAAAAGGGAGTAAGGCCATGAGGAAATGGAGGGTAATGAGCACCAATGCCCATAGTCTGGGCAACAAGCTCCCTGAGCTGGTGGCCTTGATGGAAGAGGGATGCCTGGATATCGTAGCAGTCACAGAAACATGGTACACAGAGAACCATGACTGGGATGTTAATATATCAGGGTACATACCTACAGGAGAGACAGACAAGGGAGAAGAGGGGAGGAGGAGATCTCTATGTAAAGGAAGGGATAAAAGCAACTGAACAAAAGAGTAAAAGGGGAGGAGAGGAGGCACTGTGGGTCACCTTGGAGACTGGAAAGGGCACCGCAATCTGCACAGGGATTGTGTACAGACCCCCATGTCAGGGGGAGGGAATGGACAAGGATATGATAGAAGGCATTCTTAGAATGGCAGAGAAAGGGGAGATACTATTGATGGGAGACCTGAATATGCCAGATGTTAACTGGAGCACATTTTCTGCAGCCACATCCAAGAGCAGGGCCATTCTTGAAGCCCTACAGGTGGCAGGTATTAGACAGCTAGTTTTGGAACCCACTCATGAGGGAGCAATCTTAGACCTCATACTCTCAAATGGGGCAGTGAGAGGATCTCAGATCTAGAAGTGGGTTGCCATCTGGGGACAAGTGACCATCAAACAGTGTGGTTCACGTTAAACTCAGCTACAGAGTCAAGCCATACAAAAATGAGGGTACTGGACTTTAGGAGAGCTGACTTTGGCAAGATGGGAGAGTGCCTCAGAAAAGCACTAGCAAACAGGCTAGAAGGAGGTGTGGAGCAACAATGGGAATCATCAAAACTGCCATCACAGAGGCAACAAGCCTTTGTGTGAAGCAAATAAACAAATCAAAATGAAAGAAAAAGCCACTATGGTTCTCAAAAGAGGTGGCTGTAAAGTCAAGAAAGAAAAGATAGCATTCTGGAAGTATAGGAAACACAGAAGGAGCAGGACAGAGAGCTGTACCAGTTAAGGCAGAAGGAAGCAGGGAGGGAAGTCAGAATAGCAAAGGCCCAAACTGAGGAAAAGATAGCCAACTCAGTTAAGAAGGGGGATAAAACCTTTTATAGGTACATCAGCGAGCGTAGAAAGACAAAGGGAGGGATAGTGAGGCTGAATAGAATGAACGATGGGTGGGCAGAGGGGGACAGTGAAAAAGCAGGGATACTGAATGAATATTTCTGCTCAGTATTCACAAAAGAGGAGTGGGAAGTGCCTAATCCAATTAACAGAAGCACTCTTGATAGGGGGGTCGATCCCAGTCCTTTCACAGAAGAAAGGGTTCTGCAAGAACTTCTAAAACTGAAGGTGGACAAAGCAATGGGTCCTGATGGAATTCACCCCAGAATTCTAAAAGAATTAAGGGAGGAACTAGTGAAACCACTGGCTACTCTTTTTAATAAATCATGGGAGGATGGTGTGGTACCCAAGGACTGGAGGAAGGTGGATGTGATTCCCCTTCACAAAAGTGGGATGAAGACAGAGGCAGGAAACTACAGACCTGTCAATGTGACCTTTGTGGTAGGGAAAGTGATGGAGTCACTTCTGAAGGAAAGAATAGTTGAGTACCTAGGGGCCAGTGGAGCACAGGACCCAAGGTAGCATGGATTCACAGCAGGAAGGTCATGTCAGACGAATCTAATAGATTTCTTTGACTGGGTGACCAAAGTAGTAGACCAGGGAAGGCTGTGGACATGGCTTACCTAGACTTTTGCAAGGCATTTGAGACAGTCCCACACAAAAGATTAATAGTCAAATTAACCAGCCTGGGAGTGGGTCCCAGGGTGGTAGCCTGGGTAAAACATTGGCTGGACAACAGGACACAGAAGGTAATTGTAAATGGAGTCCACTGTGGGGTACCGCAGGGTTCAGTATTGGGTCCAGTCCTTTTTAATGTCTTCATCAGTGACATTGCAGAGGGACTGGAAGGAAAAGTATGCCTTTTTGCAGATGACACAAAGATCTGCAACAGGGTTGTTACACAAGGAGGAGTGGAAACGATGAAAAGGAACTTGGCAAGGTTGGAGGAATGGTCAGAAGTATGGCAGCTAGGATTCAATGCAAAGAAGTGCAAAATAATGCACCTGGGAAACAAGAACCCAGGGGAAGAATACACAATGGGTGGGAGGTAGGAACAACAACAGAAAAGGAAAGGGACCTGGGGGTAATCATATCAGATGACCTTAAGGTTAGCAAGCAATGTGAGAAGGCAGTAGGGAGGGATGGGGGTATACTGGGATGTATAGGGAGAGGCATCAGCAGCAGAAAACAGGAAGTTGTTATCCCTCTGTACAGACAGTTGGTAAGACCCCATCTGGAGTACTGTGTCCAGTTCTGGAGACCCCCTCTCCGCAAGGACACAGACAGGATAGAGGTAGTCCAGAGGAGGGCAACTAAAAGGGTGGAGGGTCTGCAAGAGAAGTCGTATGAGGAGAGACTAAAGGAGCTTAATATGTATACCCTTGAGGAAAGAAGGGAGAGGGGGGACATGATAGAAACTTGTAAGTACCTCAGTGGAATCAACAAAGTCCAAGAGGGTAGCATCTTTCAGAAAAAGAGACTCGCAAGAACAAGGGGACATAATTTAAAGACAGAAGGAGGGTGGTTCAGGGGCAATGTGAGGAAGTATTATTTTCATGGAGAGGGTAGTGGATGCATGAACAGCCTTCCTGAGGAGGATGTGGGGTCTAAAACTGTGGGAGAATTCAAGAATGCATGGGACAGACATAAGGCAATTCTTGTGGGGGGTAGGAAGAAATAGGCTGTTGGTTAATTAGGATCTACTGCCTATCCTGTAGGTAGGGAAATGGGCAGACTAGATGGGCCAAGCGGTCCTTATCTGCCGTCAAAGTCTATGTTTCTATGTTTCTATGTTTCTTACATTGTTTTGTTTTGTTTATTTGCTTCACACAAAGGCTCGTTACCTCTGTGATGGCAGTTTTTTTTATTCCCCATTGTTCTTCCACCCCTCCTTCCTGCACATTTGCTAGTGCATACCTTAGGCACTCACCCATTTTGGCAAAGTCAGCCCTCCTAAAGTCCAGTTCGTTTGCCTTTGTATGGCTTGACTCTATTGCTGTGTTTATTGTGAACCATACTGTTCGATGGTTGCTACTTCCCAGATGGCTACCCATTTCTACATCTGTGGTCCTCTCTCTCCATTTGAGAGAACCAGGTCTAAGATTGCTCCTTCTCAAGTGGGCTCCAATACTAGTTGTCTAAGGCATGCCCCTGTAGGGCATCTAGAATAACCCCACTCTTCAAAGTGGCTGCTGCAACTGCACTCCAGTTAACACCTGGCGCATTCAGATCACCCATCAGCAATATCTACCCTTTTTCTGCCATTCTAAGTATACTTTCTATCATTTCCTTGTCCATTTCCTCCCCTGAGAAGGGGGTCTGTATACAACCCCTGTGCAGATTGTGGTGCCATTCTCTGTCTCCAAATTTACCAACAGTGCTTCTTCTTCTTCTCCTCCCTCTTTACCCTTTTGTTCTGTTGCTTTTATTCCTTCCCTTATGTAAAGAGCTACTCCTCCTCCTCTTTTACCCTCCCTGTCTCTCCTGTAGATAGTGTATCCTGGTATGTTTATGTCCCAGTCATGGTTTTGTGTGTACCATGTTTCTGTGACTGCCACAGTATCCAGATGTTCCTCCTCCATCAAGGCCACTAATTCAGAAAGCTTGTTACCCAGACTATGGGCATTGGTACTCATTGCTCTCCATTTTTTGATGGCTTTACCTTCTGTTGCAGCATCCCCCACTGACCTTTCTACCTCTGTCTTTTTCTCATTTAGTACCCTGTACCCTAAACTGTGCCCTCACAAAACAATCAGCTAAAAGCTCTCACCCACCACTGCAATGAGTGCCTTCCTGTCAGCAAGATGCCCTACACAACAATTTGACAGAAAATACCCTGCTAATCAAACAGAGAAAAATCAAGACATCCAAGTCAGACACAGGTAAACCTCTCCAGCCCCAAAACAGCCTGGTGGTTTGTTAGCCACAAAGGAACATCAAATATGCAGTTATTTCAGCCCTTCTGAAGATGCTGACAAGATAAGCAGTTTTGAAAACCCCGTTCCTGAATTAAAAACTAAAATAATTAAACACAAAGCAATACCAATGTAAAAGTAAGGAAAACTTCTCTCATATGTAAGCATGAGAGAGAGATTAGTTACAGGTATCTAGTCCAATATAGTATATCCCATGCAGCTTTTCAGTTGTTTCAAAGCACACCCAGTACACAACTTGGAAGAAGATGGACTTCATCTCATCTCTCTCATCTACTCATCTCTTTTTCTGAAAGATGTTACCCTCCTGGACTTTGTTGATTCCCTTGAGGTACTTAAATGTTTCTATCATGTTCCCCCGTCCCTCCTTTCATCAAGGGTATACATATTAGACTCTCTCAGTCTCTCTTCATATGGTTTCTGATGTAGACCCTGCACCATTTTAGTTGCCCTCATCTGGACTGCTTCCATCCTGTCTATGTCCTTGCAGTATGCAGGTAGGTGCAAGGTCTCTGGCAGGATGGTGACCAGTTCCGCCAGGAGGTCAGTGGAGAACTGAAGAAAATAAGGGAGGACTAAAAGAAGGTCCAGGACCTCCTGTCAGAGCTGCTTCATGGGGGTAGTGGTGGTGATGGTGTTGTCGGTGGCAGTAGCATTGGTGCAAGTGATTAAAACTGCTATGTATGCACCAATTTGATTTGTGTCCTTTTTCTTTTGCAAGCCTTGCTCTTTTTTCCTCTTCACTCCCCTTAAAATAATAAAAAAGTAAAAAAAGCACAAAAGAATATTTTCTGTCCTATTTCTCTCCCATTATATCTCCTCTTTCTTCTTTTTCTTGTCCTCTGGTTTTCTATCTTATATGTTATGTTTTATGTAATGTTTATGCTCCCTCCATTTCCCCTCTGTCTCATGATTTAATACCCTTACCCTGAGTCTGACCCTGCATGTCCCCCAAGTACTATGTCCGTAAACTGTGTACCTTCTTGCTTGTTTTGTTACTCCTTCTTTATTTGTTTCTTCCTATCCAGAAATGGCATGTATTGTAATTTGTTTTGTGCAAACATTTTTTCCCAAAGTTATGTGATGTTGTTGTCTGTGTGTGTGTGTGTGTGTGTGTGTGTGTGTGTGTGTGTGTGTGTGTGAGTGCATGCGCGCTAAGGGCTGGTGGCAGTTGCTTTGGCTGTGTGCAGCATCAGTCTGAATACGCACACAATAGTCATAGAAAGAAATAGTTAAAGAAGCACTATTATTGTGAAGTTAAACATACATTTTTTGATGCTGAACAACACGTGTCCCCTCCGATATTGCCATAGTCAGAAATGTTACCTTTGTGTCCCTCCCATCTTCCAGTATCATGATAATATTTTATTAGTGCCTCACCACAACCACCACCACCACCATCAGCACCACCACATGTTTATGGCCCCGGTGAGTGACCCAGTCCAAAATGTGCACTTCGGCTACAGTTTAACACAGCCTCTTGCTGCCGTACTACTCTGTATAGACTAGAGCAGGAATAGTAAAAGGAGAAATATGACAGAAGAAAAGTTTGATAAAATTAAGACTGAAATATGGTCTGAGTCAGGATGTGAATGATGTGCCCCCCCCCAACATCACCACCACCACCACACATTAAACAGCTGTTTTCGGGCCAGTTTGCAAACTATTTCAGCCAGAATCTGAGGAAGTGATGATCATGCCAAACAGGGCCAACAAGTCCAGAAATGTTTCCCAAAAAATATTACATTAAACTCAGACAGAAACCTTGTCCCAGCCATGATTTTTATGGCACCCAAACCCCCACCTGGACCAAACGATGGTCTTTGGTCCACTGTTTGCAATTGTTTTTAGGCCACATCTTGTTTCTGCGAGAGCAACACAGGCAGTAAACATCCAGAAATGTTACAGGAAAAATGGTACATTAAATTAAGACAGAAATCTGGTCTCAGCCATGATGTATGGTGCCCCACCCCCCACCACCCAGTCATTAAATAGCTGTTTTAGGGCCTGTTTGCAAAATATTTCTGCCTGAAACTCATTGCTGCTGGTGCCAAACATGACCTACAAGTCCAGAAATGTTACAGGAAAAATGTTGCATCAATCTGAGACTGAAATCTGCTGTGAGTCCTGATGTTCTATGGTGCCCCACCCACCAGCACCCAGACATTAAAATGTTGTTTTGGCCACTGTTTACAATTGTGTTTAGGCCACATCTTGTTTCGGTGAGTGCTGTACATACAGTAAATGTCCAGAAATGTTCCAGGAAAAATGGTACATCAAATTGAAACTGAAATGTGGTGTCAGTCCTGATGTTTTACGGTGCCCCCTCCCCCTGCAACCAGACATTAAAATTCTGTTTTGGCCACTGTTTTCAATTGTTTTTAGGCCACATCTTGTTTCTGTGAGCGTAGCACGGGCAGCAAATGTCCAGAAATGTTTCCTAAAAAGTGGTACATTAAATTCAGACAGGAATCTGTCCCCAGAAATGATCTTTTATGGCACTCAAAACCCCCACCTGGACCAAACGTTGGTCTTTGGTCCACTGTTTACAAGTCATTTCATGCTGAATCTCTGTTCTGCGAGCACATCACAGACTGTACACATCCAGAAATGTGACACCAGAAATGGAAGATAAAATTAATAGTGAAATATGGTCTGAGTCAGGATGTGATGTGCTGCCCCCCATACCACACAGACATTAAATAGCTGTTTCTGACCCTGTTTGCCAAGTATTTCAGCCTGAAACTCACTGCTGCTGGTGCCATCATGCAACACAGGGCCTACAAGTCCAGAAATCTTTATCAAAAAATGTTACTCCAAATTGAGACTGAATTGTGGAACCAGTCCTGATGTTTTATGGTGTGTCACCACCTCAGGGACCTGAAAAGGTATGCCAACTGCCAACCCATGCAGAGAAAATTAATTCCTCCTGTGAAATGCTGCTGCTACTTGTACTGCTTTCCTCCTGCTGCTGCTGTTTCGATTTATTGAGATAGAAATATAAAATAATCATTTCCCTTTACTGCTGTACTGATTGTCTAGCTGTGTTGACTGACTGACTCTGTGGTAGACATTTCTGCTCACCTGGCGGTGAGGAGTGAATGACATTTTGGGGCACTGTAGCAGCTTGCTGCCTGCTGCTGTCTCTGACTACTTCCTGCCAAGCCACCACAAGAACTTCTGTTCTGGACGGTTGATTATTTTCACACAGTCCATACGGCTGCTGCTGAACATGTAAGTATCTGTCTTTATTTTTTTTTTCTGTGTAAGATAAGGGTGTTGGTGGGTTGGTATTATGATGTCTTGAGTTCTAATATGCATCTATTGCTCTCATATTATTTTTCAGTGTGCTATGGATGACATCATTCATCATGCCAGGCTGGGCCCAGGAGATATATTGGGATCTTTGAACATGCTGTACTTCCTAATTACCCAAATACCAACGCAGATGGTAAGTATTGGAATTTTCATTACTAGTGGGGTATGTCTGTTACTGCCATCTGGGTGTCTGAGTTTGATAGTATTTAGGTTATAGAAACATAGATTTTGATGGCAGATAAGGGCCGCTTGGCCCACCTAGTCTGCCCATTTCCCTACCTACAGAATAAGCTACAGATCCTAGTTAACCAACAGCCTATTTCTTCCTACCCCTAACAAGAATTGCCTTATGCCTGTCCCATGCATTCTTGAATTCTCCCACAATTTTAGAACCCACAACCTCCTCAGGAAGGCTGTTCCATGCGTCCACCACCCTCTCTGTGAAACAAAAATACTTCTTCACATTGCCCCCGAGTGTCCCCCTTCTATCTTCAAATTGTGTCCCCTTGTTCTTACACATCTCTTTTTCTGAAAGATGCTACCCTCTTGGACTTTGTTGATTCCACTTAGGTACCTAAAAGTTTCTATCATGTCCCCCCTCTCCCTCCTTTCCTCAAGGGTATACATATTAAGATCCTTTAGAAACTCCTCATATGGCTTCTCTTGCAAACCCTTCTCTTTTGCTTTTGTCAACATCAGGAATTCTGGCAAAGTTAAGTCTCATTCCATCCTTCAGCTGCTGCTCAACCAGATCTGAGGCATTTATTTCGTTGTGCAATGGTTCCACTTTCACATTCCCTGAGGTAAGTATTTCTTCATTTTTTATGGTCTAGACTGTGGTGGGGTGGGTGAGAATGTTGTTGGTGGTGGTAGTGGTAAGGGTGGAACATTTTAACAATCCTCAAAATGTGTTCTTATTTTTTATCTTATTTCAAGGTACACAGTGCTGATAGAGGAAGGGGAATGGCTGCTAGTGCTACTGTGCTTCATCATTGACTTAATTGGTCTGGAATCATGTGCACCACACAGCATGTTCCTGAGGGTAATTTCTGCAGTTTAATGACATCACAGGGTATGGTAGGCATACATTTTCTTTCTCTGCTTGTTCTTCCAACTTGCTTGCTAAAACCAGGTATGCAGATTGACGAGTGTGTCTCGCTTTTTTCTTATCTTTCATTTTGCTTAGGTCATTGTCCTCATGATGTTTCATCATATCTTGATGACTACATCCATCCAGTCCCTTCAGAAGCTGTGTTGTTTAGAAGACAGGAGTGTTGATTGAACTGCGATGTTGGCCACTGGACTGGAGTCCATACCATTAATGAGTAATTACCACTGCCACCCACATACAGGGAGGAACTATATGCGGAAACATGGTTGAGATGGTGTTAAGTAAATAATTAGGTAGAAGGGGCTAATGTCTTGTCTAATCTAGTGGAGGTTGCATAGCTGCAGTAATCATGAACATTTTGAATCCAAAGTGAGGACAGCAAGACCCTCCCCCTTCCCTGCCCCCGAACCATCGCAGTTTCAGTACAAGAACCTTAACCTTGTAGTGCAGCATAAGTAACCTTTTGGGGGAATTTGATATTGCAAGTTGTTATTAAGCCTCTTCATGATTACTTTTGCAATTAATGACTTGCATCATCAAAGATGGTCACCATTCACCATTTCTCAAAATGTGTTCAACTTGTGGTGTTAACTGTTGAATTAGGATGTTACATGCATATGCTACTTGTACTAGGAGCCAGGGTTCTTGTAGATGTCAAAGATACTAAGTGGCAGAAAAACTGTTTTCAGTCACAGATGGAGTGCATGGCTGTGTCAGGTCAGGTGACAAGAGTGGGCAGGGGCTTTGGCCTTTGCCATCATGGGAACTTTTAAGGACATCCAGACAACCTATCTTGCTGTAAGATGGGGTAGATAGTCAACATGAAAAGTAAGATATATTTTTGGAAGAAAAACATTATAACTGTAATCATACTTTTGCAAAATCTTTACTGTTATTATAATTACATTGTTGCTGCTTTATATAGGCTTGGGGACTGGTGGTGAGATGACCAATCAATGGGTTACGGCAAAGGGTGATCAAATGAAACTTATACGCACTGCAGCAGATAACACATTACCATAACCAATCCAGTGGTACATAGCTAAAAATAAGGTATAACACACCCCCTCCATACTAAGCTGAAAATGTTTTTTTTTGGGGGGGGCTTGGAGTAAACTCAGCCTTTTTCAGCTTCCAGTTTCACATCATCCAAGAAGCAGCCCTCACAGTCTACAAGATTGGAGTTCTCACCAGGTGGGAATTCTCTCACCATTGCTGCTTCATCCACCTTGATGCTGGTGGATACCCTAGTCATCATCCTCATCACCGAGACGCAATTCCTGTGGCAACACCACTGACATCACTGTTTTGTGTGGAATGTGCCTTTTTTCATTTTGATGAATAGAAACAGAATCTGATGGCAGATGAGGACAGTTTGGCCCACCTAGTCTGCCCATTTCACTACCTAATGGATAAGCTGCAGATCCTAGTTAACCAACAGCCCCTCCTACCCCCGACTAGAATTGCCTTATGTCTGTCCCATGCATTCTTGAATTCCCCCACTTTTTTCACTCTATGACCTCCTCAGAAAGGCTGTTCCATGCATCTACAACCCTCTCTGTAAAGAAATACTTCCTCACATTACCTTTGAGCCATCTCCCCTCTGTCTTCAAATTGTGCCCCCTTGTTCTTGCACATGTCTTTTTCTGAAAGATGCTACCCTCTTGGACTTTGTTGATTCCCTTGAGGTATTTTAACATTTCTATCATGTCCCTCCCCTCCCTCCTTTCCTCGAGGATATACATCTTAAGCTCCTTTAGTCTTTCTTCATATGTCTTCTGGTGCAGACCCTGCACCATTTTGGTTGCCCTTCTCTGGACAACCTCCATCCTGTCTATGTCTTTGTGGAGATGGGGTCTCCAGAACTGTACACACTACTCCAGATGTGGTCTTAACAGCTGTCTATACAGAGGGCCAACAACTTCCTGCTTTCTACTGGTGGTGCCTCTCCCTATGCATTCCAGTATCCCCCAGCCCTTCTTACTGCCTTCTCATATTAATGGCCCACCTTTAGGTCATCTGATATGACTACCCCCAGGTGCCTTTCCATTTTTGTTGTTGTCAGTATCTCACCCCCCACTGTGTACTCTTCCTCTGTGTTTGTTTCCCAGGTGCATTACTTTGAACTTCTTTGCGTTGAATCTAAGCTGCCATACTGAATGTTAGCATGGACACATTCTTGGGTGACAAGTTGGTCCAACAGTCACTCACACTTGCCCCAGTCATGCTAAACACTCATTCCACAGTGACACCGGTTGGTGGGCAGCTCAGGTATTTCACAGCAACCAATGTTAATGTTGGCCAGTCAGTCATTTTGCTGCTCCAGTACAGCAGTGGCTCATCAGTAATGGCAAGGTGCTTTGGGTCCCCCTTGTAGGCCTCCACCATTCGTTATGCTGCCCAGAGTCCAGCTGCCTTATCTGCCTCCTTCTTTTCCTCCATATCTTCCACTCCCACCTGAAAGAGAACATCCCAAATGGGATTGCTTGCTGTTTTCTGCTGTGCCTTGCCCATTTGCTTTGATTGGGTTGCCTCATGTGAGCCACTGGTGGTGGTAGCAACACCTGTTTTTTCCACAGTACGTGCATTTTTCATGTGTGCAGCATGTACTATTCTAATGAGGTTCTCTGTCAACTGTTGTATTCACTGATGACCTCCTTCAATTATAGAGGGCAGGCCATGTTTGTAGCATGGATCCAGCAGTATAGGAGGCAGTATAGCACAGTGGTTTAAGGCTCTGAGCTGCAAATCTGGAGACCTGAGTTTGAATCCCACAGCCCCCACCTGCATAATGTGTGATCCGGACCAAGTCACTTAATTTCTCTGTGATCCCAGGTCACACCTGTAAACAAGCTTTCAGCTTAGAGTGCTACTCCTGGTTAAACAAATGGAAAAAAAAACTGCGATGGTTGCAAAGTCAGCTGACTTTAAAATGCCAGATACATGGGTATTTGTGTCCAGCACATGCAGCATGTGATCCATTAGATCACAACTGCCATGATCCTCACTTGCCTCTGTCTGGTGTCGCACATTAACTAGTGTCTGCCTCAGCACACATATGAGGGGTATGGATTGACTTATAGAAATGGTGTCCCCACTCACTGCATGTGTAGCATACTCAAACTGACAGAGTATTCTTTTTAGCCCATCCATTTGGTGCCACTGCTCTGTTGTTAGAGTGATGGACACTCCAGCACTGTCAAGGGTGGTGTGCAGCAGCAGGTATTCTGACACAGCCTTATACTGTTCATACAGCCGGTCAATCATGTACAGTGTGGAGTTCCACCTGGTGACAACATCAGGCTTCATTCAGTGCTGATGGCAGTTGGTTATTGTGCTGTAGCTCACATAGATGGTAACGGGCCTTTGCAGAATGGGTGATGTGGACACAGATGTGATGAGTGACAGTAATTGATTCCTTAATGTCTGCATGGTTGAGAAACTTCTGAACAACAAGATTAAGGCAGTGCACCAGGCAGGGCACTCTCAAAAACACCACCATCGCTAATGCGCTTCACTACATTGGAGCCATTATCACTTGTAATGAATCCTGCTATGAGTGACTGTGTGTGTAGCCACCCAATCAATCTTGTACAGCAGAACATTAAGCATTTTTGCAGCCATGTGAGAATCTGTAACACTTGTCATACTCAGGGTTGTATGCTACCGAATACTAGGTGTGTTGCTACCATCACAATTCAGCTTCATGCAGATTTTGCCAGGCCCAAAATCAAATACTGCCCCAGACAACTCTGTCCAGTGTGCTGTTATACATAGATATAAGTTTGCTGCTGTTTGTCCACTGGTCCACATATCCATGCTAAGATGGATATATTGTGATGCACTATACTTCAATGCATGTCTAATGGAATCAGCAACTCAGCTGTTCAGCTGTGGCATGGCACGATTAGTAAAATAGGTTTGTGATGGAATTTGCAAATTTGAGACAGGCACAGTCCATCAACCTGCGGAAACCAGCATTCTCTACTAATGAGAATGGCAGCAGATTGATTGCCATCATTTCAGCATTTAACTCTCATGCAGCAGCATGATTGGGGGTACTTTGTGTGCCACTCAAGGATGGTCTTCAGAGTGGGCTGCATCTTTGGGGCTGTCCGACCACAATGCTGTACTTCTGGTAGCAATGATTTTCTTTTAGGAGTAATGCTTGACTCTTGGGACTGTGTAGACTGCAGGAAACCAGTTATTTTGGCTGCTTGTGGGTGTGGTAGTGTAGTTTTTAAACTCATGGGACTGGGACTCACACAGCCACTGCTATGCGCACTACTCGAGAGATCAAAGGATTGCTTACCATCCTCCTCCACTACTGACCCACTCTGCCCTCCCTCCTTCTGCTCTTGCTCTACTACATGTAACTTGCTGCCAACAGCTCTGGCATTCTTCTGGTGTTGCTGCCATCTCAGTGAGTGCTTATTTTTCAGGTGGGCGTGTTGGCCACCGCTGCTTATGTGGATTCCCTTTTTCCCCCTAAGATGTGCTTGACAAATGTGGCATATTGCCATGGTCTCATCAAAAGGATCAGACACATAAAAGTCCCAAACTAGGAATTTTTGACCTCTGGACTTCAGATGATTATGTGATTGGGATAATTCAGAAACAGGTGGGGAAGTGTGTGTTTTTGGGGCTGCTCTCATGACTCAATAAAACTACTTTTGGGAGGGGGAGTTACTTGACTGCTTGGAGGTTTGCTTATAGGCTTGGTGACAGGCTGACCCATGGGATGTGCAACACCCTTGACATTTTTTAACTCAGGCTGCCATGTGGGATCATCCCAGTCATCATCACCACCACCAATAGCGATTATATCTTTGTCTTCCTCCTCCTCCTCCTCCTCCATCCCTGTCTTCTTGGAGCATGGAACCTTTTCTTTCTCCACAACCATCTCAGGGGGCTAACTATCCCTGTCTCCAGGATTATCAGACTCTTGTTGAACACTGTCATCACCAGCTCCTACAGGAACATGGACAGTCACACTGAAAGACATATCACCCTTCTCCTGGACCACTGTTCCTGTGTTGGTGTCGGTGCCTCCCTTTTTCTCATTGTCAACATCCCCCACCAGCATGGAAGCAACAGTTTGAGCCTTAAAAAAGTAAGATACAGGTATGCCAGGCACAGTTCAGCTAACAACTCCTTTGCTGGTTCCAGCTGCACCACCAGGGTCTACATCAGTAGACACTGATGCAGACATACAGTACGTCTGCTTTCACTGATGTGGGGTACCGAAACTGAAACTGCACTTTTCTCAGCAGGCTTCTTAGCTCCCTCATCCCTTTACTGGGCCTCTTCTTCTTAGCAGACATTTTTGCTGGCTGCTGCATCAAAGATTTGCCTTTCTCATGGAGTATTTGAAGAAAGGATGTATTACGACTAAGTGCGAATAACACCTCACATGTGAATGTCACACCTACAGGACTGGCTTCCTTGCAATTCCAAACACAATCAGGACAGGTACCAGCATTTGGAGTACAACTAATACTGTATATGGTAGGTAGCCTATTCTAGTAAAAAACAAAACAAAAAGGTAACTTTTTTCTTTCCCCAAACAGGAATTAAAGAAACACACAGAAGGAAAAAGGTCACACATGACTGACTTTAAATACAGATCACCTGTGTCTCTGGACAACTAAAGTACTGTAATGTATTATTACTTTGAACCACATTTTTATATATATATATATATATATATATATATAAAAAAACGCAGAGACAACCATAAAACTGCAACAAAGGTGAGTACCACACAATATGGTAGTGATCTTAATGGGAGGGATCACCAACCACTCTCTTCAAAATGACTATATTAATTTATCATTTTTTGTAATGCACACATCAGGTATTAAACAAACAATGCTGTAATGACAGAGAAAGGGTAAGGTAGGTAAGTCAACTAAAACAGCAACACTGCACAATGTGCAGAGTCAAGCACCAGGAATAACATCTAGTGAAGCAATGCAACTGTGCAATTGTAAATCGACAAGTTTAAGAGAGCAAGTAAAAGTACTTAAGAAAAGATACGAAAAAACTGAACTGTTGATTTTCACAGGTTTAGTAATACAAGTGAACACTCCAACAAACAGAGTTAACTGAAAACAAATAAAATAACAGATCTGCTCTCTGCGTTTACAACTTTAGGATTCACAATCACAGGTCACAACTAAAAGCGGAAGAATGGTATATATAACACAGCCTAACAGAGGCAGGAACTCTCTCAAACAGGACGGATAAAGTTTTCAGAAAAAAATAAATGGCAATGTATAATAAAATTAATAAAAAATAACAGTAACTAAATAACTCACAATTTGTGAGTAATCTTCTGCTTAGCTAGAAATAGTCTGCACTGCTTTGCACTCCTACCCTACCCCACACAACTCTTTCAAAGACAGAGAGTGAAAAGTAAAACCTAATTTAAACTAAGTATTATGCAAAAATCCACAAAAGTAGAAAATGTTCCCTAGTAGCACTAGAAAAAAAACTTTATATTTTGCAGAAATCAACTCTCAAAAATAAGTTTTAACTATGTTTTCAAAGGCTTTATTGGCTCTGATGCACCACAACAGACTGCTCTCTGATTCAACATGCAGCAGAATGAGCTGTAAACAAGTTACACGTGATAGTTGACCTATTTACCCACAATGCATTGCAATTTTACCTTTGGAGCAAATGTTCGCCTTTGAAATCAAAAGTTTCACCAGTAAAATTGCACCACAAGGCAAAATTTGGAGCCTCAATGGGCTAAATTGGCAGAACAACGCATTCAGGTGAAATTTCACCATTTAAGTGAAATCGTGAAATCAGGCGAAATTTCACTTTGCACACACAAAAAATTTCACCAAGACATTTTATGTGAAATTTTGCCATTGCACAAAATCAAGAAAACAGGTGAAATTTTGTTTTGCCTAGGAGAAAAATGTTGCAGAATTATGTGAAATATTTTGCCAGGTGAAATATTTCAGTTTTGCACAACTAGTGGAGAATTAAGTGTGTTACGAAAAACAAGCATTTGTCAATGCTGAATGTTCTCTCACTGGCATTGGCATCGGTAGTGCATAATAGGAATGGCAGTGAAGTATTGAAGTGATGCCAACCCCAACCCCACCCTATAGAGACCAACAAGCATTATATGCTCATGCCATTGTACCTCACCCTAGCCTGTAGACACTGACAAGTGTCATTGTGTGCTTTGGAGTCTTTGGGCATTATACTTACCCCATTCCATAAGGAAATATGCTGAGGTGGGTGCAGTATAGGAGAATGGGGGGATCTTTGGGGCCGATCAGTGCAAGGCACACCACGATGCCTGTCACTGGCTGTAGGGTAGGGTGGGGGGTGGAATGGCATAAGCATTGCAGCTAATGATCCCAAGTCGCATCCCTGATGCATATAAGTCTGTACAGGGTGGGGTGCTACAGTTGGAAACCCTAACACCATAGGGGAGTGTTGGTATTTCATTCCAAATTTTTAGCATGGGCTGTTTGTGAGCCCATCTCATGAAAAGTGATACTATCAGTTTGTCAGCTGAAAGGTGGTTTTGCACAGCGGCTGTGCCATTTGGTGACACAGGGATGAAAACACATTTTGGGCTGTATGTGGAAAATGACAGCTGTACTGTTCAAGAGGAGATGTAAAAAAATGGCAACGTTGAAAATCTGGAGTGAAAATATGAAAAATTGGTGAAGTTATGAGCATGTATGGAAACTGTGCAACACACATCCATAACCCAATTATTTTTGGGATTTTTTTAACCACATGTTTAACGTAGGCATTTTGGGACCTCCTTTCAAGAATAGTGGCACTGTGATTTTGTTAATTTGTCTGAAACATTGATTTTGCACAGTGATCATGCCATTGTGCACTACAGGTGCGAAAACACATTTAGGGCAGGATGTGAAAAATGATAGCTGTACTGTTCATAAGGAGGTATGAAAAAATGCCAGTGTTGAAAATATGGCATGAAAATATTGCAAATTTGTGAAGTTACAAGGGTGCATGGAAACTGCGCAACGCACACTTGTAGCATAGTCATTTTATAGAATTTCATCATCAAATTTTAGGACTTTAGCTCATGAACAGTGTCACCGTCATTTCTTCAAACTGTCCTGAAAACTGATTTTGCACAGCGACTGCATTATTCTGCTCTGGACATGCAAAACACATTTCTGCCAGGATATGTAAAATGACAGCTGTATTGTTTATAAAGAGGTGTGTAAAACTGCCATTTTTTAGATTTTTCCTACCAAATTTGCAACATAGGCTTTTTTAGAGCCCCCCCTCATGGACAGTGGCACTTTCGTTTCGTTAAATTAGTCAAAAAAGGTGGTTCCACACAGTGACCACAAAATCACATTTCAGGGCTGATTAACGCCATGACAGTGCCAGAATTCATGAGGAAGGGTCCCAAAAACCCCATGTTGAAAATTTGGTGCCACAATTCCAAAAAATGCCTGAGATATGCATCAAAGTGGAAAAAAACTATTTATTCCATTAAACAGCGAACTGGCATTTCCTCAATTTGCGGTCAGCTTTGAAGAGTGCAGACGTGTTCCCAGTCCACCGAAGATTGTCACACTGGACTCCAGTGGTAAGTATGGGATGAGGGGGGTGTTGGGAGACAAAGTGTGCAGAGGGTGGGCGCGGGTTGTGGAAGGTGGCAGGGAGACTGCGAGGGACCATTTTCCTTTTTACAGGTTTAAAAAATACATCAGGGAACTTTTTTTTTTTCAGGTGATTTGGCATACTGGAGTGGGCTCTCAGCATGCCACCTAAGGCTTTTTTTGGGGATGCTGTAGCCGTAGGATTGGGCACCCTTGGCACATACTGAACGGGGCTAGAGACACGAGCCGATGGGGATTTGGCACCCCCCTTGACACACAACAAAAGTGGGGGGGAGACATTATGCTGATGGGGAGTGGGCTTCCCATCAGCAAAATAAACCAGGATGGGGATAAACGCTGATGGGGATTGGGCCCCCTTCGGCAAAGAAAAATCGTTGGAGGGCATGATGCTGAGGGGGATTGGGCACCCCCTCAGCATACATTTTAAATGGGAGGGGGGTTATTATGCCAATGGGGAGTGGGCTCCCCCATCGGCATTGTCACAGGAGGTGGCGGCAGTCACTGCCGCCATGTTGCGTGGATGTCGAGAGGTGTGTTGTGGTCCTGCTGCATGAGAGCTTCGCTCTCATTGTAGCAGACCTTTTCTTTGATCTGTTGGCCACATTATCTATGCAGGGTGTTGGTGCCTGCTGCTGGCTGATTGGGGAATGAGGGACGCACCTACTGATGCATGCCTTGAATTTGCCCAACAAAGACCCCGCCTCTAAATCTCCTACTACCACAATATGTTGGCTGTGCATGCATGAGCCAACATAAAAATGGACTCAAAATTAGCCTGACTCAGACTTTTCAATGGACTTGTGTTAGAAACATTTCATAAGTGCTGGACTTATGCTTCCCCCTCAAATTGTTAAATACTTGTTGGCACCAGCACCACAGTCCCCAATCTGTTCTAGTTCATTCGGAGTCCTGTCACCTTTAGCTCCATGATAAAAGAGCAGGATTCTGTGGAGAATAGCACTTGAAAGAAGATGGCATTTGAAAGAATCCCAAGGTAGATAATGGTAACAAAGTTAGCAACTTTTGGACAAGAGCCCCTTATGAGTAAATGGCAAAAACAGTAGCATTAGAAGCCTGCACATTGTTTATTAAACTTATTCTGGAAGATCTGACCTTAACTAAAGAAGACGTTCAACAGGAGACCATTTGGAGAAAAAAGGGGGTTGCTAAAGGTTCATCATCAATATAATAACTGTTTCATCTCATTCTCTAGGAGATCCTGTTCAGAAAAATTAAGGGGATCAGCTTAACACTGTATATTACTAAAACCATAGATGCAGTAGTTCATTTCTACATCTGCACAGAAATTGTTGAACAAAATGTGTGTTAGGTAGAGGACTCCCATTGTTGATACTGTTAGTGGGTGAGTGTGGTCCAGTTTCAAGGGGTGTGAGAAGTTGCTGAGGACTTTAAGAGAAGGCAGGGGGGCAGAGCAAAAATTTGGAGGCTGAATTAATAGATAGAGTGTCCAATCCCCCAGTGTTGCAGATGGAAATCCTCTGTCTTTTTATTTTGTTCTTAAACCTGAAAATAAGAAATACATCCAGTGTTGTCTGTTGGGACATTACCCTCCCCACACTCCCAACCCTCCCACACAGCACCCCACCCCCAAGTCCTTATCCACTGGGAGATCCAGCACCATAATCTTCTGTTGACCACAGACACATCTTCACCCTTCAAAGCTAGACCACAAACTGAGGAAGCAGATATGTGGTGCAATGTATTTCGAAGGAGTTTTGAACTTAGTGCAATAACTTGTTTTTATGACATTCTGTATTAGCAAACCAGTACCATTAGTTGATTGGAATGATAGAAAGATTGGTCTGATGTTTCAATTTTGTCTTTATCCATACATTTGAGTGGTGATGAAGTGGAGAGTTATGAAAAGCAGTTTATTTAAACCTCTGAATAATTCACTTTTTGAGTCCTACATATACTGGTTATTCCCATGTGTTATCCATTAGTTGCTAGCGACTGATTGTGTAAGTTTAATAATGTGTGTATTTTTGTATTTATTTTTTTAACTGTTGGTTTATTCAGCATCGGTTTCACATAAAGACTGTTGGTTAATTCAACATTGGTATCATATACTGAATTACAAGGACCACCATACCTTGATTTTGCAAAGTATTATAAAAACATTCTATATGCAGTCTATGTAAATGAAGGGAAAATGGCTATCTGATTTGGATTTCATACATAACACTTGGGAACATGACCGATTTGCAGATTTTACACTTTTTTCATGTAAACTGATAACATTTCTTAGCACAGCATTTAAAGTATATGGTGTTGCTGTATAAATCTTTTTTTTTATCCATGTAAGGATAATTTTATTATAGATTCTAGTCTGTTATGCTGATTTGTTTTTAAAATTCATTACTTACTTTACAACTGTTCACCTTGAATCTGTTTGAGTCCCATTACCCAGCAACAAATCTATTAATCTCTTTGTATTATTAACAGTATCTGTCAATACTTAAAACAAAATAATGCACTGACCAAAAAGAAGTTACATTATTTGAATTCAATCACACCTAAAGTGTTATGCCATGGTGACTAGTTGGGAAGGGGGAGGAAAAACTATCATTTAAATCTGAATCAAACAACTTTTATTCCAGCACACATTGAATGTGCATATAAGCAAACTGTAGCAATCACTGTCATAAACACGCTGTCTTAGGTAAATGCTTGTGATTGTGTTGGTGGGGGCTGGTGGTTTGTCACTGAACTAAAATATGTTTACCTTTGACACAGTGTGATATCTAAATGCCAGCACCCCCTCCCCACACACTGAAATACTTTGAACAACAACCAACAACAGATTATGGAACGTCACCGAGCACAATCACATTAAAGTGTGTGGTTTGCGTCATACACCTGGCTAATACAGTACATTGTTCCAATACAGTTCGTATGATGACAGACATTTTTTTCAGATGCATAGCACTTTTTTTATGTTATTTTACTTTATTTAGCACAGCACAGTCCAATCAATTTGAACATGCTCTGGTTTAATTCACTCGGGTTGTATGTTTCTTTCTGATACAATTACTCGCATCCTTAGTTTTTATTAATTATTGTTTTTGAATTTTGTTGGAGGGTGCCAGAGTTGATTAGTTTCATTGGCAAATGTTTTTATATCTCAGTCATTTTTGTTTTATGTGCAAGGTACAGTACCATTTGTTATCTGAACACAAAGGATGCATACATTTCAAACTCAACACATAGAAAAATGACAGACGAAACACACCACTTATCAGATTAACTCTTCCTATGTATTTATTATATCTGTTCATGATAGGGATGAAAAAAATAAACTATGCGGAGGGAAATGTCAGACTTTTTATATGTGACATCCAGTAAAAGATGATAAAAACAAACGGTAGTTATTATTGACAGTACGGTCCCACTCTTAAATATGGGGGTTGTGGAGGCAGATTTCCAAGGGGAGGGTAATTTGCCTTGGTGGAGAGAGAGGTTAAGAATGTAAGTGAGGGGGTAGAGTACATCATAGAGGGTGAGCCGGAGAAGTCTCAGATCCAAGAAGTCACTGCTATAGTGAGCGTGCCTTAGAGCATTTTTTAGATAAGGCTCTGCAGCCTTGAGGGTGATGCACCGTAGATGAAAGGGAGGGGTAGACTGGGAGGTGGGCCTGGTCAGGGAGTGCCCAGTCAGGGGGTTGGCCAAAGAGTTGGGAGGAAGGACATGGCTGAGGTTAATGAAAGCTTGGTTGAAGGCCAAAGCTATTCTGGAGGGGTCAAAGGTTAGCTGCCCATCAACAGCTATTAGGTTGGGGTGGGTGGTAGGGTTTTTGCCTCCAATTTCCTTGATATTGTTCCAGAATTTGTGTCCTGTATCCCAGGTAGTGGTAAGGGTAGATTTATAGTGCTCGGCCTTGGCTTTGCGTATAGCCCATGTACATTTGTTCCGGGCCTCTCTATACCTCTGCCTATCAGCTGGATAGCTGATCTCATTTGAGAGGTGCCAAAGGGAGTCACAAGTATGCATTAGGGCAAGGTCCAGAGATCCAGGAGACAGGGTTGCCTTTGACTATGCTTTTGGTAAGCAGGGCAAATTGGTCACAGATGGGCATTGAATGTGCGAATGAAGAGGTTGAGGGCTAGGTCAGGGTCTAGGATATTAGTTAAGAAGAACCAGTCCAGTGTCCTGAAATGTGATTTTAGTAGGGTAAGTTTTGCTGGAAGTTTGCGATGGAAGATTACCCTTGGTGGGATCTTAGGCATTTTGCAGGAGCATGTGCAGAAAACAGGGGAGTGATCGCTAAACACATTTGGTAAAACTGTGATGCTAGTGATTTTCTGGGGGCAATTGGTGAAGGCTAGGTCCAGTAGGGAGGATCCGGTGTGAGGGTCCAGAGGAGTGGGAGATGGGACTACTTGAGTGAGGTTTTGGGCTGTAGTTGCATCGATAAGTGGGGAGGTTGACTTTGACAGCCAGTTGGTGTTGAAATCCCCTGGGATAATTTTTTCATTTTGTTGTGGGAGGGTGGTAAGACAGGACAGGATTGAGTGGAAGGCTAATTTCTGGTCTCTAGGAGGAATGTTGGCTGCTATGTTAAGAAGGGGGGTTTGAGAGTGACCCAGTGTGAGTTTGAGTGTAATGGTCTGAGGTCCGGATACCAGCGAGGGAAGGGGGAGTTGCTGACATTGTATTGAGTCCTTTACGTAGATGGTGCCCCCCCCATGTTTCTCTTGATGATCGACTCAGAAGAGGTTGAACCCAGGCAGGACAACCGACGAGTCCGGGGTCGGGGGGGAGAGCCAGATTTCATTCAAGGCAATGACGTCAGGTTGATGCTGGTGGACCCATCCCTGATACGAGTCCCACTTTTTTAGCAGGCTACAGACATTGAGGCTGGCAATGCGAAGTCTGCTGATGGGGGCATGGTTTGGCATTGGGGTTACAATCAGGCCAGGATTAGGGTTAATATTACTGGATATTAGGAGCAGTAGTAGGAGTAGGGATCTGAGCACAGCATTCCAGGCTGATTTTTTGATTCAATGAGCTACGCATGCAGCGGTCCCGGGAGCACTGGGCAGGGAGGGAATAGGGAGAGGCTGACAGGAGGAGAGGGTGAGAAGAGAGAGGGGGTGGAGGATTCATATTTTTCGTGGGGTACGGTACCCGATGAAGTGACGTCCTAGGGAGGGTTGTCCATGTATGGCAGTGGTCCTAGTATATGGTATAATTGGGTGGGGGGAAGGCCCCATCACCTGGGAGGAGGGGGGATGCAGTGCAGATTCAATGTAGCATCACTAGAAAATATCTGTCATACATACTGTTCTCCAGGATTTTTATACACAGAATGCCTATTATGTCTTATGCTTTGCAGGTTTAGTTTTACTTTAGTTTCATAATTTTTAGAACTTTTCTCATTTTTTTTTTGTATTACTTATTTGAGGACGTACTTCATGATGTAATGAATTGTGTTAATAATGGAGACTAGAAAAACATTGTAAGTTTCTCCAGTACTCTGCCACCTGATGAAGCCTTGCATTAGAGGTGAAGCACTGGGGCAAGGTGGTCCTGGATTACTGACAAGATTATTTATTTATTTTCACTTTTGTAGCTAGGTAAGTGCACTGGCACCAAGTGCCTTTTTCAGTCATAACCCAGGTGCAATTGCACAGACATTTGGGGACATACATACAAATGTTATAAGGCTTTTTAAGTTTGTTTTAATAAAGCAACCATTTTTCTGCTACTTAGTTGGAGCCTCAGTTCTCTTTGTTGGAGTGCATACATGTTTGGAGTTATTAGACACCGAGAACGGATGGTACTTTCACACTAATGGATCATTCAAGTCCTGTTCTGTGTAGTTTCATATATCTAAAGAGACATGAGGTGCTTTTACACACAGGATTTAGAAACAGAGAGAGTGTTATCTGTGTAGTGCTGTTGTACTCTGTTGCATTCAGTGTTCCCTTTACACTTCTCAGGTATTCCAGCAACCCCTGCCTCCATTTGTTTCAGCTCCCCCACAGAGTTTGCCTCTCTATAGGCTGTTTCTGCAGTGCTACCGGAATGGCTATTTTACACAGCCAGTCAAAACGGAACAAATCGGTGCAAACCGCAAAAAGCAGAGATTGCGGTTTGCACAAACGTTCACGAAGGGAACGGAACCAATGCACTTTACACACAAGGGATGTAAGGGAATACTGTTTCCTTAACAGTCATTCTGTTACAGGAACCTGTGAGTAAAAGCAGCTATGGAGTCACTGACTGCAGGCTATCACTCAAGTGAGCTGACAAATGATACCCTGCCAAAAAGTACAGTTGTTCACCCCTGCCCCCTACCCACCCCTACCTTGTACCCGTACCCCCACCCCTGTTTGGTACATATGTATATAGCTCTTGATGTTGTTAATCTTATTGTTGTTCTTTTTCTAACACAGTTATTTTGATATGAATACTGTAGTGGTCTCTGATTTGCAGCTGGCTATAGGTGCTCAGTTGCAGTGGTGTGCATGGCATCTGGGGTGGTTCAGTCATGGGTATGTGTGTGCGTGTGCATGGGGAGGTGTCTCTGGTGTGGGAGTGGCTTTCAGTCAGTATCTGTGGTGTGTGTTGTTCACTGTGCATTGCATTGCTGTGTGCAGTGTTCCATGGTGCCTGCTCTGTGTCCATTGTGCCCCTGTCAAGCTGTCCTTGGCCTGTGCAGCTGACACCCTTGCATATCTGTGGTCTGCCAGGTCTGCTGCCTTATCAGTGGGTGCTGTCCCTGCAGGTTATCCACTGTGACTGTCACGAGGCTGAGTTGTCACCTATCACCAGTGGGGTGCATGTTTACCTCGGGTGACACTATGGCCTCCACAGTTGCTGTCCCACCTCCATACTGTGTCTTGTGTGTGTTGCAGGGGCAGTGCAGCACTGTCTGTGGCTTGTGCTCCAGGCATATGCTGGTGGCGTACAGGGCCACAGTACATGCACAGGGTGGGTGTCATCCCAGTGCCATGGTGGACTGCAGGCTGTGTGTGCACAGTTTACATGTGCCCACACTGGGGGCTGGGTTGCCACACTACTGCGTCCCTGTGTTGGTGTCCTAGAGGGTATGGGTGTGTGTTTGCCCTTGCACTGTGTTGCATCCGGTGTGCTGCATGCTTCCACACACCACTGTGGTTGTCTGTGCTGGCTGCTGTGGCTCATAGTGGGTCGCGCTGTGACACCTGTCTAATGTGCAGGGTGCTGTATCAATGGCAGTGGTGTCAGGGGCACGCCCTTTCCCATGTGGGGTACCACTTGTGGTGACACATGTTCGGTCTCTCAGCTGTGCCTCAGGGGGGTTGTGCATGTTGGCACTGTGTCTGCCATTGTTGCATTGCCGTGTGCTGCCACCCACCGCTCGGTGCTCATGGTGGCTTGTATGGTCCTGTGGTACACGAGGTTGCAGTGTGATGGGGGGGTGCATGGGATTCCTGCAGTGATGGTCACTGCTCATGGGGGGTGTCTTGGGGTCACAGTGCAGGGTGTGCTGTGCACGGGGGGGCTGGTGTACACTGGGGTGGTCCACCCTTCTTGTGTGGCAGTCTCAGCTTGCCAGTGGGTGTGCTGGGGCAACATGGCCCGGTTGTACTTTGTTTGTTTGTCCCCAAGGGCTGGTGGATATTCCGTCCCTCCCCAAGTTGTGCTGTGCTTGGGGTGTGGGGGTGCATTGTCAGTTCTGCAGTGTGTTCCTGTGCCCATCTGTGGCATGGGTGGTGGGCTCCTACCTACCTCCCTGGTTGTGCAGTTCCATTGCTCTGCTGCTGGGGGGCTCCCTGCTTGCACTATGGCACCTCTGGACTGCTCAGCTGGGCTGCCCTTGTTGCGCTATAGTGCATCGTATCTGCTCTGCTTCCCCTTCCTGGTTGCGCTATGGCGCAGGTTGTGCGATATTCAGACGTTGGCTGGTTGCGTAATTTGTCTTGCTCCATGTTTGAATATCACGTCTATTGCGCATGTGTGCAATGGACTTGTGCTTGCTCCTGCTATTGCACACATTTTGGGCACAGTTTGAATATCCAGCCCAGTATGTATAAAACACACTAAATATAATTGTATAGGTCTTTGGAGAGGTTTATTTAAAAATAGCTTCATGTAAAAACTGTCACTTGGCTTAATGAAACTGGGCACACATCTATTGCATGCACACAGCACACACACACACACACACACACACACACACACACACACCGCTCATTGCTATCCTGCAAAGAGCTGCTGGTGACCCAGTGTTTAAAGAAAACAAACTGCATGCATTTAAAATTAGATGTGGCACTACTATATAAGCACATTTTATATATTGCTTAATACAGACTCTCCTATAAAATATTATCTCGCATGTGGTTCCTTCTAAGGTCTGTTTCGAGTGGCAGCAAGATCCTGAGCTGCAGTCCATCCTCTTGTGACAGTGCGGGAGAGAGTGCTGACATGACAAGTGTCGCTGATGATTCACATCATCGCAAGGCAGCAAATGCTGCCTAGCAACAGTTCTCCCACATGGACAATGGCCAGGATTATTAATGGTGAAAAAACAACTATCTCAATGTGGGATGCTTCAATCCTATTACTAGTATATGCCAATTTTAAAATGTTTATTGGAGGGGAAATGGGGGATAGGAACTTGAAGGGATACTCTCTACTTTTCTATGTGTAGTTACAAATTAAATGTTTTCTAGATGTTAAAAAACATCTTATAAGCTGTAGCTATGATGGAGGGGAGGGGGGACTGACCAAGTTGTGCAGCACAATGGTTCTTCTACCAAATCTTCCTGATAAATCATAGAAGGATGGAGTTAATATAATCAAAATCTGTAAAATAAAATCTTCACCAACATGTTAATCAATTAATTTCTTCGTTAAGGCCCCAATGATTGTAATATGTTCCAAGTTCAAAAATTCACCATGATTCTCTACTTTCTATTAAGTTCTGATAGTTCCTACCTCTAGATGGGATTTGTACATGTTCCAGCCCCCAAAATCTTAATTGTACTGGATTATGGCCTCTTGCATTAAAGTGTTGTGCAACCTTTGACTGCTCATATTTAGTGTGAATTTTATTTTTATGTACAGAAATTCATGTCTTAAGTTCCCTTGTTGGCTGCCCAACATAAAGATTATCACAGGGGCATTGTAACAAATAAATCACCCCATTTAGTATTGCATTCGATGTGTTGCTTAATTTTATATTCCTTCCCGGTGTACGGATGTTTAAAAACTTCTTTCCTTGAAGTATTTCCACAAGCCACAGACCTATTACATCGGAACATTCCTGGTTTTAAAGGTCCAAGCGATAATTGTTCTTGCTTCTTTACTAAAACATGTTCTGTCTTAACTAGTCTATCTCTAATAGTGGAGGCTTTCTTTGACACTACATAAGGTAACTCCCTAAAGATCTGTTGAGTATGTGGATCATTTTGCAGGATTTTCCAGTGCTTCAAAATTATCCTCCTGAATAGTAATATTTCTGTGCAATGCGTCGTGCTGAACGTTATCCTATTTGTGCTATCTCCTTGTGCTCCTCCCCCTTGTTTAGGCTGTAGAAGAGCCTCCCTAGTAACTAATGAAGTTCTTGTTTGTGCCTCAGCTAAAACTTTATTGGGATATCCTCAGGCCTTAAATCTTGAAACTGTTTCCTTCACCTCTTGTTGATAATCCTTAGGTAAACTGCAATTGCACTTGACTCTTAATAACTGTGAATATGGTATGCTATTTTTAAGTTTTCTGAGTGGAAGCTTTTGTGATGTAGCAATGTGTTCCGATCAGTCTCTTTTCTATAAAGCTTTGTTGCTAGCTTTAGTCCATGTCTAAAACTGGTTATATCAAGATAATTAATTGCCTCTTGGCTATAGGTAGCTGTAAACGTTAGATTTGAGTCACATGCGTTAATGTACTCTAAAAACTGTATAAGTGAACATTTGTCTCCTTACCAAATCATTAACTCATCATCTATAAAATGTTTCCAAAAAATAACATTGTCTTCATATGTATTGTCAGGATCTTGCTTATGTAATATGAATTTCTATTCAAACTCAAACATACAGGCATTATTGTATCCAGGAGCCATCGTGCTACCCACTGAAAATTAATGCTCTGTGTTTATCCACACGACAGATACAGCTTGAGCAATCACAGTGAAAGTGTCCATATACTGCCTGTCCATGGGAGTGACCCTTCTTTGTCTGCTCTTTGTTTTTTGTTTTTGTTTTTTTTAACCAGGAGAGACACACTAATCTGAAAGCTTGTTCTCAGGTGAGACCTGGGAGCACAAGGTAGATAAGTGACTTGCTCAGGGTCACAGAGTATGCAAGTGGGGACTGTGGGATTCAAATCTAGGTCTCCAGGTTTGCAGCTCAGAGCCTTAAACCACTGTGCCATCCTAGCTTACAATGATCTGAATACATGCTTGTGGCACTGCTCATACTGACCCTGTTTGTCAGCTTTAGCATTCTACACAAAGTGAAATGGAGGCTGTGTCCTATTTTTCCCCTTAGATTGGGGGGTTACCACCACAATCATATGTCATTGGTGATTGTTGTTAGTAAAGGTACTTATTGATTTTTACTAGGCTTGTTTTATAGTGACAGACAGCATGATTAGAGATGCAACAAATTTAAAATTCACCTGCCAAGTGGCCACTTCATGTCTACACTTCGCTACACAGAGTGCCCCATGGAAAGGCTCACTTTGCCTTGTTATTATTACTTTGCATTGTCATTCCACTTTAAATGTGAAGTAAGGTGGAGTGACAACAATACTGGCAGCATCCCACCCACACAGTCACCAGAATTAATGTGCATCCCCAAAGTGCTACTGTCTTGCGTCCAGAAAACTCCCCAGTGCTGACAAAGTCAAATGAGAGCATAACAAGAAATGCAAAGTCTCCCAGAATTAATGGCACACTCAGTCATGCACGCAGTGGTCACACACAGAGTCACCAAAATTAATGTGCATCCCCAAAATGTTACTGTCTTGTGTCCAGAAAATTCCCCAGCATTGATGAAATGCTACTGTCTTGTGTCCAGAAAATTCCCCACTGCTGACGAAATGAAATGAGAGCGTAACAAGAAATGCAGTCTCCCAGAATTAATGGTGCACTGCAAATGCACAGACAGATTAAGATTGCACTGCACACTCAAGGGATGCATAGGAAAAAGCACAACACCACCTAACTAGTGCACACAAGTCACAAGTCCAGATCAGGAAAGGAATACATTTTTCCAGTTGGGGGATTAGTGCACAGCAGTAACAATCCACTACCAGTAAAGATACCACAAAGCAGTATAAAGAATTCATGCAGGTGCGGTTGATAGCAGGTTCACACTGCTGCAATTACTCTATGGCACAATAAAAGATGTCTGATTTAATGGCATGCATCACACACACACTCACACACGCACTACAAGTAATGCACAGCAAACTGAAAACCTTTAGTAATATAACCAAATGTTTTAAACAGACAAATTATGCACTGCCGCACCATAACAATCAGTAAAAAAAAGTCAAGAATTACTGAAAATATTACTGTGTGTACGTTAACACAGTTATACAAGAAAAAAATAACCAAAACAGAAAGACTGCCTTTTTATCCCAGCACACCACAAATACACCCCTCCCCAAAGCACACTTCACAGTACACACTGACTGTTATAAATTAACATTCAAAATCCACACACAACAATAATCACTCGATGATATAAGAACAGAAGAGTTTCCTACAATTGATGTAGTAAATTTTGAGCAAACAAAAAATGACTCAAAAGGCATTTTAAACGGCTTTTAGAGGTTTTGAATCATAGAACTCTGAGAGCAACCTGTCTCCAGCTACCATGACACACACACTACCCAGGTCAGAACTGAGGCTGTGCAGAACAATCTAGGGCTCATGTGACCTGCAATCCCATGAATAACTGCAGAATTTCATTTGGAGCTCAAATACAAGGTGAAGTAAGGTGAATTACATGGATTTCAATGTACTTCACCTTAAAATTGGAGGAGAAGTGGTTTGGGGAAGGTGGAATAATGCAAAATCATTGGTTTCAACGGACTTCGCATTCCTCATTATGAAGCAAAGTACTCCATTTCACATTGTAGAGTACTCCGCAGGTTCCGTGTTACTCCATGAATCACTTCGTGGAGTGAATTGGAGCCACTTCGCCCACCACTACTTATAGTACTGTAACTCACATGCTGTACAGGAAGGAATGTGGAGGCTATGGCTGTACTTCCCTGATGAGCTGCAGCACAAAACTCCCCGACTTGAAAACACGTATTAAGGAGTACAATGGTGGGGTGGTGAAGCCTGGCAAGATACTACAAAACAGGCTTTCAATACATCCAAGTAACTAGGAAAAAAAATTAACATTGTGATTTGTGACATGATCGTGAATCATGATTTGTGACTCCATTTGTGATTGTGGTAATGAAGAACGTGATTAGGTATCGATGGTGTGAGATAACCAGTATGAAACTGCATTGGGAATGTGAATGCCTATGGCTGTACTTCCCTGATGAGCTGTAACTTAAGACTCCCAGACTTAAAAACACATATCAATGAGTACAATGGTGAGGTGGTGAAATCTGAAGAGGTACTACAAAACAGGCTTACAATACATCCAAGTAACTAGAAAAACAATTTATGTTGTGATTCGTGATGTGATCATGAATCATGATTTGTGACTGCATTTGTGACTGTGATAATGAAGGACGTGATTCAGTGTCGATGATGTGAGATAACCAGTATGAAACTGTATTGGGAATGCAAATGCCTACAGCTGTACTTCCCTGATGAGCTGTAACTTAAAACTCCCAGACTTAAAAACACATATCAATGAGTACAATGGTGGGGTGGTGAAGCCTGGAGAGATGCTACAAAACAGACTTACAATACATCCAAGTAACTAGAAAAACAATTAATGTTGTGATTCATGACATGATCGTGAATCGTGATTTGTGACTGTGATTATGAAGAACGTGATTTTGTATTACGAGTAACTCATTATGATAGTCCTGACTTAAAAACACATACTAATGAGTTCAATGTTCATGTAGAATTATGCACCACACCTGTCCAGTACTCTGAAAGGAAGCCAAAGAAACAACTATGACTTAAGTTACAGATGGAGATTGGGCCCTAAATAGACGCAGATGCATAGACAGATTAAGATTGCACTGTGCACTGTAGAGATGCAGACACAAAGGTACAACACCTAACCAGTGCTCACCATAAGAAATTCAAATCTGGAAAAGAATACCTTTGCCAGTTGGGGTGGGCCATGGGGGGGGGGCAGTGTACTCCACTGCTGCAGTAACAGTCACTAGTACTAGTACCAGTAAAGATACCACAAAGCAGTACAAAAATCACACAGCTGCAGTGTATGGCAGATTCACATTGCTGAAATTATGTGGTACAATAAAAGGTGTCTGATTTGATGACGTGTCACACACATACACACACACTAAGTAATGCATAGCAAATTGAAAACTTCAGTAATATAACCACATATTTTAAGCAACTTATGTACTGCTGCACCACAACAATCAGCAACAAAATGGCAAGAATTATTGAAAATACTACTGTGTGTTCATTAACACAGTTCTACTAGAAAAATATCACCAAAACAGAAAACACTGTCTTTTTCTCCAAGTTAATCTAACTACACTACAGATACACCCTTCCCCAAAAGCACACTTCCACTGTCTCTCAGTACACAGACTGAATGTTGTACATTAACATTCAAAATCCATACACAAACAATAAATGCTCAATGATATTAGAACAGGAGGGTTTCCTATAATCAATGAACTAAAGTCCCAGCAAAAAAAATGACTCAAAAAGGCTTTTGTAACAGCTTTTGGAAGGTTTGAATCACACAGACCTCTCAGAGCAGATTGTCTCCTACAGCTTCCTACTCACACTACCCCAAACTGAGGCTGTGCAGAACAATCTAGAGCCCATGTGACCTGAAATCCCATGAATCACTGCAAAATTCGCCTTTGGAGCTTAAAAACAAGGTGAAGTGAGACGAAGTACATTGTTTTCAATGTACTTCACCTTAAGGATTGGTGGAGTAGTGGTTTGGGAAGACAAAGTAACGCAAAGTCATTTTTCTCAATGGACTTCACATTACCCATTATAATGCGAAGTACTCTGCTTTGCATTGTGGAGCACTCCGAGAATTCCCCTTCACTCCATGATTCACTTCATGGAGCGAATTGGAGCCATTTCACCCATCTCTAAGCATGATATTATGTGCTCTTCAATGGAGTGAAATTTTTGGGATTTGGAGTTGGTTATGCACCCCAAGGCAGTAGTTGTACTGTGGATCTTTATTATTATGGTTTATTATTATGTTTGCTCTGTTTAGAGATCCTGAAATGGTACTTTGATTGGGTCCCCCCCACCTCGTCACTGGAGTACTATTAGCAATAATTAGTAGAATGGAGTGGACTTATTGGGCTTTATCTTTTGGAGAGCCTGCGGGAGGTGAGGTGTCACTAAATCGGTAATGAATGTCTGTGTGTGCCCCCTGCCCAGGCAGTTTTATTGTTTTTGGCAATATTCTGTAGATTGTATTGCAGTCTGGTTTGTTGTGTGACAGTAGACCTGCAAGCTTCTTTCATTCATGGACTAAGCTGGCTGATTCTATATTTTATTTTATTTATTTCGGAAGAATCAGATATACCTTTGAGTCATAGACTCCTTTACAAAGGTTCTACGTCACATATAACAAATCAGTTACAGAAGTTCAGTCAGTACGGTTACAGTACAAATACAGTGATTATGACAAAGTAAGGTTAAGTTACAACTGGAATGTTAGATTAGTATTAAGGATCTAAGCATTGTTTGAGACAGTTAAAGGATACTGGAAACTTAACATCCCTGAATAAGTGGGGTGAAGAGGAGTATGCAGAGGCAAGCCAGAGGCCATTGTCAGTAGTAGAGGGACAGGGCACTAGTTCATATGCAGTCACTGTCACTTGAGGAGCGAAGATGGGCCCTGAGGTGCATTTTGAAATGGCCAATTCTTTGATCTAGATGCAAGGAGGAGGGTAGATTATTCATCCACAATGGTGCCCTGTAGCAAAAGGATCTTTGAAATTGAGTAGTGCGACAGGGAGGGATGGAGAAAAAAGGGTATCAGAGCTATGGGTATGTTTAACTTTAGAGTCCAAGGTGATTAAGGAGATGAGGGATGTGGGGAAGAGGCCAAGGGTCATTTTTTTGGCTAAGACACAAGTATGGAATTTGATTCTATTATCAAGGTTAAGCCAATGTGTGTCCTTATATAGCACACAGGTATGGGTGAGTCTGTCACATCCTAATATCAGATGACAGGCCTTGTTTGGCACAAGTCTAAGACTATCAAGGGCTGAGGGGCTAGCCCCTCCAAAAGTCAGAAGGCCATAGTCAAGTAGGGAGAGAACCAAGGAGGAGATAGCAAGTTTAAGGGCCTCCAGGGTAAGGCAATGTTTAAAGCAGTGCAAGAGCCCTAGTCTGATGTTTAGGGCCTTGGATAATTGATGAATATGCTCATGATAGGTGAGGCCAGTGTCCAAAGTGATGCCCAGGTATTTAAAGGTGTGCACAAATTCTAGGGGGGGTCAAGGATGATGATAGTATTTGGGTAAAAAGCCCTTTCCTGGAGTTTTGCGGATATGCAAAGAGCATACCTTTAGTTTTTTTATAGTTAATGATAAGGCATTGCAAGGCAAACCAGCTTTCAACAGCATTGAAGGAGGACTGAAGGGAGTGGTGGAGTTGAGAGGGGTCTGGGCTGGAAGAGAAGATGACTGCATCATCTGCATAGAGTAATATGTTGGAGGTGCAGGATGCGGGGAAGGAGTTAAGGAAGAGGCCGAAAAGGAGGGAACCCAAAATGGACCCTTGTAGGACCCCTGAGAGGACTGGAGATTTGGAGGATAGTATATTGCCAATTTTAACTTGAAGGGTACGGTTGGTAAGATAGTCCAAAAACCATCCCACAGCATCCTGTGAGAGACCCAGGTTGAGCAAGGAGGTTATGAGTAGAGAGTGGTGGATGGTATCAAAGGCCTTTGTGAGGTCAAAGAAGACCGCACCAGTGATGTAGCCTTTATTCAAAGCAGAGTGGATGTGTGATGTTAGCTCAAGCAAGGCCGTAGTTGTGCTGCGTCCTTTTCTGAAACCATATTGTTGTTTGCAGAGTAGGTCATATTTATTGAAGTGGTCGGTGAGCTGATCCGAAACTATCCTCTCTAATGCCTTGGAGAGGGTGGGGAGTATGGAGATAGGGTGGTAGTTGTTAGCAGAGGAGCTGTCACCCCCTTTAAATATAGGCATGATAGAGGCGGATTTCCAAATGGTAGAAAATTTACCTAGTGAAAGGGAGAGGTTTAGAACGTGGGTGAGGGGAACAAGGACTTCCTTAAGGGAGAGCCGAAGAATTCTGAGATCAAGGGAATCGGCATTTGGAGAGGCATGACAAAGGGCAGCGGTAAGGTATTGTTCAGCTGACTTGGGAGAGATGCGGTGGAAATAAAATGGGGGGGCACAGAGATGAGATGCAGGTGCGCTAGGAGCTGGAGGATCATAAAAGTTAGGGGGGAAAATGTGGCTAAGGTTGGAGAAGGCATCGCTGAAAGCTGCAGCAATGTTTTTAGGGTCAGAGGTCAAGGATCCATTTGACATGACTTGGGAGGGGACCAGGTTGGGGACCTTAACACAACTTTCCTTGATGTTGTTCCAAAACTTGCAGCCAGAACCCCAGGAAGAGGTTAGAGCAGATTTGTAGTAATCCGCCTTTCCCCTGCGAATGGCGCAGGTGCACTGGTTCCAAGACGTTCTATAATTTTGTCTATCAAGGGGGAGGCCAGATTCATTGGAGAGCTGCCATAGTGAATCTGTGGTTCGCATTAGGGTCTTTAGCCGCTCGGTGAACCAGGGTACGTGATTGCCTTTAGCCATTCTTTTCGTGAAAGGTGCATAGAGGTCACATATATTATTAAAGGCCTGGGTAAATAGGTCCAGGGCACTGTCAACGTTAACCGTGTTTAAAATCAGGGACCAGTCCATGACACTGAGGTGCTTTTTTATTTGTGCCAACTTACCAGGACCAAGTTTACGTTGCACAATAAGTTTGGGAGGGGCCCTAGGGATTTTGCAGGACCAGGAGCAGCCAACTTGGGAGTGGTCACTGAGGGCATTTGGCAGGATGTAAACATCGGTGATCTTACCCGGGCGATTGGAGAAGATGAGGTCCAATAGGGAGGAGGAGCCAGTACATGGATCCAATCGAGTAGGGGAAGTGACCAGTTGAGTTAGGTCTTGGACTGTGGCAAGGTCAATGTATGGGGTGGCATCCTTACTTAGCCAGTTAATATTAAAATCCCCAAGTACTAGTAGTTCTGATTGTGATGGTAGAGTGTCCAGATGAGACAGTAATGCTTGGAAAGCTGACTTTTGATCCCTTGGGGAACTGTATACTGTTGTTATGTATAAAGGGTTTTGGGCTCTTCCCAATGCCAGTTTGACTGTTAGGGCCTGAGTGCCCGCCCCTAGTTGAGGGGAGTGGAGTAGGTGCCCCGTAAGGTATTCTTAGTGTAGAGGGCACAGCCACCCCCTCGCTTACCATGCCGATCAGCATGGTAAAGGATATATGATGAAAGACTCACAAAATGCACAAGTTCTGACTAATTCTTGAAAAATTTATTTAAAATACAAAAGGCCACACTGTACACAGACTGAACAAAGAACAAGAACAGTTTATTATTGCTCTAGCCTTTATCAGTATTATGGCATTTAGCTTGTTGGGGAACAGCTTTCTGGCCTGCTAAAAGTCACTAAAATGCACCATTTGAGTTCAGTTTTTTAAAAATTTACCAGGGTGGCATGCCTTTTGACCCCCCCCCCCAGAGAGCTTAGGATTTTGTGCCCCTCTAGAATTTCTGACAGCATGACGCTCCTGTTATGTTTATATATATATTTTACAGTACCCCAGAAGAAGCCATATCCTGGCGAAACATTGGGACATCTGAATTAAATTCAAGAAGTAAAAGAATTCAACATTATTAACAGAATCATGTATATGTATGGCTTTGTGCCAGAGCTGGTGCAGATAACTGATATTCTAGAAATGTTGGAGTACCACAAGGGAATCAACAAAGTCCAAGAGGGTAGCACCTTTGAGAAAAAGAGATGTGCAAGAACAAGGGGGCACAATTTGAAGATGTGGGGGATGGCTCGGGGCAAAGAAAGGAAGTATTTTTTCATGGAGAGGGTGGCAGAAGCATGGAATGGCCTTTCTGAGGAGGTCATGGGGTCAAAAACAGTGGGTGAATTCAAGAATGCATGGGACAGACATAAGGCAATTATAGTGAGGGGGTAGAAGGAAGTAGGCTGTTGGTTAATTAAGATCTGTAGTTTATCCAATAGATAGGGAAATGGGCAGACTGTGTGGGCCAAGCAGTCCTTATCTGCCTTCAAAGTCTATGTTTCTATGAGGAAAATGCCACAACTGCACCAGCCCTTCCTCAATCGGGCTGTGTTGCAACAAAGGACTTTGGTGCAGCTGAGGCACACATTGCGGATGGCACATTGCGTGGCAAAAGCCCTGCAATATCCTTTGTGAATCAGGCCCTATGTCTTTTATTGCAGCTGTAGCTTTGCTTTGGGATATGGTGTGGATAATAAGTGCATATACCTTGTAAAAGGTTAGTTACTGGATAGGTTTGCTGTTTGGTGGAGTGTAACTGAGTGTCTCCTCCAAAGTTAAGATTAACAATGGCTTTGCTGTTTGAGTGGGATAATGTGTGGATCTACAGTACCCTGGATAAGGTTAACCACAGACAGAACTGCTATCTATTGGAGTTGTGATAATGGGTGGATCTAACCTTCAAAAAGAAACTTCACCAAGCACTAGCTGCCAATGTCTCCCGTGACTGCTGTGTATAAAACAACTTGGGCCTGTTTCCTCTCCTTCACTCACACTTTATCCCACCCTTCCTCCACCCTACCATCCTACCTTTGCTACTGCCCTATAATGTACCTGCCTTCCTGATGTCACATTAACCAATCCCAGCATCAAACTGTGCTTGCTGCTCTATAAAGGGCATCATCAGTTCCTGCACTGATTGCCCCACTGGAGTAGAGGGCACTCTTAAACTGAATGACACAGACCACGTTTGTCTGCTGATATTCCCTTCCTGGCTACAACCTCCCCTGCTCAAAAAATGCCTTTGGCTGTATCCCTACTCTGGAACAATGTTAGGAACTAGCCTTAGCTTCTCTCTATCCTGTAAGACCAAGTCCCTAGCTGTTGTCTTTCCCTCATTTTGTCTCTGACAATGCCATTTGGCCGCATCTTTTTACTCCTGTACCCAGATCCCAACCCTAATGCCCTTCCTTGCTAGTAAAGCTTACTCCTAGCTGCTGTATGTCTGCAAAATACCTGTTTTCGTAACTTAAATCCATATGTGATTATTTTATTGTTCCCTTTACTCCTAGGATCATCGTATAAGGTTAAATACTAGATAGATTTGCAGTATGGGGAAATGTGGACTGGATCAGTCTTGGATAAAATAAAGCACTGGATAGCTGTACCGTCTGGTGGAGTGTGGAGTAGATCAACATTAGAGATGCAGTGAAGTATTATTTCACCTGTGAAGTGAATGCGAAGTCCGCCACTTTGCATTGTGGAGCGCTACACGTGAAGTTTATTCTGAAAAGTGGAATTTCACCTAAGTGCACTTTGCATTGTATTACTTCACCTTATTCTGCGATGCAGTAAAATAAGGTGAAGTGAGTGATAAATGGGCCAAAGATCACATGGCTCACAGTCTCACAATCTTCAGGTCACATGCTTCCCTTCAGGCTGCAGCAGGAAGTGAAACAGTTTCTCTTTCACCTTGCTGTTGCAGTAACAGGAGCCAGGTGAGCTGGTGACAGCTGTCGGAAAGCAAACCAGATGTAAAATTTAACTTTTTTGTCCTAATTTTCTGGGTTTTTTTTATGGAGTGTGAAAGAGTATTGTAGCTTGTGTGTATTTTTTGTTAGTTGTGTGTGAACTTTTTTCAGTCAGTGTGTGTCTATGTGACAGGGAGAGAGAGCAAGAGAGGGAGACGCTAATGGAGGGTGATCGAAGAAGAGGCAGTTTTAGGCATGGTGCAGTAGGAGACTGTGTCGGAGTCTGCACATGTGGTGGCGTTCTCTGAATAAACTGCAACACCATACGTGGAGGTTCCCCACCTAAAGCAATTAGTTCAGAGCTGGCAGCACCACCTCTGGATGTGGCACATAGTAGCACTGCCTCTGTGCCACCACCACTTGGTATGGCCCCTGCCCCAGTGCTACATGTTTTGGCTGCCCCGGCCCCAGTCGGGCAGCAGCAGATGGCAGTAACACCTGGGCCCCTCATGCTTGTGCCTGGTCCTCCCCACAGCTCTGTGGTATGGAAGTTTTTCACTACACTGCCTGGGGATAGCAGTGTAGTGAAATGCAACATCTGTGATACTCTGATGAGCCGTGGCCCTAGGGGCACTCACCTGGGAACTGGGGAAGAGCGCACCCACATGCTGAACCAACACAAAGCTCTGTGGGATGCCAAGGTGGCAGACATTGCATGAAATGTACCTGCTAGCCCATCTGGAATTTTTGGCCAAGATATTGCAGCACATCGAGCACCTGCATGATGTGGTGTTAAGTGGGGCAATGCAAGTGGTGATGCAGCTGCTCCACCATGACTACCACCACCGTAATCTGCTGCAGTTTTAGGCAACGGTGGTAACCCACTCCAACTCCCTGCCACACAGGCTGATGTGGCCATGTTGTGGAATGAGATGGATGTGGTTAACCACCATCTGGATAGTATGGAGCAGCAGCTGGATCAATTTGAAGGTCACTAGCTCCAGATACTGCAATGGGGATGCTCCAACTGCTGCTCTGCAACCAGAACATAAAAAACTAGTTTTGTTTAAAATGTTTGTCCTTCCTTCTGACTCTTTGCATCCACCACCCTCTCTGTGAAATATTACTTCCTAGTGTTGTCCCTCAATCCTCCCAATCCACCACCCATCTGTTTTCAAATTTTGCTCCCTTCTTTGTGCACATCTCTTTTTCTGCATAATGCTACCCTCTTTTACCTTGATTATTCCTTTTTGGTACTTCATAGTTTCTTTCATGGCCCCTCTCCCCCATTTCCTTTTAGGTTATACGTCATGTCCTTTAGTTTGTTTAACATTTTTGGACTTCATTTTAATGTGATGGCTGCCAATGCATCCCAGTATATCCTATCCCCCAGCCCTCTTTACTTCCTTCTCACATTTCTTGCATACCTTTATGTCATCTGACACTGGTCACTGTCCATTTTTGTTGTTGTTATTCCCCCCTCCCTTTGTGCACTGTTATGTGTATAATGTTAAGTGTGTATTATGTCTTTCTTTCACATAACTTTGTTTAACTCCTCAAAATGGTGAGAACCATGCCCCAAAACAGCTGAAATAAAATAAAGTACAAAAGTGTTGTCCTAGCCCTCATTCTGTTCCTACTTAACAAAATCATAAAGCCAGCATTCCAGATGAATAAATGCCCCCCCAAAAAAAAATGTACACTGTTAGTGCAAATGTATTTATGGCAAAGCAAGGCACAGAAATGACCCTTGTGCTTTGGTGGTCAGGCCTTCATTAGGTGACATCTAAGCACCGAAGCACAGGGGTCATTTGTGTGTAGCTTGTTTTGCCATCAGTACATTAGCAGTAAAAGTGAACATTTCTTCTTTGCACTTATTCATCTGGATTGCTGGCTTTCTGGATTTCTCCTGGACTTTTGTGGCTAGCTGCTCTCTACTGATAGCCATCCCCAGTGTTAGTGCAGTGTGTTTCTGGACCTTGTATATTCCTACTTATTGTCTGTTTACCATGAACTATTTTTTTGTGTCTTACCAATGTTCCCTTTCTGTCATAGTTTGTTTATTGAAAATCAGGAGTGAGGAGTGCAATAATGTGCTAAACAGTATGTGTGCAGTGTCAGGTGCACACTGCCCAGCCCCCTGAAAACATATGTGCTAGCTGACTTGTTCTACGATTGATGGTATAAAGAATAAAGAATATATAACATATATTTTATTTGTACCATCACTAACTGCGGTCCAACTCAAGTAATATGTTTTCAGGGGGCTGGGCAGTGTGTTCCTGACAGTGCACACATGCCTTTTAGCAGATTATTGCACTGCCCACTCCTGCTTTTCAATAAACAAACCACGACAGAAAGGAAACATTACCAAGGCACAAAAAACATTTTGTGTTAAACAGATATTAAGTTGGAATACACAAGGTCCAGAGGCATGCTGCGGTAACACTGGGGACGGCTGCTGATAAAGACAAGTAACTAGCTACAAAAGTCCAAGATAAAACCACAAAGCCAGCACTCCAGAGGAATAAATGGAAAGAAAAAATGTTCACTGCTACTGCAAATGTATTGATGACAACACAGCCACACACAAATGACCTCTGCGCTACAGTGCTTAGGCCTTCATTAGAGGGCCCCCTTGTGAAGGCCTAGTCACCGAAGCACAAGGGTAATTTCTGTGCCTTGCTTTGCCATCAATACATCTGCAGTAGCAGTGAACATTTTTTCTTTCCATTTATTCCTCTGCAGTGCTTCTTTCTGGTTTTGCCTTGTGCTTTTGCAGCTACAGTAGATGCTCTCTAACAGTACCCGTCCCCAGTGTTACTGCAGTGTGTTTCTAGACCTTGTGTATTCCTACTTAATATCTGTTTAACATGAAATATATTCTTTTGGTGCCTCAGTAATGTTTCCTTTCTGTCGTGGTTTGTTTGTGGAAAAGCAGGAGTGAGCAGTGCAATAGTCTACTAAACAGCATGTGTGAATTGTCAGGAACACACCGCCCAGCCCTCTGAAAACATCTATGATAGCTGACTTGTGCCACTATCAATGGTAGAAACAATAAAGAATATACAACATATGTTTTATTTGTACTGTCGTTAACAGCAGACCAACTCATATAATGTTTTCAGAAGGCTCAGTGGGGAGTGACAACCTGACAGTGCACATATCACATGCTGTTTAGCAGATTATTGCACTGCTCACTCCTGCCTTTCCACAGAAGCACACAGTAAGACAGAAATAAAACTTTGCTGAGACCAGTAAAATCATTTTGTTTTGGAAACAGAGATTATTAAGTTGGAATATAATAAGGAAGGGAAGGACACCATTTTTTATCTTATTTTCTGTAGAATGTTTTTGGCCAGATTTTGTACAAATCTTGAGATGCTGTCTTATGCCCAGAAAATTCTCAACTCCAGATGAAGAGAAATCAGAGCTGAAAATGCAATTTCATGTACAGCTTATTGGCCTGACTGGGCTGATGCACCGTGTCTTGCTAAATGATGTGGTAGAAGGATGACCTGACCATTGAGTTAACCATCCGTGATGATGTGATAATGCTGTTGGTTGCCCAGTCTGCTGCACTGACCCCAACAGGAAGAATGCCCTTTGTGCGGACACTAATACTACCCTTGTTAAGTTAATGTACCTTTCACCATTATGGTTTTCCACTGTACCTGACGTTAAATGTTTCTTCTATATATATATGTATTTGTGATTGGTTGGCATCCCACGGCACTCCAGACATTACCTCATGGGTTACAGCCCACCTGATAGGCTAATGATGCACATGACCCAGATCATATTTCCAGTATATCCAGGTCCCAGGAACCCCTGCTCTCCAGTTGTAATTTGTGCATCTGATTAGGCAAGAAGCATCCAGAGAACCCCTGTCTGCTCCTTAAAATTCTAAGGTAGGAACTGTATTTTGTTTTATCTTATCAAAGCCTTTCATGTTGCTGCTTTAAATTATTATTTATACTGTCTGGGGGCCCTGCTGCCCCATAATCCTAAATTGGTAAAACCAGGATTATTTCACTGTAATTGCTGATCATTGCATTACTGTTTGTTGTCTCTATCAGCGTTTTTTTCATGCTCTCCTGGGCGCTCCAGGATGTTTTCCTCGAGCCAGCAGGCTCACTCTGGGCCACATGTCCTATTACAGGCCTCTCAGGCAGTGTGCCCTCTGTGCCAGAGTCCACGCAGCCCTGAGGGCTCATCCTACAGGCCCTCGCCACAAAGATCCCCACCGCGAGTCGCCTCTTCCCCCCGCGACTCCGTGGCTCTCCTCAGGCCCTTATCCCTTAAGAGGGATCGACGCATGAGGCGCTGTCTCCCAGCGCTGCTGGGGCTCACCCCCGGGGCAATAATCTGCCCAGGCCCATGCCTGGCCTACCAAAACCGCGAGTCACCTCTTCTCCCTGCGACTCCGCGGTTAAACAAAACCACTAGGCACGTCTGGCCTAACTCCCGTGAGTCGCCTCTTCTCCCCGTGACTCCACGGTTAATCCAAGCCTCCCCACGCCTGGCCTAGCAAACCGCGAGTCGCCTCTTCTCCCCGCGACTCCGTGGTTAAACCACACCGCTAGGCACGCCTGGCCTAACACCCACGAGTCGCCGCTTCTCCCCGTGACTCCGCGGTTAATCCAAGCCTCCCCCCCGAGGCCTTCCCTCCCTCCCGGCCCACAGGCAAGTCGTGGCACCCCGGCCATCCTGACCGGGGCGTGCCCCTGACACTGCTCGGCATCTCGCCACACTCGCGCCCCCAATCGGAGGTGCAGATCTACCTCCAGGCCTCATCGGGCCTTTCCCTGCGGGCGCGTCCGCTCCTTGACTAGGAGGAGCATAGCGGACGTGCACCACAACCCACCTGCGGGCCAACAGACTCAGCCTCCTGGGACCTCGGAGGCCTACCGACACTTGCGCCTTGCCTCTCCCCCGGAGCCACTCAGAGGGGCAGGCGCCACGGCGTTGGCCTTCCATCTTTTTCCCTAGGCCTTCTCGGAGGCCAACCACTCCGCGTGGCACTACCTAAGGCCACATCAAAGGGTGACACCCTGCCCCATAGAGGAGCTCCCCTCGTCTCTCCCAGTGCGCCGCTTGTACAGGCGGATCCCAGGGCAGGGGCCCATGCCACAGGAGCTGGGTCTGTTCACAGCACCCACTTCAGAATGCATTATGGCAAAGTATGATACACAGGAAACACAGTAATGATATTGAGTGGTCAAACAGCCATTAAACCACAGGTCTGATGGGCGAGTGACCTTTATGAGCTTGGCTGACCAAGAGAGAAGAAGAAAAAAAAAACCTCAGTCCACTCGGGTCCCTCCCATAGCGACCCCAGGAGGACACCGCAGAGTCCATGCTAGGGTACCTCCCATAGCGACCCTGGCAGGCTCTAGCAGAACTATCCCCTCCCTCGGTGGCCGCGGTCCCCTCCCACAGTGGACCCAGGCCTACCCAGAGTAGCAATCATCTGAGAGGGGATAGTCAGGTAAGGATGCCAGAAAAGGAGTCTCCTCCTGTTTCATGGGGGCTTAGGGACAGCTTTCGGGTCGTTCTCGCTCAGACCTTCTCTTTATCTTTCAGATGGTCAAGCAAAGAAATGTACTGCGTGCAATGCCTCCTCCTCCCTCAAACCCCAGGCCCTCTCTGCGGCCTGCTTCTTGGACGATGAGCTGTCTTCGATGGAGAGAACCATGACACCTCCCTCCCAGGCCCCAGCACTTCAACCTGGGTGGATCCGGGCTCCTGTTGATACAGAACCAACAGCAGCGGGCGCCATGATGGAGAGTCAGCAGAACTTCATGCTGAAGATCATGGAGAAGCTGGGCGCCATCAAAACAGACCTCGGCCGCCCAGCGCAGAGCTCATCCACCAGAGAGACCTTCCAGAGGGTCCACCAGACACAGAGGACCCTCTTCCCAGCATTCCCATTGATGGCAATCCGGAAGATAGGAACAAAGAGGAGGAATTCGACGAGGATGAGGAAGAGGAGCATGGCGTGGAGTCCGACATGGAGGACATCGACCAGCAGACAGCTCCCTCGCTGACATCAAAACTGTGTGCGTTCGACACAATCCCCGGCCTTATGAAGGTCATCAAGGCCACCATGGGCCTGTCCACAGAGGAACAGGAAGGGAAGAAGACGGAATCGAAGCTGGACCCAATGATCCAGCTAAGGACCACCACCCCGGAGACCTTCCCAGTCTGCCCAGCCATTGAGGAACTGATCCACACGGAAAGGCAATCCACAGACCCGGGCAGAATGCCAAACCGAAGGAACTTACACAAGATGTATCCAGTTCAAGGCGACAAATCAGACGCCTGGTGCAAGGCGCCCTCCATCGATCCACAGGTGGAGGCCTTGAGTAAGAAGACGGTGCTACCATGTGGCACCATAGCCCTCAAGGACCCCACAGACAAAAGAATTGAGGACATGTTAAAGAGGACCTTTGAAATTGAGGGCACCATGGCCAAAGCGATGTGGCGGTGATCTATACCTCTCGCGCCCGATCGCTGGCTGGAGGAACTTCAGGAACAAGGCGGTCAAAGTCAGGAGGCTGAACTTTTAGACTGCACCCTCGATGCAGCCAAATACCCTGGCAGACATGGCAGTGGACTCCCCTCGCCTCCAGGCCAGGCGGCCCGCAATCATAAATGGACCCGCAGGCTCTATAGCTCAAGCTCTTGGACGCCTGATTCAGAATCCAAGACTCTTCTGCAGAACTTACCCTTAAGGGGACTCATGTATTCGGGGAGGGTCTCCAGAATTACTTAAAACAGAAAGAAGAGGGTAGGGACCTCCTAAGAAACCGGTCAAGACCCTCACACCTACCTTCCGCTAGACGGAGGTTTCATCCTGAGGCCAAGACCCAAACTCGTAGGGACTTCTACCCCCAGAATCACTCCTTTTCGGGTAGAGCATCACCATCATACCCACGCACGCATGCCTTCAGCAGCTACAAGTCTTCCCCTTTCCCAACCCGGGGACAAAAGTCCGGAGGTCGGGAAGGGATTCAGGAAAACAGTGACTCCATCTCACCGATTCCCCCCCCACCAAAGCTCGTACCCCCCTGTCGGACAACGGCTAGCCCTATTCGCTCACCGCTGGGCGTCCACCACGTCGGACAGGTGGGTCCGGGACATGGTCTCGAAGGGGTACACCATAGAATTGTACCGTCCTTCGGTCCCCCCCTTGCTTCTTCTCATCCCCGGTCTCCAGACGAAGAGCCTCACCTCACCAGGTACAGGGTATTCTGGCAGATCTCATCCAGAACAGGGCCATTCAACCCGTCCCGGTCAAGGAGCAGGGGAGGCATGTACTCCATCTTCTTCCTGGTTCCCAAGAGTCGGGGAGCTAAGGCCCATCCTGGACCTCAAGCGCCTGAACCGATCGTGATCACGCGGTTCAAAATGAAGACTATCCGATCCACCCTTCAGGGCATCAGGGTGGCGACTTCCTGACATCCATCGATCTCAAGGCGCCTACCTACACATCCCCATCGTCAAGAGTCACAGAAGATTCCTCCGTTTTCATCCTGGGACACCACTTTCAATACCGGTGCTCCGTTGACCTGTCCTTGTCCCCAGAGTCTTCACCAGGTATCCATCACCCTGGTAGCCAGACTCAGGGAGCAGGGCTAGACATAGTGCCCGTACCTAGATGACTGGCTCATATGTGCTCGATCCGAGGGTCAGACGCGTGCTCACACCGAGCTCGCGGTGCGAGCACTCGAGGACCACGGCTGGGTGGTGAACAGAGAGAAGAGCCATCTCTGCCCGACCCAACAGATTGAGCACCTCGGAGCCATCATCAACTCAGCAGAGGGTTGGGTGAGGCTGGCTCCGGCATGGATCCGCAGCCTCCGCAGCCTGGCCGGACAGTTAAGGTCACACCCCCATACCACGGTGGAGAAGGTGGCGAGACTCTTGGGATGCATGGCCTCCTGCATCGACCTCATCCCCTGGGCCAGGTGGCACATGCGTCCACTCCAGAACTACATTCTGGTGCGCGGAGCACCCAACGAGTGGAATCTGACAAGGGGGGTTCCCCTGGAGGCGCCGCACCCGATCCCCATTGAGACAGACGCGAGTCTGTCCAGCTGGGGAGCCTGTCTGGGGGACGAATCAGCACAGGGCCCCTGGTCCCCGGCGGAGTCACAGCTCTCAATCAATGTCCTGGAAATGAGAGCGGTGTTCCACGCTCTGAGGGCATTCCGACACATCATCCAAGGAAAGTTGGTCCTGATCAAGTCCAACAACTGTGTGACAGTGGCTTACATCGCAAAGCAGGGAGGTACCAGGAGCAGGACCATGTCACGAGAAACCGCAAAGGTGATGAACTGGGCACAAACGCACCTATCACGCCTGGGGGCAGTACACCTGGTGGGAAAACTGAACGTAAGGGCGGATTGGCTGAGCCAACAGCAGATCCACCCCGGAGAATGGCGCCTGCACCGGATCTGTCCAGGTGATCCAGGAGGCATGGGGTCCAGTGTCCATGGACCTAATGGCATCAGAGAAACGCCCAGGTGGACCACTATTTCTCCCGGTTCAGAGGCGAGCACTCTTAAGGCACGGATGCCCTCTCCCAGGTATGGTCTCGGGACTACGTGTATGTGTTCTCCCCGATTCCCCTCATCCCACAGGTTCTGGAGAAAATCCCAAAATCCCGGACCTCCATCATCTTGGTGGCCCCGTACTGGCCCCGCAGAGCTTGGTTCACGGCAATCACAGAAATGTCCCGAGCCAGCCTGCGGATCCCATCCCGTCCGGACATGCTGATGCAGGGCCCGGTGTTGCACCCGTCCCCTCAAACCCTAAAGCTCATGGCCTGGCTCCTGAGAGGGAACGACTAACCGCTACCGGGTATCACGAGTCGGTCACAGGCACGCTCCTCCGATCTCGACGAGCCTCCACTACATCCACCTATGAGAGACAATGGGCCATCTTCACACAGTGGTGCCAACGAGGCTCAGTACCTGAACAGGCCAACCTCCCCCACTATTTTGCTGTTCCTACAGCAGGGGTGGACAAGGGACTGGCACCTTCTTCTCTAAGGGTGCAACTAGCGGCCATCGGAGCGGCCAGAGGCCTAGTCGAAGGGCACCCACCCGGGGCCCATCCATCTGCTTCTTGAGGGCGGTAGGCCTCATGCGACCTAGAACCAGGCCTAACGTTGCACCATGGGACCTACCACTAGTTTTGGACTCCCTAAGAATGGCACCGTATGAACCACTCACCGACTCAGACCTTTTCTGGGCAGGACTGAAGACTGCCTTCCTGGTAGCCATCTGTTCAGCCAGACGGATAGGGGAGCTCAGCGCCCTGTCTTGCGCTCCACCCTACACCATCTTCACCCCCCGAAGGGGTAAGGCTCCGGACGGTACCGGCTTTCCAGCCGAAGGTTCTGATGAGGTTCCACAGAGAACAACCCATAGATCTACCCACCCTGCCGAATGCGGCACTCCTGACTCACTAGACGTGGGTTCAGCCCTTTCTATCTACCTGACCAGAACTCAGGTCATCTGTAAGATGGAGAGACTCTTCATCGTCGTGAAAGGCCAAAGACAGGGGCTCGCAGCATCCAAAACCACCATCACAGGGTGGATCAGAAGGGTCGTCCGCCACGCCTACATGGCGAAGCGATTGACACCACCCCAGGGAATTAGAGCTCATTCCACCAGAGCGGTATCCACCTCCTGGGTGGAGAGAGCATCGGTGTCATCCGAGGACATCTGCAGGGCGGCTACCTGGAGCTCCCTACATACCTTCACCAGGCACTACAGACTGGAACAACTCCAGGACTTCAGACCAGCCTTTGCATCCCATGTCCTGGCAGTGGCTCCATCTCCCGGACCCTCCGATCCATCCGAATCCCACCCGGAGGTCTAAACTGCTTCTTATCTCCCATGAGGTAATGTCTGGAGTGCCATGGGATGCCAACCAATCACAATGGGTGTTTACTCACCTGGTAAAGGTGATTGTGTTGGTTGGCATCCATGGCACTCCAAGGCCCGCCCTCAGGAATGATCGGAGCGTCCAACCAGTAAGATCAGGAGGTCCTTACACCAGTCCGTCAGAATTCAATTCCGCTGCTAAAAATTAGTCGAACCACGGTTCGAGGTAGTGTGTACAAAATAGGGAATAAACTCAGGCCTCTGGCCTTGTTATTGTCATCATGTCGTAGCAGACCTCATCCTTACTAGTCTCTATTGTGTGTATTGTTTCTGGTACTAACATCCTTCCTTTCAGCTATGGAAAATTCAAACTGGAGAGCAGGGGTTCCTGGGACCTGGATATACTGGAAATCTGATCTGGGTCATGTGCATCATTAGCCTATCTGGTGGGCTGTAACCCATGAGGTAATGTCTGGAGTGCCATGGATGCCAACCAACACAATCACCTTTACCAGGTGAGTAAACACCCATTTTTATATATACATGCAATCATTGCTTTGTTTTGTATCACAGGTCATATAGTTGAACTTGTGGTGCAAATTTCTTGGCTTGAAGAGGAATTTTGGCATTGGAATACTGTCAAGCCAGTAAAGGTAAATATATTTTTTTGAGGGGAGTGGGTCTTTTGGAAGCAAGTTTCATTAATGGTTTCTTTTTTGTTAATTCTTCACAGGTTTTACGTGCATCCTCCAGTCCAGTATTGATGGTCAGGATTCATACTAGTTCTTGCGTGTGTTTCCTAGGGTGTGATGTTGAACCTGTTATTCGAAAGGAGCAGTGACAGCACACAGCATCAAAACATTTCCTATAAAAACAGATAAACAAGAAATTATTAGTACTTGATTGCAGTAATACATTCTATATTTAAGTGTGGCTGTTTCTGTCATTTATCCAAAGTAACAGATAGCAAGCTGTCAGACAGTTGGCTACAACAAGATTAAATCAATTCACAGGCACAAATTTAGTACGGGTAACCCATACACTTTCCCGACTCCCAATGTCTTAACTGAAATCACATTTTAAGGCATCTCTTGTCATGTCACGACCTGTATAAAACTTTGTTCAGCACTTACTTTGCTGCTGCAGCAATACAGTGTCAGATGAGCATGACAAATCTATTAAGTGACTTACACGTCATCTACTCAATATCATTTGCAATCTTTTGAAAATATGAACTACGAAAAAGAACTGATGAAATAAAATTAATATACATACCAGAAATGGATAACCTATAGGTGATTGTGGATAGTGCTGCAGTACTATAGTCCTCCATTCCAGGAGAGTGCTTGAAACTTTCAACCTGTAAAAAAAGAAAATAAGTTGACCACATGTGTTTCTCAACTGCATCTCAGAAATGCAACAGGAAACATAACACAGCTCAAGGAAGATTCAAAAACATAATAAACATGCCCACTGTAAAGTATTTATAGTATGGGAAGCAGTATAGTGCAGTTGTTTAAGGCTCTGAGCTGCAAATCTGGAGACCTGGGTTTGAATTCCTCAGTTTCTACTCACATACTGTGTGACCCTGAGCAAGTCACTTAACTTCCCTGTAGCCCCCTGTAAACAAGCTTTGAGTTTGGTGTGTCTCTCCTGGTAAAACAATAAGGAAAAAAGAAAAAAAAAAGAAGCCTTGCAGCTGTTGGATGCTGTCTTCTTTCCATCTGCCATGGCAAAGGCAGGACACAGGATGGAAAACAAACACATTCCCTCTGAATGAGATGGTGTCTTATGTATTTGTCTGGCAGTGGTTCACTGGTAGTGGTCATGGGGGGGCACATGATGACATTCCCTCTCACTAGCTGGTGCCTATGGCGAACAGTGGTTTTCTGGTGGTGGTCATGGGGGGGCACATGATGACATTCCCTCTCACTAGCTGGTGGCTATGGTGAACAGTGGTTTTCTGGTAGTGGTCATGGGGGGGCACAAGATGACATTCCCTCTCACTAGCTGGTGCCTATGGCTAACAGTGGTTTTCTGGTAGTGGTCATGGGGGGGCACATGATGACATTCCCTCTCACTAGCTGGTGGCTATGGCAAACAGTAGTTTTCTGGTGGTGGTCATGGGGGGGCACATGATGACATTCCCTCTCACTAGCTGGTGCCTATGGCTAACAGTGGTTTTCTGGTAGTGGTCATGGGGGGCACATGATGACATTCCCTCTCACTAGCTGGTGGCTATGGCGAACAGTGGTTTTCTGGTAGTGGTCATGGGGGGGCACATGATGACATTCCCTTGCACTAGCTGGTGGCTATGGCTAACAGTGGCTTTCTGGTGGTGGTCATGGGGAGGCACATGATGACATTCCCTCTCACTAGCTGGTGCCTATGGCAAACAGTGGTTTTCTGGTGGTGGTCATGGGGGGGCACATGATGACATTCCCTCTCACTAGCTGGTGGCTATGGCGAACAGTGGTTCACTGGTGGTGGTCATGGGGGGGCACATGATGACATTCCCTCTCACTAGCTGGTGGCTATGGCGAACAGTGGTTCACTGGTGGTGGTCATGGGGAGGCACATGATGACATTCCCTCTCACTAGCTGGTGCCTAAGGTGAACAGTGGTTTTCTGGTAGTGGTCATGGGGGGGCACATGATGACTTTCCCTCTCACTAGCTGGTGCCTATGGCTAACAGTGGTTTTCTGGTAGTGGTCATGGGGGGGCACATGATGACATTCCCTCTCACTAGCTGGTGGCTATGGCGAACAGTGGTTTTCTGGTGGTGGTCATGGAGGGCACATGATGACATTCCCTCTCACTAGCTGGTGCCTATGGCTAACAGTGGTTTTCTGGTGGTGGTCATGGGGGGGCACATGATGACATTCCCTCTAACTAGCTGGTGGCTATGGAGAACAGTAGTTTTCTGGTGGTGGTCATGGGGGGGCACATGATGACATTCCCTCTCACTAGCTGGTGGCTATGGCGAACAGTGGTTTTCTGGTGGTGGTCATAGGGGGGCACATGATGACATTCCCTCTCACTAGCTGGTGGCTATGGCTAACAGTAGTTTTCTGGTGGTGGTCATGGGGCACATGATGACATTCCCTCTCACTAGCTGGTGACTATGGCAAACAGTGGTTTTCTGGTAGTGGTCATGGGGGGGCACATGATGACATTCCCTCTCACTAGCTGGTGACTATGGCGAACAGTGGTTTTCTGGTAGTGGTCATGGGGGGGCACATGATGACATTCCCTCTCACTAGCTGGTGGCTATGGCGAACAGTGGTTATCTGGTGGTGGTCATGGGGGGGCACAAGATGACATTCCATCTCACTAGCTGGTGACTATGGCGAACAGTGGTTTTCTGGTGGTGGTCATGGGGGGGCACATGATGACATTCCCTCTCACTAGCTGGTGGCTATGGCGAACAGTGGTTCACTGGTAGTGGTCATGGGGGGGCACATGATGACATTCCCTCTCACTAGCTGGTTGCTATGGTGAACAGTGGTTTTCTGGTAGTGGTCATGGGGGGACACATGATGACATTCCCTCTCATTAGCTGGTGCCTATGGCTAACAGTAGTTTTCTGGTGGTGGTCATGGGTGGGGAACATGATGACATTCCCTTGCACTAGCTGGTGGCTATGGCTAACAGTGGCTTTCTGGTGGTGGTCATGGGGGGGCACATGATGACATTCCCTTGCACTAGCTGGTGGCTATGGCGAACAGTGGTTTTCTGGTGGTGGTCATGGGGGGGCACATGATGACATTCCCTCTCACTAGCTGGTGGCTATGGCGAACAGTGGTTCACTGGTGGTGGTCATGGGGAGGCACATGATGACATTCCCTCTCACTAGCTGGTGGCTATGGCGAACAGTGGTTTTCTGGTAGTGGTCATGGGGGGGCACATGATGACATTCTCTCTCACTAGCTGGTGCCTATGGCTAACAGTGGTTTTCTGGTGGTGGTCATGGGGGGGCACATGATGACATTCCCTCTAACTAGCTGGTGGCTATGGCGAACAGTAGTTTTCTGGTGGTGGTCATGGGGGGGCACATGATGACATTCCCTCTCACTAGCTGGTGCCTATAGCTAACAGTGGTTTTCTGGTAATGGTCATGGGGGGGCACATGATGACATTCCCTCTCACTAGCTGGTGGCTATGGCGAACAGTGGTTTTCTGGTGGTGGTCATGGGGGGACACATGATGACATTCCTTCTCACTAGCTGGTGGCTATGGCGAACAGTGGTTTTCTGGTGGTGGTCATGGGGGCACATGATGACATTCCTCTCACTAGCTGGTGACTATGGCGAACAGTAGTTTTCTGGTAGTGGTCATGGGGGCACATGATGACATTCCTCTCACTAGCTGGTGGCTATGGCGAACAGTGGTTTTCTGGTGGTGGTCATGGGGACACATGATGACATTCCTTCTCACTAGCTGGTGGCTATGGCGAACAGTGGTTTTCTGGTGGTGGTCATGGGGGCACATGATGACATTCCCTCTCACTAGCTGGTGACTATGGCGAACAGTAGTTTTCTGGTAGTGGTCTGGGGGGCACATGATGACATTCCTCTCACTAGCTGGTGGCTGGTGAACAGTGGTTTTCTGGTGGTGGTCATGGGGGCACATGATGACATTCCTTCTCACTAGCTGGTGCCTATGGCAAACAGTGGTTTTCTGGTGGTGGTCATGGGGGGGGCACATGATGACATTCCCTCTCACTAGCTGGTGGCTATGGCTAACAGTAGTTTTCTGGTGGTGGTCATGGTGGGGCACATGATGACATTCCCTTTCACTAGCTGGTGGCTATGGCTAACAGTGGTTTTCTGGTGGTGGTCATGGGGGGGCACATGATGACATTCCCTCTCACTAGCTGGTGACTATGGCGAACAGTAGTTTTCTGGTAGTGGTCATGGGGGGGCACATGATGACATTCCCTCTAACTAGCTGGTGGCTATGGCGAACAGTAGTTTTCTGGTGGTGGTCATGGGGGGGCACATGATGACATTCCCTCTCACTAGCTGGTGCCTATAGCTAACAGTGGTTTTCTGGTAATGGTCATGGGGGGGCACATGATGACATTCCCTCTCACTAGCTGGTGGCTATGGCGAACAGTGGTTTTCTGGTGGTGGTCATGGGGGGACACATGATGACATTCCTTCTCACTAGCTGGTGGCTATGGCGAACAGTGGTTTTCTGGTGGTGGTCATGGGGGGGCACATGATGACATTCCCTCTCACTAGCTGGTGACTATGGCGAACAGTAGTTTTCTGGTAGTGGTCATGGGGGGGCACATGATGACATTCCCTCTCACTAGCTGGTGGCTATGGCGAACAGTGGTTTTCTGGTGGTGGTCATGGGGGGACACATGATGACATTCCTTCTCACTAGCTGGTGGCTATGGCGAACAGTGGTTTTCTGGTGGTGGTCATGGGGGGGCACATGATGACATTCCCTCTCACTAGCTGGTGACTATGGCGAACAGTAGTTTTCTGGTAGTGGTCATGGGGGGGCACATGATGACATTCCCTCTCACTAGCTGGTGGCTATGGTGAACAGTGGTTTTCTGGTGGTGGTCATGGGGGGGCACATGATGACATTCCTTCTCACTAGCTGGTGCCTATGGCAAACAGTGGTTTTCTGGTGGTGGTCATGGGGGGGGCACATGATGACATTCCCTCTCACTAGCTGGTGGCTATGGCTAACAGTAGTTTTCTGGTGGTGGTCATGGTGGGGCACATGATGACATTCCCTTTCACTAGCTGGTGGCTATGGCTAACAGTAGTTTTCTGGTGGTGGTCATGGGGGGGCACAAGATGACATTCCCTCTCACTGGCTGGTGACTATGGCAAACAGTGGTTTTCTGGTGGTGGTCATGGGGGGGCACATGATGACATTCCCTCTCTCTAGCTGGTGGCTATGGCTAACAGTAGTTTTCTGGTGGTGGTCATGGGGGGGCACATGATGACATTCCATCTCACTAGCTGGTGGCTATGGCTAACAGTAGTTTTCTGGTGGTGGTCATGGGGGGGCACATGATGACATTCCCTCTCACTAGCTGGTGGCTATGGAAAACAGTGGTTTTCTGGTAGTGGTCATGGGGGAACACATGATGACATTCCCTCTCACTAGCTGGTGGTTATAGTGAACAGTGGTTTTCTGGTAGTGGTCATGGGGGGGCACATGATGACATTCCCTCTCACTAGCTGGTGGCTATGGCTAACAGTAGTTTTCTGGTGGTGGTCATGGGGGGCACATGATGACATTCCCTCTCACTAGCTGGTGGCTATCGCTAACAGTAGTTTTCTGGTGGTGGTCAAGGGGGGGCACATGATGACTTTCCCTCTCACTAGCTGGTGACTATGGCGAACAGTGGTTTTCTGGTGGCGGTCATGGGGGGGCACATGATGACATTCCCTCTCACTTGCTGGTGGCTATGGCGAACAGTAGTTTTCTGGTGGTGGTCATGGGGGTGCACATGATGACATCCCTCTCACTAGCTGGTGGCTATGGCTAACGGTAGTTTTCTGGTGGTGGTCATGGGGGGGCACATGATGACATTCCCTCTCACTAGCTGGTGGCTATGGCAAACAGTGGTTTTCTGGTAGTGGTCATGGGGGGGCACATGATGACATTCCCTCTCACTAGCTGGTGCCTATGGCGAACAGTGGTTCACTGGTGGTGGTCATGGGGGGGGCACATGATGACATTCCCTCTCACTAGCTGGTGGCTATGGCTAACAGTGGTTTTCTAGTGGTGGTCATGGGGGGGCACATGATGACATTCCCTCTCACTAGCTGGTGACAATGGCGAACAGTGGTTTTCTGGTGGTGGTCATGGGGTGGCACATGATGACATTCCCTCTCATTAGCTGGTGGCTATGGCTAACAGTAGTTTTCTGGTCGTGGTCATGGGGGTGCACATGATGACATTCCCTCTCACTAGCTGGTGGCTATGGTGAACAGTGGTTTTCTGGTGGTGGTCATGGGGGGGCACATGATGACATTCCCTCTCACTAACTGGTGGCTATGGCGAACAGTGGTTTTCTGGTAGTGGTCATGGGGGGGCACATTATGACATTCCCTCTCACTAGCTGGTGGCTATGGCGAACAGTGGTTTTCTGGTAGTGGTCATGGGGGGGCACATGATGACATTCCCTCTCACTAGCTGGTGGCTATGGCGAACAGTGGTTCACTGGTAGTGGTCATGGGGGGGCACATGATGACATTCCCTCTCACTAGCTGGTGGCTATGGCGAACAGTGGTTTTCTGGTAGTGGTCATGGGGGGGCACATGATGACATTCCCTCTTACTAGCTGGTGGCTATAGCGAACAGTGGTTTTCTGGTGGTGGTCATGGGGGGGCACATGAAGACATTCCCTCTCACTAGCTGGTGGCTATGGTGAACCGCGGTTCACTGGTGGTGGTGGTCAATGGTCATGGGAACAGCTGCAGCCTGCAACACATTTCCTGTCACTGTCAGACACACATGGGTGGGTAGTGGGGGGGATATAGTGTGTTCTGTGTTGTAGTATTTCACTCTCAGAAGTAATACAGAGGTAGGGAAGGTAAAATAAAAGGACTGTGAATTTATTTGCACAAGATTGCCAATGTGACATAGGGAATTTGAGTCATTCTGAGTGGAACACTGATTTAATGTTATAAAAAACAAAACATTTACCATAGAAAAAATGTGACAGCCTTTTAACCACTTCATTTAAAACCTACCAACATCAACCTCATCATCGTCATCCTACAGGAAGCTGCCCTTGCAGTCATCAGTGGCTGAATTGTGCCCACTAGAGAATTCTTTCTCAATGATGTCATCATCTACCTCAGTGGTAGGCCATTTCATGCTGCCAGTGCGAAAAGGATGGTTTGTTTCCCCCACATCACCCTAATCATGACAATGTTGGGGCATGAATACAGAGGTTACAGTTCAGTCTGGTATGTGTCCCTCATTCATTTTTATGAATTATGAATTATTTTATGACATTTGAAGGAAGGATTTTTGTATGATGTCCCTGAACTACTGCACTTGCAGAACTGAATACCCTTTCAACACTTACACTGGAGGGTGGGCATGTGAGGTACTTTAGTGCCAGTGAGGTCAGCTCTGCCCATTCACTGACCAGTGTCTTGTAAAGACAGATTATTATCTCCCTCTTATGACTTGTGATACCCTACTCATACACCCCAACATCCCCTTTGCCTTACCTACTGCTATAGTGGTCTGCTTGGATGATTTCAGGTTATCTATGGTGATGATGCCTAAGTTTCTTTTCTTTTTTTTTTATTAATTTAGTTGTTTAACCAGGTATAGCACACCCTTTAGCACAGCATTTTTCCCTTGTGACTGACGGAAACTCCCCTCCAAACCTATAGATGGCTTCAAGGTTTTTCTTCCCTATTTACTTGATCTTGCACATCTTTGCATAAAACCTCATTTGCCACTCTTCTGACCATTTAGCCACTTTATCCAGATCTCTTCTCATTCTGCCCTCCCCATCTGAATCATCTACTACTCTGTTGCAGATCTTGGTGTCATCTGCAAACAGATAAACATTACCCTTCAGTCCCTCTGCAATGTCACTGATGAAGATATTGAAGAGGACTGGCCCCTGGACTGTTCCCTGAGGTACCCCACTTGTGACTTGCATCTCTTCTGACTGAATACCGTTTACCACCACTCTCTGTTTTCTGCCCATCAACCAGTTTGCCACCCAGCTGATCAATTTCTGACCTGCCCCGAGCCTACCCAGCTTGTTAATCAGTCTTCTGTGTAGAACAGTATCGAAAGCTTTGTTGAAGTCAAGGTAGGTGACATCAACTGCTCCACTTTTGTCCACCACTCTGGTTACCCAGTCAAAGAAATTATGAGATTAGTTGGACAGGACCTTCCTTTTGTAAACCCATGCTGCCTTGGATCTTGTGCTCCTATGGATTCCAGGTGTTGCCCTATTCTTTCCTTAAGGAGTGCCTCCATAATCTTGCCCACTACTGAGGTAAGACTGACTGGTCTGTAGTTCCCTGCCTCCTCCCTGCTACCAGCAATGTATATGTCACTGTGAGCATCCCATGCCAGTAGTGCAGCGTCTCTGAGTCGCATAACAACAGAACAGTAATGTCCACTGTCTGTACACATTTGCAAGGTGGGGCTGTCACTGTGTACAGTGCAGCAGTCATTGCTGCACAACACACCATAGGCAGTGCTGTGTCCCACACATCACCAGCCCTGTGTCACTGTACTGTCTGCTGTGTACTGTGTAGAAGGAACTACTGTTTGATTATTGCATCCAGCACCACCACCAGAGCCTGTGCTATGTAGTCCCCTTGAGCATGTTATACTATGTTATTCTGTACATATGTAGCCTGTAGCTTCCACCATGCACCTTCTGACTGACCTACAGGTGGAGCCTTGACAGACCCAGCCAGCCCCTGTACTTCCAGACTGACCTACAAGTGGAGATGTGGGACCCTGCAATAGTGCTGGGTAAACTGCGTGCAAATCAGGACATAATGAGATGCTAATCTGGATGTTTGCCCACTGACTGCCTAAATAGGATCCTTTGCATGTCACCTATGAATATAGCAAAGTTTTGCCATGGTCAAACTTTATTTATTGACCTACAAAGCCGTACATGGACTTGGTCCCCGATACTTGAAAGAGCTTCTGATTCCTTACAACCCTGTGCAACAGCTCTGTTTGGCTGACGAGGGGTTGCTGGAGGTTCTGAGGGTTACTTTAAAATATTCTGGGGCCCATGCTTTTATGTTTATGGTCCCAACCCTCTGGAATTCTCTGCACCATCAGTTTAAGGAATGTATGACCGTGGGGAGCTTCAAGTAGGAACTTACGACCTTCCTGTGGAGACAAGCATTTATGAGCTAATGTGAGTGATATTATAGAAACATAGAAACATAGAATTTGACAGCAGATAAGGACCACTTGGCCCACCCAGTCTGCCCATTTCCCTACCTGATGGATAAGCTGCAGATCCTAGTTAACCAGCAGCCTACTTCTTCCTACCCCCACCTCCTAGAATTGCCTTATGACTGTCCCATGCATGCTTGAATTCCACCACTGTTTTTGACTCCACAACCACCCCTGGAAGGCTGTTCCATGCATCCACAACCCTCTCTGTGAAAAAAATACTTCCTTAAATTACCTCTGAGCTGCCCCCCTTCTATTTTCAAATTGTGCCCATTTGTTCTTGCACACCTCTTTTTTTGAAAGATGCTACCCTCTTGGACTTTGTTGATTCCCTTGAGGTACTTGAAAGTTTCTATCATGTCCCCCCCTCTCCCTCCTTTCCTCGAGGCTATACATATTAAGCTCCTTAAGTCTCACTTCATATGTCTTCCGGTGCAGACCCTGCATCATTTTAGTTGCCCTCCTCTGGACAGCTTCCATCCTGTCTATGTCTTTGTGGAGATTGGGTCTCCAGAACTGCACGTAGTACTCCAGATGTGGTCTCACCAGCTGTCTGTACAGAGGGATTATAACTTCTTGTTTTCTGCTGGTGATGCCTTTCCCCTATGCATCCCAGTATCCCCCCAGCCCTCCTTGCTGCCCTCTCACATTGCTTGCCCACCTTTAGGTCATCTGATATGACAACCCCCAGGTCCCTTTCCATTTTGGTTGTTGCTAGTATCTCACCTCCCATTGTGTACTCTTCCCCTGGGTTTTTATTTTACAGGTGCATTACCTTGCACTTCTTAGCATTGAATCTAAGCTGCCATACATTTGACCATTCCTCTAACCTTGCCAAGTCCCTTCTTCATCCTTTCCACCCCATCTTGTGCATCAGCTCTGTTGCAGATCTTTGTGTCATCTGCAAAGAGACATACTTTTCCTTCCAGTCCCTCTGCAATGTAGCTATAAAGACATTGAAGAGGACCAGTCTCATACTGAACCCTGTGGTACCCCACTGCTAACCCCCTTTTTCAGCGTGGACTCCATTTACTATTACTCTCTGTGTCCTATTCTCCAGCCAATTCTTTACTCAGGCTGTCATCTTGGGACCCACTCCCAGGCTGGCTAACTTGTATACTAATCTTTTGTGGGACTGTGTCAAATGCCTTGCTAAAGTCTAGGTAGGCCTTGTCCACAGCCCTCCCTGATCTACTACTTTGGTCACCCAGTCAAAGAAATCTATCAGATTTGTCTGGCATGACCTTCCCCCTGTGAATCCATGCTGCCTTGGGTCCTGTGCCCCTCTGGCCTCTAGATACGCAACAATTCTTTCCTTCAGAAGTGATTCCATCATTTTCCCTATCACTGAGGTTAAACTAACAGGACTGTAGTTTCCTGCTTCTGCCTTGCTCCCACTTTTGTGAAGGGGACTCACATCTGCCCTCCTCCAGTCCTCAGGTACCACCCCATCCTCCCATGATTTGATAAAGAGGGTAGTCAGTGGTGACACTAGTTCTATCCTTAGTTCTTTTAGAATTCTGGGATGAATCCCATCAGGTCACATTGCTTTGTCCACCTTCAGTTTTAAGAGCTCTTTCAGAACTCTTTCTTCTGTTAAAGGGCTGGTATCAACTTCTGCATCCAGAGTGTTTCTACTGTTTGTTTTAGGTACCTCCCCCTCTTCCTTTGTAAATACTGAGCAAAAATATTGGTTTAGTATCTCTGCCTTTTCACAGTCACCCTCTGCCCACCCTCCCTCCCCTTTATTAAGCCTCACTATCCTCCTTGGTCTTCCTTTGCTCCCTGATGTACCTATAAAAGGTTTTATCCCCCTTCTTAACTGAGTTGGCTATCTTTTCCTCGGTTTGGGCCTTTGCTGTTCTGACTGCCTTCCAGCTTCCTTTTGCTTTAACTGATACAGTTCTCTGTCCTGTTCCTTCTGTGATTCCTTGTACTTCCTGAATGCTTTCTTTTTCTCTTGAACCTTCACTGCCACTTCCTTTGAGAACCATAGTGGTTTCTTACCTCATTTCATTTTTTTTATTTGTTTTACACAAAGGCTTGTTACCTCTATGATGGCAGTTTTTATTATTCCCCATTGTTCTTCCACCCCTCCTTCCTGCCCATTTGCTAGTGCATTCCTTAGGCACTCACCCACTTTGGCAAAGTCAGCCCTCCTAAAAATCCAGTACCTTTGTCTTTGTATGGCTTGACTCTATTGCTGTGTTTATTGTGAACCATACTGCTCGATGGTTGCTAGTTCCCAGATGGCTACCCACTTCTACATCTGTGATCCTCTCTTCAACTCCATTTGAGAGAACCAGGTCTAAGACTGCTCCCTCTCAAGTGGGCTCCAATACTAGTTGTCTAAGGCATGCCCCCTGTAGGGCATCTAGAATAACCCCACTCTTAGAAGTGACTGCTGTAACTGCACTCCAGTTAACATCTGGCATATTCAGATCACCCATCAGCAATATCTTCCCTTTATCTGCCATTCTAAGTATACTTTCTATCATTTCCTTGTCCATTTCCTTCCCCTGAGAGGGGTGTCTGTAGACAACCCCTGTGCGGATTGTGGTGCCATTGCCTGCCTCCAAATTGACCCACAGTGCTTCTTCTCCTCCTCCCTGTTTACCCTTTTGTTCTGTTGCTTTGATTTCTTCTCTTATGTAGAGAGCTATCCTCCTCCTCTTTACCTCCCTGTCCCTCCTGTAGATAGTGTATCCTGGTATGTTTACGTCCAAGTCATGGTTCTGTGTGTACCATGTTTCTGTGACTGCCACAATATCCAGATCTTCCTCCTCCATCAAGGCCACTAATTCAGGAAGCTTGTTACCCAGACTACGGGCATTGGTACTCATTGCTCTCCATTTTTTGATGGCTTTACCTTCTGTACTGGCAACCCCCACTGACCTTTCTACCTTGCTCTTTTTCTCATTTAGTACCCTGTTTTGTAGGGGAAGGCTGGGATTTTCCTTCTGCTTATCAGTGCCTCCCCCCTTGACTAGTTTAAAGGTTTGCCAATGAAGCATTTAAACCGATTGCCCAAAAGACTTGTTCCTTCCTGGACAGATGCAGACCATCCTGCCAGTATAGGCTGGTGTCCCTCCAGGTGGAACCCCAGTCCCCAATGAAGCTAAACCCTGTGCTCCACACCATTTTTTAACCATTTGTTAAACTGCATGGTGCAAAGTACCCTCGCCTCACTCATGCCACTGACAGGCAGCATCTCTGAGAAGGATACTGTGTGTGCTACTTGTCTTAAGCCCCTCCCCAACTTTACATAGTCCTTTTACACTGCTCTAATCTCATGATGAGCCAAGTCATTTGTCCCTAGGTGGACAATGATGTCCAGCTCAGACTCCTGTGCAACTGTTCTCGTGATCCTAAGGATGTGCTTCCTGTCCCTCCAAGCCATGGCACCAGGCAGGCACCTTACTTCAGTTTTCCATGCTCCCCCCAGTTCTAACCCCCTAATAATCGAGTCTCCCACCAGGAGCTGCTTTCTTTCCCTGTGGTGCCCTCTGCCTCCTTCCTGAGGGCCTCCCATGTGACAGTTGTCTGCACCCTCCTTAGTCTCCTCTGTGGGTGCATCCATAGGGGAACTATGCTCCCCCAGAATGGTGTATGGATTGTGGAGTGTAACAACTGACTGGGTGTGCCTCTGTTCCATCACCCTTACCCTCCCTGAGCCCACTGTGGTCCACTGTGATTTTAATGTTTATTTTAATCTTTTTTTTATGATTTTATTGTCATTTTTGTACAGTGCCTTGGTACTTGAAAGGCACTTAATAAATAAAGTTTTATTTATTATTATTTAACTTGATAGTGCTGGGCAAATGGCTTTGTGTCTTGCAAGCCTATGCAACTATGTTTGCACTGAGCAACCATTTTAGAAATATTTTATAGTTCTGCAGAATGCAATTTTACATGTACTGATGCTTGTAGCTTTACTGCCTCCTCTCCTTTGCTAGCACACACATTAGCATTAAATAGTTCACCTCTACCTTCCTTCATGTTGCAGTGAACAGGGATGCTGTTGTGGTTTGCATTTCCTAGTTGCTATATTCAGAGCTGTCTTATTCCCGGGCTATGTTTGCACTGCACTTCTAGCCCAGTTTGTCCAGTTTCCCTAGCATGCTATATTCAGCAGGTTTAACACTGGGACTATCCCTTTTGAATATAGTGGGCTATTGGTTCCAGGTAATTTAGCACGCTGTGCAGTCCTAATTTAGCGCTGGGGCAAAGTTTTGAATATAGGGCCCCAAAAATGTTTTTATTTCATTAACTATTGTTTGGATGTATGTGTAAATGAAAGCAATAAATATTCATTCCTAAAGCATCAAATGTGGGAACCTTGGTCATTTTGCAAGTCGACATTCTGTCACAGAAATAAAGATAACACTTAACACTACATTAACCTAATATACATAGTAACTATTCTCAAACTGCCGAGACCAAACAACCCTCACGGTAAACATTTTAACAAGTCTTAAACCACAGTGATCAGACACCCTCATAAAATATATAGTAACTAATCTCAAATGTCAAAGATTAGTCATCTCAGTAGCGAAATATATATAGACACAAAGTAGCATAGCAAAAAAGATTTATAAAACAAAAATGATTAAGACACAGTAACCCTTCATTAATACAAAGCACCCTTCATTGGCTTTTTTATTGGGGTGGAGGCGAAGACAGATAACAATTCTGGTCATCATGAGAAATACTAAAGTAATAGGTTGGGTGTCTGGGGCCTCCAGACGCTGTTAGGTTTTAGATGTATTCTAGTGCATTTTGAGGGTCATTTTGAACATTTTCTGGCTGCTTTTAAAGCTTTCTTTGACTTGTTGCAAACAACAAATATCACTACCAAAATGACTATCTTTTCATTTTCCTTTTTAAGATTGGCAATATTCAGACAATCTCCTGGTTAAAATCAAGTGGCAGAAAAACTTCATACATTACTTTTCCCATCCAGAAAAATCAAACTTCAAATGTTTAAATTCAACTATAGAAGCCATGCATTCTTGAACCCCACTAAAGTTTTTTTTTGTGTGTGTGTGGGCAAAAACTGTAGTGGGGTTTAAGAATGCATGGGATAGGCATAAATGGAAACTTATGCAGTGATTCAAAGAGAGCAAGTTTTATTTACAGAAAGGGTGGTGGAGCCATGGAACAATCTGTCAGCCGATGTGGTGGGTGCCAAAACTGTCAATGGTTTCAAACACAGCTGGGACACAATGAGAGGATTACTGGATGCTCTGGGTGCTAGCGGCAGGGAGGGGAGCATGGGGTGGATATGTGGGTTACAACCCTGTATGGACAATAGGTCCTGGGTTTGTTAGGGTTTTATGGGCAGAATGAATGGTCTTCTTCTGCCATCAGTGTCTCTGCTTGTACTTTTTACACTTAATAACTATTTGTATTTATTTATTTATTTAATTAAATTCTTGGATTCACTAATGTTGAGCTGGAAGCTCATTTACAAAGGTTCTGCATCAGAGATACACAGTAGAACATACATTTCTGAAATTAACTAAATGGAACAATATACTTATAATGCAGCTTTTAACATTTTGGCTGGTGTACTCTGGAACAATTATTTCAATATGGAAGACAAGCAATTCAGATGAGTTGACAAAAAAGTTTAGTAGATATACAGTAGAAGACATTTCAGGGCAGTTCAAAATTGACATTGCAAGAGGGGGTAGGTGGGAGGGAGGATAGGAATGTGGGCTAATGGTGTAGGGGCAAAAAAGGGGGTGGGTGAACATACATGGGCAAGGGGAGAGGGCAGGCATTGGCAGTAACTGCTGTTAGTGCATGGGGGTAGGCAGATCTTGCTGAGAATGACCAGTGGGAGCCAGTTTAGGGCTACCAGTTACAGTTACTAAGTGCAGTGAAGTAATGGTGTAACATACTTTTTGAAGGACCCAGCTTGGGTTCATTAAAGATGTCCAATGAAGGATATTTATCCAGTAGTGGGTGCAGTATACAAAGAACCATTGTACTTGCATTTTTCCTACAGAAAGGAGCCTGGTGGGGTAGTCTGGTTGTGATATTAGTTCAGTGTGGGTTAGTAGTTTGGTTGAGGAGGTCCTTGATGGTCAGAAGGGTTAGGCCAAGGCAGGTTTTCTTGGCTATGAGATAGGTCTGATATTTCTCTCTGCCCTCCAAGTTCAGCCAGTTTGTCATGGAGTACAAGTTAGACACATATAGGTCAGTCTGTGGACTCCAGTTATTAGTCTGTAGGCATGGTTTAGTGCTATGCTTATCCTTTTTAGAGTAGTATCAGATACAGCACTGTACAGTGTTAATCCACATAATCTATAACTCACCAGGTAAGGAAAAAGCTCAGACTCCCCATTCAATGCACAGGGGAAATGCCAGACCACACCCAACAAATAACACACTGTGATCTGGCCAATGGAAGATCATGTACACAAATGGTTGCAGTCTGGGAAACAAGATCCCAGACCTGCAGACAATAATGACAGAGGCTAAACTGGACATAGTAGCCATTAGCGAGACATGGTTTACAAGTAACCACACTTGGGAGACTTCAGTACCTGGCTATGTACTGCTCAGAAGAGGCTGAGGTGCCAAAAGGGGGTGGAGTGGTCCTTTATGTCAATGACAATATCAAAACTACAGAAATTCAGAATGCACATAAGGACCCAGAAGAACTGTGGGTCACCTTGGAAACAGGAAAAGGGACAGCCATATGAACTGGGGTTGTCTATAGCCCTCCAGACCAGGGAGAGGACACAGACATATTACTGTTAGAAGATATACAAAACCTGACAGCTAAAGGGGGGGGTTCTGATAATGGGAGACTTCAACATGCCATATACAGATTGGCCAATACCAGTAGGGACATCTCATAGAACTAGACAAATAGTGGATTCCCTGCAGGGGGAGGGCCTCAAACAACTTGAACAACAACTCACAAGAGACAGGGCTATCCTAGATCTAGTACTGACTAACAGGGAAATGATCACAGATCTTCAGGTAGAAGGTCACACGGGGGCCAGTGACAATCACATGGTATGCTTCAATTTGGCCACCAGAACTAAATCATGCCATTCCAAGACAAAAATATGGGACTTCAGAAGAGCTTACTTTGATAAGATGGCCAACAGAGTTAAGCTAGCCCTGACAAAAAGAAATACAGGTGAGGGGGTACAGGTAAAGTGGGCATGCATTAAGGATGCAATACTTAAAGCAACATTCCACTGTGTTAGAGAGAAAAGGAAGTGCAAAAGGAGACAGAAACCACTTGGTTCTCAAAAACATTAGCAGAAAAGGTTAGAGCCAAAAGGCAGGCCTTCAGGACGTATAAGGGAACACAGTGGGATGAAGATAGGGAGGCATACCAAACTTCCTTAAGGGAAGCAGGGAAGGCAGTAAGGCAGGCAAAGGCCCAAACCAAGGAAACACTAGCACAAACAGTAAAAGAAGGTGTCAAGACTTTCTATAGCTATATTAGTGTAAGGAGAGAGTCCAAAGGGGGTATTGCTAAAATCAAAGGAGATAAGAGGGTGTGTGAGGAGGAGAACCACATAAAAGCATCTATCCTAAATAGATACTTCTACTCAGTATTTACTGAAGAGAAGGTAGGGCAGGGCCCACAGCTCAGAACCATGGACACAGGGGGGGTGGGAGGTGTGCACTAGTCCCTTCACAAAAGAAAGGGTCCTACAAGAGCTCAATAAGCTCAGGGTGGACAAGACAATGGCACCTGATGGCCTACATCCCAGGGTACTAATGGAGCTAAGGGTGGAACTAGCAGAGCCATTATCAGAACTGTTTAGTGAGTCTCTGAGCACAGAAGAGGTCCCAGAAGACCGGAGAAAGGCTCATGTGATCCTGCTCCACAAGAGTGGTAGCAGGAAGGAGGCAGGGAACTACAGACTACTCAGTCTTACCTCAGTAGTGGGCAAGATTATGGAGGCACTCCTTGAGGAAATGATAGTGCAACACCTGGAATCCATAGGAGCACAGAATCCAAGACAGCATGGGTTTACAACAGGAAGGTCCTGTCAAACTAATCTCATAGATTTCTTTGACTGGGTAACCAGAGTGATGGACCAAGGAAGAGCAGTTGATGTTGCCTACCTTGACTTCAACAAAGCTTTCAATACTGTTCCACATAGAAGATTGATTAATAAGCTGGGTAGGCTCAGGGTGGGTCAGAAGTTGGTCAGCTGGGTAGCAAACTGGTTGACGGGCAGAAAACAGAGAGTGGTGGTAAATGGTATACAGTCAGAAGAGATGCAAGTCACAAGTGGGGTGTCTCATGGATCATTCATGAGGCCAGTACTCTTCAATATCTTCATCAGTGACATTGCAGATGGACTGGAGGGTAAGGTTTGTCTGTTTGTAGATGACACCAAGATCTGCAACAGAGTAGGTGATCCAGATGGGGTGGGCAGAATGAGAAGAGAGATGGATAAACTCGCAAAATGGTCAGAAGAGTGGCAACTGGGGTTTAACACAAAGAAGTGCAAGGTCATGCATATAGGGAAGTGAAACCCTGAAGCCACCTATAGGCTGGGAGGGGAGTTGGCAGTCACAAGGGAAGAAAGAGACTTGGGCATCATCATCACAGATAACCTGAAATTATCCAAGCAGACCACTAAAGCAGTAGATAAGGCTAGGGGGATGTTGGGGTGTATTAGTAGGGGTATCACAAGTCATAAGAGGAAGGTAATAATCCCTCTTTACAAGACACTGGTTAGGCCCCTACTGGAGTACTGCTTGCAGTACTGGAGGCCACACCTTTACAAGGACATTAGTCAAATGAGGCAGTACAGAGAAAGGCAACCAAAATGGTGCAGGGACTGCATCAGAAAACATATGAGGACAGATTAACGGAGCTCAATATTTATACCCTAGAGCAAAGGAGGGAGAGAGGTGATGTGATAGAAACATTCAAACATCTTAAGGGCATTAACAAGGTGAAAGATTCTAACATGTTTCAATATAAGAAAAACAGCAGAACAAGAGGACACAGCATGAGATTAGAGGGAGGCTGATTAAGGGCTTAAGGGGTAATGTGAGGAAGTTCTTTTTCACAGAAAGGGTGGTGGATGCATGGAATAGCCTACCTCAGGAAGTGGTGGATATGAATACAGTGGAGGGCTTCAAACAGGTATGGGATAGGCATAAAAGAACAATACAGATGAGTATGAATAGATATGCCATTGACAGAGCAAAGGACGATGGCACATTCATAAGCTAGAAAAAGAAATGGGCAGACTGGATGGGCCTTGTGGTCCTTATCTGCCATCTACTTTTATGTTTCTATGTTTCTATAATAGACAGAACAGAACTGTTTACTGCAAGTCAGAGTGCCTCAGAGGTCATGCAGTGCCTGTGACTGTAGAGGAAGCTAAGTCTAATATTTACTGCCCTTGTGACTAGGTCTATGTGGCTGGACTATGATAAGGTGCTGCTGAGAGTCACCCCTAGCTATTTGACAGTGGGCATCAATTTAGGTAAGGTGTTATGGCTCCCAATAGTCAATTGATATGACTTGTGTTTGTTCCATGTGTTTGAAAACATCATTACTTTCATCTTTTTGTAGTTCATGATCAGTCTGTGTTCTGAGAACCAGGCCTCAACATTAGAACATTCTTGCTGGAATTGGGACTTGAGATGGTGTGGGTTAGGGTTGCTGGAGAAAAAAATTGCATCATCTGCATAGAGAAGAATTCTTTTCAAACAGCTATGGGGAAGGTGGTTTAGAAAGAGATTGAAGAGTAAGGGGCTCAGAATCAAGCCATGGGTGAAGCCTGACAGCACCTGCTGGCTGTCAGATAGGACCCCATTCATCTTAACCTGCCGTGAACTGCTCCCTAGATAACTTTTAAACCATCCCACCGCATTTGCTGACAGCCCAGTAGTGGAGAGTTTGTTAAGCAGTATGGCGTGGCTGACCATGTCAAAGGCATTATTGATGTCAATATACTGTAGATTGACCCCACCAGCTGACCATGGTCAGAAGCACTGTGGACATAGCCAGTATACTCTAGCAATGCTGTTGTGGTGCTGTGAGCCTTGTGAAAGCCATGCTGCTGCTGTGGACATTGTATCTGATATTTCACAAGGCAGGCGACTAGCTGATCAGATACAATGCGCTGTAGTACTTTTTTGGGGGGGGCAATATGGAATGACAGTTTGTATGCAGAGTCTGATTTCCACTTTTGTGAACAGGTGTTATTATCACAGCCTTCCATATCTGGGAGAACTGAGCATGACATAAGAATAGATTCAGTATTTTGGTAAGAGGGGTTAATACTTCGTCCAGTGTGAGGGTGATAAGCTTTAGGTCTAGGGTATCACTACTATGCCACAATTTACCTAGTACTCATTGTAAGTATTTCCTGGCTTCAGCCTTGTTGATTAATTTGAAATAGAAAGGTGAGGGGCCTGGGGAAGGGATGCTATTGCTGACATTGGTTTTGTTACTGTCAGCTTCAAAGCCAGGTGGGAGAACACTGCTGAGGTCAGAGAATGCGTTATTGAAAGTGTTTGCTATGACTTTTGGGTGCTGGGTGATTGTTCCATTCATGTCTAACATAGAGGGCAAAGCTTTGATGGTTTTCCCCATCAGTTATTTTATGTTTTCTCCAAAATTTCAGCCATCACCCCATGTGCTAGCTCATTCTCCCTTGAAATGATTAATCTCTATCACTCTATCCATTAGTTCTCTAGAAAATTGCTGCCATCTCCACTTTACTAAATTTGTGTCCAAATTTTGGTTTGGGACTCTCCCCTCCTATCTCTCTTCCCTGTTATCAAATCTTCCTCCTCCTGACCATTGCCTTAGATCTTATGATCCTTGTCAATTGGTAATTCCTTGGGGCTCGACTATGGTTGGACAGTCAAACTTTTCTTATCACTTCTATAAGCTATGGAACACCCTCTCCCCCAAATCCGCTTATCGTCCTCCCCTTATTCACTATCCCTAGTCTTAAAAAACTTCCTCTCTGTAAACTTCTACCTGCAGCTAGTCCCACTGTTATTTCCCTTCCCTGCTCTACTCCATCTGTCCTTTTCTTCCTTCATCTACCACCCTTTGACTAAGCCGCCCCTTTTTCTCTCCCCTCATTCTGCCTTGTCTCTTGACTAAGCTGACAGTTCAGAATGTATCAAGCTGCTCCCCCCTCAGTTGTCAATATATGAAATTCTCTAATGCACTTATTAGTTTATTGCATCATGTACAAGGGTTTGTGTTTCCGTTTATGTTAATACTATCTTACTTTTCCACTTAGACTGTTTCAATGTCTGATTTTGATGTATATACCCTTTGGGTTTTGTATAATTACTGTATTCAATACTTACTGTAACTGGATAGGTTGTTGCATTTTCTCATATTCTGTCTAATTTGTACTGTATCATTTGGTTGTATTTTTTTGAAATTGTATGTATACGAACATACGAACATACGAAATTTGCCAGCAGATAAAGGCCTAGAGGTCTATCAAGTCTGCTCGAATGTGCAGCTAGCACCCCTTATTCTGCAGCTGCCCCTATCTTCCATCCTTCCCCTTCATTAACCCTCCCCCTTGTCCTGTCCCATCTTCGTTTGAAGCAGTCCACTGTTCTACTGCATACCACTTCTGCAGGTGACGCATTCAACCCAGCCACCACCCTCTCTGTAAAAAAGTGTCTCCTCATCTCCCTCCTGAACCTTCCTTGCTCCAGTCTCATATCATGGCCCCTGGTGGCCCTCCCCTCCCTTACTTTGAACAGACCCTCTGTACCTGTCTTGTTTATTCCTTTCATGTATTTAAAGGTTTCAATCATGTCCCCCCTGTCTCTCCTCTCCTCCAGTGAGTACATGTTCAACTCCTTCAACCTCCTCTCCTATGATAAGTCCCCCAGACCCTTGATCATCTTTGTCGCCCTGTACTGCACTCCCTCCAGTAACTTAATGTCCCTCTTCAGATACGGACACCAGTACTGCACGCAGTACTCCAGGTGTGGTCTAACTAATGACCTATACAGTGGCAGAATCACCTCCTCCCTCCTCGAGGATATACCCCTTGCAATACAACCCAGCATTTTGTTGGCCTTAGCAGCTGCCTTCCTACACTGTGCCGAGTTGTTCATTGACCCTGTGATGAGCACACCCAGATCCTTCTCCTCCTCTGTCTGGGCTAGCTGCACTCCCCCTATCTGGTAAGTCCTCCTTGGGTTCTTCATCCCAAAATGCATCACCTTGCACTTTTTGGCATTAAAGCCCAGTTGCCAGGTGTCTGACCAGGTTTCAAGCTTTGCCAAATCATCCTGCAACCCCTGCCATCCCCCTAGGTCACCCACCACCACGCCAACCTTGGTATCATCAGCAAACAGACTGATCTTGCTCTTGATGTCCCATGATATGTCTGCAATGAATATCCCAAACAACACTGGTCCCAACACCGAGCCCTGTGGGACACCGCTCGTCACTGCCCTTGGGTGTGAGAGCTCCCCACCCACTACCACCCTCTGTTGCCTTCCCTGCAGCCAGTTGTCTACCCATCTCACCAGCATTGCACCTGCCCCTCTGCCTACTAACTTCCTTCCCAGCCTTCCATGTGGCACTGAGTCGAATGCCTTACTGAAGTCCAGATACAGGACATCCACTGCATGTCCCCTGTCCAGTTGCCTAGTTACCCAGTCATAGAACTCGACCAGGTTGGTTTGGCAGGATTGGCCACATATGAAGCCATGCTGCCTGCTGTCCTGTAGTCCTTTGGCCTCTAAGAGGGCTACCAGCCTCTCCTTCAGGATAGTCTCCATTAGCTAACCCACGATGGATGTGAGGCTCACTGGTCTGTAGTTTCCTGGTTCATCCTTGGGGCCACTCTTGTGGAGGGGCACCACATGAGCCATCCTCCAGTCCTGAGGTACACACCCCGAATGTAGTGAGGCATTAAATAGGTCTGCCAAAGGTCCTGCAAGGATCTCTGCCAGCTCCTTCAGTACCCTGGGGTGGATGCCATCTGGGCCCGGCGCCTTGTCCATCCTCAGTGCCTTCAAACCCTCTCGAACTCTGCCCTCCATGATTTCCCCATCTGTCACCACTTCCCCCCCGCATCTGCCATTTCTCCCATCTTGGGTGTCACCCCCCTCTTCTCTTTAGTAAATACTGAGCAGAAGTACTCATTTAGTGCTTCCGCCTTATCGTACCCTGCTTCCACCCAACCCTCCTCCTTCCTAATCCTTACTATGTGGTCCTTACAGCTCCTTTTCTCCCTGATGTACTTAAACATAGATACATAGACAGTGTCGGCAGATAAGGGCCTATGGCCCACCCAGTCTGCCCATTTAAGTTTGTAAGTTCAGTTTATGTTTTCCAGGAAGTCTGTTGCCTACCCTGATCTCCAGAATTCCTTTATGTCTATCCCATGCATTCTTAAATCCTGATTGTTTCAGCCCCCACCACTTCCTCTGGCAGGGTGTTCCACTTATCCACCACCGTTCTGTGAAGAAATTCTTCCTCACGTTTCCTCTGAATCGTCCCCCTCCAACTTCATCCCATGCCCTCTAGTCCTGGAACATCTTTTTCGCTTAAAATAGTGCATTCCTGCACCCTGTTCCTCCCTGTAAGATACTTGTATGTCTCTATCATATCCCTCTCTCCTCCTCTCCTCCAGGAGTACATGTTCAGTGCCTTCAATCTGTCCTCATAGGACTTGTGATGCAATCCATGCACCATCTTTGTCGCCCTCCTCTGAACCTTCTCTACCCTGTCTATGTCCACGTAGGTAAGGTCTCCAGAACTGCACAGAGTACTCCAGGTGCGGCCTCACTAGTGTCTTGTATAGTGGAATTAGGACCTCCTTTTCCTGCTGGTGATGCCCTGCCTATGCATCCCAGCATCCTATTTGCTTTATCTGCTGCCTTGTCACACTGTTTCCTGCCTTGAGGTCATCAGAGATGATAACTCCAAGATCCCTTTCCTGCTTGGTGCATGCTATATCCTCACCCCCAACTGATATATTGTGCCAGGGTTTTTGTGCCCCATATGCATTATCTTGCACTTCTTTGCATTGAATTTCAACTGCCAAACCCTGACCATTCTTCAAGTTTCTGCAGGTCCTTCTCATTCTGTCTACACCCTCTGGTGTGTCTACTCTGTTAGGAGAGCTTTGTGTCATCGGCGTAACAGTGAAATTCTGCCTTCTAGGTCCTGTGCAATGTCACTAATGAAGATATTGAATAGTACCGGTCCCAGCACTGATCCCTGTGGTACCCCACTGGTCACTCTTCCTCTGTGGAGTGACAGCCATTTACCACCACCCTCTGTGTCCTGCCACCCAGCCAGTTACCTACCCACCGCACTACTGTCCTGCCCACACCCATATTCCCCAGTTTGTACAATAGTCTTCTATGTGGCACAGTGTCAAAGGCCTTGCTGAAGTCCAGATAGGCCATGTCCACTGCCCTCCCTGATCCACCTCCCTAGTCACCCAGTCAAAAATTCAATGAGGTTGGTCTGACATGACCTTCCCCTGGTGAAACCATGCTGCCTTGGGTCTTGTAGTCCATTGACAACCAGATGTTCCACCAATCTCTCCTTCAGTAGTGCTTCCATGATCTTCCCCACTACTGAGGTGAGGCTGACTGGTCTGTAGTTCCCTGCTTCCTCTTTGTTCCCACTTTTGTATAAGGGGACTACATCTGCTATCCTCCAGTCTTTGGGTACCTCCCCTGTTTCTAGTGATCTAGTCCTTCTCCCCCTTCTTAATGCCTTGTGCCAGCCTGAGTTCCGTAGATGCTTTGGCTTCCCTTACTGCCCTTGTCACCTCCTTTGATTCTGTCAAGTACTCCTCTCTGTCCTCCCCCCTCCCTGTTTTCTTGTATTTGCTAAAGGCAGCTCTTTTCCTCCTTACCTTTTCCATGACCTCCTTGCTCAACCAGCTCAGTTTCTTAGCCCTAGCCTTCTTGCTCTGGGCTTTGCAGCAGGTTTTGGTTGCATCCACTATCCCCAACTTTATGAGCTCCCATCTCTGGTTAGTATCCATACTAGATTGAATTCTGGCCAGGTACCCTTTACCACTTCCCCATCCTCCCAAAGTCGCCCTCCTGAAGTCCAGCACTCTTGTGCCAGATTCCACTCCTTCCTTGCCCATATCCAATGTGAGCCATACTGAGTGGTGGTCATTCCCTGACAGCAGTTCCTCCACTGTAAGTTCTCTCACAAAGTCCCCATTTGCCAGCACAAGATCAAGGGTATTCCCTGACCTGGTTGGTTCAGTGACCATTTGCAGCAGGAAGCTGTCCTGGAAGGCATCCAGCAGTACCTGCTCCCTTCTGTTCCTGGTTGTTGGGGTGCTCCAGTCCACTCCTGGCATGTTGAAGTCCCCACAATCACCACACTACCTACCCTTCTCGAGTCCTCCTGATCTGTCCCGCTAGTTCCCTGTCTAACTCCTCCATCTGAGATGGTGGCCTGTACACCACTCCCATTCTAAGACTCCTATTCTTGGAATCCTGGATTTGCACCCAAAGTGACTCTGTACTACCCTCCTCCCCTTCCTCCCTTACACACTTCAGTCCTTCCTTCACATATAGTGCCACCCCCCCTCCTTTCCCAGTCACCCTGTCCCTATGAAATAACCTGTACCCTGGTACAGACAGGTCCCAGTCATTATATTGGGTGGCCCATGTTTCCATGATGGCTGCAATGTCCACCTCTCCCTCTGCCATGAGAACCTGCAACTCTGCAGTTTTCCTCCCAAGGCTCCTAGCATTAAGGGTAACCACCTTCCACCCTTTCCCCCTCCTCCCATCCTGCCTTCCTTTCCTAGCATCACCAGTAGTACTTGCCATTTGTCCTTTGTCACTGTTATGGGGGGTAAGCTCATATGATTTCCCAACCTGTGGTCTCTGCATATCTCTTCCCATACTGCCACCCCCCACTCCTAGTTTAAACTCCCAACTTCCTCTATATATTCTTTCATCCTCTGCTTCAACACTTTCTTTCCTTCCTCACTCAAGTGTAGTCTGTCCTTGGCATAGAGACTACTGTCCTCCCAGGTCCCTCCCCCCCCCAACAGCCCATACCCTTTAGCACAACACCAGGTTCTTAGCCATCTGTTAAATTCATCTATTCTCAGCTTTCTTGTTGTGCTTGCCTTTGGCACCGGAAGTATCTCGGAAAAAGTTACTGATCTTCCTGCACCCTCACATAATTGTGCTAGTTCCTCAAACCTCCTCTGGACTATATCCACTGTCTTGTCAGCCAGGTCGTTTGTCCCAAGATGTATAATTAAATGAGGCTTGTTCCTACCCCTTCTAGCATATTTCAGAACAGACTGTCCCACCCTTTCTGCTGTCATTCCTGGCATGGCCTCCACCCAAATGCGACTATGCCTCTCCGCCTTGCTACCCCACCTAACTCCTCTTAGTATTGAGTCCCCCAGCACTAAGATTCCACCCCTCTTACTCCCTGCTTGCTTCCTTTCATCTCCCTCCCTCATTTCCAGCTCCTCTTCTTCCTCCTGCACATTATTATGCCCTTTTACCACTGTTGCAGTTCTCCCAGCAGAACTCCCCCCCCTCCAGTTTGGTCCAGGCATTTATCAATTACTCCTCTAATTTCATCACTTCCCTCCTCCACCTTCTTCCTCTCTAGCAGTGCAAAACTATTTTCTGAAGATCCTTCACAAATGCCTGCTCCCTCTCTCTGCATAGTAACCTGTTCTCTCCTTTCCACTCCATGACTTTTGCCACTTCTTCGCCTCCCCTCACAAGTCCCTATTGCCTCCTTCCATTTGACTTTTGTCTCCTGACCTGGTTTCCCCGGCAATCGTTCTTCCTGCCCTGGGCCCCTTTGTCTCTGCTTCCCTTCTTCTGACCCTCTCCTCACCACTGTTTGCTTAAATTGCCCTCCCTCATCTCCCCTTCTTCCTCCCTTCAGTATTGGGCTAAACCCACCCCCAATCTGCCTTGCCTGTCTTAGTTCCTCCTGCAGACCCTCAATCTCCTTTCTAAGTTTTTCTATGTGGTTGCACACTAAACATCCTCCCACTCTCCAGGCAATGTTTAGAAAGATTGACCGCATGATTGTTGCAGCCTACCACCCTACCCATTGCTGTCGTTGCCCACCAGTGACCCCCCACCCGTCCAGATGCAGGATACCAAACACTCCCCCAAGTCCCCACGCGCCCCGCTATCAGTGCAAAACATTCTTTATGTCCCTTACCTCCTTTGTTGCCACGTTTAGATATGTTGAGCAACTGCTTTTATATTCCTATCCACACTCAAAAATACTTTAAGTAGCCATTGCACAACCTTCTTCAACTCCTACTCCTCCTTTACCCAATGCAATAACTATGTGAAGTAGTAATAATAGAAAGTGCCTAGATTTGCATTTACTTCCCTTCCACTGAGAGAGCAGTCACCTCTTCACTTGCTGCAGTTCCTTTCCTGGATGTCTGCTTCTGTTATGACAGGTGCAAATCCTTTGCCTGTTTGAGGAAGTGATGTCAGAACCCCTAGTACAAAGGGAATAATTGACCAGGGGTGGGTGGGACCAGCCCAAGTCTTCCAGAAACAATCAGGTAGCTGAGGCCTCTAGTCAGACAATTAGCATCCTTCCCCCACTCAAAACTTTGCAGCTAGTGAAGCCAGCAACAATGAATCAATTCTACTCAAAGCCTCAACATAGGTTTGCTACCCAAAGAAACAGGACACTAATTCAAACAGCTTCACCAACAATACGTCAAAATAGGTTTGGGATTATAAGATATAGGTCTCCAATTCAAAGAAACAGACCAGTTGAATTACACCAGTTATGTTTAAAAGAGAAGAAATGTGCCTCTACAAATGCAGCCTGCCACACCGTAAACCAAACAAGTGAGCCCACTTTTAGCTACCAAAACAGGTTTCAAAATTCCAACAGCCCCAAACAATACCCTGCTATCCCCTTAGTAGTAAGAAAGAAAATAAACATTCTACCAAGTAGAATCCATGAAAAACAATGTAAAACAAGAAGCTACTGTACTGTAGATCTGATCCTGTCCCCCTTCTAGTTCCTTCTGAGAAGCCAAAGCACCGACTCCACACCTGATTCAGCTCTGCCTCCCTGCTGAGTGAGACCTGGCCAGACAAATTAGCACCCTTCCCCCACTCAAAACTTTGCAGCTAGTGAAGCCAGCAACAATGAATCAATTCTACTCAAAGCCCCAACATAGGTTTTCTACCCAAAGAAACAGGACACCAATTCAAACAGCTTCACCAACAATACATCAAAATAGGTTTGGGATTATAAGATATAGGTCTCCAATTCAAAGAAACAGACCAGTTGAATTACACCAATTATGTTTAAAAGAGAAGAAATATGCCTCTACAAATGCAGCCTGCCACACCGTAAACCAAACAAATGAGCCCACTTTTAGCTACCAAAACAGGTTTCAAAATTCCAACAGCCCCAAACAATACCCTGCTATCCCCTTAGTAGTATGTATGCTACTTTCACCCATTTCCCCTTCCCCAAGGATGCATCTTGAGATGAGCAACTTGTTCAGTGTATCCCTCCTGGTGAAACTTTTCAATAAATAAAAAAAATGATGATTGCATTCATTCCTTTACTTTTTACATTGCTGGGTATTAGTCTGTTTACCAGTGGCATGCACACAGTGCCAAAGGTTGAATCTGTTGGCCATTTGGGCAAGAAGGGTTTGAGTAATCCAAGAGTTGTTTGTACCCCTGACTTTCCATTTTCTTATATGGGGTACGGATGTCGCAGGCTGAGTTGAACTCAGTGATAAAATGTTCAAGTGCTTGATCCACATTCTGAGCAGAGTCAATGGGTGACCAGTCAATCTATTTAAGGTGAGATTGCAGTAGTTCAAACTGCTCTATTCTCGGGACTCACTCTACACTGGTCTTAGCAGGGGGCTTCAGGGCTTTATTAGACGGGTGGCAAATTGTAGGGGAGTGGTCACATATAGTGTCCGGTAGGATGGTTGTGCTAAATATTCTATCCAGGTGATTTGTTAGCACCCAGTCCAGTAGTGTACTGGTGCCAGTTCAATAGTTAACTCTGGCAGTGGAATCAACCAATTGTAATATGCAGTATTGATGGCGGAGAGGGCATCTTTAAATGGGGCTGCCTCTGGAGTCAGCCAGTTTATATTAAAGGCCAACACTCATCATAGTGGTGGGTCAGGGCTTGTAGTTGATTGTTTCTGGAGGGCATGGCTTGAGCCCACCCCCGTCTTTCACCCCACCCCACCAGCCCCTCACCCCACCCCCACCTGCCAGGGTGTAATTTTCTTTATACCAGGGGTTCTGATGTCATTTCCCCAAGAGGGCAAGGGACATACAACTGTCATATCCTTACCAGCATAGTACACTGCATTGAGGGTAAATGCATGCACACACACATGGTAACTAAATAAAACAAATCTAAATAAACAGGAAAGAAAACAGACATGTGGGGAGTAGTGCAATGCACTGACTGTGGGTCAGCAGTCTTTCAGGAGACATTCTAGAGGCTGCGATGCTGCCTATTTGCAGACAACTGTCTGCTATGAGGGAGGAGGTTATCTGTCTCCTTGCTGAATAGGACAGGAGTAGGGGAACCTCCCGCCACCCAGGGAACACCAGGGCCACCACTGCTGCCTCACAGATTGCAAAGAAAGAGGAACAGTTGCACCGTGGTGGACTCAGGGAGGGTGATGGTGGTGGAACAAAGGTGCATCCTTCCAGTTGTACCTCTTCATAACCCAAACACCATTCTGGTGGAGGATAGCTCCCCCTATGGAGGCACCCACAGTGGAGACCAAGGAGGTTGCTGTGAACTGCCACAAGGGAGGCCCACAGGAAAGTGGCATGGGACACCACAAGGGAAAGAAGCAGCTCCTGGTGGGGGACTCAGTTATTAGGGTGAGTAGAACTGGGGGAGGCAGGGGAAAGTGAAGTAAGGTGCCTGCCCAGTGCCATGGCTTGGAGAGACAGGAAATTAATCCTCAGAATCAAGACAGTAGCTGCACAGCAGCAGGAGGTAGATGTTATTGTCCACCAAGGGACAAATGACTTGGCTGGTCATGGGATCAGAGCAGTGCAGGAGGAGTTTGTGGTGTTGGGGAGGGGGCCTTAGACAAGTAGCACACATAATAACCTTCTCTGAGGTGCTGCTTGTCTATGGCATGGGTGAGGTGAGGGTACTCTGCACCATGCAATTCAATGAATGGTTGAAAAACTGGTGCAGAGCACAGGGGTTTGGCTTCATTGGGGACTGTTGTTCCACCTGGAGGGATACCTGCCTACAGTGGCACAATGATCTGCATCTCTCCAGGAGGGAACCAGTCTCCTGAGTGATAGGTTTAACTGCTTCATTTGCAAGCTTTTAAACTAGCCAATGGGGGAGGTACTGATAAGAAGCAGGGAATTCCCAGGTTTCATCCACAAAACAGGGTAGTTAGCAAGGTAAACACCAAGGTAGAAAGGTCAATAGGGAGCAGGACAGGGGTAAATGGAGAAGGCAAAGTCAGTAAGGGCAAGGATGGGTCTAAAAGAGGTAAAGCCATCAAAGAATGTAGAGTAATGAGTACCAATGCCCATAGCATAGGTAATAAGATTCCTGAACTAGTGGCCTTGATGAAAGAGAGACACCTGGATATTGTGACAGCAACAAAAACACGGTACACACAGAACCATGACTGGGAAGCACACATACAGTATCAGGGTAAACAGTCTACAGAAGAGACAGGAAGGATAAAAGAGGAGGAGGAGGAGTAGCTCTCTACATAAAGGAAGGGATCAAAAAAAAAGAACTGAAGGGTAAACAGGGATGGAAGGAGGCACTGTGGGTCAACTTGGAGGCAGACAATGGCACCATAATCCGCATGAGGGTTGTATACAGACCCCCATTTCAAGGGTAGGAAATAGACAAGGAAATGATAGAAGGCATCCTTAGAATTGCAGAAAAATGGGAGCTATTGTTGATGGGGGACCTGAATATGCCAGATGTTAACTGGAGCACATTTGCTGTAGCCACATCCAAGAGTGGGGTCATGCCTGATGCGTTACATGGGGCATGCCTCAGACAACTAGTACTGGAACCCACTAAGGAGGGAGCAATCTTAGACCTGGTACTCTCAAATGGAGATGGAGAGAGGATCACAAATTTAGCAGTGGGTAGCCATCTGGGAACTAGCAACCACTGAACAGTATGGCTCACAATAAACACAGAAGTAGAGTCAAGCCATACAAAGGCAGAGGTACTGGACTTTAGGAGGGCTGACTTTGCAAAAATGGGTGAGTGCCTAAGGAATGCACTAACAAATGAGCAGGAAGGAGGGGTGGAAGAACAAAGGGGAAACATCAAAACTGCCATCACAGAGGCAGCAAGCCTTTGTGTGAAGCAAATAAACAAAACAAAATGAAGTAAAAAACCACTATGGTTCTCAAAGAAGGTGACAGGGAAGGTTAGGGGGGAAAAGATAGCATTCAGAAAGTACAAGGAATCACAGAAGGAGCAGGACAGAGAACTGTATCAGGCAAAGCAGAAGAAAGCAGGCAAGGCAGTCAGAATAGTAAAGGCCCAAACCAAGGAAAAGATAGCCAACTCAGTTAAGAAGGGGATAAAATATTTTATAGTTACATCAGGGAGTGAAGGAAGACCAAGGGATGGATAGTGAGGCTTAATAAAGGGGAGGGTGTGGGCAGAGGGTGACTATGATGAGGTAGAGATACTGAACAAGTATTTGTGTTCAGTATTCACAAAAGAAGAAGAGGGGGGTACCTAAACCAAACAATGGAAGCACTCTGGACAAGGGGGTCAATACCAGTCCATTCACAGAAGAAAGGGTCCTGTAAGAAGTCCTAAAACTCAAGGTGGACAAAGCAATGGGGCCTGATGGGATTCACCCCAGAATCCTAAAAGAAATAAGGAGAGACCTAGTGACACCACTGACTGCCCTTTTTAACAAATCATGGTACGATGGTGTGGTGCCTGAAGACTGGAGGAGGGCAGATGTGATTCCTCTTCACAAATGTAGGAGCAAAGCAGAGGCAGGAAACGACAGACCTGTTAGCTTGACCTCAGTGGTAGGGAAAATGATGGAATCACTTCTGAAGGAAAGAATTGTTGAGTACCTAGAGGCCAGCAGGGCACAGGACCCAAAGCAGCATGGATTCACACTGGGAAGGTCATGTTAGATGAATCTAATAGATTTCTTTGGCTGGGCAACCAAAGTAGTAGACCAGGGAGGAGCTGTGGATATGACCTACCTAGACTTTAGCAAGGCATTTGACACAGTCTCACACAAAAGATTAATAAACAAGTTAACCAGCCTGGGAGAGAGTCCCAGAGTAGTAGCCTGGGTAACAAGCTGGCTGGACAACAGGACCCAGAGGGTAATAGTAAATGAAGTACATGCTGAAGAAAGGGGGTTACTAGTGGGGTTCCACAGGGCTCAGTATTGGCACTGGTCCTCTTTAATGTCTTCATAGGAGACATTGCAGAGGCACTGGAAGGAAAAGTATGTCTCTTTGCAGATGACACAAAGATCTGCAACAGAGAAGATACACAGGGGGTGCAAAGGATGAGAAGGGACTTGGCAAGACTGGAGGAATGGTGAAAAATATGGCAGCTTAGATTCAATGGAAAAAAGTGCAAAGTGCAAAGTAATGCACCTGGGAAACAAAAACCCAGGGAAAGAGTACACAATGGGGGGAGGAACTAACAACAACACAAATGGAAAGGGACCTGGGGTAGTCGTATCAGAAGACCTTAAGGTAGGTAAGCAATGTAAGAAATGCAGTAAGGAAGGCTGGGGGGATACTAGGATGTATAAGGAGAGGCATCACCGATGATAGAGATAGATACAAACTTTATGCTTATACAGGAATATTAGCCACTAGGATTATACAATTCTGTTCTCAAGATAGTCCTGTTATATTGCACTTAAGTTACTCCTAAAAATATTACATATCATAGAACACAACATAATCAGTACAAAATTTACACTAAAAGTAGTTTTCAATGAAGGACCCTATTTATCTAGGTACTCTATTACACACATATCAAAATACATTTAATCTTTCAACTAGTACAAAACAAATAGGATGCAGAATAGTTTACACAATCATCCTCACCAAACATAAATTATGATGTACAGTCATATCTAAGCCAAAGGAAGGAGAATTAAGATTTAGTGGTTAGAATCACATTTGCCCAAAATCTTAACAAACTAAGCAAGAGTCATATGCAGCTGCATCTTATCTGATAAAGCGTACACATTTAATTTTTAAAGGTCACATGATTATCTAATGATGTTATTGGAGGGGGTAGGATATTCCAGACTTTAGCTGCCTGATAAGAAAGAGTACCATTACCATGTTTATTGTTACTTCTGATGGGGTAAATTCTGTTTCTGTACACAGATCTTGTTAGTTCTCGATTACCCTTACTATCTTTAGGAAAAATAGTTTGTGTAATTTAATGATCAGGATAAGATGTTAAATATTTATGTATCAGTGTTAACCAATTTTTTAAGCAGCCCATTTCCAAAGGCTGCCAATGTAATTTTATAAACATATTTCAACGATGGGTTCTATATGTACAATGTAGGACATATCTAGCTATTCTGTGTTGCACCCTATCTAATCTAATCAGCAAATGCTTGTTCGCTGTTCTGTAGATTAAATCCCCATAAGTCAATGTTGGCATAATCAGCTGCTCAGCCACTTTTTTACTGTCCTTTATTTTTAAACACTTGGTGGTTCATCTTAAGGCTCCCAATTTCTTACTCACTTTTTTTTTTTATTGTGGTAGTTATGTGAATATCAAAGGTTAACAAAGAATCAAAGATCACCCCAGATAGCAGTAGCTATCCACCTGATCAAGGGGTTCATCAGTGTTTGTAAAAATATGAATCTGAGATTTATTTTTCCTGTTTGAAAAATTCATTAATTTTGTTTTTTAACATTCATCAAAGCCTCGACCTGCGAACCACTCCCCCACTTCTGCAAAATCCATTTGGAGCTTTAACTGGAGATCTAAAATAGAACTCCTGGTGGCAACAGTTGTTGTATCATCCGCATACAATCACATGGCTGAGTGCTTTGCCACCTGGGGTAAATCACTGTTGAATAAAAGAAATAACAGGGGCCCCAAAATGGACCCCTGTGGAACCCCCTCTAATTACATCTCGAGATGTAGATAATTTCTGTGAGACCTCCACCTATTGAGTACATCCTGTTAAATCAGATTTTATCCAGTTACTGGGCTCATCAACAATGCCAACTCCTTTCAATTTTTCCAGTGAGAGGGAGTGGTTCACCATGTCAAAGACCTTTGATAAGTCCACCAAAACAACAGCAGTCTCCAGGCCCAAATTTAATGAAGTACAAACCAGATTTTTAAACTCTAGTAACACTGTTGTTGTTGTTATTTTTTTTTCATTCTAAGTCTTTATTGATTTTAACATACACCATCCATTATAAATACTGCAAACAGGCATGAATCCAGCTAACATAAAAAAGTAATACCCCTACCTCTACCCCTCCTCCCCTGACCTCCCACTCCAAGGGTGTGCCCCTACCAGGAAATAAGGCAACACTAAAGTAATAGAGTGATTCATATGGAGAGTCAGTGAAACTAGCTGGAGCTAATGCAGATATAATGGCCCAGATATTCAAAAGTGTTGCAACATGTGCAACTCACTGATGTGCCCCGACGCGATATTCAAAATGGAAAAGTATGCGGCACAAATCCTGATGTGCTGGAGTGCATCAGTAATATATGCAGGCGCAGGTGGGGGGGGCGTAACCATGTGTACCCTGCACAGCCCAATATTCAGACAGGGATGTGCAGAGCCATGCATGTGCAACCCCACCTGCGCCAGCACAAAGTTGATCCAAAAAAAGGGAACAACTAATGGCCACCAACAGGTGAGCTGCCACATTGCAGGGCGCAACATGGCAGCACCCAAGCTCTGGCTGCAACTGGCAGCCCTCCCATGCCTGATCACGGGCATTTGTAAAAAAAAAATAAGACATCAGTCCAATATCCCTGGTGGTCCAGTGGACCGTTGTCTGCCTGATCACGGGCATTTGTAAAATAAATAAGACATCTGTCCAATATCCCTGGTGGTCCAGTGGACAGCTGTCTGCCTGATCACGGGCATTTGTAAAATAAATAAGACATCTGTCCAATATCCCTGGTGGTCCAGTGGACCTGCCAACCTGATTGCGGGCTAAGTAAAAACTTATATCCCCAATATCCCTGGTGGTCCAGTGGACCTCCCTGCCCGATCATGGGCTAAGTAAAAAAGTATATCCCCAATATCCCTGGTGGTCCAGTGAACCTCCCTGCCCGATCATGGGCTAAGTAAAAAAGTATATCCCCAATATCCCTGGTGGTCCAGTGGACCTCCCTGCCCGATCATGGGCTAAGTAAAAAAGTATATCCCCAATATCCTTGGTGGTCCAGTGGACCTCTCTGCCCGATCATGGGCTAAGTAAAAAAGTATATCCCCAATATCCCTGGTGGTCCAGTGGACCCCCCACCCCACCTGCCCACTGAATCCTACTGCCCTGCTCCCCCCTCAGTTAGCGGCAGTTGACAGCACCCCACCCGCCTGCCACCCTGCCACCCGCCGACCAGGCACAATCAGTAGGGCTGTCGCACATTGGTCCAGGCGTGATCCAATAGGTGTGCAGCCCAACCATACTACACATTCCAGATAGGTGACCAAGGGCATGCAGCCCATACCGTACAACACATTTCAGATATGTGAATGGGATCCCATTCATATCACAAATAATACAACTATGGGCTGTGGCTCTGCATGCTGTGGACCAATAGGCGTGCAACCCTACTGACGGTGTCAGTTGGTGGGCGGAGGGAGGCAGGTGGGTGGGTGCTGCCACCACTGCTGACTGGGGAGCAGTGAGGTGGGATTCAGTGGTGGGTGGGGTGGGGTCCCACGGAATCACTAGGGATATTGGGGATATACTTTTTTACTTAGCCCGTGATCAGATGGGAAGGGTCACTGGACCACCAGGGATATACATAGATACATAGACAGTGTCGGCAGATAAGGGCCTATGGCCCACCCAGTCTGCCCATTTAAGTTTGTAAGTTCAGTTTATGTTTTCCAGGAAGTCTGTTGCCCCTTACCCCTGATCTCCAGAATTCCTTTATGTCTATCCCATGCATTCTTAAATCCCGTGATTGTTTTAGCCCCACCACTTCCTCGGCAGGGTGTTCCACTTGTCCACCACCCGCTCTGTGAAGAAATTCTTCCTCACGTTTCCTCTGAATTGTCCTCCCTCCAACTTCATCCCATGCTGTCTAGTCCTGGAACATCTTTTCGCTTAAAATAGTGCATTCCTGCACCCTGTTCCTCCCTGTAAGATACTTGTATGTCCCTATCATATCCCCTCTCTCCCTCCTCTCCTCCAGGGAGTACATGTTCAGTGCCTTCAACCTGTCCTCATAGGATTTGTGATGCAATCTATGCACCATCTTTGTTGCCCTCCTCTGAACCTTCTCTACCCTTTCTATGTCCTTACATAGGTAAGGTCTCCAGAACTGCACAGTGTACTCCAGGTGTGGCCTCACTAGTGTCTTGTATAGTGGAATTATGACCTCCCTTTTCCTGCTGGTAATGCCCCTGCCTATGCATCCCAGCATCCTATTTGCTTTACCTGCTGCCTTGTCACACTGTTTCCCTGCCTTGAGGTCATCAGAGATGATAACTCCAAGATCCCTTTCCTGCTTGGTGCATGCTATATCCTCACCCCCCAACTGATATATTGTGCCAGGGTTTTTGTGCCCCATATGCATTATCTTGCACTTCTTTGCATTGAATTTCAACTGCCAAACCCCTGACCATTCTTCAAGTTTCTGCAGGTCCCTTCTCATTCTGTCTACACCCTCTGGTGTGTCTACTCTGTTACAGAGCTTTGTGTCATCGGTGAACAGTGAAATTCTGCCTTCTAGGTCCTGTGCAATGTCACTGATGAAGATATTGAATAGTACCGGTCCCAGCACTGATCCCTGTGGTACCCACTGGTCACTCTTCCCTCTGTGAGTGACAGCCATTTACCACCACCCTCTGTGTCCTGCCACCCAGCCAGTTACCTACCCACCGCACTACTGTCCTGCCCACACCCATATTCCCCAGTTTGTGCAATAATCTTCTATGTGGCACAGTGTCAAAGGCCTTGCTGAAGTCCAGATAGGCCATGTCCACTGCCCTCCCCTGATCCACCTCCCTAGTCACCCAGTCAAAAAATTCAATGAGGTTGGTCTGACATGACCTTCCCCTGGTGAAACCATGCTGCCTTGGGTCTTGTAGTCCATTGACAACCAGATGTTCCACCAATCTCTCCTTCAGTAGTGCTTCCATGATCTTCCCCACTACCGAGGTGAGGCTGACTGGTCTGTAGTTCCCGCTTCCTCTTTGTTCCCACTTTTGTATAAGGGACTACATCTGCTATCCTCCAGTCTTTGGGTACCTCCCCTGTTTCTAGTGATCGGCTAAACAGGATAGCAAGAGGTTCAGCCACCACCTATCTTAGTTCTTTAAGGACCCTGGGGTGCACCCCATCTGGCCCCATTGCTTTATCAACTCTTATTACTTCCAGTTCCTTCAGGACCCTTTCTCGTGTAAAGGGACTTGTGTCCATTTCTGCACCATTCTCACCCCTTGTACTCCATTCAGACCCATTACCCTCCTCTTCCTTAGTAAAGACTGAGCAGAAATACTTGTTCAATATGTCAGCTTTACTGTTGTCATCCTCCACACAGCCCCCATCCTCCCCCTTCAGTCTCACTATCCCTCCCTTTGCCTTTCTTTTTTCACTTATGTACCTGTAAAAGGTTTTGTCCCTCTACCCACTGATTTTGCAATGTGTTCTTCTGTCTGAGCTTTGGCTTCCCTATACTGACCTCCTGCCTCCCTTTGCTTCTCCTGGTACTTCTCCCTATCCCTTCTGCCTGTGTCTTTTGTATTGCCTGAATGCAATCTTTTGGCTTTCACTTTCTTAGCTACCTCTTTGGAAAACCATAATGGTCTCCTCTTCCTTTTCCTCTTGCTAACCTGCTTAATACATAATTCTGTTGCTCTTGTAATCCCATTTTAAATACTTCCCTGTTCCTCAACCCTGATTCCTGCCCCATTCCCCTTAATGCCTCTTTCAAGTATCTCCCCATTTTCCCAAAGTTTGCCCCCCTAAAATCCAGGATACGTGTTTTTGTGTGGTTTGGTTCTGCTCTTTCTGTGATTTCAAACCACAGTGACTGGTGGTCACTGTTCCCCAGGTGCTCCCCCACTGTTACCCCCATCACACTGTCCCTGTTTGTGAGCACAAGGATATTGGGGATATACTTTTTTACTTAGCCTGTGATCAGGCAGACAGATGTCCACTGGACCACCAGGGATATTGGACAGATGACTTATTTTTTTTACAAATGCCCACAATCGGGCAGACAGTAGTCCACTGGACCACCAGGGATTTTGGACAGATGTCTTATTTTTTAACAAATGCCCATGATTGGGCAGACAGCGGGCCACTGGACCACCAAGGATATTGGACAGATGTCTTATTTTTTTACAAATGCCTGCGATCGGGCAGACAGCAGTCCACTCGACCACCAGGGATTTATGATTTTCCTCTTTTTTACTGCAGCCCGCGATCCGGCTGTGGAGCACATTGCCAGCTGCAGGGGGCGTTGGTCCCCAATGGCTGCTGCCTGGAAGGTGCCAGGTGAAAGTCGTCAGGGATTGGTGCACCTGCATGCAAATGGGGCCAAAATGACATGCAAATGGTCCCATTTGCACCTTGCATACATTATGGCCCCATTTGCATGTCAAGTTTTGAATATCGTGGTTGCTGTGCATAGTGCAATGGAGCTTGCGCTAGTGCATACCCATGCTCCACTCTGGCCACTTGCGTTAGTGGAGTGCCACTGCGCCATGCACACTGCGGGTGGCCAGGGTGCAATATTCAACTATTCTGTGCCATGGCACAGCTCCGTTGAATATCGCCCAGTCCACACCCCTGCACAGCCAAGTTGTGCTGAGCCCAAGCTTGTACCACAGCCTGGTGCAGTTTGAATATCTGGGCCCATGTGTATAACTTGCCCCACTTTTTATCAAAAATCTTGAGCTTATTAACCTTTAACCCCGATGTCAGTGTAGATACCCAAAAGACATATTTAAATGGTGAAGAGCTAATTGAGGCCCACCAGCAGACTCACCCTGGACTGAATAAGTTGCCACAAAGTAGCAACTTTTTCGCTCTACCAGAATACATGATGTAGATTGCCCTCTGCTTTGCTACATCTGGAATGGGTGGAGTCTGGGATATGGCCAATTTTGGCCAGCTTAACAGATGTATAATACATATCATTCAAAATATGATATTGGGTAAGCCTAACTTTGTCCCGGGGGGATATAAAGATAAAGATCTTCCCATATTTGTGAAGTATTACAGGAAATATCTGGAACTAACAAAGTCCAAACTTTGGAACCTGGGAGAGGATCAGAGTGGCTAATAGTTAGAAGACTAGCATATAGCAATGAAATACCATTAGGTTTTGAAGAAGAATCATGCATTTGGGACAAAAAAGGTTCCATCTTTGGATATCCGAGAGGAGGCGCCAAAGAGGTGACCTATCAGGTGTCTCAATTGGAAACTCTTAAAGATGTGAACCATATTCAGAATGTATTTCCTGAGAATATCAGGGGAAGACATAATCCTGGGAATAGAAATCTGCAACCACTGCATTCTTCAGCTGTGGTAGCCAGTTTGGAGTACTCCATGAATCATCCACCTTGATGTCAGGATTGAAAATAATAGGTTGGGCAAAATATTGCCTTGGGGAAAGCTTGAAGTAAGAACAGCACTGTAAAACAACCTTCAGAAAAGTATCTATCACTGTGTGACTTAGGGCAAAGGAAGGTCTTTCAATGAAGAATAAAAAATGGATGAAGCCTTTAAATTGTACATCCCTAAATGCTGGTTTTCCAACTGCAACCAAACTGGCACATAATCACCTTCTGGGTTGGAGATCCATCTACACAACTTAATGAGATGGCTGACCCAGTAATATAGGAGAAAGTTGGGGAGACAAAGTCACCCCAGTTCTTTAGGAAGGGATAACTTGAGAAAAGACTGACTGGGGTGTTTGATAAACCAAATGAAATTAGAAATTATGGAATGTATGTGATGAAAGAAGGAAATAGAGAGCCAGATATTCAACATACAGTATTTAAGGGGTAAATAAGTCTGGGGAGAATATTCACTTTTATAATATTTATACGCCCCCATAACAAAGTGAGAGGGACTCCCATCACTTAAGGTCCTGTTGAATAATGACCAATGAATCATCCATTTAGTTTTATAACATTTGTGGGATCTGTGGATAGCAGGATACCAAAATATTGGATATACCCGGGGGACCATGACATACCAAACTGAGCGAAATCCTCCCTGTGAGTGAGGTGAATTAAAGGGAAAATTTTGGTCTTGGAGAAATTGAGCTTATAATTAGAGAAATAACAAAACTGGTTGATTACTTGGAGGAAGTACTCTAAAGAAGATATGGGATGGTTTAAATGTAAAAGGATGTTGTCAGCATATGTTGAAAGGGTTGGGACATGATTAAGCATTGGGATGCCCAGAATCTGGGGTGATAACTTAATACTAGGAAGTAGGGGCTCTAAATAAAGGTTAAACAATAAAGGCAAGAGAAGGCATCCTTGCCTGGTGCCTGTAAAAAGAGGAGAATGAGGGAAAAAAATTGCAATACATCTGAGCAACTGGGGAAGAATAAATAGTTTGGAGCCACTGGAGGAAAATAGGGGGGAAGCCCAATTTCCACAGAGTAGCCCAAAGGAACTCCCATTCTACCCTGTCAAATTCCTTTTAGGCATCTAGAAGAAATCAGGGCCATAGGGGATTGGGATGATTGGGCAGTCTGGAAGATGTGGTTCAATTTCCAGAGATAGTTCACTGATGAGCTTCCCAGGATGAACCCGACCTGTTCAGGACTTAATAGATGTGTCCAAACTGATCTAATATGCCAGGAAAGTATTTTAGTAAGTACCTTGATGTCGCAATTTAAAAGCAAGATTGGACGGTAGCTAGTTGGTTGTGACTAGAGTTTATCTGGTTTTAGAAGAACTATCATGGCTTCCATTAAAGATGAATTGAGGGGGTTAGAGGATAACATATACAGTATTTGTACAATCTAAGCAGTAAGGGAACTACATTTTTGGAAAACATTTTGTAAAAGTTGGAGGGGAAGCCATCAGGTCCAGGGACCTTGTCTAGGGCTAAGTCCCTGATTGCTTCCTCCACCTCTGACAGTGATATTGGGGAATATAGGGAGGACTGCTGGTGTTCGAGAAGAGAGACTAAGGGAATCTAAATAAGTGTCAGTCTGCTAATAAGACAGAGAAGAGAGCCGCTGGACATAGAGGGAATTATAAAAGTCTTCAAAAACTTAGGCTATAGGGGGGTCACGTGATGCGCTTGAGGGAGTAAGCAGCTCGTAGCAGCAGCTCCGTGGTTTCATGCTAAAAATACTTAATTTTGTATCCAACTAATGACTTTTGGCTATCTAAAATCAAGCAACTATCGCAGGGTGTGACTAAATTTAATAAATATGGAGTTACAGAAAGAAGAAACTTGGAATGACTCAGATGAAGAAACTGAATCGACAGCAAGAGGCCTAGAACCAAAAAGGCCCCGTAGAAGTGATTCTCCAGATCAAGCCTAGAATTTTCTTCATTGGGACAATTACAGGAGGATGTTTTGGTGATCAAAGCAGCACTGTTCTCCCTTATTGCAGATTTTAGGGAATGGAAATCGTCCATAAATGGTTTAACAACCAGAGTTACGGATGCAGAAGCTCGCATGTCCTCTATAGAAGACAGGATGGAAAAAATCCAGACTGAAAACACTGCATTAAAAACAACTATTAAAGAGATGGAAGATAAGCTGAATGACCTACAAGGCAGGTCTAGGCGCAACAACCTAGTGCTTTTGGGCCTCCCTGAAGGGGAGGAAGGCACAAACGCTGTGAGTTTCATTCAGAAGTTGTGCACTTGAGTGGTGGGTCCATCACCTAACGGCCCTACTTATGTGATAGAATGGGTCCACAGGGCAGTCAGGCCAAAACCTATGGCAGATCAGTTACCTTGTCCTATCATATTCAAAGTTTTGAACTATTTGGATAGATATTATATATTAAAAGTAGCGAGAAGAGCAGAAAAGATAATCTGGGAGGGTAAACAGTTGCGTCTGGTCCCAGGATCATACCTTCAGGGTGTGCCGGGAAAGAGCAGCCTACAAGCCAATTCGAACCAAATTATGGGCAGCAATGATAAAACATAGAATGTTGTTTCCTGCTCATCTAGAAGTTTCCTTACCTAATGTAAATCAGAGGTACGACTCGGCGGTGCAAGCACTGGAAGATTTAAAGCGGAGATTACCCGATCTATTTAATAAGGAGGGGTGAACGCCCGCTGAATATTCAAGAGGTTACAGGAATTTCTAGGATACTGTGGAATTGAAAGAGATGCTTCGAGGGAGTGATCCTTACTTTGTATGCTGCTTAGAGCACTTAGGAATGGCCTCTTATGTCACCTCAGTTGCATTTGAGACTGTTGATGCTTTATTTTAATTTCTGCAGAAAGAGGCCATGGATTGTATTTTTTGATGCAGCTGGACTTAATTTCAAATTAACTTGTACCAGCTTATTGTGACCTCCAGCATTGAAATCAAGGTGTTGGCAATATAGTACAATTCCAGAAGATCTCATTTTAGTTTTCACCTATGTTTAATTCAAGACAGTCTTTGCAGAGTTCACGCCTTTGTCTGTACAGATATAAGCCTCATAAAGGGGTATTCTTGCTGTATTGTTATTGGGTGCAGTATAGAAATCTTAGGAAATGAATCTTATACACTGTTCTGAACACAAGCATAATCAAGCTCTCACATATTTAGCAGGATATTTTAACTGAATCATAATGTTTTTGGGCAGCAAGAGAGTCTCCCTTGGGGCCAAGACGCTCTATTATGACTGAGGCGTTGTTCTGGAGAGTGAGCCTCAAGCACTCTGATTAAGGAGAAAAAATGTAAGCCCTAGGAGTCAGTTTTTTCTTTCTCTTTTCTTTTTAAAGAAGCTCGATGCTCAGTCGAGCTTCTTTCTTAAAAAAAGGGGAGAGGAGGGAGAAAAAAGGGGAAAAAAAGAGTATTTGAAAGTGGCTGGGATTTAACTCTATGTATTTGTTATGGTCGTTTTGCTCCCTCTAGTGGTGTATATGATCTTTCAATCAGGATGAATCGTCACGATAGTCATGCTCTGGAATCTGATAGCAGCAAACTATATTGATGGGCAAGAGTGCTGTATATTTAAATGATTAAGATCTGTTTGTTAGGCTGTGAATTAAATAGCTATATGATATAGCATGGGCTAAGTACAGTTAAATTAGATAGATAAAGGAGGGAATTCATTTGGGGTTAGACAGGTGGAATCAGAGAAGGGAGTAATAACTGGTTAGTGGATGACGTATATAATGGTAAAGGAGATTAAATTCAGGTTTACACAGAGGATTATATCTCATTCCGCTATGGTGTACAGGGGGGTAATGGGGAAAGATATATAATCTGGAAGTAGCATGATCTGCGGAGCAGCTCCTAAAGTGAATGACAACCATAAAGTTCAGGAGCAGGCATTTGGCCTGGGAAGAAGGGGTTGGGAGGATGGAGGGAGGGTGGGTGGGTTGGTTATGAGAGGGATAGTAGTAGAGTGAGAGAGGGACTGCATATAAAAGGCTACAAGGGATACAGAGGATGAACGGTGATAGGCTGGACACAAAAAAGAAGATAACTGCTATAGTAAAGTTATGGGAAGTTGGAACTTAATGTCATGGAATATCAAAGGAGGGAAGGACAATACAAAGAGATATAATGTCTTCAGGCATCTTAGTAGATATAAGCCACATATAGTCCTGCTACAAGAAACACACATTTTGACAGACCATATCTCAACCTTGCAGAAACTGTGGGTGGGCCAGGTTTTTGGTGTGGGTAATAGTTCCAGACGGGGAAGGGTTGCAATATTGATTAACAAGAATGTTCCCTTTTAGGAAAAGGCAATATGGAAAGATCTGGATGGGAGATTTATTATAATTTTAGGGCACTTGGCAGGGGTAGACACTTTGCTGGGATCGGTATATGGGCCAAATGTGGATTCCCCCTCATTCTTCCTTCCCTTAGTGGATATTATAGCGTCTGCCCCTAATGTACCATGTTTGTTGGGAGGAGATTGGAATTTAGTCTGTTCTAATGACTTGGATAGTTACTTTTGTAAAAGAGTAGCGATATTGCCTGCTCAGAGGGCTTTGAGGGAATTTATGGAGGACTCTGGTTTAATTGACCCGTGGAGAACTATATATCCACAGGAGATAGATTATATGTATTATTCTCCACCGCATAAAACGTACTCCCAAATAGATTATTTTCTCATAAGTAAAGCGGCTCTACAGGGTATTGAAGAAGTAAGTATACATCCCAGAGTTTTATCAGATAATTCCTTAATTTGGATAAAACTGAAACTTCAAAATTATTCCAGGGTCTTCAAATCATGGTTTCTTAATAACCAGCTCTTAGGGGAGGTAGGAATAGTAGGAAAACCATATGAGGACTTTTATTAGAAATTCCTGGAACAATAACTGTGAGTCATTGGAGAACAAAGATACGCTTTGGGGGGCAATGAAAGCGATATGGAGAGGAGAGTTAATTTGATTGGCTTCCACGAGAAAGTGTACGATTTTGGCGCAGGTAGAAAATTGGCTTGCCAGAATAAAATTTATAGAGTCCCATTTGCACCAGGCAGTGGACGAATCTGTCTGCGAGGAACTTCATGCTTTGAGGGCGAAATACACAGCATACTTGCTTAATCATACACTGAAGGTGGCTATAAAATGGAAAGCTACATATATTGGACAAGGGGAAAAGTCAGGGAAACTGTTGGCTCAAAGAATAAAGAAACAGAAGGGAACCAACTGGGTAGTTAACTTAAAGGATGGGGTCACAGGGAAGTTAAAATCTAATCCGGTAGATATAGCAAATAACTTTAGGACATACTATTTAAATTTATATATGGCTCCCCCCCTAGAAATAGACTACCCTCTACATTTAGAGAAGTTCTTGCATGACATTAATCTCCCGCAGATCACGTCATCTCAGCAAATGGAACTTAAAGGAGAAATATCTTTACAAGAGATAGAGGAAGCTATAGATAGACTACCATTGGACAAGGCTCCAGGACCTGATGGATATTCGGTCTTATTCTATAAGACCTTTAAAGAAGAACTTAGCCCATGTTTGAGAATGTTGTATACTTATTTATTCTCCTCCCCTATTAGAGAGCTAGCATTGTTGGAGGTGAGAATTGTGGCGTTGCCGAAGCCAGGGAAATATTTAACTAGACCAGAAAACTACAGACCAATCTCATTATTAAATATCGATATAAAGATATTGGCAAGCATATTAGCATTTTGGCTCAAAAAAGTCTGAGCAGACCTTATCAGACCTGAGTAAGTGGGTTTCATCTCTGGCAGACACTCGAATGATCACTTTAAAAAAATATGGCATTTGCTTTCTGCGTCGGGGGACACCAACGCAGATAAGGTCTTGGTGTCCCTCGATGCAGAAAAAGCATTTGATAGAGTGAGCTGGAGATTTTTATTCAACTTGCTGCCTAGGTATGGAATACCTTCAGAGTACATCACATGGGTTAAGGTTTTGTACACAATTCCCTCAGCAAGAGTTTTTTGTAATGGGGTTGTTTCGGACAGCTTTAGACTCACAAGGGATACTAGGCAGGGTTGTCCCTTATCTCCTATGTTATTTAATTTATAAATTGAGCCTTTGGCTAGAAAAATTAATATTGTAAAGGAGATAAGGGGTATAGGTATAGGAGAAGAAGAATATAAAATGTCAATGTTCGCGGACAACATCCTCTTGCATCTCTCATGTTGGCAAGTGTCTTTAATAGAAGTGTTAAAGATAGTAGAACAGTTTAGTATTCTATCTGGATACAAGTTAAACCGTAATAAGACATTGGTTCTCTCATTGAATTCTACTTGCTCTAGGAGAGATGTAGAGGAGCTGGGACTGGGATGGGCATCCAAATCAATTACCTTTTTAGGAATAGAGATTGCCCCAGAGGTTAACACCCTGAAATCACTAAACATTGACCCTGTGATTAAACGTATGCAAAAAGATCTAATAAGGTGGCAAGGATTACCACTCTCTCTTTGGAGTAGAGCCAACTTGAGTAAAATGGTGATATTTCCTAGGATTATGTACCCGCTTACCATGTTGAACGTATTCCTCCCCAAAGCATGGTTTAAAAAGGTAGACTCTATTTGGTCAACGTTTTTGTGGAAGAGCAAAAAACCTAGAAGAGCAATAGATAAGTTAACTATGGAACGGAAAAAGGGAGGGTTAGGTATACCTCACTTATTTCTCTATTATCTAGCTTTCCAGGGTAGTAAGTATCCTAAGTGGCTGACACCTCTAGAGAACAAGGAAACACAATGGGCGTGGCTTAAGATAGAAAGAGTTAGAGCCTAGGAACATTATCTATTAACTAAGGCCTTACTATATCTCCCACAGAAAAAAACTTCCTAAGTCTTGGCAAGACACCCCTATAATATGGTCAGTGAGAGCACATGCCCAGTGGTGTGCATTATATGATTTTGATAAGAGATGGGACCTGGGACAGCCAGTATGTTATAATGGTAATATGCAAATAGGGAACAAACCTATTTCCTCAAGCTTTTGGTATGAACTTAAAGATGTATCAGTGTCGGATCTCATATCAGATAACAAATTTGATTCTCCTAGACAGGTCCAACAAAAATTGGGTATGAGATCCTTACCTGGTTTCAAGTATCTACAGCTTAAAAAGTGTATCCTGGCAAATCTAGGAATTTCACCCTGGTCTTCAAAGATTATGGAAATATTAGGGCAAATATTTCATTTAGCAAGTCAACCTAAAGCTATTTCTAATATTTATAATTTTTTATTGGTAAGATTCTGGCAGAATTATCCCTCAACTGCATTCTATTGGAAGCATTCTGTAGGTATTTTGTATGATTTGGAAACATGGAACAGGCTGGATGTCTAACTATAGATGGTTAAAGCAGGACAGATTAAGGCTACTTCACTTTAATATTCTACATAATTTATTTTATAGACCCACAAAACTTAAATTAATGGGTAAGATTCAAGAGGGCGTATGCCATAGGTGTTCACAAGATCAGAGAACTCTAATTCATATGTTGTGGTCTTGCCCAGTAATTCAGGTCTTTTGGCAGCAAGTAATTAAATTTGTAGAGCCATTATTTAAAAGGGAGTGCCATTTTGACATAGAGACCTGTATTTTGGGCAACCTCTCTGCCTTACCATCCCAAACATACAAATACTATTTTGCCCTTATCTCAGCAGTAGCATTGCTTCTCACTCTTAGGTAATGGATTAAGGGTACTGCACCATCTCTTAGGGAATGGGTTCAAGAAATCTACACAGCGTTTTATGCAGAAAATTGATTGCAAAGCAGTTCTGCAATATAGTTAAGTTTAAGGAGAGAGAGAAACAATTTTCTGAATTTATGGCTGGGAGGTTCAAGTCACCTGGCAGAGAGTAATATTCCAGTCTTTGAGTAAAGTAGGATGGCAATAAAGAGAAAGCACAAATCTTCATAAGATGAGGTGTCCAAGACATCATTATGGAGTATAAGGGATATGCAGTCCATTTTAGGGGTGGAAGGATGGGGATAGGAAGAGTAAATTGTGGTGAATTACTGAGATGTTTTAAGGGGGTGGATGGGAGGGCAGGGTATAGGGAATGTGGGAAGGGAGGGAGGGAGAGGGTAAATACTCAATGCAATGAGCTAAATGCCAGGGGAAATTTTATAATGTATGACACCGTATGGGTTTTCTTTTGTGCTCTTTTTTTAAGAATGTATATTGTGGAAAATTTAATAAAGCATATTATAATAAAAAAAACTTAGGCTATATCCCATGGGGTTGTCTTGGTGGACCCATCTGGCACTGTAACAAAGGGGATTAACCTTGAACTTTCCATCTTATGCAATAGCAGAGCTAGAAGTCTACTAGCCTTCTCCCCTTGGTCCATATATTTAGCCTTAGTTTTAAGAAGGGCTTATTCTGCCTTTTCTCATAGCATGTCAGCATACTTGTTCCTAAGGGATATTAAAGCCTGCAAATAGTCAAGGGATGTGTCATAGAATAGAGATAATTCAGCAGATCTAATTTGAAATAGGAGAGATAAGGCCTCTGCTTCCCTTTGGTGTTTTTTCCTGGAGGCAATTTTAATGAATTCACCTCATAGGTAGCACTTGAGAATGCACCACAACATGTCCTCTCTCTGTACAGACCCTTCATTAAGTTCTAAAAAATCCTGAATAAGGGATTGTATCCTAGCAGCCATAGATTTATCTTTTAATAGTTGGGTATTCAGTTTCCATGTGGAATCTTTCTGGTAGAGTGGCTCTGGAGCCAGAGACACCCAGACCTCAGAGTGGTTAGATAGAACTCAGTATCTGCCTGACATAAACCATTTAAGAGTAAACAGCTAATTAAAATATAGTACAGCTTGGACCATGCTTGTGCAAGGCTGAATAGTAGGAGAAAAGATGGTGGGAAGGGTTGAAGATGCGCCATGGGTCACAAAGGCCAAGCAAGTCTATAAAGTCACTTAGTGCTCTTTGAGATGATGATGGGGGTTTCAAATGCTAACAAGATCTATCTAGATCCTGGGTAAGTGGAATATTCCAGTCTCCCCCCATTAACAAAAGAGCAGGCAGAAGAGTGTTGAGTCTATTGGCTAAGTCCATGATGAATGGGGAGTCCCTGCTCACCAGTCCATAAATGGAGGCAAGGACAACCACTACCCCCATGAGAGTGCCCTTGACCAGGATGAATCTGCCATTAGAGTCTTCTTGAATTGAGACTGCTTGAAAGGGTACATTGCCCATAACTAAAATTGCAACACCCCGACTAGCGGGTGAATCCCAAAATGCAAAGATCTGAGGAGCTCCCTATTGGCAAAGCTTTGAGGCCTCCTTCACCAATAAATAAGTATCTTGCAACATAATAATCCCAGCATTAAGCAAAGCACAATGTTTAGGGACCTGGGATCTTTTCACTGGATCCCTGACTCCCCTAATATTCCACAATACAATTGTGAGGATGTTACTCACCATTTAATGCAACCAATATTGTAAAACCTCCTAGGATAAATCATAATAATACCATAACCCACTGGGCACACTCCACCCCCCCCCAACAATAACCCCCTTCCCTCTCACAAGAGAACATGGAGGTCCAGAAAAGGTACCAATCCCGAGGTAAAAACAGAACATGAACAAACTCATTGAAGAGAAATATGCACCCCTCCTAAGATGAGGCGTGGTTTCCATATAAATATCCTATCCCCTTCCCCACCCCAGACCTGTAACCATACTAAAGTAGTAATGAACTGTTTCACAACAACCCACTCAACAGCAGATTGACCCTTACCCTCCTGAGTACCAACAACCCTATTGTCCAAAACCAGCCCAACCAGAAGATAAAATGGAGCCTTAAAACTGTGGGAGAATTCAAGAATGCGTGGGACAGACATAAGGCAATTTTTGTGGGGGGTAGGAAGAAATAGGCTGTTGGTTAAATAGGATCTGCAGCTTATCCTCTAGGTAGGGAAATGAGCAGACTAGGTGGACCAAGCAGTCCTTATCTGCCGTCAAAGTCTATGTAGGTTTCTATGTTTCTATATTAAGGGAAAACTGCCCCTTCCCCTTCCCCAGAAACCCCAGCAACTATGTACAACAGACTCCTCTGATGGAGAAAATCTATAATTAAAAAATAGGAGATAACCAACTGGGAAGTCCACCCCAAAAGGCTCCTAAACACAGATCCCAGGGAAATAACCACTAAAATGCTGCTAGGGTCTGCAGACCTTGGTCTGTCCAGAAAACTGGTAACTTAAGCAACCAAAAACATCAGACCCAACATAATGGGATTGTGAAGGAGCTAAACCCACCATAAACTGGCACACTGTGCAGATCTACCATGAGCTTGCACAAGCCAGGGCAACCCCCTCCTTCCCCCACAAGACTGTCCATGCCATGGATTTAAGCGGTGAATGGCACATCAAAACTGTGTTGTAAATAAAACAGCAGAGATTGCCCAAAGTCCAATCTGGTACAAGAAAGAGCAGCAAAGATAGATCAAAACAAATGCACCTGGGCAGGACTATGGGTCAGTAACTAGATAGGCGTGACATCAAAATCTTCGAAGGAAACCAAATGACCCAGTGAACAAGACATCCATAAACCAAGGCCATGAGCTTCCTAGGGATAGAAATCTGAGTTAGGCATGTTTATCCTACTCCCCCTCATGGTGGCACTGAATTCCTGGCATACAAAGAGAAGATTAGACCAACAGTTTGATTGCAATACAAGTTAACAAAAGGGAACAGTACTTGAAGAGCCCAAAATCCAGGAAGCTTCTTCAAATGGGGATAAGGAAGTGAAAGAGGGATAAGACAGCATATGGACCAACAGACAGTCCTACTCAATAACAGCCATCCCTCCCACACCCAGAAAAAAATAGTTCTATCTTGATCGAAGGGGTCCGTGCACTTGTCTGCCCTCCATGTTGAGAGTCAGAAATTGCCACGAGGAATGTTCAGCCTACCCTCCAAAAACAAGCTGAGTCCTGGGTTGAGAAGCAAAAAACCTACAGGTAAATAAGGCAACAATGTCTGAAAGTTTCTATTTAGAGGGGGCATCCCTCTTACAAAGGCTCAGCGCGTCACAGAAGGGGAAGTCTGCCATCCTTGAATAACTCTGGTAGCTTAACCTTTAGGTCAGCAGCAGCTAGAGTCGGGGAATCATAGGAGACCCAGGAGCCAGAAATTAATACCTAAGGTTTTGCAGGATATAACATCTTGAAAGGAACACTTACAGCTATGAGCTTGCTGCCTGTGGGATGGAAAGCTGAGCATTTCTGCCGTGTTTCAAATGGCAAGTCCTGAATGATCCAAAGCTTGGAGCCCTCCCACATGACTGCTTGACGCTCTCTAACTTTATTTAACACGTGTTGTTTCTCCACAAAACTCAAAAATTTTAGGATTAGAGGTCTGGGGGTGAACCAGGCTGAGGTCAGGGCTGAAGTGACCGGTGAGCACTCTTGATTTGGTAGCTGTTACTAAGGGGTGAAGGGCCCACAATCTTTTGCAGAAACTTTTGCACAAATGCAATATCATTGGGGTCTTCCTCCGATGCTGGGAGGCCCATAATAAGAATGTTATTCCATCTGCTCCTGCCTTCAAGATCCTCTGTTTTAAGCTGTAATTTGTGTACAAGCTGTCGAAGTTGAACTATCTCTGGGTCTACTTTATACCTCCACTGTTCTAGGGAGGAAGAACGGGCCTCGGTGTCTCCAGCTCTTTTAGCCAGGTCAACCATATCACTTCAGATAGACTTGATTTCCAGCAACATTTACAGAAGGGTCTCATGAAACGGTAGCAATTCCTGCAAAAAGTGATCTTCTGTAAGGGGAATTGGTTGTGTAGCTGCAGGACATTTAGAGGTGGAAGTTCCGCCTTGAGGTTTAACTTTCTTGGGCATTTTGTCAGGTGAGAGAGGCAGTGTATGTTTGTGCTGGGCCAGCTTCATGTCAGCATCCATCACAGAAGAAATACTCCCTATAACGATGCAATTTTTGATGAAAATGAATGCTGAAGGTACCCTCTCTTCGTAGCCCTGATTATTTTGACAGAACCAGGCCAAAAACTGATAGAAAAAGATAGCGATGCGAGGATAAGGATAGGAGCCCTGAATCTTTGCTGTCACTAGGTTGCCTGCATCATGTGACCCTTGCTCTACAGTGTTGAGTGACCCTTTCTGAACCCTGATTGATAAGGTGCCAACAATTTATATTTGTCCAAGGGTTCGTAAATCTGCCTATTTACACGTTTTTCCAAACACTTGGACAAAATAGATAATAAAACTATAGGCCGATAATTGTTTAATTCTACAGTATCACCTCCATTGTGGATGGGGATGGTCTTACTTTCTCACTAAGAAATCGGAAAATAGTCAGACTTTAAGCTCCAATTAAAAATGTAGGTTACAATTGGGGCAATGTAATCTGCTGCTAATGTAAGAAATCTGCCCTCGATTTCATCTGGATCTGTTGACTTATGGGCATTTATGGACCTTAGTTCCCTACAAACTTCAGGTATTTTTAGAGCCTTGAATCTAAAAGGAGGCAGACTATATGGGTTCTCTGCTTGTGTGGGCAATATGCCCCCGGGCCTGGAACTATCTATCCCATTGCAGCCTGGAAGGTCTACAAAAAAGTTGTTTAAGGCCTTAGAGATACTCCTGGATTCATGTATTAAATTGTCCCTAACCCATAAGGTCAAATTGTTTTGTTTTCCAGACCTACCAGGGTTCGTTAAATCATTAATAGTATGCCAAAACTTCTGTGAATCAGAATTACAACTCATCTTATTTCTGTAATATTGGGTGCTAGCCTTTTTATGTGATGTTTACCTGCATTTGATTTAATCTTAAACAGTTCCCTATCAAAAGTTAATTTAGATGTTCTAGCCTTCTTCCACAATCAGTTTTTCACTCTGATATTTTTGAAGATGTTGTCATTAATCCATGGTAACTGGGATTACTTATTACAGGATTAAGATTTATGTGCATGGTAATGACAGATCATATGAAAGATAATTAAGCAATAAGGTATGACAGGGTGTGCATTATTGTGTAATAACGTCACTCCTGGGGTGGGTCGAAGCACGAGGTGAAGCAGAGTGCTTCCACCACCCTAGGAGTGATGTTATTACACAATAACACACACACTGGAGTGCCTTATTGCTATTATACAATGGCTCATTTGTTTAAAATAGAAAGAGAAAATTTGTTTGAAGTACTTTTTATTATTATTATTATTATATGTTTTTGGTTAGGGCAAGTATATAGTATTTTTGAAAAAAAGAGTACCTGGCTACTTTATAAGTTGTCCAGCAGATGGCGCTGCTGCTTCACAGTTTGCATGTGTTCTATTTTAGGTCAGTGTTCTTGTCCTTATTTCTGTGTCTGTACCCCCACAGACACACACACACACACACACACACACACACACACACACACATCTTTTTATTGCCGTCCCTTCTCCTACACACACTTTTTGTATTTCAGTTTGTTGTTGTCCTTACAAGCTGGTACCGTTGCAATTCAGAGTCTGATTACAGGAGTTGGAGTGGAGGAAAGTACAGCTGGACGCTCGAGTGGATCAGGGAGAAAACATCTTATCTGCTAGGTTACGTGTGATAAACCTTGGCAGCCTGCAAGAATTAACAAATAATTTTATATTACAAAATTAATAGGTTGAATTTTAGTCAGTGACTGTACAGCGTGGTGGTAAGCTGTGCATGTGCTGTCAGTTGCGATGTTGACCGGCAACAGAAAAAGACATCCGAAATTAGAAAAGCTGCCTTTTTTTTCTTTTTCAAGGGGACAGAGGGTCACAATTAAATTTTGTATTACTCCTGAGTGTCGAGAGTTGAAATTACTGTGTGTGGTAGTGGGGGGTTGCAGTGATCAATTCAGTGTTCACTCTCTCTTTTTTTGGGTTTCTATGTGGCACGGCAGTGAGAGCTGCATAGTGGCTTGTATGGCGAGGGAGGGATTTCTTGTAGTGTTCTGCGGTCTGCTGTGTGCCTGGACCTTATACAGTGATGTTATTGTTCAATAACATCACTGTCCCAGGCACACACTGACCAATCAAAGAAGAGAAATTGTCCTTGCCATTGTATAATAGAAAAATTTTCTACTGCTTGATCCAGATCTGGTACTAATCTATATCTTTTCCACTTTTCATTAGCCATACTTTGCAGAAATCTCTGTTCAGAGAAATTCTGCATATCCCTTTTCTTGTTATTATTTGGATATTTCAATGAAAATTGAACCTGTTTTTTTGGATACCACAGCCCATTTTGGGTTGTGATCACCAAGGTATCGTGGCAAATTCCTAGGGCCTCAATTTCTATTTGAGAGGATGCAAACATTAGGTCCAATATGGTTATTTCAGTCCTAGTGTTTGTATATCATGTAGGTGTTTTAATGTGCTGTATTATTCCTAAAACCAACACCATCTCCTTTAATTTCCTATCCCTAGGTTTATGCCAGTCACAATTCATATTTCTAATTAGGATTAGTGACTAATCCCCTATATGACCACACATTTGAGTTAATACTTCTTCGATAGACGTAAGATTTGATTTTGGAGGTGAATATACCACAGCAAAAGCTAATTTGAGACTATTCACATTTGCCATCAAATATTCAATATTATTCATATTCCCATTTAAAAGAGGTTCCACATGACCTACCACATTTTTAACATAGAACATAAACATAGAAACATAGAATTTGATGGCAGATAAGGACCACTTGGCCCACCTAGTCTGCTCATTTTTCTACCTAATGGATAAGCTGCAGATCCTAGTTAACCAGCAGCCTACTTCCTCCTACCCCCCACTATGTTTTATGTCTGTCCCATGCATTCTTGAATTCCCCACTGTTTTTGACTCCACAACCTCCTCAGGAAGGCTGTTCCACGTATTCACAACCCTCTCTGTGAAAAAATACTTCCTCACATTACCTCTGAGACATCCTCCCTCTACCTTCAAATTGTACCCCCTTGTTTTTGCACATCTCTTTTTCTGAAAGATGCTACCCTCTTGGACTTTGTTGATTCCCTTGAGGTATTTGAAAGTTTCTATCACTTCCCCCCTATCCCTTCTTTCCTTGAGGTTATACATCTTTTAGTTCCTTTAGTCTTTCTTCATATGTCTTCTGATGCAGACCCTGCATCATTTTGGTTGCCCTCCTCTGGACAGCCTCCACCCTGTCTATGTCTTTGCGGAGATGGGGTCTCCAGAACTGTACACAGTACTCCAGATGTGGTCTTACCAACTGTCTGTACAGAGGGCCAACAACTTCCTGTTTTCTACTGGTGATGCCTCTCCCTATGCATCCCAGTATCCCCCCAGCCCTGCTTACTGCCTTCTCACATTGCTGGCCCACCTTTAGGTCATCTGATATGACTACCCCCAGGTCCTTTTCCATTTTTGTTGTTGTTAGTATCTCACCTCCCATTGTGTACTCTTCCCCTGGGTTTTTGTTTCCCAGGTGGATTACTTTGCACTTCTTTGCATTGAATTTAAGCTGCCATACATTTGACCATTCCTCCAACCTTGCCAAGTCCCTTTCTATTCTTACCACCCCACCTTGCATATCAACTCTGTTGCAGATATTTGCATCATCTGCAGAGAGAGACATACTTTCCCTTCCAGTCCCTCTGCAATGTCACTTATAAAGACATTAAAAAGGACCGGCTCCAGTACTGAACCCTGCGGTACCCCACTAGTAACCCTCCTTTCTTCACTGTGGACTCCATTTACTATTACCTGCTGTGTACTGTTATCCAATCAGTGTTTTACCTAGGCTACCACCCTGGCTACCACCCTGGGACTCACTCCCAGGCTGGCTAATTTGTTTATTAATCTTTTGTGCGGAACTGTGTCAAATGCCTTGCTTAAGTCTAGGTATGCCATGTCCACAGCCCCTCCCTGGTCTACTGCTTTGATCACCTTGTCAAAGAAATCAATTAGATTTGTCTGACATGACCTTCCCGTGGTGAACCCCCCTTTTATTTCTATCAGACCTAAAAAGCTGATAATTCAGTAAGGTTAGTTCTCCATTCCAAATCCTTTTTGATAGCCAAGTCTCACTTAGCCCTAAAATATCCGGGTCATGTTTTGAAACCATCAAGGCTAATTGGTCAGTCTTTGAGTCCACACTGCATGTGTTATCATGGACTATTTTAAAAGCATTATTTTCTGGGCCAGGGTTCAACTCTATATCCCCTCCCAGAACCATTAGAATCATAAAGCAAGCCCCCTACAATCACACACCATCCTATTTGATAAGGTGAGAGTTTGTGTTTCTCTGGGAGACAATCTACCCCCGTTTCTGGTTAAAAGATTCCTTCTGTTGGGTTTCAGTTGAGTCTGAATCCAGGGACAACCAATATGCCCTCAGTTTCTTACTATTTACTCCACAAGTGGAAGCAAGCACCAGAAAACAGCAGAACAAGAGACAACATAATACTCTGAATGCAATCATGTTTCAATAGGACAGCTGAAATAAGCGTACACACAAGACTGTAGCAGAGCAGAGCCAAAATAAACTTACTATGTGCACTTCAAATGTAAATAAATCAAACTGCCTTAAATTAGAATCTCTCCTATCAAAAGATCAAATTTTAAAATGAATTACAGTATAGACTACAGGGCATGCCTAGTAAGTCCAAACAGAACCATGCAATTGACAGACAAAAGCAGCGCCAGTTAACACAGCACAGCTACTCTACTCACAGTAAATTAATGTCCAGGCTTACCATGCATGTCCTAACCTCAATTGTTAATATTCTTGCAAAGAGATCCATCTCTGGTTTCGTAAACTATTTCTTAAGATTGGCACAGCCACTCACACTCATGCCACCGCTTGCGCTCACCTTTAAAATACTTAACCCCATCCCCTCTACTTGCTGACTGGCTGCCGGCTCTCCCGCGCTCCCACACACCAGTTCCCTCTTACAGTCAATGAAAAAGTCCTGCATCTGAATCGATGCTTATGAAGGAAAACACAGCAGATGGAGCCCCAGCACAAGATGGTAAAGTTGGGTGATGTACAATTCAACTGCTAAAAGTCTCTCCTTCACAGTGAGTGGGATGGGCTTTTAAATAGAAAACAGGATGTTGTTATCCATCTGTACAGTTAGTGAAACCCTATCTGGAGTACTGCATACAGTTCTGGAGATCCCATCTCCGCAGGGACATAGACAGGATGGAAGCAGTCCAGAGGAGGGCAACTAAAATGGTGCAGGGTCTGCAACAGAAGCCATAGGAGGAGAGACTCAAAGTGCTTGATATGTATACCCTTGAGGAAATGAGGGAGAGGGGGACATACTAGAAACTTTCAAGTACCTCAATGGAACCAACAAAGTCGAAGATGGGAGCATCTTTCAGAAAAAGAGATGTACAAGAACAAGGGGGCACAATTCGAAGATAGAGGGAGGTGGCTCGGGGTAACAAGATGAAGTACTTTTTCACAGAAGGGGTAGTGGAAACATGGAACCACCTTCCTGAGGAGGTTGTGGGGTCAAAAACATTGAGGGAATTCAAGAATACATGGGATAGACATAAGGTAATTCTGATGAGGCTTATGAGGAAGTAGGCTGTTGGTTAATTAGGATCTGTAGCTTATCCAGTAGGTAGGGAAATGGGTAGACTAAGTGGGCCAAGTGGTCCTTATCTGCTGTCAGATTCTGTTTATATGTTTATATGTAAGCCAGGTCTCCACTACCAATAGTACATCAGGCTTGTGCTCTATGACCCATGCTTGGTGAGTGTCAAGTCTGACCAACAGGCTGCAACTGTTGAAAGACACCAGCTTAAAGGAAAACTACACCCAAAACTTTAAAAAATATATGCTGTGCAGAGTGTTTTAATTTGTATGTGAAGTTCTAGTGTTTCCTTCCCTCTGACTGGTATTAGGAGTTTTTCCCAAATTAGCCTGCTAGCTTTATACCAGTTTTACGACCCCTGGGGATCTTCATACCTGATAGTGTAATTGTATTTCTTGTTCCCACAGTGCATCATGTCTCATGTGACTGTGATGTAAGAGAGACCCAACATTCAGCACACACATGCCAAACAAACTAAATATCTTGGAAGCTTTACAAGCTGCACAAAAATGACCAGCAGCAAAGTTTTTCAGGACAGTAAAACCTTTAGGATGAGGGTGGTCACCAAGCTGAATTCTACAGATTTTAAAATATAGCCATCTCTGTTGTTGTGAACTGATTGTAATGCAATGCTTTCTGCTGGATTTATGGGCTCTGCTACATCACCATTACATGAAACAAGGTGCATTGTAGGACAAAGAAATGCAATAAAACTATTTGATATGGAGATCTCCAGGGGTCATAAAACTACCCTAAAGCTAACAGACTAATTTAGGAAAAACTCCTAATACCAGTCAGAGGGAAGGAAACACTAGAACTTCACATATAAATTAAAACACTCAGCACAGCATATATTTCTTCAAGTTTTGCATGTAGTTTTCCTTTAAAGGAGGCGTGGCTGTTACCCCTGTTCAGCTTGTGCTGCATGGGGCTGGGGTTGGGATGGATGTTGCTCAACAGCAGGAGGAGCAGCAAGGCAATTCGAGTCAGCAAGTGTTTAATTAATTCGAGGTCAGCTGAGTGCTTCTGCCTGTTAATCATCTAAGCTTTTGTGATCTGCTGGAGTAAGGTTAATCTGGAAAGAAGACAGACGGGGTATGTTTGTCACCTCTTGGTGGACATATTTGAGGGCTGGCAACTCTGTGATGAGCTGCAATAGTGTGACTAGAAGTACCTTTATTATTCTGTAAAGCACTTGTAAAGGCCCACTGGGTGTTCACAAACAAACCGCACTCTTATTACAAGAAGCCACTCTTCACAATTTCTTTGAGTGAACTTGGTTTTTACTTTACTAAACAGGACACTAGAACACCCGGTGGATCTTTGCAAGTGCTTTACAGTTTTAAACTCCTTTTAGGCTAGCAACTTAGTGGCTCTGTTTGGGACTGAATATTTTTGCAAGCAATAATTATTACAGTATCCCTATATGAGCACAGACAAAATGTTTTGGAATTTGCCTTGATTAGTATTAACATTGATGTCTAAGGTGGGCAGTTGTTAATGTGTCCAGGTTTGTCTTATCCTTGCTATTTGAGGATAATAAGGCTAGCATAAGATGTAGGAGGAGCACCTGGCTAAAGGTACCCATACTTAATGAAACCTGCTGTAGAGAGGTAGGGGGCTCCTTGTGGTACAGCAGAGACCATGTGTGATCTGCTGATTTCACCTAGTGCCTATTAGTGGGAGGTGGAGCAGACCAAGACTGTATCAGTGCAGGGGAGATTCAAGAGCAACCACTGACACTTGTGTTGAGGGGGAGCAAAAGTGGGCTGATCATTTCTAGAGGGAACTAAAAAATGTTGGACTACCTTTGAGTGGGGAAGGGGTGTCTAAGTATGAAGAAGAGCAAGTGAGGTCCAGTAAGTTATGAAACTTAGCAACTGGCAGTCAGAGCAGTGTTGCAAAGTAAGAACCTTGGGGTCAAAAGGGGGAGAATCAGGCAGGTTAATGGGAGACTAAACCTAAGAGAAATTGTTACCACTGCAATAGCCTAGTGGTTAGGGTTACTGACTTTGGTACAGAAGGTTGGGAGTTTGAAACTCAAGGTATATGTGAGACAGGAGGGGTGCCTAGATCATAGGCCCTTAGGCTGAAATAGAAAGGGCTATGACAGGTTAGAAACAGTAAGTAGCACTGTAGTGGTACTTTAAGTTAGGGGTGTGTAATGGAAATGGTTGGAGCAACAGTGACTCACGGTGACCAACGAATATAAGTTGCAGTGGGAAAACTGGGGAGATGCAAGAAAGCATGTGACTGGTCATGTGACCTGGATTACCAATAAAAGAAAGTACTGCTCAGGGTGGGGTCTGGTGTGGGGGTAGTTGCCGAAGTGGCGATGGGCTAGCACAGTACAGCTATGCTGACAGGAGGTTCCTCTACCTTTAGTGCTGCTCTGGTCTCCCACTGTTGCTATGGTCGGGAGGAGGGTTGGAAGTGGAAGTTTGCAGCCTGCAGAGACAAAGATAAAGAAACAACCAGAGAGCTCAGAGCATTAAGAGGCCACAGTATTATAACTGGAAGGTGGTGCAAGTGCTAGTCATTACTTGAAGTGCCAGCGAACATGCCCCATCATCAAAGTTAACTAGCAAACATGAGCTAGCTTACAGGTCCTCTAAAACAGCCCTATAACATTCTTAACTACTGACTGCAGAAATAAAGTATATTTCCAACAAATATATCCATACTGTAGAGTGTACACATACACAACAACATTTTAGTCTGAATCTACAAAGACCCCATTGTAAGTGGGAAAAACAAATGGTCACAACATGCTTCAGTACTTTGGCTGTTGCCACTGTACTGTGGCTACTGATGATTATGGACATATTTTAAAACCATGCCATGATCTCACAGCAGGGCACAATATATGGCAGTACACTAGTTTAGCATGTCCTATTGCCCAGGAGTCAAAAGTCCAATGTATCCAGATTCCACTCAAACAATTAGCCTGGCAGCACCGCCCATGAACCTCAGAATGGAGGTCCTGGCCATGTCCCTCCTGACCCTAAAAGCCACCCACAAGCCTGAGGAGCCTGTTCTATTTCTTCACCCTCCCTCTTTTGCTCTTGAGGATAAAACTGCTAATCTTTCCCAACTAAGTACAGGACAGCTGTGAGCGTCATTTTAACTTACTTATTCTCTTCAGCTGACTGGTACATATCAGATCATCAGAGGTCTGATCTTCCTCGGCTCAGCTTGCTTTGCTGCTCCATGAAGATGAACAGTCTGCCAGACTGCAGCATTGCCACTTCAAGCTAATGTCAGTGAGGTACTAATGGTGCTGCAGTCCTGTGGATAATGTTAACCATGTGGGAAACTGATTCTGTGCTAAGTCACATTTCCCCAACACAAAATTCAGGTCCGGATAAAAGGCATCCTGTACTGATGAACAATTTTTGGATGTCCCCCACCCCTAATCTCATGATCTGAGTCCCAAATCCGAATCCCAACCATCACCATGTCCAGTCCAGTATAGAATAACAATAAAAAAAACCTCAAAGCTTCAAAAAGTCCCACTCAGAGCATTCTGAACATCTGGGTGGGGGCAACATGCCCCCCTGCCTCCATAATCTATACCACTGCCCTTAGTACATCCCAGTATGTCAGAACTATACAGATGAACATGTCACAGCCATTCTCCACATTGCATAATTCAGCCAAGTCAAATATCATTTATTTGGAGTTATGCGTTTTTTTTTTCTTTCCTTGTGCGGGTCTATCAGCATCTGAAAGTATGAATGTAGCATGAGAGTTGTTTTTTAGAGCACTCTTCAAAGTGATTATCATAGAGGGGTGTAAGAATGCAGATAAAGAAACCATCTCACTGGTGCACTGGCAGTGCTATCACTTGTGGTGCTGACAACCCAAGGTTGGAAGCAACCTCGGGAGTTGAAGGATCAGTTCGGGGGGGGGGATTGAGCATCCTAAGGACTTCTCTCCTCCTCCAGGAGGGAGGGGATCAGCAGCCAGTGTTAGCCTGGCCCATAACAGTGGCTGGGGGTTGGCACACCCACCCTACACTGGGGGGGGTGGAAGTGGGGGCAGATGCCCAGCATGCTGCACATGGGAGTGTGTATGGCACTGCCATTGGTGCCATTTCTTGTCCCTTCCTCTGCACTTGGGGAGAGGGAAAAATGGAAAATGGAGACCATAACAAAATTAATTCAAGAATGCAGATAATGGAATGACAACCACATCTATCTATGCAAGGACATTTACTATATAAATGGTCATGGTTATGAGTGCATGTACGGATCATGGAGGGGACATAAAGAGGATAGTAATTCATTTTTTTTTTTTTTTTACCTGCGTATGTCTCTCAATAACATAGGAGAATGCAGTTATCCACACCTTATTGATAAATAATCATATTGTGATGCGATTACCATGTAGATATATAAGTATACTGATACAGAAGTGCGTGCAAAACCTAGATACTGTAAGCATGGACATCTACTGCAAGAAAGCCAGTGGTCATGAGTGCATGAATGGATTTATGGTGAGCAACTAGTACACATACATTTATTAGCAGGGCATACACCTCTAGTCTATGTGGTATCCTGTGGGGGAGGAAGGTGGCCCAAAAGGAAAAATGGGGAAGCAACAAGTAGAGAGTTAAAGAAACTCTTGAAGACCATGTGTGCTAACGCTAGCAGTCTGGGAAATAAGACCCCAGACCTATAGGTCATCATGGTAGAAGCTGACCTGGATATAATGGCCATTACTGAGTCATGGTACACTGTTAACAATGACTGGGGCATGGTCATACCTGGCTAAGCAATGTTCAGTAGGGACAGGATAGAAAGAAAAGGAGGGGGAGTGGTGCATTATGTGAAAGAAAGTGTAAAAACAACAACAATACAGGGAATTTAGAGGAGGCATAGGTGATCTGGGTCAAATTGGGTAGCAGAGCTAATATTCAAACAGATGTGTTCTACCAGCCTCCAGCATTGGGGGTAGACTTAGACAAGGAAATGCTAGAAGCAATTGGTAAAATGGTTGAAAAGGGGAGTTACTGCTAGTGAGGAACTTCAATCTGCAGGATGTTGATTGTAGCCTCCCAGAGGCAGCTTCAGCTAGAAGCAGGGACAACTTGGACTCCCTACAGCGGGTGTTACTTTTGGCAACAAGGCAATACTAGGTCTGGTGCTTACTAACAGGGACTGTGTTGCAGACATCAGGGGTGGGAAGCCATCGCAGGACCAGTGATCATCGTATAGTGTAGTTTAACATAATTACAGCTGAGGAATCCAACCACACAATGGCAAGGGGACTGGTCTTCAGAAGGGTTTATTTCACTAAGATGTGTGTATGCCTCAGTAATGGCCTGGAGGAGAGAACCTGGAGGGGATGGAAGAATAATGGACCAAAATAAAAGAGGGCACAGTGAAGGCAACAAACTTCTGCATCCTGCTGATGAGCAAAAGTAAAAGAAAGATGAAATCACTATAGTTCTCAAAAAGAGGAAGCAGAAAAGGTAAAGGTTAAATGGGTAGATTTCAAAAGATATAAGGAGACCTAGAGAGAAGAGGCTAGGGAAGTGCATCTGGGAAACAGAGGGAAGCAGGCAATGCATAAGGAGCATGAAAGTGCAAACCGAGGAAAAAAGAGCTCAGGGAATATCAAAAGGGTACAAGACATTTCCTTGAGTATCTTAGCAAAAAATGGAATACTAAGGGAGGGATTGTATGGTTAAAGAAGGAAGAGGGTGGCCAGCCCGGTTGCGCAGATGGCTGAGGCGCTGGACGTCTCACCTAGCAGCACGCTGGTGACCCGGATTCGAGAGCAAGCCTGGGTCATCGGAGGTCAGCACGGGGGGGGGGAGGCAGAGTTGGATGGTGCTGTCGACAGGCAGCTGTCCTCTCTGGGGAGGTGATATGGCATCCCTCGCTCATGGCTGCTCCCTAGTGGAGGCCGAGGGGCTGCGTAAGCAGGGTGCTGGCGATAGGCCAAAATGGGGTGGGCTGAGGAGGGTCTGTACCAGGGCTGTAAGGTGCATGCATCCTTCTCCTGGGGCCCTCAGTTAAAAATGGAGAGAAAATGGAGGATGGGGTATATCCAAGGGTGCTGAAAGAGCTCTGCAAGGTACTGGCTGTTCCTCTGACAGACCTATTTAACAGCTCACTGGAGACCGGCATGGTCTCAGGGGACTGGAGAAGGGCAGAATGTGCTATTAACATTTGGTCTTTAAGTATGATTACACTCACACTAAGCATCTTATGCCTTTAAGGCCCTGTCCACACTGAGCCCTGCAAACCATTTCCAGTCAGGTAAACCGTTACTGCCAACTCCAAAAACAGTCCGCATTCGCACTGGTAACAGTTTTAAAAAATGATCTTAAGACCTGTTACAATGTGTTCTTTAGACTGGTATGAGAATCATTTTAACAATTGAATCATTTTGCTTACTGGTGCAGATGCGAGTCTGTAATGATTCCATTGCTGGTGGACCTCCAGAGCTCCACAGTGCTGTGCAGTGTACCGGGTCATAATGGCATTCGCTTAATAGCACACAGCATTATGCCAAAACCTGGACCTGTGTGCTCTTCTTGTTGGACCTCCCCCGGAGTAAGAATCCTTAGTGGGGGGGTCTAGGGGGCACAGCCCCCCATAACAGGTCGTGTGGGGGACAAAGCCCCCCACAGAAAAAAAAGATAGCATTGAATCGCACAATGTGATTATGTCGCATGACATTCTTCCATGTCGCTGTGCAGTGGCATCCCATAGTGTTCTAGGCAAGCTTCTCATGCGTCACACAGTATAACACAGAAGTAAACAGAGTGGGGGATTTAAACAGGTCCTGTCAGGCAGAAGTGCTGTGTCCAGTGCATACTGGGTTAATATTTTCTATTGCCTCCAGCTGTTCAATATCTGTTCAAAGTTCATTCAGCATAGTATCACTGAAGTTTTGAAGATGAGTGACCTCAGTGCATCCTAGTCAGATGAGGCGACCAAATATCTGATAGAGTACTGGTCACAAGAATGTGTACAGGAGGATCTTGCTGCATAAAGAAAAAAATATTTAAGTTTACCAGAATGTGTCTGATTACTTAAGTGATCATGGTTTTGAGTGCTCAGTAAAACAATGCAGAGACAAAATAAAACAGTTAAAAGTAAGGTACCACAAAACAAGGGATAGTAGCAACAGGTCTGGGACGGTCAGGTCTTCTGTCCCTTCTATAACCAACTTGATCAAATACTTGGCATCAAATCAACATCAGAGCCATAGTTTGTGCTGGAAAGCAGCACAATAGGGGAGGATGAGCACAGACCAGAAGATGATGAAGAGGCTGATGACTACCCTGTGCATGATACAGTCAGCACTCAGATATCCGTTGCCTTCTGTTCCCAGGTCAGGTGACGGATATCTGAGAGAAACGGTTAAGTGGAAACTGGATGCTTCAGTTTGCAGTTGGATCTATGGCTGCTGTGGCTGTTTAGGTCTGTGGCTGCTTTGGTTTGTGACTGCCTTGTCTGCTTTGGTCAGTGTTTTTCTATACATTACTCTACTGGGAATGAAAAGGGTCAGTTATCTGAGAGTAAACAGTGAGATCTACATAAGAGACAACAGGCAGGATGGGCAACGGAAACGGATAACGCGAGGGATGGATAAGCGAGTGTAAACAAAATGGGAAATAAAAAAATCAAGCAGTCAAAGACGGATAAATGAGAGCCAGATAAACAAGTGCTGACTGTATATTTGAATCAGGTAGTGTTCCCCTCCTGTTTTTGTGTTTTTTTTCCCTGTTACTGTATGTTTCTTTTTGCGCTCACAGCAGTGTTTGATTGTTTTTCTTGTAGATGCAGAGCCATCAGAGGATACATCACTGGAGACCGACATCACCACAGTGGATTGCTCATCTAGACCCTGTGATGATAGAGGGGTTCCAGCATCTGATGTGTCTTCCGTCAGTGGAGCATCAAGGACCTCAGGAACCTGTGGAACAGCACCGAAGTGTCCAGTTGAACCGCCGTAGAACCTGCACAAGAAAAGGAAGAGTAACAGGCTGCAGGAACTGATGGAGGCAGCGTTCGAGTCAACAAGGAAAATGATGAAGAAACAACACAGGGAGCTTGTGGAGCTGGAGAGGGAGAGGGTACGGGAGGAAAGGGAAATGGCAGAAATGCTTAGAAAATATGAGGCTGATCAGAATGTTACTTTTTTTAATAACATGCTACTCATTATGTCATTCAAATTTTCACAGTCTACTGCAGGCCTTCAATTAGTGATACCAAATACTGTTAATACTGCCACTGTACACCCCCTGAATATGACTGTAACAAGCACCAACATAATGGGTACATCCCAGAACAGCCTGATGCAAGGTCACACAGGCACCAACAGCAGGCTGTACAAGTTGCTGTCCCCCGCATCACTAGAACATTGCTGGAGAACATGACACATGGCACTTCATGCCACCAGCAACACTCTGTTCCCCCTGGTGGTACAAGCATTGCCAGTACATCACAGGGCAACCTGACGCATGGGACTGTAGGCCACTTTCAAGCCGGTGTCTATGCTGGTGTACGTAGCATCATTACTACAGCTCAGACCTGCATGATGTCTGCTTACAGTACTGGAAGCTCACAGCAGACATCCAGAACAGCTATTGCCTCTAGTTCTCAAACTGCAGACAGCATGATGCAGCCAGCTAGCAGTGAACCGCAGATATTTCCACCTTCCTATGTGCAGAATGTATTGAAGGAGGACGATATTTGGACCTCATTGTCAATGGAAGGCCCATTATGGCTATGACTTGTCATACAGCACTGGTATGGTGATACCATGTACTGACATGCATGTCTTACATGACATTAGCAGCACACTACTGGCGCTACTCATAGGCCAGGCCTGCGCTCAAACATAAAAGATAAAGATATTGACTGATGTTCATAAAAAAGCAAATAAGTGTAAATGAACACAACAGTTTTAAATAAGGCAGTATGGTACAGTGGTTTAAGGCTCTGAGCTGCAAATCTGGAGACCTGGGTTTGAATCCCACAGCCTCCACTTGCATACTGTGTGACCCTGAGCAAGTCACTTAACTTCCTCGTGCTCCCAGGTTGCACCTGTAAACAAGCTTTCAGCTTAGTGTGTCTCACCTGGTAAAATAATTGGTAAAAAAAATAAAATGGTAATGCAAACATCCAGGGAATGAACAGATTTTATTCATAACTCATATCTATGTCATACCCATGTCCATAAAAGCAAAGATGTCAGTGGATTACAAAATGCCGAAGACATGAAAAAACAAATGCTGTTGCATTTTAAACAGTTTTAATAACAGTTTTTTAAACATTTTCATAAATTCATACCGAATGTTGTTCACATGTTAATCATATTAAAGTTATCAAATGTCTGCCAGCTTTTGTGGACAGTTTGTACTACCATATAGTTGTCAATACATGACACTGAACAGGTTTATAACTGTGTCTGGTTAATAAATGTTATATACAATGTAATGTTATGAAATACCAGACGTTAACACACTGCAGAAGTCAACATATTCTAATTAGGATATTTTCTGGCCTAGATCTCGAGTACATAATGAAGTTCTGTAACATATTTTTAAACAGATTTTAAATGAAAGTCCCCTTGAGTCATTTGAGTTCAGTGATGACAAGCACTACAGTTCTGTCTCTATGGCCTGCAATGTATACAGTGCCATCCAGTGCCTGCAAGTGTTGAACCTTGAAATTGTTGTTAACAATACTTACTATGTTTGTGAACTCCTTCCCTTGAGTGACATGCCAATATATTTTTTTTAGTCTTTGCTAACTAGGTAAGGTCCACTAGGCACAAGTGCCTGTTTTCAGGGGTGACCTGGGAGCACTGGGTGGTTAAGTGACTTGTTCAATGTCACACAGTATGCAAGTGGAGGTTGTGAGAATCAAATTCAGGTCTGGTCTACTGGATGTACCAAGCTCCTTCACAGCTCATTACTCTAACCTCTAGGCTATTGTCAAACTACTTTGACACTCTAAACATAAAAAGCATTTTTAGGTAGAGCTGTATTTCTATATTTTATGCAGTCATGGTGGTGTTATGGGGGTGGTGTTGGGGGATGAGGGGGTTCAAGAAACACGTTTCCAGTTAATTTGCCAAAGCTTGTTTTTATACATGCAAATCTATATAGCTAGGTACAGTGTGTGCTAAATGAAATGGTTACCATTATGACACTACACTACACTAGAGTGTCTTCAGTCCTTACAGCTGTTACAACTCTAACTGGTTTAGCCCCATTATTGTGGAATTGCGAAACACACTGTAATGGTGACTACTATCATAACATTTTTATTGGTTACTTAGGTATCCGCACAGTGTGTCATGTATGGCTGCAGCCTGCCAGTTCATAGCTGCAACAGACATCTCATCAGTGGGCATACAGTCTGAGTCAGATGGTTGTGGGATCGCTCATTCTCAATTTCTGTGACCCATGAATCAAGGAACACTTCTGACTCATCTTCACATAGGTTGTGCAGTACACAGCAGGCACCACTGATGTATGGCACTTACAAATGCCGAAGTTGTTGCATTTCAGAAGACTCCTCCACCTGCTTTTCAGGTGACCGAATGCACACTCAACCACCATGTGTGCACGACCCAGTCTATCGTTAAAGTTATTCTTAGCAGGCACAGTATAGACACTATATTGCTCCATCAGCCAAGGGAGGAGGGGGGTAGGCAGGGTTGCCAAGAATAACCACTGGTACACTCACTTCACCAATGTCATGATTCATGCCTGGGAATAGCTTGCCAGTCTGACCCATGTGGAAATGCTTGCTGTTCCTGAACACCCAGGCATTGTGTACCTTCCCTGGCCAACCAACGTTTACATCCATAAAACAAAATGTATTGTCCATCAGTGCCCGGCATCACCATGAAGTAACATGACTTTTGGTTAAAATATTCTGTGGCATTCCCAGGTGGTGATATAATGGGGACATGGGTACCATCCACTGCAACCCCGCAGTTTGGGAAACCCCACTCTCACTTGAAACCTTGTATGACAGCTGCCACATTATGGATTCTGTTTACTTTGGGGAGCAGCACACATACAATGGCTTTGCAAACTTCCACAACTATTTCCCCAACTGTAGATCTGCCCACATCATATAGGTGCCCAGTGTTCAATACTATATATTTGTTGCCAGGCACCACAGCATCATTTCCACTCTTTTGGGAACTGGTACTGATTTGCCAGAGTTGGGTGTCCATGCAGAAAATGTAAGGCTGTAGCTCATTACACAGTGCATGGAAGGTATTTCTGGACATCTGGAAATTAACAAGCCACTGCTCATCTGTCCATGAGCATACTGCAATGCTCTCCCACCAGCTGGTCAACCTAGGTTGACTCCAAACAGAATGAGGCACTCCTGCAGCATATCTTGTACCTATGAAGTTCATCAGTGCAGTAATCCTCTGCAATGACTGCCTCCTAGTTGCTAGCACTTCCTTTGCTTTAATAAGCCTGCTGTGCTGCCAGATTTTTTGTGCGCTCATCAGAGCCTGCTGCCTAGTAATGAAATGAAACAGCAGCAGCAAGGCTAAGCAAGGGTCTAAATCCACCACCTCCATCATGCTGTGCATTGTTTGCATGGATACAATCCCAAGCATGATGGGAGGTGTCATAATGTCATGACACCCCGCAAAGCATGCTGGGATAGTCCCAGAGTTTGGCCTTTGATGAGGTTTGCATATGTGCATCTAAAAGGGGACCATGTGCTGCACTGTAAATGTGAGGTGAACGTTTTGTAAAATGCTTCTAGGACAGTGTGGCTGGATGGTAACAGTAAGTCCTAAGTTGTTTTTACAACTCTTACTGTTCTCTTGTCGAAAATGTGGACAGGGCCTTATACTTTCACTGTCATAGCAATTAACTTTTTTGGTCATTTATACATGTTTTTGCATCATTATAAATTTGACATTATGTACTAAAGGTTTTTAGATGCCCTTTGTATGTTTTATGATGCGGCCTTGTGTTATGTTGAGAATAGTACAGCATGTAATTTTTGACAAGTGTACTTTTTTATGGGACATCATAAGGAGTGGTGTCTTTGAAGTTATATCCAATAAAATCTTATTTGACTGCCTTATAATTATGCTATGTACTTTCATTATGCCATTTATTAGGTGCTGTATATCATCTGTATTAAGGTGGCCTGCTTCGCACTATAACATGGATTTTTACAATCCTGTTTAAATAGGGATCATTAAAAATGCTTCCTTTATGTGTAGTTTAAGGTTCAGCCCTTCTATTGTGAGTGTACACATAACATCTTTTCATTTATTTTTACAATATGGCCCTTATTCATGGAAACTCAGAACATACATATTATTGGCGATTGTATTCAAATACGGGTTATCGTAAATGAAAAAATGTCTTTGAAACTCATTTCATCAGAGGAGGTTTTTGATCAGCTATGAGGTCTCTAAAGCACTACAGAGAAATGTTTACTTGTGTTAATGTGTCTTACTTATAACAGTAATATGTATGACTTGCACTGTTCTTTGTGTTTTTAAGGTGCTTATTTGTGAGTGTGTTTTGCAATGCTAGATTTATAATACTGTTGACACTATACTACACCTGGTGTCATTAATTGTTTGCACTATTTAGGGGCACACATTTTCATTTACTTTATAGCTTTTGGCTAAAGTGCACAATAGTAAAATGTTGAAACATTTGTGGTGGGGCACCGCCAGTTTTGGGGCACCTTTTGCAAAACAAAATGATGCACACTGGCAACTCTGATTCTTGACTGTGGTTTTCTTTTTTTATATACAGTTTCAGGCATTGATACTATGCAGCTCTGCTGCCCTGGTCGGTCCAGTTAATATCCAAGTGACTTAGTGCCATATAGTTATCGATCTTTCATTTTTTCCCCTAGTAGTTCTCACATAAAGAATTGCACTGTGTTCAGATAGAGCAAATGCCTTACAGTTCATGAAGCATGCCTCTGCTCTATAAAGTGCCTCTATTCTCACAGAGGGATTTTGGTGCAGGCCCTGCACCATTTTAGTTACCCTCCTCCAAACTGCCTCTAATCTGTCTAAGTCCTTCCAGAGATGTGGTTTCCAGAATCAGACACAGTACTCCAGATGAGGTCTCACCAATTATTTATACAGTGATATCACCACTTCCATCTTTCTGCTGGTGATATCCCTCCCTATGCACTCTAGCATCACACTGGCTATCACCACTGCCATGTCACAATGTCTGGAGACCTTTAGATCATCAGACATGATTGCCTCCAGGTCGCTTTTTTCTGTTTGGTGGTCATCAGTACCACTTCCCAATCTTGTACACCACCCCTGGGTTCTGTGCCACAAGTCCATGATTTTGCACTTCTTTTCAATGAAATTTAGTTGCCACACTTTTGACCACTCCTTAAGCTTTCTTAGATCCCTATTTATTTTAGCACCCCTCCGGTGTGTCAGACATATTGCAGATCTTTGTGTCATCTGCAAAAAGGCATACCTTCCCATCTAAAACCTCTGCAATGTCATTAATAAAGACATTAAAGAGGACCTGTCTGAGTACTAATCCTTGTGACACCCTGCTGGTCACCCTCCCTTCCTTACAGTGAACTTCATTTACTACCACCCTCTGTCGCCTATCCCCCCAATCAATTTCTAACTTATTTTACCACTTTTGGACCCAATCCCAGGCTTTTGTGGAACGGTGTCAAAGGCCTTACTGAAATCTAGGTAGGCTACATCCGCATCTCCACCCTGATATACATGTAATTCCCAGGTTACCTAGTCAAAGAAATCTGTCAGATGTGCTTGACATGACCTGCCCCTTGTGAATCCATGCTGCCTCGGATTCTGTAAGCTGCTGAATGCAAGATATTCCACAATCCTTTCCTTTAGTAGAGTTTCCATTAATTTCCTCACCATCATAATCAGTCTGATTGGCCTGTAGTTGCCAACCTCCTGACTTATACTACTTTTGTGAAGTGAGACTACAACTGCCCTCCTCCAGTCCTCTGGAACCACTCACGTCTCAAGTGAATGGTTGAACTGGTCTGTCAGTAGTGCAGCCAGTAGCTCTCTGAGCCCCTTCAGTATCTTTGTATATATCCCATCTGGCCCCATTGCCTTGTCCACTTTCAGATATGCCAGTTCCTTCTGGACTCTGTCCTCTGTAAATGGTCAAGTGTCCATCTCCCTTCCTTTGATGCTCCTATTACTTATCTGTGATCCCTCCCTCATCTTCCCCTTCCTCTGTAAAAAAATGACAAAACGATCTGTTTAGGATGTCTGCTTTCTCAGGTCCCCCTCCACACACACACACACACACACACACACACACACCTCTTCCATCCTTAGCCTTACAATCCCTCCCCTGGTCTTTCTCCTTTTGCTTACATTCCTGAAAAATGTGTTGTTCTCTTTCTTTGCTGCCTGGGCTATTTTCTCCTCCATTTGTGCCTTTGTGCTCCCGAATGCTTTCCCTGCTCCCTCTTCTTCTCCACCTGATACACCTCCATATCCTCCTTCCTCTGTGTCTCCTTATGCCTTCTGAATACTAACTTTTTTGGCCTTACCCTTCCAGCCACTTCTTTTGAGAACCATAACGGTCTCTTTTTCCTCTTGCTTTTGCTTACTTGCCTGATGCATAGGTTTGCTGCCTTCACCATCACCTCTTTTAGTTTCGCTCACTGTTCCTTCACTTAACCCAAGTCCTCCCATCCCCCCACCAGGGCATTCCTGAGGCATTACCTCATCTTTGTAAAGTCATCCTTCCTGAAGTCGAGGACCTTTGCCTTTGTGTGGCTTGATTCTGCCAAAGTAATTTAATTGAACCGCACTGTAGGGTGATCACAGATCCCCAGGTGGTCACCCGCCGTAACATCTGCAACACACTGTCCCTGTTAGTGAGTATAAGGTCCAGTATTGCTCCATCATGAGTGGAATCTCTTACTAGTTGCCTGTGGAATGCCCCCCGCAGAGCGTCGAGGATGTCCCTGCTCCTAGCTGCAGCTGCAGCTGGGATGCTCCAATCTACACACTACCAGCAGCACGTCCCCCTTAGGGCAAGGCAAGGCAAATTTATTTGTAGGGTGCCCAATCCTGGAGGCTCTGGGTGCTTAACAATAGTTAAAACAAGACATAATAAAAACAGCATAAATAAATACTACAGTAACAATGCTAAGTAAAAATACAGCAATTTAAAATAGATTAAAAAGGGGATTCAGGATATTGCAGCAGGGATTAGCATAGGATGTGCTCAAGAAATTGAGAAAGCCAGGGCAAAGAGGTGGGCTTTCAGCCTTGGCTTGAACAACTCAACTGAGGGAGCCTTCTGGACAGAGGGTGGTAATGAGTTCCACAGGGACAGCCCAGGGACACTAAATGCATGATCTCATGAGGTTTTGAGCCAAACCCTGGGAAAATCTGGGAGGCCCCTCGAAGAGGAGCAGAAGGAGTGAGCAGAGGTCACCAGTGTCAGGAGTTCTGACTAGTTACCAGGACCCAATCCATATAGGCTCTTGAAGGTGGGAAGATCCACCTTGAGAAGGACCCTCCACCTGACTTGCAGCCAGTGCAGTGCCCACAGGACCGGAGTCACATGACTGGACCTCAAAAGGCCCATCAGCAACTGGGCCACTGTGTTCTGCACAAGCTGAAATCTGCAGAGGGTCCCTACCATGACCCTGAAGTAAAGAGAGTTCCATTAGTTCAGTATGGAGTTCATAAAAGGATGCACTTGTGTCGGCAGGTCCTCAGATGGAATGAGGAGCTTAACCCGGGCAATGTTCCACAGATGATAGAAACCACTACTGACAACAGATGACACCTGATCTTCGAAAGTCAATCTGTTATCAAGGATCATGCCCAGATTTTGCACCCTCGAGGCAGCCACCAATGGAGCAGAACCCAGAAAAAGCCCTGAGTCAGCCCCAGGTGGCAGCCCATCATGTCCATGACCAGGCTCAATCACCAGTACCTCTGTCTTAGCTGGGTTAAGTCTCAGCCAGCTGGAAGCCATCCAGTCATTGACTTTAGCCAGACAGATGTTAAGCACATCAACCGCTCCTGACGTTCTGGGGCAAAAGACAAGTACAGCTTGGTATCATCTGCATAACAGTGAAACTCCATGCTGTACTGTCAAATGATCTTACCCAAGGGCAGCATGTACACTGCAAACATCATCGGCAACAAGAATGAGCCCTGTGGCACTTCATAAGACAGGGGCATTGGGGAGGAGCAGAAATTCCCCATCACTACCCACTGCACCCTGCTTGAAAGATAGGACTCGAACCACCTGATGACAGTATCAGCAAGTCCACAAAACTCAAAGAGCTGATCAAGATGCTCAATGTAGTCCACAGTGTCAAATGCTGAGGAGAGATCAAGAAGAACAAGAAATTACTTGTTTCCCTCTATCTGTAGTCCTGAGCAGGTCATTATGCACCCTTACTAAAGCTGTTTCTGTGCTGCATCTAGCCACAAAATCTGACTGAAATGGCTCACAGATGTCCGAGGACACCAGGTGATCCTCGAGCTGATGTACCACTAACTTCTTGACAACCTTGCCCAGAAAGGGCAGGTTGGCAATAGGATGGTATTTCACCAGGATGTCAAGGTCAGGGGAAGATTTCTTAAGGAGGGGCCTCACCAGTACTATTTTCAAAGCCACAGGGAGGACCCTCTCCATCATTAGAGCACCTGTCAATCCTGGCAAACACTGGGCCAACAGCCTTGACACATCCCATTAAGAAACATGTCAGGGCTGGATCCAGTACACAAGAAGTGTGCTTCAGCTCTAAGATCACCCTAGTCACTTCAGACACCTTCACTGGCCTAAACTCTTCCAAGATAGGTGGAGTGCCTCTGAGACCCCCAGCTCAACCACTGTGAGGTGAATGCTTCCCTGGTGGGATCCCCATCTGGATGGCCAACACTCTTGGAGAAAAACAAAGCAAACTCCTCACACAAGGTAGATGATGATGCTTTTCTCAGCTGCAGGCAGGCAGGGTGCAGAAGCCTGTCTACAGTCTGAAATAACTGAGATGGTCTGTTTTTCCCCACAGTAATTTCCCTGGACAGGAATTCTGCCTTCTTATGGGAAATTGCCCCCTGGTGCTCCACATAGTGGGCACACAGGGCTAGCCTATCAGCCTCCAGCCGGGTCTTCTGCCAGCTACACTCCAACCTCCAACCCTTGATCTTCATCACCTTGAGGTCCCCATCAAACCAAGTGGCCCTCAATTAAGAAGATCTGAGTTGTTATAAGTGGCCACCACCTCTCTGGCACCCATTGCACATGCCGCATCAACCCGAGATAGGTCTTCTAGTAGCAACAGTCCCTCAGGTGCACACCCTTAAAGGGAAGAAGCTGACCATCTCCATGGGGGTCTACTAGGGGGCCCCAATGTGAACTCCATGGTACAGTGGTCAGACCAAGTGACCTGTTCAATCTTGAGGTTATAGACCTCAACACTCAGCTGGAACACCAGATGGAATGTGTGGCCATGCTGGTGGGTCGCAGAAGCAACCGCTTGTGACAGGCCCAGTGACTGCATCAACTGGAGGAAGTCGTAACCAAAATGCAAGGATTCATCAGCAAACCAGGAACTGAAGTCCCCCCAGGATTAAACACCTGGGGGACTCCAACACCTGGTCGACAACGAAGGCTGCCATCTCCTGCAGGAAATATCCCCCTGTCCCAGGAGGGCAGTAAATGAGGAGAATCCTATAACCTGCACCTGTGCCCCCACACACTGTAACACACTCGAAAGATTGGGTATCACCAGTTGGGTGCACCGTGAAGCCCAGGCTGGCTCAAAAAACAGTGGCCACACCTCCTTCCCTCCTCAGGCAGTCCACCATGGAGTAGCTGGAAAGGATGGTGGCTGCAAGAATTGGGCCAGCATCATCACTGAGCCAGGAATCCATTATGCAAGCCAGGTCAACAGCAGAAATCAAGTCTGTGAAAATAGAGGTCTTGTTCCTTATTGACCTGGCATTGCATAGTACTGCCTGAAGAGGATGTGAAGATGTGACCAGACCTCTAGCTGCCTGGCCACTCAGTCTGGTTGGAACCCTGGGTGTGGAGACCAAACACATCTGGCCTCTCCCTCAGCTACATTTATATCCAGGGTGTCTCCTGAACCAGACAACCTCGATGCAGCTCCCCATCCCCTCCACAACTGCCCTTGGCTTTCCTGCAATTCCCTCGCCTCCTAGTCATTCTGACTTTTCTGCAGGGTCTGGCTGCAGTGGCAGAAACAGAGAAGTTTGTAAAGGAGCGAAGGTCGTGGAGCCGAATGGCAGCATAGGCAATTCTAACAGGGCCATGGCACCAACACATCTGGCCTGGCTATTCTAATCCCCAACAGAATTCTGAGAATAAAAAAGAACACACTCCACTATCACAAACACCCCCCAACCACTTACTCAAAACAAGAACCATCAAATTAAATTATCTCACTAACAAAAATTCCCCTCATACATATTGGGCATACACAGTCTATAGACCACCCCAAAACATTTTCCCACCACCACACTCTACTAATACAAATTCTCTGCCTTTTATCCACACACTCCAATCAACAATCTCCCACCACCAAAATACAATAAAATAAATAAATAAATCATAGGGTCCCTAAGGGGGGAACCAGTAAGAATGAACTGCAGCAAGAAGCAAAACACAGAATTCAAAATCAGAAAATTAAAATCAAAATCAAAATTACAAAACTGGAAGTGTCTCAAAGAATAGTCCAAGCAGTTTGGTGCTCTAACCACCAAAGTTCGACTGATGGTTTTACCACGGCATGCCAGTTCAAGATATAGCTTTTCAGTTTTAGGAAGTCCCTCCAAAGGCTCTGGGCTGCAAACGGCTCAACTTTCTCCAAAGCAGCACTACTGCACAAGATTTAAAACTATGGGTACTCACCACATCAGCAGGAAAAGTCCAGGAAAAGAAAACCGGAGACAAGCTCTCACCAAGTCCATCCAGGAAATATCCTTTGCCTCCTGCACCCAACAGTTCCTGTAGAAGTATTATGGGGAAGCAACCTGAGAGTCAATGGCTGGAGCCAGAAACATAAGATCCTCTGGGGAACAGAATCCCCTATCCCAGCTGATGATCTTCAAAGTGGGCCGCCTCTCTAAGGCCCAGGAACTGCAGCTCAGGTCTACACCCAGTAAGGTGGGAGATAGGCATGGTTCTCCTGGAGGGCAGCGGAGCTCCCACCTCTTGCTGTACTAGTTACCCACACCGCTCAACCATTGATGGACCTCGCAAGCTCCAAAACTGCCTCTGAGGCAGCCCCAGCAACATTCAACCCAAGCCCATTTCAACTAAAGTCTGGCAGGTGGACATAAAAAAACAGTCATAAAATCCAGTCACCTCAACTCCCATTTAATGTCCTCACAAACTTCAGGTGAGTGCCAAAATTCTTAAGAGATGCTTCTCCAAAACATTAAAACCAATATAAATAAAAATGCTGCAGCACACACTCCAGGGTTCAACCTGTGACTTCTCCTGGTAAAACGAATGGCATGGCAGTGCTCCTCACCTCTCAAACATGAAGGCAGAGAGGGAAGTAGAGGGAGAACACACCCCGCAGCAGAAGCTATTACTGGAAGCAGCAGTGTGAAGAAGCACCAGACTGCCTGCTGACCTTTAATCATTGCTATGGGTTAGGTGCCATCTTCTGGATGGCTTCCACCAGAACCTTATCCATCTCCTCCACCCTGTGCTAGAGGTCTATAGATCATACCAGTGTGACTAGTGACTCCATTTTCTGTCTCTAGTGTGACCCACAGTGTCTCTGCCCCTACCTGTGTTCTCTGTACCTCTGTTGCTCTCATGCTATTCCTCACATAAAGAGCTATTCCTCCCCATTTCTTACCCACCCTATCTTTCCTGAACAGAGTATTGCCTGGTACGGCTATATCCCAGTCATGGTCCTGATTGCACCATGACTCTTTAAAGGTGACAATGTCCAGATCATCCTCTGCTGCAAGGGCCACTAGGTCCTGGATTTTGTTTCCCAGAGTTCGAGCATTTGCACACATAGCTTTCCAAATTCTGCTACCACCCTTCTTGTCAAACCTCCTTTTTCCCTTTTGCCTACTCTCAGTTCCCTCTCTGCCTTCATAGCCACCCCTCTTGATTTCTACTAGTCTGCTTTTCTTGTTTTCAGACACCCTTGGGGATTTCCCTGCACTAGGGTTCTCCCTACAGACTACTTTAGCTTGTGTGTGTGTCGGGGGGGCAGTTTTGGTCTCCCTGCTACCTTCCTTTTGAAGAGGCAGAACAATTAAAACAAATCAAACATAAATAAAAATTGAATAAAATGCAATGGTACAAGAGTGCCTAAACATAGAAATACAAGGAAAATAAAGATTTTAGACTGTAGAAGGAAGTGCCAAAACATATAAAAAAGACCTACACCACAAAAAAATCCTCCTAACAAGCTACTAAGCAAAAATAAGTATATCTCACTCACACAGACTAGAAAATGAAACTAAAACACACTATGTGCACAGAGGTGCAGCATGTGACCTGCAGGAGTTGTTTCGAAGTATCCTACAAAGTGTAACATGTGACCTGCAGGAGCTGTCTACATGTGTCCTACACAGAGAAGCATGTGACCTTCAGGAGCTGTTTCAATGTGTCCTACAAAGTGTAACATGTGACCTGAAGGACTTTATCTTACACAGTGTAACATGTGCAAACCATAATACAAAAAAATGGGTAATGGTGTCAAAAGTCTTTTTAAGTAGAGCTCCTTTGAAGGTGTTCTAAAGTCGTCCAGTAAAAACAAAAGCTAGGAGCTCAGGACTACATTCCAATATATTCACTCAGTCATTGATTCATATATTTTCTTTTATTTTGATAAAAATCCGCTACGTTTTGCTCCTTTGAGCTTGTTCACGGGGCATTCAGAATCTGTGTCAAAGTACAAAAAATGTATATATAATCACTTTTTCATTTACTATATTTAGTTTTTGTTACTATTATGTTAAAGGACACATTTCACTTATATTACCATCAATATTTCAATTGCCTTTTCCTCATGTTCTAGAATAATAAACTATTCCTGTTATATATTAGACTTGATTCTCTCAAATGGAGATGGTGAGAGGATTACAGATGTAGAAGTGGGTAGCCATCTGGGAACTAGAGACCATCGAACAGTATGGTTCACAATAAACACAGCAATAGAGTCAAGCCATACAAAGACAAAAGTACTGGACTTTAGGAGGGCTGACTTTGCCAAAATGGGCGAGTGCCTAAGGAACGCACTAGCAAATGGGCAGGAAGGAGGGGTGGAAGAACAATGGGGAATAATAAAAACTGCCATCACAGAGGTAACAAGCCTTTGTGTGAAGCAAATAAACAAAACAAGACGATGCAAGAAACCACTATGGTTCTCAAAGGAAGTGGCAGTGAAAGTTCAAGAGAAAAAAGAAAGCATTCAGGAAGTACAAGGAATCGCAGAAGGAGCAGGACAGAGAACTGTATCAGTTAAAGCAAAAGGAGGATGGGAAGGCAGTCAGAACAGCAAAGGCCCAAACTGAGGAAAAGATAGCCAACTCAGTTAAGAAGTGGGATAAAACCTTTAAAGGTACATCAGGGAGCGAAGGAAGACCAAGGAGGGATAGTGAGGCTTAATAAAGGGGAGGGAGGGTGGGCAGAGGGAGACTGTGAAAAGGCAGAGATACTAAACAAATATTTTTGCTCAGTATTTACAAAGGAAGAGGGAGGTACATAAAACAAACAGTAGTAACACTCTGGATACAGAAGTTGATACCGCCCATTTACAGAAGAAAGGGTTTTGAAAGAACTCTTAAAACTGAAGGTGGACAAAGCAATGGGGCCTGATGGGATTCATCCCAGAATTCTAAAAGAACTAAGGGTAGAACTAGTGACACCACTGGCTACCCTTTTAACAAATCATGGAGGATGGGGTGGTACCCGAGGACTGGAGGAGGGCAGATGTGATTCCCTTCACAAAAGTGGGAGCAAGGCAGAAGCAGGAAACTATAGACCTGTTAGTTTAACCTCAGTGATAGGGAAAATGATGGAATCACTTCTAAAGGAAAGAATTGTCGAGTATCTAGAGGCCAGAGGGGCACAGGACCCTAGGCAGCATGGATTCACAGGGGGAAGGTCATGCCAGACGAATCTGATAGATTTCTTTGACTGGGTGACCAAAGTAGTAGATCAGGGAGGGGCTGTGGACATGGCCTACCTAGACTTTAGCAAGGCATTTGACACAGTCCCACACAAAAGATTAATATACAAGTTAGCCAGCCTGGGAGTGGGTCCCAAGATTACAGCATGGGTAAAGAATTGACTGGAGAATAGGACACAGAGAGTAATAGTAAATGGAGTCCACTCAGAAGAAAGGAGGGTTACTAGTGGGGTACCGCAGGGTTCAGTATTAGGACCGGTCCTCTTCAATGTCTTTATCAGCAACATTGCAGAAGGACTGGAAGGAAAAGTATGTCTTTGCAGATGACACTAAGATCTGCAACAGAGTTGATGCACAGGGTGGGGTGGAAAGGATGAGAAGGGACTTGGCAAGGTTAGAGGAATGGTCAAATGTATGGCAGCTTAGATTCAATGCTAAGAAGTGCAAGGTAATGCACCTGGGAAACAAAACCCAGGGAAGAGTACACAATGGGGGTGAGATACTAACAACAACAAAATGGAAAGGGACCTGGGGTAGTCATATCAGATGACCTAAAGACGGGCAAGCAATGTGAGAGGGCAGCAAGGAGGGTGGGGGATACTGGGATGCATAGGGAGAGGCATCACCAGTAGAAAACAGGAAGTTATTATCCCTCTGTACAGACAGCTGGTGAGACCCCATCTGGAGTACTGTGTGCAGTTCTGGAGATCCATCTCCAGAAAGCCATAGACAAGATGGAAGCTGTCCAGAGGAGGGCAACTAAATGGTGCAGGGTCTGCACCGGAAGACATATGAAGAGAGACTTAAGGAGCTTAATATGTATAGCCTCGAGGAAAGAAGGGAGAGGGATGACATGATAGAAACTTTCAAGTACCTCAAGGGAATCAACAAAGTCCAAGAGGGTAGCATCTTTCAAAAAAAGAGGTGTGCAAGAACAAGGGGCACAATTTGAAGATAGAGGGGGCGGCTCAGAGGTAATTTAAGGAAGTATTTTTTCACAGAGAGGGTTGTGGATGCATGGAATGGACTTCTGGAGGAGGTTGTGGAGTCAAAATCAGTGGTGGAATTCAAGCATGCATGGGATAGTCATAAGGCTGTTCTGGGGGGTGGGGGTAGGAAGAAGTAGGCTGCTGGTTAACTAGGATCTGCAGCTTATCCAGTAGGTAGGGAAATGGGCAGACTGGGTGGGCCAAGCGGTCCTTATCTGCTGTCAAATTCTATGTTTCTATATATTCTCTCTAGAGAAAAACATAAATATAAATATTACAGTTTACAGAAACACTTGTTTACGACATAGAGAACAGTCCATAATATTGGTTCCAAAAATGTAACTTCCATCATTTAAATTTGAATCCTCCATCACTGACATACTTATATAGCCACTACTTTATTACATTTAAATCAATTCTCCATCTATGATAAACATAATCTCAAATATATTTCTCCTTTCAGGTTTCAAGCTCCTTTTTTGAATAAGGGTCCGATAAAGTAAAATGTCATTTCATTTTAAACCATATTTCTCAATATTTGCTTATATACATTAAACTCCTGTTATTTCAAATACTACCCGACTAGATCAGATAATTTTCACTTAAAGATTCTAAAATCTAATTAGTTATACATTCCATAGCTTTATAATATAAATATAATTACCTTTCTTTTGCAGTGCAGTTTCTAAAAGCTGATAGCTTTTACATTCATTACCCTTATGCACCTTTATTATTTCAAAAGCATTGCCTGACTGGTTCCAATCATTTTTCACTCTGTAGAGCAAAATGAATATTTGAGGTTTTGTTTTAAATTCTTGATGTTTCACAGTATTTTTTTATTATATAATTTCACAATTGCTAATACCTTTCTTTTGGCTGCTCTGCTCTTAGAAGTTCAAGCCTTCAAACAATCATATCGGTTCTAAGGAGCTATGCAGTTTTTTTGCAATTACACTGTTTTCAGAGGCTAGTGATTCTTTACATCTTTAAACCTTGCATGCCTCTCAGATATCAAGTGTTACTACACACGACTCAATCGTGTTGACCCTGTAGTTTAAAACAACAAAACACTCAGTTTTACATTTACTCTCTTTGCATTTAAACAAAGTTATTGAGATCAGGGTATTGTTAAAAGCTGGTACCTTTCTCTTTGCTGCTCAACTTTTGTAAGTTCAAATCCTCTAACAATAATGGCGTTTTTAAGACGCCGTTCGGCTATAAATGGTTGTCTTCCTCTTAAGCCCACTTGGAAATGCTGCCAGAGTGATGTATCACTCTTTTTACTTCTCGCGAGTAGCAAGTGCTGCTTAGCAACTGTACACTTCAGCACTCCATGAATAGATTGATGAAGACAGCTCCTCCAAGTGGGCTCTGTTGTTTGAAGCCAATTAGTTACAGACTGCTCCTTCACAGTGGATCAGAAATTAGTTTACATTTTCTCGATTACCATAATGATTTTTTATAGTTATTACATTGTGTTTGAATGTGGAACCTTACGGATACTTATACACTAATGAGTTATATTATGAATTTCCAAATTATTTTCGTATATATTATTAGGCATAATGATCCAAAAACATATTTCATTTTTAAAAATTGTGTCATGTGTGGACTGCTTGTGATGCTGTCATGGTTGATACTGAATGTTCTTTTATTACACAGTTTTGATTCCTAGTATATATTATGCTGTTGCTATATACAATACCGTTTTGTTGTCCCTATCCCTTTTACTGTCATAAATATTTTATGTGACTTGTCTTACCAGATACAGTCTAGTGCTGACCCCAAGAGTTTCAAACTTTACCTATTTTGACTCCAATCATATTAAACATCTTCATTTTATAAATGTTGTGAATCACTCCAGTAATTACAAAATATGAGTATCTTTTGGCTACAAGCCTTCAATTGCCCCTTTGTTCTATTACTTTCTAAGTTCCAATATTCCATACTATAATTTTTTCTTATGGGAAATGGTTACACTCCTTCAAATCCCTTAAATCATTTTATTATGTAGTTATTGTTTTTCAAATACATACTTGCCAGTTACTATCTATATTCATTCGTATCTTGGGATCTAATGTTTTTAGTTGAAAAATCCATTTCATTTCTGTTCGTTCTAACATTTTTATATAGTTGCCTCCTCTTGGTGATGGTTACACTACCTCAAGTCCCCAGAACCTAAGTGATGCTCCTGTGTGGCCTGCTTGGTTAAAGTGTAATGCTACTGGTGATTGTTGGTCTTTATTTCTAATATCCCCTTTATGTTCTAATATTCTCTTTTTTAAGGCCCTCTTAGTTTGGCCTACATATAACCAGTCACATGGACATTGTAAAACATATATTACGCCTTCTGTGTTACAATCTATGTGTTCTCTAATTTAAAATTCTGCATTAAAATGCAGATGTCTAAAAATGTTCTTTTTGCTAGTATTATTGCATACTGTGCATTTTCCACAACTCGTCATCCCTGGCTGCAGGGGGCCCAGTAGCAACTGTGTTGCCTTCATATCTTGCCTTTTAAATTGAGAATGAACTAGTTTATCTTTTAGGTTACTTACCTTTTTAACTACTATACTAGGTCTTTGTTGTAATGCCGTATTTTGTGGGTTATCAGACGCTACAATATGCCAATATTTGTTTATTATTTTTCTTATATCCGTCATTCTATGATTGTATTTTATGGCTAACACTGTTCTTGCTATACCTTTTTCACTTTCCTTTTTCTGTAACAATTCTTGTCTTGTCTTATTTTCAATTTTCTTTTCTGCTTGTTTTAAAATTGTGTGTTTGTAACCCCTATTTCTAAATCTTCCCATCATTTCCTCTTTTTGTTGGTTGTAGTCATCTGTTTCTCCACAATTCCTTTTTGCCCTTACTAATTGTGCATAAGGTATACTTTTTTTTAAGTTTTGGATCATGATAACTGGTGCTATGTAGTAAGGTATTTCTATCTGTCTCTTTCCTAAATATTGATATACTTAGTTTGTCTTCCTCCTTTTTTATAAGTAAGTCCAGAAAAGGAATACTATTAACTCCATAGTGCATTGTAAATGTTAAATTACTGTCCTATCCATTCAAGTCTAAATGAAATTGCTGTAATTCTTGTTCTGTTCCTGTCCATATACAGAATACATTGTCAATAAAACGTTTCCACATGATTATCTTTTTGGAAAAGTAATTGTATTTTTCATTAAATACTCTTTCAGTTTCAAAATTTATCATGTAAGCATTTGCATATGATGGGGTCATGGTGCTACCCATGGCCGTACTTCTATCTTGCTGACAGAAAAGACCATCAAACTCAAAATAATTATGTTCTAGAATGAATAATGCTAGTTCTTGTAGCATTTCTGTTCTTGGTGTTATTTTATTCAGCCGTGTATTTAGAATTTTTCCCAAACATTCAACTCTCTCCCTATGTGGTATGGAAGTATATAAATCCATCACATCCCATGTCACTAGAATTGTTTCTTTTAAATTTACTCTTTCTGCTATATTCTCCAATTGTATCATACTATTAGATGAATCCTGTATATAGGAATGACTTTGTTCTATTAATGGTTGAACATAATAATTAATATACTCAGATATTGGATCAAATAGTGAATCTATCCCTGAGACAATAGGTCTTCCAGATGGATTTCTCGTATTTGTATGAATTTTTGGAATGCTATAAAATGTTGGTATTTTTGGAAATTCCATAGTTAACATTCTTAGTTCCCACTCCTGCAACCAATTCATGTCCACAAATTCACTTAACATTTCCCTTAGTTTACCCTGTAATTTTACAGTAGGATTATGTGGTAATAATGAATAATTAATGCCGTTTTCTAATAGGTTCATGCACATTTCTTTGTAATCTCCTTTGTCTTGGATAACTATTCCTCCACCTTTGTCTGCCTGCTTTATTACAATTTCATTATCCTCACTTAAATCTGTCAACACCTTTCTCTGTAATCTTGTCAAGTTTTGATGATTTAGCCATAATTGGTTCTTATTTTTGTATAGACTCATAATGTCTTTTTCCACTAAATGACAAAAGGTTTCTATACCATGATTTCTACCTAGTGGCAGGGAGAAACTAGATTTTATGTTTAATGCCCTTTTAATTTGATTTTGTTCTGTGTCACCTATAGAGTCTCCCCAAAAGAGGTTTTTTAACCTTAATATTCTGAAAAACTTTTGAAGATCCACTTCTAATTCAAATAAATTCACCAGTTGTGTGGCTGCAAATGATAATCCCAGCCCTAAGGAAAAGGCAATTGAAATATTGATGGTAATATAAGTGAAATGTGTCCTTTAACATAATAGTAACAAAAGAGATGTGACAAAAACTAAATATAGTAAATGAAAAAGTGATTATATATACATCTTTTGTACTTTGACACAGATTCTAAATGCCCCATGAAAAGCTCAAAAGAGCGAAACGTAGGGGATTTTTATCGCAATAAAAGAAAATATATGAATCAACGACTGAGTGAATATATTGGAATGTAGTCCTGAGCTCCCAGCTTTTGTTTTTTCTGGATGACAGTGTAACATGTGACCTGCAAGAGCTGTTTCCATGTGTCCTAGAGGCATTTGTTTATCAGTAGCATATCTCTAGTGAAGCATCAGTTGAAATTCACCTTGAGGTGCAGTGTAAGCATTAAGTTCTCATGTGAAATGTGAATTTACCCCAAAGGGCAACATTTGTGAATTGCAGAGCAGACTTGAAGAAGATAACATCACAGGAACTTTGCTAGTGAATTAAAACTTTGTTGCATCTGTAGTTCCAACCTCCCAATGTGTTACACTGATGAGGTCCTGGAGGCCAAAAGCACCTTGGTGAAGAAGGCCCAAACAAATAACAATGAAAGATGAACAAGTTCTATGGAGAGAAGAGATGTAGCCAGACTATGCCAACTCAGACAAAGGCGGAGAACCACGATCCAGCTACAACTCCTACAGAATCAAACTGTTATGACCTTTGGCAAAGAAGAGAGGAGAACCTCCTTTGTGATGGAAACCTCTGAGGAACCAAGACATAGGTAGCCAACCATGCAAGCTGGAGACAGTATAAGTGATGGCTGGGCTGCTGCAATTTAGATGCCCAATTCAGTGGAAAAGCATTTGAAGGAATGGCTCTCACTCTATCTTTAATGACAGAATGTTGCTGGGGAGGTAGATCTGATCACTGTAGCTAAAGGATGTTCCCTGTGAAGCAGGCCAACATCAAATGCATAAAATAAGAAGAGAAGCAACTGCTAAAAGATGAATAACTAAGCCTCAGTGACACTGAGGGTTGAGGCGATAGATGCCACTCCTTGCGCCGCACCAACCACCCATGTTCGGGAACATGCACAGGTTGCCGTGGGTCAGCAGGAAGGAGATGGATTGAGCATCTGATGGACTGCCCTCCATTTCCAAGGAGGGGGGAGTGCAGCGGTTGGTGTATGCCTGACCCCTAGCGAAGGCTGGGGCTCAACACCATGGTAGGCCACATGAATGGGGGTGGGGGATGCAGCAGATGCCTGATGTGGGTGTGCACAGGATCATGCATGAACACTGTCACTAGCATCATTGCACGCCATGCTCTCTCAAGGGGTGAAAAGTGAAAATAGTGGTTCCAGGTCACACGGCTTGATGGCAGTCCATTAAGCGCGCCACTCCTCGGGGTCCACCACCTGTTCTGGATCTATGTCTGGTAGGGGATTAGAGGATCCCTCACCTTCCTGCCATGAGGGTAAGTTGTTGGGGAAATACACGGTGGTGGCCTGAGGCTGGTACGGACAGACAGTGACTGGAGGAGGAGTGGAAGGGGAGCCAACTGGGGGGACCACAACCCAAAAAAAAAAGATGAGTAACTGGCCTTCAGACCTGGAGGAGGCCTAACTGGAACTGAAACCAATCACAGCTGCATGATACGAAAGAGATGAGCTCATGTGGCTAAGTATTACACTTTGAGGTGCAGCCATGTGGATATACAGTGGTAGTCATAGAAAAGTTTTGCAGTACTGAGGTATACTTGGGTATACTGAAGCAGAATGAAGTAGTGTCACATTACAGTTAATGTAAATTACCTAGGTGGTACCTCAGTGGTACCTCAATGTACCTTGAGGTAGGAAACTTTTCGATAACTACCACTATACACAACTACCCTTTTCTTGACTGGAATTCATCAATATGGAGTTATGTAGACAATGCTGGAGGTCATTATGAGGCCAATGAAAATCCTGATGGCTGATGTAAAAGCAGGGTCACTATGAGCCAATGGTGATGCCACATAGCTAACTGGAAGGCAGGTATGCTGTGAGGTTAGGGGTTTAGGGGCTAATCTGTTCTGCATTTGTAGCCAACATTATTTAAAATAGTGCTCTCACCAGCCCAGTGGCATGGAGGGCTGAGGCATATGCCTTACCTCCTGCCTCGCTGGCAGCCCATGTTCATGGTGTTAGCAGGTCACCATGGGTTAGCTGGGGGAGGAGGAGTCTTGACCATCCCAAGGACCATTCTCCTTCTCTATGAAGGGGATGATCAGTGATCGGTGCTTGCCTGTACCCTAGCAGAGGCTGGGGATGGCACACTGATGCTCCACAAGGTAGGGGGAGGTGAGGCAGATGCCTAGTGTGTCACACTCAGGAGCATGCACAACATCGCCACTGGCTTCATTGCATGCTCTTCCTCTCAAAGAAATGAGGAAAATGTCTCCAGCAGTTGGATGAAGGAGGGGCTCGTAGGTCCCGCTCCCCAACCAGCTGGATCCAGTCTTCAGTGGGGGCATGTGGGTCTCCCACCGACCCACCCGGGGGTGTAAGCCCTAGGGGAAGATGGCCAATGCTAACAGTGGATGTCAGGGGGATGGGGCTAGGACTCCATCCTGAACATGGGCCATCATAGACAGGGACAGAAACTGTATACAAAAAATAAATAAATAAAATAGTGCTCTCTCTGTATTAATAAAAATCCATTTGTAGCAACTTGTGTAAATTTATTTTCCTGTTTTCTTTGGTTTGTAATTTGTTTTGATATTTTTTTTGGGTGGGGACAAAGGAGTAGGACACTTGGAAGTAAAGAATAGAAAGAGAATAGGAAATAGTTAAAGTGGCACAAATAGAAGATTTAATCAGTGAATAAAGTGCTCACTGCATGCCAGGCCCACTACCACACACACCACTATGGCAGAGCTCTGTTTACACCCTTCAAAAGCTTCTCCTGACATGTAATAATAATTTTAATATCTTTTTCCACCTCAATAAGCTGCCGATGGAGATCCATAACTTTCTCACTTAGGGAGCCAAGCTAATCTGCTGCTGTTGCTGTTGGTGGAGGTCGGTGGTGTGTGGGTGCTGCTGGTTCAGGATGAGCTTGAACTTCAATAGAGGGCACTGCTGCATAAACAGAGTGTGCCCACCACCCCACCGTGACATGGGAACTTTCCTTATGCCTGCCATGAACTGCTGCTGTCTCAGATGCGCAACCACATCCACCACTTCCGCTTGCTGCTTCTCTCTGCTGTTCCTCCCACTTGGCCCAGTTATTTGCCATTGGATGGGTCCTCTTTGACTGCTACTCATGTCAGTCACCTGCTAGTCCTGGTGTTATGTTTATTGTATAGGTTGCAAGTGACCATGCTGTAAGCACTAGGGTCACAGTTGAAAAAAGACCACACAAGAGAGGAATTGGGGTATGAGAGGCATGGACAGCAGGGTGCTGCTGCTAGATGAGCAACGGACACCTCTGAGGGGGTGAGGGAGATGGTTCCAGTGATGATGGAACTATGATGGAGGCACAGGGGGTTCTTGCCCCTCCATATCTTCCTCCTGCTGCTGCTCCTGGTAATCCAGTACAGGGACAACACTAATGTCCTCCTGCTGCTGTGGGCACGGTCCAGCTGGAGGATCCAGTGGTGGAGCTGCTGCTGCATTGGGAGGAGGAGGAGGCGGTCAGGTGGCATTGAGGGAATTCTCCCCCCCAAAAAAACTGAGGCCAAGGAAGACAAATGGTCCCACCACAGGTGAGAACACCATGATGACTATGCACCATTAATGATCACTATGTTATAAACTAGAAGCCAAACCAAGAAAAGGAAAGAGGGAGAGACTGATAGAGATACAGACAGAAAGCAGCAAAGACAGTGAGAAAAATAAAAGTATCAAAAAGGTATAAATAAACAGGTTCCATCAGTCTTTAGGGTTAAGGGGCCAATCTACAGTATATATAAACAAGCATTTGTCAATGCTGAATGTTGTTGTGCTGGCATTGGCATTGGCTGTGGCAGAGCTAGAGGCACATAATAGCAAAGGCAGTGAAGTACTGAAGTGGTGTCAACCCCACCCCACCCTGCAGAGAGCAACAGGCAGTGGGGTGTGCCTTTGGGTCGTCAGCTATAATGCTCATGCCATTGTACCTCACCCTACCCTGTAGACACTGACAAGTGTCAAGGTGTGCTTCAGAGACTTTGGGCATTATACTTACCCCATTCCATAAGGAAATATGCTGATGCAGGTGCAGAATTGGAGCATGGAGTGAAGTTTGTGGCCAAACAGTGCAAGACACACCACGACGCCTGTCAGTGGCTGCAGGGTGGGCATGGGGGGGTGGAATGGTGTGAGCATTACATCCGATGATCCCAAGTCAGTCTGTACCTGGTGGGTTGCTACAGTTGGAAACCCTAAAACTGTAGGCATGTAGTGATAGTTTCACTTTACATGTTCAACATGGGCTGCTTGTCAGGCCACCTCATTAAAAGCGGCACAATCACTTTGTTAGCTGAAAGGTGGTTTTGCACAACGGCTGTGGCGTTTGGTGACAGAGGGACGAAAACACAATTTTGGGCAAGATGTGGAGAACGACAACTGCATTGTTCATGAGGAGGCGTAAAAAATGGCAACGTTGAAAATCTGGAGTGGCAATATGAAATGAAGCAATGAAGTGCAGCAGTGAAGCAATGAACATGCATACAAACTGCGCAGCAGACATCCACAACCCAATTATTTATGGGAGTTTTTTAAGGACATTTTCAACGTAGGTATTTTGGGACCTCCCCTCATGAACAGTGGCACTGTGATTTTGTTAATGTGTCCCAAAAGGTGATTTCCCACAGTGACCACGCCATTGTGCACCACAGTTGTGGGAATGCGTTTTGGGCAGGCTGTGAATAATGGCAGCTGTACTGTTGATAAGAAGGTGTGCACAAATGCCAGTGGTGAAAATGTGGCATGAAAATATTGCAAATGTATGAAGTTACAAGGTTGCGTGGAAACTGAGCAACACACACTTGCAGTACAGTCATTTTATTTGACTTTCGGCACCAAATTTTCAACATATGCATTTTAGGACCTCTGCTCCTGAACAGTGTCATCGTCATTTCCTCAAACTGCCCCAAAAATTGATTTCGCACAGCGACCGTGCGATTCTGTGCTGGACGTGTGAAAACACATTTCAGGCAGGATATGTAAAATGACAGCTGTACTGTTCATAAGGAGGTGTGGAAAAATGCCAATTTTGAACATGTGGAGTAAAAATATTACAAATTCACGAAGTCACAAGAGTGCGTGCAAACTGCACAACGCACGCTTGTAAAACACTAATTTTATGGACTTTCGGCCCCATATTTTCAAGATAAGCATTCTAGGACCTCTGCAAATGAACAGTGTCACTGTCATTTTCATAATGTGTCTCAAACATGGACTTTCCACAATGACCACGCTATTCTGCGCTGAAACTGCGAAAACACATTTTGGTGAGGATGTGAAAAATGACAGCTGTACTGTTCATAAGGAGGTGTAGAACAATGGCAATGTTGAAAATCTGGAGTGAAAATATTATAAATTCACGAATTTACTAGCATGCGTGAAAACTGCACAACGCACGCTCGTAACACAGTCATGTTATGGAGTATTGTCACCAAATTTTTTAGCACAGGCATTTTAGAACCCCTGCTCATGAACAGTGTAACTGTCATTTTCATAATATTCCCTGAACACTGATTTCCCACAGCAACCGTGGTATTGTGCGCCGGAAGTGCGGAAACACACATCGGCCAGGATGTGAAAAATGACAGCTCTACTGTTCACAAAGAGGTATAGAAAAATAACAGTGTTGAAAATCTGGCATGAAAATAATGCAAATTTGCGAAGTTACAAGCGTGTGTAGCAACTGCGGAACGCACGCTCGTAAAACAGCCATTTTTTAGATTTTGTCCATCAAATTTGCAACATAGACTTTTTGACAGCCTACCTCATGAACACTGCCCCTGTCCTTGCCTTAATCAGTCCCAAAAGGTGATTCCATGCAGTGACTGTGAAATCATCTTTTGGGACTAATTAACATAATAACTGTGACAGAATTCATGAGGAGGGGTCCCAAAAACCCCATGTTGAAAATTTGGTGCAAAAATTCCCCAAAATTCCCGAGATATGCATCAAAGTTGAAAAAATCATATTTATTCCATTATACAGCTTACCGGCATTTCCTCAGTTCATGATCGGCTTTGACGAGTGTAGACGTGTTCCCGGTCCACTGAAGATCATCGCACCAGACTGCAGGTAAGTATGGGGTGGGAGTGTGTGGGGAGGCAGGGTGGTGGGTAGAGAGACTACGAGGGACCGTTATTGTGTTACAGGGTGAAAAACAAAAAACATTGGGTGACTTTTTTTTTCTCATGAAATTTGGCATGCTGGGGTGTACTCCCAGCATGCCACCTTACTGTTTGCGGGGGTTGCTGCAGCCGACCTGGACTGGGCACTAACGCCGCACTAACAAAAGGGTGGAGTACTTGGCGCCGATGGGGATTGGGCACTTCACAGTTACTGCCAAGGAAAGGGTGGCAAGAGCCGAGGAGGATTGACACCCCTTAGCATATAAGAATGCTTTTATGCCGATGGGGAGTGGGCTCCCCATCGGCCAATACTTGGCGCCACAGTAAGCCGGCAGGGGGATTGGGCACCCCCAAAGTCGGCAGTTGGGCATCCGCCTGCCATGAATACAATGTGGTGAGCGCGTAGGAAGGGTCCGCTGCGTCTGACAAAATTTGCTCTGATTGCAGCAGACCTTTCCTTAGATGTGCTCACCACATTAATATGTATGGTGCGGCATCAACATGCAGACACACCTACTGATGCGTGCCCTGCATTCGCCTAACAGTGACTGCGCCTCCAAATCTCCACTGCCGCAAGATGTTGGCTGCACATGCATGCCAATATAAAAAGGTCTCAATCAGTGCTAAAAGATTAAGTCCGTAAGAAATACCAACTGAAATAGAGATAAAATATACAAAAAAATTTAAATTCCCTTTGGATAACACTGCAACTTTAATAAGCTATAATGCTGTCAGTCTTTGGAGTTAAGGGACATTATACAATGGCAAGAAAGAATCTTGGACTGTGATTGGTCGGTTTGGGGCTGGACCCATGGCGTTATCCCAGCACGTCACCACAGGTCTAGTCTCAGCACTGTGGACCAGCTGCTGAGCATCTTATTGATTGTTTTACAGAGCATCTGATTGATTGTTTCATCTTCTCTTAAAAATAAAAAATATGTCTCCACACAAAAACATCTTTAAAATCATTTTTTTTATTTTATATAACAACGAGTCATTGTATAATAGGAATAATGCACTCCAGGGTGTGTGTCGTTTGGGATAACGCCACACCTGGGGTATTGGACGCACTCGGCCTGTGGCCTTGTGCCCAACCCCCCCCAGGTGTGGTGTTATCCCAGCATGACACACCCCCTGTCATGCATTATTCCTTTAATCAATCTATATATCAAGGAAAAGGTACCCATGAGTACTGTAAGACTAACACATAATACCACCTGACAAATTTATGGAGTATGCAAAGCACCCCAAAATTACCTCCAAAATTCACCATTGTGCCAATCCACAATTCTTGTCTGATACATCACAATTTCGCTAAATGTATATCTCCTCTAGGAATACAAACATACCATATTTCACATAACTCTGATAACAATTGACTGAGTTATGCCTAAAAAAAGCCTAAACAATCAGCTCCTGAGAGTTAAATGATCACAATATTTTTTTTTCCTTGAAGCAAGCTTGACAAAAGAAAATTAGAACAAAGCAGATACATTATTGTCCAGATTGCCTGAATTCCCTTAACCCTACTTGGAGCAGAGTTTTAGCACAGTTCTAGACTGACTTTAACCATATTAACAGCAGTGTGTATGCAAACCACGCTGTAACATGGTTTAAGGTAACCACCACTTCACAATCTGTTTCTGGGCAGCCATGATGTGAAAAAAAAAATGCTAATTCTTTGGGTTAAGTGTACTCTCCTTCTACTGGTATGTACTTTATTTGCAGTGTTTTTTTTTTCTTGCAATATTAAAAATCTAAATATATAAAATGACCAGAAAGCAAAACTTGAGTTAAGGGAGAGGTGATGGCATGGCAACCAAAATGTGCATAGATTCTGTGGGGTAAAACATTGTTGCTTCTAAAAATCTACCACCAGAGCTGCTTCATTCATTTACGATGGGGCCAGTAGTAGAAGCAGCAAAGTGAAGTGGTGACATTTGCGTTGCCAAAATAAATTCTCTGCCACATCTGTGGCATCCATACCCATGGGTGCTGGGAGAGGCAGTGACAAGGGAATTAGTTCAAGAGGTAGCAAAATCTCTGGCATAGGATTAGGAATGGTGATTAAGGAGGAGGTTGCTGGTTTCCCCTTGACTGCTGGTGGTGACACTAAGCGTGATCTGGATAATAGGTCCCAAGTATAGATATTTGGACCAGTGGCCAAACAGCTGGTAGCACCTTTCTGTGCATTACAGCACATTGATCACAGGTACCTGGGGTAGTATTCGACTCTGGCAGGGGGAACAAATTGTACTAAGACCACTTGCAGTTGCAGAAACACTATGGGTATTTGTCAGCATGTGACACTGGCAGTGAAGAGTGTAACTGGATCACGCACATGTCAGAAAATGTTGCAGTTGCTCCTGACTGAGACTGATGAGCAGATGCAACCTGTGTTGATAGTACCATGTGAATGGAGGGGTGGCACAGGGTCTTCTTTGGGCTGCTACAAAGTGAAGGGGAACAGAGAACTGCTGACCTTGAGACTTTTTGTGTATCAGTAGCTTTTCATTTTGATCCAACTTCATCTTGGTGTACTTCAAGGAGGAGTTGCAGGTCATGTTGTCAGACAAAGTTGCCAATGACGAATTTCCTATAAAATAAAATAAAATAAAAAACTTTGCCAAATTATCTGCAGAGATGGATTTGGCAACTTTACCTTACAGTAACTTTGCCTGCAAATTAAAACTTCACAACATTGCCAGACTTATTTGACCTAATGCCATTATAAACTAGAAGGCTAAGAGGAGATCTTATTTTGACAAGGGAGATAATACATGATCATTATCTTATGGAAAATATAGTTCAATGTTTGTGGAATAGCAATAGGGAGAGATGGAATATACAGTGCTTGTGTAACTTGTAGTGCTTTTTGTGGCTTTACTCTATTCCCACCCTTGAGTAGTAGGTATGTAGATACAGTGAAGCCCACCAGGAAGAAGAGTTTTGCAACAAACAATGCAATTTCAATGGGAGTTAATCCCTTTTGTCATGCAGTAAACCTGTGACACTGCGCTTCATCCTGGTGGGCTTCACTGTAGTCATTGTAGGGAATAGAAGGCCCATGAACAAAGGTGAAAAGAGCACCAGGGAAGGAGGAGAAGGGGATGGTGGTGGACTAAACACTCCCAAAGCAAGGGAGGTGCATTAAAGGAGGGCTTAAGTAGAGGCTGTGGAAGGAGTTATTCACCACAATGAAGCTTGGACAAGCCCTCCCATTCAATGTTTGTGGAATAGCAATAGGAAAAGATGGGGTATATAGTTCTTGTGTAACTTGTAGTACTTTTTGTGGCTTTACTCTATTCCCACCCTTGAGTAGTAGGTATGTAGGTAGTAACTGTGGGGAATAGAAGGCCCCAAAATATACCTCCTCTGACACATGGAGAGTATGACCCCCTGGCACTCTGTAGAGGAAAAAAACCCACGTGGAGGAAATCTCTGAGAACCCATGGTTAGAGGTCTTCCCATCCTCTGGGCATATTAAATGGAAAAGCACCTAGATTCTAGTAACCATAGTTAATCTGAGGTTAGTAAAATGCTTGGAAAGACGATAATCCATCCTCAATCTATGACTGATGCCAATTGCATGACAAACCTGAAGTTGAAGAATAAGTCTGTTCTGAATGAGTGATAGTATCCTCAGTATGAAGTAATTCCAGGTGAAGGAGGGTGAAGGAAGTCCAAGTATCCAAGATGATGAATGATGCTTGTCCAATGGAATGCAAGGGTTACTGAGCAGAGGGACCATGTCTGGATCGACAAGGCACTAAACTGGGAATGTTGGAAATGCAATGGTAGAAGAACCATTGGTGAATGACCCAACTTGTAAAGGTTTGAATGTAAAGGTATGGTCTGGAGGCAAGGAACTCTGTATTGAACAAGGAGTCGCTAAGGAAGCATCCATGGAGTAGAAATGAGTAAAATAGTCTCTGAGTGCCCTGGAGATGGTGGTTCATTCCCAATCCAAGGATGGTAGAGACTGAATGATGATTCTGAGGTTGAAGGGTACTTCTTTTCCATTGGGAGGGTAGAATCTTTTGTGGAGCAGATCCTATTAAAAAAGGACTGATGTAGTCCATGTTTCTGAGGTGACGAAGGATGCATGTCCAAAGGTATTGTAAGGGAGTAATGAGTCTGAAAGCCTGATCTGATTGCTATAAGACCAGATAATACGCTGTGGGAGTTATGATGATTTGTAAAGTTATGGGTAACTGATAAAATGTATGTAAGGTTTGATAGTCAAGGTAGTTTGTAGGTAAAGAATTGATTAGCGAGCGATAAGTCGCTAGCTAAGCATTCCAGAGTAAAATAAGTAGAGGTGATTTTGAATGACTGATGAGAGTACTGCCATAAGTGATAGTAAAGCTATAAATAAAGATTTGCAGAGCAGTCCAAATGGTAGTCTAATATATATATATGGGGATTGATTGGAAATTCGGTATGAGGAATGGATGGCTTCTTTGGTGTTGATGTTTGTAAATTTATATTCAATTCCTCTGCCGGTACACTACCTGAAGTAAGTGTGGGTATTTCTGTGGTATGATCATTTAGGAGATGCTCTGTGGTGGCATAGCCTGGTTAAGTATAAGGCAGGAATAAGGCAGTGGTTCACTCCCCTCGCCTCGGGATTTTCCCCCAGGTCACAATGTGAGACGAGCAACTTGTTCAGTGTGCCCTCCTGGTGAAACATTTCAGCAAATACATAAAAAGTATGTGGTAATCGTGATGCTGAAGTATGTGAATGAGCTTGGGGGCAAATGAGAGGAAGAGTCTGTAGGCTGGATTAGTAGACTGATCAATTAGTGCAGGATGCCATAGGATTTTAGTGCAACAGCTAAATAATACCAATTGGGAGGCAAGGCTGAGTTGGTGAATTTGTCTCAACTGTTACGGATTGCCAGTTAGAATTCAGGAGCTAGTTCTTGATAATGGTGTTTACTGTAGAGGTTAACAAAGGTACTTCGAGAAGAAGAGGCTGAAGGGTCCATTGGAAGAGTGGTTAGCCCAGTTGAACGTGTTAGCTGAAAAGGTGCGGATGATTGCATAAGGAACAGTGATGTCCGGGAGTAAACTGAGGGTTTGCATAGCATGTAGTCAGCTAAGGTGTAGAGATCCCATGCCGAACATTCTGGAAGATATCTGTGAAATTTCTAAAACTAACAATGACTGGTGGGACATATGAGTTGGGTAATTTGGTCATCAGAGTCAGTGTTGAAAGAAGATGTGGCAGAAGGTAAATGGATAATGTCTGTAGTTGAATGGGTTATCTTATGATTCCTGGTATCCATAGAAGCGATGCTGATTACCAAGTCAGAGTGTAATAGAAGTATTGGAGTCCTTTTCTTGTATGATGACAGCCAATGAGACTAGGCATACATTGAAGTCATGGTGCTAAGATGGACAGGAATCAAATGGTATAGCCAATAGAAACATAGAAGATCTTCCTATTGTCCAGATGAATGGGATTCCCTAAATTATTGTGAAGAATTGAATAGGCAGTATAATGCTCTATAATAACGTAAGAGTCTATGAGGCATATAAACCTAGGAATATTTGCTGGCAGTAGTATGCTCCAGTAACAAATTGATGATCCAATGAGTAGTGAAAGGGTACTGTTAGAAAGGCTGGAGTAGAAGTAAGGAACGGATCATATGGAAGAGCAGATGACAAGGTAGGAGTACTAGTCCAAGGTAGGATACAAGGCCCAAAAGATGGGAAGGCAGCCAGGCAAAATGGGAAGGAAGTCCGGAGTGGATCCTGGGGAACTTAAGAAGAAGCAGAGGATGCTATGGGCTAGGCAAAGCTGGATAACATGCAGAGCAACAATGTAAGGGAATGGGTCAGTACCAATGCAAACAGCAGCGAATTGCAGGAAAGCAGAAGCAAGGCATGAGATGATAATCCACGGAAGACCAGGAAACCAAGTCAAGTAACAGGAGTCCCATGTCTGACGAAGGCCGGAACGACCAAGGGAATTATGGAAGGTGTTGGAGCGATGAAGAGGAAGGTCCCAAATCAGCAAGAAACAACTTTATACAACAGCTGGCAAACCAATTGAAGAGGTCCAGGTTCCACAGTTGAAGTCGCAGGCAGAAGTAGGAGGTCTAGGCCTAGAAGGTCGAGGCATTGGGTAGCAGGTGAAGAAACAGACATAGGAAGCAGCAAAATGGAAGGACATGCATCCAGGTGGGACAGTCGAAGCAAGATGATCCTGCTTGGATTTGGCTAGGGAATGTAGAATGATGAGAACATGATTGAGGAAAGTCTAATCCCGAATGGGAAAAGTCCTAAAGGGATCAGCAGCTGGGCATCAGTCTGAGGATATAGAAGATGAAGCAGTAGACTGGAGACTCAGGCAACCATCAGGGATGGCAGATTAATGGAGATGACTCAAAGCAGCAAAAGCCGAATGATGAGGATATGCAGATTGTGGGAGTTCCATTCCCAAAGGGAAGTGGCAACTGGCATGAGGTAGAGAAAGTATGGTACAAATCTGAAAATTGGAGACATAGCTCCCATCCCTGGTAGTCAGGGTGAACTAACATGAGCTCGAGGCTGCTAAGCAGAGCTAGGGATGGAGGATGTCACAGAGGCAAGGAGCGGGAGGTAGTTCCATTCCCAAAGGGAAGCAGCAACTAGTATGAAGTAGAGAAGGTACTGTATAAAAAAGGTCAATAGATTGTAGACATGGCTCCCATCCTCAGTAGCCGTGATGCGCTAACCTACACTCAATGCTGCCAAGCAGAGTTAGGGATGGAGGATGTCAAGATGGTATGTGGGACACAGTTGCATTCCTGAAGAGAAGTGGCAACTGGTATGAGGAAGGTGAGGTATGGTCAAACTCAGTAGATTGTAGGAATGGCTCCCATCCCTGGTAGTTGGGGCAATCTGACCTGCGCTTAATGCTGTGAAGCAGAGCTAGGGACTGAGGATGTCAAAGGGGTACAGAGGAAGAAGTTCCATTCCTGAAGGGAAGAGGTAACAGGCATGAGGCAAAGGAAATTTTCAGAAATAGATTGGATGTTTACATGTCAACAGAACATTCTTTGATTTTTTTTAGGAGTGATAGATAGTAACTTTATATTGCCCATTGCTCTCTGCTCCTTTAGTCCTATCTTAGTAAATCTTACTGAATCTCTAAGTAGAAAACAGAAAAGAGAAGAAATGCAATAAAGTAGCCGCAGGGCAACAAAGGTATGAGCAGGGCAAGAGGGTCAATTGTATGGCAGTAAACAAGAAATCCAAGGATCTGAGGATCACTTATACATGCACAGTGCTCGGGAGAATGTGTCAAGTGCTGACCACTATCCCTCTGAACCACAGGCTGAAACCTTTCAAATATGTCATCTTGGATCTTTGTAAGCACAATACCCACAGCACAAAACTGCATCAGTAGCAGATGTTTGACAGTTAAATAGCTGGGCATGTTGACTGGTATGCTACAGTGTTCTCTATGGCCCTGGACACACTGGGGAACTTAAAACAGTTTAAGTGCCTTAAAACTGTTTAAATCCCCCTAGCACTGTTTTCAGGCAGACTACAAGCCCTTTAAAAATGTTTTAACAAAAGTGTTTTTAAACCCTGCTCGATACCTAGTCTTAAAACCATTTTTAAAAACGTTTTGGAGCTAGCATGGCTTTACTCACAGGTCTATCCAGGAGTAAAAACATTTTAAGTTGTAGAGGTTTAACGAAAACAGTTTGAGCTGCAGTGTGTCCAGGCAAGCACAGTTCTGTGTATTGGACTCAACTCAAAATAGTTACAAGGAGAACAGGTTTAACACTAGCAGTGTGGCCACACTAAACCGTTATCAGAAATGGTTACTGAGTAGTGTGGCTGCACTGAAATGGTTTAGCTAAACTGGTTTTAAAAATGGTTTTCAAAAACAGTTCTGTAGTGTGTCCAGGGCCTAAATGTCTGTAAACCCTTCCAGTCTAGTACATACAGTATACTGTACCATCTCAAATTGGCATATTGAACCAAAAAGGGTTACAGCATATATATTTTTAATTTTTCATCCACGGAAACCTACATGAACTGACTCTGTCATTTGTATAGGGGATCCAATTCTGACCCCCTGTACTCCTCCAATTCTGACCCCCTTCAACTCCACCACTCCCTTCAAACCTCCTTTAGTGATGCTGAAAACTGGTTCTGCTCACAGTGCTTCACACTGAACTATAAGAAGACAAAAGTTATGATCTTCTCCCACCTACAGAACTCCCAGAGGGAACACTGGCCTCCTCTACTAACTGTCAATCATTCCCCTTTTGAATGAGTGGACTCCTTTAAATACCTGGGCATTACCTTAGACCCAGCGCTGAACTTCCACCAGCATAAACACCTTCTATCCACCACTCTCAACATCCATCTTGGGATACTGCATCGCTTCAAACATTGCCTCACTCAAGATGCCCTTAGGCTCACTGTCTCCTCTTCAATCCTCTCCCTACTTGACTATGGCTTACTTATCTATGGTGCTGCAAGCACCTCAGCCTTAGCCAGAATACATCTTGCCCTTAATAAAGCATGCCGCCTTACCTTGGGTTGTGACCATCTCACCCACACTTGCTTGCTATACATTACCACCAACTGGCTCAACCTAGAAAACAGAATCAGGTGCCATGCCTGTCTCAAGGCCAAAAAGGTTACCCTTGGCCTCGCCTCCCCTGGACTCACCCCTCTAATCCACTCGGCCCCATCACTTAAGCACACACAAAGCTCTACTAAGCAGCTCCTCACAGTACCCCACTGCCGTACTTCCCAATTCCTAAGGTCCTTTAGCTATAGAGGCCCCTCCTGGATGAATGGCCTACCCACCTCCCTTTCTAATGAAAACCGTATCAGCGCCTTCAAAACTCAGCTTAAGAAACACCTCCCGTCCTCTAATAACTGTGATTGCCACTAATTACCTTCTCCTCTCTGACTAAGTCCCCTGGCCGGATTATGTCCACCCCTACTGAGTCTCCAGCCTAGATCCATCAGGCTCAGTTGGTTCTGAAGAGTAGTAATAACATATTGTTTAAGAACTGTGCATATTAATCCTAGTATCAAACTGTTAGTCTTCTCCCTGCCCTACAGTATGTCTATACTTACTTGTACCTTGTGAAGATGAATTACCATGTATTGTCTGTTTTGCATCTGACTTCTGTGACGTGGAACCTTTGTAAAGGAGTCTCTGACTCAAAGGTACTTTTCTGAAGCCTTAATAAAAAAAAAATACATAAATAATATAAAATGTAGAAACTAAAGCCCACAAATAATACGGTGACTAGAAGCAGTTACCAATTGCCCACAAAATACAGTGAACCACATTAACAAGATCCTGGTAAACCAAAATCTACAAAGATTTTTTCTTATTTGTTTCCTGCTATCATAGCCTTTGTGGTCACAGCTTACCATCATCATGCCAAGGAAAGCAGGAAAGTGGTTGGTGTGAGCAGAAACAGATGAGAAAAATCCCTGAAATGCTCATGAAATATAACAAATGTTAATTCTAAATGTCTTCATATAACAACCTTATGGGCCTCACTTTCCATTTTAATAAACCATGCAAAGCACACACGGTGAATGTGCAATATAAGCCTAATAGATTTAAAAGAAAAGAAAAGAAAATATAGTTTGTTTTATTTTTTATTAAAATAATGCGTACCTCAGACTTTTATGGTGTTAGGTATCAAACTTTAATGGATGTTTTGTGTAGATGCTATGTTTCAAATGGCAGCAAGACTTATGAACAGGAAAAGCAACTGCTTCACTCTTCAGGGGCCACCAGGTTCAAATTAGAAGGACTGAAAAAACTCTTTCTTGAAGAAGCAGCTTAGAATAGAGTGCAGGGGTAGGCACATTGCTCAAGGCCTCTTGTGGTCTTGTGCACTGTGAACCCCTTCCTGTTGCATGAGATTCTCAAATAGAGGCACATTCAAATTACATTAGAATAACAGAGCACTATACAGCCCACTATACACAATAAAATGATTTTGGCTCCACAATTTACACACATCCACCTCAAGAAGTAGAAATCCAAACTGACAAACCCCAGACTGACACAGATGCCCCATTCCCATAATTATGATTCTTTCTATCTATAAACAAGCATTTGTCAATGCAAAATGTTTGCTTGCTGGTATTAGCATTGGAAATGCAGGAGTTAGACAGATGCCGAATAGGAATGGCAGTGAAGTATTGAACTTCACGCCAACCCCACCTCCATCGTGTAGAGAAAGACAGGCATTGGGGTAAGTGTTTGGGTCGTTGCCCATGACAGTCATGCCATATCACCTCACCCTATTCTCCAGACACCGACACATGTTGAGGTGTGCCGTAAGGTGTTCAGCTTTATAGTCACCCTATTCCATAAGGACATAAATTGAAATGGCTGCAGTATATGAGAATGGGGTGAAGTCTGGGGCTGAAGAGTCCAAGGTACACCTCGATGCCTGTCAGTGGCTAGGGGGTGGGGGTGGGATGGCATGAGCAGTACAGTCAGCAATCCAAAGGCACATCCTGATCCCTGCCAGTCTGTACATGGTAGGACGTTATGGTTAGAAACCCTAATGCCTCGGACATTTGTTGGTATTTGCACTACAAATTTTCAACATGGCCTTTTTGTGACCCCACCTCATGAATTCATTTGGGACCTCTTGTCATGAAGAGTGGCAGTGTGATTTTGTCAGTGTGTACAGAACATTGAGCTCCAACAGAGGCAGTGCCATTCTGTGCCACATGTATGAAAACACAGATCGGGCAGGATGTGAAAAATGACAGCTGTACCATCCATAAGGAGGTATGAAGACACGGCAATGTTGAAAATCTGTAGTGGGAATATTAAAAATGCTTGCACTTCTGAGCATATGTGGAAACTGTGCAATGCATGCATGTAACAGTCATTTTATGGACTTTCACCACCAAATTTTCAGCATAGGCATTTTAGGACCTCTGTTCATGAACAGCGTCACTGTGATTTTCTTAATGTGTCCCGAATACTGATTTCCCACAGCAACCATGCTATTCTGCACCGGAAGTGCAAAAACACATTACGGCCAAGGCATAAAAATGACAGCTGTACTGGTCATAAGGAGGTGCAGGAAAATGGTAATGTTGAAAATCTGGAGTGAAAATATTACAAATGTGTGAAGTTATGCGCATGTGTGGAGACTGTGCAATGCACGCTCATAACAGAGTCATTTTATGGACGTTCATCACACATTTTCAACATAGGCATTTTTGGACCTCTGCTCATGAACAGTGTCACTGTGATTTTCTTCATGCATCCTGAACACTGATTTCCCACAGCGACCATGTTATTCTGCACCGGAAGTGCGAAAACACATTTTAACCAGGATGTGAAAAATGACAGCTGTACTGTTCATAAGGAGGTGTGGAAAAATGACAATGTTGAAAATCTGGAGTTCAAATATTGCAAATTCGCGAACCTATGAGCGTGCATAGCAACTGTGCAATGCATGCTCATAAAACAGTCATTTTTTTTGATTTTCCCACCAAATTTGCAACATAGACTTTTTGAGAGCCCACCTCATGAACAAAGGCATTGTCGTTTCGTTAATCGGTCCTGAAAGATGATTCCGTGCAGTGATCGAGAAATCGCCTTTCAGGACCAAATGATGCATGACAGTGGCTGAATTTATGAGGAGGGGTCCCAAAAACCACATGTTGAAAATCTGGTGCCAAAATTCCTAAAAAATGCCTGAGATATGCATCAAAGTTGAAAAACCCCTATTTATGCCATTATACAGCTTACTGGCTTTCTTCAGTTCACGGTCGGCTTTGAAGACTGCAGACGTGTTCCCAGTCTACCAAAGATCGTCGAGCCAGGTTCCAGAGGTAAGTATGGGGTGAGAGGGAGTGTGGGGAGGAAGGGTGCACAGAGGGTGGGCGCAGGTTGGGGAGGGGCTGCTGGACCCGACGAGGGACTGTTTTTTGCTTTACAGGAAAAAAAAAAAAAACATTGCTGGATTTTTTTTTTAAACAGGGAAATTTACATGGACATTTGGCACACTGGGGTGGGCTCCCAGTGTGCTAACCTAGTGTTTTTGTGGGGGGGGTGACTGTAGCCAACGGGGGATTAGGCATCCCGGTCGGCATATACAGGGGAGTGCAATAGCCAAGAGGGATTGGGCATCCCCCTCGGCACACCTATGTTTATTCGGGAGGGGACATTATGCCAACAGGGAGTGGGCTTCCCCATTGGCAGATCTAACTGGGGGGGATTATGCTGACAGGGAGTGGGCTCCCCCATTGGCAACCTTAACTCGTACGGGGACTGAAGCTGATGGGTATAGGGGCCACAATCTGCAAACACGCACTGTTGTGGGGGGGGGGCACATGCTGCTGAGGGGGATTGGGCACCCCTTCAGCACTGGGGGCTAAGTACTATTGTTTGTGAACACAGCAGCAAACTGCTGTGATGTTCACAAACAATATTACAGTACCAATATTCCGCCTAGCAATGACGGGTCACTCCCTCATTGCAGTGGAATGACTGACACTGCAATGACGAGGCAGCCCCTGATTGCTGCAGTGAAAACATTTGTACTTGGTGGCACTTTTGGAGACCAGTGTCATCGGCACACTGTGCCTCCACTGGTCCACCAATGCTAAGCCCCCAAATGCAGTGCTTCCCTTGGCTGCCACAGTGCCATGCCTCTACAACCCACTTCTCTCCTTAGCTGTCGCATAATGTTTCTTGCACATGAGCGCAAGCAAACATAAAAAGGCTGTGCTACAGACCTCCAGACTTGTTCTGCATTTCAGTATGTTGTAAATCTACTTTCAGCCTAAACAATGTGATAAATGCCAAACCAACCTGGTCAGGTTCTATGACTGTGTAACTAGGCAACTGGACAGGAGCCATGCAGTGGATGTCCTGTATCTGGACTTCAGTAAGGCATTCGACTCAGTGTCACATGGAAGGCTGGGAAGGAAGTTAGTAGGCACAGAGGTGGGTGCAAAGCTGGTGAGATGGGTAGGAAACTGGCTGCAGGGAAGGCAACAGAGGGTGGTGGTGGGTGGGGAGCTCTCACACCTAAGGGCAGTGACGAGTGGTGCTCCACAGGGCTCGGTGTTGGGACCAGTGTTGTTTGGGATATTCATTGCAGACATATCATGGGACTTCAAGAGCAAGATCAGTCTGTTTGCTCATGATACCAAGGTAGGCGCAGCGGTGGATGACCTAGGGGGATGGCAGGGGTTGCAGAATGATCTGGCAAAGCTTGAAACCTGGTCAGACACCTGACAACTGGGCTTTACTGCCAAAAAGTGCAAGGCGCTGCATTTTGGGATGAAGTAACCAAGGAGGAATTACCAGCTAGGGGGAGTGCAGCTAGCCCAGACAGAGGAGGAGAAGAATCTGGGTTTGCTCATTACAGGGTCAATGAACAACTTGACACAATGTAGGAAGGCAGCTGCAAAGGCCAACAAAATGCTGGGTTGTATTGCAAGGGGTATATCCTAGAGGAGGGAGGAGGTGATTCTGCCACTGTATAGGTCAATAGTTAGACCACGCCTGGAGTACTGTGTGGCATCCGTATCTGAAGAGGGACATTAAGTTACTGGAGGGGGTGCAGCGCAGAGTGACAAAGATGATCAAGGGGCTGGGGGACTTATCATACGAGAGGAGGTTGAAGGAGTTGAACATGTACTCACTGGAGGAGAGGAGAGACAGGGGTGACATGATTAAAACCTTTAAATACATGAAAGGAATAAACAAGACAGGTACATTTGGGCTGTTCAAAGTAAGGGAGGGAAGGGACACCAGGGGCCATGATATGAGACTGAAGCAAGGAAGGTTCAGGAGGGAGATGAGGAGACACTTTTTTACAGAGATGGTGGTGGCTGGGTGGAATGCGTTACCTGCTGAAGTGGTATGCAGTAGAACAGTGGACTGCTTCAAACGAGGATGGGACAGGACAAGGGGGAGGGTTAATGAAGGGGAAGGGTGGAAGGGAGGGGCAGCTGCAGAATAAGGGGTGCTAGCTGCACATTCGAGCAGACTTGATAGACCTCTAGGCCTTTATCTGCTGGCAAATTTCGTATGTTCGTATAAATTAATAATGCTGTTTACATTCAGCCAGTAATGCTCGGTTAAGTGTCTTAATGAGAGGGTAATAGCTACACAACTAGATTTAAACCCGTTATGCTTATAGCAATTTCATTTGACTTTAATGTACTTGAGGGTTTGGGATTTCACATGCCAACACACTATCACCTACATTTGAAAAAAAAAAGACCAGAGGCCCATTCATTTCTTACCCCAGAAACACAGTAGGAATACATTGTGCCTTGTTTTTAAGGCTGCCTGACCTAGTCTGGCCATACTTCTTGGGATTCGTATAACACAGCTATCAGAACTGGATGAGGTAGCCGGCCCGGTGGCATCGAGGGCTGAGGTGCTAGTCACCATACCTTGCACCAGGCCAGTAACCCGTGTTCCAGAATGAGCACAGATGCTGAGGGTTGGCACTCACAAGTGTTCCAGTTGAGGAGACCATCTCTTTAGAATGTGCTGTTGTAGCAGGTGTGGGCTATCAAATTGCTTTCATTTACCATCCACCTGGAGATGAGAAGCAATTTCCTTAAAGAAGTAGTGGACTTCATTGTCGACATGGCTTTTGAGTGTCCCAGGCTGATGGTCCTGGGTGACTTTAATACATGGATCAATGACAAACTCTCGCAATATGGACAACACTTCCTCCAGTTAATGGATTCACTCGGCCTAACACAGGTGGTTACCACTGCTACACACAAAGGTGGCCATTCTCTTGATTTGGTCTTCCTCCTGGGATCGAGGTTTCTGATGTAGGGGTGGAACCAGTCGGTTGGTCAGAACACTACACTGTGAGATTCAATTGTGGTGCCCCACCTTGTAGGCCGACCCCTGTGGAGATGGTCAAGTACCACCCTTTGTGGAATATTTCTTCCAATGGCCTTGCTGGCGGTTCTTGACCTATCACAATTTCCTGTGCATTGCACTGATCCAGAGGTGCTGGTTGTGGCCTTTAATAATGCCATCACCTCTGCCCTGGTTTCTATTGCTCCAGTTCGTGTGCATCCTCTCCCCTTTGACCTCAGGCTCCATGGTTTGATGGGGCCTTGAGGGAGTTGTGGCAACTTGGACACAGGTTAGAATGTCGTTGGCGGAAATCTGGCCTGGATGCCGACCACCTTAGACTGTTAGAACATTATCAATTCTATCAGTCAGAAATCTCTCATAAGAAGGCAGAGTTCCTGTCCGGGGAAGTTTCTGCCACTCAGAACCGACCAGCTCAGCAGAGCTGTGGACAGATTGTGCAACCCAACCTGTCTACAGCTCCATAGAGCATTTTCACAATTACAGTGTGATGAGCTTGCTCGGTTCTTTGCTGATGAGGTGGCTGACATTAGGTCAGAGATCCATTTGACACATTCTATGCGGGTTGCTATTGGTCAGGACCTGGTCACCACCCCTTTATTTTCCTGGAGTACCTTCGACCGCCCAGAAATCATAGACGTTATGCGGATTGTCCAAGGGTTGCGCCCTACCTGCTGTAGTTTAGATCTAGGCCATACTTCCCTAATTTTGGGGTGTGGGGAGTCCATTTTCCTGGTTCTAGCACAGATAGTGTGGTGTTCCCTTGACTCAGGTGAATATCCCTGCTCCTTGAAAGAGGCAGTTGTGACACCCTTGTTGAAGAAAGCATCTTTGGACCCAGACTGTCTTGCCAACTACAGGCCTTATCTCGAACCTCCCCTTTGTGGGGAAGGTGATCAAGAAAGTAGTGGCGGCCCAGTTGGAGAACCATTTGACCATCCATAGCATCTACGAACCTCTCCAATCAGGTTTTCAAAAGAGGCACAGTACTGAGACTGCACTGGTTCGGGCACCCAAATGATCTGCTGATGGTGAGAGACCAGAGAAAATGATCAATTTTGGTATTATTAGATCTGTCAACAGTGTTTGACACCATTAACCATGGGGTCCTACTTGAGCACCTGAGTTGTTTTTGTGGGCTCTCCGGGATTGTTCTCAGATGGTTCACTTCATACCTCACTGGAAGAACCCAGAGGGCGGTGTCAGGGTTTTTTTCCTCTGATCCCATCTCTCTACTTTGTGGGGTTCCTCAGGGCTCTATATTGCCCCCCATGCTGTTTGATGCTTCCCCTTGGGGACAGTGTGAGACGGTATGGGCTGAGGTTTCATTGTTATGCGGATGATACCCAGCTATACCTGTCCTTTGTACCCAACCAGGAAGGAGCTATCTCAGTATTTAATAGCTGCCTAAATGAAATCCAGGACTGGATGAGGTCCAGCTGGCTAAAGTTGAACTCTGGAAAGACGGAGGTGTTGGTACTGGATCTAGATCACCGGATAGGGGGACCTGGGGCCTGCATCCCATCTGGATTGTTTTTTGGGGATGTCGAGCTACAGGCCTCTGAATGGGTGTGAGACCTGTGGGTGATATTAGATATGGGGCTGACTTTTCGGTCCAAGGTGTCAGCGGTGGTTAAGTCATCCTTCTACCATCTAAGAAACATCGCTAGGATCAAGCACCTTGTTTCGTCCGATGATCTGCCAACTCTGATCCATGCTTTTGTGACCTCGCACCTAGACTACTGCAATTTGCTTTACTTTGGGCTTCTGGGGGTTGATATTCACCGCTTGCAGCTGGTGCAGAATTCCGTAGCTTGGGTGTTGATGGGTACCCCTAGATCTTCCCATATGACACCAGTGCTGCAGGAACTGCACTGGCTGCCAGTTCAGCGACGGGTCTCCTTCAAAGTTGAATTGCTGACTTTTAAAGCCCTGTACGATCTGGGCCCTGATTATCTGAAAGAAGCCCTGATTCCTTACTGACCTGTGAGATTGCTCTGTTCAGCTGACGAGGGGTTGCTAGAGATTCCAAGGGTGATGTTAAAATCTGCTGGGGCCCATGCTTTTATTTTTGCAGCCCTTTCCCTTTGGAATTCTCTACCCATCTGACCAGGGAGTGCATGACTGTGGGGAGTTTTAAACAGGCTCTGAAATCCTTCCTGTGGGAAAAGGCTAATGGTTTTACTGTTCATTGATTTGCTTTTGTCCATTTTTATAATATTGATTTCTGCATTTCTGTATTTTTGCATTTTTTTCGTATTTATCTTATTGGAATGCACCTTGATATTGGAAAGGTGCAAAATAACTACAAATATTATTATTATATTAAGCATCCCTTTTACTGCTCTCTTTCTCTGGGAGGGGGGTGTCCACAACAATCGGCACTTGGATGCCCCCTGGTGGAGGCTGGGGGACAAGATGCAGTGCTGTACATAGGAGTGGAGTCTGGGGTAGATACCAGGAAGAAGCATATGTGGACAACTGCGTATTCCCTTCCATTGGTGTCCTTGCATGCCGTTAGCTCCTGGGGAGTAAACAGCAAAAATGGAGGAGCAGTGTGTGTCTCGGGCGGAGCAGCTTGATGGCCATCCATGGGTGCCAGCTCTGGATGGTGCCTATCTGGATCCATGAAGGCAGGTGAATGTGGGGGCTCCCTTCCACCCTGCTGTGGGGGGAAAGCTGCAGGGGAATTGGACATGACCTCTAGGGAGTCCGGACACCCAGAAAGCGGCTGAATCTCAAAGGTGGCTGCCAGAACATTGGGAGCAGCACAGGTACAAACAGGAGGCAAAAAGTATAAGGAAACAAAAAAAGTACTGGATGAGGCATTTTACTCATGTTGCTACCACCATTACAGTGAGAACTACCTCCATGTCACTTCACAGTACCATTGGCAGAAACAGGAATTGTTCTGTAATTATCAGAGAATGAGAAGGAGGAGCTGTACAGCCACAGCTTGGGGTAATCTCCTACAACAGAGCCATGGCTCAGCAACAATTATCTCCTTTGCAACCCTTCAAAAGAGGGGAGCAAAAGCCAGAGCTTGACTTCAAACTACTCAAATCCCCATCGGTACCCCAACTCTGACCTCAGTTCTAACCACAACATACTGTAAAACAAAACATAGTTTCATTTTTGTAGCCAGTTGAAGTTGCAGCACTTACCAACTCCAGAAATCATTTCCCAAGCTTCTCCCAGCCCTTTAAAGCTGCCTGTGGTTGTTACTCCCTTAAATGGAGAGACAGAGTAAAAAACATACCGCCTTAGGGTATGCAGGGAAAGTCATACGCGCAGAGGTGTAAGGAGCTGGATCTGCACATGCTGGAGACAAGAAGGGAAAGGGGAGACAGGACTGAAACTTTTAAATGTGTAAAGGGGCTCAATAAAGTAGGAGAAGGGGGTTTACTTAAGAGGAAGGTGGGGACCAGAACTAGAGGGCACAGCCTCAGACTGCAGGGAAAAAGATACGGGGCAATGTGAGAGGGTGTTTCTTCACAGAGAGGGTGGTGGAGCCCTGGAACAAACTACCAGATGGAGTGGTGGGGGCTAAATCGGTGGAAGAATTTAAGAGGGCATGGGACAAGTGTATGGGGCTGAGTACCAGGGAGAGTGCGGGGGCTGCAAGGGAGGGGGAGGTGTAGGGGGAAAAAAGGGCAGACCAGATGGGCCATTATGGTCCTTTTCTGCTGTCTGGCTTCTATGATTCTATGATTCAATGATTCTCAGAAATTAAAAAATAATTATTTTCCATGTGGCCACCCCTTTAACCTGATTCAGCAGGTACAAACCAATTATCTTTATCCCCAATACCCAACTCTAATACCAACCTCTGCCTAAATAATGCATATAGCTCAGGTGTTTAAGAAACACCTGATTCCCCTTGCCAGTCTCAGCTTCTTTCAGTGGGGGGGGGCAGTAGAGTTATTAACACCACCCTCCCCATTCTCCACTGCTACCTTACAACAGTTGCATCCATCACACTTATTGAAAAGTCTCCCTTTTCTCACTCTGGTCCACCTCCCTTTGTCCCTGGCCCAGCTGTAAAGGGTTCACCACAACTTCCTGCTCCCAATTCCCACACCTGGTGCCCATTGATGGTGCTCCCATATCCCTAGACTGAGTCTTGCTCTCAGTTGCTTGCCTGCACATGGAACATTGCACAAATGTCTGGAATCTATGTGAGCTACAATACCAGATAGGGTAAGCAGTATAGGACTACACCAGACCACCCAGGAGCATAATGAGGCCCAATGCCACAGACTGAGGGCCTTATAGCCCTGGAAGGTCCAGTGTCAATAATACTGCCCACCCTGGAGGGTACTACTGTGCTTATAAAATGGGTTATTGTCAAATTTTAATAAAATAATTCTAAAATTAAAAAAATCACTTAGAAATATGAGGAAAATGAACCACAAAAATATAAGTGAAGCACAAGCACTGTATGACTACAGATGTCCTTAGATTGGCTATCTACAGCTCTGTCACTTTCGTCATTGACTACGGTCTTGCCATCTATGGGTCTGTCTTTACAACTGCCATTCACAGGATCTCAGTGTCACTCATCAAAGCCTGCAGGCTTCTAATGGGTGCTGCCCACCTAACACACACCTGTGACCTGTACACCCAGGCTGGCTTCCTGTACACAGTCGAATACAATACCAGACCTGCCTGTTAACAAAAAGGTACTCCTCGGTCTCATGCCCCATGTGTTGAAAAGCTCCTTACTACCCATAACAGTAACCAGCATACACATAGTATCCAACATCAAACCTTCCAGGTTCCCAGGTGCAGGACTACAATGGGCCAGCGGGCATTTACGCACAGGGCTCCTCAGTGGTACAGCCCTCAACAAAGAAACACTTTCTTCTGCTTCACTTGAATCCTTCAAAAGGAATTTCGACTCTTCCTCATCTCAACCACACAATGTGACTGCTTCTCCTAAAGGGACTGGCTGTCCATCCACCTGGTCATTTCTGACCTGCGACCTGTAACCATTAACAGCTAACCACCTGCACCATGGCACCTGCTGTTCCTCCCCACCCGTGCCCTCCCTCCCACCTTTCATGACCCCACTACATTCACTCCTGCCCTTCCCCATCATTCACCCCCCCACTAGTGCACTTTTCAGACATCTGCCCCTTCATCTCTAACTCTGCTTACACTACTTCTAACCACCCATCACTCCGACAGAGGCCCCTCAGCCTGCCCACCTCTTCCATCCCCCTCCTGCCCTGCTCACCCATCTGTCCGTCCTGTATAGTTTTCTTTTTTACTCTGAGACTTCATTTAAGCTGCCCTCTGAATTCTCCCAACACTTATGACTGTAACTGTAAAACATGTTAAGACAGTATATAATTGTATACCTTTGTATGTATGTTGCCCTCCATCCTGTGACGTGGAACCTTTGTTAATGAGCAGTTCTTGTTCAGAGGCATTTGTAATTGCTAGAGTTTAATAAATAAATAAATAAATAATGAACACAAAAATATTTTGTTGTAAAGTAGTTCCTCAACTGGCAAACTTCGATACTTTGATACTTCAGATACTTTCATTTATTAAAAACTAATTTCTGAGCCATGCAGGCATGTCTCCCCCCACACACACACACACTGTTACAGCACCAGTTGGATTTATACTGTTGATCCATTCTGAGTGGCACAGAAGTAGGCTGAATACATTTGACATGAGGCAGGAGTCAGGACAGGTTAAAGTGGCAGACACCCCCACTAGTTGAACATACTGCTATACAATTCAGAAGCTCAGGATACGTCAGCACCAATCCACACCATCGCATAAAACAGCTTCTTCTGTGAATGTGTCTTTCTTCCACCAATATCTGGGGGGTGGGGAAGGGATCTGATCAGCACAGGGCTATATCTCTGTGACAGCAGGGGGAAGTTAGGGGTGAAGGCATTAACTTCATTTCAAAGCAAACAAGTAGCAGAGAGGACAGTACTATGGATTTACCATGCTAAGTTTACTTATTGGTTTTTATGTGACTCCAGTATGGAGCAACACTTCAGTTTAGTTTTTTATGTTTGCTTGCACGTATGTGCAAGAAACATAGTGCCATCATCCGAGTTTTCTGGAGGTGTGTCAGCCCTCTTCCAATTCAGTTAGTGTGTTTGTAGGCGCGGTCCCTGTAAGCCAATGCATGTTGGAGCTGTCTATGACAAGCTCCAAAATGCAGTGGCATACAGCTGAAAGGGGAGATACACTTCAGTGAGCTGCGATAAGATATCGCCTGCTCATGCATGCTCCACCAACACACACACACACACACACACACCTCTATCTCTCCATGTAGCCTCTGTAATGGGTTTACTCAGAGAACTAAGTAGAACTAAGCTTGTAAGCACAGGAACTATTCCTGACGAATGGTGTGGCAGTTAAAATATCTGCCTCTTCCTTCGTCACAAACTTGCATAAACTAAAATCCATAGTTGTTTCCTGTGTGTGTAATACAACGATATCTTGTATCACAAGTGGTACACAATTTTGAGTTTTTGATTCAGATTCAAGATTGTTTCCCTGCATGGATACAGGAAAAGCTCAGGGGCTTTCATGTGGTGGGATGGGGGTTGGATTATAGATGATAAAATGATTGAGTTTCCTCAGTTCCCCGACTTATTCCGCAGTTTGTACGTGGCATCCCAGATTCCCCAATGGGTTGTGTTAGGATAACAGGCACTTTGTAATCTGTAGAACCTGCATAGATGATGTGTGATGCCCCGGAATCCAATGACTGGCTGCAGTGCTGACTGGCCCCTTCACTCTTTCTGTAACTTTTTCTCAAGTTTGCTCAAACTGCTGCCAGAGTCGGCGTGGCTGCGCTGTCCCCAATCTGATTGCTGCATCCCTTCAGTCCCTCTCCTGCAAGCACAGAACCTTTGATATGGTAACAGCAGTAGCTTTCAAAATTATGCCCATTAAGACAAAAAAGTGAATAAAAGACAATGGAATTGTGAGACATTATGTTTATTTACAGTATTCCACTTTTTAAATTACAAATAGCAAACATCATTATTACAACACAGTTTGCAGAAGTGCAGTTTTGCCTCTGGTGCAATCCCAATAATAAAAAAAGCAGTTTCCTATATCTTCAGGTTGGCAGATCAGTGGTATGCCCTGTGTGTCAAATGATGATTAGTGCTGACAGTGCCGGGATCATGCCAGATCAGCTTGTCAGATCAGGATTAAATCACCAAGCTAACATCCCTGCAACCTATGTTGCAACCGGTTTTTGACTTTTACAGTTCTGTGGGGATTTTGCCATCAGGTACCGATCTGGTAACCTGCAGTAAATTATGTAGCTCACCCTGTGTACCACAGTAAACTGAGATGGAAGCAGGGAAGTTACAAAACTCAATTTTCTTAAATTGCTGAAGCCGTGCCCTACTGCCCTTACACTAACAGCTCCAGTGTCCAGCGTGTATTCAGTGTCGCTCCGGTCTATATGGGATATAAATGGGATCCCGGATTGTGCCTGAAAATAGTCATTTTATGGCTAGTGCACTTATCCGGTTAACAAAAGCTAAATAAATAAATAAAATAAAAATAAATAAATGGCCAACCTGTCACTGAGGTATAACCCCTTGACCATGTTGCGGAAAACTGATTTTTTAAGCCTGTTCATTTCTTGGCTTGTAAATCGGTTACATATTGCGATCACTGTTTTTTTCTTTCATGGTAAAAACGGCTGTTCCCAAGACTTAAGGGGTCACTTAAGTGCATTGTCACTGATCGGCTGCAGTTTGAAATTACAGATGGTGAGACATGAAAAATAGAAGCATAATTCCACATTATAAGGACATAATTTGATGTTTTCTGTCATCATTGAGGATGGAAGTGTGTGTCTGAAAATTGGGAGGGAAGGATGATAGACATCAATCAGCCCAACAGTGGCTCACATCTCCTGGTGATGTGCAGCCCCTAACCCCCCCCCATCCATACCAGCAATACTGCTGGTTAAGGACCGACTCTTGGCTGCACTAACATCTACTGCTGCCTAAAGTTGACCGATTAACCCCCGCTGTTTACCTGCTCACTGCACTGAAAACACACCTATTGAGCACAGTATCATCAAGATTGTCATTTGGTTTTTGTTTACAAAAAACGATCTCTGTTAAGCTTTCCATTTCATTCATGAAATATATCCTCCCAAAAAGCCCCCCAACACATACCTCTATTTGAAGCAAAAGGATGAACATTGATCCAAAATGAGAAGGTTTTTTTTTTCTCCTTTCGTGGACTCCACGCTTTGATGTACCTTTCACTCTATTTCAATGTCAAGAATTTTCATGAAAAAAGAGAGTTTATTTATCTTTTCATTTGCAAACTGTCAATCCCCTTCTAGCCCACACACTTTGAAGTAATCTAACGCAGGGCTGCCATCAGAACAGGAGAGATCGCCAATGAGTCTGATAGTCTGACATACAGGCTAAGGCAACCCAGACCGGGAATGAAACAAAGTCAGTGAATACCAGGAACTGTGGTAGTTCGGTTGCCCCCCCCAAAAAAAAAACCTTAGCAATAGGGCCACGGAAATAAAGACACTGTGGTTTAGAGACTTCATTTTTTAACAGGAGGTGGCGATCTGCTGTGTTTGAACATGCTGCATATAACAATATATTGTAGTTTATGTGCGCATACAGACTCAGTCAGAAACAGCGTTAATAAATCATTCAGTTTAACTTGTATCTTGCAGGTAGAACTGATTTGTTTATAGAAATACTGCATTAAATACAGCCATGCTTTTTAATTAACATGATTGGTATGGTATGGCAAAAAAAAAAAAAATAGATGTACCACATATAACATACTCTACAGTAGTGAGATATGCAATTTGTGTGAAACAGGCCAGTGGCTTGAATGGAGAACCGTATGCAGTTAGAATGCATAAGCAGAGTCGTCATCAGCAGCAGGCAGGAGGCTCATGCAATGAAAGAATGCGAAGGATTGGCTGCGCCGTTAGTAGCCAGAAGCCCAGAAAATGTTCTCAAAACATAAAAAATGATACAGAGACACAATAAATTGTATGATAATGATTTTATACAAAAATTCAAAATGTTTGTCTAACTCAACCCAAAAAAACGCACCAAATTCTGGGATTTGTAATTCATTTTATTTGTCTCATATCTTCATTTTAGAGTGCTTCTGAGAATTATTGCTCAATTCCTTCTACAAATGAGTTTGCTTCAATGATATTTCTTCATTAGATCCAAATAAACTTGCTTCAATAATCTATCTTCTAATAGTAACGTTTCAGAACTAAACATATGTTCCTTCATCAGACTTGAAGCAATAAATGGCATGCGCTGTTAAAAACAAAAGAAAAATAATTATGTAATATTCTAAAAAGAATAATTCTTATTAATATATTTCATATATTTAACTGAATGCATTTTAAGTGTAAGAACAGGTGGAACAAACCTGATGCTAGACCTCTTATGATACTACATTAAACAATCGTGGTATGGAGAGGGAACACTGTGCGCCCTTCTTGTTCACCTTGTGAGTTGTGCTTGGTTAGTTTCACCTTTAGAGTCAGCGTGTAGTGGCATCGGGAACACTATCCTGTTTGGAATTTAACTAACTATGGTCCAGCCAGAAGGAACGGTGCTGCAGAGTTAAAGAGAAGGTAAAAGAATGCAGCCATTTACATAATTTCAAATTAGACTTTGAATTGAGCTACTTAAAATTAAAAAAATTAAAATCGGAATTTTTTCTTTATACGGTTTCACTCGTTGAAATTTAAAACATGCAAAGCATAGTCTGAACAACAATCGGACTTTAAAACCACGTTTTTGTGAGTAAATTTCTTTGTACTAACATTAAGCTGAATTTTTCGTTAAAATTGAAAAAGAAAAACCTTTTAAAACAAATCTTTTTCCTTTTAACATATAGATAAAACCACATGGTGATTTAACCCTTAAGTATGCAGTGTTCCCTCTCCATACCACGATTGCTTAATGTAGTATCATAAGAGGTCTAGCATCAGGTTTGTTCACCTGTTCTTACACTTAAAAAATGCATTCAGTTAAATATATGAAATTAATATATTAATAAGAATTATTCTTTTTTGAATATTACATAATCATGTTTCTTTTGTTTTTAATAGCGCACGCCATTTATTGCTTCAAGTCTGATGAAGGAACATATGTTTAGTTCTGAAACGTTACTATTAGAAGATAGATTATTGAAGCAAGTTTATTTGGATCTAATGAAGAAATATGATTGAAGCAAACTCATTTGTAGAAAGAATTAAGCAATTATTCTCAGAAGCACTCTAAAATGAAGATATGAGACAAATAAAATGAATTACAAATCCCAGAATTTGGTGCATTTTTTGGGGTTGAGTTAGACAAACATTTTGAATTTTTACTAATCATCTGTTTTGACGTCTGACTCCCCAACTTTCATACAAATAAGTTAATCACACTAAAATATAAAAAGGAACCTTAAGAGACTTTACCATTTGACATTTTTTCAGTTACCTAATGATTTTATACAGCATGAAAACACACAATAAACCATATTAGAGCCAAAACCTGCTTTCCTGTCCCCTTTAAATACTATGTTATACATGCCATGTAGTTTTAGCTAAGGGGAGTGGAATGGCTGTAAAAAGAGAAGGAGACAGAGAGAAAGAAAGAGAGAGGGAATTGCACTTGCGGACTTGCCAACACCAATTTCCTGACAGCATAGATGCCCTTCTGAGCTGTTTGTTTTTTAGCCAGCCACTGGTGTCAAGTGATGCAGGGAAATAACAAAAGAAAAAAAAAAAGGTTAAAGGGGGAAAAACAGTGGTGCCAGCAATTTTAGACCGCACACCACACATCAATGAAAACAAAAAAAATACAAGGCATCTGACATCATACTCGAGAGTCTGTAAAACAAAAAAGGTATTTATAAATAGTACACAGGCACATGATACAGCTGTCATCTCTGCATTGTAATCTGACAGCTTTCTATAGAGCCAGCATGACAGGTCCCTTATTCATGTGCTGGTAATGCAGACGTCACTCCAGGAATGGCATAATGAACAGTCAGGAACACCAGAGTATGGGAAAAAAATCCAGATTGAACTGCTCTAATGTCCACAGTTATAACCACCCGCTGAAAAGGAAAAATGTCAAGATTATCAAAAAAAATCACACCTTACACTGTTTTATTTAACTCATTTTATTCAACTGCCAACATCTGTGGGGAAATAAACAAATAAATAATTAACAGTTTTGCAGTTGATGTCGAGTGATGTCATAAAATGACAGCTGCAGGAAATTGCCTCTCTGTCGAGCCACTCTACAAAGTTAAAATATTTGCTCATATAAATCATATTTTCTACTTACTAAAGCCAAGACTATTTAATAAGTGTCATAATTTATATACATGGGGGTGGGGCAGCCAGCTGTGTAATTGTCTGTCACACACAACACAATAAAATGATAAATTAATTAAATAATGGATACCCAGTGCCTGGCATTGCTGTGCTGTAGCCATGACCAGGAGGGGCGGGGAATATTTATTGAGGGATGTGCACTACAGTTTGGGAAAAATAATTCAAGTGTGCAGTGGGTACACTGCCTGGAAAGAATTAATAGTTCTATTAAGTGAGACTTCAATTTATTTGGGGAATTGGTGGCATTTGCACAGTCTAGTAAAAAAGGGGAAAAAAGTAGGCTTGCCCTGATATGGAAGAACATTTAATATCTCTGATGTATTGCATTATCCGCCGGACCAGCTGCGTTACACATTTTTGTCCTAAGTTTACTCCTTCTTTTAATACCACAGTTGTTATGTTCAGAGCAGAAAAAAATGTGTAAACTGCTCATTCCAGCATGAATGAATAGTGACATCAATTCCCATAGTAATACCAGATTGGCTGACAAGTGGCCAATCAAGTATTACTATGGGTGATGACATCATCATTCATTCATTCATTCTGTTGTCTGACTATGGGCACAATATTTATCTTTTATTGTGTTTTGCCTTTCAAGAAACTGAATCAGGGGCTCTTGTTCATTCCTCTCTCACCTGTTGCATTATTCACAGTACAGGCTGGGCTACAACTTATTTTTACCTACTTTTACACTTGCTTCCAAAACATACAGTACAGTATACTGATGTTCTATGTAATGTTAGTGCTGTTACCATTTTGGCTGCATTTGTAAGACATCTGCTACACATGTTAATGCTGACTGTTGACAGTTATGCTTGTAGCCATCCACGTTAACAAATAGCACTAACACTACATTCAGTAGAAAAACAGTATACTGTATGTTCAGTAAGGAATTATAAAATTATGTCTCAAATGCCTAACACTGTAGCACTGTTCCCAGAAAATGAATTCAGCCCAAAAACAGAACCTACAACAAAAGCCATAGCAATTATACTGACTGATCCCCTCTTGTTAGGACAACTGAGATGCTTATCTCATTTCCTGTGGGGTCCTGCTTTTATGCACTTTTCATCTTGGTGGAATGGAGCAAATAGAGATTCGTCACTTATGCAAGGTCAGACATTAAACAAAAGCTGAAGGTTGCTGCAAAGGATATTTCTTTCTTCAGAACCCTTACATGCATTCCTTCTGACCCAGGATTTATTAACCTGTCAGACAGTGTAAGTGGCTATGGTGTGACATCCTTCATTCCTGTGTTGTGGCTATGTAATACCATATGTGAAAGTTAGCATAGCAAAATATTTCTAATTACGCAGTAGCACTTTCAATGGTTTTCAGTGCTTAAACCATGCAATTTAAAACATGAGATGCTGAGCTTGTGCAATTTTATATATATATATATATATATATATATATATATATATATATATATATATATATATATATATATAATCTCATGCCTGACATGCACTGTATGCACTGCAGCTGTTCTTTTAAACTGCAGGACACGATTTCATTAGGAGCTGATGACTGCAGTCTAAATCTAATGAGGTATCCCCATATAATGTTTGAAGGCAACATCATTATGTAAAAGTAAACAAAACTCCTCATTCTAAAACAGCCACAGCAAAAGTGTACATTTTATTTCTAGTTTTGTTCACTTAACCTTTTTACCAACTGTGAAAATTGCAAAGGCATGTCCAGGGTGTGAATGTGTGAACAGGATGTTGTCCATCTGAACTGAAGGCACTGGAGTTGCCAACAGCAAAGCTGCTTATTTTGTTCAGTCTCGGGGAATGAGTGACAGTTTTAGAAGGAAAATGTACTGCTCACTATTTATTATCACAGTCCAATTTTTAGGATACTTTGCATTTTACAAGTATTTGTCTAAGGCACTCACTTAAAATCAACACCGAACCACGATCAGTGTCAAGTAATGAAAGTCTGGGACACACAGTATGCTGGAAAAATGCACCAGTATGTTAGCTTTGATTAAAACATTTATTATTAAAATTTTAAATTTAAACTTGTAGTTCGATCTATGGTGAGTGCAAACCTCATAATAGTAAGCACCTAAAAACATTAACAGTCAGACACTGGAGCTCCACCCATTCTCCTCAGCACTCACCACTCAATTCACTGGACTTTAAGTGTGTGTTAAAAAGTGGATCGGTCACCATGACAACAACTCGTCCTGTTATTGTTTCTCATTACAGGAATGTCTGGTGTGTCAGGCATGAAAGTATTTGGTTGCAGCATAGTGGGTTCTCTCTAGGGGTGGAGGTGCACTTGATACTCTGGGGTGGGGGTGGAAGGGGGGCTGGCAGTCTCTCTTTTCATTTTTTCCAGTACATTACATTGAACAGATCTACAGTAATCCAAGGGGATGAACTGTATGAGGGGATCCAAACTACTGGATCCTTGCATTTAGGCAGATCATATATGAGAAGTAACAAGGTGCTGCAGACAGTAAATATGATAAAAAACACAAGATGCTACTGGAATTAACTGTAATAAGAAAACACACAAGACACAATGAACATTTTTTTCTTTTAAAGAGACATTCTTTATTATACACCCACAGAAAGGAATAAGAAATTGTCATTTTAAAGTAATGCAGCTGCCATTGATCATTAAAAAGACCAAGGGCAGCTATGTTAATTTAAAATGCACAATTCAGTTTTCTTTGGTCTTTCTTTTTTATTTCTAGCAGATACAGAAAAAAAGAAAAACAACACACAACTAGAGATAGTAGTGATAGTAGGGACTCTATGTTTACTGTATCCAAATAATGCACATAAGGTTGCTACAGGTACAGTACCTGTAAACAAGCTTTCAGTTTAGCATGCCTCTTCTGGTAAAAACAAAACACATGGTTAAGGGTTTAAATTGGTTAAGGAATTGTTGTAACCTTCCGAGTCGTGCCTAAAAATAATCACTTTTGTGTCTAGAGCACTCACCTGGTTATCAAAAACTAAATAAAGAAACCTTAACCTTTCAGGATAGGTAAAGTCTGGCCTTGAGTGATTTGGGCCTATGTGGCTTAACTGGCAAATGTCTATTTTTTTTTTTAATTTAAATAATTAACAGATTTAAACTCAAATCTTTGCTTCTGCACACGTGCATTTTTTTTGTTATGATTGAGACAATGAGAAAAGCAGTTGACTTATCAGTGTTTACCTCCAGTGTGAAATTACATCTGAAACTGTCTGATTACTGATTGTGCTACACAGTGTAGATTATCAAAAATAAACAAACTACTTTTGTACTGCAGATACATGTGCAGTTCATTAGTTATACTGTCCTCATTTCTTCCATAAAACTAATCTGACTTTTCAGTTCAGCTATTAGTTCAGTCACTATGGCAAAGATTTGAGGGATTTAGCCTGGAAGAAGCTGCCCCTGTTTAACTCTATTGAAATGTCAATACCTTGTTATGTTAGTCTTGTCATACTGAAATGTTTCTATTGCACCAATATAAATCTGATTCATATTTTTAAAGGGGAATTGTTGTCACTTTGTTAATCTACCAGTTGGTGCACAGTCACACACACACACACACACACACACACACACACACACACTCTTACACTTGGGGGAGGGGGCTTGTTAGACTCAGTTCCTACACTGCACTTTCAAGTTTATTTTCTGTAGTAGGGCAGATACACACCTGGTATGGAAGACTGATGCCCCTATGTGTGCAGTAAGAGGCTGGCCCTTGTCAACAGATTTACATGATAGTACCATTTGGCATTTTCTGCCTATGTCTCTCAATGTGTAACAGACATGGTGGCCAGGTGGGTCTACTGTTGCTTCCTCATATTCTGTGTCTGTACTTCCTGTGATGTGTGCTGTCCCCTCCCCCTCCCTTGCATCTAGCTCCAAACTGAGATTCTGTTTTTCTTGCTTTTGGCCCTGGCAGGACACCTGGGGGTAGGTTTGATTTCCTGTTTCCTGCAATCCTTTTTTAGACTGACTGACCTAATGAAAGTATTCAGTGAGTTGGGGGATGGATGATGTCTGCATCCCTAAACCCTTAAAACACTGTTGGGAAGAACATCACCTGTGGCCTATTATAGTAGAAACTATTAAGAGTAAAAAAACACCCCAAAATGCTCAGTTTAATATACTGCGTTAAGAAGATGGTCATTCCTTTCAGTGTTTAAAATAATGAAGTGATTATAGACTCTGGATATCAACCCCTCTCCAATCATCTCTCACTTCTTCTTATGTAGTGCTAATTTATTACAGTAAGATAATTAACACTATGTTTGTGCCCATTTTCCAGGCCATTTTAATAAAAGAAACTATCACAGTTTGAAACACCAGCTTGAGTAATCAAAAGCAACTATGCATTATTTCTACAACATTGTTATTTTTCAACATTGTTCCCTTAAAAAGATATATAATAACTTTGAGTACTTTGATCATGTGAAACAATCGTACAAATGCCTGTTACAATAGTTTTTACACTTTGTTTCTTTTTGATTGCACAAGCAAGGATTTGGAACAGTGAAGACTTCTTTCAGATAATGGACTGAATAAGCGGCACAGTAAAATATTTACTTATCTTGGTAACCTAAAGTTATACTTCTACAGTTTAACATTGAACATTATTATGCTAACTCATATAATATTACATACTACATTCTATGTAGGCTATGCAGAACATCATGAGATCTAGTTCTAATCCCACCAGTTACACTGTCTGACCTTGAGCAAGTGACTGAACCTCTTGTTGCCCCAGTCCACCAAGATGAAAAGTGAATAAAAGCAAGACTCCACTGAAAACATGATGCAGCATCACAGTTCACCTATCCTGTGTAAATATATTGCAACTGCCATTTGGAATTCTAATAGGGTGATCAGGCAGTATCATTCCTAGGATCTTTTATTGTAGGTTATGTACCATGGGTGAATTTATCTGGGAACACTCCTGAAAATATTTTATTGTGCTGTATATCTAATTTCTGGACTCCTGGTGATATTAGTAACTGTATATGCTACTCATAGTTCATCTGATTTATAAAGACCCATAAACACATTTGCAGCACTTTCTTGCATCATGACTTACAGTTGTGGCATATCTATGTATTTGATTTCTAGATTTGTAATCATATGAGAAAAGGCAGGATCCATTGCAAGTCTTGTATTGTTTTGCATTATTTTGGATGCTCTTTCCTTTTCTCTTATGCACAGTATGCATTTATCTGGCAATCAACTACAAAGATATGTCTACAACTTAAGTCATGATCTAAGAAAAGCATAAAATATATTTGTGGTCTTATAAATCAAATGAACTGTAAGCAGTATATACACTAAGTGCATTATCACACGTCCAGAAACTTGATATACAGTGAAGTAAACTCTTTTTGTGGATGTTCCCTGATACAGAACCTAGATGGAAGCACCCAAAAAATTGTACTTCTTCTATGGTCCCTTTTTATTAGAATTTCCAGCAGCAGTTGCAATACGTTAGCACAAGTTAACACAATTGATATGCTGTATCTCCTTTTTAGTGGGGTCCTGCATACATGGAATATGAATACAGAAAAATCTGAAGCAAACCATACTGCCAAACCAGTTGCAGTGGTGTAAGGCTCTGAGCTACAAATCTGAAGACATGGGTTTGAATCCCACAGCCCCCACTTGCATACTGAGTGACCTTGAGCAAGTTGTTTAATTTCCCTGTGCTCGCAGGTTGTACCTGTAAACAAGCTTTCAGCTTAGTGTGCCACTTCTGGTTAAACTATTAAAAAAAAAAAACTTCTATGACCAGCCAACAGTTACCACAACAGTGCTTTAGGAGAATGGCATATACTGCATCTGCCCCCCACTCCCACACTGACAACATAAAAGAAAACCACTGCTGTCAACAGGTCTCACAAAACCACTCATTTATTAATCTTTAATGTCCACAGCTGGCACTAGCAGCATGTACACTGAACTGAACTCTAATGTTGAGACTCTAATGCCAATTCTGTGGCTGCCAATGCCTGTCAGTTTCCTAAGAAAGGGGAACATTGTTGGAAAAAAAGTCTGCTTCACAGACTGCTGCCAATGATGAAAATAAGCAACAGGCACTTGTAATGTTGTGGCTCATTTGCCACAAACAGCAAATGCAGTGTTTCATTTGACTTAAACAACCCCACACTGAGCACAACATTAAGTGTCTCAGTCCAAAAAGGTTCAAACAACTGCAGATACATTAACAACCTAAATTACAGTACACAGTGCTGCCTTTTCCACCCTGTACTCATCCAATGCATTCTTATTAATTGTGTGTGTGTGTGTGTGTGTGTGTGTGTGTGTGTGTGTGTGTGTTACAGCACCCATCTCACTGTATTTTCTGATGGAATGGGGGTGAGCATAAGGGCCAAAGACCCCAAGGCACACCGTGACACTTGTCAGTGTCTGCAGGGTTGGGTGTGGTGAAATGGCATGGCCGTTATGCCTGATGACCCAAAGGCACACCCCAATGCCTGTCAGTCTCTGCAGGATGGTGGCGGGGTTGGCTTCAGTTCAATACTTTGCTGCCATTCCTATTATGCAGCTCTCTAACTCCTACAGTACCAATGCCAATGCCAGCAAGCAAACATTCTGCATTGACAAATGCTTGTTTTTTGTACTTTTGATATTGGAATGAGCCAGTGACAGAAATGGGAGGATCAGGCCAATTGGGGGTGGGAGCTTGGCAGTGGGCTGATACTACAGTGGAAGTGATTGCTTTGAACATAGCAAAGAGAAAGAGGTCACGTTAGTATTTTCCCTCGTTCATGAATATGTGGGGGGGGGGGTTGTTTGGCAGTAAGTGGTGAGGGTTGAAAGCAAGTCAAGCTGAGTAGGGACAAGCAGAACAAAAGTAAGCTCACCAAGCAAGTGACAAAAAACATGATGGGAAATAACTTTTAAATGTTCAAATTGGCACAGTGATATTAGCTGTGAGACAGGCTGCCACTGGCATTTGTTTTTTCCTGTTCTCTGTTGGGACATAAATGTACCCCTTGGAAAGGGCTCCGCCAATCAGAGACTGGGAAATGTCATACTCATTTTTTTAAACCTGCATCAGGACTATGAAAGGATGGAAGCAGTGCAGCGATGGATGACCAAAATGATCCAGGGGTGGAGGAAATCCTAGAGACTAGAAGGGAGAGGTGGACATGATGCAAACATAACAATACCTGCAATGAACAAGCAAAGATACTTAGAAAGTCATATGTATCATATGTAGGAATACTTTAACGCATGGAAATTCAATGAAACTGGCAGGAAGAAAAAATCAGGAGGGCTCTCCACTAGCATGTTTTCACTAAAAGAGTAATGGATATGTGCAGCAGGTTTCCAGAAGAGGTGGCAATGGCCAAAATGGGGAGGGGGGGCAAGGTAGGGTGAGACACGAATATTCTATAGTAAAAGAGTTGATGGCAGATGTAAGGAAAAAGTATGGCCACTAGGGACTGCATAGACTGCTAGGGAGGGTCGACAGAGTAGATGACCAAGGGGTAATTTTCTATAGCTATTTTATACATTTATATGACTGCAGGATCTTTGTGTAATGAAAGCTGCAGTAGTGTGACATACAGTATGTGGAGGCTGCTGCCAGCAGCATGTTCTGGCCATCAGTGCATCACTGTGATATCCCCCCCCCCCGATGCTCCCTTGCCTCTTTAGTTTGATCATCATTTCAGTCTGCCCTCATTTACAGGGAGAGGATACCAGTGGTCAGTTTTGGGGGGGTATCTCCTTCAGTCCCCCAAGGTCAAGGGAGGCACACACAACAAAGCCACCACAAGACAACATCTTCTTCTCTCTCCCTCAGGCTAGGAGATCACACAAAACAAATGTAAAACTAGGCAGCATCTCCCTCAGTCCCTCCTGAGTGAGTGGGACAAACACTCAACAAAGCCGTGGGCAAGCAGCATCTACTTCAGGCCCCCTTGGTGACAGATCTTACAAAGGGGATCGCACAGATGCAGTGAGCACAGTGACATCCCAGAATAAGGCATGATCACCTAGTTTTGTAAATCAGAGACTGAGAGAGTGTAGAGGGGAAGGGACTGAACTGCAGTGAAGGTTGTTTTTCATATTAAATGCACTGTTGTTCTAACGTACCTAATATAGACTGGGGATGAAAGACGGGTATGTTTCCATCAATCTGCTGGACATGAGCTGTTCCATGTGTTGTACATTATCCTCTGCCTGTTTTGTTTTGCTTATTTTGCTCATTATGGTTGATTCTGTGTTGCATCTCCATCAGCATCAGCTCTGTGGGGTTCTATAAGCATTTACTCAAGTCACGCATGCTGTTTTATCTTTTCAGTTGATTAAGAAGGGCCGGCTCCCTTTTCTATATCAATAAATCTGTGGAGGTTAAATAGCATCAACCTTTACTAAAGCTCTTTAGAGAGGACACTGATGTATTTTTTGTGATTGTACCAGCAGCATCAACCATGAAACAGCTACCTGTGTTTAAAATAAAAATGCATTTCATTTGATTGATTTTCATTTGGTCAATTTTAAATTTGTAGAACCAGCCCTGGCAATCCCCTGAATATTGGCCACTAAAAATTTGTTGTATGTGTGCATTGCATGCAGGGTTGCTGTAGTACTAAATTAATTCATAGCCTCCACATACGGTATGGCACATCCACGGCCCTGGTCTCTGTCTCTACTAGCATCAGGGCTACCATGGACCAGGGCATACTCACTGGGGCTGTATTCATAGGCTTATCTAAGGCCTTTCACCTTGTGGACCATGCATTACTTTGCTCACAGATACAGTCCCTTGGCCTGTCCCCTCCTGCCTTGAATTGGCTTAGAAACTACCTCCAAGGCAGAATACAGCAGACTAAATTCAACAAGGTCCTCTCTGACACCACTCCGGTGTCCTCTGGAGTCCCACAGGGATCAGTTTTGGGGCCTCTTCTCTTTTCTGCATTTGTTAACAACCTCCCTGCTGCTGCCTCCAACTGTAGTGCCACCCTTTATGCTGATGATCTTGTCATCCTAGCACACTCCCGGGACATCGGGTTCTAAACCTTCAGCTGAGTGAGGCCTTTAAGAATATACAATCCTGGGTAATGACTCACAAGCTGGTCCTCAACATTAAAAAAACTCAGGCCATGCTTTTTGGGTCAATAGCTAAGATCAAGGCCTCCCCTGTCCTGCTGTGTGTCAGAGGTGTTAACGACTCTCCCCTCTTAACCACGGTTTCAATAAAATACCTTGGAGTGACACTTGACCCCCAACTTGACATGGGGTGTCACATCCTAAATGTTTGTAGAGCTGTAAACAGCAAACTGGGTCTTGCCTTCAGGGCAAAGAAAAACTTGACGTCTGCAGCTCGCTTGGCATTGGCCAGAGGTGTGCTGCTCCCTTCACTTAGCTATGGCCTTCTCTTGCTCACTAGCACCTTCAAGGTCCACCTTGCTCGATGGAACACGACCTACAACAACATCTATCGCTTTGCCCTGGCAGCCCCACATCTCACCCATCATTGTAAACTATACAACAAACTGGACTGGCTTTCCCCAGCCAATCACTTGAACTATGGGTTGGGCGGGCTGCTTCATAGGAAAGGTACTCAGAACTGGAACCCCCCCTGGGCTGGCGCAGCTCCTCAAGCCTGCTGAATCCTCCTCCTACTCCCTCTGGTCTCAAGGTCCTGGGGTGCTCAAAGTTCCTTATACTCGTACCCTAATGGGGGAAGTGACTTTGCTATGTGTGCTCCGAGGCTATGGAACTTCCTTCCAGACCACATTCGAGCCTCCCCCTCCCACCTAAGTCTCCAGAATTCCCTGTGGAGGCACTTGATACTGTCCTCTGTGTGTGGGTGTCCTAAACCACTTTAACCAGGTCTCCAAATTGGTCTCATCCAACCCACTGCCCACTGTCCTTTAACTCTGTGAAGTATGTAATTGCTTGCTATCTGCTTATGAATTATGTGGCCCTGGTAAAAGGGTCACTCATACAATGTAATTGCCATTGGATGTCTTAGTCTATTTATTCTGTATGTATATGCATATATTACCTACTGTTGTTTACTGTAGACCATCTATGTTCATCTTGCTCTCCTATAACCATGTACATTGCCCCTCTTGTTGTTATGTGCTTTGTTTGTACCTGTATTTTCTCTGTACTCTCCTGGGTCATACCTGAAAATAGGCATACAGCTTGTCTAGTGTACCTACCTGGTCAACAAAAGCTAAATAAATAAATAAGAAGTCACTAAGCCCTGGTCAGAGTGCTGCAATTAGGGCTTGATTCTCAAAGGTACCCCAGATTAAAACTCTAAAGTGCAGGTAATAAGATTTAATAGTATCACCCTAAACCAGTCTTTTGAGAGTATATTTTTTACTTAACTTATTGTAACTTATTTATATTGGTCATTTCAGAGGGTAGCCTATGATGTGAACAACTGATGAACAACTTCCCGCAGAATAGATCCTCTACTATAGCCACTGTGACTAGGGTGACAGGGAATAAGGATGACTGGAGAATTAGGGCAACCCTATCTGAACGGCGACTATATAGTTTCACGAGTGCATGTGCATGCATGCACCTGTAACAGAAATCAACCTGCAGGTGGCAGTGCCACAGTACAGGACCCCCCACCTGCCAGCACTGATGAGGGAGCGACAACTGCACCCCTGACCCACCATCACTTGCAACCCCTGCCCCCCCCACACAGCATGTATTGACAGCCACAGACAGATGAAGTGCATGGGTGGACAGGCTGCAGGCAAGCCGCTCCTGTAGTGAGCACCAGCTCAGCGCCGCCATTGGCACCTCAGCAGACAGCCAATGGGGGTTCGAACACCACTGCTGGTACAGACATCTGTAGTGCCATACACAGTATAACACCACATCAGGGATAGGACATACAGCAATACTCACCAGACAATGTTGAGTCTGTCAGTGGTCACAAGCACCAGGGACTACGCCACAGTCACAACAGCCACCACAGCATGGGTTCAACAGTGGACACCAGAGACCATGCCAGACATGCGGCCGTACACTACCTGCACGCCTGCTCATGCCACACAGCATGGAGGCCATCACCCACGCCATTTTGCTGTACTGCCACACTGACTGATGCACATAGGAGGTGTTACAGCCAGCAGCACGTTCTTTTGCCAGCAATAGGGGTGGGCGGTAGGCATGGCAGACAGGCACGGGACCATGCTACAAGCTCTTAAAGGGGGATGGGGGGCCAAAAATGGGTGTCACTCTAGAGAAGCAAGTGAGAGATGGATATCATTACCTATCTCACAAGCCAAAAGGGGACACTGGTCCTATCCTACTGAGGGTACATGTACTGCAGGGATAAGAAGTGCGGGAAGATGTACTGGAGGTGTGTGCAGGGCCACAGGAATGCATGCTCTGCACAAGCACACACCTTTGCTGACCATGTGGTGTACACTGGGCGACCACACAATCATGCCCCGGATCCAGGGGTGGTCGGTGTCCGGGGTGTGATGGCGGGTGTGCAGGAGCACACATGGATGAACCTGGAGAGCACAACACAGTCATTGTGCAGGCCATGAGTGAGGTGTTGGATGCCATCACCGGCAGGCTGTCTGCCATGCCCCTGATGCACTGCATGGTGCAGCGTGTGTGCCAAGCTGCAAGGGGCTCTCCCGCTATGCCTGGCAGCGTGACTGAGCTCGTCCTGCCCCAGGCATTTACTGTCACACGTGACGGGGCACAGTTCCTGCAGTATGACAGTGGTCCTGTAAGGGACCGCACGCTCATATTCTCCATACCGCGTGAACTGATGTTTCTGTCTGGGTGCCAGGACTGGTTCCTGGATGGCACCTTTGCGCCACACCGCCACTGTTTGGGCAGCTCTTTTCCATCCATGGCTTGAGGTCCAGATCAGTCCTGTCATCCATGTACATCCTGATGTGTACACAGGTGGAGTGCGCCTACACAAGGGCATTCATGGAACTGCGTCGGCTACTGTGTGGTGCACAGCCATAGTCCGCACTCATGGATTATGAGTATGCTGCCTGGCGTACCTTCACTACAGTCTTCGAGGGCACCGTCATGCAGGGGTGTTTCTTTTACTTCTGCCAGACTGTGTGGTGTCATGTTCAGGGCAGTGCAGCACTACTCGAGCGGTACTCCATGGATGCAGATTTTGCATTGCAGGTCTGCATGCTCCTTACACTTGCCTTAGTGCCACCGGATGATGTGGCAACAGTGTATGGAGAGCTAGTGGACATGCCCTACTACCAGGTGAATGAGTCAGTCATGCATCCTCTGCTTGACTACATGGAGGACACCTGGGTCGGGAACCCAGTGGGATGTACTACATGGCATCACCCACTGTTCCATGTGTCTATCTGGAACATGTATGAGGTGACATGCAGTGGGCAGGTGTGGATGAACAATGCAGTGGAGGGCTGGCACCAGGCCTTTAACACCCGGCTTGGTGCCAGTCACCCAAACATCTGGCAGTTCCTAGACTGCCTCATGGAGGAGCAGCGGCTTACTGCTGTGTGCATGGAGCAGCTCATCTCCAGTGTAGGGAACATCAAGCCTAAGAAGTCCTACAGGGACTTCACACACACCGCATTGTGGCCATAGTGGTGGACTATGATGTGCCAGCAGGGTGGACTACCTAAGGTGCCTTGCACACAACTTTCAAATGCAGATGTAGTCCACATGGGTTCCCTCCACTGCACCTGGCCACCCATCCATCCGGAACTATGCAGCCTACCCAGTCCACCTCTGTGCTGCACATCTGTCATGCTAGCCTGTTCACCCATCCTCTGTGTGCCCCCTCCCATTCACTGCCCCAGTTGCCAGTCCTGTGTCCCTACACTCTGGCCACCAGCCATGCACCATGTCTAGCCACTGACCCCTCTTTGCCTGCACATCTCTGCCCACCCTGCATGTGGTCCCCCACACAATGGGCAATGACCACCTGCACAAGGCCACCTGCCTACAGATGTGCCACGGGTACTGCCAGACATTGCCGTGTACTGCCACTGCTTTCTGTGCTCTGCTGACCTCATGGCCCTCCCATGTGTGCCCATCCACGTCTCCGTCCCCTCGTGCACCCTGCCCTCCACACTGTTGTTGTCCCATGTGTCTGCTGTCCTTTGTGTGTGTGTGTGTGTGTGTGTGTGTGTGTGTGTGTGTGCTGCTACTTGCCCTTCTGACTGTCATCGTGCTTGCTGTCTGTGCACCCTTCACGTCCACTACCAGTCACTCGCGGTGTGTCCTCTGTTGTCCCTTGTTTCCCTTTGGTGGTGTGGTAGCATTTTTTTTTGGTTTTTTTAATGGCTGTGGTAGCCATTCTGACATGTTCCAACCTTGCATGAGTGTCATTCCTGTGGTCGCTCTGTTGCTGTTGCCCTTGTGCGAGTCACCCTTCTGCGGTCGCCCTCTTCACATAGAACCATTTCAGAGCAGTAAATGGAGCTTGGGTTGATTTAGGACCTGTTTGTGGTTACCTAGTTTATGTGAGTGAGTGAATGAGTAAGTGAGGACCTGTCCAAACTGCACTGAAATCTTTAATGTTTTGAATACGTTACAGACTAAAAACATTACAGTACATCCACACTACCACTGAAAATGTTTTGAAAACGTTATAGGACTTTACTGTTGTAGTGTGGACAGGGATGAACAGAGTTTTGAAAATGTTACAGAAACTGTTGTTGAAAACACTTAATATCAGTTTACAACAACGGTTTTGAAAACACTTTCTGTAATGTTACCAGTGTAAACGCAAGCCATTACGGTAACGGTTTGGATGCTCAGTAACGTTACAGAGGGATTTTTCTGGTGTAGTGTGGACAGTGCCTGAATGATTGATTCTTTAGTAGTCTTGAAGAATTTAAAAATGATTTAGATTATATTATACTGTTAATTGTTACACTGTTTGATTTGCTAAAAGCTGTGTGCCAGTATTTTATTGTTATATTGGGAATTAAAGAAAACAAAATAGGAATAAAACAATATTCTACATCTACTAGAAACTGTGCAACCATGAGTTCATTTGAAATGATTGGTTGCCTGTGGCTGTTGTTAACTGGAATCCAATTAAATTATGTTAGTACAGGAGTAGAAATAAAGAGGCAGGTGCAGAGCAGCAGAGACAGACAAACAAAAACTACACTTCGGTAACGCCTTTGACACTGTACCACACAGGAGGCTGATAAGGAAACTTAACCTGGGGGTGGGGAAGAAGGTGGTGTGCTGGGCATCTATCTGGTCAAAAGACAGCATCCTTGTAATCACTGTGTTTTTTCTGAACTGTACTAGCCTAACCAGGACCTCCATGCAAATGAGCTTTGCTCAATGGAGTGTTTCCTAGTCAAACAAAATTAAAAGAAATAGGAGGCAGAGTGTGTTGGTAAATGATAGTAACCCAGAGGATGAGAGAGTGACCAGTGGTGTACTATAAGGATCAGTACTAGGCCCAGTTCTCTTCAAAGTCTTTGTAAGTGATATTGCTGAGGAACTGGAGGGGAAGGTTTGTCTCTTTGCGAAAGACACAAAAATCTGCAACAGGGCGAGCACCTAGGAATGGGTGGAGAGAATGCAAAGGGATATAGAGAAACTAGAAGAGTGGTCTTGGGAGTGACAGCTGGGTTTCAATGTCATGTGTCGAGGGCAGGGAAACCCAGGGGCTGTGTATAAGATGGGAGGAGGTATTTACAGTTACCAAGCAAGACAGAGACTTTGAGATGACCACACTGGATGACCTCAAGGTGGCAGTGCAGTGCAACAGGGCAGCAGGCAAGCCAAGCAGGATGTTTGGGTACATAAGGAGGGGGATCTCTAGCAGGAAAATGGAAGTAGTGTTTCCCTTGTATCACTCAATTTTGGTACACCCCCGGAGTACTGTGTCTAGTTCTGGAGGCCACACCTGTGCACGGACATTGACAGGGTAGAAGTGGTACAGAGAAGAGCAACTAAAATGGTGAGGGAGGTGCACAAGAAACCATATGAGAAGAGGCTGTGGGAGCCCAAAATGCACTCTCTAGAGGATAGGAGAGTGAGAGGTAACATGATTGAGGCCTCAAAGTACCACATGGGGGTGAACAAGGGGTAGTATGGGAGTCCCTATACTAAGAGAAGGAACATCAGAACATGGAGGCATACTATGAAGCTTGAGAGGGGCAGTTTAAGAGGGATGTGAGGAAATACTTCTTTACAGAAGGGGTGGTGGATGCCTGGAACAGCCTGCCAGAGGAGGTGGGGGGGTGAAGACAGTGGGGAGTCTCAAGCATGCATAGACTAGGTACATGATTATAATAAATAGGTTAAGGGAGGAGGAGGAGGAAGGGACACATGTGACCAAATGGAGTCTGGGATGTAATGTTAGTCAGGGAACATGGAGCAGACTAGATGGGCCTACCGGTCCTTTTCTGTTAACACATTTTAAAAGCTTTAAGAGAAAGTGGAAATTGTTTAACCAGGAAAGGTACACTAAGCCGCAGCTTGCTTCTAGGTACAACCTAGGAGCACATGAAAGTTAAGTGACTCGCTCAGGATCACACAGTATGAAAGTGGGGTCTGGTGGGATTCAAACCCAAGTCTCCAGGTTTGCAGCTCAGTACCCTTAACCACTATAATATACTGCCTTAAGTCTAACAATTTCCTTATTAGCATCAAAGTTTCATATGCAAATAAACCTAGACAAAATCCTTTCACCAGAGGGGGAAGTAGAGGCCTCTGGGGAGGATTTAAGACTGCATTTAGGGGTCATCCAAACTGGAGGCCTCCACTAAGGTAAAAAACCTGGGCTTCATTTTGGACAATGAGCTGACACTGGATGTTCAGGTGTCAGCACTTATCTGAAAAATCCCTTATCCCTTCTGAAGATCTAGCCATACTGATACACACATTTTCACCTCAAGGCTCGATTACTGTAATGCGCACTACCTCAGGGTCAGGGGAGGTGCATTATGGCACCTGCAACTGCTGCAGAATACGGTGGCCCGACTGTTGACAGTTCTTCAGAGATCTTGTCACATTTCGCTGGTGCTGCATGAATTGCATTGGCTGCCAGTGTGCTAGCACATCTCCTTCAAAATAGATTTTTTGACCTATAAGGCCCTACGTGGGCTGGGTCAGGGTTATCTAGCAGAGCTGCTGCATCCCTTCTGTCCCAGTCAATCTCTTCAATCATCAGCTGAGGGTCTGCTCAGGATGCCAAGACACAGAGAGGAGCCTATGCAGCTGCATGCTGACTAGCTGTGGAGAAGCTTGTGTAGCAAGGATACTGACACACTCGCTGTTTCAATTTTAACAGATATACCACTGTTACCTGAATAACTAGGAGTTTTTGACTATGCTAGCTAAATGAGAAAGAGGTACTATCTGGTATAGCCTTAATATCAGTGTCCTTTCCAGGCCATCTTGTGCTGCTGAATTTACTGATGTGATTTCTTATTGTTCAGAGGTTGTGCTCCTGGTGCTGGAGTCCGAGCCAGTGGCGGAGCCCGCACAGCAGGCAAGAAACTACAGGACGACCCTGTGGCAGGCTGGTCGCTGTAAGAATTAGGCAGTTCTCCAAACTTCTTTAGCCATTAAGTGCTGGTGTCTTTATTTTTTATTTAATATATATTTTTTGTATTTTTTTAATGTATGTTTGTGAGTTTGTGCATATGTGTGTTTGTACATTTGTGGTATACATTTATATGTTATATTTATAGATGCACCTTGCTTTGTTTTGGCTAATATCTGAGTCTCCTCTTTACGCTAAGATTGTTAAGACTGTTATTTTAGATATGCCCAGTATAAGATAGTACATTTAACTTATTGCATTTTTTCTCTAAAGTGCTGAGTGCACATTCTATAGTTATTTAAGAATAATGTACTGGATTTATTCATTAAAAAAATCTTGCTATTGTAATAGTTTGATATGATAAGCCACGTCTACTAGATTTCATTTGTACTATTCCTTTAAGAAGGAAAAATATAGACTGATTGATTGATTGGCTACCTGTTCAGTCTTCAACATTCATTGGTAAGGCAGCTGTATTAGTTGAACTTACATTGGATCTAAATTCTGGATAACCACCTGACCTCTTTCTGAGATACCTGTCTTATGCCCTACTAAAGGCATGTGCACGGCACTCTGAATTCAGAAACCGCCATCTTTTCTGAGACTGCAAAAACACAGATTCCAGCACAGACTTCTGTTGCATGTTGGCGAGTTGGCTTGTGATATCTCGCTCAGTTCAGAGGATATTGCTGTGCTCAAAAATATTTGACTTCAGCAAAAAAGTGCTTCATTGCCTGCCTTTTATTTTTACATTTACACAGTCCACAGTTTGGATACAAATAAGTCTGTCTCTTTCATTCATTGAGATACACTGTTACAGAAAAGTTTGTTTTTTTTTCAGTTTTTTTACCTCTGATAGCCATGATTTAAAGTAAAGATATGTATATACTTGAACTCCTAACTTCTAAATACAATCTAAAAATAAAGAAAGTAAGTAAAATTAGTAAAGAAACATGTAGCATATGTTACCTAATAGCGACATTAAAGTTTAGGATGTCCCAGTCCATATTTACTGGAATCCCCCATTCATCCTAGGTATAGGCCTAGGAGAAAAAAATCATTATTATTTTATATTAGTTCAGCTTTATTTTTTTTCACAGTGGTGATGTTTGCTCAGTGGAACCTGACTGCTGTAATTATTCCAATGAAATCACCTGAATAAATAGAAGCATACAAGCACTGAAGCTTGCTCAGTGTTTTCTAGCGACAAATCTTAAATTACTGATTTGAACTGCCTTACTGATTTGAACTCGACTCCATTGTCTCAGCAATTTATTTTCTGTGCAGCACATCTGTCTTTGCCTGTTTGGATTTAGATAACTGCTACGAGAGGACAGTGCATTTTGCTCTGCTTGGGTGGGAAGAACAAGCTAATCTATTCAATCGACAGACCATCACTTGCTACTCAAAGAACTGTTTACATAACCTATAAGTTATAGGCTATAACCATCTATAACCAAGGCGACTTACATTATAAACTACTTATTTCAAGCACATTGGCTTTAAACCTGCCTTACTGCTTAATGGTTTTGTCTAGGAATTTCCTGAGGAATTGACACACTGCTGGAACATTTTTACATTTTCCTGTTATTGCTGAGGATTTTATATAACGTCTACAGAACAGTGTGTAATATTGAAATACTTGATGTTTCTAGATATATGTATTAAGTCTAGACATATATATATATATATATATATATATATATATTTAACACATTTAATTTCTTTTTCATTTTCACCATAAGTCTCCGTCTCTGTCTTCTTCCCACACATTTGTCACCTTTCAGCCTTCTTACTAGTCCCTGTTAATTAGTCCCCACCTGGGGACTTCTCTAACTCTTTCACTCCTATTTTGTTTTATCTTTCCCATCATCACCTTTTTGTTTCACAGATTCTCTCTTAATCTTGCCATTTATCACTTCTTCTCCCTGAGCCTCCCCTTTTTTCTTTCCTCACATATGTATATATATATATATATATATATACTGCTCATTTATTTCTCCCCTCTACACTAACTTTGTTTTTTTCTCTTTTAGATATTTCCTGAAGAAGACCTAAAGTTGAAACATAGATTTTTAACTCTGTTTTCTATTTTCAGCGTGCATTTAATATAACCATTTTTTTACTTTTAGACCACATGCTGACGAAAGTGCCTTGTTTTGTTTTACAGATATATATATATATATATATATATATATATATATATATATATATTAGGCAAAAACTCCATTTAATACATTACTTAGGGTTGTTCCACAGTGACAAAAGTGAAATTCGGTGTTAGGGTTGAAAGACCCTTTTGTCCTCCCAGTCCACACCCCAGCCGGCATTAGGGTGTGCATTGAGCTGTCAGCCCTAACTCTCACCCCAGCAGATGTGTGAAGAAGCAGAGGTATAGGAGAATGGGGTGAGAGTTAGGACCGACAACCCCAACGCGCAACCCGATGCCAGTTGGGGGTGTGGACGGGGGTCAAAATGGGGCTTTCAACCCTAACACCGAATTTCCTCACTTTTGTCACTGTGGAACAACCCTAACTTATGCATTAAATGAGTTTTTTGCCTCTAATTTCCCTTCTTTTTGAGAATGAGAATGAGAAATAATGAATGTAATGTGGCGGCGGGAGCGCAGGGCTGTCTTGTCACATAGTAATATGGTGCCCGCAAACGCAAATGGTAATGCGCATGGTGACGCAAAGCAAAACAGAAAGATGAACAGTACTGTAGACAGAAATGGTTAAAATAATGCAAACACAAGCACAAATGAAAACTCAAAGGATAATGCTCATGGTGCCGTAGATGGGAATGGTAAGTGAAACAGGTACGAAACTGCAAGCAGAAGCAGTAAGGGTAACAGTAATGTAAGCACACAGGCTGGTTTTCCCCAAAAGCAGTATAGAGAAAGACAGTGAGTACAAAGAATGTATGCATAATAATAGGTCTCAGCGCAGAAAATGAGGAGTTGAAATACTAAATTGCTTATATCTCAGGAACGGTCCGACGTAGGAAAAAATTTAAAAGTCATATGATGTATGACTTTCCTGGCTAGTTTTGTACTTAGTCCCCATTAGGGGGCTAAGCATTTTTCTGATGAAAAGTCCATATCTTGCATTGTTTCCGAGATACAGGCCCTGAAAGGTGTGGTGAACACCGTAATGTTATCCTATGGGAAAAAAAGAGAAGTTCAGAGTGTGATAACTTTGGCTCCCTGTAATATTTTTTCACCAAACCATGGAAAGGCACATCTGTGGAATGTTGGCTGTCATCCCTCCAAATTTCAGCGCAAAAGACCAAACCGTTCTTTTGCAGCAGGGTGGCAAAGAATTGCTGTCATTTTGCCATAGCCTGGAAAAGTAGTTTCACAATTTGCAAAAACTTTCACAAAAATTTGCGACACTTTCATGAGTGCAACTCTACTTTGTGAAAGTACTTTTCCCAGAAACTTGAAAAACATATTTCTAGGGTGTTTAACCTCAAAATAAAGACGTGCCTAGCATCCTCAGGATGCTAGGTACTAGGTAAACACAAAAATAATTGTATTGCTAGAGGGTCCCAAATTTAAATGCCAAGCATTTTTCTGATCACCAACTGAAAACAAAATGGTGGATTTGCGAAAGTAAAAGGGCCATTTGCAAAAGCAAAAACTGCATTTGCTAAAGCGTTGAACTTTTTGTTATCTTTTCACATTGACTTATAATGGGAAACTGTTTTTTAAATAACTTTTGAACCATTTAATATTTTTTCATGAAATCTTCAAAAGGCACATTGGGGACCCCTGCCGCATGTTCCCTGAAGATTTCAGACCGGTCGTGTAAACCTTGTGACCTGTAAAGATCACCAAAGAATTGCAAAAAAGTATAAAAGTGTGTGCAGATCATGCTTAATAACTCCGCAGTTGTATATCCAAGCAGTACAAATGTTGGCAGATCCCAAGATGTGTGGTTCCTGATCATGTATGCCAAATTTCAGGCAAATCCATTGAACGGCTGCAAAGTTATTAAGGTACAAAATGTTAGGTTTAACATATAAATAGCTCCTCAACCCTAACTATGGTAGCACTACCGTGCTACCATAATATATATATATATATATATATATATATATATATATATATATATATATATATATATATATCTATATCTATATATATATATATATATATATATATATATATATATATATAACCTAAATCTCTCTGATTTATCCTATTTATGGAAGAAAACAAACCCTTATAAGAAAATAGAAATTCAGAAAGTATTATGGTGTCATAAACCCATTTTCCATTTTGCAATACCAGTAGAAACAAGAAGTGGGAAAGGCATTATGCCTGGAAATGAAGAAGCTAAACAGGATATGATTTTTGCTCTTGAGCCTTTAAGGCAATTAGCATTTTAAGTAAAATGAAAAGATCACCAGGCCTTTTAAGAAAGAGTACGAAAAGCAAAAAGAAGGGGAAAAATCAGAAACACCTTCACACCTACTGGGAAAATAAAGATAAACATGGCAGAGGCCAAAGATAAATCTGACTATAATCAGATGTGGAGAATATAAAGTCAATAAGGAGAACACAGAGAATTCTAATAATGTTTCTAATAATGTTTCAGAATTTAAAATGAAGCTTAGTATGAATTTTTTTTCAGAGGCTTATTAAAATCTGAAATTTGTTAATACAAAAGTAGGTGACATGAGAAAAATGATCTATAACTCCATAAAAATAAATAAAGAATTAGCCACTGTATTGGAACAAAAATTAGGAGATATAAAAAGGATTTAATGGAACCATCTAACACTTCTGCAATGGAACTCCCATTACAGGAATTGTCAAACTGGGAATTTACCCAGTTAAAAGGACACTGTCAACCCCCTTAGGCCTCAAAATATCCCTAGTTTAAAAAATGCATTTTATGGTTGCCATTATTATGTAAAGGTTGCTGATTTAGCTGGTAATTTGATTCTGATTCTTTCAGTCTTTTAAAAAGTGAAACACAGACTGCCCAGCATATTGGTGTTACTACACAAAAACAGGTTTGTTTACATTCCTTGATCAACTCCAACTGCAACTTTCCTGAGCTTGGGAACTCCCCTCAACACCGTCCTGCTACTTGTGATACAGTAGGAATTTAGGAGGCTATGGTATCATGAGTGACTACACTGTTTGTAGGTGTTTCTAATGTTTAAGAAGTATTCAGTAAGAACATATTCAGGATTTGACACAAAACAAAGTTGTTTGTTAATACAGTATACATTAGCATGCATTTCAGTTCTACTAAAGGAGACAGACAAAACAACAGCAGCATTAATGAATTTTAGAGAAGGTAAGCAATCATAAAATGTAGGTTTTCAACTAGAAGTAATATGATGGAACAGGTTGGCAGTGTACCTTTAATGAGCCTGGAGGAGATATTTATACCTGTACTAGAAAACATAACTAAGGATATGGCCATTGCATTGAAAGATCCATATGCAGCTAGTGTTATGTTTTCCAAGCAATTAATCAATATGATCAGACAGCACATGTGAATATGAGGGGAGTTACAAAATCAAGAAACGCAGAGAATTCTGGAAAAAAAGTTGGAAAATATGATATAAATTAAAATATCTTGCCCCAACTTCTCTCAGGAAGAGGCACATGTAGAGGAAAATGGGATGGATCAGATCACGAGGGACACTAGCAAAATAGAGATAACATAAAATTCTATGTGAACTGAGGAATCTGAATTTGAACTGATAATGATTCCAGGTGAAAATATCAGACAAGATAGTATAATAGAGGAACTAAAGAAATTAAATGCTATGTTATGTTAAAAAGGTGAAAAACAACAACAAGAAAATAAAAAGGCAAAAATACAAAGGGAGCAATAAGATTGCATACTCAAAATCAGAACAAATAATTAGCAAATACATTGATGAGGAGGAATATAAGGGACAATTAAGCAAAAAAGATAAGAAAAGTAAATAGAGCCTGATGGAAATGTGAAGGATGCCTGTAAATTGGCTAGTCAAAATGAAAACCCCTTAGATAATAATAGAAAGGAGTCACGTGATGCATTTCACCAAAGCCATGCTCAGACCGCGCTCCATCCACCCGACAAAAATAAATTATTATATACTACCATTTTTACAGCTGCCGACTACTAACCTAGAATTTGAGGTACCTGGAAGCAGGGATTATTCTGAAACACGTTCTGATGGAGGCTGCAATGTGGTCAGTGACCTCATGACACATGCCACCAACAACTCCTGAGAAGGCAGCCAAAAAGTCGAGGGCTCAGCAGTCTAGTGTAGGCTGCAATCAGCCTATGACCTCAGGTACTACAACACCTGCAACAACCAGAACAACTCCTCTCACACTAGAAAGATTTCTACAGGAGTTTCAGCCATTCAGGGAAGAAGTCAGATCTCTGGTGGCTGAAGTGAAGATGATGGCTGAAGTGTTGGAAGATATCTCTAAGTGGACATCCGATAATGAAGTTAAAATCACCTCACTGGAGAAACGATTGGAGAGGCTGGAGCTGCAAATAACTGCAAATAGACAACTGATCAAAAAGCTTGAATTCAAGATCAAGAATTTGGAGGAACGCAGCAGAAGAAACAATGTTGTGGTGATTGGTCTCCCGGAAATGGAAGAGGGGGCCAATACCATAACTTTTGTGCAAAAAATTGCTGGTGAAGTTGGTGGGGTCCTCTCCTTTTGGAGCAAAATACATACTGGAAAGGGTCCACAGAGAGTTAAGACCCATGCCACCCCCTGGCTCGGCTCCTAGACCTCTCATCTTCAGGTTTTTGAATTTCCAAGAGAAGCAACATGTGTTGAACAAGATGAGAGAGATCCAACATGTCATTTGGGAAGGCAAGAAGATTTGGGTCACCCAGGACCTCCCCATGACAGTTCGGCAGAGGTGATCCCAATTTCACCTGGTGGTATAGAAATGTATAGCAGCAGGAATCAAATTTCATATGACTTATCCTGCCAGGCTACAGGTCTTCATTGACGGGGCTTAGGTCACCTTTGAGGAGGTGGAAAAAGCCATGGAAGAGTTGCAGAAAGCAAAGCAAGTGCTGTTTACTGACCTATGACGGTGTTGGAGCTGTGAGCAAGTACAATTTTTCGTATCATGGCCGTGTTACCAGGTGGAACTGACTGAAAGTTTTGAATTTGATATTGGTGGTTAATATTTACTGCCTGAGCATGTTCAGATGATCCATACCCTGTTTTACACAAGTCAGATGCTCAAGCTGTTTTTTTGTGACAATGGGGCCCTAGTTTGTGTTAAAGTTTGCCTTGTAGATGTAAGACTTGGCCCGTATGGTGTAACAGGAGGTGGTTTTCCTTTCAAAGTTTGGGCTGAACTTATTGCTCTGTAATTTGGGTTCTTTTCCCCATACAGCTTAGATCCTGGACTGTTACGGAGAGGGGCACCAAACTATGCCATAGCAACAATGTTTGGGTTCTGGTTTTGTCCTCTCAGTGTCTGTGATTTGTGTGGTTTACAGAGGCTGCAACAGGTGAAGGAACTATTTATTCTTTTATTTGCTCTTCTCTCGATTTATGAGGGTAGTACTGATTTTCAGCAATCCATTCCCAGATTCCTATGAAATGGCAATCACGCAGTAAATGGGGCCAGTCTAATAAGAATCATAAAGAAAGAAAGGTGCTCCTTTGGAATAAAGATGGATCCCACAACTGCTGCAGGAGTTACAAAGTTGGGTTTCTTATTTCTCGAATATTTTTTCTTTAGGTGGGAACTCTTGTATAGATATCATCAATCTTTGTGATAGGTGGTTGGTCCTTTAAATTACTGTATATTCTGGTCCTCTATCTGAGAGACTGAAAGAATGGTGACTGCTACGAGAACTCTTCCTCTCGATTATTAGAACTGACTGTTCATTTATAGTCCACTGAGTGTCAGAGTATGTACCTCATATTAGTTTTCTTTTTGGAATTTGTTTATTTGTCTAAGAAGTAGTATATTGGGGAGAGTGACCTGGTTTAGGAGTTGGGTGGATGGGGGGAGGGTAGATACTTGGGAAACTGATCATCATGGGCGGCACAAAAACTACTTTGGGAGGGGGAGGGTGTTTTCGTGGTTCTGATACAGATCTTTCTGACTGGGCATGTAGGGGAAATAACAGACATGAGTTTGTTCATATACAGACATTGATTATGTTGGGGGGTCAAGGTGCATGGGGCAATGGGGTAATTTTATCTAAGTGAGGCTCAAAAGTGGGCAGGGGGAGATAGGGGATATACAAGGTGCCTTAAGCAATGCATTGGGGTGATTAGGATTGTATCGTTTATTAGACGTGTCTGGGGACAGTTACAAATATCCATTACTCATCATGACGACTCCACTTAAAGTAATTTCATGGAATGACAAGGGGGTTTGGCATCAGCTGAAAAGAATTAAAATTATTAAACATCTGAAAAATATAAAGGGGGATATCATTATGCTCCAAGTGACCCATTTATCAGGGAAGGAGGCTACTTTACTGAGGAGGCAGCATGTAGGGCAACATAGAAACATAAAAACATAGAAGTTGACGGCAGATAAGGACCGCAAGGCCCATCCAGTCTGCCCATTTCTTTTTCTACCTTATAAATGTGCCATCGGCCTTTGCTCTGTCAGTGGCCTATCTATTCATAGTCATTTGTATTGCTCCCTTATGCCTATCCCATGCCTGTTTGAAGCCCTGCACTGTATTCATAGCCACCACTTCTTGTGGTAAGCCATTCCATGCATCCACCACCCTTTCTGTGAAAAGAATTCCTCACATTCCCCTTAATCGGCCTCCCTCTAATCTCATGCTGTGTCCTCTTGTCCTGCTATTTTCTTATATTTAAACATGTTAGACTCTTTCACCTTGTTTATGCCCTTAAGGTGTTTGAATGCCTCGATCATATCACCTCTCTCGTCCTTTGCTCAAGGGTATATGCATATTGAGCTCCGTTAATCTGTCCTCATATGTCTTCTGATGCAGTCCCTGCACCATTTTGGTTGCCTCTCTGGACTGCCTCAATTTGGTTAATGTCCTTGTGAAGGTGTGGCCTCCAATACTGCACGCAGTACTCCAGATGGGGCCTAACCAGTGTCTTGTACAGAGGGATTATTACCTCCTCACGTTACTCTGTGATACCCCTACTAATACACCCTAACACCCCCTAGCCTTACCTACTGCTTTAGAGGTCTGCTTGGATGATTTTAGGTCATCAGTGATGATGATGCCCAAGTCTCTTTCTTCCTTTGTGACTGCTAGCAACTCCTCCCAGCCTATAGGTGGCTTCAGGGTTTCTCTCCCTATGTGCATGATTTTGCACTTCTTTGCATTAAATCCCAGTTGCCACTCTTCTGACCATTCTGCTAGTTAATCCAGATCTCTTCTCATTCTGCCCACCCCATCTGGATCATCTACTCTGTTGCAGATCTTGGTGTCATCTGCAAACAGGTGACAACACATCTAGTAAAGGAGTAGCTATCTTACTGGTACGTTCCATTCCATTCATTTGTAGCCAGTGTATTAGTGACCCACATGGGCGATACATCCTAGTTAGGGGTAGAATTTTAAACAGTGAACTCATACTGGGAAGCTTTTACAGACCCAACTCTGATTCTCTCTCCTTTTTTATTGAGATTCTGGTACTATTAGCACCCTTCCTATTCCTCCCAGTCATATTGAGGGGTGACTGGAACTTACCATTTGACACATCTATCGATAAATCAGGAGAAAGGGTGGACTCTCACCAGCACAGAGGGCAATCCGTGATCTGATTGACCATACTAGCCTGTGTGATCCCTGGAGAGTGCTGTATCCTTCAGCTAGGGAGTATACATTCCATTCCCCTGTACACAGGTCGGCCTCCAGGACTGACTATTTTCTCCTAAGCCAGTCAATCCCTGGGGGGGGGGTACTTCTGGATAGTGGTATGGAGCACTGGGCAGGGTCAGAACAATTGGCGGTCAGCTGTCGTCTTTACCTCTCCAACTCTCAACCGACTGACAGAACCTGAAATTAAATAATCAGTTACTTAAGGACAAAGAAGTCATTAAGCAGATTGTAGGAAGCCTAGATCATTTTAAAAAGGATAACTGGGGTTCCACAGGCAATCTGGACTTGGAATGGGGGGCTCTCAAATGCTTCCTTAGAGGAGAATTTATTAAAATTGTGACGGCTAAGAAGAAGATAGGTGAAGAAAAGGCTAAGTCCCTATTATACCAGATCAGGGAAATAGAGAAGCATCTCTCAAGCAGGACAAGTGATCAAGAAAGGAAGTCACTTATTAAACTTAGGGATCAATATAACGAGCTGCTCAGGAAAAAATGGAATGGGCAATTTTAAAAACTAGGGCAAATTATACAGAGCAAGGGGAAAAGGCTGGGAGACTTCTAGCCCTCAGGTTGAAAAAGCAGGCTGCAGCGAGGTATATAACAGCACCCCAAGCAGAAGAAGATGGCTCCATCAAGGTTAGCCCAAGTGATATCTCCAAGGAATTTGATGTTTATTATAGGGGATTTTATAGTCAGATTCCGGACAGGCCTCAACAAGACAGGGTTGACAACTACCTGGCTCAAATCCCTCTCCCTACTTTATCTATTCCTCAGTCCAGTGCATTATTTGCCCCAGTCACTGAAGCTGAGATTATTAAAGCAATAAGGGACCTCCCCTTGGATAAAGCCGCTGGCCCTGATCCCTGAAGGGTTTTCACTAAACTTCTATAAGAAGTTTGCCATCCAGCTATCCCCTTGGCTATTAGCAGACTTTAAGAAGATAATGGAGAATGAGTGGGTGAATCACAGGTTACTGGAAGCCATGATAATAGTTCTACCAAAACCTGGGAGAGACCCGACTCGAGTGTCTAGCTATAGACCCATTTCACTTTTAAATTATATTAAGATTCTTTCTAAGTTGTTAGTGGTGATGGTGGAGAAGGTGTTACCACATCTGATTGGGTCTGACCAAGTGAGCTTTATGAAAGGTAGGTCCTCTGTGGATCATCTTCACAGAATGGCTCTTGTTTTCTCTGCATCTGGGGAATCCCCGCAGCTTATGGTTCTGGTTTCCCTGAATGCAGAGAAAGCTGTTGATAGAGTAGAGTGGCAGTTCTTGTTCAGGTCTCTAGCGAGATTTGGGGTTCCAGAGAAGTTTACAGAGTGGATGAGTTACCTCTATGCTAACCCTTCATCTCGAATTTACTGTAATGGGATTCTTTCCCCATACTTCCCTTTATGAACGGGGATGAGACAAGGGTGCAAAATAATGCACCTGGGAAACAAGAACCCAGGGGAAGAATACACAATGGGTGGAGAGGTAGTAACAACAACAAAAAAGGAAAGGAACCTGGGGGTAATCATATCAGATGACCTTAAGGTTAGCAAGCAATGTGAGAAGGCAGTAGGGAGGGCTGGGGGTATACTGGGATGTATAGGGAGAGGCATCATCAGCAGAAAACAGGAAGTTGTTATCCCTCTGTACAGACAGTTGGTGAGACCCCATCTGGAGTACTGTGTCCAGTTCTGGAGACCCCATCTCCGCAAGGACATAGACAGGATAGAGGCAGTCCAGAGGAGGGCAACTAAAATGGTGCAGGGTCTGCAAGAGAAGCCAGATGAGGAGAGACTAAAGGAGCTTAATATGTATACTCTGAGGAAAGAAGGAGAGGGGACATGACAGAAACTTTTAAGTACCTCAGTGGAATCAACAAAGTCCAAGAGGGTAGCATCTTTCAGAAAAGAGACTTGCAAGAACAAGGGACACAATTTAAACATAGAAGGAGGGCGGTTCAGGGCAATGTGAGGAAGTATTATTTCACAGAGGGTAGTGGATGCATGGAACAGCCTTCCTGAGGAGGTTGGGGTCTAAAACTGTGGGAGAATTCAAGAATGCATGGGACAGACATAAAGCAATTCTTGTGGGGGTAGGAAGAAATAGGCTGTTGGTTAACTAGGATCTGTGGCCTATCCTGTAGGTAGGGAAATGGGCAGACTAGATGGGCCTAGCGGTCCTTATCTGCCGTCAAAGTCTATGTTTCTATGTTTCTATGTGCCCCTTATCTCTCCTACTATTCTTTTTATATCTTAATCCCCTTATTATTTCCTTGAAGAGGTCCCCAGTAGTACAGGGGATTCCTCTAGGGAATAAGGAATAGAGAGGAGAAAATTGCGACTTATGCAGATGATACACTGCTGCATCTTTCCCACCCAAAGGACTCCCTACCGAGGGTTCTGAAGTTGATTAAAGAATATGGTGAACTATCCAATTATAAACTAAATTCTGACAAAACCATTTTTCCCCTTAACTCTAGAACTTTCAAACAGTACATTTTACTATTGGGCCTTAATTGGAACCCTAAATCACTTAAATATCTGGATATACACTTGTCAAGAAATGACTCCCAAATGAGGAAGCTTAATCTGGATTCATTGCTTATAAAATGGTTCAGCAGGATTTAGACAGATGGAAGTCACTACCGTTAACCTTACGGGGGCGTATAATATAATAAAAATGAATGTTCTACCCCAGATTTTTTACCCTTTTAATCTTATGAACCAGTGGCTACCAAAGACTTGGTTCAAAATGATTCATACATACATAACTAAGTTCATATGGTTGGGCAAATCTTCGAGGGGAGCATTTCATAAACTGGCAGCACCCAAAACCCTGGGAGGCTTGAGGCTGCCTCACTTTGGTCTCTACCATTGGGCAAGCCAAGTAAGCAACTATTTGAGATGGCCCACACCGAGTGAGAATTCAGACACTAACACTTCTAGCAGTTAAAAAGTAGGGAAAATGGGCACACTGGATTGTACTATTAATCCTTATCTACCACCAGTTTCAATATTTATATGTTTCTAAGCCCAAACCCTCCTCTCTGCACCATTCCTTCAACCATGTGTTGAAGTTCCTGGTGCAGAGAATCCTATCCTCCCCTCTGTTGCAGAAGCACTTCCAAGAAGGTCACAGGTCATGCCACCTGCCTAAGACTGCTCCCCAAGTCCCTGAACTCCTTCTGAACTATTGCTTTCTCATCCCTAGCCAGGTCATTAATCCTCTGATGGACAATGACATCTCACTCTCCCTTCCTTCATGCTGCCCCAAAGACCCTTTAGATCTTCTTTCCATCCCTGTGAGCCATGGTACCAATAAGGCACCAAAACCCCCTCTTCTGATCCTTACCTTACCTGTCCTCAGCTTTATGCCCATCAAGGTACAAGGTTAAAATGTTGGAAGCATAATAGCGCAGGTCAAATCACCCAAAGATAAAACAGCTACAGGGACATAATAGCTAATGAAAATAATAGCTAAGGTATAGTTTGTGTTGTCGCTGAAACTGTTAGGGGAATATTTATTTTATTTATTTATTTATTGAATTTTATTGACCCGGTAAGCCCACTGGGCCTAGAAGTCCCTTTGTCAGGTGACTGGGGTGGGGGATACAGATGGTGCTTACTGAAATTGAAACCAGATTAAGCTGTTAATGGTATTTTAGTGAATGGGAGAAATTTGGCCAGGACACCGAGGAAATTCTCCATCTCTCCTGCAGGGGACTTGCTGCTGTGTGAGCAGGCTACTGTCAGTTACAGACTGGCGACTGAGGAGAATGGTGGTCTGTTATGGTCGGAGCCGTGGCCTGAGGCCCGCTTAGTGAATATGGAGGAGTCTTATGAAGCAGATTAAGAGGAGTATGGGTGAAACCAGAATGGAGAATGCCATTATAACTGAAGGTGAAATTCTTGCTCCTAGCACCTCTGCATGAAAGCAACTACAGGATAACCTGGAGCCTGAGATGGAGCTTTCTGACAAGTTAAGGGTGCGAGGCGCTGAACGGGAGTGTTTAGCTGTTTCAGCTACTTCAGGACCTGCTGCAGAGTTTTTCTTGTCAACTGGAGCTTCATCTACTATCAAACCGTGGGTTGTGCCTCAGCTGTGTCAGGCTGATGTAGGTGCTACCACGGTGGAAAGAATACGGAAGTCTTTTCGGCTTCCCAACACAGACACTCCCTTTGTGTCTGAGAGCTGGTCACAGGATGATTCCTTGCTGAATTCGGGATGGATGCAAACAGAAGATGGGAGATGGGTGCCTGATCCAGACTGGACATCATTTTCACAAGGAGAGCCTCCAGAGTCATGTATTTCTGAACAACCACCTGTGGGAACTGAGCATTTTGCTAAAATTACCACTGCACTGGTTTCTCCTACCGTTGCTACTGGGGATGATGCCAGGGGAACTGAAGTACCTTTGACTGAAAATTCACAGTCTGGCAGTAATCATCATTCTACTAGGTGAAAGAGGAGATGAACTGGTCCTACATTTTCAGAACTGTTTAAAAATAATAAAGTGGATCAGACACCAAGGAGAAATGCAGTCTGCTTGCATTACAAGGGTGGGTTACAGGACCATCTGGACAGACAATATGTTGCTAAAAAACTTTTGAAAGGCTTTATGGGTTTTGCTGCCTCAGACGCCTATACATTAATTAATATCCAAGGTGAAGATACTTTTGACATTAGCTTTAAAAGCTTTTACTGGGCTTGATACTTTCTGGAGGAAGTATGAATCATTGAAAAGCTTACCATTGTGAGTTCTGTTTTGGGCCATTCCACTCACAAAACCCCTTTATAAAACTGTTAATGTTATGTGTAGGAATGAAGGGGTTAATGTTGGGGATATTTATTTTTGGTTGGAAAAAAATGCCAAGTCTTGGGTCCTCCTGCTGCAATAATTGACTCTGAGGGTATCTGGACAGGGAGTTGGGGGTTCAAAGTTAAATTACTGATGATGGATGAAATTCTGCATATTCCCAACGGTTTTTTTTCTGGGGAAGGACATGGGGCTAGTGTTCTATCCAGGGCAACCCAAGGCGTGTTACAAGTGTGGTAGTAGCAGACATTTGAGTAGCACTTGTGATAGGGTTATATGTCCTCTTTGTGGGGATCACGACCATAATATTTCTGTCTGTAGGAATGTATATAAATGCAATCTGTGTGAGGAACAGGGCCATGCCTACCATCAATGTCCCTGGGTGGGACAAAACAGACAGATAGGCCTCAACAAGAATGATCTGGTAACCAAGGCTCAGGAGAGGTACAGGCCTGCTAGGCCAAAATCTCCAAGCCAGCCCCACCCCCACTCCCCCAGATGGAGGTATGGATGGACAAGGAGCAAACAAGGGGGACTCTACTTCTGAGCACCATGAGTGTAGGCAGCCTGGAACCCCTAGTACATCAGGGGAAGGGACCGGTGAGTCAAACATGCCCCCCCGCTGGTACAGGGGCATTTTCAAAAGAGTCACCAGATCCTCTAGCAAGGTTAATGTTTCTGCAACCCCACTGCCTACTAAAAATTATTTTGAGGTTTTAAAAGAAGTAAATGGAGGCTTGGAATCTGATACATCCTCTTTTTTAGGAGCTGTATCAGAAATGGAATGTGAGGAAGAATTGGCTGGGACAAAGGAAACAAAGAAAAAGAAGGGAAAGAAATGAAAAAAAGATGACGTTGTTTAAGTTTTTGCTTTTTCAAATAAATTACAACTGGCATCTTTAAATTTGATCTCTTGTAACACTTGCAGTATTAAGAATACTAAGAGAAGACTGGCATGTTTAGGGTATTTTAAAACATTTTGGTCTGATATTATTTTTTTACAAGAGACCGGGTTTAATTCAGTACTAGATGTTACATAGTCCAAACGTTTATGGCCTTGGGGACCCTCTTTTTGGTAATTTGGGGAGGATGTGGTTAATGGGTTGGGAATTCTTTTCCGACATCCTGAAGTGCGGGTGCATCATTTTGTGGACTTGGTAGCAGGCAGAGCCATGATACTCAACTGTACCTTTAATGGTTTCTTTTTAAGGCTCATAAATACATACATGCCTCAAAGTAAAAGCTCCAGAATTGATTTGTTTAACCAGATTAAACCATTTCTCTTTACCAACAAATCAGTTATATGGGGGGGGGGGTATGAACTGCAGTTTGAACATTAGGATAAAGGACAACATGCAAAACAAATTTATTGTGATTCTCATGTTCTAAGGGGGATTCTAGAAATGGCAATGTTGCCCAACGCCTATAGGACATTGCATAAAGAAGGTGAAGCGACATATAAGAGAAACGCCTTTTCTACTAGGATAGACTATTTTTTTTTATTTCAGAACTTTTGCATGTCTCACATATGACAGTGTCCCACAGTGAATTTACAGACCATAATATTCTACAGTGCACTCTTCAAATGGGAACTGTCCCACCCACATTTGCTTCAGTCCCAAGGAGATGGAAGTTAAATTCCTCTTTATTGGCACAACTTGACATTAAGAAACAAGTAGAAAGACTTCATGTTCAGGAAATCAGTTGCTGATATGTATGAGGATTGGGGAAGTTGGTGGATAGACACTAAATCAAAAATCAAAGCCCTTTTTTTGAAATTAGGAAAGCAGAAATCTAATATGGACTACATCACATATTTAGAACATAGGGACCAATTATATAAATTAATGCCCCTGCCCAGTGCTTGTGACAGCAGAATCAAGTATCAGATCGATATTATAAAAGGCAAAATGAGGTCATATCACTTTGACAGGGCTGCATCATTATATGCAGAATTCAAATATGGGACAATTACCCAACCATTTTCTGATCCTCTTGAAGCCTGTAAATACAAAACTGGGCATAAAGTGATGGAAGATTTATTCGATGCTGCGGGTTTTTAAACACTACGGAGGCTGAGCTTTAGACATTTTGAAGGACTTTTGGATAAGACTTTAGGGACAGTTTTTATTCCTGGATACACATGGGACCAGGCAGTGACATGCCACGCCCCAGTGCTCTCAGATCAAACATTCATGAAATTGACAGCCTTATTACTCTTCTGGAGGTTCAGGAAGCCATTGCAAACCTAAGGGATGGTGTGTCACCTGGGGAGGACAGCCTAACAAACAATTTTTTTAAAACATTTAAGGATGCACTTGGTGGGATTTTGGTGGAAACATTTAATGAGATGTTAACAGCCAGGAGAGTCCCTTTGGCTTTTACTAATGCTATCATTATTTATTTATTTAAAAGGGAGATAGAAAATACTCTACAAATTGGAGGCCTATACGTCTCCTGAATACTGATTATAAAATGTTATCATATATCTTATGTAGAAGAATGCAGAAAGCTGCTAGGAGCTTGTACACCCAGTACAGACTTGTTCTGTTCCGGGAGAAACATCCAGCAGAATTTAAGATTATTATGAGATATTTGTGAATATGGGAAAAGGGTAAGTTATGAGGCTTTGTGATGGCACTTGATCAAGTCAAAACTTTCGATATTCTCTCTCATGTTTTTTCACTGGAAGTTCTACATAAATATAGGATTTCAATTATGCTACAAACCTGGATCAAACTTTTTTATAAAAATGCAATTACTGTTCCTTCCGTTAACAATTTATTAGGGGATCCTATGGTGTTAAGAAGGGGGGGTCAGACAGGGGTGTCCACTCAGACCCTTGTTATATATTTTTTGTCTTCATCCACTTTTAAGAGTTGTTTTAGAGGACACATGAAATTATGGGGCTAACACCAGATAGGGCAATATCTGCACATAAACTCTCTGCCTGTGCAGATGATGTATGTCTCTTGGTCTCAGATGTTCAGTCTGGCCTTAAGTCTTTAAAGCTTTTGAAGAGTTTGCTAAAATAACGGGACAGATTTAAATTGTGACAAGAGTAAAGCATAACAAATTGGAGGAGGAGAAAACTTGGGACTATAGCGGGAATACAGGTGATGGAGCAACAACTTAAAATACTGAGAGTTCTTTTGGGGGAAGGGGATGTGGCATTTTAAATTGGGAAGCTAAGCTTCACTTAGGGGAGCAAAAAGTGTTAAGGTGGAAATTCTGGGCATCTGGGAAGTTGAAAAGAGTTCAGATTGTGAAGAAACTTTTACTTCCTTTATTTTTATGTGTGGCTCATATTTTTCCTATTCCACTTTCTTTGGAAACAAGGCTTTTTAGTTTTTTTTTTCAAATGATCTGGGGAAGTAAGTTAAATCCTGTGAAAAGGGATTTTACATACCTTCCGGTTAAACAGGGAGGCTTGGGGATGGTGAATTCTGTAGTGCTTTTCCATTCCTTTTTTATATTTTCTTCATTGAGTTAGCATATGGGGTCACATACCCTGAGGAATCCGTGGACTAGAGGTCTCTTTCAGGATATTATGGACAATTGGACAATGGAAATTCTTAAATTAAGGGGAACCACTTTAGTTCCAGGCTTTGCAGTAGCAACACTTAAGAAACTGAGAATGTGGGACTTCAGCAAACTGATTTATTCAGTACTCAAAGGAAAGCTTATATCTTAAAGTTATAGATAAATTCCATGCTTCTAGTAGATTTTCCTAGATGTCTTCCCATTAAGTTGGAGTCTGCTTTAAAACATTTAAGATACAAAAGAATGCCAAGGTTTATGTGGAATGTACAGTGGTTGAGCTGCCATGGTAGACTGGGGTAAAGGAAATTGGAAGCATAAGCTTCTAACTGATAGAATGTGTCTGAGACCAGAATGTATAGAGCAGGAGGAAACACTGGAGCATTTTTATATTCTTTGCTCCTTTGCAAAGAAATTCTTGGCAGATTTGTCGATTAGATGGAACTGGGGTCCTGTTAGGCATATTCAATATGAATGTCTGATTTTGGGGGAATACACAGGTTTTTATAGGAGATATCATCCGAGCACATTGAATGTTAATTTCGCCTGTATAAAATATCAGCTGTGGCAGGCTTGGTGTAAATTTTCTTTACAGCACATAATTACTCCAATGACTGTACTTTTAGCAAGAGTTGAAGCCACTTTGAATCAATTTAGATCGAAGGAAAATGTACAATTTGACAGAGAAAAGTTTGCTGATTTATGGAGACGTGTTTTGGTTGAGGAAAAAGATTGTAGTAATGGGGGTAAGGAGCAGGGTTTTCTTTTGGAGTATTATAAACCAATTTTTTTCTTTTCTTTTGTTTTTGTTGGATTTTTCATATAATGGATTTATGTTTATTTTTTTCTCCTTGTTGTACTGAGTTTGCTTTGTGATTTTCAACTGATGTTATGTACTTTCTGCAAATAAAAAAATTCCCCTACTCTTTTTCAATAAGTGCCATGGGATCTTTAGCATCCACCTGAACTACCACCAATCCAGGCAGATGGGACCTTGGTTTAACATCTCATCTAAAAGACAGCACCTCAGAAGTGCAGCATCCCCCTCATGCTGCACAACCGTGTCAGTACTGGGATATTAATCCAAGTGCCAGATGTGAGAACTGAACCCACAGCCCTCTGATTTCCCATCCTAAGAGGTGAGTGTGCTACCTACTGAGCCACTGACACTGCAATAGAGAGAAAGCATCTGCTGTGGGGTGTACTGACTGAACAGCTGCTGTGGCTCAGAGGACAGGGTCACATGCAGTGGTGGAGTGTTGGTGGACTGGGGTTCGATTTCCAATCCTGAAACACTTTTTTTTGTTTTGTTGTGGGTGTTGTCTCCCCACCGACTTACCTTCTGTGTGTCTCTTTCCCACCCTGCACCTTTTGCCCCCCCATCCTGCTGGTTCCCTGTCCCCGTCAGAACAACCCCAAGGCTTCTCCTTTCTCTGAGTTGACTCCCCCCCGGAGGCAGTTATTTTAATTTGGGGGTGTGGTTTGGGGAGGGTGGGCATAGCCCTCTGCAAACAGTCAATTTATTTTTTTGTTTGACAGTAGTGGTTTTAGCGTTAAGCATTTTTACCAAGTGCTACATTTGTTTTAGCTGTTTTTGCTGCTATGTATTTGACTGAGCTGTTTTTGTTTTAGCTGTTTTGACCCCGTGCCACCCCTCACTATAGAGTCCCTCACCAGAATGCACTTTCTCCTCATCTGGGGTCCTCTGCCACCCCCCCGGGGTGTCCACTATGGAAGACCCCACATCCTCCCTGGTCACTACTTCAGGTTCCCACTCTGCCAGTGTGGGTAGGAATTTCACAGTGGAACTTGGTGTGAGATGTGCATACGCTCCACCACTCTAAGCCTCACTGAGACCACCATTGTCCAGTTCCTCCTCCTTCCAGGCAACTTCTGAGTAGTGGCGATGGACAACATGGTCCTTGGGTGGGAGAGAACATCCTCTGAGCCCAAGCCAAGTTGGCCTTGAGTCTGGCAACTTCCCCCCTCAGCCCAGAGAGATGCATGAAGATAGGACTGCAATGCAACCTCCAGAATGTCTTTTTGAAGACTGCTGCCTCACAGCCACTGCACTGTACCACTCCCTTCTTCCTATCCTACCTGCTTTCTCTGTTATTTTACCCCTTTAAATTCAATTTATTAACCTACTTTTGTATTTGTAATCCTAGACTTAATAAATAAATAAAATTCCTTATATATGGAGTTTCAATGACCCCAAGGTTTTGTAAGTTTTGAACTACTAGCGTAGCTTAGCCCTGCACAGGGTGCTATACCTTTTTCCTACCTGGTGCCTTGTGACTGTAGACAGCTACTTACCCTTTTACCTAGTCATCATTTGCAGGGCAGAGTGTATGGCCACTGGCTGCCTTCACTGGCTGCCTCCTCCTGGCAGAATCCCTGTGTTGTCACTTGTGCTGCATTCCTTTTAGGAAGGTCTGTCACGCAGAGGTCAGCTTGATGGATACTTCCTAAATATCAGGCAATGCTGGAGTGTCTCACTTGAAGAGAGCCCTGAGTGGTTGTTGTGAGTGACTCTTTATATAGCAATCCAAAACTAACCTGCATACAGAAATGTGACTCACTCAGCCCTCTCCAATTACAGTCACAGTCAAAGATATGGTCAGATATTTCCTGAAATTTCTGTGATATTTCTAGAAAAATCTCATGCTTTCTGCATTTCCATAGTAGGGGCAGCAGAGAGAAATTCTTTACAAATTTCATGAAATACCTGGAAATATCTGACCATGTCTGTGGCTACTATTGTATCACCTAGCTAGGACCCAGGCCAAACAATTCTCACACAGCCCCCAAACTACATGGCAAGAAATAGCTTGTTATTATGGCCCTTACATACGGGCTACTGTGGCTGGTGTCAATTTACCCAACTGACAATAAAAACATATTTTTTCAAGAAGTTTCCCCACAACCTATCCCACTTGAGTTGTCCCAGAAAGCCTCTTCAGATAACTGCTCATTGGAATCAGGAGTGGTTTCAGAGGACTGGAAAAGAGCAGACGTAGTCTCACTACACAAAAGTGGTAGCAGGGAGGAAGATGGCAACTGTAGGGCAGTTAGCCTGACATTGGTGGTGAGAAAGTTAATGGAATCACTGCTAAAGTGAATGACTGTAGAATATTTTGAATCCAGTGGGTTGTAAGAACCAATGTGGTATGGTTTCATGGGGGGGGGCATGTCAAATGAATCTGACTTATTTCTTTGACTGGGTAATCAAGGAACTAGATCAGGGTGGAGCAGTGGACATGGCCCACTTAGATTTCAGTAAAGCATTCAACACTGTTCCACATAGAAGACTAGTAAGAAAGTGGGGCAGCTTAGCAGTAGGTCCAAAGGTGCAAACTGGATAAGAAATTGGTTAGGGGATAGGCAACAGAGGGTGATGGTAAACAGAGTTTACTCAAAGGAGGGAAGAGTGACCAGCGGGGTGCCTCAGGGAATCAGTGCTGGGACCGGTCCTCTTTAATGTCTTTATAAATGACATTGCAGAGGAGCTGGAAGGAAGGTCAGCCTCTTTGTGGATGACACCAAAATCTGCGATTGGGTAGCCACTCGGGGGCAAAAGGGATGAGCAGAGATCAAATAAAACTAGAGGAGTGGTTGAGGTATGGCAGCTGGGTTTCAATGCAAAGTGTAAAATAATGCACTTAGGGCACAGAAACCCAAAGCAGTGTGCAAATAGGTGGAGGGTATTGACCACCACTACACAGGAAAGAGACTTGCAGGTAATATCAGATGATGTAAAGGTGGCCAGGCAGTATGACAAAGCAGAAGGAAGAGCAAGTGGGATGCTGGGGTTCATAAGGAGGTATGTACCAGCAGAAAGTGGGAGGTGGTGTTACATCTGTATAAATCACTGGTAAGACCCCATCTAGAGTATTATGTTCAGTTCTGGAGACCATATCTACATAAGGACATAGACAGAGCAGAGGTGGTCCAGAGGAGGGCAACTAAAAGGTGCAGGGCCTGCATCAAAAGCCCTAAAAGGAGAGACTAAAGGATCTCAAAATGTACACCCCAGAATAGTGGAGGGAGTGGGAAGACATGATAGAGACCTTTAAATACCTTATGGGGTGCAGGAGATGGATCTGGGGGAACTAGTAACAGGGGACATGAATCACTTGGGGCAGTGTAGGAGGGCAGCAGCAAAGGCAAATAACATACTGGGGTGAATTGCCAGGTGAATAACTTCTAGGAGAGAGGAAGTCATTCTGCTCCTGTACAGATCCCAGGTGAGACCACACTGCATGCAGTTCTGGTCTTTTTGAAAAGGGATATTAAACTACTGGAGGGGGTCCAATGTAGGGCAGCAAAGATGATCCTTGGACTAGAGGAAAATCCATATAAGGAGAGACTGAGGGAGCTCAACATGTATTCCCAGAGGATAGAAGGGAGAAAGGGGATATGACTGAGACCTTCAAATACTTTAAGGGCATGAACATAGTTAATATTGAGGGTATGTTTAGATTAAAATGAGGTAGGGACAACAGGGGACACAGTCGGAAATTGGAGGGAGGAAGATTCCGGAGGGAAATGAGAGGCATTATTTCATGGAAAGAGTGGTGGCAAGGTGGAATGCTGCCAGAAGAGGTGATATTGAAATCAATGGGCAGCTTTAAGAGGGGTGGGACAGGATCAAAGGGAAGGTCATAACTGAGGGTAGATAGGGAGGGGTGATGGTGGAAGGGCAATAGAATTGGAAGGACAGGCAGGAGGCGGGGCAGCTGCAGTTTAACAGACTGGTGCTGTGTACTTGAGTAGACTAAATAGATCATATGGCCAGTATCTGCTGGCATTTTCATATGTTCATATAGGTACAGGAGGGGAATATTTTTCAGAAGAAAAGGTGCTCAAGAACAAAGGGACATGGTATGAAGCTGAAGGAGGTATATTCAGGAGATATGTTTATTTATTTATTGAATTTTGTTGACCAGGTAGGTCCACTGAGACTAGAAGTTCCTTTTTCAGGGAAGAGCGGGGGGAGGGTACAGATGGTAACCAACTGAAATTAAACCATATTAAGCTGTTGGTGATATTTTTAGTGAATGGGGCAAATTTGGCCAGGACATAGTGCACCATATTCAACAGATAATGAAGAATAGAGGATCTTGGTAATTACCACTCAGAAGGAACACACCAGAACAGCTGGCTACTCTTCTGAAGGTATTCAAGGATGCCTTCACCCCTTAGAAGCGGAAGTGACACCGGGTACTGACAATTTGGAGGATCCCCACCCCCACCCCGAGAAGAACAACAAACACTGGGATATCAGAAGATAAACCTTACACCACCCACACTGCTAGACTGTATTCCCACAGACACGATAAGGAACCCTGAAACTGACAGAGAGCCAGAACCCATGAGTATTGAGCCAGTGATAGACCTGGAAGCAGTGACAATGCCTCTCCCCTCCCTCTCCCCAACATGGACAGAAAAAAATAATAACTAGAAGAAGACAGACCTGGTTACAACTGGCACCGAAGGTACCTAAAATATCAGTCACTCCAACAACAAATAGATACCAGGTGTTGGCAGGGGAAATGGAAGGCTCAGATAATGAGTCAGAAGGTTCCTCGGTGGAATCAATATAACAAGAAGGATGTTCTGAGTCAGAATATAGTGAACCAGAAACACAGACGTCAGCACAATCTAAGGGAAGCAAAAATCAGTAACCAAAAAAAGGCTGGGAACAAATACAAAAGTAAAAGACAAAACCACTTTGATAGAAATATATAGTGTGAAATGAAATACTGCTTTCTCCTCTTTTCAATGCAACAATCTTTGACCTTTTGACAATCAATGTTAACAGTATTAAGAATAATGTCAAAAGGGAATGTATTCTCACACCTTAGAACAAATAAGGCAGATATTGTTTTTTTTTATATACAGGACACTGGATTACATACAGTATCAGAAATGATCATAGCTACAAAAAATCGGTACACAGGGGTGACATACTGGTCTGTAGGATTAGAATCATGTTCAGGTGTAGAGATTCCTTTTAACAAAATTGATGTACAAGTTATAAAAATAATTGATCTTCTTCCAGGCAGGGTGCCAATATTGGATGTTAAATGTTGTAACAAATACTACAGATTATTAAATATTTATGCACCATAATCCAAAGCTGATAGGGTAGCCATTTTTATTCAAGTAAAACCTTATTTATTCTCCTCACAAAACATTGTATGGGAGGAGATTTTAATTGTGGCTTGTCTAAATGTGATAGAGGTAGGACTGCCACACACAAAAAATGTCTGTGACATGACTTGTTTACCTATCACTATACAGACAGCAGGTCTGATAGATGCATATTTCCAAAACAATGCAAAATCTGCTCCAACCTTTCAAAAAACAACTCAGCCACTAGAATAGATTTATTTTTTGTAAGTAAAAATTTAGTTATACAAACAGCTAAAACTGAATCAACAGACTATTCTGATCATAAAGAATTATACATTACAATAGGACCTCAGCAAAAAAAAAACATGGACCAGGTTTTTAAAAATTGAATTCTTCCTTATTACTTCAAGAAAATATACAACAGCAAATTAAATATTTAATTAGTAGTAAAATGACTGTTCTTGATATTTATGAAGATCCAGCTTTATGGTGGAATGATACAAAAATAGAACTGAGGAAACTGCTTATTTTGATAAGCAAGAATAAAAGAGATGAATATTTACAATATCAAAAAAATAAACAACATTTACAAAAATTAATGAGTTTGGCACAGACAACTAAACATAGTTATACAGAGGATATTCAAAAAATTAAAACACAAATGCAAGAATATCATTATAAACAGACTGAATCTCTAAAGATTCAACAAACATATGGCACACAAAGAAAGATAGAAAACATGTTCTTTCTTAAAGTGCAATGAAAGGGTTAAAAAAAGGAAAATATGGAAGCAGTGCTAGATGAGGAAAATGTATTGCAAACATCAAATCCAGGGATTCTACAAGCAGTGTTAAATTACATACATAAATTATTTAGGAAAGAAAATACAGATCTACATAATGCACCTTCTTTCTTACAAGATTTAGATATTCCATCAATTCCACAGACTCTACTCTACTTAAAGATCTAACTAAAGAGAGAAAGATCATATAGAAGTTGAAATGGCAATTTCATCTCTAAATACAGGGAAAGCACCTGGGAAAGATGGACTCACGGCAGAACTGTATAAATTTATAGGACCAGACATATCTATAGATACAATAGAGATGTTTAATTTTTTACTTACACATTCCTGCATACCTTTAGAAATGGCAGCAGGTATTCTAACTTTAAAACATAAAGTAAGTAAGTAAAAGTTTATTTCTATAAGGCCCCCTTCCCAAGCTCAGGGTACCTTTACAAAATATCACATACAGCATTAAAATCCACAACAATAAATAACATTTTATCCATAGCAGAATCGACATATCTGAAAATGCTTGATTAATTAAAAAGTCTTAAGGGCTTTTTTAAACCCCTCCACTGTCGGGCTATTACATATCTGGCAAGGTAGAGAATTCCACAGGGTAGGAGCAATAAAGGCAAACGTTCTTCCACCAGATGTTTTTAAGGTTACCCTGGGAATCTCTAGCAGTCCCTCGCCAGAGGATCAGAGGGAGTGGGAGGGACAGTAAGAAGTCAGGAGTTCTTTCAGGTAGTGGGGTCCCAAACTATGTACAGCTTTATAGGTCATTAAAGTGACCTTGAAAGTGATCCGCCACTGTACAGGCAGCTAGTGTAACTCACACAACACAGGTGTTTTATGGTTGGATCTCGGGCCTCCAGTCAAAAACCTAGCTGCTGCATTTTGCACCAGCAGCAAGTGGCAGATATCCACTCCCAGCAGCCCTAGATAAAGGGCATTGCAATAATCAAGATGACTGGCAACTAAGGCATGGACCAGGGTAGGAAGATCCTCTGATGGAACCAAGTGTTTCACCCATGCTATATTCCTTAGATGGAAAAAGGATGATTTGACTATGGCCGACACCCGTGCCCTCAGGGTCAAGCCCTCATCAAACATAACACTAAGGTTATGCACCTGACCAGTTGCCATAAGCGGGGTCCTCCCCAGAAATAAACCTGATGGTTTTCTTGCCCATGGACTTGACATCCTCACCCCTGGTTCCACCACCAATACCTCTGTTTTTTCCTGGGTTTAGTTTCAGCGAATTGGTACTCATCCAGTTCTGTATCTTCAGGAGGCAGTTGTTAAACAATGCACTTTACTCAGATTCCTGGCAGGGCACAAAAGACATGTAGAGTTGAGAATCATCGGCATAGCAATGAAAATTCAACCCATACTGTCTAATTATGTCCCCCAATGGGAGCATATACACTGCAAATAACATGGGGGACAACACCGAACCCTGTGGCACCCCACAGCACAGGCAGTGAGAGGTCGAGGAATAAATCCCCAGCACTAATCTCTGAGTTCTACCCTGCAGAAAAGATTGAAACCAACTGTGGACCACCCCCTTAATCCACAAAGAAACCATAGGCATCCGAGCAGCACCCCATGATCTACGGTGTCAAATGCTGCTGAGAGATCGAGAACCAAGATAGAATGAGTTCTCCAATCTCTTGCCATCAGGAGAACATTCAGTACCCATACAAGGGCCATGTCGGTACTATGCCGTTTCCTGATGCCAGACTGAAGAGGGTCATAGATACTGTGGCTGGTTAAATGATCTTCCTGCTGCAAAGTGATCACCTTCTTGATAACCTTCCCCAAAAAGAGGAGGTTTGAAACCGGTCTGTAGTTTTCTGGCAGTCAGGATCAAGGGAGGGCTTTTTCAGAAGGGGGTGCACTACTGCCTCCTTCAAGGGATCTGGAAAGATCCCTCTCTCCAATGATACCACCACTATCCCAGTAAGGATCAGGCCAATGACCTCTACACACCCCACAAGTAGGTGAGTAGGGCCTGGATACAAAATACTGTAGGTTGGATGCAAAGTCTGGATAATCCTCCTATATCCATGACTGCCGGTTGACTAAAGGTGAAAACACATTTATCAAATTGGAGACCAATAAGCCTTTTAAATACTAATTTTAAAATCCTGACAAAAATTCTAAATAAAAGATTATTGACAATAGCCACTTATCTTATCTCAGAAGCACAGTCATGTACAATACCAGGTAGGGCTATTTCAGACCAACCGATACTACTCAGAGACATAATAGAAACTGATAACATGACAGGACTAGAAGGTTTCATCTTGTCACTTGATCAACAGAAAGCTTTTGATTCCATAAATCATGATTTTCTATGCCTAACTTTGGGACAGTATGGGATATCAAATATTTTTATAAAATAGATACAAACACTATACAAATCTGTAGTGATTATTCCACATATTAAGGGATATTGCATCCCAATAATTTCTATAAAAAAGGGCATTCATCAAGGATACCCTATTAGCCCACTTTTATATGTTTTCTGCATCAATCCACTACTAAGGAGCTTAAATAATGATCCACATATTTAGCATATCAAAATGTCATTTCAGGAGGTACCCTTTACACCCCTGACAAATGCAGACGATGTTTGTCTATTAGTCCAAGATTCTCATTCCACAGAAAAAGCGATGGCAATATGTGACCAATATGTGGCTTTTTCAGGAGCCACTTTGAACACTGTAAAAAGTATAGGGAGAGAATTAGTAAAAACACAATTTTAAATCACAGATAGGAGAGATTACTTTGACCAGGGAGAATATTAATATTGTAGGTATAGAATATGGCTCAGAGCAGTTACTGTAGGTATTATAAACTGGGACAAAAAAAATACAACAAGGGACACAGATGGTGAAAAAATGGAATACCTTAACCATGAGCAAAGCAAAAATGGTTTACTTCATCAAGATATATTTACTACCAATTTCCTTTTCATTAGTAATATCTTCCCAACCCTCCCCCAAAAGCAGAGAAAACACCATTTTAAGTATTTTTGCAAGCCTTTTGGGGCAGTCAGCTCAACCCTATAAAAATAATTATTATATACTTACTGTTAAAACAGGGGGGTCAAAATATGGTGAACTCGGTTCTTATTCTTTTTTGTCAATATCTGTACACAAATATAAAACTGCTACTGTCAGGAACAGAAAAATGCTTTACAAATATCTTTCTGCCCACTATTTCCACTTGCTATTTTGCTTGGAACAATGCAGCTTTAAGAATTGTTAAGCCAGACCTTAGACAGCCAAATTGTTTGAGAGATGTATTTGTCAGACTAAAATCCTGGCATATTACAAGTACTCTCATTCTTGCTAAAACAAAAAAGATGATTTATATACAAGGGCCCAGATATTCAAAAGGGTTGCACCATGCGCAATAAGGTTGCTCCAATGCAAGTCCGAAAATGTGCCATTCTGCGATATTCAGCGGGAGGCAGATGCACCCCCCAAATCACAGTAAGCAACAGCGCAATGATAATGAATGCATAAGCAACTGAAGGGGGAGGAACCATGCATAAATGGCACAGTGCAATATTCAACAACATGCACCATGTGCAATAGGGGAGCAAGCGGAAATTGCACGATAGCGGAAATGAGCCAAAATAAAAAGGAACAAGGGAGAGGTGCAAGAACGCTACAGGGAAGGCACATGTTGCTGAACTATAGCAAGACACACAGGCAGGACAGACACACAGGGCAGGACAGAGAAAGGGCACCCTGAACCCACAGGCACAGGGAAGGTGTGGGGAGCCACAGCCAGACCACAGTGCAGAAGGGGGAAGTGCCATGCAGCACTGAGGCCACCAGAGGAAGGTGTTCCCGGTGCAGGGGAAGTAGCAGCCAGGACAGCAGGGGGAACACAGAAACAGCTGCTGGGGGGGACACAAGCCAGGGACATGGCCAGTGCCACCATCCAGATGGAGGCAGTAATGAGGTGGGTGAGAAGGCAGGCAGCAGAGGGTCATGGCCGTGCAAGGGCCTGTCGGCGGTATGCCCCCAACAGGCAGTACCAAGTCTGCACCAGCTTTGAGCTGTACACCGATACTGAGATCGTGGGCCAGTACCACCTGAATCGGGCGATTCTGAGGTGGCTCTGTGAGCTGTGCAGTGATGTGATGCAGGCACCCACACGACAGAGCCATGCTCTGTCAGTGGAGACAAAAGTGACAGCTTGCATGTGCCTGCTCGCCACAGGTACCTTTCAGAGACCAACAGGGGACACCACAGGCATAACCCAGTCAGCTGTGTCATGCCACCTCACCCAATTCCTCAGTGCACTGCTGCATCATGCTGCGGAGTACATCCATTTCCCCAGCACACCGGCGGAGCACACAGCAAACATACAGGAGATCCACAAGGTAGCATATATGCCTGGCATGCTAGGGTCAATAGACTGCACCCATGTGGTCATCCGCACACCACCCGGCCCTGAAGGGGCCACATATATCAATCAGAAGGGCTATGCAAGCATCAACTGCCAGGTGGTGTGCGATGCCAGGGAGCGCATAATCAATGTCTGTGCCATGCACCCTGGGGGAGCACATGATGCCTTCAGCTGGCACCAGTTGGCACTGTGCCACAGATTCTAGAGTGGGGACATCCCCACTGGCCACTTAGTGGGTGAGTATGCAAACCATGCAGAAAAACATAGAGCTTGGGAGGGGCAAGGTCAGAGGTGACATGGGTATTGGCCTAGATGGCCCAAGGCAGGGCAACGCTGATCACCAAACTAACCTCCACCCTCTACACACAGGTGACAGTGGATACTCACTCTGTCCCTGGCTGCTCACACCATACCGGTGGCTCATGACCCCATCGCAGCAACGTGACAATGAGGCACATGCCACTACATGCAATATCATCGAGCGGGTGTTCGGGATGCTGAAGGCACATTTCCGTTGCCTGGACATGTCTGGCAGTGCCCTTCGGTACAGCCCCTCAAAGTCCTGTGGGCTATTCCTGGCCCATTGCATCCTGCACAACATGGCCAACAACTGTGGGATAGCCGTACAGGTCAAAGAGGGTGACAGTGATGGGGACGATGAGGACACTGGTGAAGATGGTGATGGGCAGCCCCCCCTTGGGCGACGGGACCCCAACTGATCAGGCTGGCACAGCTGCACCAGAACACCATCACAGAGGAGCACTTCAGCCAATCCAGGTAAGTCATGGGGCCATGTGCAACCACCAGTGGCAAAGGCACAACCCACAAACACGCATGGACAAACAACAGGGGTGCATGCTGTGAAGGGAAGTGGCCGAGCATGGAACCACACACACCGCCAGGGATGGGCAAGGTCTAACATGGCACGCAGTCATACACACACGCACACACACCCTCACAAGACATGCACAAAGGGTAGGAGGCACGCCATCCCAGACTGCCACCCCTAGCCACACACACGGCCACAGACCACCACGCCCACTGCCTGTCATTGTGCATGTGTCAGACACTGGGCACCATTGCACAGTGGCATACAGCGCAATGCAGGCATCATCATGCACACGCCATAGTGGACAGCAGCCGGGAGGGTGTGCAGATGGAACGTGTGTGTGCGTGCAGGGCCGGGTACCCCACCCGTGCATTGCACGCTGAACGTCACAATGCACACAGGGCAGCATCAGACAGTAGCCATGCTTGGAGACAGGTCAGTCACATGCCACAGTGATACAGCCACCACGGATGTGTGGACGACCCCACCGAGACCCACCAGCAGTGACAGACTGACCACTGGCCTCATTGGGGTGGCACCGATGGTCCCCCAGGGGTTCCACTGCATGAACATGACTGTGCTCGTGCAGGGGTCTGCAGCACACTGAACATGCCTGCGCCAGGCGTGCTCAGGATGCCCACAGCTGAACCCAGTGTAGGCAAGGAGGGTGTCACACGATGCCGGGAATGGGCGGTGGACATTGCACTGTGCGGTGTCTGCGATGCACGGGCAAATAATTGTGTGCCCATTGTGGCCATGACAGCTGTGAATGCCTGTGTCTGCCTGTCAATGGCAGTGGTCACAACCTCCTGCAACCGGTCCATCCCTGCCAGGAGCAGAGTGGTGTCACTGCTGCGCCACTCCTCTGCCTGATGCAGAGCCACACTCGGTGCATCCACCACTGTCACAAGCCACATCTGCTGATTGACTGATGCTTGCAGTATGCAGGTGTGCTCATCTAAGAGGTCATCTGCCTGATCGGCATGCTGTCCCTCATGGTGTTCACAGCCCTGATGGTAGTCACCCCTTGAGTGTGGATGCTGCACACCAGGGCCAGGCCTGGGCATGTCCACAGGTGGTGCACTGACGCCATCCCCTGACACTGTACCCCCATGGCCATTGGCCGACTGCTGATACTGACCCTCCAGCTGCCGCTCTCCAGGGCTCAATGGTGCTGCCACAGTGGCTGCAATAGCCCCACTGTCCTGGACACACACCAGTGCTGCCCCACAGATGCAGACAGGCACAGGCTGGGACTTTGATGTCATGCAGGCCGTCACGGTGGCACCACCCACAGCCATGGCCGTGATGTCACCTGCTGTGTGGCCATCCTGTGGCCCACACGTCTCACTGCCCATGACGTTAGCTACATCATCATCGGTGATGGATCTGGCACCAGCCCGAGTCTCAGCATGCTGGCATCCATGGACGCTGGCATGCTGGGACATGGGCAGGGCCTCCTCTGCATCTGCTCCACCAACATCAGTATTGACGTCCACGTGGGCCCACTGTTGTCCTGACCCCCGTATGCCTGTAGAGGTGGACAGGCCCTCCTCCATCTCCATGCTACTGGCCTCAGTGGAGAAGCCTACCACCACTGACCCATGTAGATGTTCAGAAGCTGTAAGGGAAAAACAGTAGCATTAATTTATGTGACCTACTTTGTCCCCCCCCATTGACAGACCAGGACCTACCATGCAGTGATGGGCTACAACCCATCTGGAATCCACCACCAGGAACACCCTCGATGGTGCAATGCTGCATGCTGCCAGCAACCCGCTCTTCTTGTGGGGTCAGGCGTTGCACCTCTGGCCCACTGGTCACAGACCATGCTGCCCTGATGGCAGCCACCTTCTCTTTAATTCTCCACCTGTCTGTGCCCATCTTCTTTTTGCACTCCTGCATGGAGTGCTGGTGGCTGCCATGCAGGTTGACAGCATGCGCCACCTCCTCCCACGCAGCAGCATGGGCCTGTGGTGTTCCCTGGTGTCCGCTGAGCAGCGGCTCCTGGTCGAGGTAGGCCTCAAACAGGGCAACTGTCTCTGCCTTTGTGAAGATTGGCCTCCTCTTTCTCCCATGTCTCTCTTCCTCCACCTCAAAATTGGTCATGATTCCTCCTGTGAGAATGACAGGTGTTACCTGTGACTATGCAGTCCCATGCATGTCCCAAACACCACAGTCCACACTCCCAAACAGCATGCAACTCACCACAATAGACTGCAGTAACCGACTATGGCCAGTGCAGCCCAATGTCGCATTTTTATAGCACAACCCATGTAAATGAGGTGAGGTGCATTTTTAAGTGGATGCAAATGCAGTGACTGCGCCATTGAATGGCTGATTAGATGATTTGCCAATGCTGGCTGAATATCGTGCTGTTGCACTTTGCGAAATTGTGTTGAACGTGCTGAGCCAAGGGCGCAGTTCTGTGACATGCACAGTACACACCTAACTGCGCATGCCCAGGTTGATGATGTAGGTGCCTGCCATGCTGCTGATGTGTTGTGCATGGGAGGCAATGGAGGGCACGGCCACCATTGTGCCAGTGGAGCTACAGCGCTGTTCACACATATGGCACTGTGGCACTGGGGTGTCATAGGCTCACTGGGGCAACAGCGCTGTAGGCTGCTACAGGAGGTGGCACACAGGCACCCAATTGTGCTACATGCATTGGGTTCCAATCGCGCTGTGGCTGTCCATGCACCAGAGACCCTTGACCCTGTGCCCAACCTTTGCACCCTAGGCACCATGCAGCAGGCATGGGTGCACCACTATTGTGCTGTTCCATGACAGCGCGATAGGGAATGGCAGTGCTGTACTGTGCAGCATCTGCACGTGGCAGGATCGTGCTGCCGAGCACCATTTTGAATCCACCACACTGATGAGATGACACGGAGACGAGCAGTCACATGGAGCCAGGTGGTGCTTGCCAACCTGGTGGCAAATCGTAAAGCCCCATGCTGGGGCTTTGTATGGAGATGCACCCCTAGACAGGGCCAGGAGTGCGGTGTCACAGGAGGTGGCCGACACCCTCAAGGAGGCCACCGGTATGGGGTGCACGGCGGAGCAGTGTCGCCACCATTATGGGGACCTGAGGCACAGGGTCCCGGACCTGCTTGTCCACCTGTGGGCACATGCCAGGAGGGGCATGGTGAGATGGCCAGGTTGGTGCCACATCCATATACTATTATCGTCCATTTGGGTATCACGGTTCATGTGTCCGGCACATGGGGGGGCCGTCCAGTGTTGGCCGTGGTGGTGGAATTGGGGTGTGGGGTGGATGGGTATGGCTGTGTGGGATTGCACACACATTGGGGCAGGGGGACTTTGCTACCAGATTGTACTGATGTTCCTCTCTCCATGTTTGCACCTTAGGGCCCGAAGAACGCAGACAGGCCAGGGAGCGGAGGCGCCGCCTGGAGGAGCAGCAGGGCAGAAGTGATGATGGCATTCAGCGGCACGTGGACCAGCCTGATAATGGAGAATGCCTTGCATCCATGATTACTATTGCATGCTGTAAAACTGGGTGGGCAGTGGGGCATGGCCACCATCCATTGACACCACTGCCATGCACACAACCTGTTACAGTCAGCACTGTCCAGTGGCACTGCATGTCTGGGAGTGTGTCAATGGTGGTCCATGTGTGCACCAGGCACATGGCTGTGGCACTGCCTTCACACCGCATAGCCAAGTCACTGTACTGCCATGGTGGTGCTGTGCAGAACATGGGCGGTTTGTGTGTGCAGTGGTCCACATGGCTGTGGATGCCTGGGTAGGCTGGTCTTGTGGACACAGTCACTGTGGCTGGTCACACACCATCACAGGGGCATGGCACATGGCTGTATGCCATGCACAATGGGTGGGCTGCGGGGGGCTGGACAGTCACACTTATTGACTCTGCTCTCTCGTCCTAGGTGGACAGTGACTCCAGGCACTGGAGAGAAGTGTACAGGAGCTGCTCCAGGTGGCAAGGGTGACCCTGAGCTGTTGCAGCCAATTGACCACCATGGAGTGAGGAGGAGGAGGAGTAGAAGACGTAGGTGCCATGTGGAGGAGGACCGGGGCACACATTGAAGACTCCATGCCCCTACTACCACCTTCTCTCCTTTGACCCACCCTCACACCCCTTCTTCTCTCTCCCATATGTTCACCCCTGCCTCTTACCCGCCCCCACCTGTTATGTGGCCCTTCCCCCCTGTTGTAAATAGTTGTAAATAGTTTTTGTTACTTCTTTTAAATATAAGCATTTTGATGACAACTGTGGTAGTCTCTGATTTGCAGCAGGCTACAGATGCTCAGCTGCAGTGGTGTGTATGGCGTCAGGGGTGGTGCACACATGGACATGTGTGTATGTGCAGAGGTGAACTGCCTATGGTGTGGGCAGGGGGATCAGTCACTGTCTGTGGTTTGTGTGTTGTACTCTGTGCACTGGATGCCTGTGTGCAGTGGTCTACAGGGCCTGCACTGTGTGCATGGCACCCCATCAGACCATCCATGGCCTGTGCAGCTGACACCCTTGCATGTCTGTGATATGCACGGTCTGCTGGCATGTCAGTGGTGGCTGTCTATGCTGGATAATAACTGTACCTGGCACAATGCCAGGTAGCCTTCCATCACCAGTATGGTGCACATCTGCCTCCGGTTGGCACTGTGGCCTCCACTGTTGTTGTCCCCCCTCCATGCTGTCACTTGTGTCTGTTGCAGGGGATGTGCTCCAGTGTCTGTCACCAGTGGTCCGGTGGCATGCTGGTGGCATACAGCTTCATGGTGCCTGTGCAGGGTGGCTGGCACACCTCTGCAATGTAGGGGTGCTGGCCATGTGTACACATCCGCCATGGCCACACGCCAGTGGCTTGGTTGACCCACTACTGTGTCCCTGTGTTGGTGTGCCCTTGGGTATGGGTGGGTGTTTGTCCATGCACTGTGTTGCATCCTGTGTGGTGCATGCTTCCATGCTACAATGTGCATGTCTGTTCTGGCAGTTTTGGCCAGTGCTGAGATGGGATGTGTCCTTGGGAGGGTGTGCAGGGTGCTGTACTGCTGGAGGTGGGGTCCGGGACATGCCCTGTTGCATGTGGGGTACCTCGTGTGGCAATGCTTGGTTGGTCTCTCAGCTGTACCTCAGGGGTGACATGCAGGGTGGCACTGTGTATGCTGTTGTTGCACTGCTGTCTGCTGCCGCCTGCAGCAGGGTGCACATGGTGGGGATGCCTTGCATGGCTCCATGGTGCACAGGGTTGCATTGTCACAGGGGGGTGGTGGCATGCATAGGGTGTCCTGCACTGTTGGGCACTACTCCTGGGAATGGTGTATGGTGATTGTGGTGCAGGGTGTGTTCTGCATTGGTGGGATGGTGTGCCATGGGGTGGTTGGCCCTCCTTGTGTGCCGGTCACAGCTTGCCAGGGGGCTTGCTGGGGCACCATGGCCCAGCTGTGGGTTGGTTGCTGGTATCCATGGGCCAGTGGTTATTTCAGCTCTCCCCTGGTTGTGCAGTGCATGGGGTGTGAGGGACAATGTCTGTTCTGCTGTGTGCTCCTCTGCCCATCTGTGGCATGGATGGTGGGCCCCTGCATCCCTGGTTGTGCTGTTGCATTGCTGCCCTGCAGCAGGGGGCATCCCTGGTTGCGCTATGGCACATCTGGACTGCTCTGCTGAGCATCCCTTGTTGCACTTTTGGCACATCAGATATGCTCAGCTTCACATCCCTAGTTGTGCTATGGCACAGGTGGTGTGATATTCAGTCATCTGCCGTAGGAGCATCTTGGCCTGCGCAGTTTTTGAATATCGCGCTTCTTGCACATGGGCGCAGTGGACTTGCACTTGCTCCTGCTGTTGCACACTTTTTGTGTGCAGTTTGAATATCTGGGCCAAGTACTAAATACCAGTTTTACTGAAAGAGAAAATTTCCCTAAATGTCCTATATAATATCTTTCAAACCTAATAGAAGTAGTTAGAGAAAAAGAGAATACCAAATCAATTTAAGGATGTACAGTGGTTATGATGTCATGAACGCTTAACCGTTAAAGTAAATCAAAAACACAAAATGATAGAAGAAAGAATTTGTGCCAGGTTAGATTGTACCAACCAATTAGAAACAATGGAACACTTATTCTTCTCTTGCTCATAGATAAAAGAAAAAAACTTTTGGGGATATGTAGAAAATTACTGGGAGGCAGATATTTTTTTACAGTATCTTGTGCTACTTTAATTTATGGTACATATACTTCACAGTGGGAAAAATGTACTTTCAATTTTCAAGTGGTATATATGAAATATCAGATGTGTATTTAGTCTACTGCAAAAGCAGATTTTTTACATAGAACTGTTAGCAAAAATCATTAAGGAAGTGAAAGAGACTTACTATAATGAACTTGAAAACAGAAATCAGATATTTATCGAGGTGAAATGGAGGAATCTTCCATGGATCACAAGCAGTGATACTCCTATAACCTGAAATACGTTTCTGTCTTCTATGAAATATGTTATAATGTTTCCCTTTTAAGAGCATTGTATTCTCTTTTTTATCCCCATATATATGTATATAGGTTTATGATTATGATTTCCTCATGTACATATTTTCTTTGATTTCTGTATGATTTTCTGCAATAAAAACTAATTTCCCCTACTCTTTTTGAAAAGTACCATGGGATCTTTAATGTCCACCTGAACCAGATCTCCATTTAAAGACAGCACCTAAGGGATGCAGCATCCCACTCATAATGCACTACAGCGTCAGTACTGGGATTTACCCCAAGTGTCTGGTGTGGGACTAGAACTCTCAATCGTTCAGACTCAGAGGCGAGTGTGCAACCTACTGAGCCACTGACACAGATGTGATGAAGTACTTCACAGAAAGAGTGGTGGATTTCTGGAATAGCCTTCAGGTGGAGGTGGTAAGGGCAAAATCAATGGTGAGGTTAAAGAATGCATGGGATAAGCACAAAGGAGTCATAGAGGAAAGGAAGGGAGTGGGGGAAAGAGCTGTAGATCAGGGACAATTGAACATTTAATCATTTTGTTCTTTTTATTATGAGAGTTTTACTTTTATAGCTTAGTTAATTTTTTAGTCAGTAAAGGTGGCAACCATGTTTGTAATGTGCTGGCTCTGAACTCTTTTTCCTTGTTCTCCTTCCAATGTTAAAGCAAACAACAAGGTCTCAGGTGCACATATGCAAGGCTAGATGATGTGCAGAAACCATTTTCATCTATTCCTCCACTCTGGTCATGTACTCGTTAGTCACAAGGCAAAGTCAGACACCCTCATTACCCCCAAAAAGGAGAGAATACACTGGGATGCTCTATCACCCCACTGGGGTAACAACCAGGAAGAGCACCACTACAACAGTGTGGTCTGGGAGGGTGAGTCAGGAAGAGAGGCAGCCAAAATGGTGAATACACACAAATGCAGAACGACAGTAAAACAGTGAATATAGCCACAACCCTGTAGGGGCAACACCCTCAGTGGCAACAGTCCACCCAATGACCACAACAAGCACATACAGCATGGAAGAGAGTGCCAGGTGCGAGCTGCAGGGAAGGCAACAACCTGCAGACAGATGCCCAGGAAGGCATGTGCACTGTGCAGCACGGACACCCTTGGCCCACCTGCAATGACCGCTAATGCCCCCCAGCCCCACACACCACCACCACCACCACTGGAGCAAACTCTCCACCACTAGCAGAAACACAGTCACTCACCTGCGGCAGGTCCATGGGCCAGAGCAGTCTATATGAATGTCCCCCACATGGCACCACCTTGCCGCCAAAGCACCTGCACCTTACAGTACAGCCATTGCAGACCTGTCCTCCTCCTGCCATGGCCTGCCTGCCACTGCATGGGGATTGCTGCACTGTAGGCATCCACCTCTGGTGTGCTATGCACCCAGCCTTGCCCTCCCCATCTATTACCCCCTGCAGCAGGATGCTCACTGCCTGTCACCATGTGCTGTTCACCCCCGTCCTGTCACCTACCACACAGTGCTCTCATCCAGGCTCATCGGTGAACACACTCTGTGTCCTTCACCATGGTGTGTACACCTGTGCCTGCTTGCCCTGTGGCACAGTCGCTCATTACAACACAGCCTTCCAGCCTCTGTCTCTTGCCCGCACTCTGTCCGCCACTCACCGTATTTCCCCCACTCCCTTCCTGTGGTCTGCATCCTGCATTCTCCCTTTGGAGACTCATTCAAATGGAGTTGCCCTTATCACATAAAACCCCCCACTGGCCCTCAATATCTGGGGCTCATCCCTAAAGCTATTGGCAGTACAGATATTACAATGATTGGTCAGCCTATGGTTTTTCTGATTATGATTACACTATTGTTCAAAGAACAACTGCCCCCCCCAAATGAGAATTGGAAGTCATAAATTTATCAGAAGTATAAATAACAGAACATCAAATTAAAGTATTATGTAATGGCCTGAGTTTTGTACCAGCAAATAAGACAGATGACTTCCAGGTAGAAACAAACCTGCACCATTTCTTTAGAAAACTTCATTTAAAAGAATATTTCCTAAATCATCCTATGCCTCCACCCCTTCCATCTGAACTAAATAGAGAATACACAGATTTTAAGGACCATCAACTTTTAATCCACCTCTGACCAATCATATTATAAGCACCTTTTGCAATTTGATCAAAAAAGATGTGGAGAAAATAATCAAAAAGAGTAGATATAAGTCAAATCATCAAAATATGACAAAAAAAGAAAGAAATGCCCTGAAAGAATTAGAAGAGATGAAAAATGTAATGATAAAACAAGCGGACAAAGGAGCCACAGTGGTGATCTGGGGGAGTGATGACTACCATGCAGAAGCATTCCATCTGCTATGAAATAATACATTTTATGAAAAATTATGATGTGACCCCTCTGCAGAAATTAAAATGAAAGCAGACCTCCTAATAAAAAGTGGTGAAGAAATGAGGTATTTGACTAAGGAAGAAGCAAAATTTTTGTTGGTCCCTTACCCAGAGAAACCTGTCCAGTGCCTACTTCCCAAAATGTATAAGAATACAACTCTGATGCCTGGGAGGCCCATTGTCCCTGTCATTGAATCCATACAGGAAGTTATGTCTAAATATTCCACAAATTTTATAAAGAAACCAATACCATTGTTAAAATCATATCTGAAAGACACCAATGAGACTTTAAAGCTGTTAAAAAAACTGTAACAATAGATGAACAAGATTGGATTGTCACAATAGATGTGGAAAGTTTATATTCCAACTCCCCCAAGAAGGGAGGCTAGCAGCATTAGAGAAAAGCCCACAAAGTAGAGACAAAATAAAACCACCAACGGAGTTCATATTTGAACTATCCAACTTTGTTCTGGAAACAAATTATTTCTGGTTTGAAGGCAGCTTTTTTATCCAAAAGAAGGAAGCAGCAATGGGGACAACATTCTCCCCAAATTTGGCAAATACATATATGGGCAAAGGGGAAGAAAAAAACATTTACAATAGACTAAATAATCTCTTCTTTAGATATGTAAAATTGTGGAAATGCTATATCGACAATTGCCTATTAATCTGGACAGGGTCTGAGGTAGAATTCAATGACTTTAAGGTTTACATAAACCAAACTAATCCAAATCTGATGTCCACACATGAATATAGCAAAGAATCTCTACCCTTTCTAGACATTTTGATTGAAAAAAGAGTAAATCAACTTGAAACAAGTCTGTATAGGAAACCATTAGCAAGAAATACATTGTTGCGAAGGAATAGCTGCCACCCTATATCTGTTACTAAAAATATTCCAAAAGGGAACGTTATTAGGGCAATAAGGGTGTGTTCTTCAGAAAAAAGTTTTAAGAAAGCAAAAATAGACCTTACACACCGATTTATGGAGAAAGGATATGAATCAGATTTATTGTTAAACACCCTTACAGACTTACAAACACTCCCTGTTAAGGGATACAGTTCAAGGAGAGTCAGAGTTGGTGTTGACTTTTATAACAGAGTTTAACCCTGATGCTCCAGAAATAGGAAGTGTGATTAAAAAACAATGGGGAGTGTTGGAATCAGATAATAGATTGCTGGAAATTGCTTCAAGCCTCCAAGAATTACATATAAATGAGGAAAAAACCTAAAAGACATATTGATATATGCTTATATAACAGCATGTAAGGTAAAGATAGCTGCGTTGTGTTGTCTATCTTCAAATAATTCAAGCCACACTGAGTGAATGTTTCCCTTTTGTTTACTTTCTTTTGCGAGTTCATCAACTTCAAATACATGTATTCTTGCTTCAGGTTTGGTGCTAGCTATTCAATTTTATACAGGATTTATATAAAAATGTGTTATCTTGAAAAATACTAACTCTCTATTATAAGCCAATCATATAATAAAATAACATATTAATCTTAGGGTGTGGTACATTTGTGTCAGAACATAGATAACTGTATTTCTCTCATACCATCAAAAGGTGTTTACCACATTTCTTACACAACCTCAGAAGTGATGACTGCACTGATAAAAGGTTTTCTGTGTGCACACCCCCCTTTAATAGGTAAGCATCATTCTAATAAGGGCACGCTATCCTGATGTTGTGAAATATAAAGGCATCACAAGACATTTAACTAGATCTTGTGAGAAGCTATATCACAAGATAGCTAACCAAATATTGTGAAAGGTTATACTTGACTAAAAAACATTTGATTAGGTTTTATTATAGGCTACATTTAAGCATTCAGTTAACTAACTGTATAAGCTTATACTGAAATAAAATATCACACTACACAATGTTAAAATGTTATACTACACAGCAGAACAAGAAATTTATTTATTTATTTATTTAGCTTTTGTTTACTGGGTAAGTACACTAGACAAGTATTATGCCTATTTTCAGGAACGACCTGGGAGAATACAACATGAGGAACAACAGTCAAGGAGACATGGCAAAGAGAGTACAGTTTTTTGTCACAGTAAACAAACGTGTGGGAAATACATCATTTGACACTAGGGGAAACATAGTAGTAAGCACATTTCAGATTATACACTCTAGACTAGCTAGTTCAACTGACAGATATATACAGGTCATCATACATAGGAGTGGAGCATAGGTCAAGGACTGGATTTGTCATAATATAACTTATAACATTGTCATCAAATAACTGGTTGCCACCCCCTCCAAAGAGGAACTATAGGTGAGGCCATTGTGTACATTGCTCCAATACAATACACACAAAAACATTCAATCACCCTATGTCTGGCAAGAAGTTTGAAATAAATGCATTCATAAACTGCAGTACCACTGGGGCTATTTATACGTTGACATGCCCATGTGGGTTAGCATATGTGGGCCAGACAAAAAGAGCATTAAAACAGCAGTTAGGTGAACATAAAGCAGCAATTAGAAATTTGAACTTAGAATGTACTATGGCTAGACACCACAATGAAAGAAAACATGGTTCATCAGCAACACTTTGATTCGTAGGCCTGGAAAAAGCAGAAGTTGGATTCAGGGGAAGAGATCTAGGACTCAAGCTTTTACAGAGAGAGGCCTATTGGATTTGTTACCTTCTAAAGCGCAATAAACAGTGCATTCAAAAGTGCATAGCATAGTGCAAAAATGCAAATAAATACCCCAGTTATTGCTTGGTACTGGTTTTGTTCAGCAAGCTTACTGCCAGTGTAAGCGTTGCATAGTCCCTCGTTGAGCACTTTCGGCAGTTGAGCTCCTCTCTCCAAGCTTGTAACTGCAGCTGTCAGCATGAGCAACAAATATACCAGCAACAAAGGCAAACAACAATAGAGGTGCTGCAAAATGCAAACCACAAAACGCAAAACGCTGAAGTGCTAAAACATCAAAAACACTATATCGTAGTAAAACAAGAGCTTCCATGCTGGCTACATGCTGTTCCATGATGCGCTTGCATATCGACTTCTTTCCGTCATCCTCTGAGCATGGTGCACAATCCAAAAGTGTTGTACTAAATAGCCCACCAAATTTAAAGTGACAGTGCTTCCATTATTGAAAACTAACAACTATATATGTGAGCTATACCATATAAAAACAGGACCTATCAAACAAAATATACACAGAATAAAAGTGCTACAGAGCAAAAGTACATAGCTCTATCTGATTGGCAATTCATAAATATAAGATATAAATATATACAAAATCTCAGGTTACCATTTAGAAAAGAATTTGTGTTACATATAGTGCAATAATAAATAACATTCCTACACCATAAATACAAATATAGTACACAGGAACAAACACACTTATTACCATATTATGGCAGAACAGGAAAGTCATGCCATAAAACAGGGCAGAGCATAACAAGCCTTACCCTGTTTAGGACATAAAATAAATAAAACAGAGCCGGAAAGTCATGCTTTATACAAGGGAAGAGCTGACAACTCATCCCCTTGTAAGGATATAGCTAACCATACAAAAAGAACAGAAGGAGTAAAGGAATGGAGACATGTTGTCAAAAAAGGGTAAATACAGTAACATAGGTTCTATACATTAGCATACTATAACTGTGTAAGAGAATTTCTTCATTTAGTCCATTTGGCGTCATGCTGTCATCAGCATTCAACTGAGCCAGTAGATTTGCACTCAGCATGAAACCAGACTCCCACCATTGTGACCTATACCTCACCACCAGCTGGCTTCCTTTCCACCTCCAAGTTAACCTCAGTAAAGCCATTTTATGCAAGAGAGCCCTTCTTGGTCAAATGCCGCCAAGTTTCTGCAACCTCTTCTCCCCAGTCATGAACAAGTATGGAACTCAATCGATGGGGGGGTCAAAATCTCCTCCTGCCATTCAGATAAATTACTTGTGGCTCCTTTGCAGCAAGAGCAGTGAAAGCCTGGAACTCCCTGCCCACAGCCATCACCCCTGTCCCCCACATCTCCACCTTTAAGGCCCAAGTCACCGCTCACCTTTTCCAGAAACTGCACTGCATGTGTACCTAAACCATATATGCTGGTTGCATTAGCCTGCTCCCCTTTTGATGGCTCCTACAAATGCAGAAACCTGTTGTTAACCCCCTTCCTGTAATCTAATAATTATTACTTGTTGCGTAGTGTAGTGTATTGTATTGGACTGCTGTAGAATATAACTTGTTCTTCTTTTGTATGTAACTTGATAGACTTGGACACCTTTGAAAAATGGTTCTTGAGCTCAAAGGTCCTCTGTACCCAGTAAATGCATACATACATACATAAACAAACATTAGAAACAAAAGTATATGAGGTGCATTTGTACTTTATCACAATTATGGCACAAACTCAAACAACAGACAGATCACTATTCCTTCCAATATAAATAACATGTTAATCTCAGCACCTAGTCAGAAAATACATGTTCCTGCTGCCTTTGAAATTCAAACACCAAACCACAAACAGACCACATGCACAGTAAACCACACAGAGACCAACATGGCGGTATTGGAAACAGTGGTTTGGAACCACACATTGCTCACGGTCATGTAAACAAACCCCATAAAAGGTAAAGAAACTGTGTACTGCCCTCAAATGTGTGAAATTATGAACACAGTTTACAAATGCAATTTTATTATGAACATACGAACATACGAAATTGCCAGAAGAAATAGGCCTCATGGTCTATTGAGTCTCCTCGAGTATGCCGCTAGCCCCTATTGTTCTTTAACTGAATGTACATGAATAGTACTTCTAATACACATAAAGAGGTAGAAAGGAAAGTGGATCAGTTTTACTAAACAATTTGTGAAGTATTCCTTTACCTTTGTTTTACAGTATGGAACATAAAAACAGCATGATGAGTAGAAGGGGGCTATTGGGAAGCCTGTTAACTGATTTTAATTCTGCTTTTTCTCATGTTTTCAGACTGTTCAAGTTGGAGAAACTGAGAAGAAAACCAGTAATAATAGTTAATTGCTTGTGTGGAAACATAGTCAGCTAAACTTTTGAGGACTGTTGTGATGGGACCTGTTCTACAAGTCAAAAAGGGGATCAAGTTTTTCTGTGTTCGGTCAGAACACATAAAAAGTGATAATGGGGGGACTTGGAATTCAGTCATGTGGTTGGTCAATATTTGTAAATGATAAAATAGACGGGTTAGGAGAAAAGAAAGCAAGAGAAATGCTGAAAAGTGATTGTTTTATTACAAGGGTGGGTGTTTGTAAAAGAGGCAAAAGCAGAGGGGTGATAGATATTAACTGCCACTCTCTTACAATATGCAGGGGATTTGCAATAGAACCCACTTGGATAATGCTGATGGTATTCAAATAGGGTTGCAGTCAAATCAAATAATAGTACTGAGCATTGTAAATTGTGTTAGCCACTATGGAGGATGGGGTGGTAGTTTCGGGTGGAGTGGGAGGATCTTGAGCCTCGTGTTTTTTTTCAGGAAGTGTTTGAGACAGATGAGCTCCAAAGCTTGCTTAGTTTCTTTCAGTGTGTGTGTGGGGGAGGGGGGGTGCTCTGGAGCTGTATGACTCTTTTCAATTGTGCTGTATATACTGTATGATTTTTGTAAATGACCAGGTCATCTTACAAAGCAGGATGACAATGACGCTGTTCAGATGATTGCCAGGTTTTTTCATGTAGATGAAAGGAGGAAGTTGCTGTCTTACAAGAAGCTTCCATGCATCACCCAGCAGAACAGCATGATGATCAGCCATGCCGATCATTGGAATGTTACAGTCAAGCCTCTTGCAGTCTGCCCTGCATTAAATGTGACAGTGACACGCCTTTGAAGCACACTACTGTACTCTCTCAATATGTTAGCTTTGCACATGTGCACAAGCAAATATAACAACTAATACATAAGAACATCAGCTACATTTATAATGCAATTAAAAATACCAACCACTACAGATGAGCTTTCACTCTCAAGTGAAATATCAACATCTATGTAGTAAATATCTAGAGCACAGTACAGCAGAGCAATGTGCAAAATGGCACAGCAGCTAGTGATAATTAAGCAATAACCCATGACAGGTGGTTAATTATACAGTTATTTATACAGATTTTACAAAATCACTTGGTCACTAACAAGTCCATACTTTAAATGGAATAACCAATCAGTTAACTCCACTAATCAGTATATTCAAGCACATTGTTTATACAAATTTATAAAGCCACTTGTCCATTCACAAGTGCATATTTAAAAAAAAGGAAGTAGCCAACCAGATAACTCCGATTATTCTGTATAATGGTTATTTAGTCTAATACAACAAACCCATTATGTTTAAAGCAAACTAAAAATAAGCTAATTTCAAAAGCAATATATTTCATTACTTTTATATATTTATTTTAATCTTTTTCTTTGTTATTCATTTGATCAAGATATCCTTCAGCAATCCACTTTGGGTTTGCAAAGCTCTTTTCATTTACCCTAGGGGGACCTAGAATAAGAATACAACACAAAAGGCTAGTTAAGTTTCCTTTGTTTGAAATCAAACCACTCTAGTACATTACTTTTTTTTTTCAATTCAAAGTTTATTAATTTTCACACAAATAAGAACAGATCCATGTATGATAAACAGGGTTGTACAAATGACCGTAAATGAACTTTCGCTACATACATTGGGTCTGTTCTCCCCCATACCCCTTCCCCCCTCCCTACTAACACACCCTCCCCAATCAGCACAGCTCTAACTAATCAGATGGTAATCCATCCAGAACAACAAAACAACCTTAGTACCAACTAGGTGACCAGTAGCGTGTACAAAGGATCCCAGATTCTCTTATATCTATTCATCCTATTACTTAGACTAGCCACCATTTTATCCATCCTGAGATTAGCCAATATTTCCTTAAGACATTCCTAAAAAGGAATATCTACATCATCTTTCCAATGCCGGAGAAAATCCTTCTTAACCAACAAGGAAATTAGTGCCATATAATACCTTCTAGATACCACAGAAATAGCAAGTAGTCTCCTAATAGACATACCTCCGGGTGAAAAGGTCAGAGAGGGCCCAATGAGGATCCATCCTCTGTTGGATATCTCCCCAGAGGTGGAAGCCTTAGAATATGACCAAAATATGTTATAAAGATGCCCTCCACCTGCCTACACTCTGGAACAGGAAGGGAATCAATAAGACCGTACTTACACAACTTTTGGGGAGTATAATATATGTTATGTAAAATATGGAACTGCGTAAGTTGTAACCTGTCCTGGGTAATATATTTATGACAATTTGCCCACAATGCTGCCCAGTCTTTCTGCGAGTCAGGAAAACATGATGCCCAATAGCTCTCCGGTATGAACACCTCCAGATATTTACAATTATATAATACTTTGTAAATGTTGGATACTGAATGAGGGCTACCGAACATCGAGATTAACATATCCCTAAACTTATTCCTACTTCGTTGAGGTGGAACCGGGCCAAATATCTTTGTTAGTAAATGTTTTAACTGGAATACTTTAAAAATAGACTTAGTGGGGATATTAAGACTACTCAATGTTTCAGCAACTGAAAGCCAGGAATCGTTCGGAGCCATAACCTGAGAAAGCCTGACATTTTCTAACTGGGGGAGCCATTTTGACCAGATTGGCTTATTATTTAATTTAAGGTTAGAGGTTGCCCCTAATGGGTTGAGCTAAGTCTAAAGTATGGCTATATCCCATGAATAAACATATCTTGAGTACTCTGACTGAAATCGCAATGGGGTAGATTTCAGCAGTGGGGAACTCACCAGCCTAATGTGAAATAACAAAGCTGGCGATAGACCACACTGTTTAATCAGGGATAGCTCTATTTTGAGCCAAATAGGTAGCCAGCTTGCGGAGTCCGGTTCTCCTATGCACTCCATCCACCTGATGTATTTTGCAATGTGACTCTCCCAGTAGTAAAAAATCAGATATGGTAGACGGAGACCCCCTTTATCCTTGGGTGCCTCCAGCTTATGAAATGCAATCCTGGGCTGCTTATTAGCCCAAATAAACTTTATTATCAAGGCATTAACTTTACGGAACCACGACATGGGGATCCAGTTATTAAGTAAGTGCAACGGGTAATAGATCCTAGGGAAAAGGTTCGTCTTAATTAAATTCACATGCCCCCAGAGTGAAATAGATAATTTGGCCCAACTGTCTAAATCCACTCCTAAAATTTTGAGTAAGTCATCCAGATTTAACTTATGAAACAAAGTGGGATTTCTGACAACTTGTATCCCTAGATATTTTAACGAGTTCGGCACCCAAGACATGCCATGCTCTACAACACTTGATTTAATCATTTTATGGTTAAGAGGGAAAACAAGGGATTTATCAACATTCAATTTGTAGTTGGAAAAATTGGAAAATTCTTGTATGATAGCCAACACAGCCGGTATTGACTTATTCGGATCCGACAACTGCAAAAGTAAATCGTCGGCATATGCCGAAAACTTTAACCTCATACCCTGGATGGTGATTCCTTGAATCATCGAGAGAACTTTAAGCATCGAATAAGAGGCTACAAATATAAATTAGAAAAGAAAGGTGATAACGAACACCCTTGTCTGGTTCCAAGAACTGATGGGAATCTCTCTGATATAACCCCATTAACCGTACTCTGGCTGATAGGATACTATAAAGAGGCTTGACCCAATTTTGAAAAAGTTCAGGGAATTTATGAGCATTGAGAGCCCTAAGTAAAAAATTCCAGTCTACCCTGTCAAATGCTTTCTCAGCATCCAGAGAGACCAGGACCACTGGAAATGAGGCATCTCTGGATGTCGAGAGAACGTGCGACAGGGTTCTAAGGTGGTCTAATGAGGAACGTCCTTTCATGAATCCCACTTGCTCCAGTCCAATAAGGTCAGGCAACACTAATGTCATGCGATCCACTAAAATCTTAGCTAATATCTTGATGTCTTTGTTCATCAGGGATATTGGGCGATAGCTCACGGGTAATTCTGGATTTTTCCCAGGTTTCAAAATTAAAACTATTAAAGCCTCCCATAAACTAGGACCCATCTGGGCACCTGATAATATGTATTCAAATAGAGGTAACAACAAGGGGAATAGCTGATCTAGAAATTTCTTATAGAAATTTGCTGAGAAACCATCTGGACCAGGTGATTTATCCGAGGGTAAACTTTTAATAACCCTAGAAATTTCATCGGCTGTTATTGGGGAGACTAACCATTCCTGTTGAGGTTCTGAGAGGGAGGTTAATCCGGAAGCCCCTAAGTATTTGTCTATATTGTCTTCAGATACTGAGTTCATTTTAGAGCTGTATAAACTAGTGTAGTACCTCTGAAACTCTAGCACTATATCCTCTGGGGCTGTTTTTAAGACATCATTTGTCTGGGAACATATTGACAAAATGAACCTATTCGCTTCCATTTGCTTAATCCGGAGTGCCAATAGCCTTCCCGCTTTCTCTCCCTGGTCTGAATAAGCTGCTTTAGCTTTAAGAATCACAAATTCAGCCCTATCCCTTAATAATTCCAAGTAATCCTCTTTTAATTTAACCAGCTCCTGCTGTACAGGTTCCAAAAAACATTGGGATAACATTGTTTCCTTTACATGAATTTGACCCAATAGTGAGACTAATTTCTTATCCTTTTCTTTCTTTCTGTGCATAGCCATACTAATTAACATGCCCCTAATAAACACTTTAAAAGGCCCCCATACTAGATCTGGTCTGGAAATAGAGTGGATATTGGTTTCTATAAAACGCCCTATGTTTTCACCAATCGCTTTAACCGTCTGATCATCTTTTAACATCTGATTATTAATCTTCCATCTGGGACACTTCTTAGGGAGGGTTGAGGTCACTAGCTGACATTCTACCAGTGCATGATCCGAAGGTGGGCCTGGCTGTATAGAAGCTTCGATTACTCTGTGGAGAAGAATTTGGGAGAGAAAAATATAATCTATACGCGTGGCCGTTTTGTGTATTGGGGATAGAAAAGTAAATTCCTTGTCCTAAGGATGTAAAACTCTCCAGACATCACACAAAGCATAATGCTCCAAGAGCTCTTGAAGGGCCCCTTGAGCAGAGGAGTGACTCTTCTCGTAGAAGAGGAACGATCCAGTAATGGGTCCATAACGGTGTTCATATCCCCCCCCCATAATAGTTGGTAAAGCAATGTAAGGATATAGTAACTCAGTTAGCTTCACAAAGAAGTCAGGGGAATCTACATTGGGTCCATACAAAGTTCCCAGGAGGAGTTCGGTAGAATATATAAAGCAATGAATAAACAAGAATCGCCCCTGCGGATCCTTAAGCACCTGCTTTAAAATGAATGGGGTCTTCCTATTAATCAAAATTAGTACACCAGCACTATTAGTTGCAACCCCAGCTGAAAAACGTGACCAATCTGCTGCCGCCTCATAGTTGGCTTCCGAGTCCAGCAAGGTGACTCTTGTATTACTGCAATGTCTATGGACAACAAAGCAAGGTGTTAAGGATTTTATATTGTTTCACACGCTGCCTTAATCCTTTGACATTCCATGTTGCAATTTTTTATATTAGTCATTATTGTAAGATCCCAGTAATGTAAGTACACAAAAAACCTCTCAAAATATACATCCTTGGTAATCCCCTATGAGCTGTGCTGATTCCCACCCCCCATTACCTCTATCCCACCCTCCCAGTCCCCCAACCCAATAGAGAAAATCAAGATGAACAAACCCCTTCCTCCCTCTCCCACCCATCTGTTATAGGTTCCGCTCTGCAGCATACCAACACTTAGCCCCACCCCCAGCCACCCTCAGAGAGCCCTGCTTTTAAATACTAACATTATTAATAAGTAAGGGAAACACTTTAGAATGCCCTTCCTAGCAGTTTTGAGAACCAGCATAGTCCAGTGAGGGACCATATATACCTGTCCCAGCTCTTCTCTGTTGAACATTTTCATATCAAACACACATATAAATACTTCATAGTGCGTTACATTCCGAATAAAAAAAAGTAAGCCCCAATGATGTAAACTATATTATAATGGTCTATCTACACTTTCTACCATTGGAGACCTAAGTAGTACCAACTCTATCGTCCTGTTGCTAACATCCATCTGCTGCTTAAGAACTTGACTTAGCCAACTGGTCTATTAGAATCCCCATGAGCAAATTTAGTTATATCACTTTATCTAAAGTATCAGCTGCGAATTTGCTTTTGAAGCTTAAGCTGAACTATGTTAAGTGTCTGTCATTATCTGCGTGTTGATGTTATCCTATCAGCTTTAGTACTTTAGCCTTAGAAGTGGGAGGCAATATCAAGCTAGCTACTGCATATATTATGAAGGTCATCATCTGTTGGGAATTAATTCCGGGTAGGGAGCCCTCAATTAACTAGAGTGTGAACTAGCTCACGAAGTCGGCAAGTACCACTCAGAAATTAGAAATTTTGGTTACCAAGCATTAGGATAGCTTACAGGCCCCTCCCCATTTTATGCTAGCCAATTTAAGACATCCCTATTCTGTTGGGGAGAGCTATACATTAAATGTTAAGTCTAAAGCAAAGCTGCCAGCCCAGCAAATGGATCTGTGCAGTAGATCAATACCCCTGTGTGCTTAACCAAACTATAACACGATATTCCTTGTCATGGAAGCAATGAGAAAAGACCCCACTCATAGAAAACTTGACTGAGTTTTTCCTTATAAATCAGCATTAAGCTTGGGCAACATGTTCTTCTGAATTGAATCAAAGTGCTCCCTACCAGGGAGTCACCTAAATATCCAAATTAAAGATTTGTCAGCCCTTTAGGGAGAAAGACTACTCAACACCTCTGCATTCAGCTACATTACATTGAGGGAAATAACACAGTGATAAGAACAATAAACAAAACATAATTATTTGATACGAAACCTTCCCCCTAAATCTAAACATAAGTCCAGCAAATCTGCATTCCGTTACTTTCTTGGAACCTGAACACTAAATAAGCCTTTGAGTAAAAGAGCTAGCAGAAAATAAGGGTCCAGAAAAAACTTGACTCTCCGACGAAGTAGTCTTGCTTCTGCCACGTTCATTCTGCCGAGGGTGTCTGCTGAGAATACTGGAGGTAATTCTTCCCTTTAACTCATGAGTGAAAAACGAAGAAGGCTGGTGAGCAAACTAAAACCCTGGGAACATATTACACTTGCAAAGTCAGCCACAAATGCAGTTCAGACCTCTCGAAGAAGATCAGGGAGCAGTTCCTTTAATCCCGGCAGTGATCTCCGGTGTTAAAAGCTGTGCCATACCCCGAGATAAAACTTGTAATCTCGCCGGTACAACATTTTAAAATGAATACTGCTGCTATTAACTTTGAGATGTAGGGATGAAGGCAGAGCGCCGCTGCTGGACCATAGCGGGGAGATCATGAGCCACTCTTACTTTTTTACCTTCCCAGGTGATACCTTGCGCCTCCTTGACTTTCTTTAGAAAATACTGGCATTCAAGATAGTTGAGAAACCTAAATATTAGGGGTCTAGGTGGTGATCCTGAAGGGGGGGTGGTCTAAAAGCCTGATGCGCCCTCTCTATAGCATATTTGGCCCCATAAGGTGAGGGACCCACCACACGCTCCACGAATTTATGAATAAAGAGAACTCCATCTTGCCCCTCTTTGGCTTCAGGCAGCCCTATCAGTACTGCATTATTCCTTCTACTTCGACTTTCAAAGTCCTCTAGTTTGGACTCCATTCTAGACATCTTCTGCCTTGTATTTATCAACTCTGATTCAGCCTTCTCAACTCTCTTTTCCAAGGAGTGAATTTTCACTTCAGCGTCTGAAGTTCGCCGTGCTACTTCCTCTAAAGCTGATGACAATATCTTAATTTCAGCTGTCATAGATGTGATTTCCTCCTTAAAAGGCTTAAACTCAGCAAGAAGTTTGGCCAGGGTTAACGGCTCTTGCTCGGCTGGATTAGAGGATACTTCACCCGAACCAGCTGTACTCTCAGGCCTAGGCTTCTTAGGGCCTTTCTCAGGAGTGTTAGGCAATGTTCTTTTGGAGAGACTTTTCCTCATCTCCACCTCCATTCGCACTATCACTATGACTCAAAGCATAGACAGCCTTCTCAAAAACTTCCCCTTTCCCTTTGCTGGGAGTTAGTCAGACTTTAATCTTGAAATTAGCTCAAAATAGCAATCGGGTGGCTGGAGGAGACAATGGAGGCTTGCAATCGGCACCTACATCACGTGACCATTCTCTAGTACATTACTTAGGGGCTAGGAAACCTGTTTGATAACAGTCAGAAAGAGTGGGGAGGGAGGGAAAAGAAGGGGGAAGGGTATAAAGGGGGAAAGGGAAAAGGAAAGGGGAAAAGATGGGGATGGGAAAGGAAAGATGGGGAAAGGTGGAAAGGTAATATACAAAAGGGCTAATATTATGAATAGCAGATAGTGGTGGGCAAGTGGCTGAAATCGCTCTGCAGTGATTCGGGATGTGGAATCGTGAAGTAGTCTGCAACATGAAGCAGAGTGCTTGGCGTCATAATGAGGAACGCGAAGTCTATTGAAAGCATTGACTTTGTGTTATTCCGCCTTCCCCAAACCACTTCTCCACCAATTTTAAGGCTAAGTACATTGAAATCAATGTACTTTGCATCACTTTACCTTGTTATTGAGCTCCAAGGCAAATTTTGCAGTGCTTCATGGGATTGCAGGTCACATGGGCTCTAGATTGTTCTGCGCAGCCTCAGTTCTGTGTAGTGTGTGTGTAGTGAAAAATGGAGACAGTTTTCTCTCAAAGCTCTGTGATTCAAATCCTCTGAAAGCTGTTAAAAAAGCCTTTTTGAGTCATTTGTTTTGCTCAAAATGTAGTACATCAATTGTAGGAAACCCTCCTGTGCTCATATCATCGAGTGTTTATTGTTTGTGTGTAGATTTTGAATGTTAATTTAGAACATTCAGTCTGTGTACTGACAGACACTTGAAGTATGCTTTGGGGGAGGGACGTATCTATGGTGGAGGTAGGTTAAAAATTGGAGAAAAAGGCAATCTTTCTGTTTTGGTTATATTTTTCTTGTATAACTATGTTAATGTAGACACAGTAATATTTTCAGTAATTCTTTACTTTTTTTACTGATTGTTGTGGTGCAGAAGTGCATAATTTCAGTTTATTTCAAAGATTTGGTTATATTAGTGAAGTTATCGATTTGCTACGCATTACTTGTAGTGTGTGTGTGTGAGTGTGTGTGTGACGCATGCCATCAAATCAGATACATTTTATTGTGCCACAGAGTAATTGCAGCAGTGAGAACCTGCTATCCACCACACCTGCATGAATTTTTTTGTACTGCTTTGTGATATCTTTATTGGTAGTGGACACTTACTGCCATGCACTAACCCCCCGGCCCCCAAACCGGCAAAAGGTATTCTTTTCCAGATTTGGATTTGTGACTTGTGAGCACTAGTTAGGTGTTGTTGTGCCTTTGCATCTGCATCTCTTGAGTACGCAGTGCAATCTTAATCTGTCAGTGCGTTTGCATCTCCTTAGGGCCAATCACCATCTGCAACTTAGGTCACAATTGTTTGTTTGGTTTCCATTCGGAATACTAGTGTTTTTCATATCTCTGCATGAACATTGTACTCACTGGTGTGTGTTTTTAAGTCAGGGTGATCATCACGAGTCACTCACGATACAAATCGCGTTCTTCATCTTCATGGTTACAATTCATGAATCACAAAACTGTAAGTTTTTTTGTAGTTAGTTCCATGTATGCCTGTTTCTTAGTATCTCGGGTCTCGGCTTCAGTCACCATTGTACTTGATAATATAAGTTTTCAAATCAGGTGGTTCTGTGGAGTACAGGTCAGTGAAGTACAGCCATAGGTATCTGTGTTCCCATACAGTTTATTATCATTGGTCATGTTACACCAGACCCTTATCACGAGACAAATCACGTTCTTCAGGAATCACAGTAGTTAATTTTTTTTTTCGATTCTGATAATACGCTGAAGACCTGTAAAGATGACCAAAACACTGATGAAACTTTTTTAACTTTTTTAAACAATGCCCCCCCCCAAAAAAAATACTTGCCTTTACTGGCTTGACAGTATTCCAACACCAAAATTCCTCATCAAGCCAAAAAATGCACACCCCAAGCTGGGAAGCCAAGTTTCAAGAAAATACAAAATCACACATGCCCACACAATGCACCACAACATAACCCAGACAGACCGCTTTAGGGTAGCTGGTTCATTCCATCAGCGCCAAACAGACAAGGCATACTGATGAGTCCTGGTAGGACAAACACGTGTCTATTTCATCTGTTAGCACCCTTTGCCAACTGTGTATGAGGGCCTTTCGCACCATGCAATTCTGCTTAAAGTTGAACCAGCAGAACATTCTGTGGATTTGTATATGCAGCCCATGATGCTTTGCATTGTGTGGGCATGTGTGAATTTGTATTTTCTTGAAACTTGGCTTCCCAGCCAAATGCCCTTTGGGGTAACCCTTGCCTCGGTGTTTGCGCAAAGAGGTTCTTTGTCTTTTAAATAGTTTTTTATTTTAATGGGTTCATCACAACATAACCCAGACAGACCATCTTAGGGTAGCTAGCTGGTTCATTCCACTGGGGCGTCAAACACACAAGGCATATTGATGAGTCCTGGTAGGATGAAACACGTGTCTATGTCATCTGTTAGCACCCTTTGCAAACTGTGTGAGAGGCCTTTCGGCACCATGCAATTCTGCTTAAAGTTGAACCAGCATAACATTCTGAGGTGATTTGCATATGCAGCCCATGATGCTTTGCATTGTGTGGGCATGTGTGATTTTGTATTTTCTTGAAACTTGGCTTCCCAGCAAAATGCCATTTGGGGTAACCCTTGCCTCAGTGTTTGCGCACAGAGGTTCTTTGTCTTTGATATATATATATATATATATATGATATGAACATTTAAGGTCAACTCAGGTTCTGTGGAAAACCATTATAGTGCCAGGTACATTAACTTACCAAGGGTAGTATTAGTGTACACACAGAGGTCATCCTTCCTGTTGGGGGTCAGTGCAGCAGACATTGGGCACAAACAGCATTATCACATCATCATGGGTGCTTAACTCAATGGTCAGGTCATCCTTCTAGCACATCATTTGGCAAGACATTGTGCATCAGCTCAGTCAGGTAAAGAAGCATTACATGAAATTCCAAAGCAGCAGCAGCAGGGACATACTGTAGTTCTTATTGGAGTGTGTACGCATGATTAAGTGTGGCATGAATTACTTTTGTTTCCATTTTATGCTCTAATTTCTCTTCATCTGGAGTCAGGAATTTTCTGGACAAAAGACAGTAGCATTTTTGGGATGCACATCAATTCTGGTGACTGTGTGTGACCACTGAGCGCATGACTGAGTGCACCATTAATTTTCGGAGACTTTGCATTTCTTGTTGTGCTATCATTTCACTTCATCAGCACTGGGGAATTTTCTGGACACAAGACAGTAGCATACACCAAGTCTGTATATCCAATCCTGTTCTTTTTTGTTTAGGACTCCCTCCACATCACCTCGTCTGATATTTTTGGCATAGCTTCAATGCCCATGGTTTTGAACTTATGCTCTGATGTGTCAGCCTGTGAGTTAATGTGCACTGCTATGGCATATTTATCATTTTTGTTCTTAACAGCCAGTAGGTGCTCATTGATCCTGAGTCAAAAGAGCACAGCATGGAATGTGAAAGTCTTTGAAGACTAGCTGACTTGATCAGAGGTAAGATTTTGCTTAGGGAAGCTAATTAAAAGCCTTTTAAGAGTAAAAAAGGCACAGTTCTAGGATTCAAAATATTTTTAGGACAGGCAGCAATTGAGGGAGCTTCAGGATATAGAAAGTAGAAAAGTGACTTTATATTACCTGAATGTGAAATTTTTCTGAGTTACTTTCATATTACACTGTATATATGCATCTCTCTCTCTCTCTCTCTCTCTCTCTGATAGTTTAGTATGTGTTGGTTTGTTGGGAGGGATGGAGGGAGGGAGAGAGAGAGAGGGGGCTGGAGAGAAAGAGACAGACTTATGCATATTTCATTTATTTTATGAACATAGAACTTTCAGAAATCATTTCAGGACTCTTTTCTGGCATTTGGTATGTTCATGAACTATATAACATATGAGTTCTGCAGACCACTTTTCAAGTCATCAGGATACACTCAAATTTTCCATATTGAAAGAACAAAAAAGTGTGTGTATATGTGTGTGTGTGTTAGTTAAACATAACCCATGTGTATAAATTCAATAACCTACTCCTGGGTATGAGGTTATAGGGATTTAATGCACATCTCGGGTGCAGTGAGTGCACTTGTTCTGCAGCACCCAAGCTGTGCATTAAATCCCTATAACCCCAAACCCTGCTGTGGGTTATTGCTTATACAAATGTCAGAAATAGAAACTTGAAATGATTTCTGAAATTTCTATGATTATAAAATAAATAACATATGCAAAAGTCTATCTCTCTCTCTTTGTCTCTCTCTGTCTCAGTCTCTCTCTCCCTCCTCCAACCAACCAACACAAGCTAAGCTAGAAGAGGTGAGAGAGAACACTTCACATTCAGGTTCAGGGCGGATTCACAAAGCTTCTGAAGGTGCAAAACCTTCCCTAAGTCCCCAAAACTTCCTAGCTATGATAAAAAGGGAAAATTGCTCTGAGTACTATTACAAAAACCTCCACAGCTGCAGAAAAAATATACTATGGACTGTGAAAAAAGTGCAGCTATGGATGTTCCTGAGGAAAAAGGTAATTGATAAGTATGGCACAGCCGCTAAAGGCCATTCTCAGCCAGGTTTTTTCTACAGTTGCGGAAAAAATGGTACACACATTTGGGTGAGGTGTAACACTCCCTCATCAAACTATAGTAGTGCCATAACAATTGAAATACAATTAAAGTGGAGGTCAGGCACAGGTAATAGCACGCCAGTGGGTATATCAGTGACTGAAGTTACAGCAACATTAGCACATATTGCCACTGAATGGCAACAAACAACAACCACCAGTCCCAGTGCAGTCCATGAAGGAGCCCCACAGGCTATAGAGCCTGAACAGCCTGTAGTGAGTGTTACTACTGCAGGCAACAGAAACATTCCAGGGAGGATGACCAGCAGTGACAGACAGCCACTGTGGCACCATGGTGTTGCTTGTACCTGTGGTACTGCCGTGGGCCCAGTTGAGGGACTGGTTGCTGGTCTCTCTGTGGGTGCTTTCAGCTTGATTCTGTGGCAGAAATGTTAAAGTCTGCTGCTCTGTCTAATTAGGTTCACTGTTGCAGTGCCTCCTAAGCCATTTCTGCAGCTGTGGATCCACAGTTGCGGATCTTCAGCACTTGCTCAATTTCTACAGCTGCTGAATTTCTGCAGCTGTAGGGATTTTTCTGGAATTCCACACCTGTGCAAGTTTTCGTTGAGACTATCGCACAACTGCATTTCCACAGTGCTGCAGGCTTTTTTCCCCACAGCTGTGGGATTTTTGGCCTTCTTTGTGAATCCTGGCCCATGTAATAAATTATTTTCATGCATTAAGATCAGATCACATTTTTAAGGCTTTGCTCTGGAAACATTTCACAGTCTCAAAGGTCCAAAAAGGTAGACTGCCAATTGTGAACATTGGTGGTACTCAGTATCACCTGAATGTTGCAAGGATCTCTGTATTAGGCAAAACTGAAGTTACTGATTAAGGCTGACTGAATTGACTGACTAAGTATGAATGGGGGAAGTTGTTCAGCTAGAGCCAGGTGAAATTTTTGAGAAGGAATACACTGGAACTGAGAGAAAAGTTTGTTAGTGGCTACTGTAGGTATGGACCATAGGGGTAGCCTGTGATGTGGGAGACTGAATGTTGGTGACTGGTCATAAGAGTGAGTGCACAATGGCACCAACAATGTAGGCAACCTGGATTTTACCTCTTTCCCGAGTTGCGCCCCCCTGGAGTAGGAATCCTAATTAAGGGTGGTGTGGGGGAGAAGCCCCTCATGAGGGGGGTTACAGGGAGTGAAGCCCCCCCACATTAAACAGCATACTGTTTTTCAGTTGCTCTTGTGGTTGTGTGCCCTTATGACCAGTCGCTGACATTCAATTGCCTTGTCACATAGAACCGAGAGTAGGTAGAAAGGACAGACAGAGCAAACACAGGATAAATAGAGCAGAATGGCATAGGTAGGATATAACTAGTTGGCACACTAAAAACAAACTGAAAGTAAGAACAGGAGTTCAATGAGGTCGACAGTACTGCATAAGTAGCTGACATAGGAAAAGAAGAAGTGCAATGCTGCAATCTGAAGGAAGCAGAGAAAACTGTTATATTTTCTGTAACTCTTGAGGCAAGGTTCCATTGGATCTGCTAAATGTACTCCAACTGTTTGTGCTAAGTAGCAACTGTCTTTAATAAAGGAACCTTTGTAAATGAGTTTTTAGCTCAAATGTGTACTGCAGATTATTTAAATGATTAAATACTAACCTAGTGAGTCACTAAAGATGCAAACTGAACAGTAACTGAAGACACAAACCAAAGAGAAAGTAAAAAAAAAATGAGGAAAAGCAACAGCAAACATGGGGGGGGGCAGGAAAGCCCCTGGCTTCTGCAAAGAAGCAGAGCTTCTAAATGAAGCTTGAAGAAGCTGTCATAAAAAGCCAAGGACGTGGTAAGGGTGGCTGGTTACTAGAGCTATGCAGAATATAAATTATGCCTGTGGAAGGCCCACAGAATGACTTTTCCAATTTTGTTGAATTCTGCAAATTTTCCTGAAAATTCCATGGCATTTGGCAAAGGTTTAAATTTCAGTTTTTCATTATAAAGCCAAATAACACCAAATTTGGTACATAAACAGTACTTCATGGCTTACAAGAATGTATCAAATCTCAGAGTTGTAGATTGAAAGGGGGCAGAGTTATAGGTGGCCAAACATGTAATCAAAAGTTTATTTTCAGTTATTTTGAGATCATTTTAAAATTTCTTATCAAAATTTCTCCACAATATCAGGATTTAAAGAAGCACATACAATGTGTATATGCACCATGTTTTAAGTCTCAGCCTTCAATAGGAGCTGAGTTATAGGTGGCCAAATATTTGCCAAAATTTGTATGTCTGTAATTTTAGTATAATTTTGATAGTATTCATTAAAATGTTACAAAATGTGGCAGGTATACTGGTTATCACTACATTTGTATATGCACATAGTTTCAGATGTCTAGCTTTAAATGGGGCTGAGTTATAGCCTGCCAAACATGTTGCTAAAATTTACATTTCAGTTAGTTCCCTGTCATTTTAAAACTACATATCCAAATTTAACCAGAGTTGAAACATTTAAACTACTATACCACATGACCATTTCTGAAACAAAGTTCATATTTTCAACTTTAATTGAGATTGAATTAAAAGTAGTCAAATGTTCACAACATTTAAAAATGTAATTTTGCAAGAATGTAAACTACCCTGAAACTTTAAAACTAGAGAATGCAATATCATTAAATTTGGCAGGTTCTTAGGCCTTGTAAGGAAACTGTGTGTCAATGTTATTAATTTCCTGCAGTGAAAAATTGCAAAACAACGTCTGTACTTAAAGTCAATTCCCAAGAGTCTTTGTGAAAATTGTAAAATTTCATGAAACATTCCATACAACTGGAATTTTCTTATTTCACTCAGCCTTATCTAGGGATTCTATTAAAATGACAGGGGCATAGCAGGCAGGTAGTGCAGGGGGTCACTAGGTTTTGGAGTTAGATACACAGTTTCACCAAGAAACATATAGCTGAGCTGCACAGCAAAACAGTGGTAGTTTATTTTTTTTTATTTTGTATTCATTTATTAATAACTTCATTATAAGCATCTGAGTCAGAGGCTCATTTTCAAAGGCTCCATGTCAATTGACAATACAAATGTAGTACTTGAACACAGTAAAAAATATACTGGGTAATGACAGCACAACTGAGCAGTCATTTCATTAAGTATGTATACAAGTACATTAGTACAGAAAATAGAGACATATGCATAGTTACTCTAGCCATAACATATATATACATAGTACTAATTCTCCAGAAGGTATGGCAGTTAATGAGATTTAGGCAGAGTAGACCCCAGATTGGAGCAAGAAAGCACAGTGCCAACAATTCCAACCTGAAGGATATTTAAGGATCACATCCAGTAAATTTTTGATCTGGGGAGCCGGTGTACATGCGCGTCTAGGACTTAGAGGTATTAAAAAAGATGTAGCAGAGAAGACAATGTCTTGGGCAGCAGGATGAAAGAATTCTTACAATTCCAACAGGGTAGGTTGATAGGAAAAGGAGTATGTGACTCATGTTTTAAGGGAGTTTGTCACTGTAAAGAAAAAAGTGGATATCAGTGGGAACAGTAATTCTATTGAGTCAATCAGGCTATGCCAAAAAGAAGGGGGGAATAGCCACCAAGAGATTAACAGCAGGGCTGCAAAAATACCAGCCAGCTTATCAAATGAAGTAGTGGTATGTGCATTGTTAAGGTTAAATTTCACAAATAAAAATTATGTATGCTTCATTTGCAGTATATGCTATCACAAATATGTGAGAAAATGTTACTAATCATTTTTTTCCTGCAAAATTAAAACTGCTTAACCAATGTATCCAGTTGTGTTAGACACCAGGATAAGCTGACAATGGATATGCATATCAATTGTTAACTCTATGCATGCAAGAGCAGAGAAGTTACAAACATCCATATTTTTGATAGTTTTCACAAAGTTTTGCAAATATTTACATAATAATGTTTTAAACCCCTGCAACTTAAAATCTCTTATCTAATTCTCTCCATATAGAGCTTTCTATCAGCATTACAGAAAGGCTGTCTGTACTAATTTACATATGCCTAGCTCCAAAGGTGCCTGTGTTATGTGCAAATGAAATTGTTTCATGAAATTTCCTGAAAAAAAATAAAATGATAGATTTTGGGCACCTATAATTTTGAAACTATACATCTGATTTTCATGATATGTGTCACGTTAGTGGCCACAAAGAGTAATTATGTCAAATTATAGAGTACTAACCTATACAGTGGCTGAGTTATAACCAAATAAAAAATGTTCAAAAGAATCCATGAAATTCTGATGAAATTCCACAAACTTCCATGGAATTATTTGAAATTTCATTGAAATTCCACAGATTCAGAATGTTCCCATTCTACACAGCTCTGCTGGTTACTCCTACCCATAAAACCACAGACATAGCATTACAATTGCCATAACTTATCTTGAACCACACATACTTTGTATGTCAGAAACTGTAGCAGATGTAAAACCCAGGACGTGATTTATAAAATATTTTAGTTGATGTGTAAGGTAGGTAGAGCTGAAATTACAGTTTCTTTTTAATTGACTGGTGGAAAAAGCAAGTCAGGTGTGGACCACAGAGTTTCTGTTCTTTAAAAGAGTTTGATTTGAGTAACATAGTTCCTTTTCAACACAACATATTTGTGTTTTGAATGTAAAGAGTGGACATGACAAAGTAATATGTTTCCTCCTGTCCAGATGGGGATCTAAAGAAGCTCTTATTAGAGCATAGCACTTGCAACTGCTACCATTGATAGGCTCCTGCTTGAGGTCTTGAACCAATTGCCTAATACCATACAACATACTGTACTTGTCCCTACTGTTAGTCGTAGAAGTTCTTATAATGATACTGATTCCCAACTATTACACTGTCGATATTGCAAAACTCATAGATTGTACTTTTTATACTCTGTAAGTTGTTGCTTGTTTGCTGTAAGTTTTCTCCAGCTATTGTCTCCCCTTGATTATTAACCTGCTAATTGTAAATACTCATGCATTTCTCTGCATTACCAACCTGTTTTGTTATATTGGTTGTCAAACTGTGTTGTATTCTTTGTAACTAACCCTTGATCACCTCAAAAAGGGACTTCATGAGGCCCAGTTGGCTTACCTGATCAACAAAATTTAACAACAAACAATTTATAACAATAGATCAGAACCCAAACACTCACATCTATGCTGGACTAATTCTGGAGTAGAGGAGGTCCCCACAGTTCTAAAGCAATGCACAGGATGAACAAGGCTGATGATGCAAGCAAGTGGGCTGACCTACCAGGAGATTCCTGTGTGTTCTCTGAGTAAAATCAGTTTTATTTAGGATTTGAGAGAAGCCATACACACTGTGCAAATCTGCTAAAACTCATATGATCCCAGTTAGGTGTAAGCTTCTACCACTTAAAGGTCTAATCATCTTTTACCTGTTCTTTTCTGTGTCATCTCTGTCTCTTCAAATGTTATATTTTTCACCCACTCAGTATCTTCAAGGATGTGGAAAACTACTGAAGGACCTGCCCACAGTGTCAAAAGGTGAGAAAGGCTGGGCACTGATGATGCAAGCAAGTGGGCTGGCTTGCTGAGAATATTTCGCATGGTGGTTCTCTGAATAAGTCAGTTTTAGTAGGATTTGACAGTCATAACAATGTTGTCTAAATCTGCTACAACTCACAAGATCCCAGTTAAAGGAAAACCATAGTCCTACTTCACAAAAGTGGTAGTAAGGAAGAGGCTCACAATTATTGGCCAGCCAGCCTGACATCGGTGGTGGAAATGTTAATGGAGTCACTGCTGAAGGAAACAATTGTGGAATATCTTGAATTCAATGGGTTACAAGGCTTAAAGCAGCATGGATTCATGGCCAGAGGCCATGTCAAATGAATCTGATAGATTTATTTGACTGGGCAACCAAGGAAATAGATTAAGGTGGAGGAGTGGGCATTGCCTATCTAAATTTCAATAAGTCTATCAACACCATTCAACAAAGGAGGCTAGTAAGACAGCTGGGTTGCTTTGGGGTGGGTCTGAAGGTGGTAAACTGGGTAAGAAATTTGTTAAGGGACAGGCAGCAGATGGTATTGGTAAATGGACTTTACTCAGAGGAAGTGACGGTGACTGGCTAGGTGCCTCAAAGATCAGTGCTGCTATCAGTGCTTTTTAATGTCTTTAAAAGTGACATCACAGTGGAGCTGGAAGGGAAGGTCTTCCTCTTTGTGGATGATGCCAAAATCTGCAACAAGGTGGACACTCTGGTGGTGTGTGTGGAAAGGATGAGATCAGACCTTAATGAACTATAGAAGTGATCGGTATGATATAGCAGCTGGGTTTCAATGATAAAAAGTGCAAAGTAATGCACTAGGGCACGGCAACCCGAGGCAAAGTACAAAACTGTAGAAGTGGAACTGATGGCTGCCAAGCAGAAAAGAGACCTGGGCACAATCATATTGGGTGGTCTAAAAGTGGCCAGGTATTGTGGTAAGGCAGTTGGAAGGGCTAGTGGGATGCTGGGGTGTCTAGGAAAGGATATCAACAGCAGAAAGAGGAAGATTATATTGCCTCCTTATAGACTGCTAGTAAGACCCCACCTAGAGTACTATGTCCATTTCTGGAGACCACATCTCTGGAAGGATAAATACAGAGTGGAGGTGGTCCAGAGGAGGGCAACTAAAATGGTTCAGGGTCTTCATAAGGAGCATACAAGGATAGACTTAAGTACCTAATATATACACCCTGGAAGAGAGGTGGGTGTAAGAGGGTAGCCCCTGGGTAGGAGGCAGAATTCTTCTGTTATGTCCCCCCAAGAGAGGTTCTGGTTAATGTTTGTTGCCTGCGTAAATGGGCAGCTATGTACTGTGGAGGCAGTATAGCGTAGTGGTTTAAGACTCTGAGCTGCAAATCTGGTGCCATCCAGCAGACCAGACCTGGGTTTGAATCCCACAGCTTCCATTTGCATACTGTGTGACCCTGAGCAAGTCACTTAACTTCCCTGTGCTCCCAGATCGCACCTGTAAAAATGCTTTCAGCTTAGTGAGCTACTCCTGGATAAACAACTAAAAAATAAATAAAAAGAGTGAGAGCTGCAGTGTAGGCTCTGAGAGGAGAGCCTATTTTTCTCACCCTAGTGCTGAGAAACATCTGCCTGCCAAGAGAAGTGGTGAAAACTGTTGTCTAGCTGGAGTTCCTGATTTTTCATCCCCAATGAGATAAGAAGGACTACGAGAAAGGATTTGAGGAGCAACCCCATGATTTTGATCCAGGAATTTGAAGCTGCCTGTTTGTTTCCAACCGTGAGTAATCTGACTTTGTGCTTTCCAGGAGAAAAGTACCTACTTTTGTGGTGTACTTTGATAAAGGGAAATATGCACCAAGTTCTGTTCTAATTTGAAACAGTTTTCATATGTTTTAAAGATGGCTAACAATTGCGGAGTCCCCAGAGAGAGGCTTGACACTTTGTTCAGGACTTTAGTTTACACTCAAAAGTAGAGTGTTGATTATGCAGGATGTGACAGACATTCAAGGATGTATAGTTCTGCTGTTTTACTAAAACTTTGAGTTGTAACTCTGAAAGAACGTCTGGGAATGGATGTGAAAGCAGAAGGTGGGCAGCCCCCCAACCCCCATCTGGAGTGACCAGTTCAGCACTACAGGTTCTGTAGGGGCACCTACTTATTCAGGATATGGTGGCCAATGCCAGAAGAGAAAGGTTACCCCCTGGTGTGGGTTGTGCTAATTTGAGCACTAGTGTATCTCCTCATGGCAGATTGCCACATTGAAATGTTTAAATCCTATGCCATATAGGAATTATGTGCTAAATTGTGGCCGTTGCCACAAGAAGAAAATGAATGTTTCAGCTCAGGCCATTGTCGCAGAAGAGAATTCAAGGTCTTATGACAAATGGGATATATAGAGTTTCTGTTCGCTACAGATTTCTATTGTTCTGCCATTGCCTTGTGCCATTATGTGTAAACCTTGGGGGTCCACCTTTGCTTTAGTGTACCATCTTTTGGAATAAAGTCACACTCTAGAACCCCAACCTGGTTTGGACATTCATGTTACTGCTTCTTGTGTGGAATTACTGGGTACCCTCCAGAAGTAGGACCTAGCACAGCCCCTAGCAAAGTTCTCTCAGGACCTGGGTTAATTTGGTCATTTGTAATATTTGCTTGCACACCCCTACCCTTTTGACCTCTAGAAGTAATGAGCCTGGTACACATTCCCAAACCTGGGATGGTACCGATTGTCCATAGTAGTCTGATTGCCCAGTCGAGGGTACAAAGGGTAGCTATTGTGCAAAGTAGTGGGGGGTTACAAAAATGGGGGCTTGTCCAAGGATTTTGTTTAATTTGGGGAGAACTAGAGATTTTCACTGAGGATGTGGCTAGTGTTTGTCTAGTAGCATGGTAACCCAAACAGAAAAGGAAGCTTTGGACAAAAGGATTTGCCTGGAAAAGTGCCATCTGAATGTGCTGCTATGCCTGCTAGTACAGAAAGTACAGAGTGTTGTTGTGTGTTTTGTCAACTTGGAATGGACAGTAAAGCCCTGAAGTGTATGTCCTAGTCTCTGCATCAGGGAACATTTACAGAACTTTTTAACTTGCAATTTTCAAATGCCAAAAGTAGTGTGGACTTTCGGAAAAATACTGAGAAATGTGCCCTGAAAGTTTCATGTACTTTGTACGCAAATTGGGGGAGTCAGTTAAGAAATTGCCAGAATCTGTGGAGAAAATAGTCGAAACGGGGCACCCGCCACTGAAATTGCAGCCGAGAAAAAAGTTAAAGTTTGCAGTTTAAATTTGCTCCTGCTCGACAATCACAATGAAGGAAGAGAGAGAGAGGCTCATTTACATGGCATAAAGTGATTGGTGTGACTGCAATCAGCCCCACCCCCTTGCCAGCTTCTGTGTGCAGCTGAGTGTTCGAGGACGATAGATAGAGTGGCATGTAAGCTAGTTAGACCAGGATCAGCCATCGAGGGGCTTGTGAATGTCCTAATCTGTAAAAAACAGACATTTGCTGTATAAATTTGGGCTCAACCCACTGTCTGACTGACTTGAAAATAAGCGTGGCATTCATGGCTACCATAGGTAGGACCACCAGCACGTTTCACCACAGAGGCCTTCCAGGATTGGCACCAGGCCTAAAATTTCCACTGGAGAAGTCAGCTACTGAATTCAGTGCATAAAACCCAGGTAACTGAACATCAGAAACTGTGATTTTTCATGCCAGCTGAATCTGTGTGCAAGCAGTATGATTGTTTTGCAAAAAAAGACTGAGTTGAAACAGAAAGGCAACAAGCAAAAATTCCAAGTATAGACTCTTAGCATTCATAATGAGTTCAGTAACACTATGCGTGGGATATTCAAAGCAGTTGTGCATGGCACCGGCGCAAGTGCGGAAATGCACCAAGGAGTGATATTCAGCTTGAGGCAGTGCATAGCGCAGGTCGCAGTCCGCCAATGCACAACCCTAATGAATACATGTGCATGGGCAGGGGGCATGCCCATGAATATGCAGTGCAGTGCAATATTCAACCCCCGACCAATGGCACAAGTGCGGAGCAACTCCCAGATGCACTGAGCAGACTTGAGACTATAAATACAGGGCACAAGCACAGGGACAGCATTTGCGCTAGGGGCATGAGACAGAGAGAGAGAGAGAGAAAGAAGAACGGACAGTGGAGGGAGGATACAGAAGGAGCAAGGGAGATGGAGCTTGTGAGGAACAGAGGGACTGGAACAGGCAGCCAAGGGGCCTGGAACAGAGGTGGCAGTGAAGGGTCAGCCAGGGTCAGAGGGAGTGACAGAGAGGCAGGCAAAGTGCAGGGCACTGCTCTATGGTGGCAAACAGCCCACAGTGGCCGACCACCCGGGGGAGACAGGACAGCAAGGGCCATGGCCAGCGCAGCCTTCCAAATGGAGGCCGTAATGAGGAGTGTGAGAAGGTAGGCAGAACAGCGTCATGGCCATGGAAGGGCATGTTGGTGGTATGCCCGGAACAGTTGGTACCGTTCTCACACCACCTTTGAGAACTACACCAATACAAAGATTGTGGGCCTGTATTGCCAGAACAGGGCTATTCTGAGGCAACTCTGTGAGCTGTGCAGTGAAGAGATGCAGGCACCCACTAGACGGAGCCATGCCACATCAGTGGAGATGAAGGTAACAGCTGTCATGTGCCTGCTCATCATGGGCACCTTCCAGAGACCAACAGGAGATACCACAGGCATAACCCAGTTGGCCACGTCATGCCTCCTCACACAGTTCCTCAATGCCCTGCTGCCACATGCTTCGGAACACATCCAGTTCCCCAGCACACAGACAGAGCATACAGCAACCATGCAGGACTTTCACAGGGTAGCACAAATGCCTAGCATGCTTAGGGCCATTGACTGTACCCATGTGGTGATCCGTATGCCACCTGACCCTGACGGTATAGCATATGTCAAGAGGAAGGGCTACCCCAGTGTCAAATGCCAGGTGGTGTGTGATGCCAAGGGGCACATAACCAATGTCTGTGCCACACACCCTGGGAGTACATGTGATACATTCATCTGGCATAGCTCTGCACTGTGCCACAGGTTCACGTGAGGGGACATCCCCACAGGCCACCTAGTGGGTGAGTTTGGGATGGCTAAGGGGTGCTGGGTAGAGCAGGGTATGGGATGGGATGGGTCAGGCATGGTAGTGCACTGGCAAGGCTGCCATGGATGGGTAATTGACACAGGAACGAGGACACAAGGCTAAAAACACAAATGTCCACACAGGTGACAGTGGCTACCAACTCAGTCCCTGGCTGCCCACCCTACCGGGTGCCCATTATCCCAGCAGAGTCCTGGTAAATGAGACACATGCCAGCATGTGGAACATCATTGAGCATGTGTTTGGGATGCTGAAGGTACGTTCCATTGCCTTGACAGGTCTGGCGGTGCCCACAGTACAGTCCCTCAAAAGTATGTGGACTATTCCTGGCCTGCTGCATACTACACACAACATGGCCATTGACCATGGATAGCTGTCAAAGCTGATGAGGGGGACAGCAGTGGGGATGACAAGGGCAATGGGCCAGAGGAAGTGGACAGCCCCACCCCAGCAGAGGATCCCTGGCTCCAATGGATGGCATGCCTGAACCAAGACACAATCGCTTTAGGAGCACTATGGTGCTTCATGAGTGGGAGGAGCAACATCCATGCATTGGCCACACAAAAGGTCAAGCACACAGACAGGGCATGCATTTCAATGGGCATGCACACACAGAGGCATGGTGCAGAGGTGGGGTGGCAGTGCCACACTGCCACACACAACAGCACACCGCAGTGTACAGCAGACACACACACACACACACACACACACACATATATATGCACACATGCACACATGGACACACTTGCCCAGGCACCAGCATGTGGCACAGATCAGATGCAGGGCACCGGTGCACAGGCATAACTGGTGCAGGTCTGCTCTCATCATGCCCATGCCACACGGGCCAGTGGCCGGGCAGGTACGCACACAGGCAGTGTGTGGCGCAACACACAGGTGCCACAACTGTGGTATACACTCACACACAGCTCCCATGCATGCACAGGGCAACGGCAGCAGACTGCAGCTAGGGCGGCAAGCACATCAGGTTTGCCATCTGGAACCATGGCCACCGTGGATGATGGGGGTGGCCGCATGGGCCGATTGGCTGCCACAGGCTGCTCATCAGGCACAGGGGATGTATGTAACAGCTCCCCGGGGTCAAACTGTGGGACCGTGGCCCGGTCCATGCAGGGGTGTGCAGGCACCTAGACAGGCCTGCTTCAGATGTGCCTGGGATGCCAACAACAGAGCCCGGTGTTGACAGGGAGGGTGTCGCTCAATGCCAGGTCCATGGGGTGGACACTGCCCTATGTGGTGTATGTGATTACCTGCCACACCCCATGGCAGCCAGCGGTGCAAGGCTAACCATGATCTCATTGACAATGCAATCGTGGGATGCGGTTGTGTCATCCCACAAGTACTGGATAGCCTCCAGGATCTGCACAGTGCATCTCTCATGCTGCTCAGCCACCTGGCACACCTCAACGTGCAGTGCATGCACCCCAGCTAAAATTAGCACCTGTTTCTCCATGGAGGCCACAGCAATCGGGTGTTCTCTACCAATGGGTCGGTGCCCAGGGGAACCTGGGTGGGCCACTGACCCAACGGCGGTGCACGACCACACTGCACAAACCCTGCTCAGGTGGACACTGTACAGTGGGGTCCCCATGGGGTTGGTCCCTGTCAGGCTTCCCAGCAGTGGACACTGTGCCTGGCTGCCCAACATCCCCTGCTGTCTGCCACTGCTGCCCCTCTGGCCCCTGTATGCTGGCCAGTGCCTGCGTGGACGCACCACCACCACCACATGGCACTGCCATGGTTAGTGCACATTGCTGCACCTGCAGTAGTGGTGGGCAGCTGTTCCACTGCTGACAGGCCACTGGGCATGCTGGCTGTGTTGTTACTAGGTATGGGCATCTCCCCCGCATCACCACTCATGCTGCACAGGATAATGGTCTGGTCATCATCAGTGTCAGACCCTGCCCCGATGGCAGGCAACCTGCTAAAACACAGCCAGGGTCTCATCTGACCCCAAGCCCAGGACATCCAGCTGGACAGTAGTGGTGTGCTGCAGCTGGTTAGACCCCAGGATGCCCATGGAGGGGCTGGGCCTGCCTCTACAGCTGCTGCTGGTGCTCCATCCACCACATGCAGGCATGACAGTGCTGTAAGAGAAAACAGATGCGTTAGTGATGCATGGCCCCATCCTCCACCCCCACCTGCAGTGTGAGCCCAACATACATACCAAGCAGTGATGGGCTCCCTTATGTCTGGAGTCCACCACCTGACACACCATCGACAGTGCTTTGATGCATGGCGGCCACCACCAGCTCCTCCTGTGCTGGGAGCTGTGCACATCAGCAGCCCCCTCCAGTGGTTGTCCTGGCTGCTTCTATGGCCGCCACCTTGTCCTCCGATGCTGCATTTATCAGTGCCTACCTTCTTCCTGCACTCCTCTGCTGAGACCGCTGGTAGCTGTGCTGCTGGTTCAGACACGCTACCACTTCCACCCAGGCCACAGCCCTGGCCTGTGTTGTGCCTGTGGCACCACTCAGCAGTGGCTCCCTGTCAAGGTAGGCCTCGAACAGGGCATCGGCCTCTGCCTTTGTAAAGTTGGGCCTGTGCTTGCGAGCAGGCCCACGCTCCTCACTCTCCTCATGCTCGGACATAGTGCTACCTATGGACATGGACATGTTTGTCAGTGACTGCAGGTGCATACCCTGTCCACCATGCTGTGCTGGCTGGGCTCAGCAGCAAGCGCAACTTAGCTCAGATGGTTGCAATACCAGTACATGGTCTGTGCTGTTTCGAGGTGCTTTTATAGCACAACGCATGCAAATGAGCATTACGCAGAAAGGTAATGACATGCTAATTTCCCAGTGTGCCGTGCAATCATGCATTGGCTGATGAGCTCATTTGCATGTGGTGGCTGAATATCACATACTTGCTTCGTGTGCAATGGAATTGCTCCAGAGCAAATCATGGCACAGTGACCAGACATGAGCAGTATGCAGGACCTCGGTGTGCATGCGTCAGGTGGTGTGCCACTGTGCACTCTCTGTGCAATAGGGGCCATGACACACTATGCACCATGGCCCCTATTGTGCACCGGCACACTGTGCGCCAGGTGATCCCTGACCCCTGTTGTGACACTTTGACCCCTTGAGACTACACCACCATGTGCTGGGCAGGCCACGCCCATTTCCTGCATCCATGGTGATGAGCATTTGGCAGACGCAGTGCATGCCTACATGTGGTGCCCATCCCACGCACATTGCACACACGTCTGCCTCTGGCCACCATTTTGTCTCCACTTCTTGCCTTGGTAATGATGGTATAGTGCGGTGTGCGATGGGCCAGAAACTGGTTGTACCTGGAACTGGTTAATCTGGTGGCCAATGTACAGCCACATGCATCAGGACTGTTTTGCCAGTTGCCCCTACAGCAGGCCAGGATGGGGTTCTAGCAGGCCATCACCACCAGGCTGGTGCAGGACACTGAGGTAGCCAGGACCAATGAACAATGTCTCCACTGGTATGGGACCTGATGAGGTGGGACCCTGAGTGACTGAGGCAGCTGCAGGCACATGACCACAAGGGGTCCATGCCACGGCCAGGTAAGTCATCCCATGGTGCATGTGTGCTCTAGTGCTGTACTTTGGTGTTGGCTTGGCTCCCTGGCATGCCCTGCAGAGGGGTACACTGTCAGTGTGTGCATTGTGGAGTGGCATTGCCGGCCACCGGTTGCACTGCGCTACAGCCCTGTGGGACATTTCAGGCAGGGGTACATGCTGTGCACAGGGGTGGGGGTGGTGGGCACATGCTTTGATTGTTCTCTGATGTGTACCTGTCTTTGTTCCATTGCTAGGGCCTGAAGATCAGTGCCAGGTGAGGGCAGTGGGGCACCAGGCAGAGTGCAGCAGGCTGCTGCAGAACCAAGTGGTGGTGGAGGAGTGGCATCAGGACAGGAGCAAGTGGCACCACAGTGGGTGGGTAGACACTGTTGTGTTCCTCTGCACATTACCGGTTGGTCAGTGGGGGAGTGGGTGAGGCCATGGCCACCTGTGCCATGTGCTGTGGCAGCTGTGTGTTGCACACTGTGCATGGTGCATGCTACTGTGGGGCACCATTGCACACATGGACCAGCTGTTGGTGGAGTGGGTGTGCACCCAGCTGTCACTGGTGTTGTTGTGGTGCTGCTGGTGCCCTGTGCCATCTGTCTGTCACTGCACAGTTGGGTGGCCATTAGATGGCAGTGTCCACCACTGTGCACTGTTGTTGCATGCTGGAATACTGGCAGGCATTGGCCCCACCCCTGTGGGTGACCAGGGCACAACTCAGGGGTGTTCCCACTGCCCATTGTGCACAGTGGGTGGGCATGGTTCCTGGGACCTTGCACTGATCACCTGTCCATTCCTTTGTCATAGGCATCCAGAGGAGGTCATGGCTGCCCCTGTATTTTCAGCTGCTGAGGCAAATAATATTAATAACCTTGATGACCCTGGAGGTGGCCCAGTAGATGAGGAGGATGCTGCTGATGGACCAGTGGAGGAGGAGGCATCAGGCGGTGGCAGGCCATGGCAGCCTGTAGTTCATCCCCACCATGTCCCTTATACCCCTGCCATCCCTTCCCCATCTGATCTGTCCCCCTTCCCACTGTACAGGCCCTGTTCCCTGTCCCCTTCCCTCGCTTTCCTACCCTTTCCCACCCCGCCATTGTACATAGTTATGCTTTTCAATACAGTTATTTTGCCTACCTGCCTGTGTTTGTGACTGCTTTGCAGCTGGCGTGTGGAGCCATGATGCAGTGGCGTGGTGGGTGTCTGTGCAGTGTGCATGTGTCAGTATGTGGGTCGTGCATGGTGGTGTCCTGCCCCTTGGTCAGTGGCTGTGCCTTGGGGTGGCCATGAGGTGGCTGTCCAGTATGTGTGTCATGTGTGTTTGGCACCATGGTCCAGGGTGTGGCTTGCTGGAGTCTGGGTGGGTGGGGGCACATCATGCAGTGAAGGGGGGATCCAGTGGCGGCCCTCCTTTGGCCATTGGTGCCAGCTGTTCCCTGCTTCCTGTGCCACAGCTGTGTTCTGGTGGGTGGAGGGCTGGATGCCTGTGTGTGCCCTGCTGATGGTGGCCACCTGTGGCCTGCCACTGTGCCTCCCTGGCACTGTTTCCTGGGTGTGTTCCTCTGTCATGCCCCATGCTTTGCCTCTGCTGCTGTGCTCCCACCATTGCCTGGTGCTGGTCCATGTGTGCCTTGGTGCTTGTCCCTTTGTGCAGTGGCGCATCTCTGGTTGCACTATGGCACAAATCTGGTTGCACCCTGGCACACCTCTGGTTGCGCCATGGTGCTTCCATGCCATATTCAGCTGTGTTGCCCTACTGGCACATTTCACCATGCACAGCCTTTGAATATGGCACTCACTGCACCATGGCACATTGGATTTGCGCTGCGCCAGACTTGTGCTGGCATTTGGTGCATTACTGAATATCTGGCCCTAAATATTTCTAAGCAAAGAGGGACTGTGTGTTGTATATTTGGCTGCAGCAAACAGGTAATCCTGTGCAATGGAAATACTATGGGCTTGCAAGTGACTTTGAGTATGTGTAAACAGTTCTTTGATTTGATGCTGATCACAAAGTCAAGTTAAAATCATATGAATGTGCTGAGTGATACAAGCAGCACAATTGATTACAGTTTTGAGCAAAAATAAGTAGCCAGAAAAGGTTGGAAACACAGTTTGAGTCAGAAACAGATATGATGCAAGAGGAGAGCTACCGCTGCCATTACAGGGTGGGGTTAGCAAAGTAAAAACAGCAGCAGGGAGCCATTTTGTGAGACTGTGAGCGATTCAGTAACAAGAAACTTTTATGTGTTTCTTTCAGACATGGCTTCCGGAAATCCCCACTACCTGGATCATGCCTGAACTATGGTTGTAGAGGAGGTGACAACACTAAGAGAAATAGAGAGAACTTTCTATGGTAAAGGGTTGCCTCCATATGTAGCAGTCACTAGCTATCCAATGAGACAGTGCATTACTTGCCTCAAGGCTGGAAGGGATGTGTTTCTGATGTTATCTGGTGAATATAGTGCAACCACTATAGCGCAGGTCAAAATAACGCTGTCATCTCAGCGTGGGACCAAAATAGTGTCTGTCAATGTAGCGCATGTGCACAAAAGCGTAAATCCAGGGTAATAAAAATGCAGGATACTGTGATCCAGCAGGTTTAATGTTTTTGGAGATGGAGAAGGATGTGCGCTTTGTGAAGAGCCAGAAAGGCAGTGATTTAACTACCCTTGATGGTTTCATTTATCGGCGAGAGCGCATCACATCCTCAAAATCCTACTGGAAATGCGTGGCATACGACAAGGGGTTCTGTAGTGTACAGCTGCACTTAGATGGTCCTACGGTCCTAAAATGAATTGGGGAGCATAATCATGTACCAGATCCCACTTCTGTTCCTCTGAAGGAAGCGATAGCCGATATGAAAGAACGGTCAACAGCAACCTTCGAGACAACACAGCAAATTGTTGCTGCAGGTATCTCACAAATGCCACCTATTGTTTCAAGCCAACTGCCTGCTGTACCTTTGTTAAAACATACAATAAGGAGAAACAGACGTGTAAATTCACAACCTCCCCCGAGCCAGCAGATGTTGCATCGCTTGTCCTACCCCTGACTGTGTGCAAACTTTACAGAAAGAGAACTTCCTGATACAATTCAGGTCCATCTGCTGACAGGTTATTGATTTTTTTCTACCACTACTGACCTAGCACACCTTAAAGTGTCACCACACTGGTTTGTGGATGGAACATTCAAATGTTGTCCATCAATATTCACTCAGCTCTACACAATACATGTTATCAAATACAATAAAGTCATCCCACTGGTTACACTTTTTGCTAAATCTCTAGTTGGGAGTATTGCATATTGAATAAAGATTACCTTTTTAACTGCAATTGCTTCACGCTGCTGTTATGTGTCATTTGATAGGAGTGTGTGGGACAAGAAGGGAGAATGAGGGACAGGAAGGAGAGCAAGGGACAGGAAGAGACTGTAGGGAGAACTGCTGAGAATAACACTAGTTGTGAGAAACAGAATAGATAGCAATACACAACCATAAGTGACCCTTGACCCAACATCAGTATTTCTTCAAGGAGAAAAGTAGGGTGGATTTATTTTTGTTGACTGAGTCAAAAGCTATTATTTTCCCTCTTTTCACTATACACTATGAGAACGTAGCGCTAACATGACCGCACTCATATGTGCAGTGCTAATTCGGTTGTGCGATATTAACATTGAACCATTTCTGATACTCCATTGTTTGGATAGCCTAGTGAAGTATGGTATGAGCAAGGGTGCAGCCCCAGAGAGGGCATCACATATTCATTTGGCTCCCATGTGGACCACAGTAGGAAACTCTGCAAGTAGCAGCACACAACACCAGGTAGAACCTGTTGGAGGAAGCCTCATAGAGTGTGGCACAGAGGAATAGAGCAATGTTGATCTACTGCAAAGGCAGGCACAGAGAGAGGTTTCCACACCTGTGTTCCAGGTAGACAGTGCAATGGAAGGATCCGTGGACCCATGGAAAGAAGGTCTGAGTCCTAGCCTAGTAGGGGATCTGAACTGCAAGAGACACTGAACTGGGAGGTGTCTACCTCAGCACCCAGTGAAGAGTGGACTGTCTCGGGAGTGAGAACAACTGCTCACTCCTGGGCTCAGATCCTGAATGAGGAAGAGGAGGATGAAGATCTGTATCTTCATGGTGAGGGTCTCCATGAGTCACCTCAAGCTCTTGCATCAGAGGAGCCAGAAAGAGAGAGAAGAGGATGGGGCGATAGTGGACAGAGTCGGACCACCCGATGTTGCTAGCGTAAATGCAACTTGACTCGCATGTAAGTGTTACGCTATGCAACTCATGAAGTGAAGAGAGCTCGTCAAGTGAGCTAACGGTGGCAAGAGGCATGCCAACATTTCATATTCTCGGGCTGTGCCCCCCATACACACCCTTTTCTTCATAGAACACGTTTATTAGTAACATACTTAAAATAGTAAAAAAAAAAAATTACCAACAGTGACCAACAAACAATACAATACCAAAGCGGACAGTAATCTCCACTGACATAACATATTATGTAATTCTTGTGCAGCATCGCTTACTCATTAAACATATCCCTAAGAGTGGTCCGACACACTCCACTATCTCCGAAGAAGGCTCCAGTAACCTGCCCACAGAGATGGTCGAGGAAAAGTTTTTTCATTCTTTAAGTATGAGGCACTGGCTCAACCAGGACTGGTCAACCCCAAGCAGGGCCATGAACCACAAACTTGTGAGGAGCAGCAAGAGGGAGAGACTAATATGTAGGAGGACTTTCCTCCCCTTTTCTACCTTTCCTCATAGAGTCTGTGAGGAAACTGAACAGAACAGGCCATCCTGGTTGTTGGAAGAGGCAAGCAAGAATTTGTATTGTGGTGCAGCAGTACGTGTCAGGGACAGAGTCATAAATGATCAACTTAAATTCTGGAAATTGGGCAGAACTCTGTTTATGGACATTGTGTGAATTGTGGACAAGGCAGGGGATGAGACATTCCACAACATCAGCTTTGCATGCCCAGATGGTGACATAGTCCTCACACCTCACCCCGAGAGGTACTACCCTTAATGGTGCTACTACCTGTGAAAATTCCCAGCATGCCTAGGGGGAAGCGAGCAGTGGCAGCCTGGTGTCTGTCATCCAGCAGCAGCAGTATCCAAGGAAGAAGATGCAGCTCTAATGGTATTCCAGGATTCTTCAGGTGCATCCAGATTCAACAGTCCAGTAGTGTTTTTTCCCATCTTTATCACATGGCCTTTCGGATGACATCAACCCAGCTGTTTTTCTGTTCCAGTGTTTGGTTTCTAGAAGACATCACCCCAACAGTTTTCCTGTTTGATTGCATGTTTTTTTCCAGAGGACATTATCCCAGCTGTAACCGAAGATGCCACCTGGTCTGAAGGGAGAGGGTCCTCAGCTCAGAGAAGTAAGGTGGTCCTTTGTTTTTGGTCTTCAAGGAACTGGTAAGACCACATTTTTGTTACTTAAGTAACTTTGCACAGCACACCTTACACTTGAAGACTGTCCACAAACTGACTGTCCTCAAAGAATCTCCCCATGGATTGTAGTGCTATTCAGACCCTATCCTGTTCCAGGACAGTTCTTCAGTAATCTCCAGCCTAGGAGAGACTCTTTTATGGACCTTGCCTTTGGCAACAGCATTCTACCACTAGTTTGGACTCTTTAGGGACTTACACCCCCAAATGTGTTGTATAAATGTCTTCTTTCCATTTCTTTTTACTTTTGTACTTCTATAGAAAAAATATTTTGGGGTTATCTAGTGTTCAGGTGGAGGTTTAATCACTGTTTGGTATGCAGCATGTGTTTTGTATTTTTCTTCTCTTACAGGTGTTCCTGAGGAAGAAAAGAAGAGGATGCTGGAGCTCAGCTGAATTCCTCTTTTCTTAGAGTTCTAGGATTGTCTGTGGTTAACAGGGTGTTAACATGTGTTTCCTTCACAGGTGTGAGGTTGTGGGGAAGGTTTTGGGAAATGTAATGCATTGCATATGCTGTTTCTTTGTTTTTTTTTGTTTGCAAGAACCCTGGAGCTTGGAGGGAAGTTCCCCTGTGGGCAGCCTGGTCAGATAGATTTTTCCTAGTGGTTTAGGGGGATATACATGCTGTGGTCCAGAGCCGCAGTAGGGACCCTTGGCTCTGGTCTATTAGGGCATGATTCAAGCAGTTTCTTGGAGTCACTGAATATTCATAGATAGATCATAGGACAGGGGCTTAAGTTTCATCAGATGGCCTCTGTGCCTTTAGTGTTGCCTGCCTGTGCCTGGCACATGGTAGGGGAGAAGTAGCGCTACCCCCCCATAGGTAACACAGAGGGTAGGATGAACTGGTGCCAAGTAGAGAAATGACTGCAGACAGTCATTTACTTGGTTGGGGTGAGTGTAACCACCCAGTCCCCCGGGGTTACTAGAATCCCGTCAGTGTCAGTGCTAGGTAGGGAAGGCAGCTGGTGAATAACTGGATAAATGGTTTTTCACCTGCTCCCTCTCTGTTTACTTGATCTCAGCTGAGATGAGAGAGGTGATGTCATTTAGAACTCTCGCAGCAGCAGCATATGCCAAGGCAGCTGGCTGTGAGTGGGGAGCTTTAGAATCTTAGTGAGTGTTCTGAGTGGAGTTCAATGTGAGCAGTTGGAGGAGTGAGCACTGCAGTGTGGGCTCTAAGAGGAGAGCATATTTTTCTCACCCTAGTGCTGAGAAACATCTGTCTGCCAAAAAAAATGGTGGAAACTGTTGTCTAGCTGGAGTTCCTGATTTTTCATCCCCAGTGAGATGAGAAGGACTGCCAGAATGGATCCGAGGGGCAATCCCCTGATTTTGATCCAGGAATTTAAAGCTGCCTGTTTGTTTCCAACCATGAGTAATATGACTTTGTGCTTCCCAGAAGGAAAATACCTGCTTTTGGGGTGTACTCTGATAAAGAGAAATATACACCGAGTTCTGTTCTAATTTGAGATTGTTCTCATATGTTTTAAAATTGGCTGACAATCGTGGAGTCCCCAGAGAGACTTGGATCATTGTTCAGGACTTTAGTTTACACTCAGAAATAGTGTGTTGCTTATACAGGATGTGACAGACATTCCAGGATGCATAGCTCTACTGTTTTACTAAAAGTTTGAGGTGTAACTCTGAAAGAATGGCCGGGTATGGACATGGTAGCAAAAGGTGGACATCTCCCCATCTGGAGTGACCAGTTCAGCACTACAGGTTCCGTAATGGCACCTACCTATTTCAGGACATGGTGGCCAATGCCTGAAGAGAATGTTTACCCCCTGGTGTGGGTTGTGCTGATTTTGATTACCAGTGTGCTCAGTCATGGCCAGTTGCCACATTGAAATGTTTAAATCCTATGCCATATGGGAACTGTGTGCTAAGTTGTGTCCATTGCCACTAGAAAAAAATGTATGTTTCAGCATAGGCCATTGCCACTGAAGAGAATTTAAGGTCCTATGACAAATGGAATATGTAGAGTTTCTATTTGCTACAGATTTCTGTTGTTCTGCCATTGACTTGTGCCACGATGTGTAAACCTTGGGGGTCCACCTTTGTTTTACATACTAACATACTAAAATGCCAGCAGAATAGGCCTAAAGGTCTTTTGTGTCTGCTCATTTGTTTAGCCTCCACCCTGGGTGCTGACCTTGCTGCCCCCTCGCCTCCTCTGGCTTCTCCCTTCCCAGTTCCAGATATTCTTGCTGCATTTGATTTTGTTTCCAGAACCCTTCCCCTGTACCTGTCCCAACCCCTCTTGAACCCCTCCACCTTCTCTGCCTCCACAAGCCCCCTAGGCAGCACATTCCATGGCTCCACCACCCTCTCAGTGAAGTAGCACCTCCTCCTTTCTCCCCTGAATCTTCCCCCCTCCAGCTTACACCCATGCCCTCTAGTGGCCCCATCCTCCTTCCTTCGAAGCACCCTGACTGTTCCTCCCCTATTTACCCTCTTCATGTACCTGAAGTCCTCTATCATGTCCCCCCAGTCCCTTCTCTCTTCCAATGTGTACATACATAGATACATAGATACATAGACAGTGTCGGCAGATAAGGGCCTATGGCCCACCCAGTCTGCCCATTTAAGTTTGTAAGTTCAGTTTATGTTTTCCAGGAAGTCTGTTGCCCATTACCCCTGACCTCCAGAATTCCTTTATATCTATCCCATGCATTCTTAAATCCTGTGATTGTTTCAGCCCCCACCACTTCCTCTGGCAGGGTGTTCCACTTGTCCACCACCCGTTCTGTGAAGAAATTCTTCCTCACGTTTCCTCTAAATCATCCTCCCTCCAACTTCATCCCATGCCCTCTAGTCCTGGAACATCTTTTTCGCTTAAAAATAGTGCATTCCTGCACCCTGTTCCTCCCTGTAAGATACTTGTATGTCTCTATCATATCCCCTCTCTCCCTCCTCTCCTCCAGGGAGTACATGTTCAGTGCCTTCAACTTGTCCTCATAGGACTTGTGATGCAATCCATGCACCATCTTTGTTGCCCTCCTCTGAACCTTCTCTACCCTGTCTATGTCCTTACGTAGGTAAGGTCTCCAGAACTGCACAGTGTACTCCAGGTGCGGCCTCACTAGTGTCTTGTATAGTGGAATTATGACCTCCCTTTTCCTGCTGGTGATGCCCCTGCCTATACATCCCAGCATCCTATTTGCTTTACCTGCTGCCTTGTCACACTGTTTCCCTGCCTTGAGGTCATCAGAGATGATAACCCCAAGATCCCTTTCCTGCTTGGTGCATGCTATTCACCCCCCAACTGATATATTGTGCCAGGGTTTTGTCCCCATATGCATTATCTTGCACTTCCTTGCATTGAATTTCAACTGCCAAACCCCTGACCATTCTTCAAGTTTCTGCAGGTCCCTTCTCATTCTGTCTACACCCTCTGGTGTGTCTACTCTGTTACAGAGCTTTGTGTCATCAGCGAACAGTGAAATTCTGCCTTCTGGGTCCTGTGCAATGTCACTGATGAAGATATTGAATAGTACCAGTCCCAGCACTGATCCCTGTGGTACCCCACTGGTCACTCTTCCCTCTATGGAGTGACAGCCATTTACCACCACCCTCTGTGTCCTGCTGCCCAGCCAGTTACCTACCCACCGCACTACTGTCCTGCCCACACCCATATTCCCCAGTTTGTGCAACAGTCTTCTATGTGGCACAGTATCAAAGGCCTTGCTGAAGTCCAGATAGGTCATGTCCACTGCCCTCCATATTTAGCTATTCAAGTCTCTCCTTATAGGTCCTGTCCCCCAAGCCCCAAATCATTTTGGTTGCCCTCCTCTGGACCCTCTCCAGGAGGGTAATGTCTCTTTTTAAGTGTGGCCTCCAAAACTGCATGCAGTACTCAAGGTGCGGCCTCACCAAGCAGTTATACAGAGGGAGTATCACTTCCCTCCTTCTGGAGGTGATCCCCCTAGCGATGCATCCCAGCATCCTGTTGGCCTTGGCTGCTGCCCTCCCACAAGTCTCTGAGTTGTTCATCTTGACATCCACCACCACCCCAGGTCCCTGTCAGCCATCGAGACTTCGGTGCATTCCCCCAGGTGCACACTTGGCCTGCTCTGGCCCCCAGGTGGGAGTACCTTGCATTTACCTGCATTGAACCTCCAGCTTCCACTTTCTAGACCATCTTTCCAGAGCCTCCAGGTCTCCCTGTAGGGTCACCCTCCCTCCTCCCCATCCACCACGCCCCCAGTTTTGAGTCATCTGCAAAGAGACTCATCTCACTCTGATTCCTGTCCTTATGTCAGAGAGATGTAGGCGTTGAAGAGGAGGGCCCAAGGACTGATCCTGTGGGACCACTAATGACTCTCCATAGGGATGAGACTATCCCACCAACTACGACCCTCTGGGTCCGGTCCTGGAGCCAATTGCCTATCCATCTGATTTTCTGGTTCCCCACCCCATTTCTCCCAGCTTATCCAACAGGCCCATGTGAGGAACAGAGTCAAATGCCTTGCTGAAGTCTAGAAAGAGGACGTCCACTGGTCTACCCAGGTCCAAGGCACTCGTCACCCAGTCATAGAACTCCACAAGGTTTGTCTGACACAATTTCCCTGGGATGAATCCATGCTTCTATCGTCCAGGCACCCTGACTTTTCCAGGTCCCCCAGCCTCTCCTTGACAATGCCCTCCATCACCTTGCCCACCACCGATGTCAGGCTGACAGGCCTGTAGTTCCCTGCCACTTCCTTGATCCCCCCTTGTGGATATGCACTATATTCACCACCTTCCAGTCCTGGGGCACCCACCCTGTCCTCAGAGAGATAGTGAAAAGCTCTGCCAGGGGTTTCGCCAGGACATCCGCAAGTTCCTTCAGCACTCTGGGATGTAATTTATCCAGCCCCGGTGCTTTCTCTGTCTTAAGGGAGCTGAGGGCTTCCCTCACTCTCTCTGCTATGATTTCCACTTCCAGTACCTCTTCTCCCTGCTTAGCCCTCCCCCCTCCTGCCAGTGATGCCTCATCCTCTCCCCAGACCCGCTGATCAGTAAGGGTCCCCCCCTTCTCAGTATCTCTGTCTCCTCCATGTATGATGCAGCACACCCATTTTCCTTGGTGAAACTGAGTGAAGTACTCATTTAGTACCTCAGCCTGCCTCCCGCATCTTGTGCCCATCTCTCCCTGATTTAATCCTGCTAATCTGCCCTTCACACTTTTTTTTCCCAATGTATCTAAAGAACCCCTTGTTCCTCTCTCCCACTTCCTGCCAGGTTCTGCTCCTTCCTTGCCTTGCAGCCCTCACCACCCCTAGTGGCCCTTCTAGCCATCAGCTCATACTCCCTCGATTCCTTTCACTCCTTGAGCACTTCAATTGCCTATAGGCTGCCTTCTTTCCCCGCACCACCTCCTGGACCTCCCTGGTCCATCAGCAGGGTTTTCGTGCCCTACCGCATTTTCGTCTTACTCTTGCACAGGTGCTGGTAGCATCCTGTACCCCTCTCCTGATGATTTCCCACCTACTTTCAGCGTCCATGTCTGACCCAATCACATCCAAATGCTCCTTAAGGATCCTTCCAATTTCCTTAAAATCTGTCCCCCTGAAGTCAGTTACCTCTGTCTTTGTGCAGCCTTCTAGCCCTCCTAGGTCCAGGCAGTACCAGACCATGGCATGGTCACTCCCTGCCAATGGGTCCCTTACCTCCAGGCCCCCAATCTGGTCACTGTCTGCCAGGACCACATCCAGTACCCATGCCTCCCTGGTTGGTTCCCCTACCTACTGAGTTAGGAACGCGTCCTGAAAGACATCCAACAACCTCTGTTCCCTGGTCACAGAGGATGTCATAGTCTCCCAGTCTGTTCCTGGCATGTTTAAGTCCCCCAACACCACCACCATTCCTCTGCCCAGTCTGCAGTGTCTCCCAATATCTGCCATCAAACTCTCCTCCAGCTCCTCCACCAGGGAGCTGGTCTATACCCCACTCCTATTTTTACTCTCTTGCCCCCCCTCTTGTTATCAAGGTGACCCAAATCGCCTCCATGGTTCCCTCTGCCTCCTCTACCCTCCCTATGCCAATGCAGTTTCTGACTATCATCGCTACCCCTCCTCCCCTTCCCTCCCCCCTGTCCTTCCTGAACATAGTGTAACCCTCCAGGTTCAGGTCCCAGTCGTGTCCCGCAGTGGCCCAGGTCTCAGTGACCACTGCCACATCCACTGCTCCCTCAGTTAGTATTGCCTGGAGCTCAGGCATTTTATTGCCCAAGCTCCTGGCATTTAGCAGGACTACCTTCCACCCTTTCCCTATACTTCCATGTCCCCTGCTCATGTTCCCATGGGGATTCTGTTTTCCCCTGGTCTGCACTTTACCAGTCGGCCTTTTCCCGCAATCCTCCAGCTCCCCAGGGGGGTGGAGACAGAGTCTCTCCTTTATCGGCACCCTCTTGACAGCCTTTTCTCCCATCCCTCCCCCCTTCACAAGTTTAAACCCCACCTTTCACCAATGAACCCCTCTATTTTCAACTTAAGGATTCCCCTCCTCCAAATTGAGATGGAGCCTATCTCTAGCATACAGCTCCTTACCCTTCCAGGTCTCCCCCCAATCCCCCATCAACCCATACCCTCTGGCCTAACACCACTCCCTGAGCCACTGGTTTATCTCCTTAATCTTCCTTTTGTGTTCCCCACTAGCCCTTGGCACCTGCAGGATTTCTGAGAAGGAAACTGTGCATCCTATGTCATGACAGACCCTGGCAAGCTCCCTGAATCTTGCCTGTATCTCTAGCTCACTATTTCCTTCAATGTCATTTGTACCCAGGTGGACCAGTATGTCCGAGGAACCCCCACAATCCTTTGCCAGCTGATATACCTCATGCTTAGCCCTGTGCACCATTAGTCCAGGGGAGCATTTTGTTCTAACTGGCCAGGTTTCTCCCTCCCTATCCCATTTGATACCCCTGATCATAGAATCCCCCAACAGGAGCACTCTGACCACTTCTTTTCCTCCATTTCCCCCTTCCTGTCCCTCATCCTTTCTACCGGCCCCTCCACCCAGCCGGCTCCTTGTTCCTCCCCCTATCTGGGTGCCACATGCCACCCCCTCCTTATTTACCCTGGCCAACCCCTCCCCTCCAATCCTATGCCTCTCCTCCTCCCGAGTATCCTTCTGTAACTTGCTAACTCCCCCCTCACTGCTCGTGGCTGGTCCTTCTCCTCCATCTGCTAAACTAGCCTAGCTCATCCTCCCTTCCTTCCTGTTTCCATTTAGTCCCTCCTTGCTTGTCATGCTCCCCTGGCCTAAACCCTCAGCTCCCTTTACTGAATCCTTCTTGTACTTCTGGTCCTTCTCCTTTACCTTTCCTCCCAACTGGCCCTTCTCCTTACCCTTTCCTCCCTCTTCCCCCTGCTCCTCCTGCTCTGATTCACTGCTCCCCCCATTTTCCTGCATTCCAGGTTCCCCCCGTTCTTCCTGCTATGCTGCCCCTGCCTCCTGCTCCCCACTCCCTTTCCATCTCTAACCACCCCTGTCATGGCTACATCACCCCCCTCATCCTCGAGCAGAAGAAGAGAATTGAAGCGGTTATTGAGTGTAAGGTCTGATCCACCTCCCCACCTTGCTTCCTTCTGTCCAGCCCCAGCCATCTGCCTACTTCCCTGAGAATGTTGTCCCTCTGTCCCTCCTTTGTGAGGGTCCCCAGTTACCTGCCTGCTTCCTTGGTAGTGTCCTTTTGGACCCCTTCTGCCAGGGTCTATATGTGACCCCTGAGTATTCTCCTGCACTCCTTTCCCTATGACCCTGCCCCCAGTGCTTGGTGCAACCCCGTGGGAGATCCCCTGCCCCCTTCCCCAACTATACCTCCCTCCCCCAGCTGTCTCCTAATCCCGGCAACCTCCTCCCTAAGCTGTGCCAGCTGGTAGCACACTGGGCAACCACTGAACTTCCAAGCCCAGTTCAGTATGATGGCTGCTCCATACCCTGTGTGCCCCACCACCCTCCCAAAGATGCTGGCCCTAATGATGTGTGGTTCTATCCCCTGTCAAGTAGATTTCCTTGGGTGAGCCACCAGGTTCCCCCTAGTCCAAGATACACCCCTACTGCCTAATCAGGTCACCCACTAATCTTAGATACAGTCCTACAGTACACTGGTAACCCTGTTACTAGGTGCAGTACAACACATTAAATTTATAAGGGAAATGAACAACTCCCTAAGCTGCTCTCTTCCAGCCTTTAAATCCAACTCCCAGTGGCTAGAAGTACATGAGCTGCACTTGCAGCCTTTTCTTCCAATTGCAGGACAGGTGTTCCCCTATAAATTAGCAGAACTCTGGGGAGGGAGGGGTGGGGAGGGTGGGTCTGGGCAGACACCCAACTCGAGAGAGAGTGTATCAACCCTGTGTCTCCCCTCCAAGCCCAGCAGCCAAAGAACCAGGCCCCAGCAAATCCCACCAAATAGGTTTTAAATCAGAAGAAATAGGCCTCCACCAACGCAGCCTGTTACACAGTGAAACATCCAACAAATGAGCCCACTTACAGCCACCAAATCAGTTTTCAAACTTTCAACAGCCCTAAAACAATACCATGCTAGCCCCTTAGAAGTAAGAAAGAAAAGAAATAACCCTCTACCAAGTAAAATCCACAAGAACCCTGTGAAAACAACAAGCAGCAGCTACTGTCCTGGAACACAACTGATCATGTCCCCTTCCAGTTCCTTCTGAGCAGACAAAGTAGCTTACACTACAAACCTGATTCAGCTCTGCCTCCAGTCAGTTAGTTGAGTGAGACCTGGCCAGACCATTAACACCCTTCCCCCACTATGCAGTAATCTTTGCAGCTACTGAAGTCAGCAACAAGGAATCAAAATTCAACTCAAAGCCCCCAAAATATGTTTGCTGCCAAAGGAAACAGGTCTCCAATTTAATCAGCTTCACTAACAACACATCAAAATAGGCTTGAAATTAACAGCTATAGGTCTCCAATTCAAATAACCAGGCCCCAGCAAATCCCACCAAATAGGTTTTAAATCAGAAGAAATAGGCCTCCACCAGAGCAGCCTGTTACACAGTGAAACATCCAACAAATGAGCCCACTTACAGCCACCAAATCAGTTTTCAAACTTTCAACACCCCCAAAACAATACCCTGCTAGCCCCTTAAAAGTAAGAAAAAAAAAGAAATAACCTTCTACCAAGTAAAATCCACAAGAACCCTGTGAAAACAACAAGCAGCAGCTACTGTCCTGGGACACAACTGATCCTGTCCACTTCCAGTTCCTTCCTTTAGTGTACCATCTTTTGCAATAAAGTCACACTCTAGAACCCCAACCAGATTTGGACATTCATATTACTGCTTCTTGTGTGGAATTACTGGGTACCCCTCCAGAAGTACAGACCTAGCACAGCCCTAGCAAAAAGTTCTCTCCTCAGGACCTGGGTTAATTTGATCATTTGTAGTAATTGCTTCTGCAAACCCCCACTCCTTTTTGACCTCTAGAAGTAATGAGCCTGGTATACATTCCCAAACCTGGGATGGTACCGATTGTCCAAAGTAGTCTGAGTGCCGAATCAAGGGTACCAAGGAGTAGCTTGGGGTAGCTTACTGTGCAAAGTAGTGGCGGGGTACATATGCATTAATCATCTTAATTTCTAATTAAATAAGATATGTGGGGGAGTGTATAGTAGGCAAATGTTCTAGGTGAACACAGAGCAAGTGTATCAGATCTGCTTCCCAGATACAAGGTCAAATTTGTTTTCTAAATCCAGCACCAGGGATGATGGAACTCTGACTGTGATGTAGAAGCAGTGGTCTCACATTTGCACACTACGTAATCATGCACCATCACCATGCCCAGTGATATAGTACCTGTTGGCTGCTGATGCTGAGTCCACTTCCACCTACTGTATTTTGGAAGGGGGATGCTGTGACAGATGATAACATTTGTACAGTCACTGCAATATAGGTAAAGAGCATTGAATTGCTATTTGATTGTGATACTCTGTTGGATGATTGTGTTTAACTTTGATAAAACCATTTCCCCCTGAAATTCAACCCCTGCAATAACAACAATACTTTCACAGAACATCTCAGTTGCATGTCCTTAGACATTCATCATGCTGTCCCAGTTTGATCCAGTACATTGCTTCAAAGTATCTATACAAGTACAAGGTATGCCGGTCCTGATTGTGGGGAGGCTTGGGATATATCTCCAAAAGATGTGGAAGTTGTCCCACTCCACAGATGAGGATTCCTAGTGGGAGGATTATCTGGCAAGTGATTGAGCCTGCAGAGGTAAGTGCAGTACACACTTATTACATGTTGCTGGTGCATGCTTTACCTGTCTGTGTATGTTGTCAGTGATATTGTCTTCATCTTGCTGTCTCCACAGAATTTCCATGGATGTCTGGGATGATTAGCCCTAGAGAGATGGGACCTACCAGATGGGGGGAAATATCAGTATTGGTGGCTTGGAGGCAGCAGTCACCATGGCCACTGTTCATCTTAGACTTCCTACCTTGGAGGGTGGGCTGCCAGGATGCCCACTATGAAGATAACGTCAGGGAGTTGTGGGCCCTGGAGCAGCCATCAAAGTTATGTCTGTGCTGAGGAGCACTGTGCGCCAGCTGTATACAGCTGCAGGCTTCCACATGCAGTCAGCTCATGGCTCTCCTCTGTGATCTTCTTGTGTCAGTGGTATCATTGTCCACTTACTGTAGAAGGATGGTAATGGAGGAGAGGAGGTACACCCCCACCACCCCCAAGGGATTTAGAGAATATTCCCATGAGAAGGAGGACTAGGACCCCTTTTTCCTGCTGTATTTTGTCCATTGATGGGACAGGAGGGGCTGTGGACATGGCCTACCTAGACTTTAGCAAGGCATTTGACATAGTCCCACACAAAAGATTAATATACAAGTTAGCCAGCCTGGGAGTGGGTCCCAAGATGATGGCCTGGGTAAAGAATTGGCTGGAGAATAGGACACAGAGAGTAATAGTAAATGGAGTCCACTCTGAAGAAAGGGGGGTTACTAGTGGGGTACCGCAGGGTTCAGAATTAGACCGGTCCTCTTCAATGTCTTTATAAGCAACATTGCAGAGGGACTGGAAGGAAAAGTATGTCTCTTTGCAGATGACACAAGATCTGCAACAGAGTTGATGCACAAGGTGGGGTGGAAAGGATGAGAAGGGACTTGGCAAGGTTAGAGGAATGGTCAAATGTATGGCAGCTTAGATTCAATGCTAAGAAGTGCAAGTAATGCACCTGGGAAACAAAAACCCAGGGGAAGAGTACACAATGAGGGGTGAGATACTAACAACAACAAAAATGGAAAGGGACCTGGGGGTAGTCATATCAGATGACCTAAAGGTGGGCAAGCAATGTGAGAGGGCAGCAAGGAGGGTTGGGGAATACTGGGATGCATAGGGGAGGCATCACCAGTAGAAAACAGGAAGTTATTATCCCTCTGTACAGACAGTTGGTGAGACCCCATCTGAGTACTGCGGCAGTTCTGGAGACCCAATCTCCACAAAAAGACATAGACAAGATGGAGGCTGTCCAGAGGAGGGCAACTAAAATGGTGCAGTGTCTGCACCGGAAGACATATGAAGAGACTTAAGGAGCTGAATATGTATAGCCTCAAGGAAAGGAGGGAGAGGGGGGACATGATAGAAACTTTCAAGTACCTCAAGGGAATCAACAAAGTCCAAGAGGGTAGCATCTTTCAAAAAAAGAGGTGTGCAAGAACAAGTGGGCACAATTTGTTTTTTTTTTTTTTTCAATTCAATTTTTATTAAAGGTTTTCCACAAACAACGGACCACAAACAGAAAGATACAACAACATAAAGGAAAAGAGCACAAAAAACATACCCTTTTTGAAAAGATCATGTGGGTGCAGTCCTTACCCCTTCCCCAAGCCCTTCCACCCCAGAAACCCCTCCCACCCAATGCACAGCACTTAGATGTTAAATGACTGGAAAACAGGATCAAATCACACCTGAGCAGAAAAAGGGTATCTAAGGAACCCTAAATATTATTGAACTTAAAAAGTTTATACTGTAAACTTGCTATGGTTCTTCCGTTCTCAGATTAGCTAAGAATTCTTGTAACCATTCGCCATATGAGATCTCAGTAGTGTCCTTCAATGTCTCAGGACTACTTTTTAACTGAAGCTGATATCAGACCCATATGATATTTTCTGTTCGGACATCCACCTGAGACATGTCCCCTAAGATGCAGACCTCAGGGTGAATAAAGTTTCCAGACCCAGTAGAGGATCAAGTTTTTCTTTAATAGTCTCCCATAAGACCGCCACTTCGGACAATGCCAAAAATATGGAGGAGATCACCATCCCCTTGTTGGCATCTAAAGCAGGAAGAGGATGAGATCAAGCCCTCGCCTCGACTAACTTCACAGGGGAATAATAGATGCTCGGTAAAAGTTTGAATTGCATTAGTCTAAGCCTGTCCTGTGATAAAAATTTATGGCACGCCCCCCAAATATTACTCCAGTCAAAATCATATTCCGGAAACAATTGAGACCAATAACGTTTGGGAGCAAAAGCATTAGGGTGCAGTCGTTCAATCAGACTGTTGTAGACGGCCGATATTGTGTGAGGCTTTCCTACAAGGGGAGTCAAGACCTCTTCAAAATCCCACAACTGGCAATCCCGGGCCAAAACACCGGAGCTCCCCAACAGGAGGTGACGGAGTTGGAATACTTTAAAAAGTAAGCGCTGAGGGATATGAAACTGCCTCAAAATTTCAACTGATGTAAGCAAATTACCCCACTCCGTAAGCAGGTCTTTAATCGAAACTTTCCCAAGTGAAGGTAACCAGGAATCTTTGATAGGCCTACCATCAATTAAAAAGTTTGGGTTGCCCAGCACAGGTTGGGCTGGGTCTCCAATGTGAAGGTATTTTAGGAAGGAGCATAATTGCATATGCACTTTAACCGAGGTCTCGATAGGGAGTTACGATAGTTGCTGGGAGAGCTTTCACCAACAGTATAAGGGCCCTCGGCGATAAACCAGTACTCTTAATCGGGAAATCTCTAAGGTTAACCATAATGGGGTGTAAATATTGACGGGACATCTTCTGAGTTTTAGCCCAGCAAAGGTATTTAGCGAGGTGACTGGCCCAATAATATAGCGAAAATGGGGAGTCTCAATCCACCAGACCGCTTAGGGGCAGACAATTTAAAGTAGCTAGTCTAGGCTTTTATAATTCCAAATAAAATCAGATATAATTCTATATACCTTTTAAACCACTTTAACGGAAGCCACATTTAACATATTAATGGGGTAAAATAACCGGGGAAAACATTCATTTTAACCAAATTAATTCTACCCCATATGGATAAGGGAATAATTGCCCATCTCCGTAGGTCAACCTCAATGTCATGTAGGATCGGGTCTAAATTTCGCTGCATTAGGCGGGAGGTGTCCCTAACTAATGTGAGGCCAAGATACCTGATGGACTCAGGACTCCAATCTAAACCAAGAGAAGCTATGTCATGTGCATATGACCTAAGACTTATAGGGAAAACCACTGATTTACTTATATTGAGCCGATAGTTGGCGATTGTACCAAATTCATCAATAACATCCAATAAAATTGGAATAGAAGAGGATGGGTGTGAAATAAGTAGGAGCAGGTCATCTGCATATGCTAGCACCTTCAAATTATGTCCCCAAACCTGGATACCTTGGATCTGCTGCTCCTGTTTAATCCGCATAATGAGGGGTTCAATATATAGATTAAAAGGAGCGGGGAGAGGACAACCTTGTCCTAGTACCTAGGAAAAGCTTGAATGGCGCTGATATTATTCCGTTACAAGTAATTTTAGCTGATGGAAATTTGCATATATTTTAATCCAATCAGAGAATTGATGGGGAAACCAAACAATCCATAACTTTGAAAGAAAGTGATTATAAACCCTATCAAAAGCCTTCTCGGCATCCAGGGAGACCAGAACCCTAGGTTGATCAGAGTCCCTGGAAGCCAAGAAGACATGGGTCAGGGCCCGTAAGTGGTCAGCGGAAGACCTCCCTTTCATAAACCCCACCTGTTCGGATCCAATTAGACCGGGAAGGACTTTGCTAAGCCTGTCGGCTAGCAACTTAGTAAGGATTTTGATATCCTGATTTAAGAGGGATATAGGCCTGTAGTTAGCAACCAGATCTACAGGTTTCCCCGGTTTAGGCAGAAGTACTATTAATGCTTCGAATAAGGTATGGTCAGAAACCTCGCCATTTAGAATACATTGAAAAAGCCGTAGCAAAAAGGGGATTAATTCCTTTGAGAAAGTCTTATAAAAGTTAGCTGAAAGACCATCCGGGCCTGGTGTCCTATCTAAAGGGAGGGATTTAATAACCCGGTCTATTTCTTCTGCAGTAATGGGGGCCAGAAGTTGAAGCTGATCCATTTCACTCAATGTGGGAAGATTTAAACCCCTAAGAAAGTGACTAATTTTCTCATCTGACGGTGGGTCCTTCATCGGCCCATAAATTCCCTTAAAGTAGCTCACAAACTCACCCAAAATACCTTCAGGGGAAGTCATAACTTGACCCCCTTCCAGGGGGCGAATGGCCGAGATCCATCTGGAAGATTCTAATTGTTTAATTCTTCTGGCTAATAGTCGGCTATTTTTTTCCCCTTGGTCTGTGAACCTAGCCCTAGTCCTTATAAATGCCCACTCAGTTTGTTCATTTATTATCTTAAGATATGAATCTCTTAAAAGGGTTAATTCCTGCCTGTAAGTTTCTGAGGAACAGACAGAAAGGCCCCGTTCTTTCTCACGAATCTTAACAAGCAATTCTGAGATTTGACTCATCCTTTCCTTTTTCCTACGGGAAGCCAAGCCAATCAGTATACCATGAATAAAAATCTTAAAAGCTCCCCATTCTATGTCTGGCTTGCCGGTGGAGTCTTGGTTAAAAGAAATAAAATCCGTTATTTGCGAGGAAATATATTTAACCAATCTGGGGTCTTTCAACAGTTGGTTATTCACTTTCCACCTGCTCCCTGGTTTGGGAAGGGATGAGAAAACCAAAAGACACTTAACTATGGAATGATCCGAAAGCGGCCCAGATATTATGTCGGTGTCTAACACCCCGGTTAAGAGAATATGCGAGACTAATATGTAATCTATTCTGGATAGAGTGTTGTGTACTTGTGAGGTAAAAGTGAAGTCCCGCCCTTGTGGATGAAACACTCTCCATACGTCGCAGAGGCCCAGTCCATCCATCATCTCCTTAACAGCTGTTTGCCCCGGGGATAGCCCTTTCCTAACAGGGCAGGATTTATCTAATAAAGGGTCCATCACTAGATTCAGGTCACCGTCCATTACAATAGGGAGATTGGACCAAGGGGAGAGTAACTCCATAATTTGAACAAAGAAACTCGGGGTATCAATATTGGGGCCATATATTGAACCCAAAATAATCTCTTGGGTATGCAAAGTGCCCCTAACAAAAATATACCTCCCGCCACTATCCTCAAAAATCTGAATCGGATTAAATGGAACTGATTTATGAACCATTATCATCACCCCTTTACTGCGGGAATTACATCCAGCGGCAAAGATTTGACCTATCTGAAGTTTACATGATTGGCTACCTTCAGCTTTTAATAAGTGGGTCTCTTGGAGGAAAATAATATCTGCGTGGACATAGCTCAGGTGCTTTAACATCTTGTATTGTTTTACTCTATGGCGAAGCCCATGTATATTCCAAGACACCACATTTGCTCAGTATTCACTGAAGAGAAGGTAGGGCAGGGCCCACAGCTCAGCATCATGGACACAGGGGGGAGGGAGGTGAGCACTACTCCCTTCACAAAAGAAAGGGTCCTACAAGAGCTTGCTAAGCTCAGGGTGGATAAGGCAATGGGACCTGATGGCATACATCCCAGGGTACTTAAGGAGCTAAAGGAGGAACTAGCAGAGCCATTAGCAGAATTGTTTAGTGAGTCTCTGAGCACAGGAGAGGTCCCAGAAGACTGGAGAAGGGCTCATGTGATCCCACCCACAAGAGTGGTAGCAGGGAGGAGGCGGGAACTACAGACCGGTCAGTCTTACCTCAGTAGTGGGCAAGATTATGGAAGCACTCCTTAAGGAAAGGATAGTGCAACACCTGGAATCCATAGGGGCACAGGATCCAAGACAGCATGGGTTTACAAAAGGAAGGTCCTGTCAAACTAATCTCATAGATTTCTTTGACTGGGTAACCAGAGTGGTGGACCAAGGGGGAGCAGTTGATGTCGCCTACCTTGACTTCAGCAAAGCTTTTGACACTGTTCCACATAGAAGATTGATAAATAAGCTGGGTAGACTCGGGTGGGTCAGAAGTTGGTCAACTGGGTGGGCAAACTGGTTGACTGGCAGAAAAGAGAGTGGTGGTAAATGGTATACAGTCAGAAGAGATGCAAGTCACAAGTGGGGTACCTCAGGGATCAGTCCTGGGGCCAGTCCTATTCAACATCTTCATTAGTGACCTAGCAGATGGACTAGAGGGTAAGGCTTGTCTGTTTGCAGATGACACCAAGATCTGCAACAGAGTAGATGATCCAGATGGGGTGGGCAGAATGAGAAGAGATCTGGATAAACTAGCAGAATGGTCAGAAGAGTGGCAACTGGGATTTAATGCAAAGAAGTGCAAAATCATGCACATAGGGAGAGAAACCCTGAAGCCACTTATAGGCTGGGAGGAGTTGCTAACAGTCACAAAGGAAGAAAGAGACTTGGGCATCATCATCACTGATGACCTGAAATCATCCAAGCAGACCCTAAAGCAGTAGGTAAGGCTAGGGGGTGTTAGGGTGTATTAGTAGGGTATCACAAGTCGAAGAGGGAGGTAATAATCCCTCTGTACAAGACATTGGTTAGGCCCCATCTGGAGTACTGCGTGCAGTATTGGAGGCCACACCTTCACAAGGACATTAACCAAATTGAGGCAGTCCAGAGAAGGGCAACCAAAATGGTGCAGGGACTGCATCAGAAGACATATGAGGACAGATTAACGGAGCTCAATATGTATACCCTTGAGCAAAGGAGAGGAGAGAGGTGATATGATCGAGACATTTAAACACCTTAAGGGCATAAACAAGGTGAAAGAGTCTAACATGTTTAAATATAAGAAAAATAGCAGGACAAGAGGACACAGCATGAGATTAGAGGGAGGGCGATTAAGGGGAATGTGAGGAAATCTTTTTCACAGAAAGGTGGTAGATGCATGGAATGGCTTACCACAAGAAGTAGTGGCTATGAATACAGTGCAGGGCTTCAAACAGGCATGGGATAGGCATAAGGAGCAATACAAATGACTATGAATAGATAGGTCACTGACATAGCAAGGCCGATGGCACATTTATAAGGTAGAAAAGAAATGGGCAGACTGGATGGGCCTTGCGGTCCTTATCTGCCGTCAACTTCTATGTTTCTATGTTTCTATGTTTCTATTTATTTGTCTAGCCATAAACTAGTGCGAATGGATAACCCAGATAGAAGGAAACCAGCTTCATAACAGAAAGCCTAAAAGCAAATAGAAAGTGCTGTGCAAGGGGTCCCACCCCCCCCCGCTTCCCCTAATCCCCAAATATCCCACAGTGATAATAATCCCCAAACCCCAAAACCCTCCACCCCAACCCACTCAATTACCAATGAACATGGTTCCAGTGCTATGATCGCTCCATCTCCGCCCCCTCCAACCACCTATAACATATATACAGTAAAATGGGATTACTGCTCCCAAGCACAACTCTTCTTCATTTGGAGTGAGGTCCACCACACTTGGAAGGTCCTATGCATATCCTTATATCCAGTTAAGAATATCCGAGTTAAAAAAAAAAAAAAAAAAAAAGGGGAACAGTAGGAGAGCAAAAGGGCCCCCTTTTTATTTACTATTTAACTATCATAACTTCCTGGAGCCATAGAGTAGTGTTGTATCCCAACCCATCACAATCGTGCTCACAATGACCCCCCAAGGCAAAAAACTAAGCCATGTTTGTTGGGAAGCACTCCCCCTACTAACAGTCTGTTATCGTAGGAAATGTCCTCCAATGCTGTAAAACGAGGGAGTCCATAAGTTAATGACTTGTGTCCGCATTAAGTTCCAGCTATTACACTAATTAAGTAGACGTACGCTGGTTTTGACTAAATTGTACAACGACTGCTGAAATGTAACCGCGCCAAAAAAAAAAAAAAAGGGGAAACCAGTACAAGAGGTTGACTGTCCAGAGGCACAGGTAAGGTCAGGAGATAGTCGAAGTCCAGAATATCCGATCAGGGACCATCACAAAGTCCAGAGCCAGCAGGTATGTTGCAGCACATGATGTCAACACCAAATCCCCGGAAGAAGCAGGGCTTCACGAGCCTTCCTGGTAATAACTTCATGGGTCTCGAAACAATTCAGGAAGGAGCTGTTTCAGTGTGGCCAGCGCAGGCTCCAGATTATCAAAGCTGTGCCAGGCTCAGTTTATCTAGACTTGAAGACGTGCTGGGTACCTAATTCGGAACCTCTCATTAGCCGCGATTAATTTTGAGACTGTCGGATGAAAAGACGTTCTCTTCTGGTGAACGGAGAGGGGAAGATCTTGTGTCACCCGCAGCCCAGTGCCCTCCCAGGTAAGGTCTTTCAGCTCTTTTGTTCTGCTCAGAAAGTGCTGGCACTCCAAGTAGTTTAAAAATTTGAAAATGAAGGGACATGGCGGAGCTCCAGTCGGGGGCATAGCCCTCAATGCACGGTGGGCCCTTTCAATAACATAGGACTGCCCGAAGGGCGAAGGGCCAGCTATCTTCATGACAAGGCATTGTGCAAACTTAATCGGCTCCAGGCCCTCTTCCTTCTCTGGGAGGCCGATCACCACTATGTTATTGCGGCGACTCCTGCCTTCAAGGTCCTCGACCTTGCCCTCGAGCTTTAGGATCCTTTGTCTCATTTGGGCTAATTCTGGTGTCAGCCTTTTCTTGCTCATGTTTCCACCGAAGGACGCGGGGTCTCATTATCCGTAAAAGGGCGGGTTAATTCCTCCAAAGCGCGAGAAACCCCTTTTACCTCATTGGTTAGCTCCTTCATTGCATCCCTAAAAGGTTGAAATTCCTTCAGGAAGCTTGCCAGAGTAAGCGGTTCCCCTCAGGTACACCGAGATCTAGCGACGCGGATTGGAGATTACAGGAGGCCCTGGCTTTCTTCGGGGCCTTCTCGGGCATCGCAGGGGGAGTATGTTTAGGTAGGGGATCTTTAACCTCCAAATCCATTTTGGTGCTTCCGATGTTGCAGCAAGGTATTCCGATGATTTTCAGTGCTGGCAGAGAGCATGTTTGGGGCAGAAAAAGAGTAGATCTGTGGTTAGGAGGAAGGAGCTCTGAGAAAGGCAGCTAACTCATGCTCTGCACCATGTGACCCCCCCCCAAGTGGGCATAATTTGAAGATAGAAGGGGGGCGGCTCAGAGGTAATTTAAGGTATTTTTTCTCAGAGAGGGTTGTGGATTCATGGAACGGCCTTCCGGAGGAGGTTGTGGAGTCAAAAACAGTGGTGGAATTCCTGCATGCATGGGACAGTCATAAGGCAATTCTAGGGGGTTGGGGTAGGAAGAAGTAGGCTGCTGGTTAACTAGGATCTGCAGCTTATCCATTAGGTAGGGAAATGGGCAGACTGGGTGGGCCAAGCGGTCCTTATCTGCCATCAAAATCTATGTTTCTAGTTTTATTTTGTTTTATATAAATTAAATATTTATATACTTTACTATATTTGTCTCATTTTAATTCTGGCAGGCAATGACATGCCACCTGCCAGGTCTGTCAAACTGCATTCAGCTAGGAAAACAGATAGTGTTTCCAAGGGCACCATCTTCTAAACAGGAAATGTTACATTATGTTTCCAAGGGCCCCCTCTCCTAAACTGGGAAAGTTACATTGTGTTTCCAAGGACCCCCTCTCCGAAACTGAAAATGTTACAGAGAGTTTTTTCCAAAGGTCCACTCTCTTCAATTGGGAATGTTACACATTGTTTCCAAGGACTCCCCCCCTCAAACTAAGAATGTTGCATAGTGTTACCAAGGGTCCCCTTTCATAAACTGAGACTGTGATAGAGTGTTTCCAAGAGCCCCATCTCCTAAACTGAGAATGTGACATATTTCCAAGGGCACCCTCTCCTCAACTGGGAAATGTATATAGTGTATCCAAGGGCCCCTTCTCTGAAACTGAAACATAGACACCAAAGATATTGATGGCAGATAGGGACTGCTTGGTCTACTTAGTCTTCCCACTTTCCCTACTTATTGTAATACTGCAGACCATACTTTATCTCCAGCTTTACCCCTCCTTCCCTACGTCTAAGGTTCCCTTATGCCTATCCCATGCATTATTGAAACCTGTTACCATTTTTGCCTCCAACACCTCCACTGTGAGGCTGTTCCAGGCATCCACAATTAGTTCTGTGAAGAAGTATGTCCTTTCATACGTCATTAACCTCCTTCCCTCCAGCTTCATAGCATGTCCTCTTTTTCTTGACCATGTTTTCCTCTGAAAAATGCTTCCAACATGAAACTTATTTATACCTGTGAGGTATTTGAAAGTTCTATCATATCCCCTCTCCCTTCTTTCCTCCACGATGAACATATTGAGGTCCTTCAGTCTCTCATCATAGGGCTTATGATGCAAACCTGAACCATTTTGGTTGCCCTCTTCTGGACGTCTCAACCCTGTCTATGTCTGTCTGCAGATGTAGTCTCCAGAACTGAACACAATACTCAAGGTGAGGTCTCACCAGTGATCTATACAGCAGTAACACCACCTCTCTCCTTCAGGTAGTGATACCACTGCCTACACACTCTGACTTCCCACTAGCTCTCCCTACTGCCTTGTCACAATGTCTGGCCATGATTAAGTCATCAGATATGATTGCCCCTAGGTCCCTTTCCTGTTTGGGGATGACTAATTCCACTCCCCCCAATTTGTACTCTGCCTCTGGATTTCTATTCCCCAAGTGCATTATTTTGCACTTCTTCACCTTAAATTTAGCTGCCATACCTTTGACCACCCCTCTAGCTTTTTAGATCTCTGTTCATTTTCTTCCCTGCTGGTTTTTGTCCCCCATTGCAGATTTTAGTGTCATCTGCAAAAAGGCATACATTCCCTTCTAGCCCCTCTGCAATGTCACTAATAAAGACATTAGAGGACCAGTCAGAGTACTGATCCCATTGGCACCTCACTGGTCGCCATCCCTTACTCAGAGTGTACTCCAGTTACCACTACCCTCTATGTCTTGTCCCCCAGCCAATTTCTCACACAGTTTACCACTTTTGGACCCACTCCCAGGCTTCCCAACTTGTTTACAAGTCCCCTATGTGGAACAGTGCCAAAGGCCTTACTAAAGTTTATGTTATCCACATCCACCACTCCACCCTGATCTACTTTTCTGGTCACCCAGTCAAATAAATCTATTAGATTTGTATGACATGATCTTCCCCCAGTGAGTCCATGCTGCCTCAAATCTTGTAGTTCATTAGATGCAAGATATTCCACAATCCTCTCCTTTAGTAGTGATAACTTTCCCACCAGCGAAGTCAAGCTGATTGGCCTGTAATTTTAGTGGGAATGTTACATAGTTTTTCCAAGGGCCTTCTCTCCTAAACTGAGCATGTGACAGAGTGTTTTCAATGGCCCCCTTTCTTAAAAGGCTGAAAGTAATGCACCTCTCCTAAGTTGAAGCTGTATCTTCTGGCCTGCTGAATCAATATGTAGATGGGAATGGCAAGGAGTGTTTGCAAAGGACACCATAACATCCCCCAGGTGTTACAAACTGTGTAAAAGTATTTATTGCCCTGGATCACCTTTTACTTGGTGTACTTCTATACTGGTGTTTCCAGACCATGCTCGAGGGTGACGCGTGTGCAGTATAAACATTGAAATGTGCCATCTTCTTCTGGGTCTGATGACTTCCACTATTAGAATGCCCCCCCCCCCCAAACACACACACACACACACAAAATGGCACTACACTGTGAAGTCCGGAGCCATGGCACAAAATCTTTGAAAATGGCTAAGGCTACCACTGTAGCTGAGATTCCTTTGTTTTTTCCCCCCTGATGAGTAAAAGGAGGCATATTTTGACTAAGCCATTCAGTTAATCCTTCTTCAGATAAAATGGGTTTTTGGTTTTCCAAGTGTCTGTTATTCATTCCTATTTTGGTACATTGTGCCATCTCAGTTGCGAGGGATTCCTAATTCTGGGCATCCCCTCTGATTTTCTGCCAGAGTCACATGCTTCAGGGTTTCTGCCTTTTAAGATCACTCTCAATCTATTGGCTGGCTAGTGGTGTGAGGCTCTGGTTACATACCCAACTACCCATTTTTCCTTTATTCAAAGATTGGTAGTCATTTTTTTGTTGTTGTTGATTTATTATAAAGGGTTGCTACCTGTCCAGTTTCAGACCAGATAATCAGGTTTTTGGGGTCCTTATCTGGTCATCCAGTTTTACTTAAATTGAGTCCAGTTTTTAAATTATTTTAAGTACTCACATACTTTTAAAATTGACTGTATCAAATCATCCCATCTTCTAACTACATGTCAAGGTTACAAAGAAATTCTGATGTCACATGCCCTTGTTTGTAAAATCAGTCAGTCGGTGAGGTGTTAAGATCACTAGCAGTAAATCAACTTAATTTTTTCCACTTTGAATTTTAAGTATGGTCTTTTATTTATTTACTTATTTAATTTTAATGACTGGGTAAGCCCTCTGAGACTGTATGTTCCTTTTTCAAGAGCGACGCAGAATTAGTTACATACAATGAGGGACATAGATGTACAGTACAGTATAAGACATAGATGAACAGTATCATATGAATAGAGACATATTTAAATTAGTTACACAATATATTCAGAGACAGTATGTGCATACAAACAATTCTTTTTCAGTGACTATGACTAATTACATACAGGGACCACCTGCCTGGACTCATCATCTTTTCACTACTTCTGCATATCTAGATAACAGTAGGCATGGGGGGGGGGCAGGGACATAAGGACTTCAATGAAAGCAGTTCCTTCAGTGAAAGCCCATACATGGGGATGCTGTCCAGAGGAAGGCTTTTAGTCTTTTTAAACAGTGCTAGAGTAGAGCAACTCAGGATTGCTGGGGGTAATGAGTTCCATAGGTGTGAAGCACAGAAAGTGAAAAAACTTTTTCCTATTACATATCGCAGTTTAGGGATTACCAGCAGTGGGAGAGCTATAGTTGTAAGAGGTCTGGCAAACTGCTTGTGTTATACAATGCCATGGAGACTGGGTGGGGATTGAGATTGAAGGAGCTTAAATGTAAAGCAATATAGGGAGTAGCACAGTCTTATTTCTATGGAGGCCACCCCAGGGTTGTAAGCACAGTGCAGTGGTGAGTTTTGGGGTGTGCACCACTTGCAAATCACCCGATTCCATGATAAAGAGCTTTAAGCCTAGATAGGGTGGCTTCTCAGCTAGACTGTAATACTGGGGCACTGTAGGATAGAGAGGGGGAAGAGGAGGGTGCTATTAGCAATAGTGTAGCGTGCCTCTCTAGTCAGGCAGGGAGAGTCTGTAGAGAAGCCCGAGTTTTAGGTTTAGGGTTTTGGTTAGTGCATACACATGTAGTTCAAAGGTCACGGTTTGGTCCAGGACCATGCCTAGGTAATCAAAGGTCTGTACCACCCCAGGGTATTATTGGTGTGAGTGGTTAGTTTAAGTAGATGCTGCCTATCTATACAAAGTTCATTATGCATGAATAACATGGCTTTTGTTTATTTGACTTTGATAATGAGTTTATTGTTGAGAAGCCATTTTTCTAGTTATTTGAAGTCACTCACTAGTTGAGTGTTAATCAAGGCTAGATCTGGGGATGACCTATAGAGTATGGTATCATCAGCATATAGCTGCACTGAGGCTCCTCCGCAGTTCTGGGTTAGTTCATTGATATACAGAGAAAAGAGAAAAGGGCCAAGTACTGATCCCTGGGGAACCCATCAGTGATTAGTCTTGGTGGTGAGGTGGGGGGGGGTCTCTGTGTTTTTAGATGCTTGCTGAGGTGGGGAAAGTTGGCAGGGTAGTAAGGTGAGTGTGTAGGGAGGCCTTGAATCTGTCTAGGTCAGTAAAACAGCAATTAAATTCAGATGTAATTGACTGAGAGTTAGACAGAACTTGGTTATCACAGTGAATAACATAGGCTGGACCAGTAGTTTTTCCATGGAGAAACTGGTTTATTTGGGACAAGAAATGATTAGGGGAAGAAAGATTTTTAGTTTGCAGGAACTTAAGACAGGTCTGCTTTGCATTTCGTATAGTGCTTTTGCAGGTATCCCAAAGGAATATATAGGTTTGCCAATCAGAGGGCAGCCCAGTGAGCTTGTATTTCAGCCAGGCTTAATCTCTAAATCATGAAGGTCTATGGAGCTCACTGTTGAACCATGGGGCGCAGTGGCCTTTTGCCCTACATCATCTAATTGGAGCAAATATATTTACAACATTAGTTACATTGTGTATAAAGTAGCTAAGTGTCTGGTCTATACTTGGGAGGGCATTTATTGGGCTCCAGTCAGTTTCCAAAAGACTTTGGAGAAACGTAGACTCATCAACGTGGGAGATGTCGCTGGCCTCAATATACTGTATTTCGTCGGTGTTTGGAAGAATTGTTTTTCCATATACAATAGACCGGTGAATGGTCAGTAAGAATATCAGGGAGAACCCCAGATACTCTTATTCTGTTAGCTCTGCTGGCTAGAATCCAATCTAGCAGTGTATGGTTTCCAGATCTTGAATTAAATATAGTGGGTTCAGTAATTATTTGAATGAGGTGGGCATTATCCATTGATGATTGAAATTTTTTTTGGTGTGGGCCTAGCTAATTGAGATTGACATCACCACACACAATGAGATCTGTGGAGTAAAGTTCAGAGAGGAAGGATGTGAGGGAGGGCAATGCCTGAGAAGCATGGTTTGGGGGGATATAGACACATTGCTCTGGGAGAGAGATATGAAAATGGATTCCTCTGGGAAATCCTTCATGGCAGGTAAATCTAATTCAAGGGCTGCTAGGTGAGTGCAGACATAAATTAGTACCATCCCACCCCCTTTAGATATCCAATCTCATCTGAAGATTTAGTATCCTGGGAGTGCAATCTCATGCTGGAGCACTGTAGGTTTGAGCCAAGCTTCTGAGATGGCTGGTATGCCTGGAGAGTAACATAGTCATACGAACACACATATATACAAACATATGAAATGCTTGCAGAAACATGCCTCACAGTCTATCAAGTCTCTTGATTGTGCAGCTAGCCTCTCAACTTGCAGGTGCCCCACCCTCCCTTCCCACCAGTCACCAGGCTTCAAGCTGTGGTAGCTTGGGACGTAGACGGTCGGTATTCATATGTACAATTTTTATTCCTTTTATTGTAGACCAAGCTTGTGTTATGAGTGAAAACACAGTTACTTTCATTGCCAAAGGACCAGGGTTTTGCTCTACATCCCCAGATAGTAGAAGTGTGTTAAAGAAGGTTAGGAACCATGCATAAATGCCAAAGGTTGTGGATTGGAGAGTCATACAATAGTGTATAATGCCTGTACTTTTTCAGTAGCAGGTCCCATTTCTGCAGAGACTATAAAGGATCAGGGTATTGGGGGAGTGATGTACAGTACTGAAACCCACAAGCACCCATCTGCACCTAGAAAGTCATTTTGATGTGTTTGGCTTGTGTTGGTTAGGTAGACAGCTGCAAGTTGATCACCACATAGAAGAGAACAAATTAATGCAATGGCTACTAGTGCAACATAGAAACATAGAACATAGACTTTGATGGCAGATAAGGACCGCTTGGCCCACATAGTCTGCCCATTTCCCTACCTACAGGATAGGCCACAGATCCTAGTTAACCAACAGCCTATTTCACAAACAGCAGGTCATACTTTTTCAGAAAAGTCATTGACATAGAAACATATAAATTGATGGCAGAAGGAGACCACTAGATCCATCTAGTCTGCCTATTTGTTTTAGACCTATTTTGACACTCTAGTTGCCCTTTGTAGTCAGGACTCCCTTGTGTCTATCCCATGCATTCTTGAATCCCCTACAGTGTTGACCCCACAACCTCTTGGGGAGGGTGTTTCAGGCATCCACCACTCTTTCTGTGAAGAAAAACTTTCTGGTGTTGGTAGATAATCTCACTCTTTGCAGCCTGAGGTCATGTCCCCTGGTTCTGGAGCCCTTCCTAAAGTGAAAAAGCTCCTGTGCCAGTACCTCATTAATGCCTTTTATGTACTTGAATGTTTCAATTATGTCCTGTCTCTCTCTTCTCTGCTTCATGAAGTACATATTCAGTTCCCTAAGCCTTTCCTCATAGAACATGTACTGCAAATTTTTAATAATTTTTGTTGCCTTTTTCTGTACTGTTTCCTCTCAGTCAATGTTCTTTTGGAGGTGAGGCCACCAGAACTGGACTCCATATTCCAGGTGAGGCATGACCAGCGATCTATACAGTGGTAGTACCACCTCTCTCCTCCAGCTCGTGATTCCTCTCCTAATGCAGCCCAGCATTCTGTTGGCCTTCAATGTTGCCTTCTCACACTGCTTACTAAACTTCAAGTCATCTGAGTTTATGATCCCCAGATCTTGTTCCTGGTTTGAGGACACCAGTCTTTTGCCTCCTAGGTAATACTCCTGTTCCTGATTTTTTTTTTCCTATGTGCATGACCTTGCACTTTCTGGCATTAAATCTCAGCTGCCACACTCCAAACCATTCTTCTAGTTTCTTGAGGTCAGCTTCCATCTTGCTCACTCCTTCTGAGGTGTCCATCCTGTTACATATCTTAGTGTAATCTGCAAACAGACACACCTTCCCTTCCAGTCTGTCAGCAATGTCTGTTATAAAAACATTGAAGAGCAGAGGCCCCAGTACTGAACCCTGGGGCACCAAGCTGGTCACCCTGCCTTCCGTTGATTGCGTTCCATTAACCTGTACCTTCTGGGTTCTGCCTTGTAACCAGTTTTGTACCCATCTGACTACTTCTGGACCAATCCTTGTGTGGTCAAGAGTCTTTACCAGCCTTCTGTGTGGAACTGAGTCAAAGGCTTTACTAAAGTATAGGTAGACCACATTTACTGCCCCACTGTTATCCACTATTTTTATAGCGTAGTCAAAAATCTCAAGCAGATTTGTCTGGCATTACCTACCTGCTGTGAAACCATGCTCTTTAGAGTCTTGTTGGCTGCTAGTTTTGAGGAATGCTATGATCCTCTGTTTGAGTAGTGTCTCCATTAGTTTCCCTACTATAGATGTGAGGATGTAATTACTAGCCTCTTGGCAACTGCCTGATTTATGCAGTGAAATGACTATTGCCTTTTTCTAGTCTTCAGTTACCACACTGATCTTCGAGGATTTTGTGAACAGAAGTGCCAGAGGGGCTGTTAATTCTGACCCCAGTTCCTTAAGGATTCTGGGGTGCATCTCGTCTGGTCCCATGGCTTTGTCTGTTTTTAGTTTATTTAGCACCTCCCGTACTTCAGCTTCTGTAAAGGGACTTGTGTCTACCCCTGGTCCTGGGGTGCTGTGTTTTTTTCAGGGATGGGCCATCCACTAGGTCATTTTTGGTGAACACTGAGCAGAAGTATTTGTTGAGTATTTTGGCTTTCTCTGGGTCAAGTTTGGTACATTTCCTTTCTTCAGTGGCAATCTTTACTATCCCCTCTTTTGTCTTTCTACATTCACTGATGTATCTAAAAAATGATTTGTCTCCTCTCTTTGCCCCTTCTGCTGTCTTTCCTTCTGTCTGGGCTTTTGCCTTTCTAATTTGTTTGTTAGACTCTCTCATTTTTTCCTTGTATGACTCCCAGTCTTTCCCAGTTTTGGTTTCAATGTATATGCTGTATGCCTTCTTTTTTTCTTTGACTGTGGTAGCCACTTCCTTGGAAAACTATAGAGGATTTCTTTTTCTTTTTGCTTTGCTGACCCATCTGGCACATTGATCTGTGTCCATCTTTTTTGCTCTCTTGAGCCTCCCCTACATGACTGCCATCTCCTCAACCTCTATTTCCATCCACTGGCTACTTATATTGTTCCTCATGTTTTTGGAAGTCAGCTTTCTGAAATCTAGTACTTTATCCTTGAGTGGCTGGTATCCTGTGTTATTTTTACCTTAAAGTTTACCACTTTGATGTCTTTGATCCTTTCTGAGTTTGTGAGGACAAGATCAAGAATGGCATCTCCTCTTGTTGGGGTTTTAACAAGTTGGCACAGTCCCGTGCCATGTAGTGACAATAAGAAGTCCTTACTACTTGTTCTTGCTGCTGTTAGTGTGCGCCAGTTAATATGTGTTAAGTTGAAGTCCCCCACCAGTATTACTTTGCCTTTACCAGACATTTTGTGGATTTCCTCTATTAGGTCTTTGTCTCCTTTATCTCCTTGATTTGGGGGCCTGTACACAACGTTGATTCTGAAGGGTTTTCCCTTGCCCATATCTATTGTTAGCCACAGTGACTTGAAGTTCCCAGGTTGCCCTTTTACTTCTGTGGCTTTTATTCCCTCCCAAATGTAAATACTTATGCCCCCCTTTCTTTGCCCTGCCTATCTTTCATGAACAGATTATAACCGGGAATGGCCATATCCCATCCGTGGTTTACCATGAACCACATTTCTGTCCAACCTTTCTGTTTCTAAGATGGCTGTGAGTTTGTGAGATAGGGGTATTTATCAGTGAAGGGGGTTATAGACAGAGCTTCAGTTGATGCAGTGTATCAGGGATCACCTAATAATAGGAATTTAACACTGGGAGAGGTAAAGAGCTGTCAAGTAGAACTGAACAGTGAAATTCATTTTTTATGTAAAATGTGCTGAAGTTGCAGAGGAAAAATTCAGACAGAATGGTGTAATAGAGCCACAAGAGGTTCTATGAGATCTGATGCTCGAGGAATTAGTGGAATTTTAGTGCTTTTGTGAACTCTAGTGGTCAAGCAGTTTAACCTACAGATGGGAAAATGGGGTGATTGAAAGTCAAGCAATCACGTGGTCCCACTATCCTATATAAGTAAAGCCACCCAAGGGTGTGGGGGCGGGTGGGCAGCTGCCGTGCTTGCATGGCAGTGGGAATTACTGAACAGGCTGAACAGACTGCAGCTCGATGAAGCTTAAGGCAGACTGCAATTATCTGAACACTGTGCATTAAATAATTAAATAATTGCAGACTACAGCTATCTTAAAACTGTGCATTAATTATTTAATTTCCTTTCATGTTTATTTTATACTGAAAAGGCCTGTGGGTACAATGCAAATAATCATAGGCATCTAGTTATAAATAATACGATAATTAAAATTCATACACTTACATGCATGTCAGACAAATGGACAAAGGTCAGTAATAACAGTTACAAACAGTTCTGTCTAAAAAAAAACATTTGAACATTTTCTTAAATACCGACAACTTAGTATAACCTATGACAGTGTCCAGTAAATTATTATAGTTTGGCAATTAAATAATTCAATAATTAAACAAATAATTAAATAATGAAATCATGACTAACAATTTAAAATGGCTGCAGCTTGATGGAAATCATAGGCCGGTTCCTTTATAAAACAAAAATGTGCCAAGTTCAGAAGCAGCCCAGCACTCTGTACGTGGTTTCCTGTGTGTTGAGCTCTGTACAGTGGTATATGGCGGTGGCGTCTGGGAGCTCTGACTGTGAAGGTGAGCAGGTAAGCTGCTAGGGTAGGGGACAATTATGAAAGAAAGAGATGGGGAGATATTATAATAGATTTGGGTAGTGTTACACAGGACAAGGACAGGTGGGAAGTAATTGCTAATGCAGGCTACAAGCTCATTGTGAGATTTTACAAAGACTTACAGGGTAGCAGGTTAATTTTAAAATAAATCACAATAAATTTTTGGATAGAAACAAAGACCTGTGCTAGCCTCTGCTGTGTACTAGAAAAACACATTTTTTCAGAAAAGCAGTATGGTAATAGGCTAACTAAACAAATAAGACAAGCTGTTTGAGAAAAACAGTGTAGTAACAGGCTAATTAAAACAAAATAAGAAAAATTGTCTAATCACAGGCATTCACCAAAGCTGACTGCATTCAACAATTTATTAACAGGCTCTACTGAACAGACTGAGCAGACTGCAGCTCAATGAAGCTGAAGGCAGACTGCAGTTATCTTAGCAATGTGTATTAAATAATTCAATAATCGCAGACTGCAGCCATGTTAAAACTGTATATTAATTAAATAATTAAATGATGAAATTGTGACTAATTTAATTTAAAATGGCTGCAGCTAGATGGAAATCACTGTCTGCTTCCATTAAAAAAAAGGTGCCAAGTTCAAAAGCAGCCCAGCACTCTGTGTGTGGTCTCCTGCATGTTGAGCTGCATTCCTTGGTGTATGGTGACAGTGTCTGAGAGCTCCAACTGTGAAGAAGGGCTGGTAAGCTGCTTGGGGGGAACAATTCTTGATGTGTAGGGGCAGCATCTTGGAGCTCTGACTCTGACAGGAAACAGTTTTTATACCTTCATGTGCTCTCCTGTGTTCTTGGCTGTATGTCTTATATTTTTATGTATTTTTGACCCATTTTTGTTAAATTAATTATCGAATTTTTAAGGCTACATGGGTGGAGCCATGCTGACTTATTGCTATGAAGTAGAACAGAATAGGGATTTGATGAGAAAGCTGTTCTTTGTGGTTCCACTGTACTGCAGTCATGTTCACAGCATTGGTTCTCCACTGCACCTCCCCTCCATGGACCTCACAATCCCCCCCCTCCTCTCTCCTGCAGAGGTGCTATTTTGTTCTGCCTGTCACTTCCTGTTTCAGCAACAAATCTGTTTAGTATAAATCTTCTGGGTTCAGGAGTCATTTTTGGTTTTTTTAGTCAAATAATAATGAAGAATAAATGCATGTTTTGTACCTTTCGTAATATATAAATTGATGAAATCCAGCACAAATGTGCTCTGGGATGCCTACTTTAATTGAAAAGTAAAAATCTTCCCTTGTTGTACAGACACACATACACGCACACACACATACATCCCTCTCCTGCACACCACAGTATGCATAGTAGTAGAACAAATCCCAAAAATAACTGTAAGTGCACTTCAAATGAAAATATGCTTTTTACAGGAACAGTAAAACCTAGAAGGAGAAACCAGCAGCAGACTCCAGAGCCATGGCACCATGCATTGCATTCCATTTCAAATGCAACCAGTCTCTTCTATTAGAAGTATCCTAAATTAAGTGAAACCAGTGAAGAAAGGGTTACAGCAGGAAGTTCTGCATGCCATGTGTCAAATTACAACACATCCATGAGACTGCAGCCATCACACAATGTATGACAATCTATGCTCCTTCCCCTTTTTAAAAAACAAAATACAAGCAATCAAGCTAATGAACTTTCACCTAAAACACAAACTGAATTTACCTGTTCATATATTTCCAACTGTTTTTTTTTTTTGGGGTGCATGAAACAGTGAAATACACTGTGTGCACTTTTCAAGCTACACTCCTTTATGAAAAAATAAGTTTACATTTATTACTCTAACAATAGTTATAACCCCTTATAGTGAGTTCTGGTCAGAGCCGATACGGCTGTGGAGAGTTTTTAGGATCAGAAAGAGAGTTGAAAAGAATATGCAGTGCTCTCACTGCACTGGAGTCAGATGCACCTGATACTGCAGTGATTACAGAACTGTGCATACATGATACTCATGCATGCACAGTTTGCCCTGAGTCAGCTGTGCATAACATGGCAGTGCTGACATGACTACATATGCTTGATACTTGCATATGCAGAGTTTAAGTCAGTGCCACCATGTTTCACAAGGCACTGGTCAGTATCACAAAAAAGCTATCCTGTGTCAGAACACTGCACACAGATGTAAACATAGGTAAAAGTAAGTCCCCACTGAAAATGAAATACTGCATCTCAGCCAGGCTAACCTGTATCAGTGCATTGTAAAAATGGATAAAATTAGGACCCCCCTGCAAATGAGATACTGCAACTCAGCAAAGCTATCTTGTGTCAATACATTGCCAAAATGGATAAAAGTATGACCCCACTGAATACGAGATACTGCTTCTCAGCCAGGCTATTCTGTGTCAGTACATAACAGTGCTGTAATAACTATGGTAGTGTTTTCTCCCATAGAGATTCCCAGTTATAATTCACCTTTATAACCTACGGGTTATAAATAACAATGAACACAGTGGGGTTTCTCTCAGACTAGGCATGCACAGCCACCGCTCCTTCACTCAGTGCCTGCCACCACTCCTCAGCCTGCACAGTTCACCTGGGAGTTTTTCCACACTCGGAGTCAGCGGTGATAAGTTATTTACTGGGCAACTTATTTTAGCTTAAGCTGGCTATATAAAAAAAATAGCAGTTGTTTTTTATCAGGAGCCACAGACCACAGTGAAACCCAACTGATCTGCAGCTTCATAGAAATAATGTTATTTTATATCGTTGCTGTGGCGAGAAAACGCTCCTCAGCAATTATATTAAATAAAGGTGGTGTACGGGTATGTAAAACTTGAATTTTACATCCCCCTCAGGGTGGGATGCCTTAATAAACCCCTCAAACTTTGCTTTCAGGGTTTAGGTGGCATCCCACTCCTTGGGGGGTGGGTGTAAAATCTTGTTATAACACCCTACCCTGCCATTATTCTATATATAATACCAATAAAAGGTTCTGGAGACATGTGAACCTTGAGAACAAAGCTTAAGAAATTCCAACATTTTTTTAGAGCTTCTGTGATATGTTGCAGGTGGGTTTAACCATTTAAAATACAAAAAGAACACATAAAACAGCCTTAGCATTTGTTACGGTGATTTTACTTACAGGCATAATGAAGTCAGTTGTGTAGATGTATTGATTTGAGCATACAGGAAAATGTACAGGAGTTTTGTCACAGTTTTACATGGAAAATAAAGGGAACAAGATGGTGCCCTACAGGGAAATGCTTTGTTCAATCTCTGAAATTCCCTAAAATATTACCTGCCTAGCATTTACCCTTCTTACAAATATAACACCATGAGAGTTCCAATGCCACTAATTAGATAGGTCCTGAAAAGGTTAACATAAACCAACTCCTCAAAGGAAATAATGTAAATCATTGCTACACAAATACTGTATACACATTGGGAGAGAGAGAGATACAGCGTCCACCTGAGGATATTAAGGGAGCTGCAAAGGGAACTAGCAGCACCTCTGGCAGCCCTGTTCATGGAGTCACATAACATGGATGTGCTTTCAGAGGACTAGAGGAGAGCACATGTTGTCCCACAGCACAAAAGCGGCAATAGGGAGGAGGTGGGGAACTATAGGCAAGTGAGCTTCACCTCAGTGGTGGGAAAGATCATGGAGACACTGTTGAAAGAAAGGATAGAGGCACACCTGGAATCCAGAGGTGCCCAGGATCTGAGGCAACATGGATTCACAGCAGGAAGGTCATGTCAAATGAATATGATAGATTTTTTTTAATTGGGTAACTAGAGAAGTAAATCAGGAGGGGGCAGTAGACGTCACCAACCTAGATTTCAGCAAAGCCTTCAACATCTTCACACATGGAAGGCTGTTTAACCAGATGGGTAGTCTGGGTATGGGAGACAAGGAAGTGAACTGGGTTAGGAACTGGTTAACAGACAGGGTACAGTGGGTTGTTGTAAATGGGGTACAATCTGGGGAGAGGGTGTGACCAGTTGTGTACCGCAGGAATCAGTACTGGGACCAATCCTGTTAAATGTCTTCATTACTGACATTGCAGAAGGACTGAAAGGAAAGGTCTGCTTGTTTGCAGATGACACCTGGAGTGTTCTGTGCCATTTTGAAGGCCACAACTGCATAAGGACATAAACCTGATGGAGGCCATCTAGAAAATGGTGACAAAGATGGTGCAGGGCTTTCACAACAAAACATGTGAGAGACTAAGTGACCTCAATATGTAGAGAGGCGAGGAGAGGAGAGGAGAGGAGAGGAGAGGAGAGAGCAGGGGGACATGATTGAAATTTTTAGGTACCTCAAGGGCATAAACAAGGTGGTGCAGGTGGGAGACCTTCTCCAATATTGAAAAAGTAATAGAACAAGAAGGCACAATATGAAATCGGAGGGGGTAGATTAAGAGGTAATGTGAGGATGTTTTTTTACACAGAAAGGGTAGTCGATGCTTGGAACAGTCTGCCACAGGAGGTAGTGGAGGCAAGCACAGTGGAGGGTTTAAGCATGCCTGGGCCAGGCACAAGGGAACCTTGAGAGGGGAAGGAAATGATGAAAAGTTGATTGATCACATTGGGTCAGTTGCCATATACAATGTATAGGGCCTACAGGCAGAGTGGGTTGGCCTTGTGGTCCATATGTGCCAACTATTTCTATGTTTCTATGGTGACCAAGAATGTAATTTGAACATTCTCTGCAGTTAGATGCTGTACCTGTTGGAAGTCATGTCAGTAAATTTTTAGTCTCCAAAGATAACAAGTCACATTGCAATAATAAACACGTTGAAAAAAGATTCAAAGAAACACATTCTCAGATGCATGCACTGTACGTGCCCTGTTCATGGCCCTACAAACAAAAAGGGGGCTTCAGCCTCAAGTGCTGTCAGTCCCTTTCCTTTCATCAACATTAAATGCATTACACAGTGGGAACACCTGCATGACGCCTGTCTGGGTAAACAGGGTTTCAGTCTCCAGTGTTGTTAGTTCCACACCTTTCACCAGAATAAAATACTTCACAGAGTGATTAAATCTGCACTGTACCTGCCCTGTTCATGATCCTACAAACAAACAGGGAGCTTCAATCTCTTTTGCTGTAAGTGACATGTTCCTCAGTTTTCACAAGCATTAAATACATTACACAAGGGGCACACTTTATTTATTTAGTTATTTATGTAACTCCCTGGAGGAGAGGAGGGATGGGGAAGGATATGACTGAAATCTTTAAATACTTAAAGAGGACAAACAGGACTAATACAGAAGGGATTTTCCATATTAGAAGAGGGAGGGATACAAAGCAGTGCCAGCTGAGACTGGAGGGGGGAAGGTTCAGGAGGGAAATCAGGAGACATTTTTTCACAGAACAGGTGGTAGACAAGTGGAATACTTTGTCTAAGGAGGTGTGGAATGGTGGGTGGTTTAAAAAAAAAGGGTGGGACAGAGTGATGGGTGGGGGGTAATGACCGTGAGGAGAGGGTGATTGGGCCAGCTGCAAGTTGAATGGCTAGCTGCACAATCGAGCAGACTCAATAGATCATGATGCCTGTTTCTGCAGGTATTTTCATATGCTCATATGTATGTGTGCATGTATTGATTTTATTTAAATGTTAATGACAAGGCAGGCCCACTGAGATGTGCAAGTTGTAAAATACAATACACAGAAGAAAATATCAAGTATATAAAAGACATTCTATATACAGTGTACATTAGTTTATCACAAATTCGAGTAGACATGCACGATACCTGGTGTTCTGTGTAAACATAGGGCTTCAGTTTCCAGAGCTGTTTGTCCCTCACCTTTCACCAACATTAAATTCATCACATTATGGGGGAGCCTCAGCTTACCCTGTATTTGATTGCACTCTACCTCTAGCTAAATATAGAGCTTCAGTCTTCAGTGCTGCTAGCCCCCCCACACCTTTTACCAGCAACATATACACGACAGAGTGATTAAGTCTTATGTTGGAGTCAGTATAGCATAGCGGTTAAGGACACTGACCTAAAACCTGGAGATCTGGTGTTAATGCACAGCCCCAACATGCATACCTGTGACCCTGAGCAAGTTATTTAACTTCCCTTGTGCTCCCAGGTCACACCAGGAAACAACTTAGGTTTACTGCACTTTTGCTGGTTAACCAGTTTTCCCTTTACCTTAGTCTGCACTGTATCTGCCCTCTCTACACCTTTGCCTACAGACAAACATACAGCTTCAGTGTCCAGTGCTGTAGTCCCTCTCCTTTCACCAGCACTATATGCAATACATCACATTGTGGGGAGGACTGCACTGTAATATCCTGCACCATCTATGTCCCTGTAGCTAAACAGAGGTGTTACTGTTAGTATCTCACCTTTAACCAGACATAAATACATCCTCACTACACCTCTGCCGACAGACAAACACTGGCTACAGTAATAATAAAAAACGTTTTATACAGAACAATCCCAGCATTCAGATGTAAGCTAGAGGGGCTTGTGTTGATTTCAAATAGAGCAGCAGCCAGATGCAAATGCATAAAATAACTAGAAATAAAAATCCTCACTTTATTACTGCCCAGCACCCTGCAGGAAAATGCAACATTATCCTTATTTTATTTGTGAACAAATATGCCTTTGCCTCTCAAAGCTGGCAGCCTTACCTTAACATGCAGCATAGCAGATTCAGAGAAACACATTCTTAGACTAGCAGGACACTTAAGGGGCATGGAACTTTGGAGTCCTTATCTTAATGAACAGATGTTATTTATGTTAGAAGCATTTGACACTTCCTGAGACAGCAATGTTTCTCAGGCTTGTTAGACACATGTAAGGGGGCAGGAATCTTAGATGATACAGTATTTTGTTATGTTTGTTAAAAGCACTTGACAGGTCTTGAGTTCCAGAAATCTAGTAGAGAGAATGGAGTATTTTATATAGCTGGGTGGTTATTTGCAGTTGTTGTGGAAGAATACACTGAAAAGTACTAATTTGTGTGTTCCACAGTATCCTATTTTCCAGCTGAGCTTCAGCAAGATGTCTGTAGGCTCCGCCTACAGCCATAAAAAGGGCATTTTCATTCTAAAAGAAAGCCACAAAAATCTATGAAGAAGCCTGTTGAATAAAAACTGCTTCAAACTGCTTTCATTTTACACACAGCTCCAGTGAAATTTACACATATTTGCATAGTTCTCCATTATGACTCCAAACAAGTTTCTGTTTGAAATGTTTTGCAATCCTCTGCCTTCATGCCAAACTATACATACAGCAGAATGGTCTCTACTGTAATTTGCAAAAAAATTTCACATTAGAGATTTGCATAAAACAAATACATTTCGTTACAGTTTGCAGTCCTAGAAGTAATCCACAGTAATATATTCTTGATGTGCAGTAGTCTGTGGAAAATATGGTGTGTTTTTATTTTTATTTATTTATTTTGTTTTTGATAACCGGGTGAGTGCTCTAGAAACAAAAGTGACTGTTTTCAGACATGATACAAGAGGTTACAACATTGCAAAAAAGACAACAGTAAAACAAATGGAAAGGCAGGACAATGTCAACAATACAACATAGCAGAAATACAGGAGTATAAATTTAATCAAATAACATTAGACTTTGCAGTAACAAAGAACAGTAGGTTTTTAGACATTGAATAAGTGCAGTAAGTGCCAGTGACTACAACTGAGTATTGGCTAAGATATACTATCACAAGCTTCAGGAGATGCTGTATGAGAGGGAGTTAGGAGGCAGAGTAGTATGTAAAACAGTTAGCAGCGGATATCATGGAAAGTGAGAGAGGGTCGACAGGGAAAGAGAAGAAGGTGGTAAACAGCTGAAAGCAGGAAACCATTTTAGAAGAGTAAACCCTGTAGCAGTACAGAGCAACATGACAGATGTAAGGGGGGATTGAAACAGGTTCACTGGATGCGCTCAGCAAGGAGGGAGTGATGCCTCTTTTTAAATACAGCTTGACTAGGAGCTAGGCGTACATCAATGGACAGGGAGTTCCAATAACTGAGTTCCACATAGGAAAAACCTGAAGCACCTTTGGATATTTTACATCTAGGAATGTGAAGAAAGGAAAGGTCAGCAGATTGGAGGCCATAGGAGGTGGACTGAGGGTCAAGCAGGGAGGCAAGGGAACTAAAGTAAGCATGTTAAATCTTAATATACTGTTCAATAAAGCCCGAAGTGAAAGGAGCCGGTGGACCATCGTGGAGGGAAGGTCAAGATCAGCATATAGCAGGCAGTGATGTTTAAACCTAGGGGAGGCAGAAGCATATCGACATATATTATTATAAGTTGTGTCCCATTTATGTAGAGAAGCCTTGGATGCATTGCTGTAGATGACAGCCCCGTATGCAAGCGATGGAAGTAGGATACCTCTGGCTATAGCCAGCCTAGCAGAAGAGGCGAGACCATGGCTCATTTTGTAGGCTATCCCTAGTTTAGCATTGACAGATTTACATGTGGTGGTAATATGGTATTCAAAATTAAGAGCATCATCAGGTAGGACCGCCAGGTATTTGAAGGAACTCACCAGCTCCCATGGGGTACCATCAGCACAGGAGATCCTAAAGAGGTCTTAACAGCTTTTTAGCTTGGCATATGAGCCGAGAAGCATTGGCTGTGTTTTGCCAACATTAAGAACAACCCTATGACTTGTGATCCTGGACTGTATATTGAGGAAAGCCTCAGATACTGTAGATTATGGTTAAGAGCAAGAACATTATTGGAGTTGGTATAAAGAACAAGGTCATCAGCATAAAGTAGAGATGAACAGGAGGAGGCATTTAGCATTATATTATTAATGAAGCTTGAGAAAAAAAGATGACCCAGAATAGATCCCTGTGGTACACATATATCAATGACTGTTTTGTCTGATGTTGCCGAGTTGAATTTTATAACTTGTGTTCTATTGGATAGATAACTGTTAAACCAACCTTCAGATTGAACCGAGAAACCCAGGGATAAGAGGGTACCTACTTGCTCACCCCCCACAGCTAGCAGTGGAACCAGTGAACCAGAGGAGTGGCTATCTCTGCAAAGCAGTGTGCAAAAGATGGAGATTAGTGCCCAAGAGGTGGATAAGCAGAAAAGGGGCACAATTCAGCAGAAGGGCAGACAGCAAGGAGAACCAGGGATAAATGACAACCAAGGAAGGGGCTGGAGTAGAACAGTGAAGCAGTCTAGGGAGGTCAAATCATGGAAAGCCATGTGCAAATGCCAGGAGCCTTAGCAACAAGATGGAAGATCTGGAGGCTGTCATGGTACAGTCAGACCTGGACATTGTGCCATCACTGAAACCTGGTGTAATGATAACCATGACTGGGAGATGGCCATACCTGGCTCAACATATTCAGAAGAGACAGAGCAGGCAGGAAGGAGGAGGAGTGGCACTGTATGAAAAATAACATAAGGACACAGAGATCCAGGAGAAACAAAATGGGGAGAGATACTGTGGGTTAAGCTGGAAGAGGAAAATGGGGCCAGCCATCCCACACAGGTGTGGTCTATAGAACCACCAGCCCAGGAGGAAGAAACAGATAGGCTGATGCTAGCCATCCAAAGGATGGCAGACAAGGATGAGGTAGTACTGGTTAGAGACTCAATATTCCAGACGTGGACTGGAGCATCCCAGCAGCAGCATCAACTAGGAGCATATTTATCCTGGACTCCCTTCAGGGTGCCTTCCTCAAGCAACTGGTCATGGAACCAACTCGGCAGAAGGCAATACTGGACCTTGTGTTCACAAACAGGGACAGTGTGATGGGGATAACAGTGGGGGAGCACCTGGGTAACAGTGACCACCAGTCATTGTGGTTTGAAATGATAGAAAGAGCAGAACCAAACCACACAAAAACACGTATCCTGGATTTTAGGGGGGCAGACTTTGGGAAAATGGGGAGATACTTGAAAGAGGTATTAAGGGGAATGGGACAGGAATCAGGGGTTGAGGAACAGTTTGCAGTATTTAAAATGGGGATTACAAGAACAACAGAATTATGCATTAAGCAGGTTAGCAAGAGAAAAGGAAGAGGAGACCATTATGGTTTTCCAAAGAGGTATCAAAGAAGTGAAAGCCAAAAGATTGCATTCAGGCAATACAAAAAGACACAGGCAGAAGGGGATAGGAAGAAGTACCAGGAGAAGCAAAGGGAGGCAGGGAGGTCAGTTAGGGAAGCCAAAGCTCAGACTGAAGAACACATTGCAAAATCAGTGGGTAAAGGGGACAAAACCTTTTACAGGTACATAAGTGAAAAAAGAAAGACAAAGGGCGGGATAGTGAGACTGAAGGGGGAGGATGGGAGCCACATGGAGGATGACAACAGTAAAGCTGACATATTGAACAGGTATTTCTGCTCAGTCTTTACTGAGGAAGAGGAGGGTAATGGGTCTGAAGGGAGTACAAGGGGTGAGAATGGTGCAGAAATGGACACAAGTCCCTTTACATGAGAAAGGGTCCTGAAAGAACTGGAAGTAATAAGAGTTGATAAAGCAATGGGGCCAGACGGGTGCAACCCAGGATCCTTAAAGAACTAAGAGAGGTGGTGGCTGAACCTCTGGCTATCCTGTTTAGCCAATCACTGGAAACAGGGGAGGTACCCAAAGACTGGAGGACAGCAGATGTAGTCCCCTTATACAAAAGTGGGAACAAAGAGGAAGCAGGGAACTACAGACCAGTCAGCCTCACCTTGGTAGTGGGGAAGATCATGGAAGCACTACTGAAGGAGAGATTGGTGGAACATCTGGTTGTCAATGGACTACAGGACCCAAGGCAGCATGGTTTCACCAGGAGAGGTCATGTCAGACCAACCTCGCTTGAATTTTTGACTGGGTGACTAGGAGGTGGATCGGGAGGGCAGTGGACATGGCCTATCTGGACTTCAGCAAGGCCTTTGACACTGTGCCACACAGAAGACTATTACACAAACTGGGAATATAGGTGTGGGCAGGACAATAGTGTGTGGGTATGTAACTGGCTGGGTGGCAGGACACAGAGGGTGGTGGTAAATGGCTGTCACTCCACAGAGGGAAGAGTGACCAGTGGGGGTACCACAGGGATCAGTGCTGGGACCGGTCCTATTCAACATCTTCATCAGTGACATTGCACAGGATCTAGAAGGCAGAATTTCACTGTTCGCTGATGACACAAAGCTCTGTAACAGAGTAGACACACCAGAGGGTGTAGACAGAATGAGAAGCGACCTGCAGAAACTTGAAGAATGGTCAGGGGTTTGGCAGTTGAATTCAATGCAAAGAAGCAAGATAATGCATATGGGGCACAAAAACCCTGGCACAATATATCAGTTGGGGTGAGGATATAGCATGCACCAAGCAGGAAAGGGATCTTGGGGTTGTCATCTCTGATGACCTCAAGGTAGGGAAACAGTGTGACAAGGCAGCAGGTAAAGCAAATAGGATGCTGGGATGTATAGGCAGGGGCATCACCAGCAGGAAAAGGGAGGTCATAATTCTGTTATACAAGACACTAGTGAGGCCCCACCTGGAGTACAGTGTACGGTTCTGGAGACCATACCTACGTAAGGACATAGACAGGGTAGAGAAGGTTCAGAGGAGGGCAACAAAGATGGTGCATGGATTGCATCACAAGTCCTATGAAGACAGGTTGAAGGAACTGAACATATGCTCCTGGAGGAGAGGAGGGAGAGAGGGGATATGATAGAGACATACAAGTATCTTACAGGGAGGAACAGGGTGCAGGAAAACACTATTTTTAAGCGAAAAAGATGTTCCAGGACTAGAGGGCATGGGATGAAGTTGGAGGGAGGACGATTCAGAGGAAACATGAGAAAGAATTTCTTCACAGAACGGGTGGTGGACAAGTGGAACACCCTGCCAGAGGAAGTGGTGGGGGCTGAAACAATCACGGGATTTAAGAATGCATGGATAGACATAAAGGAATTCTAGAGGTCAGGGGTAAGGGGAAACAGACTTCTAGGAAAACAAACTGAACTTACAAGCTCAAATGGGCAGACTAGGTGGGCCATAGGCCCTTATCTGCTGTCACTGTCTATGTATCTATGTATCTATGTAGCTAGTTGGAGAGGGTGATCAATGAGATCAAAAGCCTTAGTGAGGTCTATAAACACTGCATCAGTAAGGAGACCCTGATCCATGGCATGAAGCACATCATTGGTCAGTTGTAACAGAGCAGTTAGGGTACTATGGCCTTTTCAGAATCCATGTTGATTAGGGGATAGGAGATTATACTTGGAGATATATTCAGTCACTTTTGAGGTGATGAATTTCTCAAGGATTTGATATAAGACCGGAACTATTGCTATTGGACTATAATTGGTTATGTCCTTCTTGTCTCCTTTTTTAATAACTGGTGTAACTTTGGCTGTTTACCATATAAGCTGGGACAAAGCCTTCACTAAGGGACATGGTAAATATTTTAGATAGTAGCCCAGCAATCAAGAGGCAGCCAACTTCAGGAGCTTCGGTTCGAGACAGTCAGAGCCAATGGCAGTGCTGTCTGACATAGGATTAAGAAGTTTAAGGACTTCCAATTTGGAGACAGCTTTAAAAAAGAATGGTGGTCCCACTGGAGTGCCATTACAAATGGAGGATGAGGAAGTTAAGTCCACGGAGGGAATGTGGTAGTATATTTGGACAGGTTTGAAAAGTGATTGTTAAAGGAATTAGCAATGGTGCTGGTATCATTACAGTGGACCCCTTTTAATATCATATCATCAACACAGTGGGATTTCTTAGATTCCAGAAAATGTTTTATAAACCAAAACGCTAGCAGCTGACATCATCCTTGGCAACAATCTCAGACAGGGGATGGTGTGTGCAGTTACCCGTAGCCAATCGGCAAGGGAAAATTGTAGTTCCCTGGACCCCATAGAAGCTGCTGTGGAAACTACTGGGAGGCTGGTTCCCCAGCCTGTATCTCCTGATAAGGAGATTAATGAAAGGGGGTAGAAATTTCCCCAGTAGCAGTTAACCAAACAGCTATAAAGGGTTATTCCGAAGAAGGAGGGAGGACCCATTGTCAGAGGGTTAGGGATGGCAGTGATCCTGAGTGCCCTGATGCTAGTGCTAGGGACCCCAGTTTAGAGACTGAAGGGGACCTGTCCCATGCCTTGGGAATGTGTAAGGAGTGTGCAGCGGCTCAGAAAAGTGACCCTAGTCTAGAGAACCTGAGGTCTTGGTCAGACTCTGACGGAGTACAGGGAGGTGATGGAAAACATAAAGTTTATTGGAAAAATGGATTGATTTATATGCAGGATACTGAGACAGAGAGAGGGGTGATAGGCATGCAGCTTGTCGCTTCCCACAGGTACAGTGAGCATTTGCTGAAGATTGCACATGATATTCCCTTGTCTGGTCATCTGGGAGTCATGCGCACTGTGCAGCGGTTGGCCCAGAATTTCTATTGGCCCAACTTCACCCAGCAGGTGAAGGAGTATTGCAGGTCTTGTCATGGGTGCCAAGAAATAGGGAAGGCAGGGAAGAAAACCCAAGCCACTCAAATTCCATTGACCATAGTAGAAAAGCCATTCCAGAAGATGGGAATGGATATTGTGGGGCCTTTAAACCCTCCCAGCTCATCCGGGAAGAGGTTCATCCTGACTGGGGTGAATTATGCCACCTGGTATCCAGAGGCAGTCACCCTGTCCTCACTGAGGACAGACAAAGTGGCAGATGCCTTACTTGGGATTTTCTCACGTGTTGGGTTTCCACAGGAGGATATCACCGATTGAGGGGGTTCCTTCATGTCTGACCTGCTGAAAAGTTTGTGGGAGAGGTGTGGAGTGGTGCAGAGATGCACAACACCTTATCACCTGCAAGTCAATGGGCTTATGGAAAGATTTAACATTACCCTGAATTCAGTGCTCCAAGCGTTTGCTGAATGGCATGGGAGGGACTGGGAGAAATACCTTCCCCACCTGTTGTTTGCATACAGGGAGGTGACCCAAGAGATGACAGGGTTTTCCTCCGTTGAGCTCTTATTGAGACAACAGGTATGTGGGCTCCTAGACTTGATCTGGGAGGACTGGGAAGGCAATCACGCCACCCAGGGAACTTCCATAGTGGATTATGTCCCTAGGTTTAGGGAAAGACTGAAGAAGCTTATGGGGATAGCCCAGAGCAACCTGGCAGCTGATCAACAGAAACAAAAAGTGTGGCATGACTGCAGAGCCAGAGCTTGCTCGTACACAGTGGGTCAGGAAGTCATGGTCCTTATCCCGGTCTGGAAAGACAAGCTTCAGACTAAATGGGCAGGACTGTACAAAGTAGTTAGAAAGGTAAATGACATGGACTATAATACAGAGTTACCTGACAGAAGACAAACAGAAAGAATGTACCATGTCAGCATGATGAAACCATATGCTAATAGGGCTGACATGGTGTTTGCAGTATGTAGTCCTGGGGGGGCAGATGAAGGAGACCCTCTTTTGGACTTGCTGGAAGAAAGCAAGTCAGAGTCCTCTGTGGAGGCAGTTAAACTGTCACCTCAGCTGGCCCCAGACAAGATCCAGGAAGTAAGGGAGAGTTTAGTAGACTTTGTCCCACTGTTTAGCACCAAGCCTGGACTAACCCCCTTAGCAATGCATGACGTGGAGACAGGGACACAGACGCTCATACGGCAGACAGCATATCGGGTGTCTGAGGCTGTTCAAAAGGACATTAAGAGGGAGGTGGAGGAAATTCTGGATTTAGGTGTAATCCAGAGATCCCACTGCCCCTGGAACTCACCTGTTGTCCTTGTGCCCAAGTCAGCTGGCTCTACTCATTTTTGTGAGGACTATCATGGACTGAATGCAGTCACAAAGTCAAATGCTCACCTGATGCCCCAGATGGATGAACTCCTGGCCAAGGTGGGAAGGGTGACATACCTTATGACTATTGACCTGAAAAAAGGGTATTGGCAGGTAGTGTTAACTGCCAGAGCTAGGGAGAGGTCAGCCTTCACACTCTGATAGGGTTATTTGAATTTAAAGTAATGTCTTTTGGAATGAAGAACGCCCCAGCCACTTTCCAAAGGTTGGTGAACCAGGTGTTGAATAGTACTAAGGAGTATGCCATGGTGCACCTGGATGATATTGCCATCTTTAGTGCCAGCTGGGAGGAACACCTGTCCCACCTTAGGGAAGTACTGAGCAGGATACAGAGGGCCGGGCTCACTGTCAAATCTGAGAAGTGCCAGGTGGCAAAGGCTGAATTGGCATACCTCGTGCATGTTGTAGGCTGGGGACAGCTCCTTCCTAAGTAAAAATAGAGGTGATCAAGGTATGGCCCAGACCAGAAATGCTGAAGCAGGTCAGGAGTTTTCTAGGGACAACAGGGTACTATAGGAAATTTGAATCCAATTACAGTGCCCTGGCTGTTCCCCTATCTGACCTGGTAAAGAAAAGAATGCCTAAGAAAATTGCCTGGGAACCAGCCTATAAAAAAGCCTTTACCAGACTGAAGGAGGCACTGTGCAGTGCTCCATTGTTGACAAGTCCTGACTATAGCAGGCCCTTTATAGTCCAGACTGATGCCTCAGATATGGGTATTGGGGCAGTACTGAGTCAGACATCCAACCAAGGGAAGATCACCCCATTGTGTACCTGAGTAAAAAGTTACTTCCCAGGGAGTGGGCATACTCCACTGTGGAAAAAGAGTGTCTTGCTATGGTATGGGCCCTAAAGAAGTTAGAACCAGACTTTTTTTTTCCCTGTTTTTTTACCAGTCTATTTATTCACTGCCACTCAGGAATCTCTCTCAGGCAGCCATCTACCCCCAACTGTACCTCCTTACCTGAAACTCCTCCTTGTCCTGGCACCAGTCTGGCTATCCCCTTGGCTCTGAGCCCCCCAAGGTAGGGCCACCCTATCTGCCCAGGGCACTCTATCTACAATTTTGGCCTGACTGGGCTCGGCCCAGGATAGGAGGAAGTCCGGCTGGTGGAGTGTGGCTGGTGGGCGGTGGTGCCATTGCCTATTCCCTATGGCAGGGATTTTTCCTTTTTCTTCCTGAAGCTCAGATGTGAATGATGTCCAGCTCGGCAGGCACACACTCCTGTGCACCCCCGAAAGACGTCCACCGAGCTTCAATCCCCTGCATTCTGTGACCGTGCACTGTGAACCTCCAGTCTCCACTAGAGGTCAGCTGTGCAGTGGCAGGTGGATTCCCCCCCAGGGAAGGAGAGCAGTCCATGGGATGCTCAATCCTTCCCCATTCCTGCCAACCCCTGACGGCCTGGGATCGTTCCTGAACCCCGGTCGCCGGTGTGGCACAAGGTGTGGCATCCAGCACCTCAAACCTCAGCGCCACTGGAACGGCTTAGAGCCATACTTATACAGGCAGCATTTTGAGGTACAAACTGAACACAACCCCCTGGTTTGGCTGACACAAATGGGAAAAACTAATGGTAGACTACTAAATGGAATCTTGCCTTGCAAGGATATGACATGATGATCTTACATAGGGCTGGAGCAACCAATTAGAACACAGATGGCTTGTTGCATCTATATGAGGAATGAACTGATTTGTGGAGCTCATCCCATGCAGGGGATAGACCCCCCCAAATTCAGTCTAGGTGGGGAGAATTGTGACCCATGGCCAGTTTGTTATGATTATTGTATGATATTGGTATTATAAATACATGGTCTATGTATGACCATTTCAGTGGGAGAGATTTGTCCTTTAAGTTACAAGATCAGCAGCTGAAAATCACAGGATATATTACACTGACCAGGCAATTCCTGTAATTAAGACTTCCTTAAAGAAATAGCATTTTATTACCTTTTTATGACATATTGCTGCTTTGATGTTGGAAACTAAATATGAGTTTTATGACATCAAGGAAAGGACGTCATTAGGCTGGTTTCTGTTGGCTTTTTATCACCTTGGTTTCAGTGTGGGATTGCTAAGTTGAAAGGAAAAATGTGTAATTAAGGAGTTATATATAGGAAATTATGTTTTTCTTCTGATGTTACCATTAATTTTAAAATACCTCCTGGTAGGAAATTATTTATTTATTTTATTATTTATTTTTTTGTTGACCAGGTAAGTGCACTAGACAAATCCTGCCTATTTTCAGGCACGACACGGGGGTGAGGGGTATACAGATGAATGCCAACTGACCTTGAACCAGATTAAGCTGTTGGTGGTATTTTTAGTGAATGAGGGAAATTTGGCCGGGACACCGGGAAAATTCTCCTGCTCTCCACTGGGGGCTTGCGGGCCATCTGTGGAAGATGGCCACTTCGCTGGGAGCTGCAGAGAGGGAGCACATTCCTAGGACTGGAGATCTGGCCTCCGCTCCTGTCCTTTCTACACAGGAGGCCATAGATGTAGCGATGGCGACTGAGGATTTTTCTCAAATTCCTGGTTTGGAAATGGCAATGGAATTTACATCCGCTTCAGTGGACCTACCTGTTTCTGGTACTGTTTCGGAATTGGGGGATCCCCCTGTGTTGCCAGCTTTTACTCGTCGACAGGTGCTCCTATGATGCAAACAGGCATTGCAAAGAAGAGTTATTATTGGTCAGATTTGCATGAATACATGATCATTATATCTTAGAGTTTGTCTCCCTCTAGTTTACTCCCTGCTCTAAGTCATAATTCTCTCTTGTGAGATCTCAGTCTATTGTTATGAGAGTGACTGTGATGTCACAAGCAGTGCATTATGGCCTTAGATAGGGGTAAAGCAACATGAATAAATGAACTTTTCAGATGTAAGGATCCTGTTTTCCTGCAGTTGACCTCAATTATAAATGAGGAGGAGGAGAAATACAGAACAAATGTGAAATACAAGCTGTACTGTGTATAAATATTACATTTCATTAAAGTTCTCCTGAAGGCGTCAGCTGCTCTTTAAGGAGATCTCATTGGAAGATGTTGCTGTTGGTTGATAGCTGCAGCACTCACTCCCTTCAGCTCACAATCCAGGTCAGAAATATAAAGGTTGCTTGCTTACCCCCAACATGAAATCTGAAATCTAAAGAGCCACTACTGTTCCTGTGTGGCAAGTAAGATCATCACCACTATTGATCAGTGTGACAATGCTCACACAGCTAAAATTACTGGAAAGGTTGTGCTGATCAATGGAATTTACATGCTGCATCATGACTGGGTCTTGTGAAGCCACCCTGACACAACAGAAAATGCAGACCTGGTCACTGTCCAGAATTCAGGTCAGTAGAGTTATTCTCTGAGTTTGTTAAGCTAGGCATTGAGGAGCTGACAGAGAGGGAGATAACAATGGATGATGCTTTCAAGCTAGACATTGAGGAGCTGGCAGAGAGGGAGAGAACTACGGATGATGTTATCACCGCTGTCAAAAGGATGAAACTTGATAAGATCAAGGATGAAACAGAGGATGAAATGCCAGCACTATAGTACATGAGAAGGAAGTTTCCTTTTCTGCAACAGAGGCACTGCATGGGCTGTCCATTGCTATGAAATGGTGAGAGCAGCATGGCCTTATCTCTATTTGGGTACCCTTTCTGAAGCAGTCTGCTATCCATTGATCACTGCTGAATGAGACACGCCAAAGTAAAGTGACTGACCTTTTTTAAGTAAGACAAAAAACATAAAAAAAACTGCATAGTAAAACCATCAAGCATCTATGCTTCAGCACTATAAATATACTCTATAATCAATCAGTTTTATTGTGTAGCAAAAGAAAAATCTATTACAATAAGCTAGCTGGACGCACTCAGAGAGTAGTGGTCTGTGGGGAGCTCTCAAACCCTAGAGAGGTTGGTAGTGGGGTACCACAGGGCTCGGTCCTGTGTCCGATCCTGTTTAATGCATACATATCGGACATCAGGGAGGGTATAGGGTGTGAAATGAGTCTCTTCGCGGATGACTCCAAGATGGGAGCAGTAGTTGAGGGAGAAGAGGGGAGGGTGGCCCTGCAAGGGACCTGGACACCCTGGAAAGCTGGGCTCACATGGAAATTAAATTTCAATATCACCAAGTGCAAGGTGTTGCATCTTGGTCGGGAAACCCTAAACACAGGTACACCCTGGGAGGGAGGCGCTGGAGGCCTCAATAGGGGAAAAAGACCTAGGGGTCATGGTGGATACATGTATGAATAACTCTGAGCAGTGCAGGAGAGCAGCTAGCAAGGCAAACAGGATGTTGGGATGCATCGTAAGGGGGATCACCTCTAGGAGCAGGGAAGTGATTCTGCCGCTGTACAATGGACTGGTTAGACCACACCTTGAGTACTGTGTACAGTACTGGAGACCACATTTGAAGAGGGACATACAGCTCCTGGAGAGGGTACAGAGGAGGGCAACAAAGATGATAGAGGCTAGGGATTTGACTTATGAGGACAGACTTGAGGAGCTCTGCCTGTTTCATTGGAGGAGAGGAGAGACAGGGGACATGATTGAGGTCTTCAAGTACCTCAAGGGAATAAATAGGGTAAACATGGAAGGGATCTTTAGACTAAAGCAGGAGGGTATCACCAGAGGGCATGGTTTGAAGTTGGAAGGTGGAAGGGTGAGGGGGAAAGAGGAGGAGGTTTTTCACCGAGAGGGTGGTGGACCCTTGGAATGCACTGCCTGGTGAGCTGGTTCAGAGATCCACAGTGGAGGGCTTCAAGAGAGGGTGGGACAGACACAGAAAGTGGATGTATCAGATGATGGCCTGTCCCAGGGGGGCCGGGATCGATGATAGGTATATTCTAGAGAACAAGGGATGGGAGGATCTCGGCACCCAACTAAGGATCTAGATTCGAGCAGACTCGATAGACCGTAAGGCCTAATCTGCTGGCAAATAGTATGTTAGTATGTAATAATATGCATCCTGACAAGTAAAACAATAAATACAAATCTAATAAATATCATAAAAAGAAACTCATCTCGGACAGCTTCCATTTACATGTAATAAAAATGGTTCACAATATTACCTTACTGCACATTAAATTCACCTACTGTCTTAGCGCAGTATATCCGAGATACAGTAATACTGCACTAATTTAAACAATAACAATCTGGTTTAAGGATTTCTAGAACACAGGTCACATATTAAAGAGATTAGTAATCAGATCAAATAGCAAACAAAGTCTTAGAGTCTTAATTAACACACTTCTATATCTTCTTTTAAAAGTGCACAAAGAAATAGATATTCTTTCAGTCAACTGGACCAAATACAACCTTTAGGGACATATCATAGCTTAATAAAGTATAAATATCAAGATTACCAGCCAGGTTCATACTACCAAAATTCCATGAATTATTTTGTTAATGGCATTCAGGTACTTGGCAAATCTTTCAACCATCCAGTCGTCCATAGTGTGGAAAAGAATAGTTGTGAGAGTTGCATTATCAATCTGGGGCTGGATATTCAGACTGCACCATTCTGTGGCACAAGTCCTTGTGCTGCTCAAAAAAGTTGCCCAGGGGTGTGGCCGGGTCGATATTCAATGGAGTTGTGCTATTGAGCAACTCCTTTGAATGTCCGCCCTCACCACAGCCACTGTGCATGGCACAGTGGAACTTGTGCCACCGCAAGTGGTCAGAGTGGGGCATTCAGATGTGGTGGTGCAAGTTCCATTGCGCCATGTGCAAATTTCCGATATTCAAAAGGTGACATGCAAATGAGCCCATAATTTATGCAAGGCACATGGGGGTCCATTTGCATCTAATTACGGCCCCGTTTGCATGCCATTAGCATGCTGGTGCACCAATCCCTGACGACTTGCACCTGGCACCCTGCCAGGCAGCTGCCGTCGGGGACCGATGCCCCCTGCAGCCCGATCGCGGGCATGATGTAAATCCCCCACCGACTGGCCCGATCGCTGACATAATGTAAGAACCCCCACTGGCTCCGATCCGGGCATAACGTAAATGACCCCGACTAGCGATCATGGGCAGAATGGAGTTCACCCCGACTAAGCCGATCGTGGGCAGAATGGAGTTCAACCCCCAAAGACCAATATCCCTGGTGGTCTAGTAGACCGTGAACCCGATCACAGGTATGAAGTCAAACTCACCCCAAAGTCCAATTTCCCTGTTGGTGCAGTATTTCCCACCCACCCACAGAACCCCACCACCTCGCTCCACCCATCAGCGGTAGACAGCCTTCACCCGCCTGCCCGCCCGCCCGCCTGCTGACCTCAACAGCTCGGTAGGACTGCACGCTCATTGGTTCTTGCTCTGAGCCAATGGGCGTGCAGCCTGAGCTGTCGGTCGGTGGGCGGGCGGCAGGCGGGTGGTGTGCTGCAGCCCGCCGGCTGATGGGGGAGCGTGGTGGGGCTCTGTGGGTGGGTGGGTGAAGCCACTGGACCACCAGGAAATTGGACTTTGGGGGTGGGTTTGACTTTATGCCCACGATTGGCTTCGTGTCCACTGGACCACCAGGAAATTGGACTTTGGGGGGTTGAACTCCATTCTGCCCGCGATCGGCTAGTCAGGGGTGAACTCCATTCTGCCCGCTCGGGCTAGTCGGGGGTTCATTTAATGCTATGCCCATGATCGGGCTAGTGGGGGAGGTTCTGGCCCATGATTGGGCCATGGGGGGGTTACTATTATGCCCATGATTGGGCTGCAGGGGGGGCACAGGGAACAAGTGGAGGGCCACCCACAGGTGGCAGCTGCTGTGTTGCGCCCTGCAATGCAGCAACTCACCTGTGGGTGGCCCTCGACTTGATCCTTTTTTTTTGGCTCAAAGTTGTGCAGGCGCAGGTAGGGGGCTGCGCCTGCACAACTCTGCACAGCCAGCTGAATATCGGGCTGTGCAGTTTATGTGTGGTTCCTCCCCCTCCGGTTGAGCATGCCTTCATTAGCATTGCGCTGTTGCTCAGCATGACTTGGGGGGTGCAACTGCCTCCTGCTGAATATCTCAGAATGGTGCATTTCGGACTTGCTCAGGCGCAACCCTTTTGAATATCCAGCCCCCTGGTATAAATTAATTTTGAATGGACTCAACCAATAATCCTGAAGGTTATCATACTATGAACATTTCCAAATAATATGCATTAAATTCTCTTCATCTCCTGTACTACAATTGCATTCACCTGAAGTTAAACCTTTTTTTCTTACATCGATATGATAACGTTACTTGGGCATTGCTCCAATTTATAGTTTGAGACTGAGGGACAGATATTCAAAACTTTGCCCCGGGGCTAAATTAGCACTGCCTGGTGGGCACACTTAGCCCAGAGCAAAAAGCAGGCTATATTCAAAAGGAATAGCCCGGTGCAAAACCAGCTGAATATAGCAAGCAAAGGAAACTGGGCAAATAGGGCCAAGAGTGCAGGGCAAAAATAGCCCGGGAATAAGACAGCACTGAATACAGCAACAGGGAAGTGCACACTGCCACTGCAGCTCATTAGACTCTGGAGAAAGCCAGTGTTGCAGGTGGAGAACATTGTGTGTGATTGCACAGAGATTTCTGACATCTACTGCAAACAGCACTGTACGCCATACACTGCAGAACTGTGCTATGCTGAAGTGAGGTTTGCCCAGGGCTAACCTGAGTGCACAGTGCTAACACATTAGCCCAGTGCAAATTAGTTAGCCTGGGGCAAACAGGATTTATATTCAAAGCTCCCATGCAAATGAACCTAGTTAGGTTATCTGTGGGAAAACAAGTACATTTGTATCTCATTAAGTGCTACTTAGCATACATTACCATGCAGTTTGCCCGGTGCCGCTGCATGGAGCACAAAGTTTCCCCTTTTGGTTGGAATGGAAGTTCAGGCTGGATGATGCAGGCCAAGGCATGCCTACAGCATCCCATGTTGGTCGGAATAGAAGTACAGGTCGGAAGCTGCAGAAACTGTGTGCTGCCAGGCACAGTCAGTGCATGCATACCTCACAACCCCTTGCCTCCTGAATCAGGGACAAGGCTGAAACAAATTAGGGACAATGGCCCAAATCCAGGGACACAGTTTCAAAATTGGTGCTATCCACTCAGGAAGCTGGCAGAATAAGGGACTCGGTGCAGAATATATTTCCTGAAGAATAAGAAGTCTGCAACTTTATTGGTTGACATAGGTTTATTCTTACAATCCCCACTGTTTAATCATGGGAACACACATTTTAGGAGAGACAGAGTAAATGTTTGAGGTGAAATCAGGGACAGTTGAGAGGTACGCTGTTCTGTCACATAAGGAAACATTGTATGAGGGACAGAGGAACATGCAGAGGCTACATCAGGGACCTCCTTGAAAAGCAGGGACATTCAGGAGGTATGAGTGCATACAATGTACCCATGCATATGTGTGCCTGATACACACATGACCCTGGTAGACTAGTGGTTCCCCCACCCCCCAGCACGAATCCTGACCCATTCACAATAAAAGTAAAATCCATTTCCCTGGTAGTCTAGTGGTACCCCCAACCCCCAGCACGAATCCCGATCCATTCACAATAAATGTAAACTTCATTTCCCTGGTAGTCTAGTGGTCCCCCAACCCGCTGCATGAATCCCGACCAGTTTGCAATGCAATTAATCTTCATTTTCCTGGTAGTTTAGTAGTCTCTCCACCCCCCTGCATGAATCCCGACTTGTTCGCAATAAAAGTAAACTTCATTTCCTAGTAGTCTAGTGGTCCCCACACCCCCACACAAATCCTGACCCATTTGCAATAAAAGTAGAATTAATTTCCCTGGTAGTCTAGTGGTACCCCGACACCGCTGCATGAATCCCAACCTGTTTGCAATAAAAGTAGAATTCATTTCCCTGGTAGTCTAGTGGTCCCCCCACCCCCCTGCATGAATCCCGACCTCGTGCACCATAAAAAAAGACTGTTCTCTGGTAGTCCAGTGGTCCCCCCCACCTGGCAGTGACACCCCCAATCAGTCCGGGAACAATCCATAAACAGAACTCATTCGTACCTCAGTCGGCAGCAGGCCATGGTGGTGAGCGGAGGACTAAGCCACTCGCCGGCTCTGTTCGTGGATTGTTCCTGGACTGAGCAGGGTGGGCTGACCACTAGACTACCAGGGCAGGTCTTTTTATGGTGCACAGGGTCGGGATTCATGCAGAGGGGTGGGGAGACCACTAGACTACCAGAGAGATTAAAGTACTACCACGGCTACAGGGGTCCACGAGGTGGGAAGGGCACCACTGCATTACCACCAGCTTTTTTCGGCAGTATCTAGCACTGCACTACAAGTTGCACTAATGCCTGTAGTGCGGCACTATACCTTTGAATATGCCTCACAGCTGGCATTCCTGGGCACTTCCCTAACCTCGCCCCTTCATGCTATTATGTGTTAGCATCGATGCTACCACACAGCACCGGTGTTAATAGGGCTTTTGAATATTGCAGCCTCACGCAAATCCAGCGCTATTCCAGTGCTACAGTTTTGCGTTAGGTGCAATGGTTTGACTATCTGGCCCTATGGATCTTAATTTAAGATCTGTCAGAATTTCAAGATATGGTTTAAAACAAAATAGTAGTTATATGGGGCCAACCATTTTGAGTAGTGGGAGTTTTAATTAAATCCAAGTCCGTACGGTTCCAACTGGAAGTTATTCTTTTGGCTATATACTTCCTATATGTTCCACTAATTATAATACCCCTTTCTACAGCTCTTTTAAGAGTCATCATCTTATATTTCTTTAGTATGTTAATTAATGTCGTATACTGAAAACCAGATTGATTGTTTGATACCCTATAAAGCTTTACTTTCTCCAGCCCAAAATCAGCCCCAAATCTTCATAAGCACTAAGCAAAAGAAAAATAAAAAAAACATAGAAACATAGACTTTGACAAAAGATAAAGACTGCTTGGCCCACCTAGCCTGCCCACTTTCCCTACCTACTGTAACACCACAGACCCTACTTGATCTCTTCCTCCCTCCTTTTCTTACCACTAAGGTTCCCTTGTGCCTAACCCATGCCTTTGTGAATCTGACTACAGTTTTTGGCCCCACTGCCCCCACTGGAAGATTGTTACAGGCATCTGTAAAGTAGTCACTTATGCAGAAATTCTAATAAACAGCTGTTATTTTGCAGCATTCAGAAATACATGCACACAGTTTGAACTCACATGCAGGACTAACTTCCTTGATTTTGCCCTTTAGCTTCCTCTAGTGACATAAACTCTGAACTACAGCCCATTTGCACTTGAAAGTGCTCTCTGCTTTTTGTTTTGAACATTACATCCCTCCCCTATTTTAGTAAAAGAAATATTGGCTACATTAAGCAAATACACTTATAACAGATTACTAAACTGCTTATAGCTATACGGAACTTTCAACATTAACATTCCCTGTTTTGCCCAGTTACCCAGTAGTGCCAGTTCCTAAAACCTAATCAATAGGTTTATAGTCCTTGAAATATTCTAGGGGTCTTCTGTTACACCTTTGTGGGTAATGTGAAACAGTGTCAGTTTTAGGTACCACAACTTTCTCTGTACAGTCACTTGGAGGACACTCCACAGGAGTACTTCACAGCTTGGTTCATGTGCATCTTGCATTACAGGTGTATCTGTCTGCAACTCACATTCTGTGTTAGACCCATGTCCCTGATTTTGCTCAAACTCCACCTTCTATAAAAATGAAGAGTTCTTGGTGTCAAAGTGGTTGCCTCTCTGAACAGTCACCATGCAACCTTTCCTTTGCATTACCTTGTACGGCTGCTCACTGTATAGTACTGGCATTTTACCTACAGATGTTGCATTCTTGATGAGCACAGTTTCACCTTCAGTAAGCAAGGATGGTCTCACGTATGACTTGTTGTCGACATTGGACTTTATTCTAAGTTTAGCTTGTATGTCTTTCTCTCTGAATTCAGATTTAGAGACCTGCTGTGATGACTACACTTCTGGAAGCTTAATGTTCATGGGTCTGGACATCAAAACTGTAGCAGGAGGAACTCCAGCCATTCTGTGGTGTGTAGCTCTATAGTTTCTTAAAAACAGTTGCATTTCTTGTTTCCAGTTGTTCTGCTCTATGATTGATGCCTTGATTGCTTTTTTAACAGTTTTCATGAATCTCTCTACCTTTCCATTCACTCTAGATCAGTATGGGGTGATTTTCTTGTGATGGAAACCTACATATTTAGCAAACAGTTTAAAGTCTTGGCTATAAATGGTGGTCCATTGTTGGACTTGATCACTTTAGGGATTCCAAACTCAGAAGACACCTTATTCCGAACAGGTATCGCAGTCCTGGCACTAGTGGATTTAACTTCTTCAACCACTGGAAACCTGGAATAGTCATCAATTACCACCGAAAGGTAGCTTCCCATAGGAAGCTGTGCAAAGTCTTGGAGTGGGTCCCAAGGTGGTAGCCTGGGTTAAAATTGTCTGGACAACAAGATACAGAGGGTAATAGTAAACAGAGTTTACTCTGACGAAAGAGGGGTAACTAGTGGGGTACCACAAGGTTCAATACTGGGACCGGTCCTCTTTAATGTCATTGCAGAGGGACTGGAAGGAAAAGTATGTCTCTTTGCAGATGACATAAAGATCTGCAACAGGGTTGATACAGAAGGTAGGGTGGAGAGGATGCAAAGGGACTTGGCAAAGTTGGAGGAATGGTCAAATATATGGCAGCTTTGATTCAATGCAAAGGAATGCAAAGTAATGCACCTGGGAAGCAAAAATCCAGGAAAAGAGTACACAATGGGGGTGAGATAATAACAACTACAGAAATGGAAAGGGACCTGGGTGAAGTCATATCAGATGACCTTAAGATGGGCAAGCAATGAGAGAAGGTAGTGAGAAGAGCTGGTGGGATACTGGGATGAATAGGGAGAGGCATCACCAGTAGAAAACAAGAAGTTGTTATCCCTTTGTACAGACAGTTAGTGAGACCCCATCTGGAGTTTTGTGTCCAGTTCTGGAGACCCCATCTCCACAAAGACATAGACAGGATGGAGGCTGTCCAAAGGAGAGCAACTAAAATGGTGCAGGGTCTGCACCAGAAGACATATGAAGAGAGATTAAAGAAGCTTAGTATGTATACACTCGGGGAGAGGAGGGAGAGAGGGAACATGATAGAAACTTTCAAGTACATCAAGGGAATCAACATAGTCCAAGATGGTAGCATCTTTCAGAAAAAGAGATGTGCAAGAACAAGGGGGCACAATTTGAAGATAGAGGGGGGACGGCTCAAAGGTAATGTGAGGAAGTATGTTTTCACTGAGAAGGTTGTGGATACATGGAGCAGCCTTTCTGAGGAGGTAGTGGACTCAAAAACAGTGGAGTAATTCAAGAATGCATGGGGCAGAAATAAAGCAATTCTAGAGGGGGCTAAGAGGAAGTAGGTTGTTGGTTAACTGGGATCTGCAGCCTATGCATTAGGTAGAAAAATGGGCAGACTAGTTGGGCCAAGAGGTCCTTATCTGCAGTCATATTCTATGTTTCTATATTTTGAAAGTCCATGCTTATCTCTTGCCATGGTGATTCTGACAGTTTTGACATAACCAGTGGCTCGCATTTCATTTAAGGTGTCGCGACCTGGCAAGCTAGGCATGACATAATAAAATTGTCCACTAACCTGTCAATTCATGGAAACCAGACTTTTTCCTCTGATGAAGGCCTTAGTTTTTACCAGTCTCAGGTGTCCCTCATGTGCCAAGTCAACCGCTCAACTTTGAAGCTTTTTGGGCATGAATATTCTAGTCCCTTTTAAAATGAAGTTGCCGTCAGTATCAGTGGTTAGTTCCATTTTTACCTTTCCAAATGAAGCATATGCTTGTGCATTGACCATGGGATTCAAGCCAGTTCTCTTCCATCTCCCTGATTGTATTGCTTCAGCTACAGTTTGCAAAGTCTTGTCACTGTGGGTGGCATCCTGGATTTCATCTAGCGACATGACCATGGGGGTGTCATGACCAGTGATCTAATTTATATATTCTTCAGTAACTTTCTCTTCTCACATTGAAGGGAGTGGCTCTGTCGGAGGGTGTCTCAACATGTAATCAGTTGGATTATCTCCATCTGAATGATAGGCAACAGCCACTTCATTGTGCTGTAACCACAGAGCTCATCGCTCAATCCTGGCTTGTGGTTTGGATCTTGGGTTTCTGAAAAGAGAGACTAGTGGTTTGTGGCTAGTGTAGACTGTGAATGGCCCTCTAAACACATATATATGAAAGCGTTCACATGCCCAGCTCACTGCCAGAGCTTCTCTTCCAGTTTGGGAATATCTCTGTTCCACTGGCATGAGTGCTCTGCTTCCAAACGCAATCACATTGCAGTCATTACTATTTTCTCTTTTTTGAGTCAATATAGCAGTGAATCCAACAGGACTAGCATCCACAAAAATGTCAGTCTCTTTCTTGGCATCAAAATAGTTAATTACTGGTGGATTGGTAGGTAAGTGCTTTTCGCAACTGAGTGACTGCTGTTCCCGATGAGTGGGCCAATTCCAAGGCGTATCATTTTTAATCAGCTCCCTCAAAAGCTGCATCAATGTAACATAGTCTGGTACAAACCATTTGCAGAAATTGGGCATGCCAAGTAAGCTTCTGATCCTGGAGGCATTTACAGCTCTTGTAAGCTCATGGGTCACTTTGATCTTCTTGGGATCTGCCATCATGCCTTTATCTGTAAACACATACCTGAAGTATTCCAACATGTGTTTGTTAAATGCACATTTTTGCTTGTTTAATGTCAAACCCTTTTCCCTCAACCGCTATAGCACCGCTCTGAGGTTGCTGTCATGGTCAGCCTGAGCTGATCTGCAGACCAGAATGTTGTCACTAATATTGACTGTGCCTTTTAGCCCACACAGTCTCTCTAATGGTGTTCTGAAAAATTTCTGCGGCACTTGAAATACCAAAATTAAGTCTCTTATATTGTCTCAGACCCACATGCATAGAGTACATGGTAATATACCTTGATTCTGGTGATAGCTCGAGTTGGTTATAACCTTGGTTCAAGCCCAGTTTACTGAACACTTTTGCACCATTGAGGTCATTAATGACTTCACTGATAGTATGATGTGTCATTCTCACTTTATGGCCTTGTTAGCCTGCCTCATATCCTCGCACACACACACACATTTCCGGGGCTTTTTGGCTTTGGTACTATGACCACTGGGGACACTCATGGAGTTGGTCCATCTATCCATTCTATCACACCCAGTTCCTCGTCTTGCTTTAACTGCTCCTCCAGTTCCTTCCTGATATAAAATGGTACTCTGTGGTGAGAATGGGCTACAGGCTGGACTGTCTCATCGATATGTAGTTTTACTTGAAAGTCCTTTAAGTTGCCAAGCCCTTGAAACAAATTTTTGTAGTCGTGCAACAGTTTACTGATGTGCATTCCCTTGCTCTGGTCCTCTTGTATCTCCTCAGATGCACAAACTAGCTGCACTGTTCTGATCAAATCCAAATCCTGCAATGATTTCCAAATCAGCAGTGAACCTCCTGTTCCTGCTACTACATGGAATGTTTCATGACACACACTTCATGGGGATTCAGCCTCTGCTTGGAACTTTCCCAGCACTTGAAGTGGTGTTGTTGAGCTGTATGGATATACTTTAATGTCAGTCTTTGTCAACTCTGGTTTGCATTTGAAGCTATTGTAGTCAAGCTCATCGATCATGCTGATTATAGCCCCTGAATTTACCATGACTCTTATGTACTGTCCACAGATTTTTACTTCAAAATGAGGATGTTCTTGCATTGTTTAACTAGACTTCTGTTGTGCCTTGAAACTGTAAATATATGACTCAACTGTCATCTCCTCACTGTAACTTGCATGCACTGTATTTACTGTTTGCTCTGGCCTTGCTCTCCACTTCAAAGGGATGGCCTTTCGACACTTTCTGCAAACCTTGCCAAATGCTGGGCACATATTCTTGTCTCCTGAATGCGGATACGCACCACCACATCTCCTGCACGTGCCAGAACCACTAATCTTTTTTCCATTTTGTACACACTGCTTGGCCTTCTGTTTGCTGACTACTGGCTTGTTTGGTGCCACTTTACATTTTCCATGTTGTTAATGCTCCATTCCTGCTGCCTGGGCCTTGGACAACTCCATGGTCTTGCCCGCATCCAACAGCTGAGTCTGGCTCTGCTAAGGCTTTTCTCCTTAGTTTGTGTGACAAACAATGCTGCACAATTTGAGTTTAAAAACTCATGGTCTGCACCTGCAAAATCACATGTAGTTGCCAACTGATGTAATCGAGTATGATAAGCCACCAAACTTTGACCACCTTCTTGCTTGGCTTGTCTAAACACATACACTTCATATTCCAAGTTTTGCTTGGGTGTCAAGTACTTGGTCAATGCATCCACAGCTAAATCAAGCTCTGTCTTACCATCTCTGGGTGTAGAGTGAGACACAGTACCATAAATATTATTTACTTGCTCACCAGCAAAGTGTAGTAAGAGAGCCCTCTGTCTCTTTGGATCTTCCAGATTGAGTGCCATAGAAACATAGCCTTTGATGGCAGATAAGGACTGCTTGGCCCACCTAGTCTGCCCATTCCCTATGTATTGGACAAGCTGCAGATTCTATTTAACCAACAGCCTACTTTCTCCTACCATTCTTTATAATTGCCTTATGTCTGTCCCATGCATTCTTGAATTCCCCAACTGTTTTTGACCTCACGACCTCCTCAGGAAGGTGGTGCCACGCTTCCACCACCCTCTCAATGAAAAAATATTTTCTGACGTTGCCCCTGAGCTGTCCCCCTTCTATCTGAAAACTGTGCACCCTTGTTCTTGCACATCTCTTACTCTCAAAGATGTTCCCATCCTGGACTTTGTTGATTCCCTTGAGGTACTTGAATGTTTCTATCATTTCCCTGCCTCCTTCCTTTCCTGGAGGGTATACATATTAATCTCTTTCAGTCTCTCCTCATAAGGCTTCTGTTGCAGACCCAGCAACATTTTAGTTGCCCTCCACTGGACAGCCTCCATTTGGTCTATGTCCTTAAGGAGATGGGGTCTCCAGAACTGCATGCAGTACTCCAAATGGGGTCTCACCAACTGTCTATACAGAGGGATGACAACTTCCTATTTTCTACTGGTGATGCCTCTCCTTATGCATCCCAGTATCCATCCAGCCCTCCTTACTGCCTTCTCACATTGTTTGCCTACCTTAAGGTCATCTGATACGACTACCCCGAGGTCCCTTTCCATTTTTGTTGTTGTTAGTGCCTCCTCCCTCCCTCCCCATTGTGCACTCCTTCCCTGGGTTTTTGCTTCCCAGGTGCATTACTTTGCACTTTTTTGCACTGAATCTAAGCTCCCATAGTTTTGACCATTCCTCCAACCTTGCAAAGTCCCTTCTCATCCTTTCAACACCCCCTTGTGTATCAACCCAGTTGCAGATTTTTGTATCGTCTGCAAAGAGGCATACTTTTCTTTCTAGCCCCTCTGCAATGTCTCCTATCAAGACATTAAAGATGACCATTCCCAGTACTGAATCCTGTGGTACTCCACTAGTAACCACCCTTTCTTCATAGTGTACTCCATTTGCAACCAGTTTGTTACCCAGGCTTTCACCCTGGGACCCACCCCCAGGGTGGTTACCTTGTTTATTAATCTTTTGTGTGGGACTGTGTCAAATGCCTTGCTAAAGTCTAGGTAGACCATATCTACAGCCCCTTGTTGGTCTACTACTTTGGTCACCCAGTCAAAGAAATCTATTAGATTCATCTGACATGCTCTTCTCACTGTGAATCCATGCTGCTTTGGGTCCTGTGCCCCACAGGCTTCTAGGTATTCAACAATTCTCTCTCTTTCAGAAGTGATTCCATCATTTTCCCTACCACTGAGGTTAAACTAACAAGTCTGTAGTTCCCTGCCTCTGCCTTGTTCCCATTTTTCTGAAGAGGGATCATATCTTCCCTCCTCCAGTCTTCAGGTACCACACCGTCCTCCCGCAATTTGTTAAAAAGGGTAGTCAGTGATGTCACTAGGTCTCTCCTTAGTTCTTTTAGAATTCTAGGGTGAATCCCATCAGGCCCCATTGCTTTGTCCACCTGAGTTTTAGGAGTTCTCTCAGGACACTTTCTTCTGTGAATGGACTATTACCGACACCCCTGTCCAGAGTGCTTCTATTGCTTGGGTTAGGTACCTCCCCTCCTCTTCTTTTGAAATACTGAGCAAAAGGACTTGTTCAGTATCTCTGCTTTTTCACTGTCATCCTCTGCCTACCTCATCTCCTGTTTATTAAGTCTTACTATCTCTTCCTTGGTCTTCCTTCACTCCCTGATGTACCTACAAAACGTTGTATCCCCCTTCTTAACAGAGTTGGCTATCCTTTCTTTGGTTTGGGCCTTTACTATTCTGACTGCCTTCCCTGCTTCCTTCTGCTTTAACTGATACAGTTCTCTGTCCTGCTCATTCTATGATTCCTAATACTTCCTGAATGCTAACTTTTTCTCCTTAACCTTTTCCGCCACTTCTTTTGAGAACCATAGTGTTTTTTAATTTGTTTTGTTTTGTTTATTTGCTTCACACAAATACTTGTTGCCTCTGTGATGGCAGTTTTGATTTTCTCCCATTGTTCTTCTACCCCTCCTTCCTTCCCATTTGCTAGTGCATTCCTTAGGCACTCACCCATTTTGCCAAAACCAGCCATCCTAAAGTCCAGTGCTTTTGTCTTTGTATGGCTTGACTCTATAATTGTGTTTATCGTGAACCACACTGTTCGGTGGTCGCTAGCTCCCAGATGGCTACCCACTTCTAAATCTGTGATCCTCTCACCATCTCCATTTGAGAGTACTGGTCTAAGATTGCTCTCTCCTGAGTGGGTTCCAACACTAGTTGTCTGAGGCATGCCCCCTGCAGTGCATCAAGAATGACTCTGCTCTTGGATGTGGCAGCAGCACATGTGGTCCAGTTAACATCTGGCATATTCAGGTCCCCCATCAACAAAATCTCCCCTTTTTCTGCCATTCTAAGGATGCTGTCTAACATTTCTTTGTCCATTTCCTCCCCCTGAGATGGGGGTCTATATACAACCCCCATGCAGATTGTGGTGCCATTACCTGTCTCCAAGATGATCCACAGTGCATCCTCTCTTCCCTGCTTTCTCTTTAGTTCTGTTACTTTGATCCCATATCTTACATAGAGAGCTACTCCTCCTCCCCTTTTACCCTCCCTATCCCGCCTGTAGATTGCATACCCTGGTATGTTTACCTCCCAGTCTTGGTTCTCTGTGTACTATGTTTCTGTGACTGACATAATATCCAGGTGTCCCTTTTCCATCAAAGCCACTAAATCGGGAAGCTTGTTACCCAGACAATGGGCATTGGCACTCATCACCCCAAATATTTTTATGGTCTTAGCTCTTTTAGCCCTAACCCTGCCCTTACTGTCTTTGGCTGTTTCTCCATTTACCCCATCCTGCTCCCCATCAACCTCTCTACCTTGGTGTTTACCTTGCTGATGACCCTGTTTTGTTGGGGGAGGCTGGGAAATCCCTGCTTCTCACCAGTGCCTCCCCTTTGGCTAATTTAAAAGCTTGCCAATTAAACATTTAAACCTATCACCTAGGAACCTGCTTCCCCTTCTGGACAGATGCAGACAATCTTGCCTGTATAGGCGTGCATCCCTCCAGGTGGAGCCCCAGTCCCCAATGAAGCCAAAGCCCTGTGCTCTGCACCAATTTTTCAACCATTCATTGAATCTCGTGGTGTGTAGTACCCTAGCCTCACCCATGCCATAGACAGGCAGCACCTCTGAGGTTACCATGTGTGCTACTTGGCTAAGGCCCCTCCCCAACTCCACAAACTCCTCCTGCACTGCTCTGATCCAGTGTCCAGCTAAGTCATTTGTCCCTAGGTGGACAATGATGTCCAGCTCCCTCTCTTGTGCAGATGCTCTTGCAATCCTGAGGATTCACTTCCCGTCCCTCCAAGCCATGGCTCCTGGCAGGAATCTTATTTCCCTCTCCACTTTTTTCCCCACTTCTACCCCCTAATAACTGAGTCCACCACAAGGAGCTGCTTCCTTCCCCTGTGGTGTCACATACCACCCTCCTGTGGGCCTTCCTTATGGTAGTTCACAGCAACCTCCATGTTTTCCAGTATGGGTGCCTCCATAGGAGAACTATGCTCCACCAGCACAGCATAAGGAATGTGGAATGGTGAAACTGGAGGGATGCACCTCTGTTCTAACAACCTCTCTGAGCCCTCCATGGTTCAACTGCTACTCTTTCTTGGCAACCTGTTAGGCAGCGGTGGTTGTCCTGGTGTTCCCTGGGTGGGGGAGGTTTCCCTACTCCTGTCCAATTTGGCCTGGAGATGGGCAACCTCCTCCCTCAGAGTAGACAGTTGACTGCAAATAGGGCAACATAGCAGCCTCCAGAATGTCTTCCAGAAGACTGCTGCCCCACAGGTATTGCATTGTACCACACCCTACATATTTGTCTTTTGTCTTGTTTATTTTTTTTTGTTAGTGTATGAGTGCACATACCCTCAATGCAGTGTGCTGGATTGATAGGGATATAATAGCTGTATGCTTCTGTGCCCTCTTGGGGAAGTGATCTAAGAACCCCTGGTATAAGGAAATGACACTTGGGGGGTGAAGGGCAGGGGGGATTGGGCCCAAGCCTGTCCCCTCTGGAAACAATCAGCTGTAAACTCTTACCCACCACTAGCCAGCAGTAAAATTCTGAACTGGGAGACCCATTTCTTCCAACAGACTCCAACTGCACCTGATTCAGTATCCACATCAAACTGAGGGAAACTTAGGAGTGCCATTGCCATTATTCATAGATCTCTCCTGAACAGCAGTTTGTAGGCCAGGCCCAAAACAAGTAAAAGTGTTTTTTTTTTTCTCTCTCTCTAGCCAAGGTACTGCAACCTGTATCCTTGTTGCCAATGTAAAGTAATCACTTATGTAGACTAGTCTAATAAACAGCTTTTATCCTGCAGCATTCAGAAATAGATGCACACAGCTTGAACTCACATGCAGAACTAACTGACTTCCTTCCTTTTGCCCTTTAGCTCCCTCTAGTGTCATAACCTCTGAACTACAGTCCATTTGCACTTAAAAGAGCTCTGCTTCTTGCTTTGAACATTACAGCATCCACCATTCTTTCTGTGAACAAGTAATTCCTTACATTTCCCCTGAGCCTACCCCACTCCAGCATCATAGCATTGCCCCTTGTTATTGAGCATCTGTTTCTCAGAAAAAGGCTTCCCTTTTTAACCTTATTTATACCAGTGAGGTATCTGAAAGTCTCCATCACATTCCTTCTCTCCTTTCCTCTAGGGTGTACATACTGAGGTCCTTCAGTCATTCCTCATAGGGCTTTTGATGCAAACCCTGCACCATTTTAGTTGCCATTCTATAGACCACCTCTAATCTTATCTATGTCCTTCTGGAGATGTGGTCTCCAGAACTGGACACAGTTCTCTGAGTGAGGTCTCACCAGTAATTTATACAGAGGTATCACCAGCTCCCAGTTTCTGTGGTGATACCACTTCAAATGTGCTCTAGTATTCCGCTTGCTCTCCCCACTGCCTTGTCGCATTTTTTGGCCACCTTTAGGCCATCAGATATGATTACCTCCAGGTCTCTTTCCTGTTTGGTGGTTGCCAGTACTCCCCTTCATCATGTACTCAACCCCTGGTTTTCTGCACCCTAAGTGCATGATTTTGCACTTTTTGCATTGAAACTTAGTTGCCAAGCTCTTGACCACTCGTCAGACTTTCTTAAGTCCCTATTCATTTTTGCACCCCAGATGTCTACCCTGCTGCAGATGTTGAAATTAATTTGAAAACAGGCATCCTCCCTTCTAGCCTCTATGTAGTATGACTAATAAAGACATTAAAAAGGATCAGTCCCGGTACTGATCCTTTTGTACCACACTACAGTAGTCATGCTCCCTTCCTCATAGTGAACTCCTTTTACCACCACACTCTGTCACTTATTCCGCAATCAATTTCTTACCCAGTTTACATCCTTTGCACCCACCCCAGGCTGCACAATGTATTTATGAGTTTCCTACCGTATGTGGAACAGTGTCAAATGCCTTGCTGAAATCTAAGGCTGCCACATCCACCACTCCACCCTGCTCTAATTCCCTGGTCACCCAGTCAAAAGGATCTATCAGATTTGTTTGACATGACCTATCCCCAGTGAATCCATGCTGCCTCAGATCTTGCAAGTCACTGGATTCAAGAACTCCCACAATCCTTTGCTTCAGCAGTGATTCCATTACTTTCTCTACCACCAAAGTCAGGCTGACTGTCCTGTAATTGCCAGCCTTCTCCCTGCTACTACTTTTGTGAAGTGAGACTACATCTGCCCTCCTCCTGCCCTCTGGGACCACATCTGTCTCCAGTGAGTGGTTGAACAGGACTGTCAGAGATACAGCCAGCACCTCTCTGAGCTCCCTCAACATCCTTGGGTATATTTATTCATTTATTTATTTTAGCTTTTGTTGACCGGGTAAGTGCACTAGACAAATCCTGCCTATTTTCAGGCACGACCAGGGGGAAGGGGATACAGATGAATGCCAACTGACCTTGAACCAGATTAAGCTGTTGGTGGTATTTTTAGTGAATGAGGGAAATTTGGACAGGACACTGGGGAAATTCCCCTACTCTTCTCAATAAGTGCCATGGGATCTTTAACATCCACCTGAACTACCACCAATCCAGGCAGATAGGACCTCGGTTTAACGTCTCATCCGAAAGACATCTAGCATGACCCCCTTGCCTTCAGCACTTTCAGATTTGTGAGTGCCTTCATGATTCCCTCCTCTGCAAATGGACTAGTGTTCACCTGCCTTCCTTTGATGCCCCTGTCACTTATCTGTGTAGCTCACTTTCCATTTCCTTCATGAACACTAAAAAAAAGTTTTCATTTAGGATTTTTGCTTTTTCCTTGTCTGCTTCTACACACTCCTCATTCTGCCCTTAGCCTTACAATCCCTCACCTAGTCTTCCTCTTTTTCACTTACATACCTGGAAAATGTCTTGTCCCCTTTCTTATGGTGATCATTGGTCCCCAGGTGGCCACCCAATACAACATCTGCAACACTGTCCCCGTTGGTGAATTCAAGGTCCAATATTGCTCCCTCACAAGTGGGCTCCTTTACTAGTTGCCTGAGAAACGCCCCCTGCAGGGTGTCTAGGATGTCCTTTTTCCTAGATGAAGCTACAACTAGGATGCTTCAATCTACATCTGACAGATAGAAGTCCACCACCAGAAGCACCTCCCATGTATTTGCCATCTTTTGGATGGCTTCCACCAGAACCTTATCCACCCCCCTCCCCATGCTGGAGGTCTCTAGATCATGCCAGTGCAAATAGTGGCACTATTCCACCTCCCTAGGGTGACCCACAGTACCTCCACCCCTCCCTGTGTTCCCTGTACCTCTATTGATTGTATGCTATTTCTCACATAAAGAGCAACTGCTCCCCCTTTCTTACCCCCCATCCTTCTTGAGGGAAAATATAGCCTGGTATGGCTACAGATGTGTCAGCCACAAAGAAGCAAAGTAACTTGCAGTAATGACATGTCACAAAATTTTGCATGAAAAAAGGGCTTAATTGCTATTGACTTACAATTGACCCTGCAGTAAACTGCAGTATTCTGTGATATTCTGCAGCATTTCTGCTCTTCATCCTGGCTGTCACATCTGTATGTCCTAGTCATGGTTCTCATTGTGCCATGACTTGGTAGTGGTGGCAATGTCCAGGTCAGCTTCTGCCATAGTGGTCACTAGTTCTGGGATTTTTTTTCCAAGATTTCATGCATTTGCTCATATGGCTTTCCATATTCTGCTACCACCATGCTTGTCACCCCTCCCCTTTTCTCTTTTGCTTTTTCCCCTTACTCCCTCTGCCCTAATTCACATCCCTCTTTGTTTCTACCAATTTACCTTTCTTGTTATCAGGTACCCTTAGTGAATTGCCTCCCTTAGGGTGTTCCCTACTGTCTATTTCAGCTTGTGGGGAGGTGGGCAGTTTATGACTCCCTGCTTCCTTCCACCAACCCCCTCAACTAGTTTAAATGCTCACCAATGTAACATTTAATCTGTTCACTGAGAACCTGGGTTCCCCTTCCAGATGGGCACAGGCCATCTCCCTTGTATAGGCCACTGTCCCTCCAGGTGGGACCTCAATCCCCAGTGTAGCAGTAATTCCTCTCCTCTGCACCACTCCTTCAACCATTTGCTGAAGCTCCTGGAATGGAGTACCCAATCCTCCCCTTGTCATAGACAGGCAGTACTTCAGAAAAGCTTACTGAGCATGCCAGCTGCCTAAGACTCCTCCCCAGCTCCATGACCCCCTCCTGTAATATTCTTACCTTGTCCCTAGCCAGGTCATTCATCACTAGGTGGACAATGATATACAGCTCTCCCTTCCATCCTAGTGATCCTCTGGATCTGCTTCTCATCCAACCGAGCTGTGTCACCAAAACTCAGCTGATCACCCCACCACCCAAATCTAGCTAACCAGTGAACATGGCATAAGTGAGACACCTGCTTAATCGTGGTGATATGAAGTTCACATAGCCATCCTGTTTAAGAAGTGTCTACTATATAGGACAAATTTGCAAAGGTTGTTCAAATTTTTAAAAGAATTTTCTAGCAATCTAATTAGAATGTTATCAGATCCCTGCCATCTTCATTGGCCTTACCAAAGCCTTCAACACCATCAACCACCCCTCTACTAGTACTCCAGCTCCAAAGATTGGGTGTGGCACCAAACACCATGAATTGGTTCAATGACTACCTAACACACAGGAGCCAGCAAGTCAAAATCGGGGCAGACGTTATCCAACTCCAGAGATGTACTCCTAGGAGTCCCTCAAGGATCAATTCTAGGACCCCTGCTTTTCAGCCTCTTTGTAAATGACCTACCCACAGCCTGTGACACCAAACTTATTCTGTATGCAGACGATGCTGTGCTGCTGAGCAGCAGCACCTCTCAGGTTGCCCTACAAACAGAACTACAGAACTCTTTCAATAAACTCGAGGACTGGTTCAGTAGGCAAAAGCTGCTACTAAATTACAAGAAAACCAAGGCCATGCTACAATCCAGCCCCTACAACAAACACAAGCATGCTCCCCTCATAATCACCAGCAAGGCTGGTGAGCAGATTGAGCAGGTGCACTTGTTCAAGTACCTTGGAGTCACCATTGAGGACTCTCTCACTTATACGCACCACGTAGACTCCTTTGTCAAAGTGGTAAACACAAAGATCAGGGTCCTCTATAGGCATAAGAAATTCCTCACCCCGGAAGCACTCCGAATCTCAGTCTCCAGCTCCATACTCTCTCCACGATAGACTACTGGCTGGTGGTCTATGGAACTGCTACTGATACTGTGCTCAAAAGGGTCCAAATTGAACTCAATAAGGCATGCTGCCTCACCCTGTGTGCAGATCACTACACTCATACTTGCACCCTCTATGAGCATACAGACTGGCTTAACCTAAAAGACAGGATCAAATACCAAACTTCTCTCCTGGGAAAGAAGGCACTCCTTGGAAAAAACCCACCCTGTATAGGAAACCTGCTTGAGGCTTTTCTCTCAACACACATCACCAGACAGAGGAAGAATGGAGCACTGTCCATACCATTCCGCAGAACCTCATTAGGGCAGCATGCTTTCTCCTATCAGGCCCCCCTTTGGATAAATGAATTCCAGATGAAATTTACAAACAAACAACAGCCTGTCTCAATTCAAAGTAGGCCTCAAACAGCGCCTAATGTCTAACTCAAAATGCACCTGCTTCTCAGGCCCCACTTGATAGACAGGTCTACCCCCAAGGTAACACCCAGCAGGGCTACCTAGAGAACCCTGCCTCCATTCCGACCTAGCCAAGGGCTTAAGTAAGCTATCAGTCCTCTTTAAATGCACTTGGTTCTGCCCCTCCAAACCCCGCCACACACACCATACCCGACAAAGCCCTCTAGAGCTGCTCCTCCATCACAGCCCCCTTCCCAATTCACTATCCCCCCACCTCTCACTGTCTGCGGTTGGTTTCAAACCCAGTCCCCCTTGTTTCACTGTCACCCAGCCTCTCGCCATCTGGGATAGCATTAAACCCTATGCAGTTATTTTGCCATAGTCTATCAATGGATTTGGAGGTTTCCAGGGGTGTGCTACCTAGGGCAACTGATTAGAAATAGTTTAGTATTCAATTACAACTGCTCAGTTTTTTTCTCAAATTTGTCTAATTGTCATGTAATCGCTCTTTAATTCTTAATGATCAGGCCTCTGTAACCACTGAATATATGTATTGTCTTATTGTCCACCCTGACGTGGAACCTTTGTAAAAGGGCTCACACTCAAAAGTCTTTCCGAAACACTAATTAAATTAAATTAGAGCTACCTAACACCATGATGATGACTGCAAAAGTGAGCTCTGAGGATGGAATGGACTACAGAGAATAGCAGGAACAAGGGTTGGGAAGGTGGACACAATTCTGTTTTCAAAAGAAAGAGTGTGGAATTGACTTCAGCTGTAAAGGTAGACAAAGCTATTGGACTGAAGGGGATACATCCAAGTTTTCTAAAGGAACTCAGAGAGAGGATAGCTGTTGCACTGATAGCCTTGCTCAACAGCTCACTGGAAACAGGTGTGGTTCTGTAGAACTGGAAAAGGGCTGACATTGTCCTTTATGTAAGAGTGGCAACAGAAAGAAGGCTAGCAACTCGGCCAGTCAGTTTTACTTCAGTTGTGGGGAAAGTAATGGAGGCCCTGCTAAAACTAGTAAAGTATCTTGAATCCAGTGGGCTGCAAGACCACAGGCAACATGGATTCATGGTGGGGAGGTCATGCCAAATTAACCTGATGGACTTCTTTTTTTATATTCCTCTTATTTTTGTGCCCTACTGGAGTGCACCAGCGGAGGCATCCAGTCACTGGCCACCACTGACCTAGAGGACGTCTGTGCTCACTCGATACACGAGGGATCTGGTATGGCCATGCCCAGTCCATTGGAGGGTCTCCCCTACCTCTCCACTCCAGAACTGGACCAGACCCCCCCAATGTGACTCCTCATTGTGCCCAGCCATTTTTCCTCCAGTAGCTCCTGGAGCCAACAGTGCAATGACGCACAGTGCACTTATGCAGGCATCTTGCTGTGCTCCACCCCATTGCAATGCCGCACCTGTTCTGCCCCTGGTCATCACCAGTAGCTGCTCAAGCATGATGCATCCTTCAAGCCCACCTCAGAGGGAGGAGAGCAGTCCTTAGGATGCTCGGCCCACCCTGTCCCCTGCTGACCCCCAGTAGCCCAAGTCTGTTCCCGAACCCAGGTCGCCGGTGTGGTGCGAGGTGTGGCGTCCAGTGCCTCAACACTCAGCACCACTGGGCCAGCCTGTTGGACTTCTTTGATTGGGAAATAAGGCAGAAGAAGGCAAAAGACATGGCCTGTCAAGATTTCAAAGAGACCTTTCACCCGGTGCCACATAGAAGCCTGATAAAGAAACTGAACAACCTATGGGTGGGATCAAAAGTGGTGAACTGGGTTACAAACAGGTTAACATATAGGAGATAGATGATGGTGGTAAATGGTATTCATTGAATAATGAAGTTGTGACCAGCAGAGTGTCACAGGGCTTAGTAATGGGACTTGTCTTCTGCAATGTCTTCGTCAGTGACATTGCTGAGGCACTAGAAGGAAAACTATGCCTTTTTGCAGATAATACCAAAGTCTGAAATAAGGTCTACACTCATGAAGGGGTGGAAAGAATAAGGAGGGCTCTAGTGAAAATCTGGTAATGATTTACAGCATGGAAGTTGGGGTTCAGTGCTAAAAGTGCAACATCATACATCGAGGACATATGAACCTAGGCATTGAGTATGAGATAGGGAGAAGGACTGACAGTCACTAATCAGGAAAGGAACATTGCGGGTTTTCATATCTGATGACCTCAAGGTGGCAGGGCAGTGTGACAAAGTGAGTAGGGATAGTGAGACACAGGGAGACATAGGAAGGAGTATATCCAACAAGAGGAGTAAGGTGGTGTTGCCACTGTAATGCTTACTGTTGAGACCTCACCTAGAGTACTGTATCCAGTTTTGTGAGGCTGCACCACAGGAAGGACATAGACAGGGTAGAGGCAATCCAGAGTAAGGCAGCTAAAATGCTGCTGAGGTTGCATGAGAAGCCCTATGAGGAGAGATGAGAAATCACACCATGTATAGCCTGAAGGAGAGGATAGAACAGGTGACATGATAGAGACCTGCAAGTACCTTACAGGGGCAAACAGGATGCAGGAGAGGAGTCATTTTCAAATGAGAAAGTAAACCTGGACCAGGTGACTTGCAGTGAAGATGGTGGGAGTTTAAGTGAGATGTGAGGAAATATTTCTTCACTAAAAGAGTGGTAGATGCCTGGAACAGACTGCTAGTAGGAGTAGTAGAGGTGAACAAAATGGAGGGCATCAAGCATGTGTGGGATAGACATTGTGGTGTAATAAAGCAGGCATGGAGGATGGAGGTTTGCTAGAGTCCAGTTAGGGCCTGGAGAGGCAGATTAAGCTGGGAACATCTGGGCAGACTTTATGGGTCAGGCAGTCCTTTCTTACCAACAAAGTCTGTGTTCTTATTTTTTTTGTGCTGTTTCACATCATTGAACTGAGTGTAGTACAAAAGTGAGGCTGTGCGTCACAATCTGCCTAGTTACTGTAACTGTTTTAAGTGTGAACTGCAGTTTACAGTTCAACTGGTTTGTCTGGTCTCTCTTTCAGATCAAGTTCAAGTTCAAGTTTATTGCAGGAAGACTCCATTAAGCAAACTCATTCACAAGGAGGTCCTGAAGGTTATACACAGACAATGACACCCTGTATAGCAAGGCGCCTTGGTAACCAAATATACAAAGAGCACCCAGGTTCAAATAAGGTATTACATAGCAAGGTACAACATTGTGAATATATGTACAGTTAAGGGACATTTTGCAAAAAGTGTACAGTTAATACAAGGTAATGTTTAAAACTTTATCACTCTTTGAAGCAATAGATAAGCATAATATGGTGAACAAATGAAAAGAAGGATAAGATAATTAGGGTGAACATGGTTGGGGGAAGGGGGAAGTTAGCAGATGGTAATGTATAAGTATGAGGCCCAGGGTAGGAAAGGGTATAGCAGAGGGTAATATGTAGATAGAGGGCCTAGGGAAGGAAGGGGTATAGGAGCAGATAGAAAAAATCCTTTAGTTTAGTTAGCCATGGAATACATTTTGCAAGCTTGAAGGTTTAAGATCTCAGTAAGGCAAGGACCAATGGAGACAATAGTCAAGAAGCACACATAAGGATAGAGGGGGACTTAGTGGCAGTTACAAGTATCTTTTATTTTAGATGCAATTAGCACTCTGAAGAAGTTAACCAAAACAATGTTTGTTAGTTTTAGTACAGATTGGAGTTAGTTCCATATAGTGGGAAGGGCATGCGAGATAGCATGTTTGCCAAAGGAGGTATGAGTTCTCGGTACATCGAGTGTGATAAAGTCTGTTTTTCTAAGGGAATATGTGCTGTGGGAAATGCAGATTAAAGATGTTAGGTAACATGGTAATTTCTGCAAAAGCAACTTAGTGGTCCAAATACCAGAGTGGAACAGGTGTCTAGTGGTGAGAGATGTCCTACCAACAGCTGCATACAGATCACAATGGTGAGTACAGTAGGGGAACTGGTAATGAATCGTAACGCTCAGTGATAAAGGACATCCAGCTTGCTTAGGCTTGAAGTTGTAGCTGTAGTATAAATTAAATCACCGTAATCGAATAGAGGAAGGAATGCGGCCAGGACGAGCCTGGTACATGTCTCAAGGAGGAATAGAGACCTTTTTCTAAAAAATAATCCTTGTCTTGCTTTGAGCCTCCTGGATAGTTCATCAATGTGGTGATCAAAAGAGAGCTTATTATCTAACAAAATACCCAGATATTTGAATTTAGGAATGACTTCCAAAGATTCACCTATTGAAGTAACAATAAAGTCATTTGGTAGGACATGTGAGGGACCAGAGGAGGTACTACAAGAGAAAATCATTGCCTTTGTTTTCTTAGCATTAAGGAGAAGCTTGACTTTTATCAGATTATTTTCGAGCTGTACGAAGTCAGCTTGTAATACATTCCTGACATCCGATACCGTTGATCCAGAGGTAGACAGAATAGTATAGTTGGCAAAGAAGTGCAGGTTGGAGCTAGTTATGTGGGAGGCAAGATTGTTTATGTACAGGTAGAACAGGCTGAGGCCTAGAATGGAGCCTTGGGTGACTCCTCTGACAACCGGCAGAGAAGCAGAGAATAGGCCATCTGCTTTGACTTTCTGTGTTCTCACTGATAGGTAAGTAGTGAACCACTGAGTGGTGGACAGAGTTGCACCTAGGTTGGACAGGCAAGAGACTAAGAGGTTGTGATCAACAGTGTCAAATGCTTTGCTAAGGTTCAAAAAAGACTGCACCAGTAATCATTTTAGCATCGACGGTGGAGATCCAGTCATTTGTTACTTTTTCCAAGGCTGTGATAGTGCTGTGATTTGCCTGGAAACCGGATTAAGCAGGGTTAAGGAGTGAAAAGGTTTCAATGTGAAGTTTTAGTTGCTTATAAACCAATTTTTCGAAGACTTTAGAGAGGATGGGCCAAATGGAGATGGGCCTGTAGTTGTTCAGATCACATGGGTCCCCTGATTTAAATAAGGGGAGGATGTGGGCAGATTTCCAACAGGTCAGAACTAAAGCAGAAGTGATAGAGAGGGTAAAGATATGGAGAATGGGGGCTGTGAGGTGGACATAGCCTAGTCTTAGGAAGAAAGGTTCAAGACCATCATCCCCTGCGCGCTTTCTGGTATCAAGTTTAAGAAGTGAGTCTTCTACTTCTTTATAGTTAAACAAATGCAATCGAAAGGGGTAGGATGAGGTGCAGGTTGACGGGGAGGAGCTAGGCTGGTTCTTCGCATAGCTAGCATAGGGTGAGGAGTCAAACGCTGGACTGGCTGTAACAAAATGGGAGTTGAGTTCTTTGAGAATTTGAGAATTACTTTCCACTATCCTGCCATTTGCAAGCATCTTGGTAGGAGTGGAGGTGGCAGTGGGCTGCCCTTCAATAGATTTGAGTGTCCTCCTAATTTTGCAGGAGTCCCAGTTTGCCTGTTCAAGGGAAGAGACATAGAAGTAGGCTTTGGAAGTGCAAATGCTTTTTACAGAGGCATTCCTAGCAGCTCTAAAGGCCTGCCAATCTGCAGGGCTCTTGGACTGCCTAGCTTTAGCCCACAGCTTGTCCCAGTTAGTAAGAGCAGCCTTAAGATCTGGGGTGAACCAGGGGTGAGAGTTTTTATGCACCCTGACTTTGATAAGGGGGGGCATGCTTATTGGTCAGAATGTCAAGATTGCCATTGAGGACAGAGACAGCCTCATCGACATTTTTGGCAAGGTACAGATCCTGCCATCTGACCTCACCTAAGTCTAAGAGGAAATGAGCTGCATAGAATTTCCGAAAAGACAGTTTAGTTATAAATTTGGGCTGCTGATGGGCCTTAGTTTGATCTGTTATGCATACAACGACCCCATGGTCACTCATATCATTGTGGAAAACTACTGCGTGAGAAATTTTATGAGGATGAGTGGATAATATGACATCTAAGAGGGAGCTATTGTCTAAATTAAAGGTATTTGATCCTTGTTGATTCACTAACTAATTGCACAGGCCAAGCTCATCACAGAGATATTTAAGGCGCTGAGATTTTGAGATAAGCCAATTCACATTGAGATCTCCTAGGAATATTGTTTCTGTATTAGCAATGGAGATTAAGGATCTAAGTGTATTTAAGATTTCTGAACCACCAGATGGAGGCCTATAGCCCCCAATAATATTGACACATTCAGAGGAGGGAAGGTGAAGCGTCATAGGTACAATCTCAAATTCCTTTGATAACAATTTGCAGCTGATATCTGAGACTGTGTACTTGAATTTAGAATAGATTACTACACTCCAACCCCGAGATTCCCTGTCTGCTCTGAATAGTTTATAACCCGGAAGGGTAATTTGTTGGTCAGAGTTAGCCTTTTTAGGCCAGGATTCTGTAATAATGACAAGATCCAGATTTGTATGCGCAGCCCATGCTTGCAGTTGGATAATTCTTTTGGTCAAGCTCCGGATATTGATTAACATCATTTTAAGACCCAGGGCAGCAGCAAACTCTGATGGGGAGGAGAATTGCACAGGCTGGTCAGGATTTAGCTCAACATTACCCGAGCAGAGGAGGAGCAATAGTAGCATTTTCTTTAAGGATCTGATCAAGAGAGGAGACCACTTTTTTCCTCTGGGACCACCCATGGGACCTTACCAATGGTGTGTTTTTGGAGCTGAAGATGGTAATGCTGAACTGACAATTTAATATGATAAGGGAGAGTACTCTTATAGTCAGAGGTGAAGAGAGCAGGAGGGAGAAGGGGCCAGAATGGTGGATCTGTGCGCCATGAGGGTGGGTTAACAAGAAGTGGGAGGTGCATTGAGCAGGGGCAAGATAGGATGTAATTTGGGAGTCCAAGACTAGAGTAGGTTAAGGTACTTCATGTTGTAGTGTAATATAGGGGACATTGTGTTCGAGGATCATGAGGATAACAATAAAGTATGCCATACTTCCAGGAGACCTGGGACCAGGTCTTATTAGGGAATGAATGTTTCTGCTGAGTATGAGACAGGGACACAAACAGACACCCTCAGGACTCAACGAGGGAGTAATAAAAGCTGTGGACCAGGAGAGAGGAGAGCAGTGAAAATAACAGGCTGAACACTATAATGCTGTACCACGCAGCACAAGCTGTTTTGCTCAGCTCCCCTATCAGTATCTGTGCTCAGCTCCCCTATCAGTATCTGTTATGTAACAGGCCAGTATTACCAATAAGAAGGCAGGAGAACCACTGAGGGCAGAGCAAAATTGTATTTAATGGTGGCCTGGGAGGGGTGGGGGGGTGGCAGAAAAATATAGGAACACTTCACAGATCAAAGGCACTAAATTGCTGTCCAAGTCAATGGGTGCATGCGCACCAATCGGTGCGTAGCAGGGAAGCAGGCAGATCAATTGGTGTTTGCCTGCCAGAGCGCCACACCAATCGGGGATCAGCTGTCCTCGCTGGCTTCAAAGAAAATTCAGCTGCCATACCTGCAGAAGGATCTGGGTTGGGTGAATGAAATTCCAGCTCAGGCTGCTGAGAGGGGTTGGGCAGCGAATGTGGAGATGGCAGATGCTGGCCGCCTTGCTTCTGGAGCTCCGCTCAGGTGCAAGACCCTAGGGAAAGGAGGAGAGAGGCAGGATAAATAGGCAGGCTGAGAAGGAGTTCAGGGTGGGAAACTGGCGGCAGGTCATCAGCTGAGGGAGGAGGTGCTTGTAGGTAGAACAAAAGAAACAATTAGGTAGTCTGGGTGGGGAAGACCAGAGGATAATGGACAAAGTGAGAAAGGGACAGAGTGGAGATTATCAGGGGTGAAGGACTGCTTCAGCAAGAGATGAGAGGTAAACCAGCTCGGGGGGAGAGAGAATTTTGAGTGGAGAGACAGATGCAGTAGAGAGGAAAGATTGCAGTAGAGAGGAGAGATTGCAAATAGGAGATAGGATACAGGGCTGAGCAGCAGGCAGGAGGAATCAAAGCATTAAAAAAAGCAATCAAGGGACTAACACAATTTTATACTGTAACAGACAATCAGGCAGAAGACTTAGAAAAAAAGTAAAGCAAAAAATATAACACAAGAATATTCAGTGCAGTATTAGTTTAGGACAACTCCTTATCAAAAGATATTTCACATAGTAGGTACAAGCAGTTTAAGGAGAAGAGAAAAAAATATAGGAACACTTCAGAGACCAAAGGCACTAAATTGCTGTCCAAGTCAATGGGTGCAGGTGCACCAATCGGTGCATAGCAGGGAAGCAGGCAGACCAATCAGTGTTCACCTGTTAGAGCACTGCACCAATCAGGGATCAGCTGTGTGTGCTGACTCCACAGAAAATTCAGCAGCCGTACCTGCAGAAGGATCTGGGTTGGGTGAACGAAAGTCCAGCTAGAATTGCTGAGAAGGGTCGGGTGGCGGCCGTGGAGATGGCTGGTGCTGGCTGCCTTGCTTCTGGAGCTCCACTCAGGCACAAGACCCTGCAGAAGGATCCAGGTTGGGTGAATGGAATTCTGGCTAATACTGCTGAGAGGGGTCAGGCGGCAGCCGTGGAGGTGGATGGTGCTGGCCGCCTTGCTTCTGGAGTGCAGCTCAGGTGCAAGACCCTGCAAAAGGATCCGGGTTGGGCAAACGGAATTCTGGCTAGGACTGCTGAGAGGGGTTGGGCAGCGGCCGTGGAGATGGCTGGTGCTGGCTGCCTTGCTTCTGGAGTGCCACTCATAGCAGGCCAGTAGAACTAAAGGATCACTTATGTGCCCCCAATTGTTTGCCACAGTCCAAAAGAATCTAACACCCAAACTTTGTGGCATTCAATTCTTTGGTAGTACCTAACTTGCAACTCTATTCCACTGCCTGTTTCAAAAATATTTAACTATCCCGAAATTATATCACAATTACTGTTTCTTTTTACAACATTCTAGTGTTTTGACATGGTAAGCACTGCTGAGTCATCACGAGCACACTATGAGGTCAGAAGCTCTGTCTGAAATCACTTGATAAAGTAATCATGGAAAAGTATGCACAATATGGGGGACAGGTGAAAAATGAAAGAAAGGTTATTCTGCTTTATTAAACAGAGTACTTAATGTTTCTGAAATCAGACATTAAAGAGAAAACAAGGGGCCGGCATGATACACAGTCATGGTTGGTGGTGGCCTAAAATCAGGCTAAAAAGAGGCTCCCCATTAGGCTGCAACCAAAACCATACATTCTCAGAGAAAAGAGTAATCATCCAGGAGATCACATGTGTGAATACAAAGAAACAGTGAGGGATTATTTAAAAATTGATACTCATTCTGAATCACATAGGACAATGTGTTGGAGTGAAGCAGCCCATTCTAATTAAGTGAGATTACTTGGCACACTTATCACTGGACACCAGAGATTTGCTGAAGTTAAAAAAATCAACTTGCTTTGACTTTACTAATCATTTCAAGATACTGTGATCCAATGTGGGAACAGGCCAGTAAAACTGCATGGAAAAACACTGTGGACCAAAACACTGCTGCCCTCATTGTCAGCAGCACAAAATGTCACCGGACATAACAGTGCATGCCACACAAGATGCAGGTAGGGAACATCTCCCACTGCACAGAGACAGCCACTGGACAGGCACAGCAGCAGGTACCCATGCAGGAGGACACCACAGATGTGCAGTGCAAGCCCAAGTAGTCCCAGGGCATATGTTCCATATGCCCCACCCTGGACCCAGCCCTGAAATGACAGAGGAGTATGGTGAGGGAACTGTGCAGGGGGCACGCGACACCCCACCACCCACCACATATGGGACAGAAAACCCATGGTGGCTAGTGGACCCTCCTCGCCACCCAGACAGCTATCCAACCACCTACACAGAGGTGTACCGTAATCCATCGATCCCAGCACCATATGTCCGTAGTATGTATAGTACAACCCCTGTCATAGCTCTGAACACCATGCCCGACACAAACATCTCCGATTGTCCCACAGCCCCCAGCCTCCCACCCCAGCAGGCATCCACTACTCTCACTCCCACCTCCATTAACCCCAGTGGCAGTGGTGGAGCTGGAACAGCCCTGAGCCCTCCTCCACTCAATTACAGCTGACTATTCTATGAGCTGTGAATGCATGAGCGCATTCCTGTACAGGAATACACTCATTCATTGACAGCTCATTGGGTGGGATGGCAGTGGGGGAATAGGAGGTCCCAGGACTGTTTGGGCCCAAACGCCACAGCTGGGTGTCACAGAGGGTGGGTGCAGGGAAGTGGACACCTGCCAGGGAGGTGAGGCAGGGGCAGTAGACCACCAGAGCTGAGTGTTCCATTCATGTTGTTCAGGAATGGGATGTGTGTTGAACAGTACAGACCATGGACATGTGGTGCAAGGGTTGGGGGGTGAAAGCACATCTTTTTTGCAGGTGGCCATGTGAGTGTCTGGGAGATGGGGAGGGATGACTAGCCACCAGTGATGACAACAAATATGTGGTGTGGGTGGTGGTGGGACCAGTAGCCAACAGAGATAAGTCAACACATGTGGTAAGGGAAGAGGATGGACCAATACCCACCAGGCAACAACAGAGGGTGAACTGTCACCCAGAACCCTTGCAGAAGTCCACCACACCACCACAGGTGGATGTGCAGAAACATCTGGGATGGTTCCGTGACAGCTGCGGAAGTTCCATGGGTCGAAACAGCCCAGTGTCGCACACCACACCTAGGGTGAGCGAGGCAACAGGCAACACAATCAGCATGCCAACTGTCACGAGTGCCCTCATGGGGGACACAGACATGAAATGCCATGGGGTGCAGCCACATGCCATAGTCATACTTGTGCATCTCCAGTCAGGTACCATTCTATGGTACTGCAGTGTGCACTGCCTGTGCATATGTGCTGCTTACTATCCCCCTCTGTAGTCCTTCCACACACTCACTTCGCCATCCACATCCCTCCCCAATGTGCCACCTTGTTGTTGTGAGTCACATCAACCTTGCCAAATGGTCTGCATCTCATGGGTGTCCACAGTCTTGGCTCCTGTGCTGCAGCCAGTTCATGTCATGGCATCTTTCTAGTTGGCCCTGTGTCCAGCTGTCCACACAGTGGTACTGTTCCTCTTGGCCTTGGCCAACCCATGCCTTCGAGCACAGTCCTGTGTGCTCTCTGCACTGTGTGGCTGTGGTCCTGTTGTTCCTTACTCCCTGTTCCTCTGGACCTCCTCCTGTTGGCCCCTTGCACTGTTTTGTACCCCGCCATCAGCCCCCGTACCTCTGTGCCCATCCTGTGGGCTCCATCTGCAGCCGTGTCCTCCTGCTGCTGTGCACTGCTGGGCACAGCCTATGGTCACTGTTGCCACTGCTGTATGCAGTCCTGCCTGGTCACTGCTGCTCCTTCCATGTTTGCGGCCTTGTTGTCAGACCCTTTCCATCCTTCGCTATTGTGTCACTCTTTTCCCGGTGTTTACAATGTGTGCTGGTTCCTTTCGTCCCAATCTGTGCAGGTTCATTCACCCCCCACACCACCACACATTACTGCTACCTGTGTTCTTTTGCCAGTACAATGTTTCTGTGGATGGCTCTACTGTCTGCATGGCTACTTCCTGGTGAGGTTGTTGGGCCACTTTGATTTATACCTCCTAGTATTTTGGTCTGTGAGCTTACTTCCACGATGATACTGCCATGATATTTTGGCCATGATGTTTCTGGCTGATTCCCAGTTCTGAAAAAGGGACCATGTTGTGTGAGATAACTCCCTAACAGAGACTTGAATAAAAGCACCTTAAATGTTACACATGTAACAGTGGACACCAATCAATGTTGCACGTGTAATGATGTACCAGTGAACACCACTCAACTGTTTAAGTTAATAAAAAATCACCTAGACCCCTCAAACACCAAAGTCCCACAACATTAAAAAAATCCAGAAGAGCAACTGGGATCCAGCAATCACAACATTGTGTGGTTCAGCATAGGGACAGAGACTCAATCAACTCATACTAGGACAAAGGTTTTAGATTTCAAAAATGCTGACTTTGCTGAAATGGGGAGGGTCATTAAATGTGCTTGACAGAGAACATGGGCAGGAGGTGGAGTGGAAGAACAGTGGGAATATCTAAAGGAAGCCTTACTTGAAGTAACAAAACAATGCATCAGATTGGTATCAAAAAGGCAAAAGATGGAGAAAGTCACTGTGGTTCTCGAAAGAGGTGGTGGAAAAGGCCAAGGCAAAAAGGAAAGGCTTCAGGAAATATAAGGAGACTCAAAGGGAGGAGGACAGGGAGAAGTGCCTAGAGTGTCTAAGGGAAGTGGGAAAGGTAGTAAGGAGAGCAAAGGCACAGTCTGAGGAAGGTTTACCACAGTCAGTTAAGATAGAGACAAGACATTCTTCAGGTACATCAGCGAAAGGAGGAAAAACGGTGATTGTAAAGAGAGTCGGACCAGCCGAGAAGTTACGCTTACTGCATAACTCGCTTACTGCGTAACTGACACAGATCATACTTTATGTGAAGGATGTAAGGATAGACAGAGTTCGAAGGGGGTGTGCAGGGGGCACAGCCCCCCAATGAAAGCTTACATTCATTGATTAAGTCTGCTATTGTGTGTGTTTGCTTTTTATTACTCTTTTTCATGATTATTTATTATGGTATTTGTGTTTTGTGATGTTATGCCGAGTTCACGTATTCCCGATGGCTGGGGCACTTGGCACGCGTGTTTCCTCATTAGGTATGATCACTGCACCCATGTTTTCAGTAAGAAGGTGGCATGCAATTCCCATAGCCTTTTATGCTACGCAATCTGGCGGGTCTGACTCTCTTCACAATCACTGTAAAAACAAGGTGGGGATTGCTAGGCTCAAGGGAGAGGGAGGGGAAGGCAAGGAGGGTGACATGGAAAAGGCAGAAATACTGAATAAATATTTCAGTTCAGTATTCACAGAAGAGGAGGAAGGACAGGGCCACAGCAGTACAACAGCTGCCAAGGGGGTGAAAAAGGTGGACAATAGTCCATTCACAGGGGAGTGAGTCCTGCAGGAGTTCACTAAATTGAAGGTGGACAAAGCAATGGGGACCAGATGGTATATACCAAATTATATTAAGAAAATTGCATAGAGGGATAGCTAGAACCTCTGGCAGCCATGTTCACCACACCATTCAATACAGAGGTGGTAACAGAGGACTGGTAGAGGGCACATTTAGTACCTATACACAAATCTGACAGTAGGGAGGAGGTGAGGAGCTACAGGCTGGTCAGTCTCACCTCAGAAGTGCGGAAGATCATGGAGACATTACTTAAAGAAAGGATAGTGGGGCATCTGGAAGCCATCAGAGCCCAGGACCACAGTCAACATGAATTCACAGCAGGGAGGTCATGTCAGACAAGTCTGGATGATTTCTTTGACTGGGTGAAACAGGAAGTAAATCAGGGTGTGGCAGTGGACATTGCCTACCTTGATTTCAGCAAAGTCTTTGACATCGTCCCACATAGGATACTGATAAACAAGCTGGGTAGGCTGGGAATAGGGGACAGGTGGTAAACTGGGTTAGAAACTGACTACCAGACAGGAGGCAGAGTGTAGTGATAAATGAGAGGCAGTCTAATGAGCAGGGGGTGACCAGTAGGGTGCATCAGGGATCAGTTCTGAGGCCAGTCCTGTTCAATGTCTTCATTAGCAACATTGCAGAGGGGCTGGAGGGAAAGGTCTGCCTGTTTGCAGGTGACACCAAGATCTATAACAGACTGGAAATCCCAGGAGGGGTGGAGAAGATGAGGAGGGACTGGGGGCAGCTTGAAAAATGGTCTGAGGACTGGCAACTGAAACTGAGTTCAATGAAGTGCAAATTATGCACCTGGGACACAGAAGCCCTGGGGAAGGGGGATGGGGTGCTGCTGAGAGTCAGAAAGGAGGAAAGGGACCTGGGTGTTACTATTTCAGATGACCTGAAAATGTCTAAGCAGAGAACTAAGGCAGCAGGGAGGGCCAGTGGCATGCTGGGGTGCATAGGCAGGGTTATCACCAGCAGAAGAAGGGAGGTTGTGACATCATTATATAAAATCATGGTCAGACCTCACATGGAGTACTTTGTGCAGTTCTGGAGGTCACACCTTCACAAGGACATTAACAGGTTGGAGACAGTCCAGAGAAGGGCAACAACGATTGTACAGGGCTTGCAACACAAAACCTATAAGGCGAGATTAAGTGACCTCAATATGTACTTGCTGGAAGAAAGGAGGGAAAGAGGGGACATGATAGAAACATTGAAGTACCTAAAAGGTATAAACAAGGTGCAAGGGAAGACATGCTCCATTACAGGTGGAGCACAGGAACGTGGGAGCATAACATGTAATTGGAAGGTGGAAGGTTAAGAGGCAATGTGAGGAAGTTCTCCTCCTCCAGAGAGGGTGGTGGACGCATGGAATCATCTGCCTAAGGAGGTGGTGAGACCAAGCACTTTGGATGGATTCAAGCATGCTTGGTACAGGCATAAGGGAACCACAGAGGTATAGCAGTGGATGGGTTAGAGGCACTAATCCAGTATAAGGTCTTGTGGGTAGACTAGAGGGGCCAGACAGTCCTTATCTGCCAACAATTTCTATGTTTCTATCTTTCTATGTTACAAGCACTACCCACTAGCACCTCATGTGCTCAAGTTCCACCGCCAGAATGAAACAGCAAGTTTTTTTTTAAATGTGGAACATGTTTTGGGTAAAGCTGTCTCTGAATCTGTTCAGCAGTGAGCCCCTTGCCAAGCCATGCAGACAGTACATCAAAACTGAGATTGAAACTATTTTCTTATTGCATTTATCCTCCTTCTAATACTGGTTTGTCACCCTCACACCATCACCACCCAGCTCCATCATCCAACTTCTCCCAGACTTACCCTTTCTGAGTTCCACATAGTTGCCCCCCGTGTCAGGGTTGCAGCATTCCCACTGTCACTGGTGCAGGGCCTTCAGAGGGTTGATGCTTATCCGGCCAGCTGGGATGCATTTTTAATTTTCTGTCCTGACCCTAAGGAGTGTGCAATCAATGACATCTAGGGGGACATCACATGTGGAAGCACACATGACATTCCCAGTGTCCACCACTCCTCACCCACTTGTTATGGCTGCCAAAGTCCAGCCCCCCAGGTGCTTCTATGGGCAAGGCATACACCAGCTATTGCACCCCTCCTCCCCAGTGGAGGAGAGCAGTCCCCTGGATGCTCAATCCTCCTCCCCCACCCAGCCTTCTGATGCCCTGAGTTCAGTCCTGAACATGGATTATTGGAGCTGCAAATGGTGTCACTACTGTTATACTGGTAAGCTGGCTGTCTGAGTTTCAAAAAAAAATGTGTTCTGTTGCCAGTCCAATTGCTATATGAGTAAATGAGTTGGGGTGAAGGATTGGATCACCAGGGACACACAGTCTAGCACTGACACTGAGAACTCATTGCTCCTACTAGCCCACTGCTAAACCTTTCTAGAAGCCCAAACACTGGCCCAACACTAATCTTACTTCATATGCACAGTCACAGAAATGTGTACCACTTCTCTCTAAGACAAAAAGGCAATGAGCTACTCATACTGTTCTGGTGCTCATGCAGGAGGATAGAGAGAGATCCAGGCTGTGCCATATCTTATAACCAGTACCTATCCTCTCATGCTATCAACTCTCTCCACTGCAACTTGGGTAGCCCCCACCCCACCCACCCAGTACTGGCCACACCCATTCCTATATCTATAGAGGTAGGGACAATCCAGTGCCCAAGGTAGTGGAGGAGACCTTGCAACTTGTAGAGGAGGGTCTGTCTTCCCAAACCCACTCAGTTGCAGTTCTCTGCAAATTGGCAATTCTGTTCTAAAATGAACAGCAGACATAATCCTTAGCCCTCTGGATTTGATTATATTGAAAGTTCAAGACTGAAGAAGTTAAATTGTTGAACCACTGCATTAGTATTTTCAAAGGAAATGTACTATTTCTCTTTTTAGATTTAAAACTGCAATTAAAACCAGCCTGGTGCTTAAAAAATCTAGTAGTTCTCTGAGAAAGCATTTCCTGTGAGAAGCCATCATCTAAAAACATGTTGACACCTCTCACTGTTACATTTTTTGCATTCTGTGAGTATTATACACATTAAAATTATCAATAAGGAATGTTTGCGTCTTTTGGGGATTCACTTTTAGTTTCTGCTAAAGAACCATTTTTTGTGGAGGATATAAAATGGCATAGTATGAATTTTAATTTCTAATTGTAATGAAATCACTTCAGAGACTTCTCTTTAATATTACTGTAGCTGTGTCCATGGCTGAAATGGCCAATGTGAATAAGCAATTTGTGATTGTATGGAAAATTACTTTAGATACTTCTGTCTGTGTTAGTAGTATCAGTGGCTCACTTACTTCATGTGGAAGCTCAGATGGCCCTGGGTTCTGATCCCACACTGAGAACATCTGCCAATGCCTACTACTGAAGCTGTACTACAGTACTACGAGATGCTGCACTTCTGAGGTGCCATTCTTTGTAAACAAGGTTTGTTCTGCATATCTCTGGTGGCTATACAGTTGGAAGGTAAAGATCCTAGGGAGTTTATCGTAAGTATAGGGAAGATTCACCACTGCTCTGGCTAACATTCCCCATCAAAAAAAAAAAAAAAATAAAAACAGGTCCATGTAATCTTCCCCCAGGGCAAACCTGGAAATGAGAGTCCATGTCTTACTGTGTCTTTCTGAGTCAAAAATTATAAAGAACTTATGCACCAGATTTAGAAATCTGTTTGTCATATATACAGTATACAAGAGCATGAGATCTTTTACTCAATAAACTGTTGCACTGTGTATAAATCAGTGGTACAGTCTTTCATGAAAGAAGAGAGAAAAGCAAGTTGGTGTACAAACACTTAATAAAGAAATGTTTGCAAGTTATCAAGCAATATTCCTGTTATTGCAAAAGCAATGGCCATTGAAGTTCATACAACATTGCATGCAAGAGATATTTAAAATGGACAAAGGGCAAAGTAAAGACAGGGAGAGAGAATTGTTCAGGTATGTTTCTGCTTGTTAGTTTTCTCTGTTTCTCCAGTATGTTTCTTTTTTCACATACTAAACATTAAATAATGCAAGACCCAATTACATTACCAGTTCGAAATTCATATAAGTTTAGCATGCAAATGAAGTATAACATTAAATCAAGGGGAGGTGGGATGATGCAGAGTTTGGTAGAAAATGTGGAATCAGTCTAAGTAAAGGGTTATGCTGTGCAAACAGTAGTGGGCGGTGCACAGACATTAATAAAGTAAGGCTTATCTGAGAAGAGCAAGGAAGTGTATATATTTCTGTAAAGAAGCATTTGCCGTATGAATAGTAGCGCACAGTGTACAGAAATTAATAATTCTCTTTTTTTATTTTTGGAAAATGGGTAAGGCCCACTTACTGTAGCAACCAGGGAGGTAAAGTAGCTTGTTCAGGGTCACACAGAATGCAAGTGGAGGTTATGGAAATCAAACCCAGGCATGTAGGATGTGCAAAGCTCATTCACAGGATGATGCCTTGATTTCTTGGCTATACAGCTACCCATATACATATTGAATTGATTTTTACTTTTGTCATTACAACATAATATATCACTTCTCTTAATATGTCACTAGTTAAATCAATTGAAACAATATCATATAGCTGTCTATCTATATTTTGAAAATGGGTAGAAATTTTCCTGGGCTTTGATTTGCTACCCCCCACCCCCGGAAAGGGATGCATTTATGTAATAAAAAAATGGGAAATAACTAGTCCCTCTGCCTGGATCACAGACCTCCGGGTAGAAGGTCACCTGGGGGCCAGTGACCATCATATGGTATTGTTCAGTTTGGCCACTAGAACTAAATCATCACATTCCAAGGCAAAAATATGGGACTTCAGAGGAGCTGATATTCATAAGATGGCCAACAGAGTTAAGCTAGCCCTGGCAAAAAAGAAATACAGGTGAAGGGGTACAGGCAAAGTGGGCAAGCATTAAGGATGCAATACTGGAAGCAACATCCCTTTGTGTTAGAAAGGAAAGAAAGTGCAAAAGAAGAAATAAACCACTTTGGTTCTCAAAAACAGTAGCAGAAAAGGTCAGAGCCAAAAGGCTGGCCTTCAGGAAATATAAGAGAACACAGTGTGTTGAAGATAGGGAGGCATACCAAACTTCCCTAAGGGAAGCAGATCCAGAAGCAAATGATTTGATACCTTTTAATGGACCAACGTAGATGTAACAACAAGAACAAAGTGCTCTAGCTTTCGGACCAACTAGTCCTTCTTGAGAAGCTAATGGCAGTTGTTTAGAAAATACAATACTTTTAACAACTAGATCATGTAGAAAAAACAGAAAAAATCCCCATTGGTTTAAAATACTCATTTAAAAAATACAGAAGATGATGTCAGAGAAGTTTAATAGTACCATATTACCTTAAGCCAGGAGGGTCCCTAGGTCAAAGGTGCTTAGTGGAACACACATGCAAAGAATCCTACTGCATATAAATTTAATTGACATAAGATAACACTGCTGGAGCAGGCTAGATATCATGCCCCATTAATTTCAAAAACCTCTAGTTTAGTGACAGGACTTTATAAATGAGAATTTAAATATAAATTGACAGTATTAGTGTCAAACAAAAAACTCTAGTTGAGGACCATCAAGGAATTAAGACCACGTAGCCTGATATGTACTGATGTCAATATACACTGAGAATGTAACAACTTGATGTACCAGAAGGGTCTAAGGAATCTGAAAAAGAGATAAACATGTAATTTCTCTCCTCTTCTTCACACAAACAATACATCCTACCCCACCCCACATCACCATAATGTGGAAGGGGGATACCTAGCTTTAAGGAGATGATCTCTCTCTCTCTCTCTCTCTCTCTTACACACTCTCCTAGTGAATCTTTATTCACATCAGTCACTGCAATTGTTCCCCAAAGGAATTCAACTTGTCATGAAATCCTAAGTAAAAGGGCTCATGTATCCTAATACCTACAGAGCAAACATGTGACACTATTTAACCATACTACAATCTGCATAGTAACATTTCCAAGGATTCTGGATAGAACTACAATGAAATAAAACTGCCACCCTTCCCAGGATAAGGTAACTAGAAGTAAATATAAAGTATGTGTCTAAGACCAGAGGTCTAACTTACCTACATTTCCACAAATAACTACAATATTAGCCTAATGTAAAAAGAGGATGCAGGGAAGGCAGTAAGGCAAGCAAAGGCCCAAACTGAAGACACAGTAGCACAAACAGTAAAATAAGGTGACAAGACTTTCTATAGATACATTAATGAAAGGAAAAAGTCCAGAGGGGGTATTGCTAAGATCAAAGGTGATAAGGGTGTGTGTGAAGAGGAGGACCATGTAAAAGCATCTATCCTAAATAGATACTTCTGCTCAGTATTTACTGAAGAGAAGGTAGGGCATGGCCTACAGCTCTGCACCATGGACACAGGGGGGAGGGAGATGTGCACTAGTCCCTTCATAAAAGAAAGGGTCCTACAAGAGCTTGATAAGCTCAGGGTGGACAAGGCAATGGGACCTGATGGCATACATCCCAGTGTACTAAAGGAGCTAAGGGTGAAACTAGCAGAACCATTATCAGAACTGTTTACTGAGTCTCTGAGCATAGGAGAGGTCCCAGAAGACTGGAGAAGGGCTCATGTGATCCCTCTCCACAAGAGTGGTAGCAGGGAGGAGGCAGGGGACTACAGACCTATCAGTCTTACCTCAGTAGTGGGCAAGATTATGGAGGAACTCCTTAAGGAAACAATAGTACAACACTTTGATTCCACAGAAACACAGGATCCAAGACAGCATGGGTTTACAACAGGAAGGTCCTGTCAAACTAATCTCATAGATTTCTTCAATTGGGTAACCAGAGTGGTGGACCAAGGGGGAGCAGCTGATGTCTCCTACCTTGACTTCAGCAAAGCTTTCAATACGGTTCCACACAGAAGATTGATTAATAAGCTGGGTAGGCTCGGGGTGTGTCCGCAGTTGGTCAACTGGGTGGCAAGCTGGTTGACAGGCAGAAAAGAGAGTGGTGGTAAATGGTATACAGTCAGAAGAGATGCAAGTCACAAGTGGGGTACCTCCCGGGATCAATCCTGGGGTCAGGGGCATTAAGGGGAATGGGACAGGAATCAGGGGTTGAGGAACAGTGGGCAGTATTTAAAATGGGGATTACAAGAACAACAGAATTATGCATTAAGCAGGTTAGCAAGAGGAAAAGGAAGAGGAGACCATTATGGTTTTCCAAAGAGGTAGCAAAGAAAGTGAAAGCCAAAAGATTGCATTCAGGCAATACAAAAAGACACAGGCAGAAGGGGATAGGGAGAAGTACCAGGAGAAGCAAAGGGAGGCAGGGAGGTCAGTAAGGGAAGCCAAAGCTCAGACAGAAGAACACATTGCAAAATCAGTGGGTAGAGGGAACAAAACCCTTTACAGGTACATAAGTGAAAAAAGAAAGACAAAGGGGAGGGATAGTGAGACTGAAGGGGAGGATGGGGGTGCGTGGAGGATGACAACAGTAAAGCTGACATACTGAACAGGTATTTCTGCTCAGTCTTTACTGAGGAAGAGGAGGGTAATGGGTCTGAAGGGAGTACAAGGGGTGAGAATGGTGCAGAATGGACACAAGTCCCTTTACACGAGAAAGGGTCCTGAAGGAACTGGAAGTAATAAGAGTTGATAAAGCAATGGGGCCAGATGGGGTGCACCCCAGGGTCCTTAAAGAACTAAGAGATGTGGTGGCTGAACCTCTGGCTATCCTGTTTAGCCGATCACTGGAAACAGGGAGGTACCCAAAGACTGGAGGACAGCAGTTGTAGTCCCTTATACAAAAGTGGGAACAAAGAGGAAGCAGGGAACTACAGACCAGTCAGCCTCACCTTGGTAGTGGGGAAGATCATGGAAGCACTACTGAAGGAGAGATTGGTGGAACATATGGTTTGTCAATGGACTACAGGACCCAAGGCAGCATGGTTTCACCAGGGGAGGTCATGCTCAGACCAACCTCATTGAATTTTTGACTGGGTGACTAGGAGGTGGATCAGGAGGGCAGTGGACATGGCCTCATCTGGACTTCAGCAAGGCCTTTGACACTGTGCCACATAGAAGACTATTACACAAACTGGGGAATATGGGTGTGGGCAGGACAGTAGTGTGTGTGGTGGGAGGTAACTGGCTGGGTGGCAGGACACAGAGGGTGGTGGTAAATGGCTGTCACTCCACAGAGGAAGAGTGACCAGTGGGTACCACAGGGATCAGTGCTGGGACCGGTCCTATTCAACATCTTCATCAGTGACATTACGAGACCTTGAAGGCAGAATTTCACTGTTCGCTGATGACACAAAGCTCTGTAACAGAGTAGACACACCAGAGGGTGTAGACAGAATGAGAAGCACCTGCAGAAACTTGAAGAATGGTCAGGGTTTGGCAGTTGAAATTCAATGCAAAGAAGTGTAAGATAATGCATATGGGGCACAAAACCCTGGCACAATATATCAGTTGGGGGTGAGGATATAGCATGCACAAAGCAGGAAAGGGATCTTGGGGGTTATCATCTCTGATGACCTTAAGGTAGGGAAACAGTGGACAAGGCAGCAGGTAAGCAAATAGGATGCTGGGATGTATAGGCAGAGGCATCACCAGCAGGAAAAGGAGGTCATAATTCCACTGTACAAGACACTAGTGAGGCCCCACCTGGAGTACAGTGTACAGTTCTGGAGACCATACCTTCAAGGACATAGACAGGGTAGAGAAGGTTCAGAGGAGGGCAACAAAGATGGCGCATGGATTGCATCACAAGTCCTATGAAGACAGGTTGAAGGAACTGAACATGTACTCCCCTGGAGGAGAGGAGGAGAGAGGGATATGATAGAGACATACAAGTATCTTACAGGGAGGAACAGGGTGTAGGAAAACACTATTTTTAAGCGAAAAAGATGTTCCAGGACTAGAGGGCATGGGATGAAGTTGGAGGAGAACGATTCAGAGGAAACATGAGAAAGAATTTCTTCACAGAATGGGTGGTGGACAAGTGGAACACCCGCCAGAGGAAGTGGTGGGGGCTGAAACAATCACGGATTTAAGAATGCATGGGATAGACATAAAAAGAATTCTGGAGGTCAGGGGTAAGGGGCAACAGACTTCTGGGAAAACAAACTGAACTTACAAGCTCAAATGGGCAGACTGGGTGGGCCATAGGCCCTTATCTGCCGACACTGTCTATGTATCTATGTATCTATGTCAGTCCTCTTCAGTACCTTCATCAGTGACATTGCAGATGGACTGGAGGGTAAGGTTTGTCTGTTTGCAGATGACACCAAGATCTGCAACAGAGTAGATGATCCAGATAGGATAGTCAGAATGAGAAGAGATCTGGATAAACAGGCAAAATGGTCAGAAGAGTGGCAACTGGGGTTTAACACAAAGAAGTGTAAGATCATACACATAGGGGAAAAAAAAACATGAAGCCACCTATAGGCTGGGAGGGGTGTTGCTGGCAGTCACAAGGGAAGAAAGAGTCTTGGTAATCATCATCACAGATGACCTGAGATCATCCAAGCAGATCACTAAAAGCAGTTGGTAAGGCTAGGGGGATGTTGGGGTGTATTAGCAGGGGTAGCACAAGTCATAAGAGGAAGGTAATAATCCCGCTTTACAAGACACTGGTTAGGCCCCATCTGGAGTACTGCATGCAGTACTGGAGGCCACACCTTCACAAGGACATTAATGAAATTGAGGCAGTCCAGAGAAGGGCGATCAAAGTGGTGCAAGGACTGTATCAGAAAATATAAAAGGACAGATTAACAGAGCTCAATATGTATACCCTAGAGCAAAGGAAGGAGAGAGATGATATGATCAAAACATTCAAACACCTTTAGGGCATTAACAAAGTGAAAGAGTCTAACGTGTTTCAATATAAGACAAATAGCAGAACAAGAGGACACAGCATGAGATTAGAGGAAGGCTGATTAAAGGGTAATGTGAGGAAGTTCTTTTTCACAGAGAGGGTGGTGGATGCATGGAACGGCCTTCCTCAGGAAGTGGTGGATATGAATACAGTGCAGAGCTTCAAAATAGTAATGAGATAGGCATAAGGGAGCAATACAGATGAGTATGAATAGATAGGCCATTAACAGAGCAAAGGCCACTGACACATTCATAAGGTAGAAAAAGAAATTGGCAGACTGGATGGGCCTTGTGGTCCTTATCTGCCATCGACTTCTATGTTTCTATGTTAACCAAAATCAGTATGCCACAGAAGAATTTTCAAACAAATTTGTTGCCATGTTTCTGCTCTTGCTAAAGAGCGAGTGTAAGTGACCCTTCTCTTACCATCCAGAATACTATGGGGAAAGAACAACTGCCACTACAGTTACTAAACCAAATATTTATTTTACAAAAAGTAACAGCTTTTCAGCCACAGCAGAGTGTTCTAGGCTCTGAGAGCTACTCATGCCCCTCACCCCCCCAAAGGCCAGACGATGTATTAGGTGGCGCAAGCCAGCAGCACAATTCCATCTCTGGGGAGATGAACTCAAGAAACTACCAGTACTGTCAGAGACAGTGTGACCATTCTGTCATCACTACACTCACAGGATACTAACAGCACATGGGTCTTTCCTTTTTCACGAGCGACTTGCTTTCCTCAACTAAAAGAAAATAATAAATGAAGTGACATAAAAAAAAACTAACCTCAGTGCTATCACTTCATTTCCACTGTTGCAATATATTTCTTCCCTATCTGGTGCCACAGCCGCTCTGCAAAACTGACATAAGACTGCAGTACGAAACAAAAATTCAAACACATCAGTACCAGGGGAGGAAGGACAGGCCCTAATAACAAAAATCTCTTCCTGACCTCAGTAGCTGAGTGGGACGGGTAAGGGGGTGGCACCACATTCACCACAGTAGCCAGAATGAAGAACATTATGAAACACAATACTGCTCTCTACTGCCAATGCCAGTAGTGCAGGGACTACTTTGCACAACATATAGAATAGTGTAAGGGTGACAATACATAACAAGGCGATGTTTCCATCAGGGGTTTGTGGTAACATCATAGGGACCTCAAGAGCTAAGCTTGAGAGATTCTTATAATCAGATCACAAACTAGAGATGGAAACACAGCTTTGAGGTGTATGGTTATCCATATACTGCATTATATAGTATATGGCTGCCCATGATTTTAAGCAGGTTTCACCAGCTAAGGCAGTATGTTCAAAAAGCAGTAAACAACTAGAAAGATCGTAACCAGTAAAGGCTTAGTGGCTGTGATGTGTTTTAGTCTGTCTCTGGCTACTGCTGTGGTGACACACCCCTCTCCGCATTTCCAAGTGCTTTTTTTTTTTTATTTGATACATTAGGACAAAAAAAATCTAAAGAGAATCAGACAAGTTTAAAACTGCTGTGGCAATTTCTGTCACAAATGCAGATTTTTAGTGACTTGTCATTAATGAGCAGCTCTTTCAGAATAGTGTTTTTTAGAGCAACTGGGGGAGCCAGTGACAGTGCATGCTCATTCAAAGGACAGAAATGTTGTTGTACTATTGAACTGACACCAAAATGGCAGTACAACAACTTTGATGACCTTTGAATTGTCCTACAACAAGATTTTGAAATTTGCTAAAATCTGTTCAGAATCAAGGGCAACCATATACTAAATTTTTTTCTACTGATTTTTATCATCTTTCTGCATGCATGTTGTATTTTTTCTTAATTATTTGAAGTTAATTCTGCCAAAACATATTTTCCAAGCACAATAATATCTTCCAAGGTGGATGGTAGGGGGTGTACTGGACCTTCCAGGGGCTATAAGGACCTCCACCTGTGACCCTGGACCTCATTATGCTTCTAGGCTGTCTGATATAACCCAATACTGCCTCATCTGTCGGGTACTATTGCTTGCATACATGCATACGTTATAAATAAGAGCTAGCACTAGCATTTTATTCTAGCCCTAAAAACATCTTATCTAATAAGTATCACTGTTGCTGATTTTGGACCTTTCCCGAATTTCTCTTTTGTTAAGCCTTAAAAACAAAATATACTAATTCATAATCATTTTATGATCCTTTAACACATGAACAGTTAATCACAGTTTATCCAGACAAACAAATGCATTATACAGCAAATAGTGCTGTTTTTATTTCTTTATATAGAGGGCAGTGTTAGAGATAGTGCTTTATTTTCTAGGTTTCTCCCGCTAGCCATAGGTATGATCTCTTCTGTTTATCTGTTCATGCTCATCTGCCTTCCATCTATGCAAATTGCATGACCTCCATATTTTACCTAATGTAACAACCCCCCTTCTTGCAGTAGGGTGCATGTTTGTTACTAGTAGTGCCCATCAGAACACTGGATTCCTTGGCACCATCACTCTGCTGTTAGTGGAGAGAGAAGAGCTTTAAATTTAGCTATTATGGGGACTTGATGGACCAAAGGAAAAAAGTGGTGATTTGTTTCGAAAATTTGAGAAGTGTAGAGATAAAGTCCATCTAGTTCCTTTGTGGACTAGGGGGTCCAGGGGGTTCAACATCAGAGAATACATATCACATGCCACAGGCATGGGAGATAGGTGAGCTTGGTGCCCAACACTGGGGTGCAGAGTGAAGATGTCTCTTTGGGCATTACTATCTTAAGTTCTGAGTGTCAAGTGAGCTAGGCGTATCAGACAGTGGGTACATAAGATGTCCCATTGAGTTGCTGGCTACAGAACACAGGCCAAGGAAGCAGAGTTTATCATTGCAGGAGACTCACCAGGTGCTTAGGTGCCTTAGAGTACTCAATGCTTTTAGGGGGTATAGAGTCTCAAGAAGCAATGAGTAGGGCCTGGGTTATCAGGGTTGTTTGTATTTCCCCCTGAAAAGCAAGGCAATAGGGATATGTGTGTTTCCTGTGTGATTCCTTAGGGGATTGTCATGGGAATACCTGGGATGGTGTGTAGATCCTTGGTGGGTATCCCTTTATCAATAGCTCTAAGGCCTGAAGGGATTCTATGAAGATGGGGAAAAGAAGTACTTGGGAAGTGATTTTGAGGAGGACCATTGTTAGTCAAAAGGCAGAACAAGGATGGCGGGGAAGCACCACTTGTCATGTCTAAGGTGAAAGATCCTGATCTGTGAAATGAAACAGAGAAACATAGAATTTGATGGCAGATAAGGATGCTTGGCCCACCCAGTCTGCCCATTTCCCTACCTACTGGATAAGCTGCAGATCCTAGTTAACCAGCAGCCTACTTCTTCCTACCCCCACCCCCTAGAATGGCCTTATGACTGTCCCATGCATGCTTGAATTCCACCACTAATTTTGATTCCACAACCACCTCTGGAAGGCCGTTTCATGCATTCACAACCCTCTCTGTGAAAAAATACTTCCTTAAATTACCTCTGAGCCTCCCCCCCCCATCTTCAAATTGTGCCCTCTTGTTCTTGCACACCTCTTTTTTTGAAAGATGCTACCCTCTTGGACTTTGTTGATTCCCTTGAGGTACTTGAACGTTTCTATCATGTCCCCCCTCTCCCTCCTTTCCTCGAGGCTATACATATTAAGCTCCTTCTGTCTCTCTTCATATGTCTTCTGGTGCAGACCCTGCACCATTTTAATTGCCCTCCTCTGGACAGCTTCCATCCTATCTATGTCTTTGCGGAGATTGGGTCTCTAGAACTGCACACAGTACTCCAGATGGGGTCTCACCAGCTGTCTGTAGAGAAGGATAATAACTTCCTGTTTTCTACTGGTGATGCCTTTCCCTATGCATCCCAGTATCCCCCAGCCCTCCTTGCTGCCCTCTCACATTGCTTGCCCACCTTTAGGTCATCTGATATGACTACCCCAGGTCCCTTCCATTTTGTTGTTGTTAGTATCTTACCCCCATTTGTACTCTTCCCCTGGGTTTTGTTTCCCAGGTGCATTACCTTGCACTTCTTAGCATGAATCTAAGCTGCCATACATTTGACCATTCCTCTAACCTGCCAAATCCTTCTCATCCTTTCCACCCACCCTGTGCATCAACACTGTTGCAGATCTTTGTGTCATCTGCAAAGAGACATATTTTCTTCCAGTCCTCTGCAATGTCACTTATAAAGACATTGAAGAGGACTGGTCCTAATACTGAACCCTCGGTACCCCACTAGTAACCCTCCTTTCTTCTGAGTGGACTCCATTTACTATTACCTCTGTGTCCTATTCTCCAGCCAATTCTTTACCCAGGCTGTCATCTTGGACCCACTCCCAGGCTGGCTAACTTGTATATTAATCTTTTGTGGGTCTGTGTCAAATGCCTTGCTAAAAGTCTAGGTATGCCATGTCCACAGCCCCTCCCTGATCTACTACTTTGGTCACCCAGTCAGAGAAATCTATCAGATTTGTCTGGCATGACCTTCCTGCTGTGAATCCATGCTGCCTGGGTCCTGTGCCCTCTGGCCTCTAGATACTGACAATTCTTTCCTCCAGAAGTGATTCCATCATTTTCCCTATCACTGAGGTTAAACTAACAGGTCTGTAGTTTACTGCTTCTGCCTTGCTCCCACTTTTGTGAAGGGGAATCCATCTTCCCTTCTCAGTCCTCGGGTACCACCCCATCCTTCCATGATTTGTTAAAAAGGGTAGTCAGTAGTGTCACTAGTTCTACCCTTAGTTCTTTTAGAATTCTGGGATGAAGCCAGATCAGGCCCCATGGCTTTGTCCACCTTCAGTTTTAAGAGTCCTTTCAGAACCCTTTCTTCAGTAAATGGGCTGGTATCAACTTCTGTATCCAGAGTGTTTCTACTGTTTGTTTTAGGTACCTCCCCTCTTTATTTGTAAATACTGAGCAAAAATATTTGTTTAGCATCTCTGCCTTTTCACAGTCACCCTCTGCCCACCTTCCCTCCCCTTTATTAAGCCTCACTATCCCTCCCTTGGTCTTCCTTTGCTCCCTGATGTACTTATAAAAGGTTTTATCCCCCTTCTTTACTGATTTGGCCATCTTTTCCTCAGTTTGGGCCTTTGCTATTCTGACTGCCTTCCCAGCCTCCTTTTGCTTTAACTGATACAGTTATCTGTCCTGCTCCTTCTGCGATTCCTTGTACTTCCTGAATGCTCTCTTTTTCTCTTGAACCTTCACTGCCACTTCCTTTGAGAACCATAGTGGTTTCTTACATCATTTTGTTTTGTTTATTTGCTTCACACAAAGGCTCGTTACCTCTGTGATGGCAGTTTTTATTATTCCTCATTGTTCTTCCACCCCTCCTTCCTGCCCATTTGCTAGTGCATTCCTTAGGCATTCACCCATTTTGGCAAAGTCAGCCCTCCTAAAGTCCAGTACTTTTGCCTTTGTATGGCTTGACTCTATTGCTGTGTTTATTGTGAACCATACTGTTCGATGGTCACTAGTTCCTAGATGGCTACCCACTTCTACATCTGTGGTCCTCTCTCCATCTCCATTTGAGAGAACCAGGTCTAAGATTGCTCCCTCTCGAGTGGGCTCCAGTACTAGTTGTCTAAGGCATGCCCCCTGTAGGGCATCTAGAATAACCCCACTCTTTGAAATGGCTACTGCAACTGCACTCCAGTTAACATCTGGCATATTCAGATCACCCATCAGCAATATCTCCCCTTTTTCTGCCATTCTAAGCATACTTTCTATCATTTCCTTGTCCATTTCCTCCCCCTGAGAAGGGGATCTCTATACAACCCCTGTTTGTATTGTGGTGCCATTGCCTGTCTCCAAATTTACCCACAGTGCTTCTTCTCCTCCCTGTTTACCCTTTTGTTCTGTTGCTTTTATTCCTTCCCTTATGTAAAGAGCTACTCCTCCTCCTCCTCTTTTACCCTCCCTGTCCCTCCTGTAGATAGTGTATCCTGGTATGTTTACGTCCCAGTCGTGGTTTTGTGTGTACCATGTTTCTGTGACTGCCAAGATATCCCAATGTTCCTCCTCCATCAAGGCCACTAATTCAGGAAGCTTGTTACCCAGACTACGGGCATTGGTACTCATTGCTCTCCATTTTTTGATGGCTTTACTTCTGTTGCAGCATCCTCCACTGACCTTTCTACTTCGGTCTTTTTCTCATTTAGTACCCTGTTTTGTAGGGAGAGGCTGGGATTTTCCTGCTGCTTATCAGTGCCTCCCCCTTTGACTAGTTTAAAAGCTTGCCAGTGAAGCATTTAAACCGATTGCTCAAAAGACTTGTTCCCTTCCTGGACAGATGCAGACCATCCTGCCAGTATAGGCTGGTGTCCCTCAGGTGGAACCCGTCCCAATGAAGCCAAACCCTGTACTCCACACCATTTTTCAACCATTCATTAAACTGCATGGTGCTAATTACCCTTGCCTCCCCCATGCCATTGACAGGCAGCACCTCTGAGAAGGATACTGTGTGTGCTACTTGTCTTAGGCCCCTCCCCAACTCTACAATGTCCTCCTGCACTGCTCTAATTTCATGATGAGCCAAGTCATTTGTCCCGGCCTAGGTGGACAATTATGTCCAGCTCAGACTCCCTTGCAGCTGTTCTCGTGATCCTGAGGATGGTTAGTTCCTGGTATACGGATCTGGGCTGGTTGCACCACTTACCTGGGTAAGAGATCTAAGGAACAAGTCTGTCTAGTCCAGTACTCCAATCTAGAGCATCTGGCTTCCCTTAAGAGAAGAGTTAAGTGTCAGGATACCTTCTGTAGGTTGCTAGAGCATGGAGATGGATAGCCATTTATTCTGGACATTTGGGTGGCATATTGACATGCAGTACAGTACCAGATTATGACAAGGGTCTTCCAGGCTCATGTAAATTGCAACAGATTAGTGTGCCTAGGAGGTAAAGTAATGCCCCAGCAGACTAATACTGTAGAAGCCATGGTTGAACTAGAGACAAGAAGGACATTTTAGAAAATGGGTAAAACTATTTCAGGCTCCTGATTGGCTGAGGGACTTCTCTAGCTGGGCATCTATCAGACAACAGATGCCCATCTATTAAAAGTACCAACCCAGCCTGCCCCATCACAGGAGTCCTGATGCCTACCCTGCTCCCTAATTGGCTAAACCCCTTCATTTTAATTTGAAATATACACAATTTTTTTTTGTCTTGCTTAGCGAGAGCTAAGACCCAGTCTCAGTCCTCTAGCCATTCTACCGATCTCTGATTTCTATTACAACATTCCCCACCAATTCCCTTGTAAGAGCTTCAGTTTACAATATATCCAAACAGTGAAAACATGCACAAACATACAGCTAAAATACATTTTGACTGTAAAATCCCTCGCTTTCAGCAGCAGCGAGAGAGACAGCGCTTCGGAGGCATAACACACAAACTCAGACACACATGCCTGACCACAAGTCCACAGTCATTTTTATCTGTTTTAAAAAATGTGAATTACTACCTAAAAGTGGCAGCCTTTATTTTTCTGTGACCTCTGACTACCCTCCTTTTAATGTAAAGGTATCCACATTAACACCCACTCTTTCCTTCCAGTTGCACAAATCATGCTCAAGTTTAACAGAACTTCCGTGTAACTGCATTCGTTTGCCATCACGGTTTTTCCCTCATTCGCAAATAGCAGTACCTTAGAGCATAGATTCACACCATTGAAAAAAAAGCATGAGCCACCACGAAACAGCGTGAGCATGTCCATGAGTAAGTGAACTGTGATATTGAGGTTTACAGTTTAAAACAGTGAATGTTTCATTAATATAGTGTGGTTGTTTTCCGAGTGTGACCACGGTCTGACTTTGACACCACTCGCACTTGTAGAGCCAGCTGACAAAGCGGCTGGAGGAATGGGCACATCAGCATGGTCAACTCTCAGAAAGTCGGTAGCAGTGTAGGACATGAATGTAGAGCAACAAAACGTAACTTAAAATGTGCTCTGGGGGGAGGCTGATGTGTTTCTGGCAGCTGGCACTGAAAAACATGAGTGTTGCAGGGCAGCAGTATCTCTAGCTAAGTGAGAGCAAAGAAAATGGTGGCTCCAAATAACTGAACATTCTAAGGGCACAGTGGTGTGTGTGTGTGTGTTTGTTTGTTTGTGTGTGTGTGTGTGTCTAACCATGACAGCCACCTCAAAAAATACAGGTGAAGGAACTATTTTATTACAAATCCTACTTTAAAGTAAATTTTCATTAACATTTTTCTTATGAAACTTATTTTTTTTGATAGTGTCCATTTTCTAATCACAATAATACCCTCCATGGTGGGCTGTATTGTGCTATACTGGACCTTCCAGGGGCTATAAGGCCCTCCGCCTGTGGCGTCTGGCCTCATTATGCCCCATTTGGTACGGTATAGCACAATACCACCCACCCTGTTGGGTATTATTGCTTACTTATATGTGGAAAAGTTCAGACTGCTAGGTGGCAGTAGACATGTGTATGTTTGACAAACATCACCTCACAAATTTATTTGCAAAGTGCATCAACTTCTCAAAGTTCTCAAAGGCAGCATGAATTCACAGCGGGAAGGTCATGTCAGACAAATCTAATTGATTTCTTTGACTGGGTGACCAAAGCAGTAGACCAGGGAGGGGCTGTGGACATGGCCTACCTAGACTTTAGCAAGGCATTTGACACAGTCCTGCACAAAAGATAAGTAAACAAATAAGCCAGCCTGGGAGTGGGTCCCAGGGTGGTAGCCTGGGTGAAACATTGGTTGGACAACAAGACACAGTGGGTAATAATAAATGGAGTCCACATTGAAGAAAGGAGGGTTACTAGTGGGGTACTGCAGGGTTCAGTACTGGGGCTGGCCCTTTTTAATGTCTTTATAAGTGACATTGCAGAGGGACTGGAAGGGAAAGTATGTATCTTTGCAGATGACACAAAGATCTGAAACTGGGTTGATATGCAAGGTGGGGTGGAAAGGATGAAAAGGGACTTGGCAAGGTTGGAGGAATGGTCAAATGTATGGCAGCTTAGATTCAGTGCAAAGAAGTGCAAAGTAATGCACCCGGGAAACAAAAATCAAGGGGAAGAGTACACAAAGGGGGGTGAGATACTGACAACAACAAAAATGGAAAGGGACCTGGGGTAGTCATATCAGATGACCTAAAGGTGGGCCAGCAATGTGAGAAGGCAGTTAGAAGGGCTGGGGGGATACTGGGATGCATAGGGAGAGGCATCACCAGTAGAAAACAGAAAGTTGTTGGCCCTCTGTACAGACAGTTGGTAAGACCACATCTGGAGTACTGTGTACAGTTCTAGAGACCTTATCTCCACAAAGACATAGACAGGGTGGAGGCTGTCCAGAGGAGGGCAACCAAAATGATGCAGGGTCTGCATCAGAAGCCATATGAAGAAAGACTAAAGGAACTTAGGATGTATAGCCTCGAGGAAAGGAGGGAGGGGGGGACATGAGAGAAACTTTCAAATACCTCAAGGGAATCAATAAAGTCCAAGAGGGTGACATCTCTCAGAAAAAGAGATGTGCAAGAACAAGGGGGCACAATTTGAAGATAGAGGGGGTTGGCTCAAAGGTAATGTGAGGAAGTATTTCTACACAAAGAGGGTTGTGGATACATGGAACAGCCTTCCTGAGAAGGTCGTAGAGTCAAAAATAGTGTGGGAATTCAAGAATGCATGGGACAGACATAAGGAAATTCTAGTGGGGGGTTAGAAGGAAGTAGTCTGTTGGTTAACTAGGATCTGCAGTTTATCCATTAGGTAGGGAAATGGGCAGACTAGGTGGGCCAAGCGGTCCTTATCTGCCATCAAATTCTGTTTCTATGTAAAGCGTGAAATTTTAATTTCATGACGTTTTCAACAGGCAAAGTGATATTTTTTCTTGTGAAGCCAGAAATATTAGCAAGCAGTGTTTCAACTTAATGATATTTTCACCTAGAAAGGGCCACTTCACCAAGAAAACTCACTGAGAAATGCCGAAATGTGAAGCTTGGAGAAGTAGGAACTTTGTGGAGTGATTTGTGAAAGCAAATTTCTCCTCTTCATTGGAACTTAACCAGTAAAGTAAAATTTTGCAATATCTCTAGGTGACTCCAAGGCAGTATGTGATCTCATGACCTACCATACTTCAAAGTGTATCCAATGATGAAATTCTTGATCTTTGTAATCCATATTTAAACCAAACCAAAGTGAATCCAAAGGGACTTGACCAGTGACACCCCAGTAAAAAGCAAAAAAAAAAAAAAAAGAGGTGAATTGCTGCTGTTAGGTATGAACATGCTGTATAAAAATACCAGCAGAAAAAGGCCCAGAGGTCTATCTAGTCTGCCAGAGTGTGCAGCTTAGTGTATTTTACTGCAGCTTTCCCACCCAGTCTTCCCTCCTGATCATTCCTGCCAGCCAATATCACCCTCCCCGACATCCTTCCTCTACTGCACCTTCCGCTGACCCTATTCCACCCTCTTTTGAAACTGCCTACAGTCTTCAGTGAGCTTTCCTCTTCCTGTAATTCATTCCACCATGCCACCACTCTTTCTGGAAAGTAGTATCTGCTAGAGTTGTGCAGAATATAAAATTCCTCCCGCTGAATGCCTGAGGAATGGCCATTCTGATTCCATGGAATTCAGTTGAATTTTCAAGAAACTCAACAGAATTTTGCAAAATTTAAAATTTCTATTATTTTGTTATAATTTTAAAGGCACATATCCAAATAACCCCAAATTTGGAATGCAAGCAGTACACTATGTCTTACAAATGTGAAGCCCACTTCAGAGTTCTAAATTGAAAGGGGGCAGAGTTATGGGTTGCCAAACATTTAATCAAAATAAAACTTTCAGATATTTTGAGATAATTTTAAAATGTCTTCTCCACATTTCTCTACAATAACAGGATTCAGAGAAGCACATAGAATACATATATGCAACATGTTGTAAGTCTCAAACTTTAATGGGAGCCTAGTTATAGATAATCAAATATTTTGCCAAAATTTGGATTTCTGTAATTTTAGTACAACTTTGATAGTATTCATTGAAATATTACAGAAATTACCAGGTATGCAGGTTAGCAGTACATTTGTATTTGCACATAGTTTCAGATTTCTAGCTTTAAATGGGACTGCATTATAGCCTGCCAAGCATGTTGCCAAAATTTAATTTTCAGTTAGTTCCCTCTAATTTTAATACTACATATCCAATTTAACCAAAGTTTAAACATTTAAACTACTATTCCACATGGTCATTTCTGAAAGAGTTTGTATTTTCAGCTTTAAATTGGATTAAATGAAAAGTAATCAAATTTACACAATATTTAAAAAAATAATTTTGCAAGAATGTAAACTACAAATTTATAAACCCCTGAAACTTTAAAACTAGAGATTGAAATGCCATTAAATTTGGTAGGTCCATAGACCTTACAAGGAGACCATGTGTGCCAATTTTATTAATTGCTTGCTGTGAGAAATTGCAAAATAACATCACTACTTAAAGTCAAATCCCATTAGACTTTGGGCAAATTGCAGCATTTCATGAAAAATTCCATAAAACTGTAATTTTCTAATTTCACTCAGACTGATCTGGGACTTCTAATTAAATGATAGGGGTATAAGAGGCAGGTAGCACAGGGGGTCACCAGGTTCAGGAGTCAGATGCACAGTTTCACCAAGAAATGGACAGCTGAGCTGGGTAGCACAACAGTGGGTAGACCCCCAGGTTGGAGCAAGAAAGCACAGAGTGTTAATTCCAACCTGAATGCAGGATATTTAAGGATCACAGCAAGTAAATTTATGATCCAGGGAGCCTGGTGTGCATGCAAGTCTAGGACTTAGAGGTACTCAAAAGCATGCAGTAGGGGAAAACTATGTCTTGGGCAGCAGGAAGAAAGAATGTTGGCTATTACAACAGGGTAGGTTGATAGGAAAGGGAGTAGGTGACTTGCATTTTAAGGAGATTTGTCACTGTAAAGAATAAATAGGATATTAGTGGGATCAGTAGTTCAAGTGAGTCAATCTGGCTCTGCCAAGAAGGAGGGGTATAGTCACCCAGTGAGGAACAGCAGGACTGCAAAAAGTGCAGCCCAGCTTATCAGATGAAGTGGTGATATCTGCATTGTTAATGGTACATTCCACAAAAAGGAAAAATTCTGGATGCTTTGTCTACAGAATATGCTATCATAAATATGTGAGAAAAGTTTACTAATCATGTTTTTCTTCTGCAAAATTAAAACTGCTTAACCAATTTATCCAATTGTGTTAGACATCATGATACACAGACTATGGATCTGCATGTCAAATGTTAACTCTGTGCATGCAAGAGCAGAGAAGTTAGAAACATTCACATTTTTGATAGTTTTCAGAAAGTTTTGCAAATATTTGCATAGTAAAGATCTGAACCCCTGCAACTTAAAAATCTCTTTATCTAATTCACTCCATATTTAGATCATTCTATAAGCATTACAAAAATGTTACCCATACTAATTTATACATGTCTAGCTCCAAAGGTGCCTGAGTTATATGTAGATAAAATTTGTTCATGAAATTTCCTGAAAAAAGTAAAACAACACATTTTGAGCATGTATCATTTTGAGACAATGAATCATGTTGCCATGAAATCTGGTACATTGTTAGAACACTTATCATCAAGAAATCATGCCAAATTTAAGATCCCTGACCCAATGGATGGCTAAGGTATATGCAGATAAAAAATGTTCATGACATTTCGCACAAACAATAAAATGACAACATTTGAACCCCTATAATTTTGAAACTGTTTAACCAAATTACATTATATTGAGCATGAGTATGCCCATTTACAAAAATAATATATATTCCACATTTCAGACCTCTAGCTTGCACAGTTATTGAGTTATAACCAAATAACCACATTTTCAAAAGTCCATTACATTTCAATGAAATTCTTTGGAATTTCATGGAAATTTTTGAAATTTCACCAATATTCTATGGATTTGGAATTTTCCCATTCTGCACAGCAATAGTATCTGCTCATTTCACTCTTTAATATTTCCCCTTCTAGTTTCAGACTGTGTCCCCGTGACCCTCCCTCCATACATGTTGAGCTCCCTCAATTGTTCCTCATAGGGTTTTTCTCCCAGTCCTAGGATCATCTTTGTCTCCCTACATTGCACCCCCTCCAGTATTTTGACATTCTTTCTTAAAATGGGGCTTTAGAACTGCACACTGTACTCCAAGTGTGGTCTCTCCAGTGACCTATACAGTGGTAGGATGATTTCCTCCCTCCTAGAAGTGATTCATTTGGCTATGTACCCCAGCATTTGGTTGACTCTTGCTGCTACACTATAGCACTGCTTTGAAAGTTTCATGTTCCCTCTGACTAGCACCCCAGATCCTTTTCCTCCTCTGAAATAGAAACCTGCACTCCCCCCCAGCCAATAGTTAGCCTTGGGCTTTCTGGCTCTTCGGTGCATGACCTTGCACTTCTTAACATTAAGCCCCAATTGCCATATAATTGACCAGTGCTCAAGTTTTGCCAGATCCTCCCTGAGTTCTTGCCTCCCTTTTTCACTGTCCACTGTCACACAGATCTTTGTGTCATCTGCAAGCAGGCTGATCTTACTTTTGATCCCTGCTGCTATGTCCCCAATAAAGATGTTTAATAACACTGGACTAAGTATTGAGCCCTGAGGTACCCCACTGGTCACAGGTCTAGGCTTTGAGTTCTCCCCCTTTACAATTATCCTCTACTGTCTGTTCTGTAGCCAGCTTCTGACCCGTCCCACTAGTTTCTCCCCAGCCTCCCCAGATTCCTCAGTTTGCAAATCAACCTTCCATATTGCACTGACTTGTCTGATTTGCTAACATCCAGACACAGGTCATCCATGGCATGGCCCCTGTCAAGTGCCCTTGTGACCCAATTCAAAAGTTAATTTGACTGGTTTGACAGGATCTCACTGTGACAAATCTATGTTACCTTTCATCCTAGAGATCATCTTCATCCTGAAAAGTTACCAATCTCTCCTTTAGAATTATCTCAATTAACATCCCACAATGGAGGTAAAACTGAGTGGTCTGTAGTTACCTGGCTTGTCCCTGGGCCCACTCTTGTGAAGAGGTACTGCATGATCCACCATCAGTCCAGGGTCACACACCCCATCTCCTGTGAGATTTTGAACAGGTCTGCCATTGGGCTCAAGACCTCCACTAACTCTCTCAGGAGTCTTGGATGCACTCCATCTGGTTCCAGGGACTTATCCACCCACAGGGTTTTATGGCCCTTTAAAACCCTATCCACATGGATTACCCCATCTATGACCCCTTCTCCTCCCATTCCCATCCCTCTTTTCCCTTGTGGCATAGGCCCATCCTTTTCTCTGGTGAATGCCAGACAGAAGTACTCTTATGAACCTCCACCTGGTCAGCTTCCTTTTCTGCCCTACCCCCTTCCCTCTTGATTTGGACAATCTCATCTTTACAGCTCCTCTTCTATGTACTTGAAGAAATATTTTTCCCTTTTTTGATCCCCTTAGCCAGCCTTAGCTTCCTTGAATCTTTAGCAGCCCTGACCACTCTGCTCATTTCCCTGGATTTCCTTGAGTACTCCTCCTCCTTCTTCTTCCCATGCCTAGTTCTTTTGTACCTGCCAAAGGCCACTCTCTTGTCCATCAGTTTCTCTGCTATCTGCCTGCTGAGTTGCGTGGTCATTTCAACCTCTACCATACTGAGTACTGCCTTGGTGAAATGACTGAGTGAGTGTGGCAGCTAGTACTGGAACTGTTTGCAAGGGAACCTCTGCAGGCTATACCATCATTATACCACTGGGCATGCTAGTGGACCTGTGCCATGCCCACACATTCTACCCCAAACTCATTTGTATTCCAAATAACATTTTATATGTCATCATCAACAACTGATAACTCCAGGGCTGGTCTAGATGCAGGTTCACTACCTTTACTTTTAACATAATGGATTACTCATTTTCACCCCTTTTTAAACAATAGAGTCTATCAAAAGGTTAATTAGTATGACAGTCAGCATTCACTTTCAAAGATTTAACAATACTTTGTACCTTTAAATTGTTCGTTAGGGATTTCTTGAGTTAAATTCTTGTGTGAACCTTACACCCCCTTCAATGTATTTTTATTTCCAGCACCACTTGTTCTTTGTTTGCTATGTTTCAAATATTCCTTTCTCTTTGGTTTTACCTTATCCAAATTTTTGTTCCCACTTCGCCCCATTTTCTGTTACTAAGTTTCCTTCAAACAATTCTCTGTCTTTTCCTTCTCTTTTTTCCCAGTCTTAGATACCCCCTCCTTATTGGTATCTGAAATGGAACTATACTCAGGGTCAGTAACATTAGTCTGGACCTCCATACTAGAAGGCTTTAAAGAGCTGATGCTCTCATTGTGGATGTTATTCAGCAGCCTAAGGGCATCATCTATTCTAGCCCCATTTATGGAAACATTTTTTCTCAAGGATTCAGTATCATTCCTAATTATCAGCAATTGCGCCATTAGTATTAGACTTGCAACATATGGATTTTTTTTCAGAATGTTAATAATCATATGTGTTTATATATGAAAGAAGGTATGTCATGGATTTATTAAAAATATTTTTTTCACTATCTTGGCCCTGATTAATTAAGACATTAGCTCCATGTGAAGGCTGAACATCAAAATGATCTGTCTGAGATGACCCATGAAACCTCTATTCAGTATTCTACAATTTGTCTTTGTTATGTTTATATAGGTCCTTAAGACCCATTACTACATTGTGAAGATCTGTCAATACCTCCTTCAAGTCAGATTTCTTTAACCACATCTTTGTCTAATCCTTTACTTTTTAACTTATTCTGAAGCATCACTATGAGGGCTAATCAGCAGAAAAGAGATATAGCTCTGTAAAAGATTTCACTCATGCCGGAGTTGGCCAATTTACAGTCATCCTGAGCTTCAGGTGACTCTTCTGTTGCATTTACATCCAAAATCCCTTCTGTCTCAGCAACCTTCAACAGACTATAGTCTTTAAGACCATCCTTTCTCTTTTCTATATTGAGAGCCATCACCTTAGTAGGTGGCTTTAGGCTCGGCAGCTTGGACGTCAAAGTTCTAGTTTGGGAATTTAAAACAAAATCTGCAAAATTATCATTCTTTAGGATGCAACTGTCGGGAACCTTGTATGATCAGGGAGTTTAGAATTTACCAGGAACACAGTATGAACTGACCTGCAGTTGAGTAAATTAATTTGGCAACAACACAATATGTGGATTTAAAGGCACAGTGTCTATATTTAATTGCCAGTTTGACAGAAAGGAAATACAAAGTAACTTGTAAATACAAACTTCATTGCATAGAGACATCTAAACACTCCAGGAATAGGAACACAGCTCCACCGCTTTGCTTCACTAGAGTTTCCTCAGGAGGCTACATCTGTTACTTGGGTTGGTTGTTATTAAGTAAAGTTTTTTCTTATAGTTGTTTTCTTTCTTTCTTTTATGTTTATTTTTGTAATTCTCTGGGTCTTAACTTTCTCATACAACAAAGAATCCCCCCCTTGTTTCATAATTTTTTTGTCGCCTAGTGCTACATTATATTATGTATGTTGTGTGGCCGCAATCGACTAAACCGCCTATTTCAATATATATCAGAAATAGAACTAGAATATTCAAATACTGACAATCAAAGTTACAATCAGTGTTCTCAGTGCAAGAGATAAAATAAATACAGCCCACCCACAAATCAGGAGCAAAACTGCAATAGGAGCAATGTCCACAAATGTCTACCATTTACCAAATGTGTTGGATTTCTTTTTGCCTCAAAGCTAAGCATCACAGGCTGAGATGTCATTCATTTTGTCCAACATAAAACACAATAGTTAATAAAATATTGGGAGAGCACTCCACCAGATGCTTTTGAGTGGCACTTAACTTCATCTTCACATGAATTAGGGACTTCAGCGGTTAATGCAGAGTCAGACCAGCACATACAAAATTAACATCCCATAATAGTGTTAAAAACAGTAATTTCTGCAGTAAAATACAATCCAAAATGTTCATGTTATAAGATTGACAATAAACAAAATTCTAAACTGAATTTAATAAATTTTATAGAATCAGCACAGAGACCAAGTGGTATTAAACAGCTTGCATTTGAAAAAAAAACAAAACAATTAACTGCACTTAAATAGGGCCTAAATAAATAATAAGAGAAGATAACTCACTTCATCTCTGTTAAGCAGAGTAAAATGATTTAAGTCCCTTGTTTGAAGTGGAGCAACTGATCACTAGGATACTGGTAGCATACAGAGCAGGGATTCAGAGATGCCTTTTTACTCTTAGAAGAAGTAAACCACCATTGCCTAGAACATTGTGATTGGTTGGCATCCATGGCACTCCAGACATTACCTCATGGGTTTTAGCCCACCTGATAGGCTAGTGATGCACATGACCCAGATCAAATTTCTAGTATATCCAGGTCTCAGAAACCCCTGCTCTCCAGTTTTGAATCGTGCATCTGATCAGGCAACAAGCACACCAGGAATCCCTGTCTGCTTCTCTAAGGTAGGACCTTGAATTCAAGGATATATTTTAATTAGGCTTAACTCAGAAAAAAAGGCACAATGCATAAAGTTTATAGTTATGGAACCTTACTAAAAAGTTGCTAAATATTACCAGGAATATGCCTAGCCTAAACTAGCCCTCTGACTCTGAGTCAGCTAGCTCGTTTGTTTTTCCAGCCTTTCTGGGCTGTATCGCTGAAAAATTGCACTGTTTTTCATGGTATGCGGTTAAATAATTCAATGGTTTGCTTGTATGAATTCCGCTTGTGATATAACCGCGTGGCGCGGTACGCTATCCTGCCTGCGTGCCCCCCCGGCATTGTCTCTGGCCAGGTGCTATGGTGACCATCCGTGACTCCACACAGATAGCAGAGAGGTTACTAGGACAGAGTATCTCGGGCTGGCCAGCTGGCCTTGTCCTAGCCACGCGACGACCGCATGGTCTCTCTACCTTCTCCCCCCTCCCTTCCTCTCCTCTCTCACTTCCCCACGGCCTTGGTTCCCCAGAGGCCCAGAATGCACCTCTCCCTATCGCGCCACGCTGCCCTAGGCCCAGCCGTGAGCACGTCCTTTGCCTCTTCGCACTGGCGTGTCTTCCTAGATAGGCCTCTGTTTGGGCCTACCCATGCCTTGAATCGCTTCCTCCTCCTGCTGGCTGCCCTAAGGGAAGCTCCTCTGCACGCAGCATCCCTCCTCCCCGCTAGGCCAGCGCTGCTTTGAGGGCGCCTGTTCTCTCGTGGCCCAGCCTGGGGAGTAGCGTGGTTTCTTCGGCTCCAGGCCTGGGAGGGAGCTCACATGCAGAGGTCACGCCCAGGACAGGCGCCCTCCTTCGCTCAGCGTGAGCCAGCCTTCCCGGGCTCTGTCTCCACGCCTGTCTACTTAGACCTCTCACAGAGGAGTGTGGAGACCTGCAGAACTGCCCTCTGTTGGCCTCGTCTCCAAGGCCAGCGTGGGCTCTCCTTACAGGCCATTTTGAAGCCTGCCTTTGTGGGGACATTCCTCGAGGATGGTCTGGGGCATGGCGCAAGATCGCCTGGAAAAAAAACAAATTCCGATTGACAAGACAGTTGATTCCTGGGGTTCCCTCCTCCACAGGGTCCCTCCCACAGCGACCCTCCGGTGGGGCGCCCCATGACAGAAACTGAGCTCTGGAGAGAAAACCTTTCTTTGGCCTTACTACTTACTCTCCTGCCTCTCGGGTTCCTCCCACAGCGACCCGAGAAGGTAAGCCTCGTCCCCCCTGGACCTCTTCTCGGTCACGCCATGGCTCCCTCCCATAGCGAGCCATGTGCCCAGGCCTCTCTGGCCCTCAGGCCACTTATTGGGGCCCCCCACGACAGAGACTGATGGATCTCCCTTCTGGGCCTTACTTCTTGCCCCCTACCACTCAGGTCCCTCCCACAGCGACCCGAGAAGGTAGCCTTATCCCCCTAGGACTCCATCTCGGTCACGCCATGGCTCCCTCCCATAGCGAGCCGTGGGCCCAGACTGCTGGCCACCAGGCCCTCTTCCTTCCACTGTCCTTGTTGTGGGGGCCCTCCCATAGCACCCTCACAATCCGCATGCAGTCTCGGCTCAGGTTAGGCAGACCTCCCTCAGTCGTGTTGGGCAGATAAAGGAATCGCCCCCTGGCTGTCGTGTATAGCTCCGTTCTAAGGTCTGCCTTTCTCTCTTCCCCCCACCGAGTCCGGAACCCAACAAGGCAGGGGGGCAACCGGAGGAACATCCGAACCCTGAGGACACCATTCCAGACGTCCCACGCGACGACGCGCATGAGGACAGGGAGAAAGACGATGCAGGGGAAGAGGACGAGGCGGAATCAGACGAAGAGGATATGGAACTTCAAGCAACACCTTCTCTGACATCAAAACTGTGTTCCTTTGACACGATCCCAGGGCTCATGAAGATCATCAAGGCCACCATGGGTTTCGACACTGAGGAAAGTAAGCCCGAGTCAAAGCTCGAACCCCATGATTCAGCTGAGACCGTCGATCACAGAGTCTTTCCCAGTATGCCCTGCGATTGAGGACATCTTCAGTAAAGAGTGGCAATCTCCTGAACCAGGCAGAATGTCAAACCATAAGAACCTGGACAGAATGTACCCGGTCCAAAGGGAAAAAAATCAGATATCTGGTGTAAGGCCCCCACCATTGACCCCCAGGTGGCGGCTCTTAGCAAAAAGACTGCACTACCATGCAGTACAATAGCTCTCAAGGACCCGATGGACAAGAAGGTAGAAGATATGCTCCAAAGGGTGTTCGAGATCGAGGGCACCACTGTAAAAGCAACCACTACAGCCATCTACATGGCATGAGCACAGATCCGCTGGCTCGAAGAACTCCAGGAGCAGGCCATCCCTAAGTCCAGGGAGGCAGAACTGTTGGAATGTACTTTAGATGCAGCTAAATACCTAGCCGACATGGCGGTAGACTCCTTGCGCCTTCAGGCCAGGGCTACCGCCATCACCAACCGTGCTCGGAGGGCACTGTGGCCGAAACTGTGGGATGCAGACAATGAGTCAAAGACTTTGCTACAAAACTTACCACTACGGGGTAAACATGTTTTCGGGGAGAGTCTGCAGGATTATTTGAAGCAAAGGAGGAGGGCAGAGACCTCCTCAAGAACAAGTCCAGGTACTCCTACCTCCCCTCCTCGAGGTGAAGGTTTCGCGGGGGGAACAAACCGTACCAACCCCGCAGGGACACACAACAACAGGGCCACTCCTTTCGAGGCAGAGGCACCTCTCACAGCTTCCGTAGCTCATACTCTCAGAACTATCAGTCCTCCTCCTTCAGAGCCCGGGGACAAAGAACTGGAGGACGAGGTAGAGGCTACAGGGGAAAGCAACAGAGACTACCCCCTCTCGACCTTACAAGGCCAGGACCTTTACCCACCAGTGGGACAAAGACTAACTCTATTCGTCCATCACTGGCTCCACACAACCTTGGACAGGTGGGTCCAAGACGTGGTAGCCAAGGGATACTCCATAGAGCTATCCCACACCCATATTCCCCAAAGATTTGTATCCTCCCCCGTAGCCAGGAGAAAGACATCTCTGCATCAGGTCCAACAAATCTTGTCAGAACTGATTCAGAAGAGGGCCATTCAACCCGTACCAGCACCGGAACAGAATCTGGGGGTTTACTCCATATTCTTCCTGGTGCCCAAGAAATCAGGGAGCTCCGGCCTATCCTGGACCTAAAGCACCTAAACTGCCAAGTGGTATCGCACCGTTTCAAAATGGAGACCATCCAATCCACTCTGCGCTGTGTTCAGGTAGGCGATTTCCTGACATCCATAGACCTAAAGGACGCATACCTCCATATTCCCATCATTCGGAAACACAGACAATTTCTCCATTTTCACATCCTAGGTCACCACTTCCAGTACCAGGCCTTGCCGTTCAGCCTCAGTTCAGTTCAGTTTACCAAGGTCTCCATAACCCTGGTGGCCAGACTCAGGGAACAGGGACTGGACATCATCCTGTACCTGGACGACTGGCTCATCTGGGCCCGGTCCGAGAATCAGGCACGGATACACATGGAATCTGCCCTACAGGTACTTGAAGACCACGGCTGGGTGGTAAATTGAGAAAAGAGCCACCTCACCCCCACACAGCAGATCGAGCATCTGGGAGTGCTCATCAATTCGGCTCAAGGATAGGCAAAGCCGTCCTCCTCGAGAATTCACAACTTGATAGACCTGGCCCGACAAATGAAGGCCCACCGCCACACAACAATGGGAAGGATAGCCCAGTTGTTGGGCTGCATGACTTCATGCATAGACCTCGTGCCCTGGGCCAGGTGGCACATGCGTCCACTCCAAACTTACGTCCTGACTCGGGGGGGCACTGAGTGAACACAACCTACAGGTCGTGGTACCACTACCCCATGCAGTGAGACTCTCCTTGGCATGGTGGACGGTGGAGTCGAACTTGACCAAGAGAGGCCCACTGGAGGACCCCTACTCAATCGCCATAGAAACGGACGTGAGCCTCTCCAGCTGGGGAGCTTGCCTGAGAGATGTAACAGCCCAGGGCCTATGGTCACCAGCGGAGTCAGAGCTCTCCATCAACATTCTGGAGATGAGAGCCGTGTTCCACGTCCTAAAGGCATTCAAGCACCAGGTGCATGGTCAGTCAGTCCTGATCCAGTCCGACAATCGGGTCATGGTGGCCTACGTAGCAAAGCAAGGCAGAACCAGGAGCAGGGCCATGCTGAGGGAGGCTATGGCAGTCCTCAGCTGGGCCCAAGCCAACCTCAGACACCTGGGGGCGGTTCACCTGGCAGGAAAGCTGAATGTCCACGCAGACTGGTTCAGCAGGCAACAGGTACACCCGGGGGAATGGCGGTTACACCCGGATCTCTTTCAGATGATCCAAGCAACATGGGGGCCCGTAACCATAGAGCTCATGGCGACACGGGAGAATGCTCAGGTCAGGGATTACTACTCGTGGTTCAGGGACAGTCTCTCCCAGAGAACGGATGCCCTGTCACATCCATGGCGGCGGAGGCACGCTTATGTCTTCCCACCACTCCCCCTGATCCCACAGGTCCTAACCAAGGTACGGGAGTCACGACACACAGTTATCCTGGTGGCCCCCTACTGGCCATGCAGGTCATGGTTCGCAGCGGTCCGAGAGATGTCACTAGCCAGCTTCAGGATACCCTACCAAACAGACATGCTCTCGCAGGGCCCAGTACTCCACCTGACCCCGCAGACTCTGTAGCTCACGGCCTGGCTCCTGAGAGGAGGAGACTGAAGGCAGCAGGCTACCATAACTCCGTCATCAGCACCCTACTCCAGTTCAGACAGTCTTCCACCACTTCTACTTATGGGAGACAATGGTCTAATTTCTCTCGGTGGTGCTTGGAATGGGGCAAGGTTCCCGAGCAGACCGACATGGCTACCATCCTACTGTTCCTCCAACAGGGAGTGGACAAGGGACTGGCACACTCTTCTCTCAGGGTGCAACTATCAGCCATGGGGAGGCCACGGGACTCATCGAGGGATACACCCCGGGAACTCACCCTGACGCCTTACGTTTTTTAAAGGCAGTAGAGATCCTCCGACCAAAGACTCGACCGACCATTGCCCCATGGGACCTCCCACTAGTCCTCAAGTCCCTCTGCTCGGCTCCTTATGAACCCCTCCTCGAGGCGGATCTGTTCTGGGTCAGCCTCAAGACATGCTTCTTGGTGGCAATCTGCTCAGCTAGAAGGATCGGAGAACTAGGGGCCCTATCCTGGGCAGAACCTTAAACAGTGTTCACCCCGCTAGGGGTCCGTCTGAGAATGGTTCCAGCCTTCCAGCCAAAGGTATCCACCGGCTTTCACAGAGAGCAACCCATCGAACTACCCACCTTCCCGAAAGGGCTCCAGCAGGGCACCAGTGTGGTCCCACATCATCTCGACATCGGATCCTCCCTCTCCGTGTACTTAGCCAGAACACGTCCCATACGCAAAACAGAAAGATTGTTCATCATCGCGAAGGGACAAAGGCAAGGTAGAGCCGCCTCTAAGGCCATCATTGCCGGGAGGCTAAGGAGAGCCATCCAGAATGACTACATAGCAAACTGGATGACTCCACCCCAGGGGGATCAAGGCTCACTCCACCAGAGCGGTCGCCACTTCTTGGGCAGAGAGGGCCAATGTGTCCTCAGAGGACATATGTAGGGCAGCCACATGAAGTCCCCTCCACACGTTCGCCAGACACTACAGGCTTGAACAGTTACAAGCCCGTATGGCTCACATTCACCACTCAGGTCCTGGCAGCAGCATCTTCAACCCCTCACTCTTAGACCACTCTGTCCCCCCCCCCTTGGGTACTACACTACTTCTTATCTACCCATGAGGTAATGTCGGGAGTGCCATGGATGCCAACCAATCACAATGGGTGTTTACTCACCTGGTAAAGGTGATTGTGTTGGTTGGCATCCATGGCACTCCAACGCCCTCCCTTCAGAGTGCTCAGAGTGACTGGGACTGAACTAGGCGGTCTTCACCCATGGAAGGCCTACGAGGGGATAGACATCAAGGATTGTTTCTTAATGATAAACTACCAGTCGGGCCTTCGGGACCGAGATTAGAGGTAAATATTAGGAGAAGAATAAAGACTCAGCCTACGGGCCACTGATACTACATCATAGTCCGCATCCCTTTTTTGTCTCTGATCATATCTCTTATTGCCTTCGCTTGGTTGTGCCTGCACTGTATGTTTCTTCTCTCGTACTAATTAACCTTAATTTCAGCTATGGAAGATTCGAACTGGAGAGCAGGGGTTTCTGGACCTGGATATACTAGAAATTTGATCTGGGTCATGTGCATCACTAGCCTATCAGGTGGGCTAAAACCCATGAGGTAATGTCTGGAGTGCCATGGATGCCAACCAACACAATCACCTTTACCAGGTGAGTAAACACCCATTACTGCAGTTACATTTGTTCAATTTTGAGAAAAGTCTGGTAATTTCTAAGCCAGCTGGTGCCACATTTTTGGTGGTACACTTCGGCTGCCTCTGCTTTCTTTTCCACCGGTACTAGGAGTTTAACAGTGCAGGAGCCCGTACAGGTGGAAGAGAAGTGGCAGGTCCCATGGGGGACTGATCAAGGCAGCAGCCCAACATGGACAGTTAGTGAAACAGTGAGGAACAGAGAGGAGTGGAGAGGGCAGCAAAAACTGAAGAAGGTTCTTGATGTCTGGTGAAATGTGAAAAAAAATATAGGTATACAAAAGCATTCTACATTCTAAATCCCAGAAGTCTGAATGCATATAGGCATAAAAGAAAGAAAAGAATAAAGAGTTTCAAGTGCTGGAACTAAGGAAAGCATTTCCAACAACATCCTTTGTCATCTTGAAACACAGTTTTGGAAAGCTTGAGTTAACATTTGTTAACATCATCTGAAACTGTGCCATGTTTAGTATTTTCAGACTTTTTTCTCTATCTATCTCTTGGCATCCTGCCCCAGTTGCACCCAGTTTCAATTCTGTTTTTTTTTGTTTGGGAGAAAATTTCCACCTAAACGCACTATATTATATATTACAAAGAACATTTGATATTTCATATTTTATATTTTTATCAGTTTACAAAGTTACATTTTTAACCAAATAGATTTAAAATTAATAATAATGTGCTTTCAAATTTCATGCCACTGGAGTCACATGACCACAGGTCAAAATGAATGCACAGGCACTGGCATTCTCTCCCAGATTCTTTCTTTTCTGACCTTGGAGAGAGATCACCACAACCACTAGCTTCTACTTTATGCACTCAAATTGTATTTCAATTATTTTAAATTCAAAATAATTTGAATTCAAAATGCTGCTTTGGATGATTTTTTTCAAGCTAGGAATTATTTCAGGCACAGTGAAGATTTAGACTTCCCAACTAAGCTCTGCTAAGTGCAATATTTCTGTGAATCTGTTTGCACATAAGTTCATTGTCTATTGGTGACTTAAATGAGACCTTGTTCCCAGGTAGTTTTAGAGCCTGACATAATTTTTGGGGATTTCTGATTCCTGACTGACCTGAGACCCTCTGAGACAATTGGAAAACATGCTGGCTAGCAGAATTAGATAGCGTATTCATTTATTTGTATCTGTTGCTGCCTCTGTTAAGCCAACTGCCTGTTTGTCAGACCACTAAGTTCTGGAGTCAATTAATTAAAGTTCTTCCCACATAAACTTTCATTTACTAAGTTATATGCTTTATTGCATCTTTTGCCTTCCTTTCCTATTTAATTATAGTCAGCTAAAAATTTCATAGAGCAAGGCCTTGTATTTTACAGTTGCTTCTATCCTGTTTTTGTGTTTTATTTACTGACTTTGGTGTTGATTGCATACAGGCATTGTTGGATCCACTCGCTTCAACTGACACTTCAGTGGACAAAGCTGATATTCTCAGCATTAACTGTTGGGACTAAAGACACTGGAGAGACCAGGCATTTTGGCACAGGTGCACCTTGAAAATTGATTGTCCTTGAACTTGAGGAGCTGTCTGGAGGATTGAACGAGGACTGAATGATACAGCCCACAGTATGTTTGTGGCAAAACCTAGAGTCAACAATTCATATAATGCGGAGGGACCTTCTCTGACAAAATTATTGAAGATTTTAGTAAGGACTATAATCTTTTGGTGGGTGGTTTATGATCCATAGCTAATAGTTTCTTTTAAAACTAGTTTTGTTATTGATAATCATTATTATCTTCCAGTGACCACTGTCTCCTATACTGAAGAAATCATTTTACCCCTGATTTAGGTAAAATACAGAACTTACTTGGATCTGTGTTGGTTTCTAAAGTTAAATACCTTGACTGCACTTCACAAATCCATTCTCAAGTTCTGACAACTGCCTTTTGTTATTCATGTTAATTATTCAGTCACATATTAAATATATAACCATATAACTGTGTGTAACATAGAGAATAATGGCAATGTGAGTGTGCGTTATGGATTTGTTTTACACACCCGAGTTGTGTGATGATCCATAATCCTTGAGAGTGAAGTTTGAGAGGTTTACAGGGTCAGCACACAATGAGAGTGTGTACATAAAATTCATTAATGCACACTCAGCATAGCCAGTATTTTTTTATAATTGCTGGTGCAGGGAATTTTCTATCTCCTAAAAGAAAACCAGACACTCATTAATTGGTTTACAGTGGTATGCTTATCTTACTGGGAGTTCAGTTCAGCCAGTGATGGGGTTTGACTGCTTACATGTTAAAGAAAGGAAACTGAAATTTTAACTGGATAAAAAATTAAAACAAAGTTTATCTTAGTAGAGCTTATTTCAGTACATCAGGTGAAGGCTTTCCATTTTCGTGCGAGGAGGTGCTTCCTGTCTGGGTCATGGAGGTGCTGGATCTGATGAAAATCACTGTAAAAAATAGGGATTGTGAGCAAATTACATAGTAGTTGCTACTCGACTACTTCTTTTCTCATTTTTTTTTTTTTGGTAGCACTAGGCTAGGTTAACTTTTTGGTTTCCAGATGTATCATGTGCAACTGTCGAGTTAACACAGAATACAACTGATAGAGGTTGTAGAATACTTTGAGACGCTAATGGTGGCTTGACAGAAGCTGCATTCTTGAGATGGGAATTGCAGGTAGGAACACAAAACTAAGCACAGCATGTAAACAGGACACCGTAATAACCGGGTTGCCTGGTTATTATGATGTTTCAAACTAGGACTGAAACCAGTCATTAATAGGGGTCACCAGTAATTATAGCTGTATAATTTCCATGATGCAGCTGCATGCTGATCAACTGAGGAAGAGTTGATATAGCAGGACCTGAGTAAAGCACTTTTTTATTTAGAAAAGGTATGCTGTTGATGTTAAAATCCATACCTGTCTAATTACTCAGGGCTTTCCAGACCATCTTGTGTGGCTCAGTTTTCTTCTGGTCTCTCTTCTGCTGTCTTTTTGTGTCACCCATAGGCTGGAGTGTGGTGGACAGCCTGGGGTGAGTTGGTGAAGAAAGTGCTGTGGAGTGCGTTGGTATGCAGAGAAGCCCAAGGTCTGAATGGCTGACTGTTCTGTTTGAGGCAGCAGTCTGCTGTGTTGGGGTGTCCCCCCCACCTGGAGAGTCTGTTGTGCCTCGAAGCTTGGCTGATTGGATGGAGGAAGGGATAGAAAACACGCTCAGGCTCCCGAGGGGAAGTTTCTTTTAATTTTTATATTTTTACATTTTTGTTTTTCTTATTTATTTTATATATATATATATATTACATATTTTCTTTGGATAGGAACTTTAGGTCCAGGTTTGTTGAGAGGTTTTATGTTGGGTTTTGTTTTTAAGTTTTTCACACTTTTTTGGCCCCTCCTCTTTTGAGGGAGTATTTATATGCATGCGTGACTGTGGGAGATTAGATCACTCTGGGCTGAAGAGGTAGCAGGAACGAGCATTGTTTGTACATCTGGCTGGCTGAAGATATTTGGCTGTAGTTAACCATGGCCTGGAATATTTTCCTCTTCAGCGTGTTGTTAACTCTACTCTGTCCTCAAAGTTTTTTGCTGCTCATACACTGGAGGCATTGGAGTGCTAGGAATGAATATGGTGTAAGTGTTCTTTTTAAGTTTTAAAAGCTAACCATGAAATGTGTTAGGGTTATAGAGGTAGGCAAGTATTAAATCTTCATTATATAGCTTTTTTTTTTTTGAGATCTGGATCTTAATCTGTTTTTTATTTATTTTTATTTTTAAAACAAGTTTTGGGATTATACAGAAAAGTGACTGATGTCCTCTGATAGAATCAGTAAACAGTCTAGAAGCGTGGAAGACGTGGAAACCTTTGGAAGCTGCACATGGAAATCTGCATTGCAGCCTTGGTTTCAAGAGGCTTTTAAGAGTCGCCCACTTTCTGCTGTGTCTGCAAGAACTTATTTGGGAAACGAAGAGGCAGCTGTTCAAGTTCAAGTAATTGTAACTCCATGGCTTTTGTTCACAAGTAGCGATAGCGGGCTATCTGCTCTGTGGTTTATCAGGTCTGGTTTGCTTATTTTGAACTGCCTCGAGGAAAATCAGAAGACAGAAGAAAGTCTTCTAAAAGACTTCCAAAAGATTTTGTTTAGTGCTGAATGGAAAAGGAACTTTATGCTTAATCTCTGTTTTGGTACAGTGATTATCTTTAGAGTGTACTGCTTGTGTATCTTTAGTGTGATATAGGTGCTTTTGTTCTTATATATGAATTTTATACAGTATATCAAGGTGGATTAAGTTTAGCTATCTGTGTTTAAGTTGTTTCACGCCACAAACATCGCTGAGGAAACAACGCGGGCAGAACAACATGGAAGTAATGAAGCAAACAAGAACATTGCGGTGGACCCAACAACGCTGAGCACAAATGCCGCCGACCCACAAGCAAAGTGGCTCAAAACAGCAGCAGCAATGGAGGCATGCACAAGGAACCGCACGGAGAGGGACACCCAGCACTGGCAACACCATGAGGAAGCCAGCAGGGCAGCACAACCGGATGCACAACGGGGCCGGCAAGATGGACTACAACACAGGTGCCATGGATCAAGATGCACTCAGAGCACAGAGGGAGGCAGAAGGAGCACAGCATGGTGGATGGACCCTGAAAGGGGGGCATGCAAGCCACAGGGCTGACCGGTAAGAAGCCAGACCACACATGGGGTACGATAATCCAAATGCCACCACAGGGCTACAAGGGAGGCACAGCTACACAAGGGACATACAGCATGTGGAGAGAGGGGCAAAGGGGCAAGAGGTGACTCCCAGGACAGGACACCTACACCCAGCAATGCACCACACACAACAGCAAGGGTTGAGGGCCACACAGGGGGAACACCACAGCATGTGAAATGTTCCTGCACCAACCCAGGTAAGTGAAGCACACAATGCAGACAGACAGCAGGACACACAGGGGGTGGGGCATGGCACCGCAGCATGGATATAGGGCTAATGGGACACACCCGTGAACTGGGCATGTGCCGCCAGGGCAGGTGCTGTCACTCCCACACCCAGTGGCACTCCCATAAGGCAGCACAGCACACAGAGCACACTGAGGTGCATGGGAGTGTTGTGCAGAGGACAAACACTGTGTGGGAGGCATGTGAGCAGTCCACAGAACCATGCCATTGCACTATGTGACCAACCAAAAGGGGAAGACCCTACTACAACATGAGGGCTACCTGTACTACAAGGAGTGGAACCTGGCAGAAAAAACATATTGGAAATGCTCAGAGTATTACAGGGCAAAATGCCCTGGGTGCATCAACACCACAGGGAAGGAGGTCATCAGAGTGGTGAACAGCCACAACCATATACCTGACCGTGGGACCATAGGTGTCCAGGAGGTCATTACAGACATAAAGCAGAGGGCCCTACAATTGATGGAGACACCCCACCAGCTGGTGGCAACATGCAGTAGCAACATAACCACCACTCTATCTGGAAGACTTCCCAGCACACACCTCCTGAAAAGGAATGTCTGCTGTGCACGTACAGCCGCTAGTCAGCCACCACCCCTGCCAACCTCACTAGAGGACCTCATCATCCCAGACATGTACACAGCGACACATGATGGAGCCCAGTTCCTGCTCCATGACAGTGGCAGTGCATCACAAATACTGATATACACCACGGACAGGAACCTGCAGCTGCTGTTACAGTGCCATACATGGTATGCAGATGGCACATTCAAGACAGCACCACCACACTTCACACAGTTATATACCATACATGGGGAGCAATACTGCACCTTAATACCCACTGTGTGCCTCCTGCTGCCAAACAAGACAGGGGTGACATACACCAATGCGTTCACCGCAGTGATGGAGCTCTGAAAGGACCTCAAACCATCCATGATAATCACGGACTTTGAGCAGGCTGCAATAAAGTCCTTTGCCACTGTATTCCCAGATGCCAGTCAGCATGGCTGCTTCTTCCACCTGTGCCAGGCCCTGTGGAGGAAGGTTAAGGAGGGTCTTGAGGCCGTGAAACACTACACAGAGGATGAGGACTTTGTACTCCATGTGCGCCTACTGCCTGCACTTACCTTCGTCCCCCCAAGGAAGGTGTCCACCATCTTCTAGGTTCTCAGGTCATTCGAATTCTACATCACACATGATGAGCTGCTGGCACCAATAGTAGACTACTTCAAGGACACATGGGTGACACGCCCCATCCATGGTGGTGTCTGCAGGTGCCCCCTGTTCCCTGTCAACCTGTGGAGCTGTTATGATGCAGCCAGGACTGGCAGTGCCTGCACCAACAACTCTGTGAAAGGGTGGCACCGTTCCTTCAGCAGACTAATAGGTGCATGCCACCACAGCCTGTGGAAGTTCATTGATGCCCTGAAGTCAGAGCAATGACTCAGTGAGCTGAAGATCGAGCAATGCATTCTTGGGCGCTATGCACCACCATCAAGGAAGTGGTTCAGGGACTCAACGTACCGCATACAGCACATTGATTGGGAGTACGGCACCAGGCCCACATATGACTATCTACGCAGCATTGCCCATAACTTCCAGCTGCAGTTCTGACCAGGACCATGCCAGTGGCTGCAGCTGCTGAGCATGGACTGACCATCACCATGCCATATGAGGGTGCAAGTGACTGCTGACCACCTGTACAGTCTGCTGTCACACACGCCTGGGGGGGTACAGTTCCAATAAGGGTGATGCACTGTCAGGGTGGGGGTACTGTGCTATTTTCAGGGTATTGCCCTGCAGATGGGGGAGGGTACTGTGCCGATATGGGGTGATGCACTGTCAGGGTGGGGGTACTGTGCTGTTTTCAGGGTATTGCCCTGCAGATGGGGGAGGGTACTGTGCTGATATGGGGTGATGCACTGTCAGGGTGGGGGTACTGTGCTGTTTTCAGGGTATTGCCCTGCAGATGGGGGGGTACTGTGCCGATATGGGGTGATGCACTGTCAGGGTGGAGGTACTGTGCTGTACTAGGGTCGATGCTCTGTCATGAAGGGGGACTGTACTGCTGTGGGGTGTCGCTCTGTCATGGGGGATGGCTGTGCAGATGTTGGGCTCCTGTGCTGTCTGTGCTGGGGCAGTGTCTCTGTAACTATGGGGGTTGTGCACCACTAGGGGTGTGTGCACCAGTTGTGTGGATGTCTGTACGCAGGCTGTGGTGTGATGTGAGGTGGTCACTGCCACTGTGAGTGCATGTGGTGTCTGCAGTAGTGCCATGACATTGCCATATGCAGAACTGGTATACCAACCCTGGGGTGTGTGCTCCGTGCAGTGCATGTCTGCATCTGTGCCGTGATGGTGCTTCATGTAATGCAGGTCACTGTCCTGTGCACCGCTTGGCTATGCATTGGTGGCATGTGTGTGCCATTGTCAAGGGTGTTGTGATGGTCATGCCTAGTGTCTGCTGGCAGGGGCACTGTGTGTCTTGTGTTGACATGGACCCATGGCATTATCATCAGACACTGTGTGCATCGTGTTCCCCCACAGCCCGTGGTACATCATTTGTGGCTCAGCCACTGGGGTATACACCAGACACATGTTGTCCCTGGGCTCCAGCAGGCTGGCATGTGTTAGGACCCCTGCAGCCCATGTTCATACAGGTGTGCTGGCACTGTACATGGCCTCTACTCATCCTGTGACCATGTTTGTCTTTGGGATTCCTACATGTGCATGCCTGTGTGGGAGGCAGTGTCCACCTTCACTGCCTGATGCCTCTTGTTTGCCTGTGGCTCATCCAAGCCATGCTGTCCCCCATGGGTGTGACCATGTGCATCATTGCTGGATGTGATCACCTGGGGGCGCATGCCCACCACAATGTTATGGTTGTATCTCCCTCCTGCTACAACGTTGTATGTTCGGTGGTGTGTGCACATTGTACTGGTTTGCAGCTGCATCTGGCCACCATGCCATTGCATGGTGGTCCTGCGGCAGCTGTTGGTCCAACATTCAGCACACCTGGCCTCAGTGCACTGTGGACATTGTGGGGGTTGCTATCTGGGGCCTTCTCCCTCTGAGCATCTGTGCATGGTGGCATTCAGGGGCATGCTGGTCTCCCACTGTGGTACCCAACCCCTGTTGCCATACTTAGTTCAGCCACCCTGTGCTGTGGGTGGGCACTGGTGCTCCCTTCTGTGTGGGTGTCCTTGTGTGTGCTGAGATCATTGCTGCCCCCTGCGGTGTTCTGCCTGACACTGTTGTTCCTTGCCTCATGTTGTACAGCAGCATGTCTAGCATACATTGCTTTGTCCACCTTTGTTTGGGCATTTGCCGATTGCTCCTGCACTGTTCCAGGCCCCATTGGTTGTACCGGCGGCATTTGGGCATGTGCTGTGTTTTCTGCCGTTGTTTTGGCAGTCACTGTTTGCCCATGCAGTCTGCATCCCTGCAATATTTCCGACTGCTTTCTGTAGTGCTTGTTCTATTGCTGTCAGCAATGTTCTTGCCGCCATGTTCCTGTTTGCGATGTTTTGTCCCGCACTGTTCATGGCCTGAAGTATTTACGTCCAAGTGAAATGGTATTTACCAGAAAATAGAGAATGCAGAGAATGAATATTACTCAAATTTCCCCTTTATAAGAGTTATCAACAAAGAATGTTAAAATAGGTGGGAGGCAAACTAAGATCACAGACTACCTTATAAAAAAGAATGAAAATGTTAACACTTCCACTCCAAGTGGCAATATAACTTCAACTGCTATTCCAGGAAGTATGCAAAGGGAGTGTCATTCTGCTGAAGCAGCTGATGGCTCAATTGCCCTGGATTATACAGGAGAACTAGGGGTAGAACCGGGGCTGGAGTTGTGGGAGCCAAATGGTTATAGTTTTATTGTTGATACTTTGGGAGTTGGTCATGGCCACCATTTGCGTGATATTTCAATTCCTACAGCTAAAAGCCTCTCATACAGTTCACATATTTCTGATAACTTGGAAAAATGTTCCACCCCATGGAGGAAGCCTGATGAGTCACCACTGGTTGGTAAATCTCTGGAGGTTCCTGATGTGGTGGGTTTAGCAAGATACTCAGAACTGAGTATAGCATATTAGAACTGTGAACTTAAAGAGGTATTAGAGGAGTTGCAACTTACAATAGATGGTCTTAATGAAGTGGAAAATAATTTTATAAACTCCAGATGTCACTGTAATGGTAAAATTGATATATGTACAAAACCACTTTATAGAAGTAATATTGCCCACAGGAAAGTGAGGCTTTTATCCCTGCTAGGTTAAGTGATGAGTTAACTGCTCTTTTAAAGAACCCAAAAAAACTCCTTTGTGATTTTAATGGAACAATTAGTGCTTAATAAAGACTCCATAGAGGAGTTGAAAGCACAGGTTGTTAATAATGAAAGAAGACTCAGTCAGATTATGGATAAAGTTGATTATTTGCATGAAAAAATAGAGAAAGTAATAATAAATCCTGAAAAGTTGGAAGTAGTATCCATTACAGAACAGTGTTCTGACAACACAAATGTCTCAGGATTAGTCTAATTGAGACCTGATTTCAGTATAATTCGTTTCCCAGAATCTGCAGTTAAGGGGATCCCTGGAGATAAAATCAAAGGAGAAGGAAAAAAGTTAGGAATAAAAACAAAGTGAATATATATAAAAATAAAAAGCAAGGAGAGGAGGCAGAAATTACACAAATCCACATACCACAGATCCCACAGGTATCATCTAATTTGGAGAATTAGCTGGCAAAGCTGGAACAAGAAGTGGAAGGGTTAAAGTGTGATATAAAGATAAGTGGTCGTTTTGGTATGGAACTTGGTAGGAGTAATGTTGGAGGAGGAGAACAGTTTATTAAGGTTAGAAGTGAGACAAAGCTACAGGAGGATACAAAGAAAAATTTAGTTTCAGCATGCCCTGTTCAGGAGAATCCCTTATTTAGATTATATAGGCCACTTAAATGGGGTGCTTTTGAGGATGCTATGTTGGATTTACATGTTCTCAAATTTCTGAATGTATAGAAGCTGACATAGTTGAAATTAAAAGAGTAACAACAAAGGAGGCTACTATTATTGATGTTTATCTTGACTCCCCGAGAACTGTGAACTCTGTCTGGATTAATAGAGTTTTGTTGACTGATAAGGTGGTGTTTTTTTTTTTTCCAATAGAGAGAAATGTAACAAAGGAAAATGTAATAAATCAAGTGTAAGGAATGTAAATGGTAGAATTATAATACTTTTGGGATGAACCTTATGTTATAAGAAACAGATTATGGGTTGACTGCAGCAATTGAGAATTTGCTGGAAAATTTTATGATGGTCCCAATAGAAAACCTGGTAGTATCCAGGTTGAATGCAGACATGAGGGAGTCAGATAGACATCTATGTCCAAAATGAGAGGTTAGCAGATCTAATTCTGCATCAAGCTAGGAACTCCTACCATTTGCATCTGCATCTGGTAGACTTTACAGCTATCAGTGAGGGATTTTATGGATCTGGGTTATGTGAAGGTGGCTCTGCCCTTCCATTAGAAAATAGATTTATGATGCTAGCAGGGTATGATGAGTGACTATCCCCTATGATGGTTAATAATACCCCAGGGATGGATGGGTGCCATTATAGAACTAAATTTATTACCTGGAACATAGCTGGCTGGCAATCTTTATGGGTGGATGTTGAGTGTATTCAATTTTTGATGGAATATGAGATAATTTGCCTTCAGGGGACATGGCACTCTAAAGAGGTAGCTGTTGTTCTTAATGGATATGAAGCGTTTCATGCCCCAGTCAGAAATGTAAAAAACTGGGGAGATATTCAGGTGGGATTATTACTTTGGTCAAAATAGGTATTTTTAGTAAGGTTGTTTTTTTGGAAACATTCAGAAAATGATGTGATAGTTTCACTTAATGGTGGATTAAAAGAAATGATTGTGATGAACTGCTATGTTCCCCCCGAGAACTCTGATTATTTCTCGGTGGGTATATGGCACAAAATATCTGTTCAGTTAAAAGAAGTACAGCAAATAATAGGTGGTGGTACTTCTATTGGGTGACTTAAATGCACGAATTGGCTTGTTTGATGGTCTTGTAGATCATTCATTTTTTACTTGTAATCAATTAGAAGAATTACCCTGTAGACAGTCTAGAGACAAAGGGATAAATCTAAATTGAAAAGTTGTTTTAGAGATAATTGAAAAAAATAACATGTATCCCCTAAATGGTAGGATAGAAGGAGATAAAGATGGGAATTTTACATGTTTTCCAAAGGGGTGCTTCTGTGATTGACTTTGCCTTTTGGTCTGGTCAAATGTGTTATTGGACAAAATGTGAGGTGTTAATTAGAGCTGAGAGTGATTAATATCCCTTGGTTATGGAATATCAGTTAGAACAGATGAACAGACTGGTTCAAGAACCATTTCAATTTATGGAAATTAGAGTCACTCAAAAGGTTATCTGGAGACAGAATTCATATAATGATATATTACCAATTATTTATAGCTCAATAGTAATTCATCCTTATGAGGATATTAGTAACTGTGATATTGGTTATCTTGTTGAGGAGATAAGTGCTCTCCTGGTCAAAATTAAATCAGCATTGGAAGTTCTAATTAAAACAGGTAGGAAAGCAGCCATGGATACCTGTTTTGATAAGGATTGCAGAAAGGTTAAGGCTGATGTTAGGAAATTCTGTAGATTATATAATAAAAATAGGAAACAGGCTAATCTTAAGCTGCTGAACTATAAGAAGAAAGTTTATAAGGAACTTATTGCCTATAAAAAAATAATTTTTATAAAGCTAAATGGGAGAAAATGTTTGTAGCTATTCAAAGTAGAGACAATAGAGTATTCTGGTCTTTAGTGGCTAAAGGTTTTGACCACTATAATGCCAATATTGATACTTTTATCTCTGAGGAAAGTTGGGTAACTTATTTTAAAGGAATTTATTTTGATCCCAAAGTAGATGGCTCTCAGATGATAGGCCATGGTTGTAACCATGTGCAGCCGATTACAATGGAAGAAACTTACCTGGCTTTGTACACTTTAAAAAAACAGAAGGCAGCTGGTCTGGATGGGGTTCCAGCTGAATTTTTTTTAATGGAATCCCCACTATGGTGCAAATATTTAACAGTATTTTATAATAAATGCATAATTTCAAATAGATTCCCTGATTCCTGGCAAGGGGCTAATATTATCCCACGTCACAAAAAAGGGCCATTAAATGATCCAAAAATGTATAGACCAATAAGCCTTCTAGATGTGAACCTCAAAATTTTTTCAAAAATAATATTGGGTCAGTTACAATTGGAAGTTAAAAATACAGGGGTATTTCCCCTTATCAAATTGGATTTAGGCATGGCATGTCTACATTGGATAATATTTTTGTTTTGAATCATTTAATGGAGAAATATGTGAAAATCAGGGGTCAAAGGATATACTTATGTTTTATTGATTACAGTACTGCTTTTGACAGTGTCTCTAGAAGTTTGTTATGGTAGCTTTTACTAGACAGAGGTATTGATTCAAATTTAGTTAGTATAATTGCACAACTATATACTAAAACCTAGGCTAAACTTAGACTTGGTCTTAAGGGCCAATTATCCAACGTTTTTGAACGCAATTGAGGTGCGAGGCAGGGTTGCATTCTTACCCCCTGTTGTTTACATTGTACTTGGATAGTATGCTGAAACAGAGTGTGGTAATAGACAATGATTCTCCAAAAACTAGGAACTTTCCTGTCCCTTTTTTACCTTATGCCAATGATATTTTGGTTTTGTGTTTGACAAAATTCGGTTTACAAAATAAGCTGAATTTTATAGTCAATGAATCAGAAAAATGAAAATTAAAAATCAATATGGGTAAAACAAAGATTATCATCTTGGGGAAAAAGAATAAAAATAAAAAAAATGATGGTACTTGGTATATTGGGTCGGTTAAGGTGGAAGTAGTACCTAGTTATGTATACCTTGGAATAGTGATCCAGCAAAATTGTCAGTGGACCTCCCATTTGGAACTGGCAAAAGAAAAACTGAAGAAAATCATGGTTGGACTTTAAAGGTTTAACTGTAAATTTGGGGGATTAATGATAAGACCTATGTTAAAAGTGTTGAAAACCATGGTAGAACCCCAATTAGTATATGGTTCTGAAATCTGGGAATCTAATACAGTTAATAAACTGATGATTCCCTTATATAAATCTTTAAGATTTACTTTTAGGTTCGAACATTCTTGACCTTCTTCTTATATTAGCTCAGAATTGGGTATAATAGATATTAATGCAGTTATTGAATCTAGAAAGGTTAGCTATTGGGTTGGGCTCTCTGGATTTAATGAAAATATAATTGCCAAGAAATGTCTACATGAAAAAGAGAATTGGCATGAATGGGGGTTTCGTTCTGGTTTTTGGTTAAATACTATTTTTTCCATTCTGGGGAAGTATAATTTAGTATATCTGAAACATTCTGTGGAGCAAGGTATTTATATAAGTTCCAAATATAAAAAATATATCACAAGGAAAATGTGTAATTTCTGGAATTTAAAAATTAAGAAATCTCGGTACTCAAAATGGTTTGCTGCAAATAGTTATATGCATGGATATAAAAAATATTTGGACATCTTGACCATTCCCCAAGTACATTATAATTTTATAATCTATAAGTTCGAACAGTTCCCTAGTAAAGTTTTGGATTATAGGTATTAAAAAATAGGTATACTCTCAGAGGAATGTGATTGTGGTAGTGGGGATAAGGAGGATCTCTATCATGTTTTATGGGTCTGTAGATGGTACAAAAGACACCGAATGTTTTGGTTGGGTCCTTATTTAAATAACAGGTATAATGTTGACAAAATGGAACTTACTGATATATTGCTTCATACAGAAGATAGTTGGACAGTGGACAGGTTAGCAAATTATTTCTCATTATCAAGAAAATCAGAAGTACAATTGAAATTATATAGAAGGGCATGTATGTTATGCACTTTATGAGAGTTTTTAATTTCTGCCATTTTGGATACACTGTATAGGTTGAAATCTGCACATAAATCTAAGTATAAAGGGCTCTGTAATAGGTTATATGGTTAGAAGGACAGCCTACTCCTTTCTACGTCATGCACTTTATGAGAATATTGAATTGCTGCTATTTTGAATACACTGTATAGGTTGAAGTTTGAATATGAAATTATGCATAACGGAATTTTGTTTTAGGTTTATATGGCAATGGGAAATTGTATTCCTCTTTTATTATTATATATGTGTATTTATGTATATATTGTATTTGATATTTTGATTGTGAAGGTTTGTAACTATACAATAAAATTATTTGATTGATTGAATTTCCATGATGCTTACAAGAAATGGAAAAGTTTTTAGAGTGAAAAAAAAAATAATTGAAGCTTCTTTACAGATGAACTTCAAATTGCTACTTCTATACCAGTAGAAAAGAAAGGACAAAATGTACATGTGTAGAAATAGCTAAACCAAATTTAAAAATGGGAAAATAGATAGGAATAATATATTTGAACATTCTGACAAACATATACAGAATGATAAAATTAGGGGGCCAGGGCAAGTTAAGTGACACTGTCAACCCCATTTAGGCCTCAAATTGTCCATGGTGTAAAATACACAGTTTATGATTGTTCGCATTCTGTAGAATATGTTGCTATAGACAGTGGTTTGCTTCTGATTGTTTTCCTTTTGAAAGTAAAAAAAATGGACTGCCTACCATACTGGTGTTACCACATCATAATGTGTTTGTTTACATTCCTTAATCAACTCCCACTGCAACTTCCCTAGACTTGCCCCCCAGCAACACACTCTAGCCACTCTAGATGTAGTTAAAGGACAGGAAGCTATTGCATCATGAGTGTCAGACCTGTTTTGGGGTGTTCCTAATGTTCAGGAAGTATGCAGTAAAAGTAAATCAATGATTTGAAAACAGACACGGCTGACTATAATTGCACTACTCCCATGCATTTGAGTTGTACAATGGCAGGAGACAGATTAAACAATCAGCAACACCAATGAATTTTAGAGAAGGTAAGTAATCATAAAATGTGGGGTATCAACTGGAAGTAGTATGATGAAAAAAGGTTGACAGTGTCCATTTCACATCACTAAGGAAAGCATGAAAGAAGCTGTAGTAATACTTATACATGTTGAGAATAATGGGACTCTAGAAAATAAATCAGAAAGAAAGATACTAAAAAGAAAAAGCAAAATGGGACTGTAACATCTCAAAAAGAGATGACTGATTTTTCAACCTATTACAACAAGTAATCTGCATCCTTCTAGCGAAAATAAAAAAAAAAATTAAGACCAAGACATCATTGAAATGCACAAAAATTCTGTTAGTGATTCGGCTAAGGTGAAGTCACAAACAATTCAAATGGCAGAAGAAACTAGGCTAGAAAATGTTTAGCACTTTAAACTTATCCACAAGTAATGGAGAATTAGAGCTAGCGGCATCAAGGGATGACTTATCATTAGTTTTAGCAGGTTCATCAAATATAGTTTTTGGTAAATGTGATAAAGAAGTTGAAAACATTGAATTAGATCAAGATTTATTGGTACAGTGCTGAGACAATTTATCCAAATATACCATAAAGGCTCTTGCTCTTCTCATAATGGCAAACATTTTGCCGCATAAAGCTTTGATTGCTATTAAACATAGAATAGATGGCTTCACAAAATTGATAAAAACACAATTAGAGGCAACAAATAAAAAAACTGAGAACTTTGACCAAAAGATGAGGCCACAAAGATTGTCATTTTCAACAATAAATATTTTCAATTCAGCATTAAAGATAGGACAAGTTAAAAATAAACCTCATTAAAAAGGAAAGAAAATAAATAAAAAGAAAAAGGGGGAACCCGTTACAGTGAGAGATACAACAGAATAAAAATAAAATGCAAGAGCAACTAACAGCCACCACCACACCCAGAAATTATTAATACAAAACAACAATATAATAAAAAGGCCATGTCAGAGGATAATAAGAAAACAGAAAAGGGAGAAAAGACTATAAGGACACAAGCTAGATGGAAAAGTTGGCAGTGAGTCTCCCAAATCCAATAACAAGACAATCTAAAATGAAGTCACCAACAAATAAAAAAGAATAGGGAGGTGTATCCAGTATAGGTCTCCAAGGAAGTAAAAATGGGCAAGCAAAAATGAAACTTCTGAGGATTGAAGCAGTTACTCAAATTTGGGGAATTCACGTTAAAAAAGATGAAGCATCCAAATCATTAAAATAACTGACAGAGTTTATTTTTAAGGCAGAGTTACAGTTGGAACACGTATCAGAAAAGGTACTATTAGTATTCAGAGATATAAGTGATGAAGCAGTCCCTGTTTACATAATGGTCAGATATATGAATTTTGCAAAAATTGTACGGGCCAAGCTACAGAGATTAGCCTGTCTGGGACTAGAAATTGAATCATCTGTATACTGGAAAACTATTCAAAGTAAAATTCATTTTAATAATACAAATACATATACAATTGATAATTAAACATTTTCTTGTATATTAACAGCATTAAAATGGAACTTTAAAAATACTGATCCAGAGGAGCAAACTCTCCATTTTTGGTATAGAAAGATTAAAAGTAGAAAATGAAGGAATGCTTACTGCATTCATTCTAATCTTACTAAACATTAATTTTAACCCTTGTGAAGTGGTAGGAGTGGAGACAGTCCATCCCTTTTGTAAGGGAGATTAGATTGGTATAAAATCCAAATCAACACTTTTAGCAGAACAGATATTAAGCCAGTCAAAAAAAAAACTTGATCCTGCCAATATCTTAATTGTCAATTTAAACAACATCAATATGAAGGATATTACATCCAAATAGGGCAGAGATGATTGACTGGATACAAGTAATGTATCTGTTCTAACAGACAATAGTGATTTATCAACTTTGAAAGGAAAGAACACGGTTGTATTCTGTAATACAGCAGGTTTAAACAACAAACTTTCAGACCCAGAATGGATGTCATTTTTACAACTGTCAGAAGTAATCTTATTTCAAGAAACTTGGGCACAAGGAAAAAAATGAAAAAAAAAAATGGATACCCGACAATGCACTCTCCAGCAATAAAAACAAAAAGATTGGGCAGAGCAATGGGAACTTAGTACCTATATTAAAATCTGAAAAGGTATACTTTTGCTAGAAACATTCAAAACAAATCACAATGATCTAATTAGTATCTTGCAGTGGAACCAACATCTTTTCATTCTGGCAAATGTGTTTATTCCACAAAAAAACTGCCTGCCGTATCAAGATGTAATATAGGATAATTTAACACATGATTTAGAAGCTGCAATTGATAAATACCCCAGCAGAATATATTTGATAGCTGGGTATTTCAATGCCAGAATTGCCAATTATGACAACCTGGAGTCTATGGGCACATTGCTACATGTTAGAGAGATGGGAAAAATACATAGTTCAGACATTGGCATAAATCAACTTGGTAAGATTTTTCAAAGCTTTATTATACATCTTTTTTAATACTGAATGTAAGGCTCTGGAGAGTCATTAAGGGAAATACTACCTACTATTCTGCAATTCAGTCTATTCTTTTTTTGCTTAATCTTAATTAAAATGATGATAACAAAGTACAAAAACAAATATGATTTACAATACAATAAATCAGACAAAGCATACTTATGTACATATAAACATATATGGTATCAATAAAGCAGTGTTAGGAATAATAAAGTGCACAGTTCAATTACATATTCATTCAATTGAGGCTTCTCATTGCAACCATTATGCATTCTTTTGATCAAGTAACCTTTTTACCCTAATTTTCCTTGTAAGGAAAATATACTTTCCTACATTATGAATAATAAATGGATCATCAGAAAGAAGAAGAACCTGAACCAATTATGTCTGACTAACAGTATCAATAGTAGTTACCACTGGGAATAGCCAATATGTTCTAATTTTATTGTACTACTACTATTCTACAATTGGTCAAAGTGTCATTGATTATACACTTTGCTCACCAGAGAGCTATGCTGTGTTATCTTCACCGTTAATCAATATGAGACTGGAAAGTGATCATGCCCCATTATGTCTGGGAGTATTGATAGGTAAAAAGGAATGCAGTAGAGTAACAATTCCAAATCTTCGAACTTCATTGTCTTTTGTAAAGAACTGAAAAACTCATATGGTCAGATATCTCAACTAGTGCAATGACACAAGTAGTAAATCTATGGCAATATTGATTAACAGTAGAACAGAGGTCAAGGACTCTCTGTAGTATAGATGTCCAACAAACATTAACTAAACATCATAATGACATTATAAATAAGATCTACGTATATGATAAAACCCAAATAATCAAATTAAATCATGATTTGATATAAGTTGCAAAAGGGAAAAAACAGATTGACCAACATATTCAGGTGGACAAAAAGACATATGTCTTGGTCAAATTTTAATAATCTAAATAATGCTAGGAAACACTACAACAAATAGTTACAGTACAAAACAGAGAATTCAGACAAGAACAATGGAGAATGATGTACAATATCTGGTAATTCAAAGAAAAGACAATAGGAACTTATGGAATATAGTGGATAAAGGAATAAATGAAGTCCAACCTTTATTAGCTTGCTTTCTAAGTAACCATGGGTTGAATATTTTAAGACGATTTTCACAAAAGGGTCACCATCAGGAATTAATCATATTATTCCGGTTTGGTTGACAGCAAATACATACACACCATTAATATTTACTAATGAAGAAGTCAAAGCAGCTATTTTGACCCTTAAAAACAATAAAACAAAAAACAGGTCCAGATTTAATTCTCCCTGAAATCTACAAAGGATATATAGATTTTTGGGTTCCCCTGTTTACCATATTTTTTAATATATGTTTAGCACAAAAATATATTCCTATATCATGGTCTAGGACTATAATTGTTCCACTTCACAAAAAGGGCTATGTTTATGAGCCCTCTAATTGTTGTCCAATCAGCTTACTAGATATAAGCTCCAAGATATTCTCAAGAGTCTTATTGAACTGACTTTTTAACTGGCTTGACAGTAATGCACCTCTATCGTGTGCTTGAGCAGGATTCAGAAATAAATCTTCAGTTATTGACAATATCTACTGCTTATCACCTATACTGGAGAAATTTGTATACATTAGAAAGATGAAAGTGTTTGCCTTATTTGTGGTCTTTGCATCAGCATTCAACTCAATAAATAGGGAGACTTTGTGATACATATTATGTAGGAAAAGGCTTACACCCCTCACTATTGTTTCCAATTTATTTACTGTATTCTAACACAAAAATAGTCATAAGATATGATAATGGGGACTCTTACTGAATTCTTTGACAGAAATAGAGGGGTCAAACAAGGATGCCTACTTGCACCCACATTGTTTAATATTTACATAAACTCTTTATTGGAACCCCCTGCATTAAATGGGAATGACTCACCAAAAATAAATAAACTCACATGTGGTTTACTAGCTTACACTGATGAGGTGGTTCTGTTGTCACTTACCTGTGCAGGATTTTTAAATTTTTTTCAGAGAATTGTCAGCAATTAGAACTTAAAATGAATCTCAATAAAACTAAAGTAATAGCATTTTCTAACAATCCAATAAAACATACCAATTATGTATTACTCCTGGAAAAGATAAAATAGAAATAGTTAATGAATATATTTATTTGGGAGTCAAATGTTCCTCAAACACTGGTGGAATGCATACATTAGCAATGAATCTATAAAATATAAAGTCCTAGTAAAGGGTCTATTTAAGTGATAACATTCAGTTAATTGGAGTATACTCACAATAACCAGCTTCTGTGGTGATTAAATGCCGAGGCAAAGCTGTGGTGTTTAACCACCACAGAAGCTGGTTATTGCGAGTATATGCCATTTAACTGAATGTTATTACTGTTATATGAGTTGGAATTTATTTAGATTAGCAGAAAGAATAATGAGAAGTAGACTGTATGTTGAATCAAAAAATGTGTTTAATAGATGGTTTTGTTCCATGAATAACATGATTGTCTCAATAAGTTAAACTATTTTATTAATACAGTTGAATAACGTAATTTGTTGAATAAATAACACTATAGATGTCATTAATACAGTGGAATAAAAGAAATGTGATGAATAAAGAACAGCTTTTATGAATATTGTAGTACTTATAATTAATAAGTAAGCAATAAGACACAATGGGGTGTACATTCGACAGTTCTAATGCACGGTTAGGGTGAGGCATGAGGCCACAGGTTGAGTACATCCAGTCCCCTAGCCGTGCATTAGAACTGTATAATGCACATCCCTGGAGTGGCTTATTGTGCTTATAAAATGGGCCTGTGTATTCTAAATGGGGGTTCTAGTTTTAGCTGTGCATTAGACACATCTAATACACGGCTAACAACCAATCAGATTGCTTGAACTCCTTTGCCTGTTTAGTGCTTGAAATCCTTTGCCTGTTTTATAATTTATTTTATTAATAAAACAGTTTGTTGAATAAATTGCAGCTTTAATGAAAATACTGAGTTTTTAAGACAAGAATGCAGTGTGGTTAGTAAAAAACATTTGTTATGACTGCAGTGAGTAAATAATCTTTATTATGACTGTAGCAGTAGGTTTTTAATAAATAAAAGAATGTGTTTGTTAAGTAATTGTATGGGTTAAGTAAACATTTGGAACATCTGTTAGTAACAGTTTTTTGTTTTTTTTTAATTTAGAAATAGTTTATCTAATGATTGTATGTTTTTGTTTTTGTTTTTTTCTGCTGCTTTTTTGAAGAGAAATAGGTAGGTCCATATAAGTTCAATTCTGAATGACAATTCTCATGGTGTGTTGTGGTGGCATTGTAGTTGTGGGTTGTCCTATGTTGGTAATATTTTGTGTTTGTTCTATTTGTGTGATTGCTTGAAGTAAAATAACATCTTCCAGTTCTTCTTGTTGAGGCAGTGGGGTGCTAATGGTTTGATGGTGTGTCTGATTTTGATTGACAAGACTGTTGTCTTGTTGTTGGTTGCTGTCTTCTGGTTCTCCAGCTTGAGGTGGGTTGTCTTTGTCTTCAGGTGGGTTGCCTTCTTGAATGTTGCCACATGTTATTTCAAAGTTAATTGGTGGTAGTGGTTGATTTTGTAGTGGGACTGTTGATTGTTGTGGGTTTGGTATTGTTTGGTTTAAGACAGCTGCAGATAAGCTGTTCCTGTCAGTGTCAGTGGCTCAGCAGATAGCACACTCACCTCTGAGGCCAGAAGATCAGAAGGCTGTGAGTTCTATCCCCACACCAGGCACTTGGGTTAATATTCCAATACTGACACTGTAGTGCAGCATGAGTAGGGGTGCTGCACTCCTGAGGTGTCGTCTTTTGGATGAGACATCCCATGTCCCATCTTCCTGTTCTGGTGGTAGTTCAGGTGGATGTTAAAGATCCCATGGCACTTCTCGAAAAGAGTAGGGGAATTATTTATTGAAAAGAAACAAAACATCAGGTACATGACACATAAATCAATAGCGTGAACAATATATAGTAAATCAAAATATATACAGAGAAAAAAAGGAATCCAGCAGAAATCACAGTACAAAAATTAAATAATCCAATGTGTATGATTCCAAAACCTAGCAAAAGTTTGTATCCTCACTAAATGCCTATCACAGTCCTTCTGTAAAGCGATAGCGGATTCAATATGTTGGAACAAAATCAAAAGTGGTATGACAGTATGCTGTAAAGAAAATTGGCATCTAGCCTGCCATGGGTAATATTTAATACTAGCAAATATCACATTCAAAGTGTTGGGATCATAACGAGAAAAGAACCCAGTATAATACCCCAAAACCAAACATTCATAGATGATATGTAATAAAGGACCCAGCTGCCATCGTAAACTTAAAGCTGACCAAAAAGACCGTGCATATGAACAGGTCAGAAAAAAATGTTTCAAGGTTTCTTCTAATCCCACACACTCTTGTTGACTACATTGACGTTCTGCCAGAAATTTGTGTTTCAAGTTGCCTTTGACCCCCAATTTCCCGTGGTAACTGAGCCAAAGCACATCCCACTTAAAAACAGGAATACGTTTGTCATTCAACATTCTTAAAGAAAAATGCAATCTGGAAGGTACACATTTAGGAAAGTCCACCCGAACTGAAATATTACATCCCATACTATCCAAATAAAGGACCTTTCTACCCAATCTGCAAAGATGAGTCTTTGTAATGCCCCACATCCTCAATTTTTTAATTGCTGAAACTGCAAATTCAGGAACTTCCAAAGGGGCACAAATTCTAGGTACCTCCATCCCCCAGCTCCATAAAAAGGATTGAAACAAAGTATCAGTCCATGATTGCCATTCATGACCAGGTACCGTGGAACCCATCCCAAAAGTAGATTTCAGAAAAAAGGAAAAATAAATAAACTACGGGTGAATCATTCCCAAACCCTCTTGCTGCTGTTTCAAATATGTAAAAATCTGTTTAATAGGGTTCAGCCAGATACCCCACAACATCTGGAAAAAAACACTCAACAGCCTAGTTTCCAAATGTGTGGGAATCGGATAGATAGTACTCAAATAAAGAAAGAGGTAATAAAAACTGTTTAATGATCATTACCCTTTTCCATTTAGAAAAAGACCAAGCCTTCCAAACTTGCACTTTCCTTTCCCCAAGCACAATCTTCTCTTCCCAATTTAATGTAGCCAAATCACCAGTACCAAAGTGACAGCCCAAAATCTTGATAGTTTGATCAGTAACAGTTATTTCCGAAATACATGAAACAAAGGGTCCCACCCCCACATGAACCCCTATACTCTTCTTTTGGTTTACTGCAGTACCAGCCAAAGCAGCATACTGATCTAAAATATGTAAGGCTTTCGATCTGGAATCTGAATCCTGAACTAGCTAACACAAATCATCTGCGTAAACTGTAATTTTCTGGGGTGCCAACCATAAAGATGGAGTCAGTCCTAAAATATCCAGAGTCAGGGCTATTTCCTGAATCACAGGGTCCAAAATGAAGGTATATAGCAAAGGACTAATTGTACACCCCTGCCTAACTCCCCGCTTTAAACAAATTTCTTCACTAACACCTCCATTAACAGTTGGATACAAAACTGCAGCATTATAAAGAGTTCGAATCCAGCCCCTAAATTGTATAGAAAATCCATATTTCTCCAAAACTTGATTTGAGAAGTCATAGGAAACATTATCAAAAGCTTTAGACTGGTCCAAGGCCAAAATAGAACCCTGCAACCGATGCAACCTCCCATATTCACAAACATCATGAAGCAAAGCCAGGTTCAACTGCATGCTTCTACCTGGTATAGAACACGCCTGTGCCAGGTGAATTACCATGGGTGCTACTTTCTGCAATCTATGACGTAAAATCACTGACAAAATTTTTTAATCAACATTTAGTAAACTTATATAACACAGTACAATTAATGGGAATCAGAGTTTGAGAAAGAAAAAAATAATCTATCCTAGAGGAATAAGCACTCCTACGGTATGTGGATCCTGCATCCTGATGCAGTTCCCTATAAGCAAAGCCCCTAGAATTCTGCGGCTGCAGATTTTTGCGCAGAACTTGCAATCTACCACAGAACTTCTGCAGTGCCGCAGAATTCATTCTTTTTGGTGATTTTTTTATTAATATTTCTGTTTATCCATAGAATCTGGTTCCCTTCCCCTCTTTTTATATCCAAAACCCACCTCTATGCTCAGGATGTGACATTATCATTGCTATAATATCATACATTAGCTAATGAAATGGCTGCATTCTGCAACAGAAATGAACAGTCACTTATCTACCACAGCTCCCACTGCCAGAGACAGTGGCACAGCACATCATGCATGGTGATATTTGCTCAACCTGCACTACAGCCTAATACAGTTTTCAGTCTTACATTATTGCACTAGGGCCAACTTAAACAAAATCTTGTCAATAACACACACCTGTTAAGTCCATACCTCACTTTGTACAAACCTATTTGTGCCTTCAAGGTATAGAGATGTCATCTGAAATAAATAACTGATAAAATGAATTTAACTGTCATTTTTAAGAAAAATAAAGTAATTATGCCCAGAAAAGTGGAATATAATAATGTGTAGACCTGTTGAAAGAATAGACCTGTAAAATAAATAATTGCACTGTACACATTTTTGCCAGGGTTATTGATTGCATATTGTCATTGGTTGATAGAATCACCTAAAAGTTATGGAGAAATGTTGTGTGCAGGGACAGCTGTTGGGTCAGAGGGTAGCATACTGTGTTTCCGTGCTGGCAACTCAGGTTCAGAGATTAGCTCTGGGAGCTGGCTGGGCAGCACAAGGATTGGTGGAATACATCCCTGCTCGGAGCCTGGGAAGGTATGGTGCAGAGTCCTGTCACATGGTGGACACATTGTGATGGGCTGGAGAGCTTTATCTCATAATCGGTTCACATGCATGTTATGGCCTGATAGTGTTACGCAGTGTGTCAGGGAAAACAGGTTGACATGAAAAATGAGTTTTGCAATAACTCCTCTATTCCATTTCCAATGGGACCAGTATGAATGAGGATGCAAGTTCATGGAAATTAAAAAAAAATACATATATATATATATATATACACACACACACATATACACACACACACACACACACACACACACACACATATATTTGTATGTATGTCACCGATTGCATATAAATCTATAAGTGATACACAGTGAGAACCTCATGAGTGGTGTAGAAAGCAAATACAAATATATGTGAAAGACAGTGAAAACCTCATTAGTGGGATAAATAGCATGCATATAGAAATGCCTTATTTATCACAGAAGATCCCCTCCGCATACGTCATTTATGCAACAGGCTAGGACCTTAAGGGAGAGACATTTGTTTTGCTTTTTTAGGCAAAAAATTATTTTTATAAGTCTGTTATTTTTGAACTAGTGTTACTGTGCTTTCCACCATCCTGATTGCTATAACCACTGCCATGAACGTGCAGTCAGGATGACAAGCTGACACTGTGATGTGGTAGTTTGTTAGTGCTGCAGAACTTCCACAGAAATTACAAACCACCACCGCAGACGTTCTGCGGCAAATGGTAGTCTTGCCGCAGAACTTGGTCCCACTGTGCTGCAGAAAAGTAGGGGCCCTGCCTATAAGCATCCTTTAAATTGGATTTAAGTAGAGCATCTTGTAATGCATAGGAATCACAATAAACTTTTTGCTGGACCTGATTCTGAATTTTAAGGTCCAGACTACAATTTAAGTCTCCCCCCCAAAATGACCTGCTTGGAGGTATATAAAAATGGATGGATAGCCTTAAACAAATCCACCCTTGCAGTTTTAACCTGAGGATCGTAGGTGTTAATGAGTCGAAGAGAAAACCCCTTAAACCAACAATCAATCAAAAAGGCTCTCCCAGGCAATATCTCCACTAAATGTTGCACCTGCATCTGGGGATGACCAAACAAAACACCCACCCCATCAGCAACATCAGCCCCAAAAGACAAGAAAGAGGGTCCTCTTGACCATAGTGTTTTAGTCTGAGATATGTCCTGCAAAGAATTAAATCTAGTTTCCTGTAGAAAAATAAAATCTGTCAGTAAAGTCCAGCAATAATGGAAGAAACCCAACCTCTTTTTATAATTCTTAAGACTACTGACATTAATAGAAACTAGATTTAAAGAAGACATGGCAGGAAAAAGAGAACAGAATCAATTACAACTTCTCATTTTTCCTCTTTTTACCTTTCTTTTTTTTTTTAGATTCAAAAACTTCTGTAGCACCCTCATCCTCAACATCCATCTCAGAAACAGCCCCAGACTGAACAGACACATCAGACTCAGAACCACCATCCTGATCCCGAAGAACCTGAAAAGCATTCTGCGTTACAATCCCTGATGACTTCGTAATCTGTCTACTAGTTGCCATTGTAACCCTCCTAGAGGCAGGGGGCTGAAAATCAGACACACCAAGGGGAGGCAGGGGGAGGCATACTTCCCTGATCCAGAACTACAGGAACTAAAGTGGTACTGTCCTGCAGTACCTCAGCAGGGAGTGTGATTGGCTGTGTAGTGCCCTCAGGGTTTGAAGGTGGGGAAGGAAAAGCAGTGGAAGACCCATCTCCCGGGGATTCCCATTCAGTGGTATAAGGCTTATACCTAATTTGTTCTTGATTAATTAAAGTATCTTTGTCAGGACCCCTTGTTGGTTCTGACCAGCCCAGGGACACTGGTGATAAACATGTCCCTGTTCCCCACATAAATTACAAGAAAAAACATTCCTGCAGGTCCCACTGTTGTGGTCCAAATCCCCACATAGCGGACATTTGATTCTATCACAGGCACTACTTAAATGGCGTTTGCTACCACACTTATAACAGGCCTTGGGCTGGCCTGGATAAAAGCAAACCCCTCTATCTTTCCCTTAAAAAAACTATTGGGGAATGTGCTGGACCTCATTCCCCAGAATGTTGAGTTTAACCTTAAACCTCCACCCCCCCAGTCCAGATGCCTTCATCATCTATTATAGCTTCTGGAGGCCCCAAAACCACACATTTTTTTTCAAGCCAATACTGGAGGTCCCCTACATTAACCCCTTCATTTCAGAACATAACAGTAAGTGTCTTAAATAAAGGTTTCTAAGAGGTAGCCCAGAATGGAGTCCATAAAGGCAAAGTCTTGCAGGAATCATATTTGTGCCAAATAGTATCAAGTCGGAAAAAGTTTTAATGTTGATATCAAAAACATCCTCCCCTCTCACATTAATTAAGTCAAAGATATCACTTGCACAAAACTGCATGGATTCCTTCAACAATTTCCTGGCAACATAAAACCTATCTGGATAGGTCAGGTAAACCTCCCCTATAATGCAGATGAATAGCATTACATCTGGGGGCCTGCTGCAGCTTATTCTCTCTAAAGAGATCTGAAAAGTAAGGGCCAGTCTTATGACTATCCCGACGAGAAGAAGGAGGTGGCGAGGGATGAGGTAGGCCAGAGTCCGAATCCCTTCTCCCAGGCCCAAGTCCTAGTCCTGAAGCACAGGAATCCCCATCAGTAGCACACCCCACAATCTCAGTACCAATATGCTGACCTGAAATGGAATCCTCCATGTCCACAGCAGTCACCTTCTGCAGCGCAACTGAACCATCCTGCGAAAAAGAAAGCCAGGCTGGATCAGGAACCCACTTGCACTCATGAAAGATCCAGCCAGTGTTTGCCAAAGCTTCCTCTTTTGACCAGTCTGACACTGAGGGAACCGCATCCATGTCCACTGAGTTCTGCATTCTTTGTGTTGTGAAGTAACAGGGCTGACCCACTCCCAACTGACAAGCCACATCTCCACTCTGACAGGCAAGCAAAAGCGAGGAAGCACCATCCGGCAGTTCAGTAATCTCCTCCAAAATTGGCCGAACACTCTCTGTCTCAGTTGGGATAGCGGTCAAAATGATGCCAGTAATATCCTTGTGTAGCAAATCTCCCGACGCATGAACCGAGCAATGCATATCCAGTCCAGCATCACCAACAGAAATCAACCTAGTGTCAGCAAGTATAGCACATCCCTGAGTCAAAACCAGGGACAAAACCTCCAGCTGCCTGCACTCCAACATGTCCTGCTGCTCCTGAATTTCAGGACTGTCTGCCATGCTGCAGGCCAACACCAGCAGCTCCCCCTACCACAGAGTAAGGGAACATTTTATTAAAGAAAATGGAACAAAATATTTTAAAAAAAAATTATACATACAAAACCAAAGAAAACAAGAAGATAGTGAATAACAAATAATATAAAAGAATTCATCCAATTTTATCTTTCAAAAAAGGTACCTCCCTCCACTGATGAACCCATACATTCGAAAGCATATACTGTTGTTCATACATACAATGTTTATAAACTTCAGTCTCGACAATAGTAACAATCTGTTCAGGTTCTTGATACAATTGTTGCAGTACAAACTTACATCTTATTTGCCATAATATAAACTTTATAAATGCAAGAAGTAAGCGAACCATCCCTTTCTGTAAACCTATTTCTTTCAAACTAAATTCTCCTACAACTTCAGCATACATCAGACTTTTCCAATAAGGGTTATGCCAAACCTTAGCTATTCTTTCCCACATTTGTCTAACAAATGGAGAGTCAATAAGAAAATGTGACATTGATTCTTCCTGGGCTATACAGCTCATTCTTGGAAACATTGGCTCTTCAAGTTTTTATGTTAAGCATTGCCTTTTACAAACAAGCGCCCATGAGCACACAACCAACTAACAACCCAAATCCTTGGTGGGATACAAGGATCTCTGAGGTCTCTACAATGAAGCTCCAAAACTGAGGATCAACATTTTTAAACTGAACCATTGGTGGACTAACATTGTGATGAATTAGTTTATAAAGAGCTTTAGAGCTGGGCAAGGACAGAATAGAGATATGCATGTCCCATTGCTTTAGTTTCTGAAGTGCAGGTTTAAAAAAACTGCTTGCCATCTTAACTTGAGCTTTCAAGACCCCCTGATCCTCCCATACCCTATAAAGTGGCTGCATCCAATGACTAGCAAAAATAGTCTATATAGCCAGAGTCGGTTTTGATAAATCTATTAGGTTAGTATGAAAAAAATTACTATAAACAAATGCTACAGGGTTAAGAAGATTTAAATCTCCTTTTTCTACTGGTAAATAAATAATTTCCTTCTTAATAGGATTTAATTGACTTCCCTACAGTGTTTGAAAAACTAAACTTAAAAATGAAGCTTCCAACGTCCATGGTAAGGGATACACTACACTAAGAAATAAAAATATTGGAAGTAAAAAAGTTTTGATTATTGCAACTTTTTTCCTTTTTTGTCTGGTTCCACACATCTACTTTAGTTGCCGCTAAATCTAGGTTTTTTTTTCCAATTAAAAACACAGTTATCTCCTCTCCCAAACCAAATACCCAAATACTGAAATGGTTCAGTAGACACCTTAATCCCTTTTCAAGATGTATTAGAATTATTAGACTCATGCAAAGTATAGACAATACTCTTCTTTTTATTAAGGTGAGCTCCTTTTAATGTAGAGTATTCAGCAATAAGTAAAGGAACTCAAACACCTGAGTTACAGTCTGCAACTATAATGCAAATATCATCAGCATATGCTATCACTCTAGCTTCTATACCCTCCCCTTTTTGGTTTAGTACCTGTAATATAGGGATCTTGTTGCAGTGATCTTAATAAAGGGTCTAAACAAGGTACGTAAACCAAAGGACTAAGTGGGAAGCCCTACCTAACTCCCCCAAGAAATCTCTATATAAGTACCCAAATGTCCATTTACTAAAGGAATTACTTTGGCATTTCTGTATAATAATGAAATCCAATTTACAAAAAGGATGGTATACCATAATGAGTCAATATAAGTGAGATAAACTAATGAGGTACTTGATCAAAAGCTTTTTACTGATCTAATGACATAACATAACCATTCAATATACCAGCCTTATCCTGTTATATAAGTTCTCGAAGTAATAACAAATTATGTTTAATAGAACACTCTGGAACTGTACGGGTTTGTGCAGTTGAAAGAAGTACTGAAGCTATATTCAATAAACTGTTATGCAAGATTTTCATTAATATTTTGTAATCTGTATTTAATAAACTCAAAGATCTCCAGTTGTCAAGAATAGTCCTATCTCCTTTTTTAAATATTAAAATCTGGATAGCTACACAGAAATGCATATCCACCTGTAAACTATCCAAGACCTTATTAAACATGTTCATTAATATTTTCCTTAATATATCACTAAAAGTAACTTAAAATTCAGGTGGAAGACCATCAATACCCAGAGCTGTAGATTTTTTAACATGATCAATAACCGACCCTATTTCTGCTTCACAGATAGGCTTAGTAAGACCTTGCAAAAATGTAAAAGGTAAACTAGGGACTTCTATTTTATTCAGAAATTCAGTCACAACCTTCTCATCAATAGGAAATGATACATACATGGTGGATAAATATTGAGATACAGTATGCAAAATTGTCAGCCCATCTGATACTATAAGACCATTAGTTCCCAGAACAGTTCCCATAAACCTTTCTGATGCTCTTTGTGAGCAGTCTTTAAAGGCATCACCAAATCCAGTTTTTCCTGGAGAACAAATCCTATGTTCATTTAACATTACAGTAGCCCTAGAATATTGTAAACTCATCATTGCTTTTTTAAGGTTATGTACCTGTGAAGTTAAATTAATATTCTGAACATTAATAATAGAATATAGTTTTGCATTAGAAGTTTAAGGTATTCCTTAAAATGGCACTGTCTAGCTTTTGTATGGTATACTTGGAACAGAGATTTCAAACCTCTATTTGTTTATTCCTACCAAGTACTAATATTCCCTGCCATACATGCCACTGTCATCCTTGCCTTGAGAAACTCAATAACCTGTACCCTAATTTGATTTTCCCTCAGTACTTCTGCATTTAATTTACAATATCCTCAACCATATTGTGGCCCACTTTGGTCCCCTATGCTAACAAGTAAAATTGCATAATCTGAAGTTTCTAAAGGAATAGTTACTGCTTTCACCATACTAACAGTTTTTTTTGTAAATAAAAAATCAATTCTAGTGTATAACGCTCCCCTATAGTAAGTATGACCACCCTCCTTATGTAAAGTTTTAAAAGAATCTTGTAGATTTCTCTGTTCAATAATCCCATTAAGTCAGTTGGAATCGTAATACATTTTCCTAGTTACTGCCCCTCGATCTCTTCTATCTATCATACAATTAAAGTCCCCACCCCATAACATTTATTTAGTTGTGATTAAAAAAGTTTTAATGTCTTGATATAAAGTAATCATTTCCTTTTTTTGTAAGGGGGGGGCATAAATATTTATTAATCTCTACCCTATCCCTTTAAACATAAAATCTAATAGTAATGCCCTACCCAGGCATATTTCTACCAAACGAGAAACCCTAACTCCATCCCCTTTAAACAGTATACCAACTCCTTCACAAACCACAGTGCCAAAAGAAAAAAAAAGAAGGGCCCCAACACCACAATTGTTGTGCAGATCTAACCAAGGAGGTAGTGTTCAACCGTGTATCTTGTAATAAACATATATCACAACTGAAGTCTTTCAATGCTGTTAATGTAAGCAATCTTCTTTTAGCATTCTTACTGCTCTTAACATTAACGGTTGCAATACACAACCGTGATGGGATCTGTGAGAAAGACAGGAGAAAAATAACATCAAGGTGGTTTCCTCAGTCTAGAACTTCTTCTCACCCTAGTGTTCAGTCTTTTTTCTTTTCCTCCCTAGGTATTACTTCTATCTGATCACCCTCAGATTCAGAGGAATGAGGAGCTAGTGAAGATGCCTCTGAATCCCCTCCTTTTTCCTAATCTGCCATGGCAGTAGTTAGAATGTTAAATTTAATAGTTAACAAAATCCCTTCTTCTTCTAGAACACATGCCTTTGTTACTTTTGACTTTGGCCTTGTGTGTTTCATACTCTTTTTTTTGCTACACTTTGAACCACTCTGGGGGACATTTCAACTATTGAAACCTCTGTCTCAGAGGTATATGGTACGTTTAATAAAGGGACATCTAGGACTACAGGCTAAGGGGAATCAGTGAAAAGTACAGGAGCTGCATCAATTTGAACAATTGGCCCCTCTGATGGAGGCGAGAAAGTTGGGGGAAGGGTGGACGAGCATTCTAAGGGTGGTCTGGCAACAACATTTTTTCTTTTTATCATTTTTTTTTGTGCTTCCTGAAGTATTATATCTTGGTTCACACGATCAGTATGATTATGTGTAGCCCAAGGACATGACCTGTAAGCATGCCCAGTGTCCTCACATAGGTTGCACTGCAGTTCCTCTGTACAATCAGAACTGTGGTGCTCAAAAGTCAAACTAAGATTGCATTTTATCCTATTGCAGGCACAGCCCAAATGAGTGTAAGCCCGCATTTAAAGCAGACCTGTGGTTGTCCTGGATAGAAGCAATGGTCCCTTTCATTACCAAAAAATAGACTGTTAAGGAGCTGCACTGGCCCCAGGCTGTTGTTTCTTAAGCAAGCTCATAAATTCCAACCCCCATTTCATATACATTCATCATCAAATACTGGTTTAGGGCTATCCAGCACATCACATTTTTTTTGCAAACAATAAACAACATCATGTATAGACACTGATTCATTGCAAAATAAAATTGCCACCTGCCTAATAGATGGCTTTGTTAAAGGTATGGCCTTAAAAGGCAACCATAATTCTGTACATTTCAAAGTATCATATTTAGGCCAGAAATGATCTAGTCCCTGTGGAGTAGTAAAGCTTACATCATATATCATATATCACAGACCCTGACACATGAATCAGTGTGTAAGTTTCAGTGGAAAAAAAACTGAAGATCCCTTCAAGAGATTGTGTCCCACAGAGTCTATCAGGGGCTATCTCTAATCCCCACAGATATTCCAAACGGACAACATTGTGTCTTTGAAGAGGGGGGACCTGAAAAAGGATCCTTTTTCCTAAAGGACTCCCAAGCCATTTTTGAGCATTCCTGAAAAGTAGGTATTGTACCAGGTAACTCAGTTTCATCTTTCTCCGAATCTCAGCATTTTACCGAATGCATTGTTTCACCTTCAGTCTCTGAGGCAGATGAGTCTGTACACAGTGGTGAACCTACGAAAGGTTTAGCAGTGATCTCCTGATTAATAGAGTGTTCTTTTGGCTCATCATTCTGATTTAAAACTAAACAACTAGGATCATTGACTACTGGAGGGGGAGGAGACCCTGGAATCGGGCTATGGCTTGGGTCGGGAACCCAGATAGCGGCCTCTCCCCACTTCCACCCAGCAGCTAACAGAGAATGCTCTAAAGACATTGTGGATTTCCAGCGGTTAGAAACAGCTGTAGATTCAATGTCTCTGCCCCTTCTCAAGCCAAGAGGATTAGCCGATGTAATAGAAGGTTGACATTCAACATTTAGCTTTGTACTCACATTTTCTGTAGGATCCAAAATTTGAGCCATAATTATATTTGTTGTCAAAGGCCTCAAATCTTCTGTCAGTATCTCTTTCATTGTAACTGACTCAGGCCGCAGGAATTCGGTTGATGTTCCTATGTCATTGGGCATAGTTAGCCGACTCTGCGCTTCAGCTGCTGCTGCAGATTCTTGCCCCAAGACATCTCTTAAAACTGTAGCTGCTTCTTGCAAGTTAATAGGATTTAATATTGTTGTCTGAGGTATAGGAGATACAGTGGTGATATTTGTAGGTTTCTCCATAGTATTACTCACATTTTGACCATATCATAGTGATTTATTTTGTTTTAACAGATTGTCCAGCCAGACTACATCTGAAGAAAAAAGGCCATGTGTAGTTTTCACCATTTCCTTAGGCTCAGACTCCTTCGTATGTAAAGCAGATTCAATATCCATCATTAAGGCTTCCACAGACTTGGTCTCCTGAGCTGGACCTGTGGGCTTGGAGCCCTGCTCACCCACAGGTACACCAGCAGAATGAATCTCTGACACACCTTCCTCCATGACAGCAGCACCCCCACTGACAGAGTAGGGGAATTTCCCTGATGCCCTTGCCAAATTTCCCCCCCATTCACTAAAAATACCACCAACTGCTTAATCTGGTTCAAAGTCAGTTGGCATTCACCTGTATCCCTCTCCCCCAGGTCATGCCTGAAATTAGGCAGAATTTGTCTAGTGCACTTACCCAGTCAGCAAAAACTAAATAAATAAATAAAATAGTATCATCTGCATTGTTCTGAGCTTGTGCTGTCCACATATGACCTTATGCTGGCTTCATTTTTTTTTGTCCTGTTACTTTCATGATGTTTCATGTTTGTATTCCACAGTCACTAAGTATTGCTACTGTCTTTGCTCTTAAGCAATGGTTTGTGTATATAGTTGACAAGTTTGCTTCTTTGATGATGTTGGCCATAAATTTTCCAAGTGTGTGGACTCCAAGCTTTTGTTTGTGATACCAGAAGTTGTCTGTAGGTTTTCAGTGGAGGTCTGGCTTTGTTTTTTGCCAGAGGTAAGGAATGTCTGGATTTAGTTTAGTGGTGTACAGTTCATATGCTGCTACTGGGCATAATGGGTTTTCTGGTTGCACGTACATTCTGGCTTCTGGCACATGTTGGTCTCTTGGATTGCTTCCTGAGTGTGTTTTGTTCTTTGGGCTGATGGCAAAGTTCAGAAATGTTTTGTTGTCTCCATTATGTGATATTTTAAATGTTGCTTTTGTCATGGTGTTGCAGTTTTCAGCTCCTCGTAAGGCAAAGTGAAGATCAAGGTTAAACCAGACTAGTCATTGTAACGATTTTGGGTTTAGCTTTTTGGTGAGAGAAAATAGTGAGTAATACATTGTGAATGTATTTGATGTTTGTGGGAATTTATGCTGAAATGTTATTTTTTGTGTGCATTATTAATGGTGTGCCTTTAAGGTTTGTTGGGGTTGCTGATATGGTACTGGGAGCATGGAATTCAAACCCAGAGCTGTGAATTTGCAGTTAACTGTAGTAATAGAGAGTGGAATAAAAACTTTCAGAGCAGTGAATGAGATCAGAAATATGTGATGTTTAGAGAGCTGACAGAGATGTGGTGTTGTTATTTGCTTAAAGGGAGACAGTCAGCTTTTCAACACTATTTTCAACCTCAGCATTCTGATATGTGTGGCATTCTTTAGAGTAACATATAAGACGGCCAGTTGTTCCACTGTAGCAAAAGGAGAAATGATGGTGTTGTAGCAAAAATGTTTAATCTTATTTGTGAAAAGTATTATCCCTAGTGCTGTGGACTCTGCAAGTTCTTAGATGTGTATGGTGCTAGAGCGCTAGTATGCTCATTCATAAGTGAGTCATGGAAAGTGCAACGTCATTTGGATACATTCATTGTTTGCCACTGCAACTGGTTTTGCCAATGACAGTGCTACTCATATTATTGTATTTGTTGTTTCATTTTAATGTCTTGCACAAAACAGAAATGCTCATCAACGAGTGTAATCGCTCTCTGGTAGAGTGTGCAGATATGAATGTGCGGTGGTGGCATGAATGATCATGGGGATAAGTAAGATTAAGATGTTTGGCCCAAACACAATTTAATGTGCTTTTTCCATCGTGCATTGATTGGGTGTGTTTTCTGTAATTGTACAGGATGCTAGAGGGAGCAGGATGTTGAGGTAAAAAAGAAAGTTACAAAATGTGTGTATGTCCCTTTAATTAGTCTTGGAATGCACGGAACATGGTTGGACTGAATTAACAATCGTGATGTGGCTCTGGCAGTATTTTCTTTACTGGACAGAAGAAGTTTAGTGTTGCGAGGCCGTGCATAATGTTTTTGACTAGTCTAATATAGTAGCACTGTTGGTATATGAGGTGCATGTGTCTTGCAGTATGGATTCCCATTTGGACAGCTGGACTGCATTTCAGATACAAGGAACTGCAAAATTAGATGGCCTTTTAGTGGCATTAGGAATGTGTTCAAATGGGAAGAAAAGTGGTACAGTGGAAGATGGCTTTTAAATTTGTTTTGCTCAGCACGAATGGTTGTGGAGAACCTGCACAGAGTTTCTATGGGGCTTTTACTGAGAAACAGTTAGGCTGCTGCTGTGGCTCCACTACCTTGCAGTTACTTTTATTTTGTAGCTGTTTTGATGTCTAAGAGCTGTGAGGAGGTAAAATGGAGAAGTTTTTCCTAATAATTTAATTCTTTTGATTTGGCTTTGATGAGAAAATAAGGTGGTATTAAAAATATGCCATGATGTTTTGTTTTTATCCAGTACATAATGTGTTTTGTGCCATAAAGCCATGTGCGTGTGTGTGTGTGTGTGTGTGTGTGTGTGTGTGTGTGTGTGTTGGGAGGGCATATGGCTGAGAAAGAAATGTGTCTTAAATTTATTTTTAAATGTATTTGTTATATTGGTTGATGGACAGTGTTGAAATGAGGAGAAATGGAGTGAAATGCTATTTATTTTACAGGTACGTTTATGTGTGTGTATGACTGAGGCAACATGATGAGCATTGAGAGGATATAGCGGGAACATTTAAATATTGAAAGGAATTTGTTTACCTTTGAAAAGCTTTGCTGCCCATTTTGCTTGCTTTTTCATTGTTTTCTCATCTTTTTGGAGACAGTTTGTGCTTTGTCTTCTTCATTGACAGTATGACCATGAGTTTTTGGTACTGTTGAAACTACCAAGGTGGAGGACTGTTCTGGTGCCATTTTATTTGTATGTGTGGGGTGTGCTTGAGGTGTGAATAAATGGCTGTGGGCATGGTTTTGGTGCCATTAGATGACTGTGGGTGATGCTTGTATGAATAAACAATTCTGGAGGCAATTATGTGAAGTTTGTGGTGGCATAACTGACAGTGATACTGCTTTCTGATTGGGTGCTAGAGGATATCTCTCGTATAATAACATTTAATTATCAGTATGGAAGGAAATCATTAACTCCAGCTCTAAAAGCAGGGGAATTAAAACTAACCTCAATTCTGTTGTATGAAGTAGAGATTTGGGGAGTAAACATGACAATTAATCTGGATACACCAGTATTAAAATATTACTAGGTTCTTCTGAGGGTGCCAACATAAACAGCTTCTGCTATGGTCAGGGTCAAACTAGGGAGATCTTCAATTGAAGCATTGGCTGTATACAGATTAACATCATATTGGTTGAGAATCATTAATAAGTCCAAAAACCATTTACCCAAAGAATGTTTGATGAAAAAAAAATCAGTTGGAATAATGAAGGAACAAAATCAAGACAGTCAAATTCTTTACTTGATCTTCTCTGTAAAATTAGGCTTGGGGACTTATGGTCAGACTTTAACAGAGGTATTAATACTTCTAATCAATACAATAAAATTATTAAAACTTGTCTAATTAATTTATTTGATAAACTAGAGATGAAAATGATATGGTCGCAAAAATGTTCTCCCTGGCATAGGGATAATAAAATGGATTATCATATAGAGGAATATCTAACTATTCCTCTTTCTTTGAACAAAGGAAATTGCTTATCTGGTGCAGATTTAAATTAACTCTAAATATATGTACTGTATTTCAACAAAAGTCTTGGCCAAGTGAGTAAACATTCAAATAATTTTTGTCTATGTAATAGAGTATTTGAAGAAACAATTCACTGTAATATTGAAATGTGTCCACTACACACAAAACCAAGAAATCTGTATTTGCAAAATGTTTTAAAAACTTACACAGACTTCACATATGATATATCCTATTACATCTAAAGTTTCTTGACAATGCAATCATGATAACAGACTTTCTAGTAGCAGTCATTAGAATTAAAAAAGGGACACAAGCAGTTTAAATATCCGTATCCAAAATAAATAGTTTAAGGGCCTGTCCAACTTTCCCTGTCTCTCTCATTTTTAAACAAAATTAGGGTGGTGCCTCTCTTTGACGATTTTTATTAAATGTTTGTTATTGACTGACTTTTAACTGTGGCCACTAGCGTTTCCTTGCTAGAGGATGTTAATATTTAGCAACTTTTGAACTATAAATGAATGTTTTTAAACCTGTGACAGTTTTTTGTAATTTTGAATTTCTGTGGAAGTATATTATTCTGTCATGTTAATCTGTAAACATTGTAATGTTCATCTTATAAAATATCATCATAATCGATCAATGCAATGAAATGAATGAATGAACCACTTCATCCCTTTGGACAGTGACCATATCAAAGTAGAAAAATTCCCACTGCACAAGTTTAGCTCAGTTGTATTCCACAGACAGTGCCATTCAGGAAATGCTGTCCTGCTGTGCTTATGAGCTACAAGCTATAGTAAGCACCAGCATTGGTCTGCCTGTCTGTCTGTCTGTATCACAGGTATCAACTCACCTACTTTATACATGTCATATACACATGTGCTGGGTAATGAATCAAGTCTCCAATAAGGGTTCTAAATTTAAATTATAAGCTAAAGCACTAAGAGGTGAGTTAAACTCTAAATGTATTAAAAAATGTAAAATGCATTAAAAGATAATAAAAGTTGAAATATATTAAACAAGTGCCTACCATACACCACCCGGTCTCTGCAAATAGACCGTTCAACTCATAACTGAGAATATCCATCACCGGGTGGAACAGTAACATTGTCACACTGTTGCTAACAGTACTAACTAAAAACAATTCCTTTAAAACTGCCTACATTTTTGCCATCTCCATCAAAGCAGACTGCTGAAACAAAATTGAACAGCAGCTAATGATGGCTGACTCAATGTAAGCACAGGCATCTGGCAAACAGGGCAGGACTTCAATGTTAAAATCACACAACATCCTAAACCATTCCAAGCCTTGAATTTTGTTTCTGCTTCTCCCCAAAGAAAAAAAAACATGGTCTTTCAGCTTCACCATCTACCTTCCCCTCTGCTATGGAGATCTTTACATTGAAGTCTCCATTCTCCTCCTCTCACTGTCCACATCTCTTTCCTCTTCAACCACTTAATTCACCTTCCCCAAATCTCCAAAAGTACAGCTGCATGGCTCCTTGATTCTAGGGCTCCTCTGGTGAAACACAGCATAGGACACACTGTTTCCCTACAATCTGTCATAGTCTTCTGAAGAGATAGAGGCTCAAGTCAGGATAGAATTTTCCAAACTTGCACAGCTAAAAAACATACATGTGCATTGAAGAAGGAAATGATGGCATACCTTACTAAAACAAGCATTTGTCAGTGCCAAATGTTGTCTTGCTGACATTGACATCGGTAGTACAGAAACTGAACAGATGCATAATAGGAATGGCAGTGGAGTATGAAAGTGAAGTCAAACCTTACATCACCCCATATAGACACTGACAGGCACTGAGGTGTGCCTTTGGGCATCAGCCATAATGTTCATGGCATTTCAGCTCACCCTACACTCCAGTATGATAAAAAATATTGTGTTGTGCCTTGGGGTCCTCAGGCCTTATGCTCACCCCATTTGGCCATAACACTCATGGCATTTTACCTCAGCCTATCCTGCAAATTATGACAAGTGCTGAAGTGTGTCTTGGGGTGTTCAGCTTTACAGTCACCCCATTTTAGAAGGACATACACTGAAATGGGTGCAGCATCAAAGAATGGGTAGAATTGTGGGGCTGAAATCCAAGGCACACCTCGATGCCTGTCAGTGGCTTGAGGGTGGGGGGATAGTGTGGCATGAGCATGACAGCTGGCAATGCAAAGACACAACCCTGATGCCTGTCAGTCTGTAAAGGGTGGGACGTTATGGTTGGAAACCCTAATGCCCTGGCCATTTGTTGGTATTTGCACTACAAATTTGCAACATGCCATTTTTGTGACCCCCACCTCATGAAAGTGTTTGGGACCTCTGTTCATGAATAGTGGCACTGTGGTTTTGTTAATCTGTCCCGAATGTTGATTTCTCACAGTGAATGCTTCATTCTGCGCCAGATGTGGGAAAACACCATTCAGGCAGGATGTGAAAAATGACAGCTGTACCATTCATAAGTAGGTGTGAAGAGATGGCAGTGTTGAAAATCTTGAGTGAAAATATGAAAAATGCTTGAATTTACAAGCATACGTAGAAACTACCCAATGCACACTCATAACACAGTCATTTAGGGGAATTATTTCACCAAATTTTCAATATAGGCATTTTGGGACCTTTGCTCCAGAACACTGTCAGTATGATTTTCTTCATTTGTCCTGATCATTGATTTCCCACAACGACCATGCCATAATGCACAACTTGTGTGAAAACACATTTCGGGCAGGATCTGAAAAATGACAGCTATACTGCTAATAATGATGTGTGCAGAATTGACAATGTTGAAAATGTTGAGTGAAAATATTACAAATTGTTTAAGTTACGAGTGCGCATGGAAACTGTGCAATGCAGCTTATAACATCGTCATTTTCTGGACTTTTGTCACCAAATTTTCAACATAGGCATTTTAGGACCTCTGCTCATGAACAGTGTTGCTGTGATTTTCATATTCTGTCCTGAACACTGATTTCCTACAGCGACCACGCTATTCTGCGCAGGTAGTGCGGAAACACATTTCAGCCAGGATGAAAAATAACACCTGCACTGTTCATAAGGAGGTGTGAAAAAAATGCCAACGTTGAAAATCTGGAGTGAAAATATTACAGATTGGCAAAGTTATGAGTGTGCATGAAAACTGCACAATGCACTCCCATAACACAGTAATTTTTTTAGATTTTTTCACCAAATTTGCATCACAGGATTTTGGGAGGCCACCTCATGAACAGCAACACTGTCGGTTTGTTACTCAGTCCAGAAAGGTGATTCTGCACAGTGACTGCAAAATCACCTTTCAGGACTGAATAACACCATGACAGTGACTGAATTCATGAGGAGAGGTCCCAAAAATCCCATGTTGAAAATTTGGTGGCAAAAGTCAAAAAAATGGCTGAGACATCCACATTAGCTGAAAAAAAACCCATTAATGCCGTTATACAGCTTACCGGCATTTCTTCAGTTTGCGGTCAGTTTGAAGAGTGCAGATGTGCTCCTGGTCCACTGAAGATCTTCCTGCTGGGCTTCAGAGGTAAGTATGGGGTGAAGGGGGGTGTGGGGAGGCAGGGTGCACAGAGGGTGGGCGTGGGTTGGTGGAGGGGCCACTGGACTCAATGAGGACCGTTTTATGTTTTACAGGTTAAAAAACCATTGCGGGATATTTTTTTTACTTTACAGGGGCATTTGGCATACTGGGATGGGCTCCCAGTGTGCCCTCTCAGTGCTTTTTTGTGGGGCTGTAGAGGATGGGGGATTGTAAGCCCCCACCGATCATACAGAGTTGGGTGGGGTCACATGAACTGAGGGGGATTGGGCACCCCCTCAGCACACAAGAAATGTGGGGTATATTATGCTGACAGGGATTGGGCACCCCCATCAGCAAAATTAACTTGGGACAGGTCATGTTGACAGGGGGAGTGGGCACCCCCATTGGCTTTCAGAGGGACTATGTAAGGTGACAGCTATCCCTCAGCTTCTGTGGGGACTATGAGAAGGTGATGGGGAAGCAGCCACTATGTTGCTTGACTGGGACATCAGACGAGGCACGTAGTAATTGGCTGTTGCAATCAGGGACCACCCCGTGGTGCTTCCTGATTGCAGCAGCTAATTTCTTTCAAGGTGGTGGCGCATTTCTCAACTGCTGTCATAGTTAGCATGCTATGTCATTGGTGCCACAGAGCCTGGCCACAAAAAGCAGTGGCGCTATTCGCTGCAGCAAGACGACATCTCTCAAACCCACTTCTCCACTGAAGCAGCCACAATATTTTGTCTGCACTGCATACGCAAGACAACATAATGAAAGACAGCATAGCATCAGCTACTGAGTGGCTTCTCCACAGTGTCTTGGCACCCAAATTAAAGAAATGAAACCCCAAAGTAGATACTGCCTGGTATTCAGACATGTTCCAATCATACCTTCTACCTCAGACACTGGCCGTGCATGCTAAATACTAGTGTAGATACTTTCAATTCACACATTTCCTAGTCACATGCTCTCCCTCACCAAACTCTGAGTACTATTTTCTATCTTTATTTTACCTTAATTACTAGCACTGAAATTTAATTTTCTGGTATTTTGGCATAGTATTAAAGCAGTTTGCCCACATGCCAAAATATTTAAATGAGATGAATATCTAAAGACTGACAGAGTAATAAAGCAGTATTCATTTAGTATTCAGCTAATCTTCACCTTTTGAATATGCAAATTATGGCATTACTATCATGACTAGTTGAATATTTTCAGTTCAGTGCATCTACACAACCAGAGTACTGATATGCTTGTGCAACTGTGATAACTGTTAGGCCATTCATACTCTCTGTTCCATGGAGAATTATCACCCTGTAGGGATACTGAAGTCAAGGAACCCTCAAAGAGGGTGAAGAAACAGGCATGCCACAGAAGGAGAAGGAGAGGATGGTAGGGTAGAGAAGAAGTGCTTCAGAAGGAGGCTAGGAGGAACTGATTATATAGCTCAGGAAGGGGGCATGTCTGGTTGCTCATTTCATTGAACTACTGGCATAGCCTTTCAATTCAGTGGGCCTATGCAACCAGAGTAATGTTATGCTTGTGCAACTGTGATAACTGTTTGGCCATTCACACTGTGTATTCCACTGGGAATTACCACCCTGTAGAGGTACCGAAGACAAGAAATCCTCAAAGAGGGTTCAACCCCTAAAGATGCAGCAGGAAAGAACCCCTTGGCTAAAGGTACCTTAGAAAGGAGCCCCAAAAAAACATTGAGCAGTAAATGTTGACTACAAGGTAGAAAAGAAAACTGACAGCAATGAGACAGCTTGACGAAACACAAATAAGATGCTTATGTTGTCAGAAGTGCAATGATAAAATAGATGCACTGATGACATCAGGGGGCTTCCTAAGGGGAAAGGGGATGTCTCCAACATCCAAAAGCAGAAACATACCTAAGGAAACTTTGGAGTATACCATAAACAACTAACTATGTATTATGACCTTTGGCATGGAGGAGGGTAATCTCCCCTTTTAACAGGAGGAAATCTCTGGGGCTCCAAGGACTAGGTTGCCTTCCCCCAGGGTCAGGGTAGTTTATTTAGTGATGGCTCTGCTGCTGCAATTGACAAATCCAATCAAAAGGGGAAATATTCTAATTTAGTGGAAAGCTCTCCCAAGCCTTATAATCGGAATGATGTGAGGGGTTACAAGAGACCTCTGCAACAACAGGTACTTTGTAGTAAGAGGAGACTCCCAAGGTGCAATGAGGACAGTGATCACTGCTGAGGCACTCAGTGACCTATCAATGATAACAAACCGGCTGAACTAGGGTGGTCATAGGGAGAATAGCTGTCAAATGTGCCATGGCAATGCCATAGCCAAAGGAGCACCCTTGGGCTATAAGTACTCCACCCCTTCGGCAGCTGAAGTCTTAATTTTGCATCAAGGGATGTGCTATATAATTGCATGATAAAGCTCTTGCCTGGAGTGTGGGCATTCCCACTATGTTTCAAATGAGAAGGACCCTGCCCCGAGATCCATACGCTCAAGTTGCAGACTTTGTGAGTGCTGAGTGAGACCGTCGGCTTTCAGGGTGAGCCCTGAGTCAGAAATGTAATGGGCGTGGTTGGCATGCCTCCAGTTTATTAATGAGAGTGTGAATCAACATTGAGTGCTAGATGGAAGAAGACTGGGCAAGTGGGCAGAGATTAGGCAGCAGATTTTTGATGAGGAATCTGGGTGAAGCAGCTGTATATGATAAGGAGGCAAGAGCAGAAAGTTTGTGAGCAAACTATGCAACCACAAAATTGAAAGGTTGCCAGCAAACTCTGCAACCATGACAACTACCAGGCAGCCTGGGTGAGGTAGGAGGTTGAAGTGTGAGCCAACATGTGGTGGTTTGATAGTAATAGCAACCAGCAGCTAACAAGCCAATCAAGTTCAATATGGAAGCCAAATTGATGGTGATATAGATGGTGAGTGTTTAGGCAGTGAGTAAGTGTGATGCCAGTGACTGAACCAATGAGGTTTGGCAAAAATGAATAAATGAGGTTTAGCAGATAGCTGTGTAGCAGGATTTGTAACAGCATTTGCAACAACTATAACATGGGCAGCAGCATAGCTAAGCATGACACATCGCATATTAGGTAAGCTGAATTACGTATATGCCTGACCAACCAGTTCCATAAAGGAGCAAATCATAGTTTACATAAAAGCATTTCATGTTATGGTTTCAGCATGAATAATGAATTGATATGATTGAATGAACAGAGAATTGATATGATTGGAATGAATACCTTAAATGCCATTAAGGCGGAGATAGATTATTCCAGTAATGAGCATTTGCAACATAGAAACATAGACTTTGATGGCAGATAAGGACCACTTGGCCCCTCCAGTCTGCCCATTTCGCTATTTACTGGATAAGCTGCAGATGCTAGTTAACCAACAGCCTACTTCCTGCCACCCGCCCACTACAATTGCCTTATGTCTGTCCCATGCATGTTTGAATTCCCCCACTGTTTTAGACCCAACAACCTCCCCAGGAAGGCGGTTCCATGCATCCACCACTCTCTCCATGAAAACAAATTTCCTTACATACCCTGAGCTGTCCCCTTCTATCTTTAAATTGTGCCCCCTTGTTCTTACACATCTTTTTTTCTGAAGATGCTACCCTCCTGGACTTTGTAGATTCCCTTGAGGTACTTGAATGTTTTTATCATGTCTCCTGTCCCTCCTTTTATCAAGGGTATACATATTAAGCTCTTTCAGTCTCTCTTCATATGATTTCTGATGCAGACCCTGCACCATTTTAGTTGCCCTCCTCTGGACTGTTTCCATCCTGTCTATGTTCTTGCGTAGATGAGGTCACCAAAACTGCACACAGTACTCCAGATGTGGTCTCACCAACTGTCTGTACAGAGGGATAACCACTTCCCTTTTTCTACTTATGATGCCCCTTCCTATGCATCCCAGTTTCCCCCTGGTTCTCCTTACTGACTTCTCACATTGCTTACCAACCTTTAGATCATCTGGTATGACTACCCCCAAGTCTCGTTCCATTTTTGTTGTTGTTAGTACCTCCCCTGCTATTGTGTACTCTTCTCCTGGGTTTTTGTTTCCCAGGTGCATTACTTTGCACTTCTTTGCACACAACGGGAAGGTCATGCCAGACAAATCTGATAGATTTCTTTGACTGGGTGACCAAAGTAGTAGATCAGGGAGGGCTGTGACATGGTCTACCTAGACTTAGCAAGACATTTGACACAGTCCCACACAAAAGATTAATATACAAGTTAGCCAGCCTGGGAGTGGGTCCCAAGATGACAGCCTGGGTAAAGAATTGGCTGGAGAATAGGACACAGAGAGTAATACTAAATGGAGTCCACTCTGAAGAAAGGGGGTTTACTAGTAGGGTACCGCAGGGTTCAGTATTAGGACCAGTCCTCTTCAATGTCTTTATAAGCAACATTGCAGAGGGACTGGAAGGAAAAGTATGTCTCTTTGCAGATGACACAAAGATCTGCAGCAGAGTTGATGCACAAGGTGGGGTGGAAAGGATGAGAAGGGACTTGGCAAGGTTAGAGGAAAGGTCAAATGTATGGCAGCTTAGATTCAATGCTAAGAAGTGCAAGGTAATGCACCTGGGAAACAAAAACCCAAGGGAAGAGTACACAATGGGGGGTGAGATACTAACAACAACATAAATGGAAAGGGACCTGGGGGTAGTCATATCAGATGACCTAAAGGTGGGCAAGTAATGTGAGAGGGCAGCCAGGAGGGCTGGGGAGATACTGGGATGCATAGGGAGAGGCATCACCAGTAGAAAACAGGAAGTTATTATCCCTCTGTACCGACAGTTGGTGAGACCCCATCTGGAATACTGCATGCTGTTCTGGAGACCCAATCTCCGCAAAGACATAGACAGGATGGAGGCTGTCCAGAGGAGGGCAACTAAAATGGTGCAGAGTCTGCACCAGAAGACATATGAAGAGAGACTTAGGGAGCTGAATATGTATAGCCTCGAAGAAAGGAGGGAGAGGGGGGACATGATAGAAACTTTCAAGTACCTCAAGGGAATCAGCAAAGTCCAAGAGGGTAGCATCTTTCAAAAAAAGAGGTGTGCAAGAACAAGGGCGCACAATTTGAAGATAGAAGGAGGGCAGCTCAGAGGTAATTTAAGGAAGTATTTTTTCACAAAGAGGGTTGTGGATGCATGGAATGGCCTTCCGGAGGAGGTTGTGGAGTCAAAAACAGTGGTGGAATTCAAGCATGGGACAATCATAAGGCAATTCTAGGGGCGGGGTAGAAGACATAGGCTGCTGGTTAACTAGGATCTGCAGCTTATCCATTAGGTAGGGAAATGGGCAGACTGGGTGGGCCAAGCGGTCCTTATCTGCTGTCAAAATCTATGTTTCTATGTTCTATGTTTTACATTGAATCTAAGTTGCCAAATGTCTGACCATTCCTCCAACCTTGCCAAGTCCCTTCTCATCCTTTCTACCCCCTCTTGTGTACCAACTCTGTTACAGATCTTTGTGTCATCTGCAAAGATGTATACCTCTCCCTCCAGACCCTCTGCAATGTCACCTATAAAGATGTTAAAGAGGACTAGACCCAGTACTGAACCCTGAGGTACTCCACTAGTGACCCCCCTTTCTTTGGAATGTGTTCCACCCACTATTACCTTCTGTGTCCTGTTGTGCAGCCAGTTTGCTACCCAGGCTACCACCCTGGGACCCACTCCGAGTCTGGCTAACTTGATTATTAATCTTTTGTGCAGGACTGTGTCAAATGCCTTGCTGACATCTAGGTAGGCCATATCCACAACCCCTCCCTGGTCTATTATTTTGGTCACCCAGTCAAGCAAATCTATTAGATTCATCTGACATGACCTTCCTGCTGTAAAGCCATGCTGCTTTGGGTCCTGTGCCCAGCTGGCCTCGAGGTACTCAACAATTCTTTCTTTCAGAAGTGATTCCATCATTTTCCCTACCACTGAGCTCAAACTTACAGGTCTGTAGTATCCTGCTTCTGCCTTGCTCCCACTTTTGTGAAGGGGAATCACATCTGCCCTCCTCCAGTCCTCAGGTACCACCCCATCCTCCCATGATTTGTTAAAAAGTGTGGTCAGTGGTGTCACTAGGTCCTCCCTTAGTTCTTTTAGGATTCTGGGGTGAATCCCATCAGGCCCCATTGCTTTGTCCACCTTGAGTTTTAGAAGTTCTTTCAGGACTCTTTCTTCTGTAAATGGACTGGTGTCAATCTTCCCTACCCAGAGTGCTTCTATTATCTGGTTTAGGTAACTTCTCCTCTTCTTCTTTTGTGAATACTGAGCAAAAGTATTCATTCAGTATCTCTGCCTTTTCACTGTTTTCCTCTGCCCACCTTCCCTCTCACTTATTAATCTTCACTATTCCTCCCTTAACCTTTCTATGCTCCCTAATGTACCTATAAAAGGTTTTATACCCCTTCTTAACTGAATTGGCTATTTTTTCCATGGTTTGGGCTTTTGCTATTCTGACTGCCTTCCCCACTTCTTTCTGCTTTAATTGATACAGTTCCCTGTCGTGCTCCTTCTGTGATGTCCTTATACTTTTGAATGCAGCCTTTTCTCCTTAACCTTCCTGCCACCTCTTTGAGAACCATAGCATTTTTTACTCTGTTTTGTTTTCTTTATCTGTTTCACACAAAGGCTTGTTGCCTCTATGATGGCAGTTTTGATTTTTCTCCATTGTTCTTCCACCCCTCCCTTTTGGCCATTTGCTAGTGTACTCCTTAGGTATTCACCTATTTTGCCAAAGTCATCCCTTCTGAATGCAATGAACAACTGTAACCTTGTAGGCTGCAAGGTTACTGATTTATGCATGAATAACTGAAAGCCATGAAGGCAAGAAAGCAGGGCAAAACAATATATTGTAGGTTACATAAAGCATTCTCCCGCTACTTGGAGCCACAGTGCCCCACCCTGACATCACAGTCCCTCACCATGGGAATAACAGGAAGCCACAGCTGATCACCATGTGACCAAACAGCACTGTAATTTGATAGGGTAGGAACACCCAAAATAGAACTGCTTTTACTGGCAAAGTCCCAGATAAAGACAGTCAAATGATGGCAGCTACTGATGCAGTAAGGCAACAAGAAACTGCAGCAGAGCTACATAACAGGGAGAGGCAGCTAGCTTTGCAGAGTGAGTCAGAACTGGGTGCAAACAATTAAGCTGGAACACAGAAGACAGCAGAGAAACAACTATGGGAGCTGAGCATATACAATCGCAGGAAAACTGAGGAGTGTTAAGCTGGAAAGCAACTGGCTAAGCAAAATCTGGTGACTAAGTGGAGCCTGAGAGTACAGGCACACGGCAAATTAAGGGAAGGAACAACAATATGTAACCTGAAGCACAAATAAACAATGTATATACAGTACAGGGCATTAGAAAACTAGAAAGCCCAGAAGAAACAGATAAGGCAAACACAAGTACAGGAGCTAGAAGAACATAAGCATGCAAGAAAGCACAAAGAAGTCAGAAGCAAGCAAGACAAACCAAAAGCAGGAGTAACACAAAAACAGAAGTCTAGCTCAAACCAAGCAGAGTCAAAGCACAGCAACATGTGGAGGTGAAGCCCCAGCAGGCCCCAAGGGAGAAGACAGACTTACAGAGCCTCTGGCTGCAGAGAAAAAGAACTTCAGAAGGAGGCTGGGAGGAACTGCTTATGAAGCTCAGGAAGGGGGTGTGGCTGGTTGCTTGTCCCATTGAACTACAGGAATAGCCTTTTTGATAGTACCAAATTAGTACTAACTTAATATTTTGAATAGGGCCCTATGTAATATGATATGTGCTGAATATACACAGCACTACACTGCAATGCTGTGCTCAATCTGCAAGTTGTGGGTAATGTTGCCCACCTGCATGTGGGGGGAGTGCCAATGGTCGGGCATGATTATGTGCCATGCTTAATGATGCATAGGGCCAGCTGAGGAGTAGGCTATTCCTCTGGGTACTCTGTCATAGCTGCCATGTATCCCTCCAATCTGCACATGGTGGCCTGATGGGGCATGCTGCTAACCCTATCCTATGACCCCAACCCCTTCTAATGTACAATGAGAGATGAGGCTACAGGATTGCACCCCACTGTAGTGCAGGGGCCTCTTAAGGTACTGTAGTACACCAGTACCTACAGTCCCCTGCTCTACCCAGAGCAAAGGATTTTGTCTGCTGGCATGTTTGGCCTCTGATTGGATGCATAGTGAAGTCCTCAGCACTACACACATCCCAGCCCCTGTCCCAATCATGCTCTTATGCATGTGTTTGAAGACAGAATAGACAGGCCTACAGGCATAGTGAACAGCATGTGGTGCATGCTGGTTTGGAGGTTTGAGCTGACACATACTGGGTAGGTGCTTTTAGGGAGTACTAGTCATTGCCCACAGCATATAAATCAATTGTGTGATTAACCAGATTAAAACATGAAAAATAATTTAATCTAAATGAAACTAAATGGCCCCATATTGAGTGCTAGCTGTGTACCCAACACAAACTGTAGCACTGCATAGCAAATAGTGCACGGTCTGCCATGTGCAATAGGTAGACAGCATTATCAGACAAAATGTGGGAAATGTCTGAATATGGGGATGTGCCAGCACGTGCACCATAGTGACTAAGTGCTGTGCTGACAAAATCTATGGTTGCATATGGCCACTGGAGATCCCACTGGAGACAGTGCTGCCCAAATAGGATAGTGCCAGGGCTCTTGTAGGCATTATTTAGCCTTATCAGACAGATGACCCCCTTGGGCAAGCAAGGTGTTATGGGGCCATTAACATGCCCTATATGGCCTCATTAGCATGTCACATAGCCCCATTGTGCCTGTACTGGGATTGTGAAATGTATTCCCTGCTATTTAGTGGTCTTCCTCTGATTGCCTATGTTGGATGTTTTAAACATGTGTACCTGGGTGTCTAGAGGTCCCCCTACTGATCACCCACGTTCAGCTTTTGAGACATGTATGACCTGGTTACTTGTGATCACCAATGCTGGCCATGTGCACCTTTTATTCTCTGGTATCTAGTGGTCCCCAACCCCCAATCTCTCATTCAAAGATGAAAATTGCAAACCCCCCTGGTAGTCTACTGGTCCTTCCACCCTGAAATCATTGCTAAGCCCTCACCTGACCCACCCACTCAAGACACACAGCCACACACTCCTTAACTCGGGACACCAGTCAATACCACATTAGTGTGGAGTGGCACAACCCTCTGTTCACTTCCTTGGCTGGCTATCATCTTACTGTCAGTGAGCAACTTCCAAACTGCATGCATGATCACTCACTGAGCTTCAGACTGTGGCTGGCAGAGGAAGTGGGTAAAGTGCTGTGCTAGTTGCCATAGATGTTGTGCTAATCAATGTCCTGGTTCAAGGAAGTGCAGGATAGTGTGTCCAGACTTGATGAATTGAGATGGGCTTCCTCATCCATTCAAGGGGATAGGGGGATACACTAGACTACTGGGGGGGGGGTTATAGTTTGCAATCAGGAATGAGCAAACAGAAGGTTGGTTGACCATTAAATACCAGGGAATATATTTTACACAAGCCAAATAAGGGCCATTGGGAGGCACTAGAACACCAGAATGTACATATTTCAAAAGCCAGCATGGACAGTTGAAGAGGGGGAGACCACTTGACACCAAGAAGTACATGTTTCTAAAGCCCAGAAGAGGTGACTGTGTGTGTCCCAAATATAAGTGGTTTCAACAGAATTTCACATGGTTGACAATGGATGTGACTGCTCTGTACACCTCGATAATCCACGAGCTTGGCCTACATACAATTCAAATGATGCTGGTAAAGTCCAGTACCAGCAATCCAGTACCATTTCAACTGTAAGCCATAGAACTTATTCTAACTAGTAATTTCTTCATGCTTTACAACTAATTCTTTATACAGACCAAGGGAATGGTAATGTGTATGTTGATGGCCCCCTCCTTTGCCAAACTATTTATGAGTTTGTGGGAGGATAAGGCTATCTATAACCACATCAACAACCCATTCTACAAGGATTACATCCTACGTTAGTCTAAGAATGGAGCCTGCACATTTTAACAGCTATAATAACTATATGAACATTGAAAGATATCCAAGGCAATAATGTTTTAGCTCAACATTCTCCGTAATGCATCTTTATTGCAAGGAGGTCCCTTTGTGCCTTAGTATATGTAAACATTATTTAATAATTAAACATTCACTAAGGAGCAAGGGGATAGGGATTTTACTTTCCCCTTTTTCCATTTCCCTACACTTTAATAGTAGTCCCAGGACAGAGACTCAGGGCAGTTGGTGTTTTTTAATAAGTTACATTTCTATTAGCAACCATGATGATGATGTTTAGTACTGATTGCCAGCAGGCAGACCTTATATGGAGAACTCCCCCTTCCCTTCTTTCTTGTTTTCCTTGGCCCCCTTTTTTCATCTACATGACATAATTTTTATATTAGGATTGCTCGTTCAGCAAATAAGTTCTAATCTATTAGTACATATCTAGTTGAATTTATATTTAAGCTCAAATTTGTTAACTCTTAAAAAATAATTATTTCTTACTTTTTCATAAATTGTTGGATTGTTCTTTGTTGAGCTTTTCTGCAGTCATGCTTTTCTTTCTTAGAAAATTAGGGCATTTGTTACATTGTGTTTGTTAATGAATTTTTAATATATGATTGGATGTGTGCAACCAGTTTGTTACAAGCACTTGAGGTGTGGGATGCTACATAAACATATGCCAATCACACAGTGAAACCTGCACCATGAACGACAGTACAGAGACAACATGGACTAGTCACTGTACTGTCACCATGGGACCCGGCACTGCTGGGGGTCTTGCACCCCCTTCCCAAATCAACGCTGACTTGGAATTGATTAGTTTAATTTTTAGGGGGTGCATTCAGGAGCAAAGCCTCCATAAGAAGACAAAGTCTGTAGTGAACGGTTTTATGTCGACCACGGTTGTGGTCAACATAAAGTCATCACTGTAACATTGGTGGAAAATGAAGTTGTTGAACTGGCGTCATAGAGCCCTACCTAAATCCTGAGAGCAAAGCTCAGTGAGTTTGTAAAAAGCATCCCATGCTGAGAGTGTGTGTGTGTGAAGTTCTGGTTATACAGATACACACCCATGAATGTTATGCTGGTCCAACTTTAAGCAGAATTGCATGGTGCCGAAAGGCCTTTCACACAGTTTGCAGAGGGTGCTAACAGAAGACATAGACACATGTTTTGTCCTACCAGGACTCGTCAGTATGCCTCATCTGTTTGACACCCCAGTGGAATGGACCAGCTACCCTAGAGGCAGTGTGCCTGGGATATATTGTGGTGAACCCATTAAAATAAAAAACTATTTAAAAGACAAAGAACCTCTGTGCGTAAACACTGAGGCAAGGGTTACCCCAAAGGGCATTTGGCTGGGAAGCCAAGTTTCAAGAAAATACAAAATCACACATGCCCCCATAATGCAAAGCATCATGGGCTGCATATGCAAATCACCACAGAATGTTATGCTGGTCCAACTTTAAGCAGAATTGCATGGTGCCGAAAGGCCTCTCACACAGTTTGCAAAGGGTGCTAACAGAAGACATAGACACGTGTTTCATCCTACCAGGACTCATCAGTATGCCTCATCTGTTTGACACCATGGGTTCACCACAATATATCCCAGGCACACTGCCTTAGGGGTAGCTGGTCCATTCCACTGGGGTGTCAAACAGACGAGGCATACTGATGAGTCCTGGTAGGATGAAACACATGTCTATGTCTTCTGTTAGCATCCTTTGCAAACTGTGTCAGAGGCCTTTCCGCACCATGCAATTCTGCTTAAAGTTGAACCAACATAACATTCTGTGGTGATTTGCTTATGCAGCCCATGATGCTTTGCATTGGGGGGGCATGTGTGAATTTGTATACACCCATGTTTTATTTTATTTAATTGCTGGTCATCTCTTTTATTTAAATGTGGTGAAGGGAGGAGCACTTGCTGGGACAGTTGAGGTGAGCCAGGGACCACACACACACACTTTTTTTTAGTTTCAATGTGAGCCGTGATAAGTTAGCTAGTCAGTGCAGTCCACTGTTGATGCAGCCACTGTGTGGAGAAGCCCCATTCCAATGGTATAAATTGCAGGACCAGCAAGATAATTTTTTTAGGTTGTTAAAGCAGGATCAGTCAAATAGATATTAAAACATTTTAAACAAAGTTATCTGTCATGACTGTGTGATTCAAACAATGAAGCAATGGAGCTGCCCTATTGGTTGAGATGATCAGCTCACCCACACACAGACTAAGAGAGAATGTGATTTCTGCAGCACAATGTTAATTGACAGCTACTGATTACAGTTGCCTGGTTATAACACAAAATATTAACAGTGTAGTTGTAATGCAGGATAAAGTTACGGTTACTGAGATATAAAAAAGGATGACCAGTAATTAAATAATGTTTATGTTTACTAAGGTATATAGGGACCTCCTTGCACTTAAGATGCCTTATGGAGACTGTTCAGCTAAAACATTATTAACTTGAAACTCTTTCAATGTTCATACAGAACATTTATTATAGTTGCCAAAAGATGCAGGCTCCATTCTTAGACAAACACTGTATTTCAAGGATGTAATCTAGAATTGCTATTTATTTTACCATAGAATGGTATTTGGTGATAGTCACTTTAAGAGAGCTCACGCTATAAATATGCAAGCAGTAATTTTGCAACTCGTCCCCTTGATGTAGAGGCAGTGCATCCTTGAAGAGTCAGGGAGACCACTTGCTGATGAATAGCTTTATAAATAAATAAAAAAACATTCGGAATCATATTTATGGTTTAGTGTGTGCTGTTTTCTTGTGTGTGCTTGTAATCATCCTGCCCACCTGGTGCAGAGCATCCCATATGCACAATTATTGCATTTCTGGAGAAATTGTATAAAGTTGTCAGACTCTGAGATAGAGGCTGAGAGAATGTTTGAGAGATTTCTGATAAGGGGTATGCTGAGAGTACTTTAATGGAAATATTAGAAAAGGCAAGAACTTTAAACAGCCAGTCATTGCACACAAAAAAGAATATGAATCATTAGGAGAGTGAAGTGAAATTTATAACTACTCATGGCCTTGTAGCAACAGACCTTTAGAAAACAGTACAGAGCTGACCTGGTGGCGCTGAGGGTTGAGGCACTGAATGCCACACCTTGTGTCATGCTGATGACCCACATTTGGGAGAAAGCTTGGGTTGCCAGATGTCAACAGTGGGGAGGGACAGCAGATGATTGTAGCAGCTGCTGGGCTGCGCTCATCTCCCGGATTGAGGAGGTACAGTTCCTCGCTCTCAGCTGTCATCTGTTGGAGGCCAGGTGTCTGAGCAGAGTAAGGGCTGATGTAATGTAGAGTATCATGGAAGGAGCATGCGGTTTCAGGGGATGCATGCATGCCTCCATGTGCTTGCACCTGCCATGTCAATCAGTCAATCAATCAAACTTTATTTAACCAGGCAAAATCACCCTTGAGCAAGCTCATTTACAAGATGGTCCTGGACAATTAGGACACACACAGCTACTGAGCACTAACAGAGTTGCAGAATACTTAAATTGCACACAACAACAACAATAAAAAAAGAAAATTGCCAGATACAATATAATGAGAGATTTCAGGGCTGGGGAATACATACAATGAACAAATATCCATGAATAAATATGAGACTGGGTATACAAGATTTCAAAAGTGGAGGTACTTTAAAGAACAGACATCACATTGTTACAATAACTGAAGGGGGTAGGTAAGAGTGTGATTATGAGTATGGACAGAACAGCCAGAGGGGAGACATGGACAGTTAAACAGAAAGTAGACATGAACAAGGCAAAGTGCTAAAGGAGTATCTGTAAGTGCCTAGTGTTTTGGGAGCCACAGGAGAGAGAGATGGAATGTAGTCATCTGCGGCACGCACATGAGACCCTCAGATTCCGAGCAAGCAGTCTTCTAAAAGTGTGAGGTCCCGGGAGGGATGAAATCCTAAGTGTCTTTTGTATAGAATTCCAAAGGGAGGGCAGGGAAAAGTTAATAGCTGCTGAGCCATGTCGTGTCCTTATCTTGGGTACCTTAAGGGAGATTAGAGAAGAACACCTTAGGTCATATGTGCCCTTGGTGTGCTCAAAAAGAATAGTAATATACACTGTTAGCATATTGGATAGTGCTCTGTATAGCGACATGAGAGCATTTTTTTGTCTTTTCAAGGTGAGGGAGGGGCAGTATAATGCCTGATAGAGCAAGCAGTGATGGGAACTCAGTGGCATGTTTAGGATAAATCTCAGTGCGTGATGGCAGAGGGTGTCAAGTTTGCATGGCACCTGGTTGGGGCAATGGCTGTAAAGAAGGTCTGTGTAGTCGAGCAACGGCAGAAAAGTTGTTTGGACAAGTCTTTTCCTGGCTTCAAGTGTAAGGAGGTGCTATATTCGATAAAATATACCTAGTCGTTGCCTAAGCTTTTTTGATAACTCATTATGGTGAGCAATGAAGTTGAGCCTGTCGTCCAGCCAGACTCCTGAGTCCAGTCCAGAGTATAATGTCATTCTGGGAGGGTGGAAGAAAATCATGGAACAACATCATGTCTTTCCATGGCCATATGTGACAGGTCCCACCACTCTCAGACCCCACTCCTGGCAGATCCCCTAGCCTGACTGTGGGGGGAGAGGTTGATGGGGTTGGGGGTAGTAGGGAGCCTGATGACAGGTGAAGGTGGCCACAGAGGTGTAAACAGCTGGATAAAAAAAGAAAACAATACAGGGCAACTGTTACCTGCTGGAACTGAATAAAAATCTCAAAGCAATCACTGTAACAGGATTGTTGGTATCTTTAAAAATGCCAGCAGCACAGGAGATAGGATTGTGAAAAGTACCTCTAATGGCTTCAAAATAAATGTTAGTTGGCTGCTGTTCAAACTGTTGGGATCCCATGTAGAAACTGTGCGATATGTAGACATGAGTACAGAGGAGTCATTTCCTGAATCCAGCCCTGAGAGGTATCAGAGAGGTCCAAGTCTGACAAATTATCAGTTGTCAGGCCATATTTAATCTTTACACCCTTTGGTGCTCCTGCAGTAAAGTATACATAGGGTGAAACATCAGAACTCTGAAAGAAAGACTCCAGGAGGACTACAGGATGATCAACAAAAGGAGACCAGACCACCACCTCTCAAGCATGTTATAGAAAAGCAGCATGAAGGAAACTATAGTATTAAACACAGAGAAATTGAAACAGTAATACCAAATAAAAGATGTTTAGAAAGAGCAAATGCTTCTTTATGTAATTAATCAAAATAAATATTTTAATTGAGAACTTTCAAGATGAATGACTTTAATAGTCACATGTACTAGGAACCAGTTGTAAAACAACCGGCATAGATTACTATGATCCATTGTTCTGAATACTGATATTCTTAACATTTTTAAAATGTCAGATTATATCTCATCCCTTTGGATGTCCTATCTGCTGCTGGATTTTGAATTAATACTGTAAGTTTAAACAGATGCTGATAGTAACAGATATCTGTGAGAGTGATAGTTTTCTCCAGAATAATTTCACTTTCTTTTTCTTTCCAATATACATTTTCTGCTCCTTATCTTCCCTAGCTGCCCTCTTCAGACCACCACCCCCAGCCCCATCACCCCAGCATTTTCTAGATGTACCTTCAGTCTATGCCCTCTGCCACAGGGCTGCAATTGTTCCTGGTCAATGGGTGCAGTGCCTACAGAAGGACAGTCGTCACCTGCAGCCCAAAGTGTTTTTCTTCCATTTTACTCCCATGTTCACATCCCGCTGCACACACACCAGATGTGCATATGTGGAGGTTTGTGCATGCCTGCAGAAGTCCCGCAGCACCTTTCCATCCCTTCTCTGGTGCCCATTGGACCCACATTACCATTCAGCTTCCGCATGGGGGGAGTCATTTGGTGGGAGCATCAGTCTTCCCTCCCTGGGAGAGGAGAGCAGTCCTCTGGATGGTCGATCCTTTCCCTTCCCAGCTGACCTTGGTGGCCCGCTTGCACTGCGAACACAGGTAGCTAGCGTGTCAAAAGGTAAGGCACGGATGCTTCAGCCCTCCATGCCACTGGGCCTGCTATAATTTCACTTTCTTAATGAAAAATAAAACCTGTTCAATTGAGGATAACTTGAATATATTGTATTAGACAACAATTTGCTGTGTCCTTTATAATTTTGTCTATATTTTTTGCTTTCTATTAGTCTGAGTTTTTCTAAGTCAAGGACTGGATTAGCTTTTCATGGTTTTCAGGCAATGTTTTGTCAATTTATATATTATCATTTATTTGATCAATGTCTGTGTCAACAAAAATTTCATGTATGAAATAACTGCCACTGTTATTTCTCAGTACAGATACTTCTTAGCTCATTTGGGATTTAAATCTATTATTGTATGTACCACTCTGTGGCATCAGTAGCTCATAATGCAAAACCAGAAATATAGGATAAAGGTAAATTAAATATCAGATGTATATGTCTTTTTTATTTCAAGTTATATCTCTTGATGAAACTGTATGTGGTCATAATACATCCGATGGATACATACATTGTGGATCTTCAGTCATTCGGATATGCTAGAGTATGTTGACTGAGCACCAGTTAAATGGCTCAGATCTGAGAGGATATCCAAAAGAACACCTGGCATTCAGAGAACTAATTGAAGCACCTAAAATGGAAGACTGAAAAAAGCAATGAGGTATACAAAACAAAAAAAAAAAGCCAAAGCTTAATTCAAAGTGACTTTATTGTGAGGCACACATGAAAAAAGGGCAGACTGACTAAAACCCTAGTGCTTTGAACCCTGCAGATAACTCAAACCTCTGGGATTAAAAACACTTCAAAGAGAAAAAATTGGACAACATTATTGATGAAGCAAATGTAAAAGGAAATATTAGTTGTGCATGCAGATTGATGAATACAGTGAATATTAAGCACTTGGTAACATAGAAAAGTAAAAACATAGAATTTGACAGCAGGTAAGTATCACTTGGCCCACTCAGTTTTCCCATTTTTCACTACCTACATTTTTACCACAGACCATACTTGATCTACAGTTCTTTCTGCATCCCTCTTCCTTTCCACTATGATACCCGGCATGGGGTCACAATGTCACAGGACATTATGCCTCATGGCAAACTCACACTGCCAATATAGTGCGATTCTTGCCATGCGGCATATCTCTTTTTTCTGTGGGGGACTCCACCCCCACACCTGCAATATAGATTCTCAACTCCTTGGGGGGGGGGGTCAAGTCAGGGAGCACACAAAGCTTAAAGAAAAATTAAAGTTTCAGGGACCCAAACCCAGTCCTAGAAGCACTGCCTGGGTTTTCTGCTGCTGTGTCTCAGTCCGTTGAGCCACAGTAGCTGGTTGGCAGAACCCTCTCCCAGTAGAGGTCTTATCCTCTGCCTGGGAGAGTGAGAATGGTGCAATACCATGTATAGTGGTATACTTGGTATTGCACCATTTGATCACTGGTGCATTGCTGTACCAGTTTAGCCATAATGTCGTACGCTATTAAGCATGTGACATTATGACCCGGTACGATGATTCCCCTGTATCTATTCCATTCATTCTTGAACCTCACCACTATTTTCACCCCCACCATCTCTGCTGGAATGCTGTTCCATGAATCCCTAATATTTATGTGAAGTACTTCATCACATCTCTCCTGAATCAACCCTACTCCATTTTCATAGCATGTCCCCATCTTCTTGAGCACCTTTTTGTCTGAAAAATACTTCCATCTTGTGCCTTATATAACTCCCACAGGTATTTAAAGGTCTCAGTCACATCTCCTCCCTCTCTCTCCTCTCTGCCAGTGTATAGATATTGAGGTATTTTAGTCTCTCCTCATAGGGCTTTTGATGCAGACCCAGTGCCATTTTAACTGCCCTCCCCACTGTGTCTATTTCATTCCAGAGATGTGGTCTCCAGAACTGGACACAGTACTCTAAGTGGGGCCTCGCTAGTGATCTATACACAGGAAACATAGCTATCCTCATCCTGTTGGTGATAGCCATCCTAATGCACCCCAGCATTCCACTTGTCCTACCAACTGCCATATCACACTGTCTGTCCATTTAAGTCATCCAATATGATTACCTTCATGTCTCTTTCCTGCTTGGTGGTTGGACTTCACCCATTTTGTAATCTCTTTCTCATATTTTTTGCTCATAATGCATTATTTTGCACTTTTTCACATTGAAACCCAGCTGCCTTACCCTTAACCACTCCTCTAGTTTTCTCAGGCCTTTTGTCATTCTTTCCAAACCCCTAAAATGTCCACTTTACTGTGGATTTTGGTGTCATCAGCAAAGCGGCAGACTTTCCCTTCCAGCTTTCTGCAATGTTACTTATAAAGACATTAAAGAGGACTGGTCTGAGCACTAATCTATGATGCACTCCCCACTGGTCACCCTCCTTCCTTGGAGTGAACTCCATTTACCGCCACCCTCTGTAACTTATACGCTATCAATTTATTATCCCGTTTACCAAGTTGGGACCCACTCCTAATCCACACAGCTTGCTTGCTAGTCTTCAGTGTGGAATGATGTTGAAAATCTTACTTAAGTTTAAGCAGGCCATGTCCACTAATCCACTCTTATCTATATCCTTTATCATACAGACAAAGAAATCTATCAGCAAATGGGTAGGCAATCACAGGGGCAGAGAGGCAGAGAAGCTTACAGCTGAGTTCATCTGGAAAGCTTCCTTTTAAATGGTTGATGGACAGCAAGGCCACAAGGGTGTCTTCAGGTGAGACCGAGAAAAAGGAGAAGAGAAGGGAATTCAACAATTGATGGAGGTCAGGATTGGCATTTTTGGAAGGGTGTGGAGCGGGGGTGGGAGGCTAGAAGGGCAGAAGCACACGATGTGAAGTAGGAGTTGAATTTGTCAGCCACTAATGCATGATCAGCAATAAAGGAGTTATTTATTTTGATGACAGGTGAAGAGGGTTGGGGGGAGAAGGCATGAACAACTTTTCAAAATTTGGATAGGGAATTTTGCTTCAGTGGAAAGTAGAGTTGAAATACTCCACTTTAGCTAACCTAACTGCTTTAGTGCATGAGTTGCAAAACTTGTGGTATAGTAAGAAGTCACTAGGTAAATTAGTTGCCTTGTGTTTTTGCTAAGCTTGGTCGCATGTGTGGAGGCAGCCAGAAGTTCTGGTGTTATCCATGGAATGTGATTACTTTGTATTCTGGTGCATTTCACAGGGACATAATGATTCCAGATGGAAAGGAATGTATCTTTAAAGTGGGCAAGGACAGCATCCACATGGGATGCTATGGTTAGCAGAGTGCAATCAGTGTTTTCTAGGTCATGGAGGAAGGGGGTTAAGTCAAGGGATTTATAGTAGCATGTTAGGATTATTTATTGAGGGGTTTGGGGCCTATGGACTTTCCTGACAAAGTATATCAAATGATGTTCACTTAGGGCATCAGGTAGGATGACTGTATCTATAACTCAGTGTGGATGGCAGGCGAGGGATCAGTCAATCAAGGTGTGGTTTTGAGAGTTATTATTTAGACGTGTGGGTTCTTTCATGAGCTGGGTACGATTTTGGGAGCATATAATGTTGTGCATCTTACCTTGTAAGGGCCATATCCAGTATAAGTTAAAATCACCCATGAGGTACAGCTTGCAAATTGAGAGTGTGAGAGAATGGTGGTGGTTAGGTTGGTAGCTATGGTGGAGGGAAGGTTGCAACAGCAGTAGATGCCCGCAGCATTAATTGGAATACAGAAGGGCAGGAATACACAAATAACCAGGGCCTCATAATTTTCTGTGATGGAGGTAGAGAGGGTGATATGGTGAATTCTATAATGACCCCTCATGAAGACTCTTGTTTGAGTCGAAGTGCTGGGTTTGGTGAACTGTGTGTTTGGTAGCCTGTTGGTCACCATGCATTTTGCATTATATTAAAACAGCATTTTATAGCATATCATCTTCATTTGGACCTGCAGTTTTGGCTGTTATCAGGTTTGAGTGCTTATTTTCTCTGGATTTGGTTTGTTTGTGGGTTGGCAACCCTAAATACAGCACCTTCCTATGTTCTGTCTGCCAATCGCAGCACATTCATTTGTGGTTTACAGATTGAGTAGGAAAGATGGAAGAAAGCAAGGGAAGTGTGCAGGGTTAGAAAAAAATGGTGCAATAGAATTAACTTAGTAAATTAATCCCACCATATAAAATGATGTGCTTGTAGCAGCAGAGAAAAATACAGCATTAAATTTACTCAGTGCCCCTTCTTATGGGATCTGAGCTACTGGCAATTGAAATACTGTGCTAAATGCACTTATTACTTTAGCCACAATCATAAGAAATAAGTAGGTGAATATTAGCTGTAACAATGAAATACAGTAAAACATTTGCTAATACATTCACTTTGAACACTAGCCCCAGCTAACAAATTAAGTGAAAACACAACCCCAACATGTACGATATTTGCTGCTTCGGGTGAAAAGCTAGACTGGGAAGCAAAAAGCCTCACTTAAAATTCAAGTTGAACACTGTAGTGTTAAGATACTAATACAGCTCAAAGCTAAGCAGAAATTTGTTCAGAGCATGTAGGTGCAGAGCGCCAATGTTAGATAAGTGAGGAAATCACCAGCCAATAGTGGCCTTTGCATGCCAGGAGGTCTACCAATAAGAAGAGCAGCTTTCAATCCAAATTAGGGAAGTGAATGAGAGGTCGTACCTGTTTTCGTTGGTGGCCAGGTTAGCTTGGTAGGTGGTGGCAATGGGGAGCCACTGGAGCTGGACGCCCAGTCAAGGGCTTAAGCCTGCTTTCATTGCTGACCAGGGAAGCTCAGCCAGTGGTGGCAAGGAGGAGCTGCTGGTGCTGGATGCCTGGTCATGGGCTTAAACCTGCTTTTGCTGGTGGCAAGGGTGAGCCGCTGGCACTGGAGGCCCAGTCAAGGGCTTAAGCCTAAAGGAGGGGAATTAGCAGGATAGATCAGAAGGGCCTGCAGGAAGGGTAGCATGGTGATTGTGGGGGACTTCAACCTGTTGGGAATGGATTGGGGTACCCCAGCCACCATGAATAGAAGGGAGCAAGTATTTCTAGATGTCCTTCAGGACAGCTTCCTATTGTAAATGGTCAATGAACCAACCAGGTTAGGGAACACCCTAGACTTTGTGCTTGCTAATGGAGAGTTTGTGAGGGAGCTGGGGGTGGAGGAACCGCTGGCAGGGAGTGACCACCACGCAGTGTGGTTCACAATAAATATGGGCAAGGAGAGAGGGAGGGAGGGAGTGGAAACAGGTACAAAGGTGTTAGACTTCAGGATGGATGACTTTGAGAGGATGGGGGAAATAGTAAATTGGTATCTGGACAGAACCCTTCCAAATATGGACACTAACCAGAAGGTGGGAAGTTATCAAACTGGAGATGGAGGAGGCAACCAGAACCTGTACCAGGGTCAAGAGTAAAAGGGTTAAGGCCATGAAACCTAGCTGGGTGAGCAAGGGGGTCATGGAAAAAAAATATGAAGAACAAAGCCACCTTTAGGATGTTCAAAGAAACAGGAAGAGGGAAGGGCAAAGAGGATTACCTGAAGGAATCAAAGAAGGTTACAAGGGCAGTCAGGGCAGCCAAGGCATCCAGGGAACTCAGGCAGTTGCAGGGCATTAAGGAGAGGGAGAAGGACTTCTTTAGGGTCATCATGTGGAAAAGGAGTTGTAAGGACCAAATCATAAGGAATAAGTGGGATGTGGGTGGGTGGAAACAGGGCAGAGCATGCAGAAGCATTAAATGAATATTCTGCTTAGTATTTTCTAAATAGAATGGGGGGCTGTACCCAAGGGTGGGTGAGAGGATAGGCATGGGTGGAGGAGGTGGCAGATGGGGACATTCCAGTGGACAGAGCACTGGAGGGCTTGAGTACACTGAGGGTGGACAAGGCACCTGGGCAGGATGGCATACACCCCAGGGTGCTGAAGAAGCTGGCAAATGTTCTGGCACAACTCTTGGCAGACCAACACTTCCCTGGACTTGGGGATTGTACCTCAGGACTGGCGGATGGCACACATAGTACCTCTGCACTGGAGCGACCCCAAGGGTGAGCCAGGGAACTACAGACTTTTAAGCCTCACATCCATCCTTGGAAAGATGATGGAAGCAATCCTGAAGGAGGCACTCATTTCCCTTTTAAAGGCTAATGGTCTTCAGGATGGTAAACAGCATGGGGTTGTCTCAGGCAGATCCTGACAGACCAGCTTGGTGGTGTACTATGACTGGGTAACCAGGCAATTTGATGGGAGCTATTCAGTGGATGTCCTGTACCTGGACTTCAGTAGACAAGACAGAGGAGGAGAAGGATCTGTGGTTGATCATAACAAGTGCAATTAATAACTTAGCCCATCATAGAAAGGCAGCCAGCTGACAATGCCAACAGGATGTTGGGTTGTGTTGCCAGGGGCACATCCTCCAGGATGGAGGAGGTGATCCTGCTGCTATATAGGTAACTGGTTAGACCAGACCTGGAGTCCTCGCAACTGTCCCTGAAGAAGGATTTTAGGTTACTGGAGTGGATGCAGTGCTGGCAAGAAAGATGATCCAGGAGCTAGGAACAAACCCTGTAAAAGAAGGTTGAGGGAGTTGAACATCTATCTACACCCTGGAAGAGAGGAGGGATGGGGGGGGCATGACTGAAACCTTCAAGTACATGAAAGGAATAAATAAGATGGGCAAGGAGGGGCTTTTCAAATTAAGGGGGTGAGGGACATTTGAGGGTATGATCTGCAATTGGAGGGAAATGAGGAGATACTTTATTATGGAGAAGGTGGTGTCTGGGTGGAATGCATTGCGAGAGGAAGTGGTATCCAGTAGAACAGTGGGCTGTTTCTAAAGGGGATGGGACAGGGTAAGGGGTAGGGTCATGGAAGGGGAGGGAGTGGCAGCTGTTGTTTAAGGGCTGTTTGCTACACAATCAAACAGGCTTTATAGACCATAAGATCTTTATCTTCTGGCGGTTTTGTATGTTCATTTGTTCATAACCTAGGGCCTAATGACATGGGTGAGGCCAGGGCTGGGAGAGCAGTGCATCTAGAGATGGATCTGAAGCACTTAGCTTACTCAATGACTTTTGCTGAGCTGCTACTTGTCTATAACAGTGGGGAGGAGAATGATCTCCACATGAGGAGTTACAACTCATGGAGGAAGGAATGGTGCGCAGAGGTGAGGTTTGGCTACTTTGGAGATTGGGGAACCATCTGAGAGGATACATAGGGGTGATGACCTGCCATCCATCTGGGAGGGGAACCAGAGTCCTCAGTGGATGGTTTAAATGTCACCAAATGTTAACTGACCAAAGGAGATGGCAGAAGGAATTGTGGAGGGAGAGACTGTATCCCACAGGTTGAAGTAAAAATTAAGGAGAACCTGAGGGGAGAGAAATCCTGAAGGGTGCAAATTATTAAAGGAACTAGGGATGCAGAGATAAAGGGGGCAGGAAATGAGAGCATTGCAAAGAGATGAGGAAGGAGGGAGGGCAAAAAGAAAAGAGAGGTGGCTACAAGCAGAGTGGAAATAATATCTGGAAGGCCAAGTGAGTAAATGCTAGTCCAGAAAATATGATTCTGGACCTAGAGGCCATCATGGCAAAGGCCAATCTGAATACTGTGGCCATTACTGAATTTGTGACGCACTGAAAACCATGACTAGTACATGGCCATACTGGGCTGTATTCTGTTTCGGACTTGGAAGGAAAGGATGGGGTGTGGTGCCTTATGTGACAGAAAGCATAAAAGAAACAGAGATACAAGTAATACTGGAGGAGGCAGGGATACTGTAAATCAAACTGGAGACAAGAATGGGGATGATGTTTGCAGTGGAATGATCTATAGACTTCCAGAACAGGGGAGGAATTAGATTAGGTACTGGTGGAAGCCATTTGCAAGATGGAAGAAAAGGGGGGTGCTAGTGGGGGGCTTCAAATTGACAGATACAGATCTGAGCAAATCAGCAGTGGCTTCAGCTAGAAGCAGGGACATTCTGGACTCCCTGAAGGGGACATTCCTCAGGCAACTAGTCAGTGAACCCACTTGTGATGGGGCTTTGCTGGACCAGGTTTTTCACTTCACAGGGACAGTATTGCAGACATCAAGGTGGATGGCCACCTGTAGACCAGTGATCACTGTATGATGTGGTTCAATAGAAGGATATCTGTGGAATTAGGCCACACAAGCTTGAGAGTCCTAGCCTTCAGGGAAACAGATTTTATAAAGAGGGATGAATGCCTTAAAGATGACCTGGTGGGGTGATCACCTGGTTAAGGTGTATGAACAACAGGCAAAGCTAAAAGGAGGCATAGTAAAGGCAGTAAAGCTCTGTGTCAAACAAATGAGCACAGTCAAGATGAAAAGCTGTCTGCTATTGTTCTTGAAAGAGGTGGCTGAAAGGGTGAAGGCTAAAAGGGTAGCATTCAGAAATTATAAATAGACACAGAGGGAGGAGGATAGGAAGGTTTATCATGGGAAATAGAGGGAAGCAGTGAAAGCAGTAAGGAATGCAGAAGGTCAAACTAAAGAGAAAATAGCCTGGGAGGTAACAAAAGGGGACAAGACATTTTCAGGTACGTAAGTGAAAAAAAGGAAGACCAGGGTGGGATTGTAAAGTTAAAAAGAGAAGGGGGGGACGATGCAGAAGGAGACCAGGAAAAGCCCGAAATTCTAAACAAATACTTTTGTTTTGTGCTCACAGAGGAAGGAGGAGGGGATGGGCCACAAAAAAATAACAGAAGTTTGGGAGGGAGGGAGGTGTATACTAGTCCTTTTTTGGAAGAGAAAGTCTTGAAGGAACTCTTTAATATGAAGGTGGACAAAGCTTTGGGGCCAGACGGGGTGTATCCAAGGGTACTGAGGGAGCTCAGGAAAATACTGGTGTCATATGTGACAATTCTATCTAACATCTTTCTGAAAACAGGAGTTGTTTCAGATGACTGGTGGAAGGTGGATGTAATGCCACTATACAAAAGAAGTAGTAGGAAGGAGGCTGCCAATTATAGGCCAGTCAGCCAAACATAAGTGGTGGTAAAGTTAATGGAATGACTGCTGAAGGAAAGGATTGTGGAAATATTTTGAATTCAGCAGGCCAGAATACTCTAGACAGCAAGGTTTCAGAAGGGTGAGGTCATTTTAAATGAATCTGACAGATTTAATTAACTGCTGACAAAGGATTTAGATCACAGTGTACAGGTGGATGTGGCCTATTTAGATTTCAGTAAAGCTTTTGAAACCATTCCACATAGGAGGCTAGTAAGCAAGCTTGGTAGCTTAGGAGAAGTCCAAAGGTAGTGAACTGGACAAGAAATTGTTTAGGGGACAGGTGACAGATGGCAGTGGTAAAAGAAGTTCACTCTGGGGAAGTTATTTTGACCAGAAGGGTGCCTCAAGGATCCATGTTGGGAACAGACCTCTTTAAAGTCTTTATAAGTGACATTGCAAATGAGCTGGAAGGGAAGGTCTCCCTCTTTACACATGCCACCAAAATCTGCAAAAGGGTGGACATGCTAGAAGAGTAGAAAGAATGAGTAGAGACGTAAGAAAACTGAAGAAGTGGTCAAGAGTATAGGGTATGGCAGCAAGATTTTAATGCAAAAACTGCAAAATAATTCACTTAGGGCACAGAAATCCTGGGGCAGAGTAGAAAATCAGTGGAGTGGTACTGACAGCCACCATGCAGGAAAGAGAGCTGGGAGTGATCATATTGGATAACCTAAAAGTGGCCAGGCAGTGTGACAAGGCAGTTTGGAGGACTAGTGGGATGCTGGGCTATTTTAGAGCATGGGGTCATAACCCTCTCATTCTTACCTAAAATTCTTACAGCTCTCTACCCTGAGGGAGGAAGTTGCCCATCTTTAGGCCACACTGGACAGTAGTAAGGGAACCTTCCCCGAGGCCACACTGGACAGTAGTAAGGGAACCTCCCCCATCCAGGGAGCACCAGAGCCACCACCACCACCACTGCCTCAGAGGTTGCAAAGAAAGCACAGCAGTTGGATCACAGTGGGCTCAGGGAGGGTGAGGATGGTGGAACAGAGGCACACTCAGTCAGTTTGTTCCACTCCACAATCCATACATCATTCTGGGGAGCATAGTTCCCCTATGGATGCACCTGCAGAGGAGATTAAGGAGGCTGAGGACAACTGTTACAAGGGAGGCCCACAGAAAGGAGGCAGAGGATGCCACAGGGAAAGGAAGCAGCTCCTGGTGAGGGACATGATTATTAGGGGGATAGAACTGGGGGGAGCAGGGAAAACTGAAGTAAGGTGCCTGCCTGGTACCATGGCTTGTAGGGACAGGAAGAGCATCATCAGGATCACAAGAACAGCTGCACGTGAGTCTGAGCTGGATGTCATTGTCCACCTAGGGACACATGACTTTGCTCATCATGAGATTAGAGCAGTGCAGGAGGACTTTGTAGAGCTGGGGAGGGGCCTAAGACAAGTAGCACACACAGTATCCTTCTCAGAGGTGCTGCCTGTCAATGGCATGGGTGAGGTGAGGGTATTTTGCACCATGCAGTTTAATGAATGATTGAAACAATGGTGTGGAGCACAAGGGTTTGGCTTCATTGGTGACTGGGGTTCTACCTGGAGGGACACAAGCCTATACGGGCAGGATGGTCTGCATCTGTCCAGGAAGGGAACAAGTCTTTTGAGCAATCAGTTTAAATGCTTCATTGGCAAGCTTTTAAGCTAGTCAAGGGGGGAGGCACTGATAAGCAGCAGAAAAATCCCAGCCTCTCCCTACAAAACAGGGTACTAAATGAGAAAAAGACTGAGGTAGAAAGGTCATTAGGGGATGCTGCCACAGAAGGTAAAGCCATCAAAAAAATGGAGAGCAATAGGTACCAATGCCCGTAGTCTGGGTAACTAGCTTCCTGAATTAGTGGCCTTGATGGAGGAGGAAAATCTGGATATCATGGCAGTCACAGAAACATGGTATACACAAAACCATGACTGGGACATAAACATACCAGGATACACTATCTGCAGGAGGGACAGGGAGGGCAAAAGAGGAGGAGGAGGAGGAGGAGTAGCTCTTTACATAAGGGAAGGAATCAAAGCAACAGAACAAAAGGGTAAACAGCAAGGAGAAGAAGCACTGTGGGTCCATTTCTAGACAGGCAATGACACCACAATCCGCAAAGGGGTTGTATACAAATCCCCCTCTCAGGGGGAGGAAATGGACAAGGAAATGATAGAAAGTATACTTAGAATGTCAGAAAAAAGGGGAGATATTGCTGATGGGTGATCTGAATATGCCAGATGTTAACTGGAGTGCAGTTGCAGCAGCCACTTCTAAGAGTGGGGTTATTCTAGATGCCCTACAGGGAGCATGCCTTAGACAACTAGTATTGGAACCCACTCGAGAGGAAGCGATCTTAGACCTGGTTCTCTCAAATGGAGATGGAGAGAGGATCACAGTTGTAGAAGTGGGTAGCCATCAGGGAACTAGTGACCATTGAACAGTATGGTTCACAATAAACACAGCAATAAAGTCAAGCCATACAAAGGCAAAAGTACTGGACGTTAGGAGGGCTGACTTTGCCAAAATGCGTGAGTGCCTAAGGAATGCACTAGCAAATGGGCAGGAAGGAGGGGTGGAAGAACAGTGGGGAATAATAAAAACTGCCATCACAGAGGTAACAAGCCTTTGTGTGAAGCAAATAAACAAAACAAAACGATGTAAGAAATCACTATGGTTCTCAAAGGAAGTAGCAGTCTAGGTTCAAGAGAAAAAGAAAGCATTCAGGAAGTACAAGGAATCACAGAAGGAGCAGGACAGAGAATTGTATCAGTTAAAGCAAAAGGAAGCTGGGAAGGCAGTCAGAACAGCAAAGGTCTGAACCGAGAAAAAGACAGCCAACTCAGTTAAGGAGGGAGATAAAACCTTTTATAGGTACATCAGGGAGCGAAGGAATACCAAGGGAGGGATAATGAGGCTTAATAAAGGGGAGAGGGGGTGGGCAGAGGGTGACTGTGAAAAGGCAGAGATACTAAACAAATATTTTTGCTCAGTATTTACAAGTGAAGAGGGTGAGGTACCTAAAACAAACAACAGAAATACTCTGGATACAGAAGTTGATACCTGCCCATTTACAGAAGAAAGGGTTCTGAAATAACTCTTAAAACTGAAGGTGGACAAAGCAATAGGGCCTGATGGGATTCATCCCAGAATTCTAAAAGAACTAAGGGTAGAACTGGTGACACCACTGACTGCCCTCTTTAACAAATCATGGGAGGATGGGGTGGTACCTGAGGACTGGAAGAGGGCAGATGTGATTCCCCCTTCACAAAAGTGGGAGCAGGGCAGAAGCAGGAAAATACAGACCTGTTAGTTAAACCTCAGTGATGGGGAAAATGATGGAATAATTTCTGAAGCAAAGAATTGTCGAGTATCTAGAGGCCAGAGGGGCACAGGACCCAAGGCAGCATGGATTCACAGTGGAAAGGTCATGCCAGATGAATCTAACAGATCTCTTTTGCTGGGTGACCAAAGTAGTAGATCAGGGAAGGGCTGTGGACATGGCCTACCTAGACTTTAGCAAGGCATTTGACACAGTCCCACACAAAAGATTAATATACAAGTTAGCCAGCCTGGGTGTGGGTCCCAAGATGACAGCCTGGGTAAAGAATTGGCTGGAGAATAGGACACAGAGAGTAATAGTACATGGAGTCCACTTCTGAAGAAAGTGGGTTTACTAGTGGGGTACCTCAGGGTTCAGTATTAGGACTGGTCCTCTTCAGTGTCTTTATATGCGACATTGCAGATGGACTGCAAGGAAAAGTATGTCTCTTTGCAGATGACACAAAGATTTGCAACAGAGTTGATGCACAAGGTGGGGTGGAAAGGATGAGAAGGGACTTGGCAAGGTTAGAGGAATGGTCAAATGTATGGCAGCTTAGATTCAATGCTAAGAAGTACAAGATAATGCACCTGGGAAACAAAAACCCAGGGAAAGAGTACACAATGGGGGGTGAGATACTAACAACAACAAAAATGGAACGGGATCTGGGGTAGTCATATCAGATGACCTAAAGGTAGGCAAGAAATGTGAGAGGGCAGCAAGGAGGGCTGGGGAGATACTGGAATGCATAAGGAGAGGCATCACCAGTAGAAAACAGGAATTTGTTATCCCTCTGTACAGACAGCTGGTGAGACCTCATCTGGAGTACTGCATGCAGTTCTGGAAACCCAGTCTCCGCAAAGACATAGACAGGATGGAAGCTGTCCAGAGGAGGGCAACTAAAATTGTGCAGGGTCTGCACTGGAAGATATATGAAGAGAGTCTTAAGGAGCTTAATATGTATAGCCTCAAGGAAAGGAGGGGGGTTGGGGACATGATAGAAACTTTCAAGTTTCTCAAGGGAATCAACAAAGTCCAAAAGTGTAGCATCTTTCAAAAAAAGAGGTGTGCAAGAACAAGGGGGCACAATTTGAAGATAGAGGCGGGGCGGCTCAGAGGTAATGTATGGAAGTATTTTTTCACATAGAATGTTGTGGATGCATGGAACAGCCTTCCGGAGGAGGCTGTGGAGTCAAAAACAGTGGTGGAATTCAAGCATGCATTGGACAGTCATAAGGCAATTCTAGGGGGTAGGGGTAGGAAGAAGTAGGCTGCTGGTTAACTAGGATCTACAGCTTATCCATTAGGTAGGGAAATGGGCAGACTGGGTGTGCCAAGTGGTTCTTATCTGCCGCCAAATTCTATGTTTCTATGTTTACCTACTGCACTGTTCCTTTCTCACAATCATGCCATGCACTGTAGAGTATGCAACATTTTTACCTATTAGGCTGTATAGGGAAGGGTATCACCAGCAGAAAGAGGGAGGTGATATTGCCTCTTAATATATTTCTAAGAAGACCCCACTTAGAGTACTGTGTCCAGTTCTTGAAAACACATCCCAGTAAGGACGTAGACAGAGTGAAGGTGCTCCAGAGAAGAGTAACTAAAATGGTGCATGGTCTGTATCAAAATCCCTATGAGGAGATCCTAAAGGATCTCAGTATGTACATCATGGAAGACAGGAGCAAGGGGGGATATGATAAGAGTCCTTTAAATACTTCAGGGGGTAAATAAGGTACTGGATGGAAGTATTTCTCAGAAGAAAAGGTGCTCAACAATGAGGGGACATGCTATGAGCTGGAGGGTGTAGATTCAGGAGAGATGTGAGGAAATACTTCTTCATAGAAAGAGTGGTGGATTCCTGCAACAGCCTCCCAGTGCAGTTGATGGGGGTGAAAATAGTGGTGGGGTTCAAGAATGCATGAGGTAGGCAAAAGGGAATCAACATAGAAAAGAATGGAGAAGAAGAAAGAGCTGCAGATCAAGTAAGGTCTCTGGTAATAATGTAAGTGGGGAACAGTGGTCAGACTGAGTGGATCCACTACAAAATTCCTACAGTCCGTCTCACAAACTCCATAATCCAGAGTTCAGGAGACCGACTGTCAGAAGACCAACAGGGTCTTAAGTATAATTTGGGAAGCTGTGCCCCACTACCCCCGTAACTTAAATAACCAGCTCCAAGGGGGAGCGGACCTCGAAGGAAAAAATTAAGTCACAGGGGTGAAGTGCAAAAGAGCAGTAACTGAGAACAGAACCTGGGTTTGCTGCACCATGCTGATGGAGCTGTTGGTGTCTTAGCCCTCCATGCCATGGGAGCAGTTCAGCCTGCTTCTCCATTCTTCTTGCACTTGATGTGCCCAACTTGGGGTAGGGCAGCAGTTCACATCTGCTACCTTACCCCTGTCAGCACTGCCTTTCTCCCTGTGGGGTGAGTGGTGTGTCTGCCAAACTTGGAATCCTTTGTATAGGGATTCTGATTATTGGCATTTAGTTATACTCCTAACTGAGTGGGTCAGACAGTCCTTCTCTGCTGTCAAATTCTATATTTGTATGTCTGTAGGCAGGATTGCTGTAAAGCATTAATCATAGCAGGTGCCTAATGTTTAAATCAGACCCAGCCCTTTACCCTTTGAACAAACTCACATCTCACAGATCCATCTATATGTCTTATTACAGTTACTGTCATTCCACAAGGACATGTTTGATGAAAAGTACAAATTGGCACAGTCCTCAGTGAGTGTTTGCCCTGTGGGAGACCAGCTATCTAGATTACCTGGATGCCAAAACCTGGAAGAAATAGGAAAAAAGATCAAAGTTGAGGGTGTGCTGTCCACAAAGTTACCTGTTTGGTTTCAGGTGCAGAATGTCTGATGGAACTGTAGTTATGTGACCCATGTTGCTTAAAAACACACATACAGAACACCTAATCTACATCAAGAATTCACCAACTCCAAGTGTTTCACATGTGATGCATTTTTTATGGAATATGCAATTGCCCGACAGTATTCAGTGTCACCTACAAAAACAGTTACAACAAATGTATTTATTTCATTTATGTTAACCAGGTAAGTGAACTAGACAAATGAATGCCTATTTTCTGGCAGGACTCAGGAGAATTACATCATACAATTAGTATACAAAACATCAGTGCTTAAGAGCAGAATTGAAAATAATCAGGCACCAGTCAAAAAAATAACAGAGAGGGAAGTCACTGCTGAAGCTTGCACAAAGCATCAAATAACTAAGATACAAAACATCAAGACTGAGTAAACATCAGCATACATTACAATACGAGTGGGACAGAAGTAATTAGCAGATATCAAAAATGTTCTCACTATAAAGAACAGTTGAATAAAGTACTGTACATAGATCAGCAGGCACATAATATCAAGACTCGGAGCATCATGAACAATCATAAAGGGACATTAGGTATTCTCCAAGTTTAGCTTTAAAGATAGAATGCAACTGTGCTGACCTTATGGTAAAGGGCAAAGTGCTCCAGTATATAGGAGAGAAGTAGGAAAATGCTTGTTTACCCATATTAGTGACATATGTAGGCATTAAGAGTAGCTCCAGGTCAATGGACCAAAGGGGATACACTTGCTCAGACTTCTTAACCATGGTTGAAAGGTCAGCAGGAGTATCAGATCTAAAAGGCTTGTCAATAATACACCCTAGTCCATAGTGTTTAACAGTCAATGGCAATAGTCACTGTGGGTTTCTGTAAAAGGCACCATATTCAGTTAATCTGTGTGCAGATCAGGCAAAGTAACAAATGCCATTGTAGGCTGTGGTCCATTTAGAGAGAATACAGGATAACATTTGGGAGAGGGGTAGCAAGCCATAAGTGGAATAGGTAATAATATACCATGTGTAATGCAAGTCTAGCACAAGGGGTGAGGGCATGCCTGATTCTATATGCAAGTCTTAATTTAGAGTGCACCAACTTGGATACATTGTAAATATGAAGGGAAAAGTCTAAGGAGGGATCTAAGGTAATGCCCAGATTCTTAAAATACTTAACTTCAGTGAGGAGTTACCCATTTGAACACAGTACAGTTAGGTGGGCCTTGAGTGTAGGACCATAACTGAAGTACATGGAGTATGTCTTAATTGTATTCAGATGGTCTATTTTGTAACAGCCCTTTTTGAGCTCTGCCAAAATCAACATTAAGCAGAGAGTAAATATCATCCATATTCTCTGCGCTCGTATAAACAACCATGTCATCTGCATATAGCAATGGCAAACTCTTAGATATGACTCTTCTGATGTCATTCATAAAAATGGTAAATAGCAAAGGGCCTAGGATAAGTCCTTGTGAAACACCATTTCATATAGCAGCAAGGTCAGAAGTCAAATTATTAAATTTTACAAACTGATGCCTGTCATTAAGATAACTAGTAAACCAAGTTATTACAGAAGGTGAAAAACCAAGGGTACACAGTTTAGAGAAGATAAGTGAATGCTCTACCAGATCAAAGGCCTTAAGTCAATAAAGGCAGCACAAGTATACATAACCTTGTCCATTGCCAGTTTAATATCATTTGTGAAAGTTGTTTTGTACCTCAGATAACAGGCTATACTGACAGCAAATTTACATGTTCAGATATTTCCAAAAATGTCTGATAGTTCTATAGAAATTCCCTGTTTGCTCTTGCTGTTTATTAATTTATTTATTGAGAATATTGGATTACAACCTTTGAGTTAGGGACTCATTTCTAAAGGCTCCACATCAAGGTACAGTACATAACAATAAGCAGTCATTATGCAATATTACAGTGAGGGTAGGGAAAGAGATAACAACAGGATATGAACAATATATTTCAAATAGTAGGCAGTACACAATATTACAGTGAGAGTAGGAGACAAGATTACAACAAGTTATGAACAGTACTGTTAGTCCTATACAGTTGGGTTGCTATACAAATCCTGAGGGGAGCTTGTGAACATCAGCTAACAGTACAATCAATATTATGGTTGTGAACGGGCGTGGGAAGCGATAAGCCAGACACAGACATTCTTTAGAACACACAAGACTTTGTGTGAAATTTATTTACAAAAAAAAACTCAAAATAAACTTTTCAGAAATTAACTGTAAAGAAAATAAAGCCAACAACATGAAAAAAATGGCTTTCTCTCAATTTGAGACTATCAGTACTTTTAACAGCTTGAGTACTGTCACAGAGTAGATGAGCTTAGCCCCAGCACATCTACTATCCTCTGTGCTCCTATACTATCTGCTCTCTTGCACAATACCTGTTCCCCAGGAGAGAAGGATTTATTTTTGGCCGTACCTTGATCATAGTATTGTTTTTGCTGGATTTGTGCCTTAACTCCCATTTCATGAGTCTTTTCAGTATATAGCACCAATCTTTGTCTTAATTGCTTCATATACTTTGCTATCCCTAGAGATTTTAGTTCTGTGTTGTCCTCCCAGCACTCTTTAACTGCATCCAGGGGTCCCTGAGGGTTTCTTCCAAATAAAAGTTCAAAAGGTGAGAACCCTGTGGATGCTTGAGGAACTTCCCGGTAGGCAAAGAGAAGGAAGGGAAGATATAAATCCCAATCATGCCCCTCTTCAAGTATGAATTTCTTTATCATACGCTTAAGGGTTTGATTAAACCTTTCATCTAAACCATCCATCTGGGGATGATAGGGAGAGGTTCTTATAGCTACTATCCCAAGAAGACAGTATAGTTCCCTTAGTAGTTCAGCATTAAAGTTAGCCCCTCTATCAGTGAGAATCTCTTTAGGTATTCCAACTCTGCTAAAGAGTTTTACCAGTCCCTCTGCGATTCTTTTGGTCGTGACCATTCTCATGGGTATAGCTTCAGGATACTTGGTGGCATAATCACACACCACTAAGATGAATTTGTTTCCCTTTTTACTATTATCAACAGGGCCCACAATGTCCATTCCAATTCTCTCAAAAGGTGTAGTCACTAGTGGCAAGGGATTAAGTGGCATTACCTCCTTTCTAGTGATTTGGGTGGTGATTTGACATTTAGGGCATTCCTGACAATATTGAGCTATGTCCCCATGTATCCCAGGCCAAAAGAATCTTTGCAGTATTCTACTGGAGGTTTTGTCTCTCCCTGTATGCCCAGCCCAAGGAACATCATGCCCCAGTACTAAAATATACTGTCTGTAACATTGGAGTACTAATAATTGGTCCACTGTTTCTTGGGTAGTTGGGTTGGTACAAACTCTATATAATAACCCATTTTTCTCCTGTATTTCAGGGGTACCTGGTTTCTCTCTTTTCCCCACCTGTAAAAAAAATGGTTGCAGAGAGACATCATTCTTCTGTTGCTCTTTCATTTCTGCCTTAACAAATACAGGATTATGTTCTACCTTCACTCCCTGTTGTTACTGTTGCCACTTGTGTTTTAATAATTTCTTTGCTTTACGGGTTTTCCTATCCTTCCCAGGGGGGTTGACTACTTCTCCTTCAAAGGGAAACACTTTTCCTAGCACAATCTCTTCTTTACTCTGGGCCCTTGTACTTGCAACTGAGACAGCTTCTTGTTCCAGTAGTAGTGAGGCAAAGCCAGGATAGTCATGCCCAATCACTATGGGGACAGGGAGATGTGGACTACACCAGCAGAAATGTCAGCTGTTACCCCCCCCCGTATTCCCATAGGCAGTCGTACAGTAGGGTATTGGTGTGAATCACCATGCACACAAATAACATACATAGCAGCCCCTCTTTGCATTGTAGATCCTAAATCTTCCCTAATCAGAGTATTCTTACTACCAGAATCCAAACGTCCCATGACATTTTTCCCTTTTATAATAATATCAGAAAACATATACCCAGACTTTAGTAAAGCTAAATGTGCCTTATCTGTTTTCTTTGATGGACAAAAATGGGCAATATGTCCTAGTCCTTTACAATTGTGACATACAATGTTAGATGGAACAGTTCTCATTCTTTGTCCACTCCTGCCTCTTCTCTCCCACTCTTCCTTTTTAGGATAGGCATTGTGAACATTTCTTACCAGACCAGTCTGTGGTTTCGTTGGGGATTCAGATTGTCTCTGTCCTCCTTTTCTGAAAGGTTGATGGGCTATCAGAAAGTCCTCAGCCAGTGTCATAGCTATTTCAGTGGACTCAGGATTATGTTCTTTGATCCAAATCTGGACCTCATTTGGCAAGATTTGTAGAAATTGTTCCAGTACAAAAAGTTCTTTAATGTCCATTCGAGACTTTCCTTCTGGCTGAATCCATTTATTACATCGTTCTCTGAGTCTTGTATACGTTTCTCGAGGAGGATCATGGGGGGAGTGTCTCAAGGCATGAAAACGCTGCCGATATGTCTCAGCATTAATGTCATATCTTTTAAGAATTTCCTATTTCACCATGTCATAGTCCTCTGCTAGACAGGGATCCATATTCCTGTATGCTAACTGGGCCTTCCCAGAGAGGTTGGGGGCTAATTGCACTACCCATTGGGATTTAGGCCAGTCACATGCTTTAGCGACTCTCTCAAACATGGTAAGGTATGACTCAATATCTTCATTGACGGTCATCCTAGTTAGTTTAATGTCTCGGGGATTGTTGGGGTTAGTGTTATTATTTCTCCCATTTCCCTGTCTAGCCCCCATGGTCTGAATTAGTTGTAAAGTTTCTGCCCACCTCATATCTTGGTGCCAGCGCTCTCTCTCTCTTTCCTGTGCATCAATGTCCCTCTGGCATTCGATTTCCAACTGGTGAACTGCCAACCAGTGTAGCAGATCTGAAAGGCCCTCAGGAGGTCTGTCATCTACCTCTGGTCGTCTCTGCTGTTGCTCTTCTTCTTCACCATCACTAGTGGACTGTTCCTTTGATAACTTTCACCTTACTGAGGTCTCCAAACCAGGATATAGGGGTACATCGGTTCTCTCTGTCTGTGACTGAGTCACAGCTCCCATTGTTTGGGTATCATCTGTGCCAGTTGCCATTGCCCTTTCTTATCACAGTACCAGGTCTGGTACTAAGCTGGTTTCCCCCACTATAGCTTGGACAACCAGCATATCCCACTTCTGACACCACTTTGTGAACGGGCGTGGGAAGTGATAAGCCAGACACAGACGTTCTTTAGAACACACAAGACTTTGTGTGAAATTTATTTACAAAAAAAAACTCAAAATAAACTTTTCAGAAATTAACTATAAAGCAAATAAAGCCAATAACATGAAAAAATGGCTTTCTCTCAACTTGAGACTATCAGTACTTTTAACAGCTTGAGTACTGCCACAGAGACTATGAGCTTAGCCCCAGCACATCTACTATCCTCTGGGTTCCTATACTATCTGCTCTCTTGCACAAACCTCCACCTTATATAGGTGAACACTCTGACATCATTGAACAGCTGATCCACCCCCTATTCTAATACACTTAATCTCCACCCTAATACATTAGGTAGGGGGATCAGCCTGACCATACAAAATACATTGATTGGGCTTGATTATACCCAGAATGAACCACCTCTTAATTAGTTTCACAAGACAGAAACAAAGTGTAATTAAAACTCAAGGGTTTAACCCCTCCCTTCTGGTGCTGACTTGCCACACCTGTACCCTATAAATATATGTTAGGAGCTGCCACTGGCTCCTTAGTGTGCAGTACCTACAGCAAGTGGGACAGCAAGTGGACCAGGTAAGGGCTTCATTTCTTACATAAACTCGCAAGGAAAATAACTTTTTAACCTTATATTTCTTGTAAGGTACCTCATTTTATTATTTAACTACAGCATGACCATATGCTGAGTTGCTTGCTTGTTTTTGAACCTAATTGGGGCTTCTTATTTTATTACCATTCCTGTTTACAATGATAACCTTACATTTCAAAACACAGGCACCACAGGGACAACAGAGAACATTAGAGGGGTAGAATAGAAGAGATACCATGATGGGAGGCCACCCCTTCATGGTAGAAATGTGAAATAAGACAAAGGACAGTGGAGAAATTACTACTGCAGTAGATTTGAGAGAATACAAGGTTAAAGAGGAGAGGAATGTCCCGTAGTGCTGGTGGGGGGGGGGGTTACAACTATCACAATGGTATGGTCTAAATGCTAGCAGGTGGTGCAAGCAGTAGAGTTACCAACATTGTCATTAACACACATTAGCAACAGTTGGACAAGAATATCTTTAACCCAGAATCTTGCTGTCCGTAGACAGATTCCTGTTCTTAGCAGGAACAATTGTAGTGATGGGTGGAGATTATGTATTTTTTTGAGGGCTGTTTTGAAGAAGCCTAGTCTAGAGATAGAGGTAATGGCCAAAGGGAGCTCATTGTACCAGGATGGTGCTCTGTAGGAAAAAGACCATCGTGCAGGGGTAGTTGTGACCCTGGGAACAGCCCACATTAATTTATCTGCCGTGCGGGTGTTAACTGAGCTATGTGCAGCACAGAGGGAGGTTTAGACTCCAGTGGGAGTAAGCCCTAGTTGGATTTTCTTAGTAAGGAGACATGTTTGATAATGTACTCTTTCGTCTAGGGTGAGGATTTTTGTTAGTGCATATAGGGTGCAGCTGTGGGTACACTTATCCACTCCAGCAAGGAGCCTACAGGCTTTATTAATAACTAGGTGGATTTTATTTAGTGCAGTGCGGTCAACGGTCGAGTAGATGGTTAGCTTATAGTCTACAAGGGAGAGAACTGAGGAGGCAATGGCAATGTGTAGGGCCTCTGGAGGTAGGGAGGCTTTATGCCGTCCTGTGCATATATTTATGGCAGATGAAAGATTACTAATATGTGGTGGAATGATAGATTAGGATTGAAGGTAATGCCTAGATATTTATAGGTGCAGACCTGTTCCAGTGGGAGGAAGGTTTTGGAAAAGATTGTTAGCTGGGCATTGTAGTCCTTACTCTGGCAGCTTGAAAAGAGCATTGATTTAGTCTTTTTTACATTGACCATGAGTCTGTGATCAGTGAACCAGTTTTCAACGCGGTTGAAGGCAAGTTGTAGAGAGGACTGAAGGATTGTGGGATCCAAGTGGGAGACATGCATTACTGCATCATCTGTGTAGAGCAGGAGGTCACATGGACAGGATTTAGGCAGGGTATTCAGGAAGATGCTGAATATCAATGGACCAAGGATGGAGCCCTGGGGGAACCCCAAGTGGACTGGTAGAGTGGGTGAGAGGGTGCTGTTTACATCACACATTGGGACCTTGCTGTGAGATGACTTGTGAACCACGTGGTGGGTCCAGGGGACAGGCAGGGGTGGCGAAGAGTATTTAGGAGCAGGGTGTGGGAGACTGTGTCGAACGCTTTTGACAGGTCTATGAATACAGCTCCCACTAGCAGCTTCTTATCTAGGGCATTGTGCAGCAAGTTGAATAACTCTATCAGGGCAGTAGTTGTGCTGTGGCCGGCTCTAAAACCACGTTGTTCCCTGCATAGGATGTCATGCACAAGCAGGTACTCTGTGAGTTGGGTGGCAAGGATTTTTTCCAGGGCTTTCAAGAGGGAAGGGAGTATGGAGATGGGCCTGTAATTATTGGGTAATGTGGGTTCTCCACTCTTTAGTATTGGTGTGATGGTGGCCACCTTCCAGTCAGTTGGGAACTGCCCTAGGCATAGGGAGAGTTTAAGGAGATCAATCAGGGGGGAGAGCACTGAGTGAAGTACCAAATTAAGGATTTTCATGTCAAAGGAGTCTTTGCAGTAGTTTGAGCCCCCTAGTGCTTTTTTAAGGTAAGATCTTGCTTCATTCATAGTAATAACCCTGAAGTAGAAGGTGTGGTAGGTATTGCTGGGTTCTTGGGTCATAGGGGTGGGGGTCGAAGAAGTTGTTTGGCAAAGCTGTGCTTAGGTCAGAAAATGCTGCATTTAGACCACTGGCGATGGTGAGTGGGTCCAAGGTAATATTATTGTTGACAGTTAGCTGGGCACGGGGAGGCAACCTGAATTATTTGTTCAGTTTCTTTAGGTTGTCCCAAAACAACATAGCATTCCCCCAGGATGAGGCCAGAGTGGATTTGGAGTAGCTAGATTTGGTCATTCTAATAGGCCAGGTACACTTGTTGTGAGCCATTTTGTAGGCCAGCCTGTCCTCCTGCAAACCAGAGGCAACTACTTTGTACCAGAGGTCATCATGGTTATTTAGTTGCTGGAACAGTGCTGGTGTGACCCAGGGGACATTTCATTTTTTGGTTTGAACCTTTGTGAGTGGCGCAAATGTATCACAAGCATTGTTGAATGTGTGGGTGAAGTAGTCAAGGGCTACATCTATGGAAGGAGCACATCTGATGGGGGACCAATCACACTGGGCAAGATATCTCCTTAGTTTATTGAGGCCACCAGGTTGAAGATGGAGTCAGAAACTGCTTGGTTGGGGTAGTTTCTGTTGACATGACCAGGTGAAGAGGGTGGAGGAGTGATCGTTTAATGAGTCTGGGAATGCAGTTAGGTTTCAAATTCTGTTAGGGAGATTGGTGAGTAGGAGGTCGATTAGGGTGCTAGAACCATTTCTGGGATTAACCCTGGTTGTCTGGTTAACTAATTGGGCTAGGTCTAGCACTGAAAGGGTGTCTTTTATAGAGGAGACCAAGCTTGATAACCAGTTCACATTCAAATCCTCCCAAATAATGTGTTCTGTTTTGGGTGGGAAGTTGGAGATACTGTCAGCCAGATATTGAAAAGCTAAAGCTTGGTTACATGGTGGGATGTACACCACCATAATGGTTACAGGGGCTTTGGTAGGGTCTGGTGTGAGTTTTAGTATTAGAGCCTATGCCCCGTGGTTCAAGGAGGGTGTTGGTAGGCTTCGGCATAGCAGTGAGTCTTGGATGTAAAAGGCACACCCCCGCTCCCCTTTTGCCAAATATATCAGATCTATAAGGGGTGAGGCCAAGGAGTGTGACTGAGGAGTCCAGAACCTTCTTTGACAGGCAGGTCTCAGTGAGGGCTAGCACATCTGGTTGATGCAACCGCATCTAGCACTGTAGCTGTGTTATTTGTTTGGATAAGCTGCAGATATTTATCGCAGCTATACTTAGCCCATGGCTTGAGGCACCAGGATTGACTAAGAAGGGGCCTGGATTAGGGTGACCATTGTCTGACATAAGGAGCAGTAGAGCAATGATTCTGTGGAGGGCCAGTACTCTCTGTTTGCTGATGTTGGCATGATGCTTTTTTAGCTGAGGTGCTGCCTGTGTAAGGGATGGCCAGGGAGATGAGGGTAGGGAAAGAGAGTCATGCAATGGGACATGGGAGGTGGTATTGAGAGGAGATAGGTGTGCGATGAGTATGGGTGGTGCAATCGGGTTACTATGACAGGGAGAGTAGGTGGGAGCTGGTGTTGTGTCGCAGGGGTGCCAGATGGGTGAGTCATGGGCAAGGGACTGGGGTATCTCTGGAGGAGCATGACAGAGGTGAGGAATAAGGTAAGCATTCTAGTGTTGGTGCACTGCTGCAAGGGGAGATGCCAGGAATTGAGAGGCAGAGGGGAAACTGTCTCTGGCGGTACTGGAGAGAGGTTATTAGGGGAGAGTATGAGGGAGAGAAAGAAGGAAGGAACAGAGACCAAAGGATATAATATACAAGTTTAAAGTAAGGGGAATCAGTGGTTGGGAATGTAGGACAATGTTGCCTCAAGTGGTGAGGTGTTATAGGCTGCTAATGGTAAAGTGGGCAGATTGGTTCAGACTCAGACTCAGCCCTATTGTTTTTTTTCATGCTTGGCCCTATATAAGGGCGTGTTGACCAAGGGTATTGGTGGGGGCAGTGGGGAGCTAACACGCAACATTGGCAGGGCAAACACTAGTCCAAAATGTGCCACAGTCCTGTGAATTAGTGTGCCCACGCTCTGTGTTCCGTACCTGCTGCTGGTCTTGGGGGGTTGGGGAGGGCGTCTGCAACCTGGCCCTTGTGACTCTTGCTAGGATCCTGTTGTATGGGCTGTGGTCTGTGGAAAAGCGGGTAAGATTTATATATACAGTGCTACAAGGGGAGGAGTTCAGTACAATCTGCAAGTGACATTAAGTAACATCTGTAAAAATAAGAAATCCATTTTCTTTTCACTCTCCAAGCTGCCCCCGATATAAAAGGTAATAATAATTGCCACCGATGTATTAGACATTAAGGACCTATTATTGCTAGAGGCAGCCACAGTTAAAGCTATCGGGATATCATTTATACAGACTAGTAAGAGAAAAACAATTCCTTTTAAAGGCCCTTAAGGTACAGTTTCACAGGCATACAGGTAGTGCTAGTAGCGATGGAAGTCTTAGAGAAATAAAACTATCTTCGTAGCTGGGCTGACATAAATCTATAAAGTGAAAACAGGCACGAAAAGCAACACCAGTCCAAAATGCGCCACAGTCCTGTGGCTTAGTGTGCCCACGCTCTGTGTTCCATACCTTCTGTTGGTCTCGGGGAGTGGAGAAGGGCATCTTCAATCTGGCCCTCGTGACCCTCGCTAGGTTACATCTATGTTGGTTCATTAAAGGTTATCAAATCATTTGCTTCTGGATCTGCCTGCATTCATGCAAGCAGTTTCAATGTAGGGCCACCATAGAATCTTATTTACAAATATCAGGAAATATCTGGAAGTGTCTGTGTATATTGTTGTAATTGTTGAGACAGCAGTATGTATTCACAGCACAAATGGGGGTCAGTTTCAAGTGGCAGAACATTGGAGAGGATGCAGCTTGGGAATGTGACTTGAAAATGTGCATCCTATGTAACTGGACAGTTGTATGAGTTGCACCCCCAAAGCACATCAACATAGACTTTGACGACAGATAAGGATGGCTTGGCCTTCCCAATCTGCCCAGTTCCCTACCTATTGGATAAGCTGCAGATCCTACTTAACAGCCTACTTCTTCTTACCCCCATCAGAATGGCCTTCTGTCTGTCCAATGCATTCTTGAATCCCCCCACTGGTTTTGACCCTATGATATTCTCAGGGAGGTCCTTGAAAGTTTTTATTATGTCCAACCATCTTCCTGGACTGCTCTAGTTTGCTGTTTCCAGCCAAGAGATTATGGAGGTTGCTGGTTCAGGTGGATGTTGGCTCTGATTTGTTTGCTGAGGATGTATGCATGCATTTGGTGTTTAGAGGTGTGATGACCAGCCTACCAATGGCAGTGATGTGAGCTGCATCATACTTCCCTTTCTTTACTTTAAACTACCTGTATAGACATCACATTTTTGTCCGAATGCTAGCACATCTTCTCTGTTTATGTGCAATCCATCATATTTAAAACAAGCTCTTTCACAAAAGTGGCGCCCATTTCCTATGTAGTGGTATCAATCAATCAAGTCTTTATTTAGCCAGGCGTTCATCGTTGAGCAGAATCTCATTTGCAAGATGGACCTGGGTGGAGCATGAACAATTGTATATACAGGTCAACACAGGTATTTACAAGGCAATACAGATAATACTCTTTACAGAGAGGAAGAAAAGGAAGTTCATATGTACATAGAATTATACAGATATTGTACAGATTAAACGGTATTTGCATACATAGAAGTGTCTATAGGAAGATAAAGCAGGTTATCTAAGGTTGCAGGAGGAAGTAATGGAAGAAAAAAAAAAAATAAAAATATACACCAGGTAGAGGTGAAGGAGGGGGGAAGGGAGGGGGAGGTAGGGGAAGAAAGGCTAGGAGGGCATGGTGCACAGAGAAGAGTTGGTAAAACGGGATGTAGAGAAGGTGGATGGGGAAAAGGAGTATGTGTGAGCCCCGGGATTGAATGCTAAAAAGTACGGGGCATGATAGGATGTCACAACCCAGGGTAGTGAACTCCTATCTGAGGTTGGGAAAGGAAGAATAAGAGGATGGATGGGCCTAGTATTGATAAGACAGGGGGATAAGAGAGAGAACAATTAGGCTGGTGAGGAGCAAGCTGGGGGGTCAGTACTTAAAAGGTATCCCTTGTCTTGGCTCCAATCACACAGCCGTGAGTTGAATTTGCATACTTCAATCTCTTTGATTTGCTTGGTGCTTTTTCCCTTCTCCCCACATTGTCAGTACATCTGAGAAAGCTAATTTGAATGGAGGGAAGAAAGTGTGTTGACCATGTCCTTGAAGTGTTTCTTGGCCTCCTGAACTGTGTGATCTGTCAAGTCATTGTTACCAAGTTGTATCGTTGTATGTGTAACATCCCCTGATTCCTGCACAATTGTCCTTTTGTGGTTAGCATCCCTACTGCTAGAGGCATCACCAGTAGAAAACAAGAAGTTGTTATCCCTCTGAACAGAGACAGTTGGTGAGACCCCATCTGGATTACTGCATCTAGTTCTGGAGACCCTATCTCCACAAGGACATAGACAGGATGGAGCCAGTCCAGAGGAGGGCAACTAAAATGGTGCAGGGTCTGCAACAGAAGCCATATGAGGAGAGACTAAAGGAGCTTAATATGTACACCCTTAAAGAAAGGAGGGAGAGGGGGTGCATGATAGAAATATTTAAGTACCTCAAGGGAATCAACAAAGTCTGAAAGTGTAGCATTTTTCAGAAAAAGAGATGTGCAAGGGGGCACAATTTGAAGATCGAGAGGGGATGTCTCAGTGGTAATGTGAGGAAGTATTGCTTCACAGAGAGGGTGGTGGACACATGGAACAGCCTTCCTGAGGAGGTTGTAGAGTCAAAAACAGTTGAGGAATTCAAGAACGCATGGGACAGACATAAGGCAATTGTTGTGAGGGGTAGGAAGAAATAGGCTGTTGGTTAACTAGGATCTGCAGCTTATCCAGTAGGTAAGGAAATAGGCAGACTAGGTGTGGCAAGCAGTACTTATCTGCCATCAAAGTATGTTTCTGTGTTGCTTGCAGAGGCTCCTGGTAGACAATTTACCACAATGTCGCATTTAACATTGTATGTTCAGTGGTGTTCCACTCCTCAGATCACGGAATCCCCGATTATGAGAATTTTGCTTTTCTTTATATTTATGTCATTTTTATTTTTAATTTAAGTATTTTTGTTGTTATTACATTTGGTTTTGGTATTGTTGTTGGTTATATTTTGAGTATTAGTATTTTTGTTTTTATTGTAGTTTGTATTTGTCTTAATTGGCCTATTAGCCATTTTTAGTGGTTTGATTTCTTCACCTTGTATTACTTTGTCTGTGGTTGGTAGCAGTGGAGCGAAATTATTTTTGGTTTGGATGGCCACAAAATGCTCCTGATATTTGGCTTTCTTTCTGATCCTCCTTTGAAACCTTTTTTTCCTCACCACCTGCCAGTCTCTGGACCCAGCCTCGAGTCCTGGTCCCCGGCTGATATGCTGGTACTGATGGTGAGAGGGGGGTTGAGGAGGTGTGCTATAGAGTTCCTTGTATTGGAGGTCATATATTATAGTCCAAGCATCCTGTAGTTGGGCTGCAAGATCTGCTATGGTGCAACACACATGGCAGGGTCCTGATTGCTATTTGTAGATCCTATTGTACAGTGCACCACAGTTTTCACAACTGACAGGTTCCATTTGTTTTGTTTGTTTTTTTGTTGTTTCATTTTGGTTGAAAGATAGTGCTGATTCCTGTTTCTTGGCAGGAAGTGTTGACAAAAAAGAAAACAGAACAGTGAGATTTTTGTTTTGTATCTTACTACCTCCTATCAGGTGTTGTGGACAGTGCTACATCCTATAAAGCAAAAGAACTCAGTGGAGGGTGGGTGTGCGTATCTGACTGTTCCCTGTCTATTGTAGAAAACAATCAGGTAGCTGTTGAATAGACAAGGTCTAGCCTGTACTCCTGCAAGGCAAGAAGGAATCTGGTTACTAACTCAGTTGTACTGCCCTTTGGCTCAGGACAGCTCCATGGAGTCCCCACTGCTTACAGTAAAAACCTCTGCCTGTGGGCCTTGCATCCCAGCTACTTGCTGCTGTGAAGGAGAGGGAACTGATCCACTGGCTGCAGGGCAATACCCACTCTTCTCAAACACTGGAACTGCTGCAGCAGAAGTCACAGATGAGATTAAAAGCCACCAACAAGATGGAACCTAGATGCGGCTATGCTGCTGTGAGTTCCACTTGTAGCGCTTCAGTCAGTAGACCTGCAGGCAAGAGCATGACAGAATTTAAATCTCCTACTTGTGATTCCCTCAGGTGAAGATCACTGAAGCTCAGCAGACATTAAGGCTAGGGACTGGACCGCAATGGTTGTATGCCTCCTAAGGGTTGCCCTTTGTGTCTGAGCTGTTCTGCTGGAGAGAATTAAAAGGCAGGAAAATAAATGTTTCTTCTAAAGTTTTTCTTTTTTTCTTCTAGTCAGTTCAGGTAGGAAGTTGGTGGTGACAAGCAAAACCTATAGATGAGGACCCAGGTGTGGGTGGGATTAGGGGCGTAGGGTGGGGGGCAGAACATTTCTTTCTCCTTCCTGCTGAAAAAACAATCAGTTTGTTAAGGTCTGCCACTTAGTAGCATGACTAGAGACTGGAAGAGAGGAGGTATCTCTCTCAATCAGTGAAGATCAGTGAAGCTCAGCACACAGTAAGTCTAGGGGCTGGACCTCAGTTGGCATAGGCCTCCTAGGGTTACCCTTTGTGTCTGAACTGTTACTTCTGGTTATTTCTGGCTGTGAGTTTTCTATTAGCTGACCACTATTTCAGTAGTGGGCGAAGCAGACAGTAAGGCTAGGGGCTGGACCGCTCTTGACATATGCCTCCTAGGGGTTCCATTTGAGTCTGAGCTGTTGCTTCCAGCTGAAAGTTTTCTATTAGTCGACCACTATTTCAGTAGTGGTACAGCAGTACAAATGCTGATTTCCATAGAGCAGCTAGGAATTCTGGGTAAATGTCTCAACTGCTCCTTATGTTGTGAGAGCAGCCGCTGGCTGGATCTAAGCAGAGCAATCAAGGAAAGAAGTCATCTCAGTGGAGATAGAAGCCTGGACTGTGCACTCCAAGGGGGATTCAGCCAGGTAGAACTGCTGTCTAGAAATCCTTGCTTCTGCACCTGTTGGATTCTGCCTTCCTTCCATGATCGGTCTCTCTCCCAGTCAGTGAAAATCAGTGAAACTTAGCAGACAGTAAGGTTAGGGGCTGGACCGCACTTGGCGTATGCCTCCTAGGGTTAACCTTTGTGTCTGGGCTGTCTGTTACATATGCCTCCCATACTGTGCCTGTGTTACAGCCAGAAAGCACCCTGCTATACTTTTTTGTGTTGTCACACCCACACCTCCTAAGTGCTCTTTTGTTTTTCAAGTGCTACTGTTATTGATTTGCTATGTAGGTGTTCATGCTCAGATCTCTGACTTCTTATGCTGTGCAGGTAGGTGTGTTAAACCTGTCAAACTACTGTATCTGCTCTAATCATTTAAGTTTAAATATGTGTTTTATCAGTTTTACTGAGTATAAGCGTATGCTCAAGGTGTTCTTCAATTTATGCCAACAGGTGTGAATACTTGCTCTCTGTAAATACACTTATCTGCTCAAATCTTTTCTAGTTAATGGTATGTTTTACCTGCTTATTGAGTTCGATTGTATGCTCAGGTTGTATTTCTATTTATACCGCCAGGTGTCTTTACTTTCTGTCTGTTGATACACTTTGCCACCCACAGGAGACTCCTTCTGGAGAAAGTATATAGCACATTCTTCCCTCCTCCAGCTATACCTCCTCCAGCTATACCTCCCATAAAATAAAGGCCCTTAAGGGAGTGCGTACAGCTGTCTTGTATGTAGCGGTTACCTTTGCTGTTGATCAAATAAATCTAGATCCTGATGTTCCCTGAATTTTAATATGACCACTCCCACAATTCTCTCCCCCCCTTATACAAAGAGTAAAGGTTACTAACCCATTACTATATATTCTTTTTGACCTCTACAATAAGGCAGCTGTTATATGGTCTGTTATCACACGATAGGTAGAAATATTAAGGTTAGAATAAATTGCCCTAGTCTTATCTCTTTCCCCTTGTCATATTTATTGCTGCTCCTAGCTAGGACATTGAACTGAACTCTGGTCCCAGTCCCCCAAACTACAAAGTCTATGCTACGTTGTATATCTGTTGGAGCAAAGCCAGAGGATTAAAGATAGCAACATAAACATCAGAAGTTTGAGACTTCAGATCCAGGAGCTAGAAGGATAGGTAGCCTTATACGCCCATGATGTTCTGTCAGTCTTGAAGACCTGGCTTAAACACTCTATCCTCCTTCAAGAAATAGAGTTGCATGCATACTCTACAAACAGACGTGGCAGGACCCATGAGAAAGACAGAGGGGTCCTATTTTACATATGTCAAATCCACACTTCATGCCAATATGGTAACCTTCCCTGACTGGGTAAAGTATGAGAATGAGGCCCTAATAGTCAAGTTACTCCTCAGAGGCACAAAGTCATTTAATGTGAGTTGTGCACATAATAGCCAGTGAGTGGGCATCACTGCTATCACTTTCCTCACTAAGTACCTCTCCAAGCAAAGCCCTATAGGAAATTATATTACTGTGACAGGATTGAGGCCTGTTACTAGTTAGCATATCAGTGGTAAGCAACACTTCCAGGACTAGGCAGTGAAAGAAACAAAAAGCAAATCCTAAATGTCCCCAATAACTGAAAAACAAAATTAAAAATTGATGTCTCTTATGTTTTTCTGTTGCCCAACATTCTGCAGTCCTTTACTCTGCTTCAATTTGTTTTCTGTTTCTTCCCTGTAGGATGGCCACCTGCAGGGGTTGTATGTCCTTTCTACTTTATCCAGGGTCAAGTCTAAAAATAGTCATTTCTATGACTAGTGCATTCACCCGGTAAACAAAAATGAAATAAATAAATATCTTATACTTGACTATCTTTCTTTCTGCTAGACTGTGCTGTCTGACTTGTTCAACTTTGTAATTGAGCAGAAGCGGCATGCCGGCGACCCGTGTTCGGGAATAGGCACGGGTTGCCGGGGGTTGGCTGGGCGGAGATGGATTGAGCATCTGGAGGACAGCTCTCCATCTCTGGGGTTGGGGGATTTGGTCGGCCGGTGCTTGTCTGACCCCTAGCAGAGGCTGGAGGGACCGACAGCATGTAGCCACAAGACTAGGGGAGGGCCGGATGTGGCTGATGCTTGACTAATGCATGCACTGGAGGGTGCATGCACTCAGTTGCTGGCGTCATTGCATGCCATGGCCCATCGGAGGGAGAAAAAACAAGAAAAAATTGGGCCTGGTGGCACAACATCATTTCCTGGTGCCACTCCTGGAGGATGCCTCCCTGGCATGGATCCATTGTGGTGGGTCCAGTCACTCCTCACTACTCTGCTGTGAAGGGTAAGTCACGGGGTATGGAAGGGAGGGGGCCTCGTGTCCGGGAGTGGCACCGGGGGAACAGCGGAGTGCGGGGGGTAGCCGGAGCTCCAAAAATAACACCATTAAAAAAAAAATTGAGCAGAAGCACTGAAAGTGCTGGCCCTTAGAAAGGCAATTTCTTTAACAACTATTAGAAGCTTAATGCTAAAACTGCTTCTCTTCAGGAGATGAGAAGCAAACTCTGCTTGTGAGCCCAACTCTAGTAGAGCCTTATAGTCACAGAGCTCTTTTGCTGTAACCACCACCCCCCCATTGGTCCCATATCAAAATCTCTCCAAAAAAACTGCACTGGTCAATAACAGTGATGGCAAAACAGTAAAATGGAAATAACAGTGCTGAGCAAGGACAGCAAACACCCAATAGGTTTTACTGTCCCTGGTGGGGGGAGTGGAACTCAGGATGGGGATACAATTGGGAGACAGATTTACTATTCCAAACTCCAGAAGGGAGGGCAACTCAGGGAGAGGAAGAAACCTGCTGGTCGCCAAAATGACAAGGGCTGTAAATACCAGATCACTCAAAGGACAAGCACTGTTTTGTACCCACTGTTTTTCACTCACTGTTTTTGCTTTGCTCTTTTGACACCCCCCCACCCTCCAAAGCAGTGTTCATAGCAGGGTTGTACTGACTCGTATTTTCCATTTTAGTTTAGTTACTAGTTTGTGTAGTGTGCAGTCTGGGAATTACTGTACAGGGAGCCCTGCAGTGCTGTGTAAAGCTGCTTCCTTAAAGGGAGACTAATGCCGGCTAAAGCTCAGCACAATGTTTCTTCTCTGCCTGGTGACAGTGACAAACCCAGTGACAAGAATCCGCGCCCAGTGGCAACTACTCAGGGACTTCAACATAAACTTTACTTTTGGGGCTGGGGGTGGTCCAAAGGCAGTCCTCCTGGATACCCATCTAACCCAAAGCATCACTGAAACAACTCATCTAAACAGCAAAACAGGTAACCACTCTCTGCTTGACTGGGCCCTTGTGTCTAATTTAGATTGGTCTGCAGGCATTTTTCTCACTCTCTCAGTGATCAGTTCCCTGTCTTCTGTGTTTGTACCAATGGCCCACCCAGGACCCCTCCCAGGGTCTTCATGATACATGATTACTCAAAATGTAATGTTTGTGCCTTCCTGTCAACTCTATCTGTCATCCACTGGGCCACAATTGTAACCTTTCCAGATGCTGATTCAGTCCTACAATTCTTTGTGGAAAATTTTACCTCCACTGCCAGTGCCCATGACCTTGTTAAGAAGATGAGAGTTAATAGCCAGCACTCAAAATGCCTTGACCACAACCTCAGGAAATCTAAGAAAGTGAGAGATTAAGACATGGGGGACTTTCAAAAACATGGGATTTGCCTCTAATTGGAATACTTATTTATTTTTATTAAAATGTTTCTCAAGGAAAGGCACACTGAGCAACAAGATGCTCATCTCCCAGTGTGACCTGGGAGGAGAGTTAAGTTGGAGTACAAATACAATCAGTGTGGTTTGGTATTATTGCTTACACAGTACAAGTCATACAACAACATATATGATAACAGTCAGGTTACATACATTTTGGTTACATTTTTACATGGTGGTACAGCATAGACTGGGGTTAAAACAGGACTGAGTTTGCAGTCGTAATACACAATAGAGACAAGACATTGGCAACCTGAACATAGGCAATACATAGGCAATTAAGTGCGGCAGGAAGGCAGTAGTATAGCTGCTGAAAATATAAGACAGCATTAATATCAACTGCTAAGGCTGCAGGTCAGGTCCTTGAGTGGTGGAGGGTTGGTGGGGGGCACACAGGAGTACTGCGGTGGGAAGGAAAAGGGGATGAGTGGGGGAAGGGAAGGGAGTTAGGGAAAGGGAGCCATAGTGGGGAAGAAGGGAGATGGTATCAGGCACAGGTGCAGTTTATCATGTAATAGTTGGACAGGGCAGTGGATAGTGAATGCATGGAGAAAGAGTGATGAATTTGGTGTGAGAGGGCATTCCAGAGTTTAGGGAAGTGGTAGGAGAAAGCAGATTGGCTCACTGAGGTCTGTCGGTTAGGGATTGTCAATAGTCAGGAGTCAGTTGATCTGAGGGTGTGTGAGAGAGCAGGTGGAGAAAAAAAGAAAGGAGGTAAGGTAGAGTGGGAATGTGGCGAGCCAAAATTTAGACACAAATTTAGTGCTGTGGAGAAGGCGTTGGTTACTGAGGGAGGGAAATACTAGCGAGCAGTAGAGCATGCAATGATGGGTACGAGGGGGGTATCTTGAGCAAAGCAGCAGAAAGATTTGAAGAGGAAATCCAGCCTGGATAGGGTAGACTTGGGAGCTGCACTGTAGGCTACATCATAGTAGTCAAATGTAAGTAGTATTATCTTCTGCACAATGTTGTGTCTTGCAGGTAGCGAGAGGCTACTGCAGGTTGTAAAGGGCCCCAAGCTTGGGGCACATTATTTTCAGGATAGCACAAATGTGTGCAGAGAATGAGAAGTGTTGGTCAAGCCAAACCACTAGGTACCTAAAAGTAATAGCGTCCTCAAGGACAGTCCCGTCAAGGGTGTGGAAGTTGGGTAGTGCAGTGAGCTTGGATAGTCTCTGCCTAGTGCCAAATGTCATGGAGACTGTCTTTTTGGCATTGACAGATAGTTGGTGAGAGCTAAACCAGTTGTGAACCTTATTGAAGTTGGCCTGAAGACTGGTAGCCACCTCCTCTGGGGTGTGGCCAGTGGTGAATAGAACTGTGTCATCTGCATACATGTGTATGGAGGAAGATAAACCGATTAGTGCTAGGTCATTGAGAAAGACTGAAAAAAAGACTGAATATATACATGGCTCTCAGAAACACATGGAAAAGTGACCTGAAAACAAACAAAAAGAAATACCTAAGGCATCTGCAGGCTTAAAGCATGTCTTATTTATTTATTTTATAAATAAAATAAATAAATAAAGCATGTCTGAACCCAGGTTGTTCTGAGGAGAAATGAATACACTCATTAAAGGTTGCTCCAATTCATTTCAATGGGACATAATGGCTGATGGCAACACATATCAAGAACCATTGGCCACTTATTGTCTTTAATAATTTCTTCTCGGATCTTAACAGGTTTAGACCCCTTACTTCACCTGCCCCTCCCCACACTCAGCTAGTAATGGGGAGTCAGCACTCTCAGTTCCATTTCAGCAAGAAAACAAGAAAATAAGTATTACTCTTTCTAAAGAAGCTGAGAGATCATGGCTCAACTGGCCAAGACAAACTCGAGCAAAAACTCCCCAAGAGAGTTGCTTCTGTCATTGCCTCCACCTTTCACTAAGCTATGCAATAAACCCTGATTGAAGGAACAGTCCCAAAGAAATGGAAAGTGGCCACAGTAGTCCAAGTACGTAACGGGGACCCTAGGAAACAAACTGAAACAGTTCTTCATGTTAAGTCCAAGATAGGTCTATACACCTGCGCCAGAATGTGTGAGCAGACATGCAGAATGAAAGTTCGCCTGTTTAAAGAATCTACAAAATATGATACTTAAGTCAGAAATATCTGGAGTAAAAACTATCACAAGAAAACATGTTTTGGGAAAGATAAATGGCAGCAATGGCTGCATGAGGAGGACCTCTGTCCCTTGAGGAAGCTGTCTTGATGAAACATCATGAGGCGGTGACAGTTTGATTGAAAAAGTTAGATCTGTGATGATGTTTGCAGTACCATTGCCTTGAAAAATACAGCATTATCACCTACTGTATCCAACATCTGTTTTTTTGTTTGTGACATATCTATACAGCAAACGAACATGATAAGGGTTGGCACATTAGTCAGGTGGGAGCATACAGAGCTTCTGCACTGATGACCTAGATTTAGAAATAGATGTGGGATGTGTGGAGTCTATAACTGAGCAGACACTAGAGGTCAGCCTATGAACAATAACAACAAATAGAAAAAACAATATATAAAAATCATCAATTTAACATCATTATAATGTTTGACAAAAAATGTTCTTGAGGGAGTGATAGAGATCAGATGGTACTTTTAAGGGAAACCTATTCGATAGAAAGGTTCAGGACACTGAGTAAGAAACAAAATGAATGAGGAGACTGATTGGCTACCCTTGCTTTTACTGTAATTTGAAGTTACTGGGATTAGTACCATGCTTTAAAGAGGGAAATACGTTACCTCTGGCTCTCATATTGTGTCACATAGAATGTCTGTGCTTAAGGTCTAAAGCAGGTACTGACTTTATATGATGACCTTATTGAATATTATATTTAGGATGGTAAAAAATGTAAAATATTACTGGGATGTTAAAATGCTTATTCTGAAATACTGATTTTATATTTCACTAATGTTTATATACTGATCCTTAGAGTTCAGTATTAGGTGTTACTGTAAGAAATACAATACTGGTATCACCATTAAATGACAGGTTGACCTTGATCCTGTGAAGGGTTGACCTCTCAGAATCAGAAATATAAGTAGGTTTAAATTAATTAGTTGTTGGATATCAAAGATGTGGACAATGCAGTGGTAAACAGACACAAAACTGAAAGACAATTATACTTCTGTTATTTAGTTAATTATTTTTTATGAGAAAATACAAAATCACACATGCCCACACAATGCAAAGCATCATGGACTGCATATGCAGACCACCAGAGACTGTTATGCTGGTTCAACTTTAAGCAGAATTGCATGGTCCTGAAAGGCCTCTCACACAGTTTGCAAAGGGTCCTACCAGGACTCATCAGTATGCCTCCTCTGTTTGACACCCCAGTGGAATGAACCAGCTATCCTAAGACAGTCTGTCTGGGTTATGTTGTGGTGAACCCATTAAAATAAAAAAATCTATTTAAAAGACAAAGAACCTCTGTGCACAAACACTGAGGCAAGGGTTCCCCCAAAGGGCATTTGGCTGGGAAGCCAAGTTTCAAGAAAATATAAAATCACATATGCCCACACAATGCAAAGCATCATGGGCTGCATATGCAAATCACCACAGACTGTTATGCTCATTCAACTTTAAGCAGAATTACATGGTGCCGAAAGGCCTCTCACACAGTTTGCAAAGGGTGCTAACAGATGACATAGACATGTGTTTTATCCTACCAGGACTCATCAGTATTCCTCATCTGTTTGACACCCCAGTGGAATGAACCAGCTACCCTAAGATGGTCTATCTGGGTTATGTTGTGGTGAACCCATTAAAATAGAGAACTATTTAAAAGACAAAGAACCTCTGTGTGCAAACACTGAGGCAAGGGTTATCTCAAAGGGCATTTGGCTGGGAAGCCAAGTTTCAAGAAAATACAAAATCACACATGCCCACACAATGCAAAACATCATGGGCTGCATATGCAAATCAACACAGACTGTTATGCTGGTTCAACTTTAAGAAGAACTTTCTATGAGTTTGTGAGATGAGACCTTTTTCATCTCACCTGCTTTCAAAGGCTCCTAGTTGTATGATGTCACACATGTGCTAATGGTTGTAAGGCCATCAGGCTATGATGTCTGGATGATAGTGGTTTTAAGAGGCATAAGCTGGGAGCATGCAGCTAGCTTAGCACTTATGATTGCATGTTTCCCTAAGACTCACAGCCTTGTGTGTGTCAAACCACAAATGTTACTACAATCCCCATAGCCTTTGGCAATTTGGTAAGCTTGATAATTCAAGCTATGTGTTTACTTTTGGAGAATATGCATAAATACTAAGCTTTAAATGTATTTTGAGAAGAACATACTGCTGTTCATACATTTAGTGCTGCATGACAATTATAGTGAGCATGTGCTCTATATGTGTATAAATTACAGGACCACTACCTCTTGATAAAGCTGCCAGAGTCCAGTGAAAATGTGTGGGTAGCAGTTTGGTGAGCAGAGCAATTCAATAAAAAATGTGATGACACTTTTTTAAGAAGATGGTGGTCACTGGTGATTTATTCATCTGCTCTTTGGAGTGATTGGCCCATTTTGAATGGCCTCAGTGGACTTATTAAACTTGATTTGGGACTACTGATTGATCTCACATTTGGAACTGAAATTTAATGCCAGAAAATTAAAACATTATACATCTAGAAAGAAAAAAACTAGGACAGAGTACTGGATCTGAGTGGTTAAACTGAGCACTGCAGCAGAGGAAAGGAACTTGGAAATCACCATTAACAACTCTCCGAAACAATCAAGCATGTGTAAAAAATCCTGTAATAAGGATAATAAGATGCTGGGATGTATTAAAATAGCTATTAACATCAGGAAAAAAGAAGATATTACCTCTATATAGATAATTGGTAAGGTCATATCTGGAATACTCTGTCCAGTTCTGTAATCCTCACCTAGGACTGGACACGGATAGGCTGGAGACAGTGCAAAATAGGATGATGAAGATGATTCAGAGCTAGTAGCTCAAATCTTATGAAAACTGTCTGAAGGCTCCGAACATGTACTCACTGAAGACAGGCATGAAGGGGGGGGGATGATAGAAACATTCATTTTCTTGAAAGGAATAAACAGGTGAACTCCAAGGTGTCATCTGCTTCCATCCAGTGACTGTGAGTGCAGTATAATGAAATTCAGTGACTGAAACCTGCATTATTTCTGCTATTCACTGCTGGGCTAAACTGTGGGGAGCTCCTCAGGTGTGTGCAAGAGACTAATTACCTGCATGTAATTTGGGGGCTCAGGGGTGAGCCAATAACCGAGCAGGTTTGCCACTGTGGGAGGGTATGTATGTATTTAAACATTGCGTTCATGCACAGTGCTAAAAGCAACCTCCCAGCAAGAACACCCACCCTGTTTTCCCCGGGGGATGCCTGTTTGCAACATCTACACAGGCTGCCAGCAGAAGTCTCAGAAGTACTGCCTGCTAAAAGAGAACCCTGCCATTTGAACAGCTCAGCAACTTATGTGATGTCATCTGCTTCCATTCAGTGACTGTGATTGCAGTAAAATGAAATTCAGTGACTGAAACCTGACATTATTTCTGCTATTCACTGCTGTGCTGAAATGTGAGGAGCTCCTCGGGTGTGTGCAAGAGGCTAATTACCTGCACCTGGAGTACACTGTGCAGTTCTGGAGACCTTACCTACGTAAGGATATAGACAGTGTAGAGAAGGTTCAGAGGAGGGCAACAAAGATGGTGCATGGATTGCATCACAAGTACTATGAGGACAGGTTGAAGGCACTGAACATGTACTCCCTGGAGGAGAGGAGGGAGAGAGGGGATGTGATAGAGATATACAAGTATCTTACAGGAAAGAACAGGGTGAATGTCACTATTTTTAAGCAAAAAAGATGTTCCAGGACTAGAGGCATGGGATGAAGTTGGAGGAGGGACGATTTAGAGGAAGCGTGAGGAAGAATTTCTTCACGAATGGGTGGTGGACAAGTGGAACACCCTGCCAGAGGAAGTGGTGGGGGCTGAAACAATCACGGGATTTAAGAATGCATTGGATAGGCATAAAGGAATTCTGGAGATCAGGGGTAAGGGGCAACAGACTTCCTGGAAAACATAAACTGAACTTACAAACTTAAATGGGCCGACTGGATGGGCCATAGGCCCTTATCTGCCAACACTGTCTATGTATCTATGTAATTTTGGGGGTTCAGGGGTTAGCTAATAACCAAGCAGGATTGCCTCTGTTGGAGGGTACGTTTTTGTATTTAAACATCACACTCGTGCAAAGTGCGAGCATGTGAGCGAGCGCCACTCAGAAGAGATTTGCAGAGGTATTGCCATAAACTAAAAAGGGGATTTTAACTATGAATAAGGGCTTGCATGTTACATTTATTTAACTATAGTGTCCAGGTTTAAAATGATATGATCAACTGTGTTCTGCTAAGTGGGTCTACTATATAATTAATTACTGATTGTTTGCCTAGGACAACCTGTTTTAAAACTGGCCATTCTAAAGAGCCCTAAACTTTCTTTTTATATACTAAAGCTTGAACTTCAATTAGAAAGCATGTTTTATTTTAAAATAAATTGAGTAGTTAATTTATTCTCTTTCATGTCAGGATTAAGGTAGAGATTCTGTTCTACTATTTTCATGAGGTAAAACATTGAAGTTTAATCTTAATAAGAAAGTATTTTTCTTTTTGAGTAGTATATCTATTGTTTGTGCGTTGGGATTAGAGCAAAATATTCTATTTTGTGAGGCAGTTGTCTAAATTCCTACTTTGACCTTGAAACTACAGTGTTGTAAAAATGCAGATATTAAATAGATTGATAGAATACTGGCTGGTATATCAATTATGGCCCAATACAAAGTCCTAACTAAAAAAGAAGGAGACCTTTCGAAGTCCTGTGTATCCATAAGATTAAATCAAACAGATGGAGGTCTGGGCACTTTGCACAAAAGGTGGAATTAATTTACCATAATAAAGCAAGTATTATTGTGCAAAAAAAAAAAAAAAAAACAGACCTTAAAGTCCCAAATAGTAAAAAAGCAAGTATGGTTAGCCCTAATATTAAGTGAAGACATAGAACAAAGCACTTGACCCTAGTTTAAAAGTAAGATGAAACTATAATATGATAATGCACGAAGTTTGAAAAACCAAAATAGATGTTTCTCAGACTTGGATTATAGCAGAATCCCCTGAAATTGTAGCCTTGACAGAAACCTGGCTAAACACAGCAATAAAAGATGAGGAGATTGAATTGGAAGGTTTCAAAGTACATAGATTGGACAGGAACAATAAGGGGGGGAGGAGTTCTTTTATATTCTAAATGAGACTTCTGTTTAACCAAAGTGATATGTAAAGGGACTATAGATAATATAGATTGCCTATTGATAGAAATGTTAAAACTTGATTGGGTAATAGGTGTCATTTACTCACCACCAAAACAAAAACAGAAGAGTTTGAACAAATAGCTCAATTGATAATGGATCATACTATGAGAAAAAAGCTAACATTAATTGGGGACTTTAATGCAGCCTGGGGCTGTCCCAGGGGAAGAGTTCTACAGGATAGTTTCAAACAGCTGAGTCTGACCCAAATCATTTCCAGCACAACTAGGAAGAATATCCATAAGAGTGCTGGTAGTGTATTGGATTTAATATTTATATCTCAGGATATCCAAGCACATAATGTTTGGGTAAATCAGCCAGTTTGGGCAGATCACAACTCTCTTAGTTATGAAGTAAGACTAGATTGTTATATTAGAGATGACAGGGAAAACAGTAGTGTTAAATGGGTCAAATGTTTTAAAAAATATTCTATCAAAAGATTCCATGATAAACTAAGGCAGGTAAACTGGTACAGATTATTTCTTATACCATCCACAAATTGGGCAGTACAGAAATTCCAGAATTTGTTTTTGGATGTTTGTAATGAAGTAGCCCATTTGTGACAACTAAACAAAAACATAACCATGTACCATGGGTAACTGAAAAAATAAAAAAAAGAAATAAGGATGAAAAATAGATTGTAGAAGAAAGCAAACCAAACCCTGAACCCCTTAGACTGGGAAAATTACAAAATTAGTAGAAACGGTTTTAAAATAAGAATAAACAATGCTAAAAAAAACAGTTCTGCACAATAAAACGTGAAGAGAGAAGAAGGACAGGAAAATATTGGTCATTAATAAAAATTGGAAAAAAAACAGTTAAAAACCAGGTTCAAATATAAAAGGTAGAAAATGGGGCTATGGTAAATGATTTACAATCAGCAAACATCCTAAATAATTATTTTCTAAATTGCCAGATGTCATAGGTTTAGAGGAAAATGAAAAAAAAAATGCAACTGTAGACCAAGTAAATGAACCAAATGACCAGAACGTTCCTAAATTTAGATTCAGGATACTAACTTGTAGGGAAGTAAAAAAGACAATAAAGAAATTAAATAAAACTAAATCTCCGCACATTGACCAATTGGAAATAAGGTTTCTAAAAAGATGCAAATGACATAGTAGCTCCAGTTTTAACAAAACTCTTTAATTGGAGTTTATGTGAAGGGGTTTTCCCTACAATATGGAAAAATGCTAAAATGTTCCAATTTTTAAAAAGGTGACCCATCAAATCCCATGAAGTATAGGCTTATAGCCTTGTTGCCTTTGGTTTCTAAGGTTCTGGAAAAACTGGTACACGGACAGCTTTATGACTACATACAGAGATGTGGGCAGCTGTCTGGGTACCATTCTGAGTTCAGAAAAGGGCACTCCATAAACACTGCACTCACAATTGACATCTTGGTTTCCTCCCTTGATGGGGGGATGTCAGTGGGTGCAGTGTTCGTCGATTTGTCAAAGGCTTTTCATACAGTGCACTACCAAATACTGATGAGAAGACTCCAGATTCAGGAGTGTCGGAAGATGTTAGGAGTTGGTTTAGGACTTATTTAACTAATCAAACTCAACAGATTGTGGTGGGTAAATCCTTATCAATAAAAGCAGAGGTGAAGTGAGGGGTGCCCCAGAGGTCAATCCTGGGCCCATTTTTGTCTCTGGTCTATTCAAATCCAATAACTCAAACAGTAAGAGTCTCAGATATTCGTCTATATGCAGATGACACTGTTTTATTACTTAAAGGTAAAGACATTTGTCAAATACAAATGCTATTACAAGCAGATATTGATAAAATTCAGGAATGGTCAAATTTGGTTTTGAACAGAGGAAAATCAAAGACCATGCTTTTCACCCAAAAAACTAAAGATAAAGTGACCCTGAAAATTATATCTAAGGATAGTAGGGAGCTAGAATAAGTGAGTGAATATAAATACTTAGGTTTTTGGATAGACCAGAGACTGACCTTTGAATATCACATCAATAAGAAGGTAAACAAATTGAATGGAAGACTTGGAGCCCTGCATAGAACAGACCATTGTATAAATGAATCTTTAAGGAAGTCCATAGTAAACCATATTTTGGCACCAGTATTAGACTACAGAATAAACATTTATATGATTGCCAGGGTCTCTCAAATAAAAAGGGCTGAAATGATGTATCGCAGGCTGGCAAGATTTACTTTGAAAGCAGATAGAAGGATCCATCATTGCAAATTATGTGAGGAGTTAAATTGGCTCACCTTAGAAAAAAAATGAAAAATGGTTTTGGTTATTACCATGACAAGGCAACTTCTTGATTCAGGGATACCACTTTATTTAAGAGAAAAACTAAAGAAAGTGGAACATACTTATGAACTGAGACACACAACAAAACTGAGGGAGTTCAAAATAACCACACCAAGAACTAGGATAGGAGAAATGTCTTTTGCCTAAGTAGCAATGACATTTTGGAATGAGTTAAAGATTCAATGGAAAAACAAGATAAGGGTTTGCATGAATTTAATATTGCTTTGAAAAATGAATTAGCAATAAGATGTACTTGTTTTGATTAAGTATAGAAGGTTTTAAGAAAATTGTACGTACATTTTTGTCATATTCAATATGTGCAACTGATTTTTGACATCTAAAACAGAAATGCCTTGTAAATAGGATTTTATCCTAATGGTGTAAAAATAAGTCATTTTTGTATCCTGTATAAAAATAAATGCTCTTTACTACTACTACTACTTACTAGGAGCTGTTTAGCAGGGATAATGAGTTAAGAACCCAAGGTTAGGAATGAAAATTGGCAGGTGAAAGGTTTAAGAGGGATGTGAAGAAGATCTATTTTATAAAAATAGTGATGGAGCCATGGAAGTCTGCCAGTGAAGGTTGAGAGGGCCAAGACTGTAAATGGCTTCAGACATGGATGGGACAGAATAAAGGGTCTGGTGGTTTCTCAGATCAGTAGCAGTAGGGATGGGAGTGGGGGGGTGGAATGGGTGGGACTAAACCCATATTGACAGTAGTTCCTGGCACAGATAGTGAACTCTGGGCAGACTAGATAGACCTTTGGTCTTTCTATTCTGCCATTGTATGTTTCTACATCTGGATATTTAATAATAATGCTAATAATACATTTTATTTCTCACAAGTGCTTTTCAACCATCAAGGCCCTTTACAAAAAAATAAAAGATCATGATAACACTGTAGACAAACAATAAAATAATCAGAGGATCCAAACTTAATCAATGCCACTGAAGGCATGGCACCATAAATTGGTTTTCAGTGCCTGTTTAAACCCCCCATGGTCATGCACTCCCGATGCTGACTGAGTAGAGAATTCCAGTGGTCTGGGACACGTGCATAAATGTATGGACCTCTGAAGACTTTAGAGACACCCTCAGAATCTCTAGCAACCCCTCATCAGCCTAACACAACTGTCACACTGGACGGTAAAACACAAGGAGCTCTTTCAAGTAGTCAGGACTTTATAAGTCAGTAAACTGACTTTAAAGGTGATCTTCCACCTAATCATCAGCCAGTGCAGATCGCACAGCACCGGTGTAATATGAGAGGATCAAGAGGCTCCCATCAACAATCGTGATGCTGCATTTTGCATGAGCTATGGACAGTGGATATCAACCCCAGACAGCACTAAGTACAGGGAATTGCAATAATCTAGGTGCGAGGTCACAAAAGCGTGGGCCTAAGTAAGCAAGTCCCCAGATGGAACCAGGTGCCTAATCCTGGAGATATTCCTAAGATAATAAAAGGAAGTTTTGATGACGGCCAACACCTGGACTTGTAAAGTCAGTCCATCATCAAGCATTACCCCCAGTTTTCATACCCATTCAGAGGACAGGATCTGAGAACCCCCTAGAAAAAGGCCAAAGGGCTGATCAGCCCACGATCCCTCTATCCGGTGACCCAGGTCCATTACCATCACCTCCGCCTTTCCATTGATCAACTTTAACCAGCTTGAATTCATCTAGTCCTGGATTTCAACAAGGGAGGAATTAAATACAGATACAGCTCTATCCAGGTCAGGGGCAAAAGACAGGTAGAGCTGAGTAACATCAGCATAACAGTGTAACCTCAGTCCATACCATCTTACAATGTCTCTGAGGGGCAGCATATACACAGCAAACAACATGGGGGACAGCACTGAACCATGAGGTACCCCACATGGCAGGGAGAATGGGTCCAAGGAAAAAATTCCAGACACCACTTTCTGACTCCTGCTAGTGAGGAAAGATGTACACTGCCTGAAAACCATATCTGTCAGTCCACAGATGGACTCCAGACATCCAAGCAGCACCCCATGGTCTGCAGTATCAAAGACTGAGGAGAGATCAAGGAGCATCAAGATAGAATGGCTTCTCCAATCTCTTGCCATCAGAAGATCATTGAGCACCCAAACCAGCACCATCTCAGTACTGTGCCTGTTTCAAAAATCAGACTGGAGAGGTTCATAGATGTTATGGATGGTCAGGTAGTCATCCAGCTGTACCGCAACTACTTTCTCATCACCTTCCTTATAAAGGTAAGGTTTGAGATTGATCTGTAGTTGGCAGAAAGATCTGGATTCAAAGAAGCTCTCATTAGGAGGGGGGTTACCACTGCCTCCTCAGGGAGCTTAGAAACTCACCAGATTCCAAGGATCACCGGACTATCTGCACCAGGACTGACTGATCATATCCCAACAACCCATAATCAAGGACGTTGGGCCCGGATCCAAACTACAGCACATAGGGTGCATACCCTGTACAATCTGCATGACATGCACAGGTTTGGGCAAGGCAAAGGTACTCCAGAAAAGCTGAGGTGAGGTGACCAAGCAGGAATTATAAAATGGATTTCAAAAATCATGAAGTCTGATTGACTGAGGTCCACCTTTTCCCATACTGTTATCTCAGCACATCAGCATTGGATAAGGATTCGGCAGTCTCTTCACAATAAAATCAATGCTAACCACATACCCCCAGTTGAAATCACAAACATGACCACCACCTTTACTTACTGAAAACCCTCAACTAGGTCCTATAAATACTAGTGTCTTAACTAAACAAAAATAACTAAATGTTATTTCAGTCATCATCCTCGCCTTACACTCTCATGCAGACTTTAAAGATAAAATACAACACTACCTACAGTTTTAATTCCTGGTGTTTCTTTGCTGACCATGAAACATGGCCCTTCCCTTCTTAACTCTTCATAAGGGAAATATCTGCTGTTTAAAGAGTGGCTTCCACATCTAGGAAAACTTTGCAAAATATAATATGTAGACACAATGCAGTTTATATTTTGTATATTTCGTATAGATTTAATCTTTCTATTATTTCTTACTGAGGTGATTCTCACAGAAAGAAATATTTACCCCTAAGAGTTCATCTGCATCAATAGCTTATTCCCTTTTGAATTTGAAATAATAATTCTCTGTTGTGACATCACAGTTTGCTTTTTTGGGAATAACTGTGAGGTTTGATGAAGACTACTGTGACATCAGGTTGGGAAGAAAGAATAGGAGCTGATAAACTCTCAAGGAACAGCTATCCTGTGCTGTTGCCCATGACCTCAGTAATTAATAATGAAGATAAAAATACAGTGCTACAACTGATGTAGTGGTGCAGAGAGCTGAAGTGCTAACAAGCACCTTACCTTCTGCCATGTTAGTGACCCCTATTTAGGAATGAGCACAGGTTGCCAGGGTTGGTGGGGGGAGGACAGGAAGTGGAAAAAGAAGCTATCAGACAGCTCTCCTCTGCCCGATGGTGATAGCCAGCTGACTAGGCTCTAGGCTGATCCCAGGTGGATGCCTGGAGCAATGCCAATACACAAGTGGCATGATGGTTGTCACAGAGTGGGGGGAAGGAGCTTAGGTTCCAGGGCACCTGTATTCCTTTACAAGTATGCACAACCCAAGCCCCAACAGTTCCTGGGTAAACCAGAATATGGAAAAGGGGACTTGAGGTGCCAGAAGACAAACACTTTGTTATGATCTGCATATGCACTCTGAGGGGTTTGACCTTACTATCCTGGCTCTGCCACAAGGGGGACATTTTGGTGTGTTGAACATTGTAGTTGAGGTCTGTTAACTGTGTTTGGGTGGGACCTTCCTCCAGAGGAGGTTGCAGTGCTTCTAGGTGCAGTGAGGTCAGGACACAGGTCTGATACACTCTGTGAGAGTCAGGTGGGCCCTAATCCCACCCCCACCCCTCCCTCCCAGATCACAGCTCATCTATAGGGGAATGCCTGTCCTGCAATTGGAGGCAGGTACTTCAGGTGCATCTCATTTACTCCTATCCAATACTGCAGCCAAGGGATAGGGAAAGGCATAGGTAGATTTAAGAGTACAGCATCCACAGTGAGTTGCTGATTAGTGGGATAAGTGGATATTGTGGGGGCCTTCAACTGGAATATATCAGGTATTTCTGTTAGAAGCTAGGATTACTTAATTCTACTTGCTGTAGGGATAGTTAGTGTGCAGAGGCTGTATAGGTAGTATGGATCATGGAAAGGATTGTTGGGTGCAATGGTTGTGGGGCAGCAATGCAGATGAATATACTATGGAGACTAGGAGGGTGCCCAATATGCCACAAGCTAAGGAGGCTCAAGGAACTGGTTCAGTGGCTGGGCAGGGAGCTGGGGAGGTTGTGGGAGGAGGGGAGGATTTTGTCAGTTGGAGGGCTGACATCTGAGAGTACTGTGGGGGCACCACAGAGATGGAACAGTGGGTCAAGGAAGGGGGCAAACTAGATAGGAAGCCTGCTGATGAAAGGTGGACTCTAGTAGAACCAAGGAAAAGAGGAGCAGCAGTAGGCAGGAGGGGGGAGAAAGCACATAGTAAGGCCAAGGGACTAGGGAACATGTTTACTTTGCTAGAAACACATGGAAAAGAGGAGGCAGGAGGTATTTGCACAAGGGATAGCACTCATGAAGTGGGAGTGATAGGCACTACTAGTGGAGAGACTGAGCATGGTGTGATGGGGAGGGATAACATTCGGAGCGGTGAGGAGGGAGAAAGAGGTTGGCAGTCAAACATGAAGAGAGGGAGGGGTTTCAATTGAGATTGATGGGGAAAGGCACTGGGGCACATGGTAAAAACAGTCTTGAGTGGCTCCAAAAATGATAACCTGGGTGAGGGGGTGGTGACGGACACAAGGAAAGAGAAGGGGGGTGTACTAGAGTTGGGGGACTCCATACTCAAGGGGATCAGATGGGGTGGTAAGGAGGAGAGGCACAGTCAGATATGGATGGAGTCCATACTAGGGTTAAAGGCAGATATGGCAGGACAGGTAATTCTAAGTTGTGTAAAGATGGGTAGAAGGAAACCACACATTGTGGTACATGTGGGGACAAATTAGCAAGTGGGGGAAACAGTGGACGTGACAAGGGAGAAGACTGAGGAAGTGGGAAGGTTGTGTGAGGAGACTAGGGAGTCTGTGGCCTTCTCTGAAGTGCTCTCAGTACCCTGTGCAAGAACAGTGAGAAAGGAGAGGATTAGAGAGTTGAACACATGGTTGGTAGAATGGTGTCAAACTAAAGGGTATGGAGTTGTGGGCAGCTGGGAAAGTACTAGGGATAATAACAATCTGTTTGCAAGGGATAGGCTGCACTTGAGTGAGGAGGGGAAGGAGGTATTGAATCAAAGACTGGAGAGGTATATTGTGACAAGGATGGATTTAAACTAGATTGGGGGGCCAGCAAGTGGACAGCAGATAGGCAGGGATCTGATAGAGTGGAGTCACAGCCTACCCCCAGGCTAGCAGGAAAGGACTTAGGGAGGCCAAAAGAAGAGGAATTAGTAGGGACAAGATGGAGGCTAGTGAGGGGAAGGGGGCATTGTGGATGGTGGTCTCATTGAATGCAAGAAGCCTAGGAAACAAATCTGCTGAGCTACAGGCACTCTCAGCAGTGTGGAGGGTGGATATTTCAGCTGTCACAGAAATGTGGGCAACTGAGCACCAGGACTGGGATCTGGCAATCCTAGGATACAAATTATACAGGAAGGACTGTGAGGAGGGGAGGGGGTGTGGTGGCATTCTTTATGAGGGATGGGATCAAATGCACAAGGGATGAGGGAGAAGAAAGGAGAACAAAGGAGAACAAAGGCAATCTGGCTTCAGCTCCTAGACTCAAGGGGTAGGAAACTGAAGTTTGGGGTGGTATACAGGCTGCCAGCCCAGTCTGAGGAGCTTGACATGGAGCTAGTGGGACAAATCAGAAAGGTATGTGGGAAAGGGAAGGTGGTCATCGTGGGGGATTTCAACTTGCCAGAGGTTGGCTGGAGCATTCCAGTCACCTCCAGTGCTAGGGAGCAAGTGCTCCTGGATACAATCCAGGAGGGTCTCCTGACACAGTTTGTAACTGCGCCTAGCAGGCTAAAGAACAGTTTAGATCTGGTATTGTCGAATGGGGAGGCATTGAGGGAAATAAAGGCAGAGGGACCCACTATCCAACAGTGATCACCAAACGGTGTGGTTTAATATCATGATGTGTGGGGAGCCAAAGAAATCGGCTACTTGGGTGGTAAACTTCAGGGGGAGTGGACTTTGGGAGGATGCAGGAAGTACTGAAGGGGGAACTGGAGGGCATAAGGAGTGAGATAGATGTGGAGCTGAAATGGGATATTATTAAATGGAGTGTTACAGAGGCAACAGAAGCCTGCACCAAGGCACAGAGTAAAGGAAGCAGGGCAAGAAAACCATGCTGGTTGATCAGTGAGGTTGTGAGGTGCTGAGGGCAAAATGAGTGGCTCACCAGAGGTTTAGGTGGACTGGGAGGGATGACCAGAAAAGTGAGAAAAGCCAAAGCCCAGAGGGAGCTGAGATTAGCACAGGGAATTAATGGGGCGAGAAAGACTTCTTTAGATACATCAGGGAGAAAAGAAAGCACAAGGAGACAATACTGAGGATAAAAAGGGGTGGGGAGTGGATGGAAAAGGGGGAGGAACAGGCAGAAGCACTGAATGAATACTTTTGTTCTGTGTTCACAGAAGAAATGGGGACCTCTACCAGCATGGGTTGGGAGGGTGGGAACAGAAGGAAAAGAGGTGACAGATGGAATAATTGAGGCAAGTAGAGTCCTAGAGGGACTGAGGGAGCTGAAGGTAGACAAGGCACCAGGGTCAGATGGTATCCACCCCAGGGTGCTGAGGGAGATGGTGAAGGTTTTGGCAGAGTCACTGACAGATCTGTACAGCAACTCACTGGAGTCGGGATGTGTGCCACTGGACTGGAGGATGGCACATGTATTGCCATCACACAAGAGGGGGGTCAAGGGATGAACCAGGTAATTATCATCCAGTAAGTCTCACCTCCATAGTGTGCAAACTCATGGAAACAATACTAAAGGAAAGACTGGTGTTGTACCTGGAGGACAATGGCCTCCAGGATGCGAGGCAACATGGGTTTGTTTCAGGGAAGTCTTGTCAAACCAGCCTCATACAATATTATGACTGGGTGACAGGTGAACTGGATAAGGGTCATGTGGTGGATGTTCTTTACTTGGACTTCAGCAAGGCCTTCGATTTGGTGCCTCATGGGTGGCTTTGGGGGAAGCTAACTGGTGTAGGATTGGGGCAAAAATGATGAACTTGATTACAAGTTGGCTGAGTGGCAGGCTGCAATGTGTGATGGTGAGAGAGGACCTGTCAACTCCAAGGCTGGTGATGAGCAGGGCTCTGTGTTGGGGCCAGTATTGTTTGGGCTCTTCATATCAGACATCAGACATGGGGTGGTAAGCAAGGTAAGTCTGTTGATGACACCAAAATCAGAACAGTGGTGGATGGAGAAGAGGGATGGAAGCAGCTGCAGGGAGACCTATACAAGCCAGAGGAGTGGTCAGATAGGTGGCAGCTGGGGTTCAATGCAAAGAAGTGTAAGGTTATGCACTTTGGGGTAAAGAACCCAAGGAGAGAATACTGGCCAGGGGGGTTGAGCTGGGGATCACTGGGGGAGGAGAAGGGCCTTGGGGAAATGATAACAGGAACCATGAACAACACTGCCCAGTGCAGGAGAGCAGCTGCAAAAGTGAACAAAATGCTGGGGTGCATAGTGAGGGTTTTTCATCCAGGCAAAGTGAGGTGATCTTGCCCCTCTACAGGTCACTGGTAAGGCCACACTTAGACTATTGTGTGCAGTTTTGTAGGCCATACCTAAAGCATGATATCAGGCTGCTGGAGGGGGTGCAGAGGAGGGCAACAAAGATGATATGTGGAATGGAGGGGAGAGACTATGACAGCAGGCTGGGAGACCTACATATTTACACCCTGGAGAACAGAAGGGATGGGGGACATGATAGAGACATTCAAGTATCTGAGGGGAATCAATAAGGATGGGGCAGATGGGGTCTTTAAATTAAGAAGGGGTTCACCAGAGGCCACGTGATAAGACTGGAGGGAGGGAGATTTAGGAAGGAAATGAGGAGACACTATTTCACAGAGAGGGTGGTTGCAAAATGGAATGCCCTACCAGAAAGAGTGGTATCATGTAAATCTGTGGACAGCTTCAAAAGGGCATGGGACAGGGAACAGGGTAGGGTGAGGGTAGGGGGTGGCAGTAGGATGACAAAAGGGAGGGCAGTTTGGGCAGCTGCAGACAAGGGGGGGGGTTGGCTGCACAATCAAGCAGACTTAGATAGACCTGGTGGTCTATTTCTGCTAGCACATTCATATGTTCATATGGGAAACAAATGTTGAGGTAAGAATAGGGTAGGTGGTTGTCTGCCTGGGGGAGATGGGGATTGGGAAAAAAATGCAGAGCTACAGTAATGAGAAATATGCTGCTTTATGCCCAAATATAATGTTTTTCAAAGTTCCTCTCAAGGCGTTGGTGGCTCATTAAAGCAGTAGTGCATGTTACTATGAAAATTGTGGTGAATTCTTTGTTATTCCATTTTATAGTGCCCTTTACCTTTGTCTCATGTGAAACCCTTCTTTCCATAGTTTAAGTCTGCTTTAATGCTTTCTTTTGCATTTAAATAATAAAAGAATTATTCTTTTAATGTGGCTCTAACCAGGGTCTAGATTTTCAAAGCACCAGAAAGTCACAAGGCTGCAGGAAAAAAACTGACATAAGTGGATCTCCATTTGCAAAGCAGCAGTTTTTTTCTTCAGCCATTGTATTTTAAAAGGTTGAGCCAGTTTATGACTGGTTCCATTATCAATGGCAGCTTACAGCTATTTTCAAGGTACTCCTTCATTGAGATATTACATTAGGCATCACATCCCTTGTAATTACACCTGCTTAAGATACACAACTCCACATGTGTTTAGAGTTCATCACACAGCAGTGGCTATGAATTATTAGATAATCCCTGATGAGCTAAAAATCCAGCCCAAATATTTCATCATTCTTCTCAACTATAATTAAGTTTAAAGTTGAGATCGTCAATAAGAAGTTGATTAATGTCATATGAAAATTGGATATCCAAATTCATGTTTAACAAAGCCACATGGAATATTTTAAATTGTTTAGGATAAAATAGTTCCAAATCAAGCCAAATTGCTGTATAACTGAAATCACTATTTACTGAGGTGCTCCACTTAAGATATTTATTGATATGAGTGGACATATAATATAATATAAAATTAGGTATAGGTATTTTAATACCTTCCTGTGATTTAAGGAAGCATTAATGGGCCTTAGGCAATCCTAGCTACTTTGTTCTGCCATATAAAGTCATTAATAATACTCTGTATTGGGACAAACCATTTTAAAGTGAGATATAAATGTAACATATTTAAAGGATAAAACGTCTGGAAAAGTATTCACTTTTATAATAGTTACTCTAACTACTAAAGAAAAAGGAAGTGATTTCAATCTGTTGATATCTTGTTTTAATCTAGTAATTAAATGGTTTATCATTTAGCCATCTATCTGCGATAAACAAATTCCCAAGTATTTTATATAATGTGGTGACCATAATAAACCCAGTTTAGTAATATCATCCTTAAATAGAACATCTTTTAGCAGAATCACCATTGTTTTATCTTTATTCAGCTTATTATTAGATATCTGACTGAAGTCCTTGAACATGTCTAGGGCAGTCAGTATGGAATCAATCAGATTAGAGACATGTAAAAGCACATCATCAGCATAAGCTGAAGATGGTAAGGGACCATCATGATTTCTGCAGTATGTGGATTATTATTTAAGAAATATAAAAGTGGTTCAATGTAAAAATTAAAAAGAATAGGGAATAAAGGACAACCTTGATGTGTTCCTCAAAACAACTGAATAGGGGACAAAAATATACTGTTGCAACAAATTTTAGCTGTAGGATAGGAATACAGAACTTGTAACCAATCACTAAATGTATTTGTAAAGCCAAGTATTTTAAGAGTTGCTATAAGGAATTCCAAATTGAATCTATCAAAAGCCTTCTCTGCATTCAGGGACACCAGAGCTGCAAGGGATTTGGGGCTCTTGTAAGTGGAGAAAACATTGGACAATTTCTTAATATAACTGGAGTGTTGTCTAGAAGACATAAATCTCACCTGATCTCTACATATACAAGAATTTCAAATGTATTAATTCCTTGAGCCACTATAGATGTTAGAATATTTTTATCATAATTTATGAGAGAAACGGGATGATAACTACTAACTTTCTCTCTAGGTTAATCTGGTTTTGGCAATACAAATATTAAAACTTCTAACAGTGTATCATCAAGTCCATACTGTAAATATAAGTAAATATGGATTGTAAAATTGTTCCCAAAATATCTTTGAAGGTTTTATAGAAGTTTGTCATAAACACATCCAGACAAGGTGATTTGTCCAACTTTAAATTGTTAATAGCTGCAATGATTTCTAGGGTACTGATGGGTTTATTTAAATCCAATGTCTTCACAAATCCAATTTGAGGACAATTAAAATTATTTAAATATCTATTAATACTAAACTGTGAAGGAGAATTAAGGATAGGCCTATCTAAATGTTTACAAAACCCTTCAAATTCTGACATACTGTCATATGAAGCAGTTTTAACTAGACCATCCCTTTCTGATATAATAACAAATTATATTTTGGGACAGTTCCAGATTTTTACATCTATTGGCTAAAAGTCTACTAGGTTTTTCTCCTAAGTAAGTATATTTTGTTTTTGTTCTAATAATAAGTAATTCTGATTTTTCTTTCATTACAGTCTCATATTGATCTTTGCAGACCTCAGCTCTTGAGAGAAGCACTTTGAGGGAGAGTTAGTAGCCTGATGTTCTAAATTTTCAATTCTATTCTATTAAGTACTCTAACCTCTCTTGATTTTGCTTTTTCCATTTTGAAGAAATTCTTATAACTTCTCCTCTAATATGACATTTGTATGCGGCCCAGATTATATCTAATTTAAGCTTTGACTTCTAGTTAACTTCCATAAAATTTAAAATAAGTGGCTCAATGTGTTTTATAATATGTTCATGCCTAAGATGCTGATCATTTAGCCTCCATAAAGACTGCCTTTTATAAGAAGTATCCATCTTGAGCTTTACTTATACCAGGGAATGGTCTGAAATGACTCATGCCAAAATTATAGAGTCTATAATCGCAGACAGAAGCAATTTACTAATTAAGAAATAAATTCTTGAAAATGAATTATGTACGGGTGAAAAAAAAGAAAACTTTCGGAACTTGGATTAAATGTTCCACAATGGTCTGCTAAATCAAATAGCTCTAAGAATGCATTTATTACTCCAATATTAGATTTATGAATCATCCCAGATAATTTAGATTCATCAAGCAGAAGATCTAGTGGGTATTCCTGTCACCCCCTAAAATATTTTTATGACATAAAATGAGTTTGAACTTTGATTAGACTTATTAGAAAGGCTGCAAAATTAGAATTTGGTCCATAAATGGATCCCAGAATTAAAGATATATTGTAAATGGTTCCAGCCATCAAAATAGATCTCCCATCAGGATCAGTTATAACCTGCTTTTTACTAAAATTAAATCGTATGTTAAACAAAATAGCAACTCCTTTCTTTGAGGTAGAGTTACCAGCTCCACAGATAGTATTATAATCCAGATTTTTAAAAAGATTCATCTTTGTTGATAAAATATGGGTCTCTTGGAGAAAAAGAATGGAACACTCTAAAGACAAGTAGTGCTTCAAAATGTGCAGCCTTTTATCCTTTGAGAGAGCCCCTTTCACATTACACAAAGCATATTTAAAATTATTATTAATTACATAAAACAATATAAGTCATAATAAACATATAATCACAATTGAGAGCATTTAACTGTCTAATTATATTATGCAGGAAAGGTATAGACTTTGTATCATTAAAGGAAAAATGGCCTTTACCTCTCCAACTAAATATTGTAAAAAAACTCCCAAGATTCAACCAAAATCTCCTCTCAGTACCCAAGAGATGCAAAGTAACTTGTATAATACAGTATTTTAAACCATGATAATATTTCTAAGTGTAGCACCCCCCCCCCAGTCCTAAAGACTGGCCTACTTACTGTCTAGCATGACAGTGATAATCTTCTCATGGTGTTTTCAACAGCTTTTCAGGCTACAGCCTCATAAACTGTATACCATAAAAAGAGAAGGATGACAAATAGCAAACATCATCATCATACCATATCAATATAGGAAGCTTAATGGCAAAAAAAAAATGTAGGTTTATAAGATGAATATAAAACATAATTTGGAGACAGCAATCTACAAATGAGCTGTTCAACTGTACCTCTGCCTTGCTTCACTAACCGAATAAGTGCATGGTCCATTTAAAATTACTGTGTGAAAACAGATCGAGATCATGTTAGCTTCCTCTTGTGTTCTGTTTAGTCAAAATTCCCTCTACTAATAATGTCTCAAAATGTCCAGCTTTCTAACTGCCTTTTAAGGCAGGTGATACAATCCTGATCCAAGTAAATTAACCCCTCTTCATTAAACCTCACTAATAGGACATGTCAACACATTAAGAAAGGCACAGTCAACTCAGAACTTCTTTATGCAGCACACTCCACAAATTTCTCGAGTTGATTTGTCTCTACCTGTCCACTAGTAAAACTCATTCCTGTCTTATGGTCCAAAAGAAGTAACCCAAGAACAACTTCAGACCACAAAATAGTGCAGTGTTAATCAATTCAATAATATTAAACATGTAGCTCTGTTAGAATTTACAAAGCTGTTCCTAAATGAAGTAGTCAAAATGCTTCAAAGTAAACATCATTTGTTTTCAGGACCAAATAACTATGGAGTTAGCATTGTGGTGTTTAACAGAAAGAAGAACCATACTCCTTATGCCACATAACTTTTCTAAATTCAAATGGGTAAATCCATTGTGAATACTGAGCTCCCCAATGTATGTGTGTAAGCTCAGAAAAAGGAAATCATATCTTCGAGGATTTCTTGGCTAAGATAAAATCCATACATATTTACGTGTTCTGAAAATGAATACATAATCCAAAATATTAAACCCCAATAGAAAAAATTCTAATGAACCTAAAAGCTATTTAGTCTCTAAGAAGTAATAAAAACAGGTAGAGGGAAACATCACCTATTCTGTGTAATTCACTTATCAACACCAAGTACCTTGTCCTAACATAGAAAATGAATGAAGTATAGGCAACAGATAACCCATAATAATAAATCAAACATTAATTGGCTAAGTTCAAAAATACATAGACTTCCACATATACCAAAGAAAGTCTAAAACAACATAATTGTGTACAATTGTGTTAGACTCCATCTTCAGAAAAGTTAAAATTGACTGTTTAACCTGATTTGAACCGGTTTGGAAAGAGGTCCATAAGAGGCTTCCTCAGTTGTTCCAGTGATTCAAAAGAAAAGGATTTGTTATCTTTACTGATAGTTAATTTGGCAGGATAAGTCATTTCAAATTTGATGCCAGCTCCAACAACCAATGGGGCAAACTCTTTCCTTCAGTTATAAATGGTTTGAGACAAATCCTGTGTAATAGGGATCATCCTTCCATCCCATTTCAGATTTTGAGCCATTTTGGTCTTGTTTAGAATATGCTGTCAATCCAGGTAGCTTAAAAACTTTATTATGAATGGCCATGGTAGTTCCCTTTGTGGTGGCATAGGTCTCAAAGCTCTATGTGCCCTCCTTATAATATAAGCTTGTCTGTTTAGGGAGGGACTGGGCAAATTCTGACATAATACTTCAGCAAAATGCGCTGTGTTTGAACCTACTGTAGTTTCTGGTAATCCATAAACAATATTATTACACTGACTTCTTCCTTTGAGGTCCTCCAACTTTGATCTGAGTTCTGCAATCCTTTGCCTCATAGCTGGAAATCTGGTTTCAATTCAATTATGCGAGTCCTAAACTGATAAAAGTCTTGCCTCAGCCTCCACAATTCTTCTGCTCATCTTTTCGGTTTTAGTTTTGATTGCCTTACTATCATCAAGAAGTGCGAGTATTGCCTCTTTTATCTGGCTTAATTCTTCAAGAAATGTTTCCTCTGTTAATGTTGTCATTGTGATATTTGAAGTAGGTTGGTTTGCAAAGCCTGATTAGCCCATTTTTGTCCACTAGGTCTGTCTGGGGCTGGTGGTGGAGTTTGTTTTGTTGGTGGATTCTTCGTCTCTATTTCCATTTTTCTTTCTAGACGTTGATTATAATGTTTCTCCTGTGTTGAGATACTTTTTATCAATCAATCAATCAAAATCTTTATTTAGCCAGGCAAACACCATTGAGCAAGCTAATTTCTGAGATGTACCTGGGCAAGATGCATAAACAATACATAAAGAGGAATATAAAACTTAGAGAGTCATTACATAGAATAGGGATTACACATAACAGGTTAATACCAGCACTGGAGAACATTTATAAAATAAGACAGAAAGTTAAATGTCATGTGCTACAGCACTTGTGCTACAAAATATAAAGATTAAGCCTATACAACCATATATACAGAGTTTTCATGGATGAGGCTTGGATTCAAGTATTGAGTATGTAGTGAAAGGAGAGGCAGGGGTGAGGAAGGGGGAGGAACTCAGGAGTGAGAGCATAAGTGCAGGGGTACCTGAGGGGCTTTAGAGCACCAGGGGCAGGTGGCAATGGTTATAGAACAAGTGTACAATGCACCAGCAACAGGGGCCAAAGGTGATGTGCCAGGAAGTGTAATATTAGTAGATGCCAGGATAACTCAGAAAGGGAGACTCCAACTTAGATTGGGTGGAACTATCAGGTGGGTTACAAATAGACAAAAACATAGAGGATTGTGTATGAGCAGGCATACACAACAAGGGTATACTTGCAGCGAGAGGTTTCCTTGGTGACAGTAGACCTCAAGAGCACAGCTCGAGAGGTCTCTTGTCACCAAGGAAACCTCGATATTTCAAGCATGCTCTTGTCTGTGTATGCCTGCTCATGCACAATCTTTTATAGTGTATGAGAAGGCACTCACATACAGCAGCATCACAATTAGTGAGAATGCCTTTTTTTTAATAAACGAGTAGCCTAGGGAGAAAGAGACATAAAATGGTCTTATCTGTTGCTATTTTCAGGGCATCCTCTCACATCCACTCAGAGGTCTGCTTACTAGGTGACAGTTCTGGCAACGGTCGGCATGACTGAGGAGATTTCAGCGAGAGAACTGATTCAATGTTGTGCATTAGTAGTGATGTCTTCAGTGAAGCACAACAGGAGTTTGATGTCACTATTAATGCACAAGAGACTGATTTCAGTCATCGATTTCTATACACAAGAGCACTGTCTCAAACACTCTATAGTGAGTAGTGGGGTGAGAGTTCCAGGAATGGAATACTCCTGACAGGGCTAGAAACTGAACCGGGGGGGGGATGCTGGGAGGGAGGCTGTGACATCAGGGGACACAGTTGCAGGATTCCTTGAATGAACGAGAATATAGTGCTTTGAAGGCTAATAGTTTGATTGGGAATGCCAGCCGCAAGGCTTTTTGCAGCTTGTTCCATAGTGTGGGTAGAGCATGATTAATGGCAGACCTACCAAAGCGTGACTGGACCTTAGGTACTGCAAGCGAGATGTCAGTAGAACTCCTTAGGGCACACTTACTCACCGCATTTAGATGAAGACAGTCTGAGATATATTGGGGCAGTAATTTAGTAATAGTCCTGTAGGTCTAGAGGGCTGCATTTCTCTGTCTTCTGTAACTGAGATAGTTTTATAAGCTGTACTTTTATAAAAGTGTTGTCTCCTTCGTAATAAAGTTATAGGAATTAGAGGCTAGATATACTGGAACACTGTGAAAATGCTACTCATCCAAGTGACTCATCACGTGTTCCCCCACTGTAGACCCTACTTGATCTCTGGCTCACCCCCACCCTTGCTTTCCATTAAGATTACTTCATAACTGTCTCATGCATGCTTGTAGTCTACCACTATATTTGTCCCATCACCTCTGCTGGAAAACTGTTCCAAGCATTCACCACTCTTTCAGTGAAGAAGTACGTCCTCACAGCTCTCCTGAAGTTATCGCTTCCAGCTTCATTGCATGTCCTCTTGTTCTTGTGCATCTTTTCCTCTGAAAAATATTCACTTCCTGTACCTTATTTACTCCTGGGATATTAATAGGTCTTTCTCTTGTCCCCATCTCTTCCCTCTTCCAGGGTGTGCATATTGAGGTCCTTCAGTCTCTGTTCGTAAGGCATCCGATGCAGACCCTACACCATGTTAGTTGCCCTCCTCTGTACTGCCTCTAGACTATCCGTGTCCTACCTGACATGTGGTTTCCAAAACTGGAAACAGTTTTCCAGGTGGGGGCTCACCAGTTGTCTATACAGCAACAAAACCACATCCCTTCTTCTGCTGGTGATACTCCTCCATATATACCCCAACACCCCACTACCCCTACCCACTGCCTTGCTGCACTACCTAGCCACTCTGAGATCATCAGAAATTATTACTCCCAGGTTCGTTTCCTCCTTTGTTACTGTCAATACCTCTTCTCCCATATTGTAATCCACCTCTGGGTTTTTTGCCCTAAGTGAAAAATTTTACACTTTTTGCATTAAAACCCAGCTGCCATGCCCTTGACCAGTCCTCAAGTTTTCCCTCTGCACATTATTTCCACCCCCTCTGGAGTATCCACCCTATTGCAGATTTTGGTGTCATCTGTCATTAGGCAGGCCTTCCCTTCTAGCTCATGTGTGATGTCACTTAATGCAACCTCAACAAGGCAAGGCAAGTCACATTTTATTTTTCTGGTGCTCTGGACACAGCACAGTAAAAAGCATGCTATCAATACAATAAACAAATCAATATAAAAAAACAATAAAATATCAGCATAGATAAACATAATTAATAAATATCTCTATTTAAAACTGAAGCTTAGAAGAAAACCCAGGGTCCTCAAGGGGCTAATTCCTAAGGTCCAGGAAGGCCTGATTAAACAGGAAGGCCTTGAGATGGGCCTTAAAGACCTCAACTGATGGAGCCTCCTGAATTAATGGAGGAGGCAAGTTCCACAGGATAGGGCCGGTGACACTAAATGCTCTGTCACCAGCAATTTTAACCATTGTCCTAGGAACCACCAGGAGACCCCTGGAGGAGGACCAGAGGGAGTGGACTGAGACAGTAGGTATAAGAAAGTCTGACAGGTAGCCAGGACCCTGCCCATGTAGGACCTTAAAGGTGAGCACACTCACCTTAAAGAAGATCTTCCACCTCACTGGCAGCTAGTGCAGATCGTGCAAAACCAGAGTGATATGACAGAATTTTGGCTGCCTGGTCAGCAGTCTAGTGGCTGCATTCTGCACTAGCTGCAGCCAGTGGATGTTACCCCCCAAGACCCCAGGGTACAGCGAATTACAGTAATCGAGTCTGGATGTCACAAAGGTATGCACCAAGGTGGGGAGGTCCAGAGACAGAACTAGGGGCTTAATCCTGGCAATGTTCCTAAGGTGATAAAAGCTGGCCCAGACAATGGATGACACCTGAGAATCGAATGACAATCCACTGTTGAAGGTCATGCCAAGGTCCCACACCCTTGAGGAAGTCACAGATCCTAGGAATACACTGGTTTCGGTGCCAGAGGACAACCTATTCCATCTTCTGTTCGACTCCACCACCAGTCTTATCAGGGTTCAGTCACAACCAGCTGGAAGCCATCCAGTCATTCATCTCCGCAAGGCCACTGTTTAGTACTTCCACTGCACTAGAAGTTCCCGGGGTGAAGGAAAGATACAACTGGGTATCATCAGCGTAGCAATGAAAACCAAAGCCATACTTATTAATGAGCTCACCCAGGGGCAGCATGTACACAGCAAGGAACACTGGTGACAAGACCGATCCCTGAGGGACACCACATAACAGGAGGCTAGAGGAGGAGGAGAAGATCCCCATTACTACTCATTGCCTCTTGTTCATGAGGTATGACTCAAACCAAAAGATGACAAAGCCAGTGAGCCCACAAAATTCCCTCAGGCAATTAAGCAACACACAATGGTCTACCCTGTCAAAGGCTGAGGAGAGATCAAGAAGGATTAGAATTGTCCACACCCTTCCCATCTCTAGCCCTGAGGAGGTCATTATGCACCTGCAGTAGTGTGGTTTCTGTACTATACCTCACAAGGCAACCAGACTGGAATGGATCATAGAGATCGAAGGTTATGAGGTGCTCTTCAAGTTGAAGTGTCACAACTTTCTCAACAATTTCTCCCAAAAATGGGAGTTTAGAGATTGGTCGGTAATTCATCTTGATATCAGGGTCTAACAATGTTTTCTTCAGGAGGAGATGAACCAGTGCCCCCTTCAAGGCATCTGGAAAAATCCCCTCCATCAAAGAGCACCAGACAATTAAGGTGAACACCAGGCCAACAGTGTCAAAACATCTCATCAAGAAACATGTCATTACAGGGTCCAGTTCACAGTATGTGTGCTTCAACCTGGAAGCAACCTTGATGACTTCTGGCACCTCCACTGGTTTAAGCTCTCCCCAACTACTGTAGGTGGATAGCTCTCCGGATGATCCATATGATCACTCTAGGCCACTGTAAGGTTCACTAGTGGGATGCCCTGCCAGATGGTGGACACACTGTCTGAGAAGAACTGAACAAACTCTTCACATGAGGCATCAGAAAAAGTATTTTTCATCTGGAGACAGGCTTGCTTTAGGAGCCTGTCCACAGTCCATAAAAGCACACTCAGTCAGTTCTTCCCAGCAGTATTCTCTCTGGACAGAAACTCTGCCTTATTATGAGTGATTGCCCCCTGATACCCACACTAATGTGAGCATAGGGCCAGTCTATCTGCCTCCAGGGAAGACTTCTGCCAGCAGTACTCTAGCCTCTGACCCACAATCTTCAACACCTTGAGCTCTCCATCAAACCAAGGAGACCTCAAGTGAGAAGATCTTGGGCATACATGGGCAGGTGTGAGGGAGTTGAGCGCTGCCATCATCACCTTATTATAGGCGGTGATCACAATGCCAGAACCCCCAACACATGCACTGTCCACACTAGATAGATCAGCCACTGCCAGATATCCCTCCAGGGTCTAGCCTCTCAAAGGGCAGTAGCTGACCATCTTAGCAGGGGGAAAGCTCTCAGGGGGAGCCCCGAGTGAGAACCCCACTGTGCAGTGATAGGGCCAAATGGCCTGGTCAGTCTTGAGGTTCCTAACCTCAAGCCCCCATTGAGAAGACCAGGTGTAACATGTGGCCATCCCGATGGGTCACAGCAGAAACCTCCTGTGACAGGCCCAGTGATTACATGGTCTGGAGGAGGTTACAACCTAGCCTGGATTCCTCATTGTCGTCAGCTCAGGCATTGAAGTCCCCCAAGACCAAACATCTAGGGGACTCTACTGTTTTGCCAGTGACAAGGTCAGCTGCCTCCTGCAGTAAATCACCTGCCGCCCCAGGGGAGCAGTAAATCAGGAGAATCCAACAACCTGCACACGGGCCTCCATGTACTCCACACACATTCAAATGAACCCAGTCTTCCCACTGAGTGCACAGAGAAGTCAAGCTTGGATCTAAATCAGATGGCTACTCCCCCAACCCTGCATTCCACTCTGGGGCAGTGCACCACCGAGTACTCATGGGGGGATTGCTACCTCTAAAACCTAACCAACATCATCGCCCACACAGGTCTCAGTTATGCATGCCAGATCAACAGAGGAAATCAAATGTACGATAATGACAGTCTTGTTCCAAATCAATCTGGTATTGCACAGTACTGCCCACTTGATCGGGTGGGGGCTGGGCAGAGGAACCAGGTACCTTTCACCTCTCACAGGGACCTGTTGACGTCCAGGTGCCTTCTGCACCAAACAACCCCAATCCTACCCACTCCCATAGTGCACAGCATTAATGAAGACTCCAGAGTTTGGCAATGATGCACTCTCATCAAATGGCACTGATGAACTGTCAACAGCAGGTCATGATGTACTCTCAGCACTTGCAAATGATTCATAACTAATGGATGCGAATGATGCACACTTAAAAAATAGCACTGATACACCCTCAACAGCTAGCATTTTTGCACACTTACTGTACCTGGCAGTGATGCATACTCAAAAGCTGGCACTGACACACACGCAACAGCTGGTACTGACATACACTAAACAGCTGACACTGATGCCTACTAAACATCTCTGCACTGAGGTACAGTCAACAGCCTGATGCTGGCAGACAGGTGAGAGTTGAAATTAAGGCACTTTATAGGGCTGGTATGGATTCCCACTCAATGGCTAGCATTGATGTGTAGTGAAGAGATGGCATTAATACACAGTCAACATGTGGTAATTAAAACACAATTAACAGCTTGCATTGAAGCACATGCAACAGTTCACTGCTGATACACATTCAAATGGCACTGATGCAGTGTCAACAGCATGCATAGATGCAAACCCAGCAGCCTGGCAGTGATGCACACTAAACAGTCATAGATCCATTTTGTTAATACAGTTTTTAGGTTTGATGTTGGAATATATATCAGTAAATGTTTAACATTTTTAACAATTGTTGATAATAATTTAATTAGTCAATATATGAATACGAATTTAAAAACATATCTGCACTGCCTTTAGTACAAGGCTTTTTTTAATCATAACTACCTTAAATCTGGAAGTGTGTGTCTTTTGTAAAAGCTCTGTTGCAAATATTGCTCCTCATCCTGTTATTGTTCTATCTTTACGGTCCTTTTAATAAATTCAGTGGGTGTTTTTGATTTCTACTCTGGTGGTCAGTAACATGTTAATGCAACATGATATATGTTATGTTCTTGTAAAGAACCTTTATTATTGTTTTTATAATCCATACTGCATGTGTTCTACTCAAGAATTATGTGATCCAAGAGGGCATTAACTAGAGTATACAGTTCTATAATGCTTCTCACCATCAATATTCAACTCTAAAATGGCCAATGAGTTTACTAAAAGGCCAGTAAGGCCAAAACAGTAATAGAATGGTATGCAACATATAAAATCAACTTCTACAACAAGAATAACTCACAAATTCAATACTGTTTTCCTTTAAAAAGAATAATTTCTAACCATTGCAACTTGAAAGTTAGCCCTTTTCTAACACTTTTTTGTTGGAAATAGTTAACTGGAACAATTAAGGCTGGGATCATAATTTTGTTTGAAATTAAAGCTTAGTCATGATACTGTGGTTGTGTTCTGTCAGTACAGTTTCTATGTGTTAATAAAGGAATAATGCACATCAGGGTGTGTGTTGTGCTGGGATAATGTCATGCCTGGGGTGATTGGGCATGAGGCTGCAGGCCAAGTGAGACCAATCACCCCAGGAGTGACGTTATCCCAGCACAACACACACCCTGTGCTGCATTATTTCTATTATACAATGGCTCTGTTTTATAGAAAAGGAAAAAAGATTAAAAAATTCAGTAGTAAAATATAGGTATTTTTGTAAGTGTAAGTATACAGTTTAAAAAATAAGTTCTGATGTTACTGTTTTGGCCAGTAGGTGGTGCAACATTCTTCTCTGTCAGAGTTTTTATGTCCATCTCTGTCTCTCTCTACCCACTCTCCTCTTTGTGTTGTAACCATTCCTCTCTTTTTATTTCTTTTATGTTTTCTGTGGTTTAGTCCCTGATGTTAGTTCAGTGAGGTGAATTTAATGTGGATTCCAGGTCACAAAATGGAGAGCTGATTGGCTGACTGACTTGTGGGGACCGAGAGACTTCTGCTTCACAGGTGATTTAAGTCACTAAGTCCCACTGTTGATTGTTTTTTTTTGTTTGTTTTTTGTGTTCTTTGCAGATAGAAATTTGAGCCTGTGTGCTTTCAGAAAGGAGGTCTGTGTGCAGCCATTAATTTTAAAATGTGAGCGGCTGGTGTGTTTAGTGAGTGAGCGAGGAGCACGGCTGTGTGGAAGCACTCATGCTGCATCGAGGGAATGAACGAAATGCTGTCTCAGAGGAGGGCTTTTTTAAAAAAAAAACATGTTTGTTTCAGAAAATACTGTGTGGGAGGTTGTTTTCGTTACTGTGTGTAATGGTGGGTAGCAAGTTAGTTGGTAATAGAATAAGTGGTTTTCTAGCGGGAGTCAGTGAAGCGGGCTGGACAGACCAGTGAGGTTGCATGGAGTGATTTATTTTCACATTTGATGTGATCTGTTTTGTGCTGAAACTAGATCTGTGATGTTATGCTGGAATAACATCACGGGTTCAGCCTCAGACTGACCAATCATGGACCAGCATTCTTTCTTGCCACTGTATAATACTCTTTGACACATATTAAGAAACCATACCATAATGCTTACAGATAAATGAATGTATGTAGACGTGTAAACTGTATCAATAGGACTTACTGTATGCTACTGAAGTTGATTCTTGAGCTACAGTATATCACTTCAGAATTACAATTTTTTGCCAAAATTTAAAAGGAAGGAAAAATGCCTTAATTTGCTAGGGTGAACTTTGCAGACAATGCTCATTTTCTTCTATCAAGAACAACCAACTATTTTTACAGTGTATTTTTCTTGTGAAATTACATATAACACAGCAGTACAAAAAATATATCATACTTTGGTGATGCTTCATAACTTGTGTTATCCACCCATCACCACTTCCCTTCGTCTCCTTGGTCTGTCAGTCCAATCCAGTAATTTGCTTTTTTAGTTCTTTCTGCCAGAAAACTCTACAAAACAAAACATTCATAATAATTTTCAGCACTGCAATTATGCAACAACCTCAGTCAGTGGAATTAACAGTATATCTATGTTCAAGCATATCTGTAGCACTACTGATGTAAAAATGAGTGGTGTATGTGTTAAACAGCCATCTGTGAGCAACACCATCTAGATTTCAAGATCATATCAAATGAAATTTTCAGAAATGAAACTGGCTCCTATTAAAACATATTGTAAAGCAGTAACTGACCAACAGCAAAGTAGTTGCAAACATTATGATGCTAGTAACAATACAACTTCTTAACAGGTAGAGCAGAATAGCACCACACATGATATCAGCAAAGTCAGAGACATGCTGACTCAGCATCCAGCAACCTTGCTGGACCATGGACCACACCAAGAATGCACTAAAAGTATGAACATGTCCATTTTGTTAAAATATCTGGAACAAATGTAGTTTTATAACAGTGTTTATTGAGTAATGCTGCCTGTTTTAGCTTTGAAAGCCATTGCATGTGATCTTTAAGGTGATGAAGTAAAAATGCCTTATGATGTTGAGGAACAATGGCAGACATGCCTAGAACAGTTAGAAGCTGACAGTGATGGAAAGTGAAAGGCACAATTTAACCTGCAATCATACTGGGAATTGTTCTTTGTCTGAATGATATGAGCTGCTGCCTTTGGGAATTGAGTTGCATGGTTTTATTCATAGAGGTAAATTAATTTTGCATTTACCTTTCTAAGATCTAAGAAGATGCCAAATACCTGGCTGTTGTTTTCTTTAACATCTGTAGGAGAGGGACCTAACATTAACTCATATGCACTAGAGTGCATTGCTATAGTTAATATGTGATGTTACAAATGCATTAATTAGCCAAATCACTCATCCAGAAAGGTTTCAGAATGTTCATGTTCTGTGAATTTTAAAGATCTATTCCTATGGGTAAGTGAAGTGACCAAGCTGATAAATGCGCAGCACTTGAACACTGCAGAGAATTTTGGAAATCCAACCACAAATTTCTAGAAAATAAACGTTTTAATAGTGCGACTTGTGTTGCACCATCATTGGGTGTAATGATAGAAAAGGCAGGAGGGTAATTGAAAACCTTGAGGGCAATCATAATGATAAAAAGGATTCTGGTGCACAGGTGACCTGGGCTCACTCACTGATCCCAGGATGGTAAGAGTGGAGGCTAGGGAGGAGTTTGATGAATACAAGGAGGGGCACTTTCCTCCAGGGGCTGATCAGAAATACAATTCACTGATCAAAACTTAATGGTGGTTTAAGGTTCAATGGAGGCATTGATCCCTGCTCAGATAATCATATTCTGCCTGGCAGCTTCCCCATAACCATCAAAAGTGACACTTTGGCTAAACAAGCAAGTGTAGGAGGCAATACATGACAAAAACAAAAAAAGAAAACACTTTGTATACATAAGCAGATGAGAAGGAAAAAGGTGTCCAACATAACATAACAACAACATAACATCGAAACATTGTATAAATGAGAAAAAGGCAAGGAAATAATAAGAAGGATAAAACATAATAACTAATCAAATACAAAATCACACATACCCCCATAATGCAAAGCATCATGGGCTGTATATGCAAATCACCACAGAATATTATGCTGTCTCAACCATAAGCAGAGATGCATGGTGCCAAAAGACCTCTCACACAGTCTGTAAAGGGTGCCAACTGAAGACACAGACACGTGTTTTGTCTTACCAGGACTCATCGGTGTGCCTCATCTGTATGAAACCCCAGTGAAATGAACCAGCTACCCTTAGATCATCTATCTGGGTTATGTTGTGGTAAGCCCAATAAAAACAAAAAACAAGCTAAAAGACAAGTCACCTCAGTGCATGATTGCAGAGTGAGAAAAATAATGACTTGTTATAGGTGCAGAAGAGACAAATGGCAAAGGATAACATCAAGAGACAGAAGAAATTCTATCAGATAAACCATAATTTGTTCTTCTGTTGGTGCCAGTGTGTTATAAATGGAAATACTTACAAATGCATGTATATACATATATATATATATATATATATATACACATATATATATATACACATATATATACACACACACACACACACACACACACACACACACACACACACACACATATATATATATATATATATATATATATATATATATATATATATACACACACACACATATACATATATACATACATATATATATATATATATATATATATATAGCTTGACAAGGGGCTCACTTGCACAACTAATAAGAAATGATGCCTAGTAGCTTGGAATATTGGTGTCCTCAGTGTTCTGAGGCTCATTTCTTTCTCAATCCACATACATTGCAATGCGGTCAAAGCTGACTCACTCTTTCCTCTCATACTCTCCATAAAGAGATGCAGTCTGAGTGACATGTCCTGTCATCTTGTGTTGCATAAGATTTTGAAGATGGAAGTGGTGTTCACTTCAACTTCAACTCATCCTCAATTTCTATTAACTAAGTGAGGAACTGAATTGTTCTACATAGCAATGGAAGATGATAAGTCATGTGACTGTTGCAGTATAAGTTTAGATTTATTTCTTGATTTGCACAGGCCCAAAAACCCTAAATGACCTGCTTCATACAAACAGCACAAAACTCTGGCACTCTCCATCTCTAAAATAATAAGCGAACATTCGGCTATGAAAATAAAAGACTTTAATAGGAAGCAATAAAAACTCACGCCTGAAGCATTTTGGACAGTCAGTCCTTTTTCAAAGGCCTTCAAAGTCTTTTATTTTCATAGCCAAGTGTTCACTTATTACTTTAGAGGTGAAGTGTGCCAGAGTTTTCTGCTGTGTGTTGATTGTTTTACTCTGGGCATCTCTGTCCCAGTGCTACCTCTTTAGTTGTTTTTTTTTTTGTCCTGCTTCATGCAGGACCCTAACATGTACCTCCTTTATTTTTCTTTGCCAGGAGAGACACACTAAGTTGAAAGCTTGTTTACAGGTGCGACCTGGGAGAACAAGGAAGTTAAGTGATTTGATCAGGGTCATGCAGTATGCAAGAGGGGGCTGTGGCATTCAAACCCAGGTCTCCAGGTTTGCAGCTCAAAGCCTTAAACCACTGTGCTATAATGCCTCCTACCTCCTCATTAGTACAGGTCCTGCTGTACACAGCCCAAATGGTGGATCAAGTTAGGACTTACCTCCTATAGAGCCCAGTAAGAAGCAAGTTCAGAAGTGACTCCTCATCAGTGGATTTATGACAACTTATCTCACGTAGGGCCCACAGCTTTGTGTAATGATTAAGGCCTCCTATTAGTGTCTGACTATAATCCATACTAATGAATTATTTTTTTTGTTTTGCTCATTTGTTTTTACTTACATTGGGCCCTATGCACTAAGGTGCAGTGTGGCTATGCTCCGCGTAACATGGGTGCATAGCCACCCCACATCCACTGCTCTCCATGCGTTGCATGCACAAAGGTGGGGCAGCTGCCCTAAGATTACACAGACTGACCACACCCAATCCCCCACATCCATGGACAGCTCCACACCGTGGGGCATTTGTGGGGCATACCAGTGCTATGAGGTATTCACTAACCTGTGTAGTGCTGGCTGCATGGGTGGGCAGCACAATATATGCCAGGGAGACCCTGCCATAGGCCACTGCATGCCCCCATGGGCACAGGCCTGGAGTCACCATGGGATTGGGACAGGGCACACCATGCCACCTCTGACTGCTGGACAGCAGGAGGCAATGGGGAGACTGGACAAGTGACTGCCCGGATATATCTTGACCGGTGACAATGGGACTGGAGGGTGCTGTGTGGGTCTGGGTGCATGCAATCTGCATAAAACACATGTGTATCAGATAGGGTTTTTACAACATTAAAAGTAGGGAACATTTATATTAGGGATTATTTACCCTAACTATCTCTATCCCCATTCATCCTCTTCCCATGAACTTCACCAAACTGAAAGTCAAAGCACAGTCATGACATCAATGGCAAACATTTCTGCACTAACCAAGTTAATATCCTTAGTTTTTGAAAAGGTGAAGTCATAAGTTGCCCTGTGCAAGGCCCCACATAATGTGGAAGCTGAGCATTAACTTGCCTTTCACAGGCCTTTCGGTTCCTTTTCAAAGCAGGAAGCAATCAGGGCCATTTGTGAAACTGGATGTGAGTACTAACTTGCTTTGTGCAGGATTTGTAACCTAAGTTGCTTCATATAGAGCTTTTCCTTACTTTAGAAAAACAGACCCTGAATCGTAATTTGCTTCCTTCAGGGTCAGAACGTAGTATGCACTACAGTCTTCAGACCTAGTTCAAAACAAGACCTACCTTTCAGCTTGCTTTATGGAGAGCCCATTGGGCCCTGCTCAAAGCAGAACCCATTGAGTCTACACAAATCCTACAGTAGGATTAGTATCCTTTGAGGATCTTAGGCAGAAACCCATCACAGGTTAAGATTTTTCCTTTTCCTCCAAGGGAATTGGCAGCTATTGGCTAGGGGTGCAGGATTGTAAGCAGTGGTTGGAAGGTGGGAGTTGGGGATTGCTCACTTCTAAGGTGGTCCCATTTTTCAAATGTAGACAGGTCCACCTAACCTTTTGCTGATGGCCTGGTGGTGGCCATTTATATATAAGACCCCTGGGGGGTCTGACCCCTTGAGAAGTAGAATGGGTAGTATCCAGTGATAGATGCTCTGGGGACCTAACCTGTAGAGTGAAGAAGAGCTGCATTGTGATCTTGATCAGAGGAGGAGGAGGAGGACAAAGAGGGACTTCACATCCATGGTGGGGATCACCACCGTTTTGCATCCAGGCATATGGTAGAGTTGGAGAGGATGACTCCCATGGGTTTCATGCCACCTAGGTCTCAAAGATATGAAGTAGCACCATTCAGTCAGTACTGGATATGAAGTGAGTTCCATAAGGAGTCTGCAGTGTGAGAGTTAAGGAACTGCAGTATGGAAATGGGAATCAAACCTGTGGAGTTGCAGCCATCAGTGGGTACTGCACCAGAGAGGGGTACTTGCTTGGGGTGAGAGACAGATGTTAGCCTGAGAAGTTGTAGAGGTACAGTGGGATCCTGCCATAATGTGAGCATAACCAGCAGATGGAAATTGGTTCAAGTCTGTTCAGAGAGAGTGAAAACTGAAAATATTTATTACAGTGGAACCTGCTAGAGACAATATACAACGTGTTTGAAGATTTCTTCAAATGGAACAGAGATGACCATTCTGTATAAACTGGACTTTGCATTAATAGACATTGAGCTATGGACAATGCAATAACTATAAGTTAGGGACCCTGCAGTCAAGTCCCAGTGTTGCCCCATGGGATATCAGGTCACTTTAAATACTCCATGTTTGTATTTATTATTGCCTGCATGTGATTATGCTACTAACTCAGTTGCCTTCTAGCCCTTACCACTAGTGAGGAAGCCTGCACCCCATTCCTGAAGAACCATGATGAGTCAGTTTGAAGTTTGCCCCTCTCTACAGACCTAATACCACCTAGACAGTGGGAAGGGGCAGGGGGCTACACTTTCATTGTGCTTTGTCATTCATTTTGGTGGTGTTCACGGGGGGCTGTACAGGATGGGGGAGATTAGGGGTCAAAAAATCCCTAACATCAGATTTCCCTATACTTGATGTTTTAAAAACCCTAACTGATCCATTAGCTTATTTTCTTTCCCACAAATTTCCTTTACTTTTTATGACTGTGGGCAGAGCCTACAGTTGTTTTGCTTTCTCTGGCCTTAAATTGGCCAATTGTGGTGTCTTTCATTGGGCTTTTGGAAATATTCTTCTGAAAGTCCATCGGAGCTTGAATCACTCCACCATGATCGGCTGCTACGCAGTAATAGCCACACTATTTCAGCTGTTAGTTCCACATTTCAGGGCAAGAACTGCACATGCGCGCCTCGCATGCATGGGCAGTTCTGCTGGTGCTGCGTTCTTGTGACTGGCCCTGGCACTATTCATTTTTCCCTATAAATGTTTTCTTTGTTTTCATTTCCTCTCCCCACCTAAACCTTCTTCATAGCACCTCCTCCCTGAAAGATAACACTGGCACTGGGAGGTGCACAATCCCCCACAGCAGGAACCCTTGTCGCCCCCCCCCCACACATACACACTTCCGCACATGCACACTTATTTTTGTGTTATTATTGACATGGCAGACAGTGCCATAGTGAGTGGAACAATACCTCTGCATTTAACAGTTATAAATGTTAATGAAAGTCCCCTCAAGCAGCAGAAAATGCTGGCATGCACCAACATGTAAAGTTCATGTACCCATTTAGTTATGAAATCACAATAGGCACACATGGTGGTACATGGGAAGAGCAGTAGTCTTTTCTCTATCTGTGATGGCCACTCTGAGTTCTGTCCCCCTCCTGTCCAACCCCCCATCTGTAGAGAAAAGACAGAAAATGGTGGCATCCTGGTACGAGAGAACAGGAGCACTCTTCTCTGTGTGCCTACGGTCCGAGCTCCCCAACCCTTTGCTGTCGGTCTCACCAAAAAGTCCCAACTGCAGTGTCACTCCTTCCCAGTACAACTGCACCAATGGCACCAGGAACAGGCAGCAGTCACAGGTAGGGGCACCCTCAAAAATCCAGCTTAGAACTCTGCTTGATCTGTCAGAGAGCCATGTAAATATTCCTGGTCTCTGATACTCCAGATTGCTGCTAGTTTTTGTCTTCTTTGCAGTCCCTAGTACAAGTAATATGGCCAGTGCCAAATCCAACATAGATATAGACATGTTTTGCAAACATGAAACATGACCCTAATAAATTGACTGACTTACAGATCAATACCCAATGCCACTAGATACTAATGAGATGTTTTGAATCAACTATCTTCAGCATCAACTTCCAAATGAAATTCATTCTCTGATGCATCAGAGGAATGAAAACAATGTTACAGTCTTCATTACTGGGGGCTAGTGCAATGCTTAGTTTCAGATCAAAAACCACTACTTAGTTTCCCTTTGCAGCCATACTCTAGTGACAGCCAACATAACAATAAGCAGAACAAAAAATCAAAAGCAGTGCAGAAAACTGCAACCTTGACAGACATTCAGAACCCAAATTCAAATTGTGAAAACAGATCACTAGTAATGGGGAAAAAGTAAATGTTTAGTCTGATGGAACACTTTTCCTTTAAATGCCAGTTCTGTAACACTGTTACAGGCATCCACCAAGAAAGAGCTCAGTGGCATTATCTCTCTTGCTGTGTGACAATCATTAGAGTAATTACTGTACACTGTTGACTCTGACTACACCCATCCTCCCCCCATAATGGAGGGACACAGTAAGCTGCATCCCCACCTTTGATCTTTTGATAACTTATACATCAGAGAGGAATGATGAGGCACTTAGGCATTTACCTGGTGGCATTCTTTCCTTTGAATTTTTTGAATTGGGATTCATTTCTGGACATCTGCATCTCCCATTGGGTCACTGGCTGAGTGGCCATACAGATGCCAGGCTATCTAATTTTAAATGCAATCAGCCTGTGGTTTTGATGTATGCAGCCTTTTGTTTGCCCCATAAAAAATTGTCACAAGTTGCCTTGTTGTAAAAGGATTGCTCACCCATCCTTGTTCCTGAAACATACTCATCCTTTTTATGGCTATGGGTGGAGCCTACAGTCTTTTTGCTTTATCTGGCCTTAAAACAGCCAATCATGGCACCTTCCATTGGACTTTTGGAAGTATACTTCTGAAAGTCCAATGGGGCTAGAACCACTCCGCTATGATCTGCCGATATGGAGTAACAGCCACGTCATTTTGATTGTTACTTCCACATTTTGGAGCAAGAACTTCACATGCACACCTCACGTGCATGCACAGTTCTGCTGGTGCCTCCGTCTTGTGAATGGCATAGTGCTATTTGACACAATTGTGCATGCACAAATGATGCGCAATTGTGTTGCTGCCACCATCCTGGAGATGGCACTCGGTGGCACTGGTACTCCAGAGCTCACAAGCTTACTATGGCTGTGTCAGCTCTGGCTAGAGCTTGTGAAATATGCCATAATACCTTAGTGGCTGCCTCACAGAAGGCCCTGTCAGCCCTGTATGAGGGAACCTGATGCAAATCCACAAAAGAGGAGATAAGTCCAAACTTCTTCATGTAGGGTCCATTGTGAGGTAAGTCCTAGCTTAATCAATGAAGCAGGACCTGTATAAATCAGGATGTCATTCCTTAAAGTGTGCACAAACAAGAATATGCAGCATCTATTGGGCCCTGTGCAAATCAAAGGGTTAATCCTAACTTGCTAGGTATAGGGCTCTTTTGGCCATGTGCAAAACAAGGCCCACGGAGTTTGTAGGAGATGTGTCTTATCTTCATTGTCCAGAACTTCATGTTCTTTTTTTTAAGATTTAGACCCCATATGTTAAACATGCCCATTTTGCACCCCATCTCATAAGCATGACAACTGTAAATTTTTCAAATACCACTCAACATGTTGTTTCACAAGAGAATCGAGATATGACTGTTTAAGTGGGATTTGAAAAAAGACAGCTGTGAGGTTCGTGAGCTTAAATGAAAAAAGGACCAGTTTTAAAATTTGGCATTATGTCCATATGTTGGATTGTTTTGTGACAGAACTGTAGTGCCACTTGTAAGCGGCTAGGTGTTTTTGTTGACAGTTACTGAGGCAATGAACTTGTGCTCCTCTGCCTGTGGGTTTTGAAGCCCCCAATTTGCCCTCCAGACTGCAGGACTGTGGAAGTATGGTGGGATACAAGAGACTGACACCACTGTAGATGGAATTGCACTGCAGCAGTTTTTTATTCCAAACAAAATCAAATACAAGAAAGCGAACTGTTCGATTACAAAATAAAATAAAACAAAACAAGAAGGGATGCTTCTCCCAAAGAACAAATGTAGAATTTCCAAATATAGAAATAGGCAATCAACCTTCCTTAGAACAAACTAAGGTACTGGGGATAGCGCCTTGCTGAACCCCTGAGCTACACTAATTTTTGAATACCTCTGTGCTTTCATTTATAGTGCTAGATGAGCATGTGATTCTGTAAACCACTCCCCTTCTTATATATGCAGGAAGAGGTTAAAGCACAGCTGACTTATTTTGGGGTGGACAGCTCTCAGAGCACAAACCACCAGGCCTGTTTGGGGGCTGGAAAGGTTTACCTGTGTCTGACTTGGATGTGTGGATTTTTCTCTGATTGATTAGCAGGGTATTTCTCTATGAAATTGTTGTGTAGGGCATCTTGCTGACAGGTAGGCACTCATTGCAGCAGTGGGTCAGAGCTTCTAGCTGATTGTTTTGCGAGGGCACAGTTTAGGCCCAACCCCTTCCCACCCCTCACCCCACCCACCCCTGGAAATAGTTCCTTTATACCTGGGGTTCTGACATCATTTCCTCAAGAGTGCAAGGTGCATGTCACTGTCATATCCTCTCTAGCACACTGCACTGACAGTATAAGCATAAACATTGTATAATATAAATATATATTTCAACATTACAAACCAATCACACACACACACAAAAAAAATGTGGGGAGTAGTGCAATGTAATAGCTGTGGGGCAGCAGTCTTCCAGGAGTCTTTCTGGAGGCTGAGATGCTGCCCTATTTGCAGTCAACTGTCTGCCCTGAGGGAGGAAGTTGTCTGTCTTCAGGCCACACTGGACAGTAGTACGGGGACCTTCCCCCAGGCCACAATGGACAGTAGGAAGGGAACCTCCCCCATCCAGGGAGCACCAGAACCACCACCACTACCTCAGAGGTTGCAAAGAAAGCACAGCAGTTAGACCACAGTGGGCTCAGGGAGGGTGAGGATGGTGGAACAGAGGCACACCAAGTCAGATGTTACACATCACAATCCATACACCATTCTGGGGGAGCATAGCTCCCATATGGATACACCCGCAGAGGAGACTAAGGAGGCTGAGGACAACTGTCACAAGGGAGGCCCACAGGAAGGAGGCAGAGGACACCACAAGGAAAGGAAGCAGCTCCTGGTGGGGGACTCAATTATTAGGGGGATAGAACTGGGAGGAGCTGGGAAAACTGAAGTAAGGTGCCTGCCTGGTGCCATGGCTTGGAGGGACAGGAAGCACATCCTCAGGATCATGACAACAGCTGCAAGGGATTCTGAGCTGGATGTAATTGTCCACCTAGGGACAAATGACTTGGCTCATTATGAGGTTAGAGCAGTGCAGGAGGACATTGCAGAGTTGGGGAGGGGCCTAAGACAAGTAGCGCACACACAATGTTGTCCTCAGAGGTGCTGCCTGTCAAAGGCATGGGGGAGGCGAGGGTAATTGGCACCATGCAGTTTAATGAATGGTTGAAAAAATGGTGTGGAGCACAGGGGTTTGGCTTCATTGGGGACTGGGGTTCCACCTGGAGGGACACCAGCCTATACTGGCAGGATGGTCTGCATCTGTCCAGGAAGGGAACAAGTCTTTTGAGCAATCAGTTTAAATGATTCATTGGCAAGCTTTTAAACTAGTCAATGGGGAGGCACTGACAAGCAGCAGAAAAATCCCAGCCTCTCCCTACAAAACAGGGTACTAAATGAGAAAAAGACCAAAGTAGAACGGTCAGTGGGGGATGCTGCAACAGAAGGTAAGGCCATCAAAAAATGGAGAGTAATGAGTACCAATGCCCACAGTCTAGGTAACAAGCTTCCTGAATTAGTGGCCTTGATGGAGGAGGAACATCTGGATATCATGGCAGTCACAGAAACATGGTACACACAAAACCATGACTGGGATGTAAACATACCAGGATACACTATCTACAGGAGGGACAGGGAGGGTAAAAGAGGAGGAGGAGTAGTTCTTTACATAAGGGAAGGAATAAAAGCAACAGAACAAAAGGGTAAACAGGGAGGAGAAGAAGCACTGTGGCTAAATTTAGAGACAGGCAATGACACCACAATCCGCACAGGGGTTGTATATAGACCCCCTTCTCAGGGGGAGGAAATGGACAAGGAAATGATAGAAAGTATACTTAGAATGGCAGAAAAAGGGGAGATATTGCTGATGGGTGGTCTGAATATGCCAGATGTTAACTGGAGTGCAGTTGCAGCTGCCACTTCAAAGAGTGCAGTTATTCTAGATGCCCTACAGGGGGCATGCCTTAGACAACTAGTACTGGAGCCCACTCGAGAGGGAGCAATATTAGACTTGATACTCTCAAATGAAGATGGAGAGAGGATCACAGATGTAGAAGTGGGTAGCCATCTGGGAACTAGCGACCATCGAACAGTATGGTTCACAATAAACACAGCAATAGAGTCAAGCCATACAAAGACAAAAGTACTGGACTTTAGGAGGGCTGACTTTGCCAAAATGGGTGAGTGCCTAAGGAATGCAGTACCAAATGGGTGGGAAAGAGGGGTGGAAGAACAATGTGGAATAATAAAAACTGCCATCTCAGAGGTAACGAGCCTTTGTGTGAAGCAAATAAACAAAACAAGACGATGTAAGAAACCACTATGGTTCTCAAAGGAAGTGGCAGTGAAGGTTCAAGAGAAAAAGAAAGCATTCAGGAAGTACAAGGAATCGCAGCAGAAGCAGGACAGAGAACTGTATCAGTTAAAGCAAAAGGAGGTTGGGAAGGCAGTCAGAACAGCAAAGGCCCAAACTGAGGAAAAGATAGCCAACTCAGTTAAGAAGGAGGATAAAACCTTTTATAGGTACATAAGGGAGCAAATGAAGACCAAGGGAGGGATAGTGAGGCTTAATAAAGGGAGGGAGGGTGGGCAGAGGGAGACTGTGAAAAGGCAGAGATTCTAAAATATTTTTGCTCAGTATTTACAAAGGAAGAGGGGAGGTACATAAAACAAACAGTAGTAACACTCTGGATACAGAAGTTGACACCAGCCCATTTACAGAAGAAAGGGTTCTGAAAGAACTCTTAAAACTGAAGGTGGACAAAGCAATGGGGCCTGATGGGATTCAGCCCAGAATTCTAAAAGAACTAAGGGTAGAACTAGTGACACCACTGACTACCTCTTTAACAAATCATGGGAGGATGGGGTGGTACCCGAGGACTGGAGGAGGGCAGATGTGATTCCCCTTCACAAAAGTGGGAGCAAGGCAGAAGCAGGAAACTATAGACCTGTTAGTTTAATCTCAGTGATAGGGAAAATGATGGAATCACTTCTAAAGTAAAGAATTGTTGAGTATCTAGAGGCCAGAGGGGCACAGGACTCTAGGCAGCATGGATTCACAGCGGGAAGGTCATGCCAGATGAATCTGATAGATTTCTTTGACTGGGTGACCAAAGTAGTAGATCAGGGAGGGGCTGTGGACATGGCCTACCTAGACTTTAGCAAGGCATTTGACACAGTCCCACACAAAAGATTAATATGCAAGTTAGCCAGCCTGGGAGTGGGTCCCAAGATGACAGCCTGGGTAAAGAATTGGCTGGAGAATAGGACACAGAGAGTAATAGTAAATGGAATCCACTCAGAAGAAAGGAGGGTTACTAGCGGGCACCGCAGGGTCGAGATTAGGACCAGTCCTTCAATGTCTTTATAAGTGACATTGCAAAGGACTGGAAGGAAAAGTATATCTCTTTGCAGATGACACTAAGATCTGCAACAGAGTTGATACACAGGGTGGGGTGGAAAGGATGAGAAGGACTTGGCAAGGTTAGAGGAATGGTCAACTGTATGGCAGCTTAGATTCAATGCTAAGAAGTGCAGGTAATGCACCTGGGAAACAAAACCCAGGGAAGAGTACACAATGGGGGTGAGATACTAACAATAACAAAATGGAAAGGGACCTGGGGGTAGTCATATCAGATGACCTATAGGTGGGCAAGCAATGTGAGAAGGCAGCAAGGAGGGTTGGGGATACTGGGATGCATAGGAGAGACATCACCAGTAGAAAAAGGAAGTTATTATCCCTCTGTACAGACAGCTGGTGAGACCCCATCTGGAGTACTGTGTGCAGTTCTGGAGACCCAATCTCCGCAAAGACATAGACAGGATGGAAGCTGTCCAGAGGAGGGCAACTAAAATGGTGCAAGGTCTGTTCCGGAGGAAATATGAAGACAGACTTAAGGAGCTTAATATGTATAGCCTCGAGGAAAGGAGGGAGAGGGTGGACATGATAGAAACTTTCAAGTACCTCAAGGGAATCAACAAAGTCCAAGAGGGTAGCATCTTTCAAAAAAAGAGGTGTGCAAGAACAAGAGGGCACAATTTGAAGATAGAGGGGGCGGCTCAGAGGTAATTTAAGGAAGTATTTTTTCACAGAGAGGGTTGTGGATGCATGGAACGGCCTTCCGGAGGAGGTTTTGAGTCAAAATCAGTGGTGGAATTCAAGCATGCATGGGATAGTCATAAGGCAATTCTGGGGGTTGGGGTGGGAGTAGGAAGAAGTAGGCTGCTGGTTAACTAGGCTCTGCAGCTTATCCAGTAGGTAGGGAAATGGGCAGACTGGGTGGGCCAAGCGGTCCTTATCTGCCGTCATATTCTATGTTTCTATATAACAGGTAACAAAAAGCTTATAAAACAAATAAATAATATTTTTAAACATTCCCAGAGGTTAAACAATGAGAATGGAGAGCTGTAGAAGGGCTGGAGTATAGTAATAATTAGTTTTAACTCATTTGTACCACATTCATGGGCTGTTTCTGAGCTCTCTGGACTCCTCCCACTTAGACTCTGCATAAATGTTGGAGAGGTTGGGCTGGCTGGTGCTTAAGTAAACAGAGAACAAGCTGGAGTGGAGTCCTGATTACATGAGGCCTCAGTACTGAACAAGGGAAACCAATAAATACAAAAATATTGCCCTTCAGGTAATACTTTAAATCTAATCCATTTGACAATTCAGTTCAGACAAATAATATATTTTCAGCATCTTTTAGTAAAGACTCTTTTACAGCAACAAACATTACTGAAACAGAGTTAACTCTTTCTACAGGCTAAAACTGTGTGTTTTCTGGGTGTGACCCTGTGCTATCATACATCTCAACAGGGCTATTATTTGTGCTTTCGCTTGAGCATTCATTCAGCAGGCAGGCTGAGTCCCAGTCTAGCGTTTTAATGGGGGAGTTATTCTAACTTCTTTAAAGTGTATATACTGCAGTGTAGGCTTCCCTGAGCTTCAGTTTGCCAGCTGACATGCTTAGCGTCTCAAATGCTGAGTTCAGGCTTTCCCTAGAATTGGGCTGCTTATGTTTCATTGTGGAGTTTTATTTTATCAAGGTACCAGGGAATTTTGACACTACTTCATGAAAAAAAACAACTCCCCCCTTGCATACAGGCTTAAAGAAGGGAAAACAACTTTTTCAAAATGCTGACTCGCTACCACAATGTGCACACATTCGTGAGGTCAATGTGCGCACGATCATGTAGGCGAGTGTGCAAACGATCATGAAGGACGTAAACAGGATTGGGACTGCCCTTGGAGACAGAATAAAAAAAGAAATAAGGAAAGGGACAGCAAAAACACTAGGTAGGTGGCCTTCCTACCTAAGGGGAAACTAGAAAGAAGTACTGGAAGGGGGGTCAGAGATAGACACAGTGGAAATGACAGGATGCTGTTGCAACGGTCTTGAAAAGGGGGGGTGTCTCCAAAGGACAGTAATGCAGACCCTGCCACATACTCCTCCCCATCTAAGAGGGAACCCTGTAAGGGTTCAAAGATACCAGATCTCTCCGAGGAGAGAGATGGAGCATCAGCCCACCCACTCTCCGAAGGTCCACCTCGGAGTCCCATAAAGGATATCATACTAAACACATATGATATCTGAATCAAAATGATAACATGTATTTAGTTATTTACTAAATCATTACCCCGAGGTCTGCTTCTATCTGTTGAGTCTTACTGAGTTCTCCTCCATACCTGGACATATAGTCAGTGTTTTTATTAGCAGATCCTGGTCTATGCTTGATGGTGAATTTATATGGCTGTAATGCCAAATACCATCGCATAATTCGGGTTTTTTTATCTTTCATGGCGTTAAGCCAACATAAGGGGTTATGATCCATCTATACTTTGAAATCCACCCCCCAAAGATAAAACTTTAAGGCGTTTATCACCCATTTCATGGCCAAACATTCTTTTTCAATAGTGGAATATTTAACCTCTCTTGTATGTAACTTCCTACTGATATATACCACTGGGTGTTCTTCTCCCTCTACCAGTTGGGACAACACAGCACCTATTCCGGTATTGGAGGCATCCATTTGTACCACAAAAGGGAGGGAAAAAATCAGGGCTCCTAAGTACTGGAAAAGCACATAAATGTCCCTTTATGGTGCAAAATGCCTCCTCACATGCAGGTGTCCATTTTACTTTGGTAGGATTGTTTTTTTTTTTGTTAGATCAGTCAGGGGGCTTGCTATAGAGGAGAAATTGGGCACAAAATGCCTATAATAGCTAGCAAGGCCTAGGAAAAATCTCACTTGATGCTTTGTCAAAGGACAAGGGCTTTTGACCAAAGCATCAATTTTATCGACATCTGACTTTATCTGACCATATCCTATCCTGAAATCTAAATATTTAACCTCTCTCATAGCTACAGCACACTTGATCGGATTGATTGTTACCCCCTGCTTGAGATATGGCCTGCAGAACCTGGGTTAAGTGATACATAGATACATAGACAGTGTCGGCAGATAAGGGCCTATGGCCCACCCAGTCTGCCCATTTAAGTTTGTAAGTTCAGTTTATGTTTTCCAGGAAGTCTGTTGCCCCTTACCCCTGACCTCCAGAATTCCTTTATATCTATCCCATGCATTCTTAAATCCCGTGATTGTTTCAGCCCCCACCACTTCCTCTGGCAGGATGTTCCACTTGTCCACCACTCGCTCTGTGAAGAAATACTTCTTCATGTTTCCTCTGAATCGTCCTCCTCCAACTTCATCCCATGCCCTCTAGTACTGGAACATCTTTTCACTCAAAATAGTGCATTCCTGCACCTTGTTCCTCCCTGTAAGATACTTGTATGTCTCTATCATATCCCCTCTCTCCCTCCTCTCCTCCAGGGAGTACATGTTCAGTGCCTTCAACCTGTCCTCATAGGACTTGTGATGCAATCCATGCACCATCTTTGTTGCCCTCCTCTGAACCTTCTCTACCCTGTCTATGTCCTTACGTAGGTAAGGTCTCCAGAACTGCACAGTGTACTCCCAGCTAGGGCTGAACACTATTACATCATCCAGGTATGCTGCACTGTAGCCCATATGAGATCTGAGTACTGTATCTATGAACCTCTGAAATGTGGCTGGTGCTCCGTGAATCCCAAAGGGCATAGTTCGGAACTGAAAGTGACCTAGTGGGGTGCTAAAGGCTGTTTTGTCTTTAGCTAGGGGGTCAAGTGGTATTTGCCAGTACCCCTTTATGAGGTCTAGGGTACTGATGTATTGTGCTTTCCCTAAATGGTCGATGATGTCGTCAAATTCGAGGCATAGGATATGCGTCAAATTTCGAGACAGCATTAAGACGGTGGAGAGTCGAGGCATAATCTTATGCTTCCTCTTCTTATCCACCACGACCATTGGTGATCCCCATTCGCTAGTGGAAGGTTCTATTACCCTAGGTCTTGCATTTTTCTTACCTCTTTAATGACCCTCATCCCTGTGCTTTTTCTGGCAAACGGTAGCGTTTTGTCTAAGAGGGCCTTCTTGTTTCAAGTGTATATGATGTTCCACCCCTAGACCCCTCCCAGGTTGGCAAGAGAACACTTTTTTATATGTTTGCAATAGACTGTCTAAGGTATGTCTCTGTAGGAGGTCCAAGTATGGATTTATTTTTAATGCCTCGTAGTACTCATTCCCCTCCAATCTCTGGTAGGCCTGGTCTAACTCGGATGTGTCTTGCTCAGGGTATATGTACATGACAGGGGTTTGTTTTCTCTCATGCCACTTTTTTAATAGGTTGGCATGGAAAATTTGCAACCTCTGCCTTCTGTCAGGGATATCAACCTCATAGTTCACAGGTCCTACCTGCCTCTGGTTGGTATAGGGACCTTGCCATTTCATGGTTAATTTATTCTCAGATGAGGGTAATAATAGTTACACTTTATCCCTCGCTGTAAGTTTTTTTGACCCACTCCTTTATCGTATATTTGTTTCTGGGAGACTTGTTTACCTTGGTTAACCTGATGTGCAAGGTCACTATATTTCTTCAGTTTTTCCCTTAGATGTGTCAAATGTTCCGTGGGGGCAGACCTTCTATTCCTTTCCTACCTTCCAATTGTTCTTTGATAATATCCAGGGGTCCCCGAGGGTTTTTCCCATACAGCAACTCAAATGGGGAAAACCCCAAAGAGGACTGAGGCACCTCCCTATATGCAAACATTACCAATGGAAGTTGTATATCCCAGGTCTTACCCTCTCCCTGTACAAATTTCATTAACATTTTTTTCATGGTTTTATTGAACCTCTCTACCAGTCCATCGGTCTGGGGGTGGTAAGGGGAGGTATATAATGCTCCTATACCTAAAGACTGGTAGAGACGGGTCAATAACTTAGATCGAAAATTACTTCCCCTGTCTGTCAGAATTTCCTTAGCAATCCTACCCGACTGAACACTTTTACTAATTCCTCTGCTATCACGAGGGGTTGTAACAGTCCGCGTAGGGGATGGCCTCAGGATATGAATTAGTGTAGTCACAGATGACCAGAACAAAGCGATTCCCCTTACTACTTCTGGCAATGGGCCTACTATATCCACATGGCCACAGTCAAAAAGGGGTAGTTATTAATGGAAGGTAAGGGACTCTATCCTTTCTGGTGATGTCCTACCTTCTGGCATTTGGGGCAGCTACTGCAATAAGAGGAAACTTGAGCATGAATCCCTGGCCAGTAATATCTGTACAACAACCTGCTGAGAGTCTTGTCTCTACCCAGATGGTCTGCCATAGGGACATCGTGTGTCAGGGATATTAGTTGCTCCCTATATTGGGTTGGTACCATCAATTGTTCTACTACTGCCCCTGTTCTAGGATGTTTACACTTCCTATATAATAATTGGTCTACAAGAACATATCTGGGATACCCTTCTTTACCATTAGCAGTTACCACCTTTGAAAAGAAAGGTTGTAAAGTAACATCAATACTTTGATCTTTCAAAAATGTATCATCTCCATTTTGTTTGTCCATAATAGATGTAACGTCCCTTTCACAGTTCCATAACTTCTTTTCCTGTCTCCTTCTACCTTTAGATTTCCGATACTTTCCGGGACTTGAGAAAATATCCTCTTTAAAAGGGAATATTTGTAAAATAGAAGGTGTGAGTTGGCGTTGAGCTTGAGTGGTAACAGCAGCCAACCCACCCTCATTAGGTAGAAGTGAATCAAAGTCAGGGTAGTCGTGCCCAATCACCATAGGTACTGGGAGATTAGGGACCAACCCCACTGGCAAACGTATCTGCCGCCCATTAACCTCCAGAGTAGCAGATTGAATCGGATAGGTGTGCACATCCCCATGGATGCAGGTGAGACTTGTATCTACAGTTCTGTCCTGTGGAATTTAAGATGCTTGCACTAGTGTTTGCTTACTACCAGAATCTAATAGGGCATGTAACTCTTTACCATCTATGTGTACGGGTACCATGTAGTGTCTCCAGTTGGCTAGGGCTAGGTGGGAATATTCTTTCTTTCTACGAGGACAGAATCTTGCAATGTGCCCTTTATCTTGGCAGGTATGGCAGATAATGTCCACATTCTGGCCCCTCCCAGCTCTGCTAGGTCCCATAGTACTAGTCTTCACAGTATCCCCAGGTGTCACAGGATTAGTAGGTGTGGAAGGTCTTACTGTGGATAAAGGTCCTCGAGTCCCAGGATGGATTTTTGGTCAAAAGCTTCTGGCTGATATGTAGTCCTCGGCTAGACTAATGGCCTTCTGTGACTTTCAGGACGATGTTCTCGGACCCACATCTGAGTTTTCTGTGGCAATATTTTAATAAATTGCTCCATAGTAATAGCCTCCATTACTTGGTCAATGGTCTTAGTCAGGGGCTGTAACCATTTGTAAGACAAGTCCTGTAAGCGGAGGTATGTTTCTTGTGGTGAATCCGCATTGTGGTACCTAAAGGTCCGAAACCTTTGTCGGTAAGTTTCCGTACTGATGTCGTAGTGTTTCAGTATGGCCTGTTTCAAATACTCATAGTCATTTACATGGGCTCTGTCAATGTAGCTGTAGGCAAGTTGGGCTCTGCCAGATAGTTATGGGGCTAACCCGACAACCCACTGTTCTCTAGGCCATTTGCAGGCTTCAGCCATCCTCTCAAAAGTCGTCATATAGGATTCAATGTCATCATTCTCTGTTAATTTGGATACTTTAATATCCTTGGGTCCCTCTGCTTCTCTAGGGACTGGAAGCCTGGCCACGCCAATAGCTTGAATGGCCTGCAAGGTGTCAGTCCAGCTCGCTCGATCCTCTTCTCGTTGTCATTCCAACTCCATTTGTTGAGTGCACAACCACTTTAAAAGGTCCTGGTTCTCCTCAGGTGGTTTCTCTTCAGGTGGGTTCTCCTCTGCCGTGATAGCACCTTCCTCCTTGTCCTTCTCCTCTCTCTTGGCCTCTCTCCCCTGGACATCTGGTAACCCAGTCCACAGCAGTTTCTGTGTTATTTCGGTCATCTTCCACGTTCTTACACCTTCTGGTGGACTGGCAGCTGGGGTACTGGCAGCAGCTTGTTCCATCTGTCAGTGTCGTGAACACCAGGTCCGGTATTCAGAATTCCAAGACCACTTAGCACAGCCCTGGAGTATCCCACTTCTAACACCAGTGTGGAAGTATGGTGGGATACAAGAGACTGATACCAGTGTAGATGGAATTGCACTGCAGCAGTTTTTTATTCCAAACAAAATCAAATACAAGAAAGCAAACTGTTCGATTACAAAATAAAATAAAACAAAACAAGAAGGGATGCTTCTCCCAAAGAACAAACATAGAATTTCCAAATATAGAAATAGGCAATCAACCTTCCTTAGAACAAACTAAGGTACTGGAGATAGCACCTTGCTGAACCCCTGAGCTACACTAATTTTTGGATACCTCTGTGCTTTCATTTATAGTGCTAGATGAGCATGTGATTCTGTAAACCACTCCCCTTCTTATATAACAGGTAACAAAAAGCTTATAAAACTAATAAATAATATTTTTAAACATTCCCAGAGGTTAAACAATGAGAATGGAGATGTGTAGAAGGGCTGGAGTATAATAATAATTAGTTTAAACTCATTTGTACCACATTCATGGGCTGTTTCTGAGCTCTCTGGACTCCTCCCACTTAGACTCTGCATAAATGTTGGAGAGGTTGGGCCGGCCGGTGCTTAAGTAAACAGAGAACAAGCTGGAGTGGAGTCCTGATTACATGAGGCCTCAGTACTGAACAAAGGAAACCAATAAATACAAAAATATTGCCCTTCAGGTAACACTTTAAATCTAATCCATTTGACAATTCAGTTCAGACAAATAATATATTTTTAGCATCTTTTAGTAAAGACTCTTTTACAGCAACACACATTACTGAAACAGAGTTAACTCTTTCTACAAGCTAAAGCTGTGTGTTTTCTGGGTGTGACCCTTTGCTATCATACATCTCAACAGGGCTATTTGTGCTTTTGCTTGAGCATTCATTCAGCAGGCAGGCTGAGTCCCAGTCTAGCATTTAAATGGGGGAGTTATTCTAACTTCTTTAAAGCATTTATACTGCAGTGTAGGCTTCCCTGAGCTTCAGTTTGCCAGCTGACATGCTTAGCATCTCAAATGCTGAGTTCAGGCTTTCCCTAGAATTGGGCTGCTTATGTTTCATTGTGGAGTTTTATTTTATCAAGGTACCAGGGAATTTTGACACTACTTCATGAAAAAAAAAAACCTCCCCCTTGCATACAGGCTTAAAGAAGGGAAAACAAAATTTTCAAAATGCCGACTCGCTACCACAATGTGCACACATTCGTGAGGTCAATGTGCGCACAATCGTGTAGGCGAGTGTGCAAACGATCGTGAAGGACGTAAACAGGATTGGGACTGCCCTTGGAGACAGAATAAAAAAAGAAATAAGGAAAGGGACAGCAAAAACACTAGGTAGGTGGCCTTCCTACCTAAGGGGAAACTAGAAAGAACTACAGGAAGTGGGGGTCAGAGATAGACACAGTGGAAATGACAGGATGCTGTTGCAACAGTCTTGAAAGGGGGGGGTGTCTCCAAAGGACAGTAACGCAGACCCTGCCACAAGGACCTGCACAGTGTTAAAGACTGCAGTGGGTCCTGCCACTTTTTCATTGGTCTGGAGGTGTAGGGGGAGCCGATACCTGTGAGCTGGAGGGGCGGGGACTGTGTCTCCGTTAAATTGCTGTGCTACTTGCAAGCGGCTAGTCCGTTTGTTGGATTGTTTTGTGACAGAACTGCAGCACCACTCGTAAGCGGCTAGGTGTTTTTGGTGACAGTTACTGAGGCAATGAACTTGTGCTCCCCTGCCTCTGGGTTTTGAAGCCCCTGAATTGCCCTCCCGACTGCAGGACCTGCACAGTGTGAGAGACTGCGCAGTGGGTCCTGCCGCTTTTCCATTGGTCTGGAGGTGTGGGAGGAGCCGATACCTGTGAGCTGGAGGGGCCGGGACTGTGTCTCCATTAAATTGCTGTGCCACTTGCAAGCAGCTAGTCCATAAATTAGATTGTTTCATGACAGAACTGCAGCGCCACTCGTAAGCAGCTAGGTGTTTTTGGTGACAGTTACTGAGGCAACAAACTTGTACTCCCCTGCCTGTGGGTTTTGAAGCCCCTGAATTGCCCTCCCCACTGCAGGACCTGCACGGTGTGATAAACTGTGCAGTGCATACCTCTCAACTGTCCCTGATTTTCAGGGATGTCCCTGATTTTACCTCACAATTTTACTCTGTCCCTCCTTAAAATTGTGTTTCCATGACCAAACACTAGGGGTTATAAGCATAAAATAATGTCAAACATTAATGTTACAGATGTGTTCTTCCTTAGAAAATGCATTTTACACTAAACCACCTATTCTACCAGCTTCCTAAGTGGATATCACCCATTGTTAAGATGTGTCCCTGATTTTAAACCTTTGTCCCTGATTTTTTTAAGCCTTGCCCCTGATTTATGAGGCAGGGGGTTGAGAGGTGTGGTGCAGTGGGTCCTGCTGCTTTCCCATTTGTCTGGAGGTGGGGAGGCGATACCTGTGAGCTGGAGGGGTGGGGACTGTATCTCCGTTAAATTGCTGCACCGCTTGTAAGTGGCTAGTCCATATGTTGGATTGTTTTGTGACAGAACTGCAGCGCCGCTCGTAAGTGGCAGGGTGTTTTTGCTGACAGTTACTGAGGCAATGAACTTGTGCTCCCCTGCCTGTGGGATTTGAAGCCCCCGAATTGCCCTCCCAACTGCAGGACCTGCACGGTGTGAGAAACTGTGCACTGAGTCCTGCTGCTTTTCCATTGGTCTGGAGGTGTGGGGGGGGGCTGATACCTGTGAGTTGGAGGGGCGGGGACTGTGTCTCCGTTAAATTGCTGTGCCACTCCCAAGCCTTGAGTGTAATGCAAGCGTGTGAGTGGCTCGGTACTGAAAATCTTCCACCTGATGAAGAATGAAAAAGGGCAGGTTTTCTCCCTCTGTGCTTCTTAATAGTGTGAGAGACTAATATTTTGTATCCTACTGTTTAAATTTATTACTGACGCAGGGAATAGCCTAGCTGGAGAGCACTATTGTGAAGCAGTCCATTCTGCTTTTTAGTGTTAATTAAGTGTATTAGTTTTGTTATTTGAGTAGGCTAGGCAGAATTTTTAGGTATGATTTAACTGTGATTGATTAATTTTGATAGTTAATTATTGTATTGTGTAGTTTAGGATGTGTAGGGGATATATGGGAGGATTTAAGGGAGTCAGGATTACCTATGGGAGCTCACTGCTACATGATTTGCGTCCTTTTATCCCCCTCCCAGTGTCAGACACTACTGCTAGACGCTGTTGGGAAGTGAGGATTGGAAAAGGTTGTGTTGATTGTGGACAGTGGGGTGACCCATGTATTTCAGGCGATAGTAGGATAGAGGTTGTTAGGTCCAGAAGATGCCCTGGGTTAAGATGGACATCTGAGAGAGGCCAGACGTGGTTGGTGCCCATCTCCAGGGAGTCCACTAGACCGAGTGGTCAGGTAACCCGAGGGGCTGCACCTCCCTCCAATCCCCTGACAGCAGTGCTTTGCAATGCCAGATCAATTAGAAATAAGATGGCAATTATTGCTGCCTTGATTTCTTCAGTCGATCTGGCTTGCATCACGGAGACCTGGGTGGGAGACGATGTGGGCCCTATTTTTGAGGCTGCAGACCCTTCTGGGTATACCGTGGTGCACTGTCCCAGAGTGGAATGCAGGGGTGGCAGTGTAGCTATCTGTTTTAGATCCAGCCTGACCTTCACTGTGCACCCAGTGAGAACTCCAGGCTCATTTGAATGTGTGGCTATTCGTGGAGGACTTAGTGCAGGCTGCAGGATCTTCCTCATCTATCGCCCTTCTGAGTTGATGGGGAATTTCCTGCAGGAGATCACTGAATTTGTCGCAGATGAAACATTGGGATTCCCCAGATGTGTTTTTCTGGGGGATTTCAATGTTTGGATCGACGATGGGAATCAAAGATGTAGCTATGATTTTTTGCTGATCATGTCCTCCTTAGGACTGATGCAAGCTGTCACTGCAGCAACTCATCAGGATGGCCACATGTTGGACCTGGTGTTCTCACTGGGGCTTGAGATTAGTAATCTCAGGATTGATCGAGTACTTTGGTCCGATCATTGCACAGTGCAGTTTATGCTTGGGGCTCCCGCCAAAAGCCCTTCCCCTGCTGAGATGATTAGCTGTCGCCTTTTATGGAGTTTGTCCCCTGAGGGTTTTTTGGCAGCAGCTAAATTGTCTAGTGTGGGTGCTGCATGCATTGGAGGTGTTGGTACTGGGGTTGACACCTGTAATAGGGTGTTATCTGAAACCATCAACTCCCTCGCACCTGTCCGTGTACGATCCAGAACTTCATACCTGAGGTCCCTGTGGTTTGACAGGGATCTCAGGGAGATGAAAAAGATGGGTCAGAGATTAGAGTGCTGCTGGTGGAGGTCCTGCCTGGAGGTGGACAAACTGGTCCTGCGTATGCATTGTAGTGCGTACCAGGAGGCAATCAACCGTAAGAAGGCAGCATTCCTGTCCAGGGAGATTGCTGCAGGGAAAAAATGATCAGCTTTACTCTTCTGGGCTACATACAGGCTTCTCCACCCTGCTTGTCTGCAGCCTGGGAGGGTTTTTTCTAACACAGAGTGTGAAGAGTTTGCTCAGTTTTTCTTGGACAGGGTGTCCTGGATCCCACGGGTGGCTTCTTTAGCCAGCAACGTTATAGCTGACAGTGTTCACCTTGTGTTCTGAGTGCACTCTGCCTAGTTGGGGGGAGTTTAGACCAGTGGATGTTAGTGAGGTAATTGAGGTAGCAGTCAACTTGAAGCATACCTTTTGTGAACTGGACCCAGTGCCAACGCGTTTCTTAATGAGATGTGTTGACTCTGTTGGCCCGGTGTTTACCTTGATTGTCCAGTGTTCCCTATCTGAGGGGGTCTTTCCAGATGCCTTGAAGGAGGCTCTGGTGAGACCCCTCTTAAAGAAATCATCTTTGGATCAAGGCAAATTACTGTCCTATATCCAACCTTCCATTTTTGGCAAAGGTGGCAGAGAAGGTGGTAGTGCTTCAGTTGGAAGAGCGCCTCGTGACTCCGGAGTTCTACAAACCCTTCCAGTTTGCATTTTGGGGTAGACATAGCACAGCAACTGTGCTTGTTTGGATGCAGAATGATCTCCTTAGGGCAAGAGATCAGAGGGACAGGGCAATTCTTGTTCTCCTTGCTCTCTCTTCAGCATTTGACACTGTGGACCATTGTGTGTTGCTTGTCCACCTTAAAGAGTTATGTGGACTCACAGGTACTGTCATCAGCTGGTTTGAGTCCTTTTTTACCAACAGGAGGCAACGGGTTATGATGGGGAATTCTTCATCTACACCCAGTCTCCTATTTTGTGGATTCCCTCAAGGATCAGTACTGGCCCCAATGCTGTTTGCAGTGTACATGCTGCCCCTGGGAAGGATCATTAGGAAGTATGTTCTGGGTTTTCATTGTTATGCCAATGATACCCAGCTATTTCTGTCCTTTGCCCCAGGAACATCCAACACAGTGGATGTGCTAAATATCTGTCTGTCTGAGATCAATGACTGGATGGCCTCCAGCTGGTTGCAACTGAACCCTAACAAGATGGAGGTATTGGTAGTGGAGTCGAACAGAGCTTATGATAGGATGGCCTCTGACTCAGAAACGGGACTTGTTCTTGGAGCTGTGTCACTGAAGGCTTCCTCTTGGGTGCGAAATCTTGGAGTGATTCTGGACAGGAACTTAACCATGGAGGCTCAAATATCCTCCACGGATCATACATGTTTTTTCCATCTCAGAAATATTGCCAGGATTAAGCCCCTTGTTCTGTCTCTGGACCTCCCTATCTTGATACATGCCTTAGTCACATCTAGGCTTGACTACTGTAATGTGCTCTATCTCGGGGTCACAGGGGGATCTCTCCACAGACTGCAGCTGGTGCAAAAATGCAGCTGCCCGGTTATTGACTGGGCAGCAAAAATTTTGCCACATTACACCGGTGTTGAGTGAATTGCACTGGCTGCCAGTCAGGTGGAGAATCTTCTTTAAGGTAGGTCTTCTCACCTATAAGGCCCTACATGGGCAGGGCCCTGGTTATCTGTCGGACCTTCTGACACCTACCCTCTCTACCTGCCCTCTTCGATCTTCTAGTGGTGGCTTCCTGAGCATTCCCAGAACAAGGCTTAAATCAGCTGGTGACAGAGCCTTTAGTGTTGCGGTTCTCATTCTGTGGAACTCATTGCCAGCTCAGATCAGGGAAGCCCCCACTGTGGATATTTTTAAGGCTCACTTGAAGACACTCCTTTTTTCCCAAGCTTTTGATATATACATTAGAAACTATAGTAGAGTCTGAGATTTTCTTGGAGTTATTTATTCTTATTTTTGTATAAAATTCTGTGATGTTTGTGTTCTTGCTTTTAAATGCTGTTTATAAAAAAATTCTATGGCACCAGAGCCTCTGGGATTGGGTGCCTTTTAAATAAATTTTGCTTTGCCTTTGCCATTAAAATGCAAAAATCGGAAACATGAAATCAACCTAAGGCCAAAGGTTTGTTCAATACAATCTAATGCTATTCCGTGTTGCTAAGATGATTACAGCTGGGACACCTACACATATAAGTGGGTATTGGTGGAAGCTGAGGGGTGCAGGATGCTGGGGGACAATGTGGGAGTGGGAATGGCTTTAGGGAATACATGACCGTATAACATTTACTATTTTTTGTTGTTAATTTGTTTATGCCCCTTACTCTCCAGTTGGCCCACATTTGCCCAACCTGCTCCATCCCTGCACCTTGGCATTCCCTAGGACTTACATTATACCTATGCATATGCCACGAGATTCCCCTCTGGGGAAGGTGGAGAGATTCCCCTATCCTCTGCTGCTGAAGGATCCAGTTGTTCAAGGTAGCACCTAGGTAACTGATCATGGTCTTTTTTGCATGTTCTCCCGATGATACCCAGAACATCAACCTCAAGGGTATGCCAAGCACACTCACATGCAAGCATGCAAGACTGTGTGGTGTGGCACATGAGCAATAAGACACAACAGGGTAGTGGTTGTTATGTGATAACCACACACCTAGGTGGGTGGTGAGGCATGAGGCCAAAGGCTGAGTGTCCTTCCGCACCTAGGTGTGCAATTATCACATAACAACTACCACCATGGAGCGTCTTATTGCGCTTATAAAATGGGTAATAACTATGGAAAAAAGGACACTAACAAGGTTTTTAATTTTGAAAACTGTGTAACATTTATTTAAATACAGAATAGAGAATTAATTGAAAAATTGAGAAAAAAATGGTCCCTTGGTAAACTTTTTGAATGGTCAAAAATAGCAACTGGCAACAACATTAGCAGGCAACAGTCTATTTTTCCATGGAATACTGTGTTCAAAAGGTTAAACAGAATGTTATTGTGGGATTTCAATTTAGCCCTGTTCAGCACTGTCACTGTTGCTTTAATTTCTGCTGCTTACCAGCATGCAACGCATGCAGAGCTTGCAAAATCAGCTCAGCTTTAACTTTCAAGCCTCTGAGCTGTATTTACTGTGTCTTGATTCATTCTCAAGGTGATTCACTTTACCAGCTATGTGACTCATACTAAGGTTAGGTGCAAGAGCAAGAAGGCAGAAGCCCATGAAGCTCTTATACTAATCCAGTACATAATAGGAGAGGTCATACCCATTACATATAAGACTGTCCAATCAATTTTTTAAAATACTTTTAGTTTCACTGATAACAACATTTAGAGGTAGCCTGTTCCAAGGGCCAACAACTCTGACAGTAAAAAAAATATTTACGGCTAGACTTGACAAAAGGTTTTCTTCCAGTTGTTAAGGGATGGCCCCTGATGTTATGACCACAGTTTTTAATTTCTAGACCCAGTTCACACAATAAATAAGGGTCTTGAATAATATCATACAGTAACATATGATCACCACGAAGTCAACGTGTAGATAAGGGCATACGTTTTAAAAAGCCTAATCTGTTCTCATAGGGAACTGCGAATAGCCCAGACACTTTTTTTGTATATTTTGTATATTTTCTTTGAACTCTTTCCAGTAACAGGCATTCAGATTTTTTATAAGGATTCCAAAGCTGTGAGGCATATTCTAAATGTGGTCTAACGTATGCATGAAACAAGGGCAACAATACTTCCTGTTTTCTAGATCTAATATTACGTAATATAGACCATATCACTTTATTAGATTTGTTAATAATACTGTGTACATGATTATTGTAGTTAAAGTTATCTGAAATATTGACACCCAAATCCCTTTCATCAGATGTAGTCTCAAGTAATATGCCATCCAAATAATAGGGACTTTTTAAATTACTAGAACCCAAATGCATTACTTTGCATTTGGAGATATTCAAATTCATACCCCATTTCTTAACCCATGTTGTGATATGGTCTAGGTCCTTTTGAATGGCAATAACCTGATGATCAGAGGCACAAAGACCACCTATTTTTGTGTCATCGGCATATTTAATTGTAAATGAGGAACAGCCAGACTCATGGGGGAATCATGAGGCGACTGTAGAAGAGACGCTCTGGTGCTGATTTACCATTTTTTTTATGGGGGAGGGAGGGTTAGCGGTCATGCAGTTCATTGCACGGTATGCTGTGTCACTGATCAACTCCTTGGCTTCCGATTGTACTTTGAGCCGATGGATCTGTGGCCTAAAATGGCTTGTGGTGAAGGAGCTCTTACATGAGGTCAGCACACAAAGGACAATGTTGCACTGGGATAATTTTGCTGTTGCTTTGTTGTCTGAATACATTCAGACTATGGATTCATCTGTTTTCCTTTTTTATGATGCTGGCATTTATGGCTGAAATAAACAGTTTTACCTGACAATGATGATTTTACCTGAAAAGATATCGGGTTAACATTCTGTGTGAGAATGTTAAGGGGCATTAATATTTATGTGGGCTCTATACTAATTACCTAAATGGATCCCAATCCAGTGGTTGTCTTCAGTTATACACCTGGATTCTATGCCCTTTTGACCAATCACATTATGTGATATTTCCTATCCATTTTATAACTTTCAATATCTACCCACCCAAAAACTGCTCCAGCTGTAGTGCAACCTGTGGTCATTCAGGTGGTAGTATAGCAGCAGAGCTGATTGCCCTCTCCCTTGAGGAGAAGAGCATCCTCTAGGATGCTCAATCCTATGTCCCCCCACCACCTCCGGGTCAACGACAGATGACTCAAGTTCCTTCCCAAACTCGGGTCACAAATGTTGAGAGCAATAGCACTACCACTGTGCCAACAGGCCAGCCGACCAATCCCTTTTATACAGGTAATTTGAGGGGGTTGTGGCTATGGACCATTTTGTTATTTACTGGTTTTTGATTATTTTAATAATTCCAGTGATGGTGTTCTTTATTTCAGCTTCAATGTGGGGTCAAGAGGAAAAGTAGTTGACCTGGGGGATGAAAGGTTGGTAGAGGGAGAGGGTTAATTTATATAGAAATAGCCTGTGGACTTGAGACCCTCATTGGTCACAGTAATAGTGGTGGCCATTTTGTCTGGGCACACTGTTGGCAGTGGTGTTCATAGTAGCATCAATAATAGTAGTAAATACTTATTCATAAAATTTATATTATGAATATGGATTGCCCAATTGAGCTGAAGATAACAAGGCAAAAATGTTTCTCTCTCTCTCTACCTAGCCTCCGGACAAAGATTCCAGGAAGTTGGACAGTGTGGGGAAAAAAGCTTATGCCTCTGCCACTCTGCTGTTATACTTGGCCTCTACTACCCAATACCAGAAAGCACCCTGAAACTCTATGCTGGCCATGAGTGACAAGGCCTCAGTGGACCTGGCTCAAGATATGGTAGATACAGCCATATCTGCTCTTGATGCTACCAAATACTAGTCCCATATGGCACTGGATACCAATGATAATGATTCTAGGGTCATGGCCCATGCCATATCCTTAAGGAGATTTGCCTGGCTCAGAACCATTAACCTGTCCCAGGACCCCAAAACAAAATCCATCAATTTCCCATGTGAGAACAATTCATTATTTGGTGACAAGACAGAGGCTCACATGAAAATGTTGGAAGACTACAAAGCCACCTACTGTATAAAAGCAACACTTCTTATAGGCCTCATGAAAGTGGAGATAGGGGTATGGGTTATTTTTCCCTTGCCTACATGCCCTATGATTTCTCTCAGATGAGAGGTTTCTTCAGTGACATGGGTAAAAGAGGTTCCAAATGGCCTGAACAAAACCCAGCACCTAAGCTCAGTCAAAGCAGAACCCCTGATGAGTCAGTCCAGGTGACCCATCCATTGCCAGTGGGAGGAAGGCAGTACATAGAAACATAGACTTTGAAGAGAAATAAGGACCACTTGGCCCACCTAGTCTACCTTTTCTCTATGTATTGGATAAGCTGCAGATTCCAGTTAGCCAACAGCCTACTTCTTCCTACCCTTCACTATAATTGCCTTATGACTGTCCCATGCATTCTTGAATTCACCTACTGTTTTTGACTCCATGACCTCCTCAGGAAGGTAGTTCCATGCGTCCACCACCCTTTCCATGAAAAAATACTTTCTGACATTTCCCCTGAGCCATCCTCCTCTATCTTCAAAATGTGCCCCCTTGTTCTTGCACACCTCTTTCTCTCAAAGAGGCTCCTGTCTTGGACTTTGTTGATTTCCTTGAGGTACTTGAAAGTTTCTATTATGTCCCACCCTCTCCCTCCTTTCCTCAAGGGTACACATATTAAGCTCTTTCAGTCTCTCCTCATATGGCTTCTGTTGCAGACCTAGCACCATTTCAGTTGTTCTCCTCTGGACCACCGCCATCCTGTCTATGTCCTTAGGGAGATGAGGATTCCAGAACTGCAGGCTATACTCCAAATGGGGTCTCACCAACTGTCTGTACAAAGGGATTACAACTTCCTGTTTACTACTGCTGATGCCTCTCCCTACGCATCCCAGTATCCTTTCAGTTCTCCTTACTGCCTTCTCACATTGTTTGCCTACCTTAAGTTCATCTGATATAACTACCCCGAGGTCCCAATTCAGTTTTGTTGTTGTTAGTGCCTCCCCCCCATTGTGTACTTTTCCCCTGGGTTTTTGTTTCCCAGGTGCATTACTTTGCACTTTTTTGTGTCAATCCTGTTGCAGAGTTTTGTATCATCTGCAAAGAGGCATACTTTTCCTTCCAGACCCTCTGCAATAGCTCCTATAAAGACATTAAAGAGGACCGGTCCCAGTACTAAATCCTGTGATACCCCACTAGTAACCACCCTTTCTTCAGAGTGTACTCCATTTGTTATTACCCTCTGCATCCTGTTAGTCAGCCAATTTGTAAGCCAGGCTATCACCCTGCAGGGTTTTAAATAATTGATTAGCAGTTTTTTTTCTTGGGACTATACTAACTGTACAGAAAGTATTTATATAGATTTTCTAGAAGTGCTGTGTTTGTTAAACACAGTGAGGCAAGAGCTATGCATTTTCACAAAGATGTATCACTTTTATGAGCAAAACGCTAATCAATTTTTAGAGTTAAATAAATCCCTGCCCTGGGACACATTCTCAGGGTGGCTAACTTGTTTATTAATCTTTTGTGTGGGACTGTGTCAAATAACTTGCTAAAGTCTAGGTAGGTCATATTTACAGCCCCTCCCTGGTCTACTACATTGGTCACATAGTCAAATAAATCTATTAGATTCATATACTATGATCTTCCCACTGTGAATCTATGCTGCTTTGGGTCCTGTGCCTTGCTGGCATAGGTACTCAACAATTCTTTCTTTCAGAAGTGATTCCATTATTTTCCCTACCACTGAGGTTAAACTAACAGGTCTGTAGTTCCCTGCCTCTGCCTTGCTCCCACCTTTGTGAAGAGGAATTACATCTGCCCTCCTGCAATCCTCAGGTACAGTGGCCACTGCATATACTGGGCACATGTGTGCTCAGTAATTATGTCTGGTATAGGAGATGGTCGGTGTAACCAAAAAGATAATTTTTAATAGCAGTTTAAATTCCGGTTTAGATTCCGGTAGTGCCGCACATCAATTAGATAAAAAATGGATGCAAATCTGAATTATAACACTGGCACTTAAGTAACTGTGCCAATATCTTTATTTCAGTGAATAATTTTACTTAAAACTGTATCTGTAGAGGTTTGCCAACTTTCTTCCCGGGAAGAACTCAGTGATACGTGTCTGGACAGTTTTTTTTCTTCATCTCTGAAGCCAGCCATTGGAAATCCTCTTGGCCAAGGGTGATGGCCAGTTGCTGGGCATTCTGCTGTAGCAATGGACCATTGATTAGTGCGTCCCTTCCGCATGCATTTTGGAACCAGCGAAGAAGTGCAGCTTCAACCTCCCTGTCCTTTCCCTCTCTCTTCCTTTTGCAGTCAGGGTTCTGATTTTTAGTCCATTTGCTTAATAGCTTCTCTTTTTGCCTCAATAGATCTGCCACAGTAGATTTTGCAAAGTTTGAAGTGCTGAACCAGATTCCTCTGGCTCATCTTAGGCATTTCATCAATCTGCTTGAGGATATCGATTTGTTGTCTGAGGGACATCACTTTCCATTTTCTGGCCATTGTTGCAGGAACAAACAGAGCATGGCAATCTGGCTAGCACCTCTTTATTGTGCTATCAAACTGGTTGGCAGTAAATTAGCAATTACAATTGAGCTAATTGGGTGTGAAAACCTGTCAGCACATATGGAAAATTGCCCTTCAACTGCCTGATATAGCAGGCAGACATAATACGATGTAAACAATAGTGTTATCATGTTGGTTAATTGGGAATGGCAAACAGATTTGACTATTTGCCCGCATTATCTGATTGCCTGATTTAACTTTGGATGATGTATTTGGAGCACACTGTACCACACCATCCTTCCATGATTTGTTAAAAAGGGTAGTCAGTGACATCACTAGGTCTCTCCTTAATTATTTTAGAATTCTGGGGTGAATCCCATCAGGCCCCATTGCTTTGTCCACCCTGAGTTTCAGGAGTTCTCTCAGGACCCTTTCTTCTGTGAATGAATGGTTGTTGACCCCCAGTCCAGAGTGTTTCCATTGCTTGGTTTAGGTATCCCCCCCTTTCTTCTTTTGTGAGTACTGAGCAAAAGTATTCAAGGTATTTGAGAAGTACCCGAAGGTGAAGTAAATGATTTGGCTGTGTCTTTGCATTTCAGCAATTCCTTCTCACTTGCAATGACCATGCAAAAGCAAAACCATCCAAGATATATGTACTTTCTTCCCTAGAACATCAGGCAGGAACAAAATCGCAATGTTCAGAACCCCAAACCTCAGCACTGCATTCTAAGAAGAGTTGCATGAGAGAAAAAGATCAGCACAACCCAGCAAAAGAAAGCCTCCCATACAAAATCTCTACCATTCCCACAACAAAGCAGTCCATACCAGCTATAAATAGTAACTTAGCATCTGAAAGAGAAGGTTAGGATGATGAAATCTTTTATGACTCTTCAAATGAAATGCCAGAGGATAGTGCTTCTACTGAGCCAGAATCCAACTGCATTAACATATGGAGTTGCACAATGGGTCAAGTAGCATTGCAATGTTTGAATCCATTTCAACATAGCAGGTTGCAATAGGCCTGGACAAAAAGAGAGAACATCAAGGACCCAACTCCTGCAGTAACAGAGTGAGCAGGAAACAGCCAACAGATGCCTACTCAGAGTATCCAGATGAGAGGCCAGGCACAGCAAAATGTCAATGAGGAAAGGGAGTCAGGGAACAGTCATGAACATGGGAGAAAACATTTTCTGACCTGGACAACCTGTGAAATTCTACAAATTCCCAGGTAAAAACATTGCCTTACTTGCGATCTGATACTATAACTGTTGTCAAAGGGTAGGGCACATAAGTACAGCTCAAACTGTGAGGGCACTAGGAATCATAATCAAATTAATGGAACCAATGGCATGCTGAACAGCAAGCTAGCAGAACTAAAGACTGCTTTTTTTCAACATGAACAAGAAAATCACTAAGTTACAAACAGAATTCACAGAAACTCAGGAAGACATTAAACTAATAAAAAACTATTCTTTCAGAAGCTGACATTTTTTTACCTAAACTGGAAAAAAAAATGGACAACAGGACAAAGAATTAAAAGAAACGAAAGACAAAATGGAAGGAACTCAGTGGAGGGGGCAGGAACAATTGAAAATCGTTTGAGTGCCAGAATGGATGGGGCACTCAGATTACTTTGGGTTTATGGAGACTGTTCTTCCAGAAAAGATGTAAGAAAGATACCAAGAAGAGAAAATCAAAATTGATAGGGCCCATCAATTTCCTGGCCAATGAAACCCAATCTTCAAACATCCATGATTCATTTATGTGAAATGTTTCCACTTTCAGGATAGAGAGTGGGTTTTCAGAAAATATCTTATATTACTTCCGAACTAACAAATAGAAAAATAGAATTTGATGGCAGATAAAACAAAATTAAAACAGCAATTAACAATCTTTCATCTGGATGATTCCTAGGGCCGGACAGGTTTACAGGTGAATGGTTTAAAGTCCTACAAGGGGCATTGTCCCAAGACTTCTCCAATTATTCAGAGAGATGGCCTATGGTGAACCCCCTCCCTTGTCATGGAAATATGCCACAATAGTAGCAATTCCTAAACAAAATAGGAATAAAATGGAACCATCCTCATACCGCCCGATATCCATCCTAAATACTGATTATAAAATTTACATGGCCATATGGGCAGTCAGACTAGAAAATATTCTTCCAACAATAATACACTCAGATCAAGCAGGTTTAATCATACATAGAAATACTACAGATAACATCTGAAATACCCTAATTCTAATAGAATACAATCAAACCCAACAAGTGCCAGCTGCTTTTATCAGTCTAGATGTGGAAAAAACATTTGATCGGGTCTACTGGCCTTTCCTATGGGATGCTTTGTGAGCATTTAGATTTCCAGATTAATTTCTGACCTGGCTCAAGCAAATTTATTCATCCCAAAAAGCATATGTACGAATCAACGGGGTGTTATCCTCACCTTTTCCACTCCATCAAGGTACAAGACAGGGCTGCCCATTACCTCCCTTACTGTTTGTATCATATATTGAACCCCTGGCTGTTGCTTTAAGAACATCAGTAAAATAGAGGGAATCCCGTTTCATCGAGCGCAATATAAAATTAGCCCCTATGCAGACAACATCCTCCTTTCCCTTATCTCGCCCTCAAACTTGATTACAGAGGCATGGTACATCTTAAAAAAATATGAAGCTCTAGCAGGTTTTAAATTAAACATAACAAAAACAAAGGCCCTGCTATATAACTACACTCCTCAGAAAACCTTAAAGCAAACCCTGAACATAAAATGAAACTCCACTAAAATGAAATATCAAGGAATACATATCACTCAAAATCTACAGGTTATAGAATTCATAAATGATGACCCCATGTCAATTTTGTTACAAAAGGACCTGGACAAATGGGTTCAGCTCCCACTCTCATTATTCCAAAGAATAGAGATAATTCAGATGAGTATTTTACCCCGTGTTTTTATATCTGTTTCAAAATATCCCATATTTCCCATCCCCATATTTTTTTAAATCATGGGACAACATGATATCCACATTCATATGGAACAAAAAAACTCCAAGAATACGGTTATCAATATTAAAACTGTCTTTGGATCATGAAGGGCTAACCTTCCAGATCTTAAAAGATACATGGAAGCTGCTTTCCTCTACGTCCTTCTCCTCTGGCTCTTGTAGCAATATTAAGCCCCATGGAAGAAATTGGAATTCCACCTGAATGATCTGTTTGATATCAAAAAGATTATGTTTGCCTCCAAGAGGAAACTTTGACAAACTTTACAGAAATCACATAGAAGATTCTAAGACTCTTTATCCCTTCCTACTCAGACTTGTCCTTTTCCAGATGGAAAAGACAGGGACTGGAAAAGTTTTTTTTTCAGTGTCTGGGACCAAAGGGGTTCTCGCATTTGATGACTTAAAGCAGAAATTCAACTTAACAAATTCCGACCAATATCGGTGTTTTCAAATTGGAAACCATATACTACGAAGCCGTACAATACAAGTAAAGTGGTCCATCCAACTCCTCGTCTTTTAAAATTATTCATTGACCACTCCTTAGGTAATCAATGGAATAATTTAATTGGAAACCTATATAAATCTATTAGAGACCTTAGAAAAGAATCAACAAACTCAATACTAGAAAGCTGGAATAAAGATTTAAATCTCAACACAACAAATGAAAAATGGTCTGTTGCAGCTTTGAGAGCAATTAAGATTACCAAGTCACATACCTGAAGGGAATATGCATGGAAATGCAGATCCAGATACTTCAGGTTGCTGGCATGGCTGACAAAATACTTGCACCATAGTACAGATACTGCTGGAAGGGGTGTTGGTGTAGACTTGCCGACCTTGGCCCCATAATGTGGCAATGCCGATGTCTAATGCCGTTCATGATAAATCTTTAAAATGTGATAACAGTGTGTATAGGGGAAAGTGTGGAATTCATAGCAGAGATGATCTTGTTAGCCATCTATCCAGAGCATTCCCCTCCGTGGACAAAATCTCTTCTACCTACTTGTCTACTAGCAGCCAAGAAATCTCTTACGAAAAAAAATAGATGTCCCTTGACATCCCCACCATACAAGATTGGAGACGAATTATGATTCTAATCTATCAAATGGAAGGTCTAACTGCTAAAATTAATAACTAGTCACCTGCAACTACTAGATTATGGAAGGAGTGGATACTGCACCAGGTTCCAGTAGACCCAGAGTTTTGTCCATAGTGGGTTGTAGGAGGGGGGATATTATTTATTTATTAAAAATTCATAACCAGAAAAGGCACACTGAGCCGAAACTTGTTTCCAGGTGTGACCTGGGTACAGAGCATGCACAGAAATGAGAAGAGCTACACAAAGAAATTCCAAAAAGACACAGTATACACAACCATTTTTCATACAGTACACAACATTTTACATTCACAATAAAGTAGACCAGCAGACGGAAACTGTACTGGACTGCTGCAAGATTTCTATTTAGAAATAGGGCATCAACAGGCTGTAGAGTTTACACACCCAAGACTATGCACCTCATATAGCTATCCAACCTCAGTCATGATACATCATGTTATAAAGATGAGTAGCAGATATTTGTTTGATGTTGTAGAATAAAATATGATACTGAAGAATCTCACAAAATGCCATTGTACTATGTGCCTCAAAAAGTTAAAGAAAAAAATGGAATAAAAATGAATTAAAAAAAAGAATTTGATGGCAGATAAGAACCACTTGGCTTACCTAGTCTGCCCATTTCCCTACCTAATGGATAAGCTGCAGATCCTAGTTATCCAACAGCCTACTTCCTCCAACCCCCCCACTAGAATTTCCTTATGTCTGTCCCATGAATTCTTGAATTCCCCCACTGTTTTTGACTCCACAACCTCCTCAGGAAGGCTGTTCCATGCATCCACAACCTTCTCCATGAAAAAATACTTCCTCACATTACCTCTGAGCCATCCCCTCTATCTTCAAATTGTGCCCCCTTGTTCTTGCACATCTCTTTTTCTAAAAGATGCTACCCTCTTGGACTTTAATTCCCTGGAGGTAATTGAAAGTTTCTATCATGTTCCCCCACTCCCTCCTTTCCTCAAGGGTATACATATTAAGTTCCTTTAGTCTCTCTTCATATTTCTTCTGGTGAAGACCCTTCACCATTTTAGTTGCCTTTCTATGGACTGCCTCCACCCTGTCTATGTCTTTGCAGAGAAATGGCCTCCAGAACTGCATACAGTACTCCAGATAGGGTCTCACCAACTGTCTGTACAGAGGGACAACAACTTCTTGATTTCTGCTGGTGATGCCTCTCCCTATGCATCCCAGTATCCCCCAAGCCCTCCTTACTGCCTTGTCACATTGCCTGCCCACCTTTAGGTCATCTAATATAACTACCCCCAGGTCCCTTTCCATTTTTGTTGTTGTTGTCAGTATCTCATCCCTCATTGTGTATTCTTTCCCTGAGTTTTTGTTTCCTAGGTGCATTACTTTGCACTTCTTTGCAGCGAATCTAAGCTGCCATACATTTAACCGTTCCTCCAACCCTGCCAAGTCCCTTCTCATTCTTTCCACCCCACCTCGTGTATCAACACTGTTGCAGGTTTTGTGTCATCTGAAAAAAGACCAACCTTTCCTACCAGTTGTTCTGCAGTGTCACTTACAAAGACATTAAAAAGGACCAGACCCAGTACTGAACCCTGCTGTACCCCACTAGCAACACCCCTTTCTTCGCTGTGGACTTCATTTACTATTACTTTCTGTGTCCTGTTGTACAGCCAATGTTTTACCTAAACTATCACCCTGGGACCCACTCCTAGGCTGGCTAATTTGTTTATTAATCTTTTGTATGGGACTATGTCAATTGCCTTGCTAAAGTCTAGGTAGGCCATGTCCACAGTCCCTCCCTAGTCTACTACTTTGGTCACCCAGTCAAAGAAATCATTTAGCATTGTCTGACATGATCTTCCCACTATGAATCCAAGCTGCCTTGGGTCTTGTGTCCCGCTGGCCTCTAGGTACTCAACAGTTCTTTCCTTTAGAAGTGATTCCATCATTTTCCCTACCACTGTGGTTAAACTGACAAGTCTGTAGTTTCTTGCCTCTGTCTTGCTCCCACTTTTGTGAAAGGGAATCACATCCACCCTCCTCCAGTCCTCAGGTACCACACCATCCTCCCATGAATTTTTAAAAAGGATAGTCAGTGGTGTTACTAGTTCTCCCCTTAGTTCTTTAGAATTCTGCAGTGAATCCCATCAGGCCCTATTGCTTTGTCCACCTTCAGTTTTAAGAGTTATTTCAGAACCCTTTCTTCTGTGAAAGGACTGATATCGACTCTCTATCCAGAGTGCTTCTATTGACTGGAGGTACCTTCCCTTCCTCTTCTTTTTTGAATACTAACCAGAAGTATTTGTTCAGTATCCCTGCCTTTTCACTGTCCCTCTCTGCCCATCCACACTCCTCTTTATTCAGCATCAGTATCCCTCTCTTTGTCTTTCTTCACTCCCTAATGTACCTATAAAAGGTTTTATCCCCCTTCTTAACCGAGTTGGCTATCTTTTCCTCAGTTTGGGCCTTGACTATTCTGACTATCTTCCCTGCTGCCTTCTGTGTTAACTGGTACAGTTCTCTGTCCTGCTCCTTCTGTGTTTCCTTACACTTCCTGAATGCTATCTTTTTCTCCTTAACCTTCCCCACCACCTCTTTTGAGAACCTTAGTGTTTTTTTTTCTTTCATTTTGATTTGTTTATTTGCTTCACACAAATGCTTGTTGCCTCTGTGATGGCAGTTTTGATATTTCCCCATTGTTGCTCCACCCCTCCTTCTTGCCTGTTTGCTAGTGCTTTTCTGAGGCACTCTCCCATTTTTACAAAATCAGCCATCCTGAAGTCCAGTACCTTCACTTTTGTATGGCTTGACTTTACAGCTGAGTTTATCATGAACCACACTGTTTGGTGGTCACTTGTTCCCAGATGGCTATCCATTTCTAGTTCTGAGATCCTCTCTTCTGTCCCCATTTGAGAGTGCCAGGTCTAAGATTGCTCCCTCACAATTGGGTTACAACATAAGCTGTCTGAGGCATGTCCCCTGTAGGGCATCAAGAATGGCCCTGCTCTTGGATGTAACTGAAGCAAATGTGCTCCGGTTAACATTTGGCATATTCAGGTCCCCATCAGTAATATCTCCCCTTTTGCTGCCATCCTAAGCATGCCTTCTATCATTTCCTTGTTTATTTCCTCCCCTGAGACAGGGGTCTGTATACCATCCATGTGCGGATTGTGGTGCCATTTCCAGTCTTCAGGGTGATCCACAATGCCTTTTCTCTTACCTGTTTACCCTTTAGTTCCATTGCTTTGATCCCTTCCATTACATAGATAACTCCTCCTCCTCCTCTTCTACCCTCTCTGTCCCTGCTGTGGATTGTGTACCTTGGTATGTTGACATCCCAGTCATGGTTCTCTGTGTACCATGTTTCTGTGACTGCCACAATAGCTAGGCATCCCTTTTCCATCAAGACCACCAGTTCAGGGAGCTTGTTACCTAGATTGTGAGCATTGGAACTCATTACCCTCCATTTTTGATGGCCTTCCCCTTTTTTTGCCCCATCCCTGCCCTTAAAACCTTTGTCTTTTTCTCCACTTAGCCCTGCCTTTCTCCCTACTGACTTCTCTGTCTTGGTGTTTACCTCACTAACTACCCTGATTTTCTTTGTGGGAGGGCTAGGATTTCCTTCCTCTTTTTCAGTTCTTCCCCCTTGGCTAGTTTAAATGCTTGCCAATGAAGAAATTAAACCTATCACCTAGGATCCTGGTCCCCTTCCTGGACAGATGCAGACCATTACACCAGTATAGGCCTGCATCACTCCAGGTGGACACCCAGTCCCCAGTGAAGCCAACACCCTGAGCTCTGCACCAGTTTTTCAACCACTGATTGAATCCTATGGTGAAAAGCATCCTAGCCTCACCCATTCCATAGACAAGCAGCACCTTCAGGAAAGTTACTGAGTGTGCTACTTGTCTAAGGCCCCTCCCGAACTTCACAAATCTTCCTGCACTTCTCTGATCCCTTTCCCAACCAGTTCCCTCCCCCATGCAGTTGCTCTCACAATCCTGTGTATTAGCTCCCTGTTCTTCCAAGCCATGGTGCCAGGCAGGCACCTTACCGCCCTCTCCCCTCCCTCTCCCATTTCTACCCTCATAACAATGGAGTACCCCATCAGGAGTTGTTTCCTTTCCTTGTGGGGTGCCATGCCACCCTCTTGTGGGTCTTCTTTGTGGAAGTTTCCAACATCCTCCCTTGGTCTCCACTGCAGGTGCCTCCATAGAGGAACCACACTCTGCCAGAACAGCATATGAAATGTGGAGAGGTACAACTGGAGGAATGCACCTCTCTTCCACCACCCTCACCCTCCCTGTGGCCACTGTGGCCCAACCACTTCTCTTTCTTGGCAACCTCTGAGGCAGTAGCGGTGGCCCTGGTGGTCACTGGATGGGAAAAGAGGCCCCCTGAATCCTGGCCAACTCAACCTGGAGATGAGCAATCTCCTCCACCCTCAGCCCAGAGAGGTACCTGCAGATGGGACAATACTGCATCCTCCAGAAGTTCTACTGGAAGACTGATGCTCCACAGCCATGGCACTGTACCACTCCCATCATGTTTTGTTTGTGACCCCTTAACTGTTGTTTTGTATATGTGCTCTTTCCTCCCTCTGTTTAATTTTTTTTTTATATAATTTTTTTTTCTCCCTACTTTCCTGCTGCTTCTGTGCCCTTAAAGCTTCTGATCTTCCTGTTCTGGGACAGAAAGTTCCTATATTCCTCAGTAGTCTCCTTCTTTCTTGCTCAGTGTCAGACTTCCAGCAGCTAGGAGTGGATGGAGACCTACTCTTTTTCTTCTAGGATGGTGAGTCTTTTGTACTTCTCTGATCACTCCCTTCCTGCTCCCAAACAGGAAGTTCCTGTTGCCATTCAAATCCTGTGCCTGTAAAAGTAGAACTGGCTATGGGTGGAGAGAAAGAGAGAAATACAGTCCCAGTAAAAATCTCACAGCAGCCCTTCCTCTTGCTGTTCTGTGCCAAAAGCTATCTAGGTCAGTTTTTAAATGCAAACACGTAGCTTCCTTCTGCCTAAGCCACTATCCCTAATTCACAGTTTCTTTCTTCACCTAGCTAACTGCACAGATAACAATTCCTTCACCCAACTCATACAAACACACTGACTCTTATTTTTTGTCTTTTGGTTTGATTTTACCCTAAATTGAAGTTCCCAGTAGTAGAGTTCTAGTTATTTAGTCCAGTAGGGTAGTAAAGTCCTAACAGCATCTCCTTCCTCTTGCTGTTCCCTGCCAAAAGCTATCTTGACATTCCCTGATCAGGGTCCTAACATCCATAACAAACAAAAACTCTTTAAGTATTTCAAATCTTTTTTATGTAAGCAATAACCCACAACAGGGTGTGTGGCTATTGGGAATTAATCAACAGCCTGGGGTGCATTGTGAGGCATGAGGCTATAGTCCGAGTGTCCTCACAGTGCCAAGGGTGTTGATTAATCCATAATAATCCCACACACTGGAGTGGGTTATTGCACTTATAACATGGGCTGCCAAAAGGTGTACAAAAAAACACTAGAAAAGCATGATTAACTAAGGAAAACATAAAACTCTTTTATGTCTTCTGCCACCAGCACACTTAAGTTGCTGACACTGCTGAACATGGCTGGCTAAACATGCACTGCTGAGTGTCAAAACAGTGAGGAAGCACAGGGCAGTGCAGCATCCAGTTTATTTCCCTCCTCTGTTGTGCACAGTGGCATAACACAGTGCATACATGTCTTGGAGGAAATCAGAGAGGAGACTGCAGCATGTTTAATTTTATCCTGTCTCAAGCTGCTGCTATATGTCCATGCTGCACTTCTCTCTCTCTCTCCATGGCACACAGTTAATCAATACTTCAGTGTGTGTCTCTGCGCATTAATAGTGGGGAGTGAACCACGCTGGTGTGTGTCTCTCTCTCTCTCTCTCTCACTGCACATGTCATCCGAGTTCCGGGACACAATAATGGCAGAGGGTCCAGCACAATGCAGAAATTAAACACACACACAGAAACGGGACACTGTGGCAAATATTCCTTAGATGCTGTGTCTACATGGTTTGCCTCCCGTTGACCTGTGTCTGTTTTTTTTATTGTTCAGAGAGACACCTTCCCCCACACACTTACACCTCCACATCGGTTTACACTGTGTCTAAGAGTACCTGCTTGTCCGCTGTTTCATGCTGTATATGAGGTCGGGGGGGTGCAGCTTTCATGGAGATAAGTAAGAACCACAAGACAGAAACACTGATATGATATTGGTATGTCTCTCTCTCTCTCTCTTTGCATCTCAATTGGGCTTTTTCTGATGCGTGCCGCTTACCTCAGGGACACCAGTGTCATGCTAGTGGGGCATATTGTCAGACAGCAGCTCATAACTCCAGCAGATAAGAATTCAGGTACTCTGGGGAATGGGGGGGGGGCAGAAGGTGAAAATATGGTACTGCAAGAGCCGCATGGTGTCTCTCTCTCTCTATAGAGGGAAATGACAGGTTCTGCTTCCTTGTTGTGGATCTCTGAGTTCCAAGGGCAGGTGGGTGGGAAGCTGGACACCAGGAAGGGGACAATAAATGTAATGTTTCACAAGATGGTAGAGACACACAGACAGACATGATCGCTTCGTGTCCACAGAGGTCTACAAGGTGGCCAGGTGGGAAGCCACTGAGTCCTCAAGGCTCGCTTAGCGAGAACGACAATGGCCACCTGAAATAATGATCATGCAAATGCAGAAGGAGATCTGGAGGGCTCATTAATTACTTTTCAGGGACTGATCAATACTTATTGTGCATGTATGAGGAATTAATGTACAGTCACATGATCACCCTGCACCAATCACTTGTGTCCCTGCTCCAAGCCCATTTTATAAGGGACAATAATATAACATTTACTCGTATGCTGCTAAAATAATAATAATAATGATAAATTGATTTATAAGGTGTCTTATTTAATGCCACGGCACCTAACAATATAAAAAGAGAAGAAAATCATACAAACGTTAGACATCAATTCAGTTAAAAACACATAACAATAAATCAGAAAAAAAAATCATTCAATTCATTGAGAAGGCTTAGAAACATAGAAACATAGACTTTGATGGCAGATAAGGACCACTTGGCCCATATAGTCTGCCCATTTCCCTACCTACAGGATAGGCCGCAGATCCTAGTTAACCAACAGCCTATTTCTTCCTATGCCCCACAAGAACTGCCTTATGTCTGTCCCATACATTCTTGAATTCTCCCACAGTTTTAGACCCCACAACCTCCTCAGGAAGGCTGTTCCATGTATCCACTACCCTCTCTGTGAAATAATGCTTCCTCGCATTACCCCTGAACATCCCTCCTTCTATCTTTAAATTGTGTCCCCTTGTTCTTGCACATCTCTTTTTCTGAAAGATTCTACCCTCTTGGACTTTGTTGATTCCACTGAGGTACTTAAAAGTTTCTATCATGTCCCCCCTCGACCCTTCTTTCCTCAAGGGTATACATATTAAACTCCTTTATTCTCTCCTCATACGGCTTCTCTTGCAGACCCTGCACCATTTTAGTTGCCCTCCTCTGGACTACCTCTATGTCCTTGTGGAGATGGGGTCTCCAGAACTGGACACAGTACTCCAGATAGGTCTCACCAACTGTCTGTACAGAGGGAAAACAACTTCCTCTTTTCTGCTGCTGATGCCTCTCCCTATACATCCCAGTATACCCCCAGCCCCTTCTACTGCCTTCTCACATTGCTTGCTAACTTTAAGGTCATCAGATATTATTACCCCCAGGTCCCTTTCCTTTTTTATTGTTGTTACTACTGCCCCACCCATTGTGTATTCTTCCCCTGCGTTCTTATTTTCCAGTTGCATTATTTTGCACTTCTTTGCACAGAAAGGTTTTTAAGCCCTGCTTAAATCCCTTCACAGTTGTGCAGTTCTGTAACCGATGGGGTAGAGAATTCCAAAGGGTGGGGGCTGCATATATAAAGACTCTTGCACCAGGTGATTTCAAATTCACCCTTAGGATCTCTAGCAACCTCTCATCAGCCAAGTGGAGTGATCGACCAGGGCAGTAAGGGACCAGAAGCTCTTTCAGATAGTCCAGGCCCAGTCCATTTAGGACTTGGAAAGTTAGTAAACCAACTTTAAAGGTTATCCACCACTGTACTGGCAGCCAGTGCAGTTCGCACAGCACTGGAGTAATATGACAGGACCAAGCAGATCCAATCAAAAGCTGGGCCGCCGCGTTCCGCACCAACTGCAAGTGATGGATTTCTACCCCAGAAAACCCTAGGTAAAGGGAGTTGCAAAAACACAAAGGCATGGACCAGAATAGGAAGGTCAATTATGGATGCTGATCATAGACCTCCTGATGACACAACCTTTGTGAAACCGGTAGAGGTTTGGTAAGCGGATGCTGTTTGGTGTGTTTTTTTTTATTTGATTAAATCTTTTATTTGATTAAATCTGCTATTTTGATACTCTAGCTTGTGTGGTATGGAGATTTGTTGCTCTATAAGTTTGTTATATCCAGCACACACCGTAGCCTTTGGAACAGTTTTGTGGATTTTTTACCTTAATATACTGGAGGCCCAAGATGGAAAAGGATCTCATGAACAACATCAGAATAAGGCAGAGGATCAGCTAATACATCTAACTCTAACCTTCCTAACTCGGCTTGAAACCATCTCTATCCAATACAAGCTGAAGACTCTAATACTGATAATGATTATCAGTGGCTAGTAAGGAACCTTAATGACAATGAAGAATAACAGACATTTGGTCAGATATTGAAAGATTAGCACACCTGCTGACAGAGTTAGCAGGTGCACTAGCCTGGGTTGCATGAATGCTTCCAGAGGTCCCATATTCAGAAGCCCCAGAAACGCCCCTCAAACCCAACAGTACCAAGCCGCTAACTTACTGTTACACTTCTGCAAATGAGGAGGTACCCTCATGAATACCAATGCAGCAGTATATTCAGAGTTTTGTGATGGTAAGAAACAGCCCCCAAAGTGGTGCAGTTTACTGCTGCTGCAAGTTAGTTAGTTAAAGATTTATTTTTTAACAGGATAAAACTTTAGGTCCTATAGGACCTATCTACAAAGTTGTCCTGAATGTAAACAGTTAACAATACAAATCACACAAACATTACCAGACAGCTTTTAGCTGTTAGTGACCTCTTAACTGGGTGCTAAGCCTGTGCCCCACTCCACCAAAGGTTAGGTGGATATACTGAATCCATTCACCCCTGAACTCCAGTTTGAACACTTTAACCTTCCCTGGAGGTCTACTGTGATGCCCTCATTACTTCTCTGAGCATATGTGTGCATTCTCTGGTGGTCTGGTGTGAGTTCCCACCCCACCAACTGGCCATTTCAAAATTGGAACTATACCCTGGTGATCTAATATGACCTCCTGCCCCCCTAATTGCCCATTTCAAAATAATAACTATGCCCTGGTGGTCATTTGTAACCCTACCTCCCATTGCCCAGTTCAAAATAGTAACTATGCCCATGTCTTCTCAACTGTCCCTGATTTTCAGGGACGCCCTTGATTTTGCCTCAGGATTTTACTCTGTCCCTCCTAAACTTGTGTTTTCATGTCCTAATAGTGGGGGTTGTAAGCACAAAGCAATGTAAAACATGGAAGTTACAGACTTGTTCTTCATTAGCAAATGGATTTTACACTAAGCCCCTTATTCTATCAGCTTCCTGAGTGGAAATCACTCATTTTGAAGATGTGGCTCTGATTTTGGTCATGTTTCCCTGATTTTTGTAAGCCTTGTCCCTGATCTATGAGACAGGAGGTTGAGAGGTATGACTATGCCCTGATGGTCTAGTGTGAACCCCTACCCCCAGATCGCAAATTTCAAAATAGTAACTATGCACTGAAGATCTAATGTGACCTCCTCCCTTATCACCCATTTAAACATATAAATGATTTCCTGGTAATCTATTCTAAAACCCCACCCCTCGATTGCCTATTTCAAAATAGTAACTATGCCCTGAAGGTCTAGTGTGATTCCCCACCCCTGCAGATTGCATGTTTCAATGCTGTAACTGTGCCCTGGTGGTCTAGTATGACTCTTACACCCAATTGTCTGTTTCAAATTAGTAGTCGTGCCCTGGTGTCCAGCAGTTTCCTGAGCCCCTTTTCATAACAATAACTATACCCTGGAGTCCAGTGGTTCTCAAGCCCCCCCCCAATGACCCATTTACAAAAGTACAACAAAGCAGTGGTGGTCCAGTGTCCCTCCACCTGACCTGCCCACTCACCTCTCAGCTCCATGCACCCCCCCCTTACCGGGGTGGACAGTAAATCTCCAAGCCTGATATAGGTATTGGTATCACCCTCCTCTTGCCTCTGCAGCTGACTGCTATATGATCTATTTGTGAGCAGTCACTGACAGCTAATATGGTGGCCAGCTGCAGAGGTGACTGGAGGCTGTGCTAGGTGCTGTATCTAACATACATTGGATGGCCCTATGGGGATCCAGGAATGGAAGCAGCAATGAGTGAACTGGAAATAAAATTAAAGGCACTGAACACTCTACAATGGTCTATCCAACAGCTAAAAGATTTTTAGCACAATGCATTAACAGCCTGAGGTACAGCAGAACTGGTTTGAAAGACTACCAGTCCATGCTAGAGATGACTTGGCTACTGAAGCAATGAGGAGGTAATGTTCTGTTGTTTAGGTATATTGGACAGTTTGGGACTTGAGTCTGAGTGAGGCATGAAGTAGGGCAAGCCATCATTGGTGTCCAGTAGTCTGTTACATTTTATGATATTTTATGCAACAGACTAAATGTAGCTCTTGAACTTTTTCTTTTGTCAGGACCAGTGTGCAACCAAATCCTGCAAGAAGGGATGGGCACTCCCATTTCAGCCTCATTGGCCTAGATTAGCTCCAGTTTCAGCTCTGCTTGGATTGCAGCATTGATAACCTTCACAATACATGGTAACCAATGAAAGTGGAACTTAATGTGGAAAGCAGGTAGGAAGGGTGGCTATCTTTGCTTGGCTTTCATATCCCTGGATCACTGGTTCTCAAGTTTCTGTCCAAACTCTGGACAACACGTCTCCTACTTAATGACTGTTCACTTGAAAGGACATATACTCACCTTAGCAGAGTAGTGATCTTTGAAAGAGTGCCGGTTTACAGATCTGGGCATGGGCACAGCACAGAGAGATCCATTATCCACTGTGGTAATACAGTATATGAACTTGTATACAACACAAAAACTCAGCTCCCTTCAACATTATTTACGAAGGGGTGGTTCACAACCAGTTTATTCCTGTGTGATTCAGCTTATGTATCTACAGTGTTTTACAAACTGTACTCATTCATAAACCCTAAGAATAGTGATGGGAGGTCACACTAGACCACCAGAGAATGTTAACAGATGTTCAGAAGAGTGATCTGGGGCACTCTAGACCACCAGGGTTGACGGTCTTCATGTGGCAATGGCATTGAGGAGCTGCTGCACCCCCATGCAAATTAGCCCATAATGGGAATGCAAATTTCCTCTTAGTGTCTTGAATGTTCAGTGGGCTCACTCTCATGTGTCAGCCGAATACAACCCACAGGGGTCTTTGCACTATCCTGTTTGGGGCATCATTGTTCCAAGTGGACTATATACAAGCTTGGTCTATATAGGGTAGCACAGTTGCACTTAGCACTATGTCAACATGGCCCGATTTTCAGTTGGATAGCACCACCCACTATCTAACTAAATACAGCAGCAGCCAGGTCACGTGTAGTACTTGCTCTTTTGTTTGAATATCTGGCCTTTTCTTTAAAATTCAGAACATAATGTAGTCAGGATACGAAGGAAAAGTTTGGGGAGGAACAGAAATATTTTATAGTTGATACAGTATGGGCTCCTGGATTAGCCCCAATGCCAGCTATGGCATTTGACTGCAGCACCAGTACATCACCCACAAATAACTCCACTTTACATTCTGTGCTGCCTAATGTCATGTATTTGTGTTGCTGATGCTGTCTGATGACTACTGCTAGAGACTTGATTGCTAGTGTAAAGAAAGTGTAGAGCAGGTTCAACCTTGCCTCATTCCTTCATAGAAGTGGAAAGGGTCTGAAAGGGCATTATTCATTAGGACCTTGGCCTTCGGAGATATATATATATATATATATATATATATATATATATATATATATAGTCTGAACCCAGGTCATAAGTTGGCTCAAAGTCCATCTTATCCAGTACATATAGGAGGTACAGTACCCCAACTCCATAGAATATAACTTTTATTCTCACATCTACAAAGACAGCTGCTGCAAGGGTGGGGGTAACACTCACATAAGAACATAAGAATGTGTTGGCAGAAGGGGACTGTATGATCCATCTAGTTTGCCCAAATTGCCTACTCCCTATTCTGTTCTTCTTCTGAGATTACCACAGTACTGTTCCCATGGTAGTGTAAATGCAGTGACTGTTCTAGCCTCCACAACCTCTGGTGGTAAGCTATTCCAAGGGTCCAACACCCTTTCTCTCAAGTAGAACATATGAGTGTTGGTTTTAAACTTACCCTGTTAGTCTCAGACTGTGTCACCTCATTTACATGGTCTCATTTCTGTGAAAGAGGTTTTCTGCTTGTACCTTATTTATGCCCTTTATGTATCTGAAGGCTTCTATCATATCCTCCCCATTTCTCCTTTACTTGAGAGAGTACATTTACAGTTTCTGCGGTCTAAATTCATATTGCCTCTGGTGCAGTTCTTGTACAATTTTATTTGCTTTCCTCTGTACAGCCTGCAAGTGGTCTATGTCCTTTTTTAGGTGTGGCCTCCACAACTGTGCACAGTACTCGAGACGTGGCCCCACCAAGGACCTGTACAGAGGGAGTATAACCTCTTGCTTCCTACTTATAATGTCACTGTCCAAACATCTAAGGATGCTACTAGCTTTCTGTGCCACCTGCACTCACTGCATGAAAAATATTGATGAGAGACCTTAAGTGGTCCATACTAAGGTGGCCCTCAGTGAATTCTACTTTTGTGGAGTGGATAAGACTTGGTCAGATGCTATCCAATCTAGAAGCTAACTCTCCTGTTAAATTGTTCCGGTCAGCATTTGGAAGAGGGATGGGGTGACAGCCAGCTGCAAAGGTAGGATCTTTCTTCTCCTTGTGGAGCACAGTAATCATTGACTTTTCCATTGTGGCACTGAGTAGGCTTGCATTTGGGCCTCAGAAAATAATTTTCAAAGAGGCGGACAAATAATGTGAGTTACAGTAGGTTTGGGTAAACATCAGAGGGGCTACATACCACTGGGGAACTTGTTCCTATGAATGCTTTGGACTGCTTGTAGGATTTCTTCCTCTGTCAGAGGCATTTCAAACATTTTCTACTGGTCTAACTGTAGGCAGTGTAAAGAAGATCTGTCACAAAATGCCTTTAGCCAAGTATGACCTGCTGGACCTTGTTAGGAATAATGGGCTTCATAAAAGTTTTTCATTTTGATGTTTATATCTATCTGCTTGTTGGATCTATTCTGATTCCTGTTTTGCAGGACTGCAATGTGGCATTCTACTGTTTTTTTTTTCTGAGACAGTATGCGAGAAGCCTAGAGGGTTTTACCCTCCTTCCTAAAATGAGTGCTTCCTGCTGAGAAGAGCTAGCTATGCAGCCCACAGTTAAAGTCATGGAACTGACTTCCCACTTGAACAAACAGATGCCCATTCAAAATGCATTTGATTGTGAAGTTGATTTATACAAAAGAACAACCCTTCCATGAAGGTGGATTAAAGTACTGACATTGGGTCTTCTCGAAGCCTAAGTGTAGCTGAAGTGTCATTATCTATTGTCTCCAAGAGGCAGAATTTGGTTGTTCCGGTCCTCACACCATAAGCATAGACCAGTGCATGATCCGATAATATGTTAATGCCAATAGCAATTTTATATATACATGGCACCCAATTCCTGATGCTTTGAGTATCTTACAATAAAACGGATGAAAAATTGCTAAAATTTCATAAAGATAGTTATGAAGCTGGGCCATAATATAGATTGAGAAAATGAGTTTTCAGTGAAGTTTTAAAATCAGCCAGTGAAGGAGACCCTCTCACCTCATGTGGAAGGGCATTCCAAATGATCAGAGCTGCCACACTGATTGCCCTATTACCCAATGATTTTAAGAGTGAGCATGTAATGGAAAGGAGGCCTGCCTCCTCTGACTTGAGGGTACAAGAAGGCGTATATGGAATCAGGAGGTCTTTCAGTTAGCCCAGGCCTAGACCATATAGGGCCTTGTATGTTAACAATAAAACCTTTTAACTGGTGTACCACCTAACTGGAAGCCAGTGGAAACACAAAGAACTGGCATGATATGCTCAGAATGAGATGTCCCAGCAGCCAACTTGGCTTCCGCATGCTGAACCATCTGCAGGTGGTACATCAGTCCTGAGGATAGACACCGGTGAATCTCATTGCAGTTCTCCAGCCTAGACAAAACCAAGGCATGCACTAGTGTTGGGAGGTCAAGATAGGGCTTAATCTAAGCAATACTGTGGAGATGATAATAGCCACTGTGGACAACAGCTGACAACTGGGATTCAGGACTCAACTTCTAATTCACAATGACCCCCAGATTTTTAAATCTATCTACAACACTGAGAGACACTCCCCTCAATGATGGCAGGACAGTGCTCCCAGTTGCCATTGTAGAACCAAGCTGACTCAGCTGCACTAGTAGCACCTCAATTTTTGATGGATTAAGCCAATATAATCAGTTTGATATTACATTTTATAAAGGCATGCATAACTGAGTCGGACCCTAACTAAAATCTAATCTACTGGCAGTGCCTCAGACTGAGAAGATATAGAAGTAACCTCTATTAGAGTGTGTAGAAGATGCCATATGTAGGATAAGGATATTTTAGTCATCATAGTGCACACAACTTTTGCCACCCTATGATGCTATGCCCAGTGCTGAGGATCAGTCCACTCATGAGTCTAAAGTTAGAGTAAAATCTTCTTGATCAGGCATGAAATGCCTTCAGCCTTGATATCAGTGAAGGCTTGAGCAATGGAGAGAAAAAAACTGAGATCATCAATTTTCAGGCTATACACTGATCCCACTGCTAGATGGCTTTGTTGGCAAGACAACTTCAACAGCAGCCATTGGCCATCAGTGAGTGATGTTTGCTGAAATGTTTGCCAGTTCAGGGATTTAGGGAAGAAAATTGATACACAGCTTTTGGATGACAGGGCACCACTGCGAGCTTCTTCCCCTAGCCATTCCTCATACAGCTTCCTTGCTTCAGTACATGTTATACAGGTTTTCTGTAGGATTGCTACCTGTGCTCCCAACTTTCTTAAATGGAAGAGCACTGCCTCTCAGTTGATAAGTGAGTTTAGCCCCTGGTACTCCTGGAGATGCAGGGAACATCAGCCATAGGGAGGAGGAGGAGAAGGAGGAGGAAAGTAGAGGCTTGTCAGGGTAAATACTAGAGAGCAATACATATCTTCCCGAGAGCAGTGGGAGAGCTCATGGAGACCCTACCTGGGGTTTGAATTACCACAATGAATTAGATATATTATTGACCACCATCCTCAATACTGATTCAATATATATATAGTTGTGTTATCTGCATATAAACAAAATAAGTCTACTCTTAAGAAACTGAGAACACTTTAACTCGGGTGATGTCTCCTGACAATCATATACTGCTGGAATAAAGTGGCTATAGACATCAAATACAGATGGGACCCAGGAAACAAACTTAACAGCTAACTGTAACCATAAACAGGGCTGAGCATGGCAGTGCAACAGTGCCATCTCTGGGTCCAGGGAAATACTCCTTTGGAATTAGAGATCACATGTATAAGCTGGGGTGGGAAAGCCCCAATGCAAAAAGGTGACCTCAGTTCTAGTGAAATGGACTCTGTCTGGGACAGAGTTTTATCACAGATCACTGGCAACCTGAGACTAAGGGTTCCTGTTTCACTGGGATATCCCTTGTTTACACCTAGAAACATAGAAACATAGAATTTGACAGCAAATAAGGAACACTTGGCCCACCTAGTCTGCCCATTTCCCCTACCTAATGGATAAGCTGCAGATCCTAGTTAGCCAATAGCCTACTTCCTCCTACCCCCTACTAGAATTACCTTATGTCTTTCCCATGCATTCTTGAATTCTCCCACTGTTTTTGATGCCACTACTTCCTCAGGAAGGCTGTTCCAACCCTGTCCATGAAAAAATACCTCCTCACATTACCTATGAGCCATTCCCCCTCTATCTTCAAATTGTGCCCCCTTGTTCTTGCACATCTCTTTTTCTGAAAGATGTTACCCTCTTGGACTCTGTTGATTCCCTTGATGTACTTGAAAGTTTCTATCATGTCCCCCCCCTCTCCATCCTTTTCTTGAGGGTATACATATTAAGCTCCTTTAATCTCTCTTCATAGGTCTTCTAGTGCAGACCCTACACCATTTTAGTTGCCCTCTTCTGGACAGCCTCCATCCTGCCTATGTCCTTGGGGACATAGATAGGATGGATCTATTATCCAAAAGGTATAATATGTCAAGAAGTGGAGACAGAAATAAACACCACTACCCTGGGTAACCTAGTTCTTCTGGAATATGTCAGAGTTATACCTACATAACAGTATATGTAACACAATTGTGAGAAACCACTAACTTACTAAAATGGCCCGAATTGAGGGCCCAGGAGCCAGTTTGGGAAAGGAGTATTCTAGGGTGAAAAATGGGGTTAGTGCTTAGGCTGGTATACTAGGACTCAGTTTGATGGTCTGCATTGTTTCTACTACTCATTTTCCATTTCAGGAAGTTTTCTCCAGTGCCTCATTAGACATATAGACATAGACATAGACATAGACCTGTAGGACATTTGGCCTCAGGACAATGCATGGAACTCAGGCACACTGGATGGACCACTGGTCTTTTTCTGCCATTATTGCCTATGTCTACATCTATGTACTTGAACAGTAATGGTAACTGAACATGCCACTGAACATGACATACAGTATGTTCAGAAAGAGTGAACTGAGTGGTGTAAGGGTAATTCCCTTTAAAACTGTGCATGACAAATACTGCTAAATAAACATGCATCCTGCATGATCCCAGCTCCCAAACTGGACAGTTTATGTGTGTGACTTCCTGTTAGTGTGCCCAGGTGTATAGTAAAGGTACCTCAGATCCCCATCCATGTTGATCTGTAATGACAACAGTAGGCAGAAGGCACTGGTTTCATGGCACAATGTGGCTGTTCCTCTGGATGAGATGCCACCGTATGCCCTTAGTCACAGAAGGGTGCCTGACCCATACATACAGTGGAGTCAACCAGCATGCAGCATGGAGTCACATGATGCCATGATCCAGGTAGCAGCTCTCTCACTGTGATCCCGCTCGCTCCCATTATTAATCACTATTTTTAGTTGAAATTTGGTGATTTCTGAAGTTACATTTGTAAAGATTGTTTGTAGCCATCCTTACTCTACCACTGTGGTTTCTTGCATGAAAGATCAGCCCTTAAGGAGGCAGAAATGTGTCAAGTGCCTCTATGGCACATACCACCTGTGACACTTCATACATTTTCTCAGTGATCTAAGGGCCAAGGTTCAAATGCTGGGTGCTCAAGTACAGCAAGCCCAGTGCCTGCTCCACTCACCAAGGAAAGATTCTTATCCAAGTTCCAGCCATTTAAGGAATCCCTTCAAGAGATTACCGCTGAGTTTAAATCTTTATGCTCGGATTTGGGAGACATGAACTACCATTGTCAGGACATGGAAGCCCACACATTTTCCCTGAATCAATGGCAGGATTGCTTGGAACCGGAAATCTGCACTTTCAGGCAGAAACTAGCTAAGATGGAAAATAAGTTGGAAGATCTGGAAGGGAGAAGCTGACATCACAACATTATTATATTTGGCCTCCTAGAATATGCAAAAGGTTCAAATCCCATCCTCTTCGTCCAAAAGCTCCTCACTAAAATTAGTGAGCCTTCTCCAAACCATACCTATATTATTGAATGGGTGCATTGATCACTTTGCCCCAAACAATTGGAGGTCTCCCTGCCTAGACCCTTTATCATGCAACTTCTGAATTTTTTTGGGGAAAAAACACCTTCTGCAGAAGACTTGTGAGCACCATGAAATCTTGTGGGAAGGGAACTGGCTGAAGTTCACTCAAGACCTACCTGCAACTATACACCAAAAGAGGGCTGCCTACCATTTTGTAGTAACCAAATTAATTGCTGCTGAGATCCATTTTCAGGTCCTCTATCCAACTCAACTTCAGGTCTTCATGCAGGGGTCCTGGCATTGTTATGGTTCTGCAAAACAAGCCTTTAAAGGGCTCAAGGTACTCTTCCCTGACCTGTACAAAGATAGCTGAATTCATGTTATTAAGTGCCACTACTTTTGTTTTAGTCTGTGTCTGTGCTTTCTAGCTTCATAATGTAACATATTTGTCCCTATTACAATTCTCCATCAATTTAAGACTGTAGGTCAAACAAAGAACCCTTCTAGAACTTTCTAGCCTGTTGATGCTTTGGGTCACACTAATGTTCTTTTCCTGTGCTGCTGGATGTTATTCACCATCTCTGTGCCTCTCAAGACCTCCGATTTGTAGGGCCAAACTAAAGGGTATGGTTTCACGTGGTTGCATCAATGCCTCTTCTTTGTTTTTGACTGCATCTTCAAGGAGAACAGGCACAGTATTCTATTTCGATGCAGGATCCTGGATCACACAAAGACCCCTCTTCGAAGGGTGACGTCCAAGAAGCTCAAAGTCTCCTTTCCAGAACTCTGCAAGGTTTGCTGACTATGAGCTATTAAGGAACATCACTTTGGCTCTGTTCTGAGACTGTGGTTTTTTATTTTGCTATGCTGCCATTTTGCCTGTACTATAATTCTACATCTATTCAGGAATATGGATTGATCAAAGATTCCTTCTAAAATTCCCTGAAATGTTGTTTTTGTGGATCCGACTGATAATTTTTCTGAGCTGACTGCTCTCATTGAACAGTCCTGTGCCTCTCAAGTCTCCTAATTTGTGGAACTGAACAGTTGGTATAGTTTCATATGGCAGCTTCGTTGCTTTTTCTTTGGTTTTGCCACATCTTCAAAGAGAGCCACTATTGTCATTTATTTTGATCAGAGATCCCGGATTGCACAAGGAACCCTTTTTTGAAAGAGGACAATGGATGCATTTTCCTTTATGGGAATTCTGACAAAGACACTGACCCTTTGTACTGCTTGGTTTCCACAGTACTATGGACTTTCTTCTTTAATTGTTGCTTTAACAAAAGTGAGCAGTTAGTTGATTTCCATCTACCCACTGGTAATTGGGATAATTGTGTTTATTTCCTAATCCTTGTTAGACACACTTCATGGACCTTATGAGGTATAGCTTATATCAAATCCGGATTCCAGATCAAATTGAGAACTGAGTGCAAGTGAAGATGCTCCACTGCACTTCTTGTCTGCCCCATTATTTGTAGAACAGGACACTTGGATAAGCTGATTCTTAGTTACCTATTTCATGCTGTTCTTTATTGGTGGATGGATTTATAATTCTGTAATTGAGTGGACTTAATATCCTTAGTAGGCACCTTGTCTGTTATGTCTGTTATATAAGGTCTATAAGCTGTATGTGCTTTTTTTCCTGCATTTGATTAAGACTCCAAGCTTAGTCTAATGGGAGTTTTCAATACTTTTAAAAATGATTTATGTTCAAGGCATTCATTCTTATGGAACTTTATTTGTTTTTAAGGGGGAGTCTGGACCTGTTGGAGCTGGCCTATTGAACAACAGTCTTTATTGATCCCTGTAATTACTTCTGGGTTTAATTTGGGTAAATGGGTGCATTCAGAGTTATTACCTGGGCCCAATGATCTGGTCTCTGAATAGTAATACTTTGTTTACAGAATAACTATATTATTTTGTGGTGTTCACCTACCAACACCCTTGCACATGATATATTCTGACAATTTAATATAAACTGGTATGGAACAGATCAGATTTATGGTTTATCCAGATTGCTGTTTTACTGATACCATGATCACTTTGTGTAATATTATTGTTTGGCTCTTATTTTAAGGTCCACGGTTTGGTTCGATTTGCATGGGACATCATTTTTTTAATGTGAAGTGACTGAATTTCTAAGGACATTCGGACAATAGGGGGCTGGTGTGGGACTTTGGAAAGAAATTAGCTGCTCTACGCAGACAGATATCATGAACCGGGTTGGGGGGGTGTTGGATTACTTACTCTTTTGGGTGGAGGGACGTTGTCTTGCCTTGGTTTAGGAAGTACCTGCTATATTTGTGCTTTATATGGGTGGAGCCAGCAACCTTCTACTTTAAGTTAATCATCCTTCATTATCAAGGAGGTATTAACTATTCTGTTCACTCTTGAATTATTGTATTCAGTTTACACAGTACAGCAGGGGACTTATATACATTTAGCAGTATGGGGGAGTTGGTTCTTTATTGGTGTTTTATGTTTTGGGGAAGTGGGGAGATGGTATTTATTGATACTGAAAAATGTTGGGGGTGAGGGATTGTGTAGCTGACCTCTATGGGAAATTTCTACAATATTCTCTACTGCAGACGCTGTTATATATGTTCAGCAGAAAGTGGTGCACAAAGAATACAAGGCACAGAATTGCTGTTCAGCAAATTTTACTACAAACCAACGTGCATGTTACAAAAAAACACAGAGCAGGAGTTTAGAATGGTTATCCTTAGTGCCTCAACTACACGAGTCTTCAAGGCGGTCGAGACACTGTAGTGCTGTGGAATTCTAGACTGTCTGTTATATATGTTATTGTCAAGCTGTGATAATGGCTAGCCTTTTATGTTATGCCTCATGGAATGCTAAAGGAGCCCATTCTCAGGTCAAATGTTATGAAATACTTAAACATCTGATACAGTTCCAATGTAACATAGCCTTTTTTGCAGGAAACCCACCCCCTCTCTACAGAAGGTAACTTACTTCATAGGCAGTCAATGGGTCAGGTTTTCACAGCAGGGAATAGCACAGCCAATATGGGTATGGCTATTATAAATAACAGGAATGCCAGCTTTCAATATAACCAGAGTCTCTTGGACCCTCCAGGGGATATATGACTTTGTTAAAAGGGTATTGGACCATGTGGAAGTTATGCTTGGTGCTGTTTATGGCTCCTATTCATATACTCCCTCTTTTTATGGCTGTGGGTGAAGCCTACAGCCATCTCGTTTTAGCTTGAAAAATGGTATACCATTCAAAGCTGTCAGCCTCCTTCCATTTATATAGGGGGAACCCAACAAGGCTGTCCCCTATCCCCAGTTTTGTTTGATTTATATGTAGAGCCTTTAGCTCTTTAAATAAAGAAAAACATTACCATAATAAAATTCGGACACAACATTTTTACCATCTCACTTTATACAGGTGACATATTTATATATCTTTCAAATATAAAAAAATCCATAAATAAACTACTAGACATAATTAAACAATTTGCAAGAGTTTCTGGTTATAAACTCAGTACTAAAAAACATAAATGATATTATTGGGAGAAACTAATTTAACAAGGCAGGAATTAATATTTACCCCAAGAGACTCCTTTAGATATCTGGGCATAGTGCTTACACAAAAAACTTGAATGACCTATATAAAGCTAATTATAATCCATTAATTTCAGAGATATCAAATGATATAAATAGATGGATGCACCTTCCTTTAACATTAATGGGATGCGAAAACATCCTAAAAATGAATATTTTGCCAAGAATGCTTTTTTTATTCCAAATTATTGGAATTTTTATATATTGAATATTTATTTCTGCCTATTGCTCTTCCAAAAGATTTTTTTCAGCAATGGGAAAAACAGATAAAAAAATTTCTATGGCAAAATAAAAGAACTAGATTAAAAAAAAAAAAACATATGTCCCAAAAGAAAATGGAATTTTGGATCTCCTTAATTTTAAGTGGTATTATTGGGCAGCACAATTGGAGGAGATGCAAGACATGTATCAACAACATGACCTTATTCATTGGCAATCAATAGAATTAAATGCAACATATATCATTCATTCAAAGAGCTTTTTGATATTCCTTTTAAAATTTTGCCTGCTAAAAATCAAATATCTAGATACCTGCTGAATTCAATTCTAATCTGGCAGGATCTTAATAAAAAACTAGGTTTTAAAATGAAAATTACAGGATCAATGCCATTACAAAATATTCCATTGTTGAAACATTTTCAGTTAAATAAAATCTGGAAAGAATGGGCTGAGGAAGGAATATGTGCAATAGGAGATTTATATATAACTGGTAAAATAGCTAGTTTTGGTGAACTGATAAAAACATTTCGTAATAATAAAAATAATGATATGCCATGCGCCAGATATTCAGAAATGTACCAAAGACTGGCACAAGTCTGGCGCAGTGCAAATCTGATGCACTATGCCACAATGGCTGCCACATTCAGAGGTTGCACAGGCCAAACAGTGCCAGTGCAATGTGGCTGAATATGGCAGCTTTGCACCATGGTGCAAACAGAGGTGTGCCAGGGCACAAACAGAGATGCACTGGTGCAACCTTGGCAGCACAGAGCAGCACAGTAACAGAGGTGGGCAGGGCACAGAGAACAGACCCAGGGACAGAGCCATGGAAGCACAGTGACAGTGGCCACAGGAGCCCCCCACCAGCAGGGCACAGCAGGGCACACACAGGCATCCAGGTACCAGAACCCAGAACACAATGGAGGCATGGACAGTAGGTGACAGGAGGGGCCAATGGCCAATAGAAGGCCACCAAGGGTGGTCCCCCAGAGGCAGACTTCTGCCCACGCCCCCCACCATGTGACCATGGCAGGCCACACCCAGGACCATGCAGCCAAGCACACACACACCACACAGGCACACAGGGAGCCTGCACACTGGGCACTAAATGGGCCAGGATGCAGACAGCATGGCAGACCACACAGGCTGGGTGCCCAACACCAAGCAGAGGACACCAACACAGTGTGCAGACAGGACCTGAACAATGACCATGTGCCACCACCCACACACATACACACACACCACACACCCTTGACTGCCACCCCATGGACACCCCAAAGCACAGCCACTGAACCAGGGGATGGACACCACCACAGTGGGACATGCCACAATACACAGCAGGGAACCACAGAAGCACAACATGTGCCCCCTTCCATGTACACACCATGGACAGGCACTAGGCCACTGCAGCATGGCTCCACATACCACCTGCAAAGCAGACACAGACATAGGCAGGTATGTGAGAAAAGCTTTATAAAATAGGTGAGTATGAACAACAGATAACAAAGGCAGGGAAAGGTAGATACAGTGAGGGAAGGGGACAGGGAACATTGACTGTATAGCGGGAGGGGAACGTTGCAACAGGGAAAACAGGGGCCATGTACTGAAACATCAATGGCTGCCCCAGCAAGCCTTCTCTCTCTTCTGTCCACCACCACCATCTGCTGGACAGCGACCACCATCTCCAGAATACTGGACACAGCCAGGAACGTCTGCTGCATCAACCTTGACAGCATATGTCGAGGCAGTCTCCGCACCAGATCCCTGACACCTATGGCAGGGGACAGGACAGGTGATCAGTGCGATGGTCCAAGGAACTATGCCCACCCACATTGCACAATGGTCAGTGGGACCATACCCTCCTGGAGGGCCCGGAACAGACACCAGCAGGGGGTGGGCCAATGCCAGCCAGCAACATGGCACACCACGGGCATTGCATAGAGGTGGTTCCTACTGCACAATGGCCACACAACCACACAGTGACAGTCACATGGTGCACTGCACCAGCAGCACTGCAGTAACAATGGTGGCAGCCAGGTGCATGTCCACCCCACCAACAGCCAGCACATGGGTCCAATGGATGTGCTACAGTTGCATGAATGATGCACAGTGTGACACACATAGCTGCCATGGCACATGGCACAGGTGACCATGCCCACACCCACCCCCACTTCCACCCCCATGTACAGTGAGAATGACCATGACAGTGCTTACCTGCCCCCTACAGTGTAGCTTGTGTGAGTCAGCTCCCATCAGGGTGCACTGCCTGGCTGCACTCTGCCTCTGCCTGGCCCACCTGTGGTCCTAGTTATGTCAGTGCTGTCATGTTGCACACAGCTGACTCCAGGGCAAACTGCATATGTGCAAGTATCATGCATGTGCAGTACTGTAATCACTTGCAATATTAGTTACAGCTGACTCTGATACAGTGAGAGCACAACATATTCTTTTCCATGCTCTTGCCACTCCTAAAAGCTCTCCCCAGTCATATCAACTCTGACCAGATTTTGTTTTGTGGAACTGGCATCACTCCTTTTTCCATTTCTTCCAGTCCCACTGATTGTTAGGGGGGATTGGAACATTTCCTTGACCCAAGATCTGGATCAGACTGCCAGACCCCTGGTTGGCTTGTCCCCTGCTCAGCTATCCATCCGTGATATGTTGGAATGCTTAGGGCTCTGTGATCCAAGGTGGTTACTTCACCCTCAGAACCAAGAATATACCCTTTACTCTCCTGTTCATGGGTTGTATTCTCAAATTCACTATATTTGATTAGTCAAGCAGGGATGAGTGAAGTGCTGGACAGTGGGATTTCCACCATGGTTCTGTCGGTCCATTCCTTAGTGTGATTGAAGCTTTCCTTGACCCCCAATATTCAGAGGGACATGTAGTGGAAGATGAATAACCAACTTCTTAAAGATTCATATGTTGTTTCTAGAATTAGAGAACTAATTGAGGATTTTACATCCCAAAACGCTAGTTCCATAGATGGATCTAGAATGGTGTGCTTTTAAATGCTTTCTTAGTGGAGAATTTATCCACCTGGTGTGTAACTGGAAATAACTCTGCATGAAGGAAGCCTCTACTTTATTACACCATATTAATGAGTTAGAACACTCATTATCTCCTCAAACACCAGATGAATTTCATAAGGAGTTGCCAGTCCCTTCAGATGAATATTCTGATCTCCTACGAGAAAAGGTGGAATACACGATCTTAAAAATATAGTCCAAATAAATTGATCAAGGAGATAGGTGAGCCATTTATTAGCCCTCTGACTTCAAAAATAAGAGGCTTCCCACTTGATTTCATCCATTAAGTTCATGGATGGAACTGTTAAAATTTTGTCTTGGGATATTGTGCAGGAGTTTGAATCCTATTATAAAGACCTTTATGGGCCCATGGCTCATCCACCAACTGACTTAAAAGTTGACACACATCTAATTAATATCTCACTCCCAATACTAACAGCTGCACAAGCTTTTCTGGCTCAGCCTTTGACTCCTTCAGAAATCATGTCAGCCATTGATCAATCGATCAATCAAGTCTTTACTTAACCAGGCGAGCACTTTTGAGAAGAACTCATTTTTGAGATGGACATGGGAAACATGCATGATCCATACATAGAATAAGGATTACACAAAACAGAAATATACAGTTGAACAAGATACAGTTAGAAGCTGAAACAATATAAAATATACAATAAGCAATATACAGTAAAGAGGCATGTGTAAAAAAGGCAACTACCTATATTTAATATGTACAAAAAATACATGGGTCAAACTGATTATAATGACATAACAGACCTTGGAAAGGCACATAAGGAGAAGGTTAATAGATCAGTTAAGCTTGGACATGTACAGTAAGGAGTGGAGCATGAGGAGGATTCAAATGTTTAAAGAGCCAGGGATTACCGGTGTGGGGAGCCTTTGCTGGTTGAGGACACATAGCAACAAACAGTGGAAGCAAATTGTAACAGCTGGGAGACATCAAGTGGAGAGCCTTTACTGGTTTGGAACAAGAAGCAACAGTTAGAGCGTGTCCCTTGATAAGGCACCTGGACTGGATGTTTTTTCATCTAATATTTATAAGCTATTTGCTAAGGAACTGGTACCCTTGCTACATTGCTTTTTTCTTTATCTGTATGAGGCTGGTACTTCAAACTCCACTATACTTGAGGCCATGATTATCTTACTTCTTAAGTCAGGTTGTGCTCCCGACAAGGTCACTAGTTACCGACCTGTATCTTTATTGAATTATGATGTTAAAATCCTTATGAAGATTCTGTCCTCAAGGATTAGTGCAGTCTGGGCTGGGCTCATTAGTCAAGAACAGGTGGGTTTCATGCCTACCCGTTCTTCAGTAGACCACCTCTGTAAAAATAGGTCATATTTTTTCTGTATCTAGGGACTCCATCATTCCTATGGCATTGTTCTCCCTAGATGTGGAAAAAGCTTTTGACAGAGTCAATTGGAACTTTCTATGTTCAACAACTGATCAGTTTAAGCAACAGTTAGATAAGTATTTTAGGCATAATAGTTAATCAACCTTTGATATACTGACAAGCACTACGGACACAAATCTAATTGACAGCTCTGTACGACCTGTGATACCTATACTACCCTACAGAAATTTCCTCTGCCTTTTATCTGCTGGAGTAAGGTTGTATACGCCTGTCCAAGTGCTAGCATCTATTGCAATTATGCATTACATTCTGGCACTCGACTGGGATGCCCACTTTCCTCTGTGTTATTTAATTTATATCTGGAACCCCCAATTCAGAAGCTTAAGGCTGACCCAAGGCTGACTGGGGTGAAGGTGGGCTCCAAGTCCATTCAGATTTCTGTATGTGCAGATAACATCTTAATACACATTACTTACCCTCAAATTGCCATTCCAGCTGCATTGCAGATTATCAAGGAATGTAGCTAGCTCTCTAATTACAAACCTAATCTTGATAAGTCTGAGGGTATGCTTCTTACCTCGACAGTTAAATCAGATATTATATCCCTTGGGCTGAGTTGGGCTCCTCAGCAAATTAAATACTTAGGCATTTATCTTACAAGGTGGGTATCCCTCTGGATCCAGCCAGGAACATCACCTCCAAAAACATTGTGGCACAAAACAAAGTGGGGAATACATCACAGTCTACAATGCAGACTTGCAAAATCATCACCACTCCAAATCATGTAGTCAGGTGGCAGACATTATGAGGTATGGACCCCTGGTGGCCTATGGGTCCCCCTGCCCACTTGCCGCATACCATTCCTAGCAGCAACAGTAGACCCATTAGTGATACCAGTGCCATCCCATCCCCTTCCATCACCGATCACCAATCCACCCACCTGCACCACTGCCATAGTAGGCAGTAAAATGGAAATATCCTCAGTGTCTAGTGGACCACCCACCCCTACAGGTAGTCCCCCACCACCTTACCTCCACTCCTAGCGGGTGACCAGCACAGCCCTTCAGTCTCCACCATGGCTGGCTGCCTGACTGATCTGTAATGAATAAGTGTGTACCTGAGCATAAGCACTTGCTCATTCATTGCGGCTCAGGCAGGTGGCCAGACATGGCAGAGAGTGGAGGGCTGTGCTGGTCACCTGCTAGGGGTGGGAGTGTGAGTGAGTTAGTGGGGGACTACCTCGTGGGGTGGGGGGTCTACTAGACACCAGGGATATTTTGCATTGTACAGCCTTCTATGGCAGCGGTGCAGGCAGATGGATCAGTGATTGATGATGGTGGGGGAAGGGGGCACTGGGGATCGCTAATGGGTCTACTGTTGCTGGGACTGGGATGTGGTAGGCCACCTCATACTGCCTGCCACCTGCCTTCATGATTTGGAGCAGTGATGATTTTACTAGCCTACATTGTATGCTTCAATGAATTCCCCACTTTGTTTTGTGCCACAGTATTTTCCGGATCTATCCCTTCTATGAAACCTTAACCTGGATGACTTGATAGCCACTTTGAAGCAGGATCTAAAGAGGTGGCAAGCCCTTCCACTAACACTATTGGGGAGGATCAATATTGTCAAATGTCCTTCACAGATTATTTTACCCCATCAATATGCTCAATCTTTGGCTACCCCTCTCATTGTTCTGACGTATTCATGGCTTACTTTCAGACTTTATATGTTCTAATAAAGCTCAAAGGAGATCTTACAAAAAGCTTACCACCCACAAACAGCACAGTGGTCTTAGACTTCCTTACTTTATGGTATACTATTTTGCTAGTTATGCTATTAAGTTTTTCAGGTGGTTTACCCCAACTACGCAGGCCTGCTCTTCCACTTATGTCCCTATTTGGTTGGAATTGGAAAGGGAACTGATTAGTAAGGCCAGTCTTTTCCCATCATCTTTGCTCTTTATTTCTCCAAAGGCAGGCCCTAAGTATCTCAGAAACTCTGTGAAAGGCACTTTGGTTTGTGTTTATTCACATTTTTTTTTCATTGTTGAAATACCCTTTCATTAAAAAGGTTATGCATCCTGTTTTAAAAAATCCTAACTTTTAAAGTTTGGGCTGAGTATTAAATTAAGCCTGGTTGCCTCAATTGGCTACTGCTAAGGTTTATGATCTATTTCACCAAGGGATCCTATGCTCCTCTAAGGATATCCTGGAACGTGGGTATCTGGGCAATGCAGCAATCATTAAGATATTCCAGTGGCATCATGCCTTGATGCAGTGGTTTGGGTCTAGTCTTAGGAAAATTGATTTATTTGAGTTCCTGCAATCTGTTAAATAATTAGTCTTAAAGCAGCATGCAGTGGACACGTTGTAGTCCCTTTTCCTTTCTAAATTATTCCCCGAGTTAGATGGAACTTCTTCAAATTGGAATGTCCGCTTTTCTCTGAGCCCCATTCAGTGTCAGGACATCTGGAAAGACCTTTACACTTATATTTCCCAAGATAACTTGCAGCTTACCCAGTTTAGCACACTAAAAATTATGTGTTTCACACCCATGAAACTTGCTAAAATGGGTAGGTTACCATCTCCTCTCTGCATTAGATGTGGACAAGGTTATGGTACCCTCTTGCATATCTTTCAGACTTGTCCAAACGTGACTCTCTTGTGGAATTTCATTGAAACTAAAGCAGACTTTCTATTAGGGATAACCAGCCCTTTTATAGCAGAGGTAGGTATAATTGGTGATTATAGAGCAATTCAGGTTAGAGAAAGAAAATACTACATGGTCTTAATTTCTCTTTTTGTGAAGATGGTGGATTTATGTCATTGGCTTGATCAGGTTCATATTACATATAGGGAATGGTTGCAGGAGTTCTTGTTTAATCTCCATGTAGAGTGTATGATTGCAAGCCTCTGTAATAGACATATAGTATTTGATAAATGACGGAGTAAACTGCACACTCTGTACGTGATTTAGGGGTTCTGTTCTATACTACTTTACATATTTTCTGCAGATTATATTTATTGAGAGTTGTAGGTCCTGGGTTGGCTCGATTCATCCTTGTACAACCTACTTACTATAATTTGTATCATGAAATCAACATGCTACATTTTATTGGTCACTCCACCTAGGGGGAGGGGCAGTGGGGAAAATTACTTTGTTTGGTTTTGTCTTTATGTCATGTTGTATTTTGTCATATAATTTTAATAAAATTCATTTAATAACAAAAAAAAAACAGTATGCAGCACCGTACCTTGCTGTAAATGAAATGTCATAAAATACTACATGAAACAGGTGTTAACTGTTATTGAATTGCATTGTTCCTGGCAGTATACTGAAACATTGTGCAGTAATACTGCAAGGCATTGCATTGCATCATGGCTGGCACCACTGAATGTATATGTGTGTTTGTGTGTATGTATTTATATATGTTCAAAAAAAATAGACAGACAGACAGAAAGACAGACAGGCAGACAGATGGACAGACAGATACATAGATAGATAGATATCACCCTACCTGCTCTAGTTGAGAGTTGATCACCACAAGATAGGAGTTTTCTGACTCGCAGGATTGTTTAGCATCTTCCCATTTTTTCAAATCCATTGAGAACTTGTAGCAGCTCCTGAATAGAACCCAGTCGTCAGGGCATTTCTCATGCACTGTACCTGGAAAAAAATACATATACATTTTTATGCAACAAATACTTTATTATCTCTTTAAAACATTTAACTAGGAAACTCTGACAAAGATGGAGTTTCTAATTTACAAATGTATAGCGCAATGATAAGAACACAAAATAGCAGACTGCATCAATCATTTGCATATGTAGTTTTTGTAAGTATCTCCTAATCACATGCATAGATATTTATACCTTATGCTACCCGCATATTTAATTTGTAGATGGGTTTATAAACTCATTAACTTTTCATGATACGTAAAAGTCTGAGAAATTTAAATGATGAAATATTACAATTATGCATTATTTAAAACTATGAAATTGGTTCAATGAGTCCAATGAATACAACTGTTATGTAACTTAGTGTAGGTATTGTTATCTATTCAGTTCTTATATGTATTTCTGTTGTAACTTATGTTCTGTATTTTCTTATGTGATGTTTAATGTTTTCTGTTAACTTGTCGCATGTGAAAATGGACAATCATGCTCATCATGTTTACAAGTATTAAAAATAAAATGAAAGAAAAAATTATTTAAAACTGTTATATTTATATTTAACCATTTAGATTTTATGAAGCCCAAAATAAAAAGAAAACTGAAGCAAACCTGTTTCAGCATTATAACCAGTAACTAAAGAGGTTATTAATATACTTTTAGCAAGTAAGTGCAGTACGTTGTTAATGGATGTGTAGTCACTGAGCTTTGTAAGTTGTAGTGGTATGGGTGATCAGTGAGTGAAGTTAGTTGTGAATAGTTGCGTAGTCAGTGAGTGTAGTAAGTTAGGGTGGTTGTGTAGTCAGTGTGTGTAGTAAGTTATGGTAGTCATGTAGCCAGTGTGTGTAGTAAGTTATGGTGTGATGTGTAACCAATAAGTAGGTAGTACATTACAACTGGATGTGCAGCCAGTGAGTGTAGTAAGCTATAGCTGGATGTGTAGCTGGTGACAGTAGTAAATTATGGCTGGATGTGTAGCCAATAAGTGTAGTAAGTTATGGAAGGGTGTGTAGCCAGTTAGCGTAGCAAGGTCCAGCTGGAAATGTTGCCAGTAAGTGTAATAAGTAGTTGCTGGATGTGTAGCCAGTGAGTGTAATAAATGTTACCTGATGTATAGCCAGCATATGTAGTCGTAAGTTATATCTGGATGTGCAGCCAGTGAGCATAGAAAGTTATGTCTAGATGTATAGCTAGAGAGTGTAGTAAGTTATGACTGGAAGTGTTGTGAGTGAGTGTAGTAAGTTATGGCTGAATGTGTAAGGTGTGAGTATACATAATAGCTGGATGTGTAGCTAGTGTGTGCAGTATGTTATAGCTGGATGTGTAGCCAGTGAGTGTAGTGAGTAATGGCTGGATGTGCAGCCAGTAAATATGGTTAAGTTGTGGCTGGATGTGTAGCCAGTCAGTGTAGTAAGTTATGGCTGCATGTGCATTCAGTGAGTGTACTTAGTTACGGATGGATGTGTAGCCAATTAGAGAAGTAAGTTATGGCTGGATGTGTAGCTGGTGAGTATAGTAAGTTATTGGCACAGTATGTAGTCAGTGATTGTAGTAGGTTATGGCTGAATATGTAGACAGTGAGCATATTAAGTTATTGACTGGGTATATAGTCAGTGAATGTAGTAGGTTATGGCTGGATGTGTAGACAGTGAGTGTACTAAGTTATAGCTGGATATGTAGATGGTGAGTATTCTATGTTATGGCTGCATGTATAGTGGATAAGTGTGGTAATTTATGGCTGGATATGTAGGCAGTAAGTATAGTAGTAAGTTATATTTGGATGTATGGCCAGAGAGTGTAGTAGGTTATAGCTCGAAATAGAGCCAATAGGTGAGATAGTGAAATATGGCTGGATGTGTAGCCAGACAGTATGCAGTAATTTATGGCTTGGTGTGCAGCCAGATAGTGTAGTAAGGTATGGCTGGATGTGTAGTCAGTAAGTGGCAAGGCAAGGCAATTTTTATATATTGGGTGCCCATTCCCAGAGACTGAGTGCACTACATTATAGCTGAATGTGTAGCATGTTATGGGTGAGTGAGTTGCCAGTTTGTGTAGTAGGTTATGGCTGGATGTGTAAGCCAGTAAGTGTAGTAAGTTATGATTGGATGTATAGCCAGTGAGTGCAGTAAGTTATAGCTGTATCCAGTAGTTGAAATAGTAGGTTAGGTTTGGATGCATAGTGAGAGCGTAGAATATGTTATGGTTGGATGTGTAGCCAGTCACTATTGTAAATGTTGGCTAGATGTGTAGAAGTGACTGTAATAGGTTATAGTGGATATGTAGCTGCTTAGTTTAGTGAATTATGGCTAAAAGTGTAGATAGAGAGTGTAGTAAATTATGGTTGGATGTGTAGCCAGTAGTGTACTAAGACTTATAGTGGATGTGTAGCCAGTTAATGTGGTAAATTATGGCTGGATGTGTAGCTGGTGATTGCAGTAAATTATGGCTGGATGTGTAGCCAGCACATGTAGGAAGTTGTGGCTGGATGTGTAGTCAGTGAGTGTAGCAGGCCATGGCTGGATGTGTAGCCAGTACGTGTAGTAAGTTATGGCTGGGTGTGTAGTCAATAAGTGTAGTCAGTTATGAATGAGTGTGTAGCCAGTTAGTGTAGCAATTTACAGCAGAATGTGCAGCCAGTAAAGGTAATATGTTGTTGCTGGATGTATAGCCAGTGAGTGCAGTAAGTTTTATCTGATGTGTAGCCAGCTTGTGTAGTAGTAAGTTATAGCTGGATTTGTAGCCAGTGAGGATAGAATGTTATGGCTGGATGTACTGTATAGCTAGTAAGTGCAGTAAGCAATGACTGGAAGTGTAGTGAGTGAGTGTAGTAAGTTATGGTTGAATATGTAACCAGTGAGTATAAGTGATAGTTGGATGTGTAGCCAGCAAGTACAGTATGTTATAGCTGAATGTGAAGCCAGTGAGTGTAGTGAGTTATGGCTTGATATGTGGCCAGTAAATGTAGTTAAGTTGAGACTGGCTGTGTAGCCAGTCAGTGTAGTAAGTTATGGTTGGATGTGTAGCCAGTGAGTTTACTAAGTTATGGATGGATGTGTAACCAATTAGAGTAGTAAGTTATGGCTGGATGTGTAGTAAGTTATTGGCAAGGTATGTAGTCAGTGGGTGTAGTAGGTTATGGCTGGATGTGTAGACAGTGAGTGTAGCAAGTTATAGCTGGATGTGTAGCTGATAAGTGTAGTAAGTTATGGATGGATATGTAGGCAGTAAGTATAGTAGTAAGTTATATTTGGATGTATGGCCAGAGAGTGTAGTAAGTTATAGGTTGATGTATAGCCAATAGGCGAGATAGTGAATTATGGCTTGATGTATAGCCAGACAGTGTGTAGTAATTTATGGCTGGGTGTGCAGCAAGAGTGCAATAAGGTATGGATGGATTTTTTTATTTATTTTATTTATTAAAAATCTTGGAATTATAACCTTTGAGTCAGAGACTCGTTTCCAAAGGCTCCACATCAATACACAATACAGACATAGGTAAATACAATAGACAGTACAATACAATATACAATGCCAGGGCAGTTTGATGGCAAGGTTGCATCATGAAACAGTATACTGGGATGTCTAATACACAGCTGAGGCTGTAAGCTATGGTCAACACAGAAAAAAAGTATGATACAGGGTACCGTGCCAGGGCACTTTGACTTCCGGTTACAGCATGATCATTTTACAAGGATGTCCTCACCAGTTTATAAGGATGTCTAATACATTATTGTAGCTGTTGACAATGCATAGGTTAAATCTAACAGTATGAGGTCAGTTAGTGTCCAGAGCTGAGTGAACTGGGTAAGTTAGGGGAGGCAGGCAGTGCAAATTCTACAGCAGTCTGTCAAGAGACTTTGTCCAAGTGCCTGAGTAAGAATTGCAGGCCATTGACTGTTAAAGAGGTTGTGTGACTGTTCTGAGTGGCTGGTAAAGGCACTGGTGGTGGACTTAGAGTGTGCAGCTGCAGGTGAGGGTGGCAAGGAGGTGGGTCTTGAGTGCCTTTTTAAAGGGACCACATTTTTGATGGTTAGAGACCAATGGCAGGAGGGCGTTGAAGTAGGAGGGAGCCCTGACCAGAAAAGACCTCTGGGCGAGTGTGGTTCTGACTCTGGGAATGGCCAGTGCAGCTTTGGTTAAGCTGTGTGTTTACAGTGTGGAGGAAGAGGAGATTAGGGAGGCAGATAGGCCTGGGAGGAATCAAGCCAAGGAGGGAATTTTTGGTCAAGAGGCAGGACTGGTAGTGGACCCTCTCATCAAAGTTCAGGATCTGGGCACTGGAATAGAGCATGCATGTGTGTGTCATGTGGTCTGCAGCAGTTAAGAGCCTGCAGGCTTTGTTAATGACCACTTTTATTTTACCAATAGCTGTTGCATCTGTGGCAGCATAGACCAGCAACCCATAGTCAATCAGAGACATTACTGAGGAGATTATGGCTAGTCTCAGGGCTTCTGGCATAAGGCAGTCCTTATGGTGATAAAGGAGATCGATGTGTGCATTGGTAGCAGATATGAGGGTGTTGATGTGTGCATGGAAGGAGAGGGCAGAGTCAAAGATAACCCCTAGATATTTATAGGATGAGACTTGCTCCAGGGTGTAGAGTGACTGTGCTTGAGTATGTAATTGGGCATTTTTTAATTTGCTTTGGTGATGTGCGGAAAGTAGGGTCTTGGTTTTTTTCAGGTTCATGACTAGTCTATGCTTGGCAAACCAGCGTTCACCTCGGCTGAACGTGTTCTGGAGTGAGGCCTGAAGGTCGGTTGGGTTGGTGTGGGAGGCACAGATGACAGTGTTGTCCACATAGAGGAGGATCTTTTGGGGGCACACAGTGGGAATTGTATTCAAGAATATGCTAAAAAGCAGGGGCCCTAGAATAGATCCCTGCGGGACTCCCGAGATGGGATGCGAGCAGGAGACTGTTATTTATCCACACACACTGGGACCTAGAAGACAGGTAACTAGTAAACCAGTCCAAGGGCCTTTGTGATAACCCCATTAGAAGGAGAGAGTTTAGTATAATGGTGTGACTGACCGTGTCAAAGGCCTTGAATAGGTCTATGAACACAGACCCTACAATGTGCCCTCTATCAAGAGCAGTATGTATGTAATTTGAGAATTCTAGCAGGGCTGTGGTGGTACTATGCCCAGCATGGAACCCATGATGTTCTTTGCAGAGTAGGTCATGAGTTTTAAGGTAGTCAGTTAGTTGATCCACCACAACTTTTTCTAGCACTTTGGACAGTGGTGGGAGAATGGAGATTGGTAGGTAGTTTCCCGGTGTTAGGGGGTCACTGCCTTTGTGAATTGGTGTAACAACTGCATTCTTCCAGGCTGTGGGACACTGACCAAGGCATAGGAAGCAGTCCAGGAGGCCAGTGAGCGGGGTAATCAGCATGTCCAGTGCCAGACGGAGGAGTTGTGTGTCAATTGGGTCATTCAGGGGGCTAGTACCGTTCAGGGCTTTGGCTAGGTACGGCCTTGCTTCCATGGTGGAGATAGCCCAGAGATAGAAAGGTGGCAGTGGGTGGTGGGTAGGGGTCGGGGTGAGTACTAGGTCAAAGAAGTTTGGGGGGAGAATGCAGCTTAGGTCAGTAAAGTTGTCGTTGAGTGTGTTGGCAATCTCCTTAGGGTCTGTGGTGACCAGTCCTTTAGATGCAATTTGGGACGGGGGCGGCATGTGTGTTTTTCCATTTAGGGACTTTATGTTGTCCCAGAACTTGCATGAGGAGGTGGTTAGGGTGGCTCGGTAGTGTTCAGCTTTTGCCTTTCGAATAGCCCAGGAGCAGCTTTTCTGAGCAGCTATGCATGCCTGCCTGCCAGCAGTTTTGCCTGATTTATTGGCCCTGTGCCAAAGGTTATCATGGCTTTCGAGCTGCTGGAGGAGGGATGGAGTTATCCATGGTGTGCTCTGTTTTCTGATGCTTGCCTTTTTTATAGGGGAAAATATGTCACAGGCCTGGGTGAAGGAGTCCTGGAGAACAGTCAGCCAAGACTGCCATCTAAAAGGGTGCCAGCCCCGAGCATTGCCACAAGATATGGAGCAGGTGGGCAGGGCTCTTCTGGCATCTCCAACATTGTGAGTGTCCCAAGAGTCCCATGGTATGAAGCACCGCTGGGGTCTTGTACCTCCTTGGCAGGACCTTCAGTTGTATAACCTGACTCCTAGCATATTTATAGGCAGTGCGAGCAGCCTTAATGCAGTGACTCCATATTTCTGGGAAAATAGGCTGTTGGATATCAGCCTCCCATAGCTGTCTACACTTTTGAGTGTGATCTGGCTGGCAGTCACGCAGGGTCCAATAAACTTTCCCCACTAGGTCATTGTGTGAGTCTGGCTTAAAGAGCAGGGACATCCATTCCCATTTAACACCTTGGGACTGCTGGGCTTGAAGAGCTTGGATGGCACTCCGGATTTGGAGAAACCTCCAGAAATCCTGAGCCTGTAAGCCAAACTGAGATTTTAATTGTTCGGAGGACATCATCAGCTCAGTGTTTGATATGTAGAGGTCGCTGATTGTCCTTATACCTTTGCTTGCCTAGGTGGGCCAAGAAAGAGATTTATTATCCACAGAAATTCTTCGGTTATTCCACAGGTGAGTAAATTTGAAGGGTGGGTTTCTAGCTGCCCGGGGTGTATGGGAGGCAGCCATGACATTCTGCCATGCTCTCCCTGTTTTGAACATGATGGATGTGACTTGGGAAGGTAAGTGAGGGACATTTAGAGGAAAAGAGAGAGGACAAGGAGTCCTTCTTCACCAAGGAGGCCATCAGGTCCAACCACAAGGGGGCTGAGAAGAGAGGGAAGCGAACCATTTAGTTGCTGTTCTACTCTGTATACCATTTGGTACCCCTGGAACCAGGGAAGTCTGAGACCCTTTCTAGACCAATGAGCCCGAAGCTTGGATTGGCTCCAGCGAGTGGCTTTGCCATCCCAGAGCAGGTGGGAGACCAGTTTAGAAAGAAAAGCTTAGTGCGCTCAGAAAAACCACTTGTAAAGAGAATACAGATAATGCCACAAACAGTTTAATACACATAGACTACACCACAAAACACAGACTACCCCTGGGAGACCAGTTTGTTTAGAGTTTGAAATAGCTTAGGGGATAGATGGATGGGGAGATTATTCAGACCCTGGGGAGGAGAAACATCCACATTGCCTCAACCCTGCCTTTCAGAGAAAGGTTCAATTTGCACCACTGGTCAACCTCAGCCATCTGTGGAGTGAGAAGGGGGAGAAATTAACACCCTCCAGCTCTTTCCACCAGGTGGTGAGGAAGACTCCAAGATAAGAAAAGCCCTGAGAAGCCCAGGAGATGTCTCTACCCCGCAGGCAATCCTTACAGCAGGCCAAATTTAGAGGGGAAAGTAAGTAAAAAATAAAGTAAAACTTTATTTATATAGCGCCTTTCCGAAGCCAAGGCGCTTTACACAAATACAATATATAAGCATAAAAAATGAAAACATTAAATAAAACAACTGATTAAAAATCATCGGGGAAGACCAATTTAAAAACAGAGGTTTTCAGCATGGTTTTAAAACTTTCGACAGTCAGGCAGTCTCTTAACCAACGAGGTAGAGAAGTCCAGGGGGAAGGTGCTGCAAAAGAAAAGCATGAGCACCAGAAGATTTTAACTGAGCCCTGGGAATCTCTAGCAATCCCTTATCAGTGGATTGGAGAGAGCAAGAGGGGCAGTAGGGAGTCAGGAGATCTTTCAGGTAACCAGGTCCCTCATCTTGTAGGGCTTTAAAGGTTAGCAAGTCAACCTTATAGGTGATCCACCACTGAACAGTCAGCCAGTGCATTCCACACAGCACAGGTGTAACATGACTGGACCTTGATGTACCAGTCAACAGTCTAGCTGCAGTGTTCTGCACTAGCTGCAAGCAGCGGATATCAAACCCAGGAAGCCCTAGGTAGAGGACATTGCAGTAGTCCAGGCAGGAGTTGTCGAAGGCATGGACCACAGTTGGAAGGTCTTCTGCCGGAACCAGGTGTTTCACCTGAGCGATATTCTTCAGATGGTAAAAAGAGGATTTAACCATGGCCAACACCTGAGATTTCAGAATCAAACTGTCATCAAAAGTAATGCCTAGGCTATGCACCCGATCTGAGGTAGTGAGCTGAACACCATCAAGCCACAGGTCCGATGCTTGCCCAGCCCCAAAGCCCATCCCTAAATGACCTGGGTCCACAACCAACACTTCAGTCTTGTCCAGATTCAGTCTCAGCCAGCTGGTGCTCATCCACTCCTTAATCTCAGTGAGACAATTATTTAGCACAGAAACTGCATCAACATGTCTGGGCAGAAATAACATATACAGTTGAGTATCATCTGCCTATCAGTGAAAACTCAAACTGTAAAACCTGATGATATCTCCCAGTGGTAGCAGATACACTGCAAACAATATGGGTGTCAATATGGAGCCCTGCAGGACCCCACAGGACAGAGGGAAGGCATCAGAGGAATAAATTCCAGTGACCACCTTCTGAGACCTGCCCATGAGGAAAGATCAAAACCATTCCAGGACTGTCCCTGACAGCCTGCACAAAAGCCACAGGAACTCCAAAAGCACACCATGGTCTACAGTATCAAATGCCATGGAGATATCGAGAAGGACCAAGGTGGTATGAGCCTTTTGATCCCTCGCCACTAGGAGATCATTCAATACTCAGATAAGTGCATTCTTGCTGCTATGTCTCTTCCTGAAACCAGACTGGAGAGCTTCATAGACATTCTAGATCACAAGATGGTCGTCCAGTTGCAACGCAACCACCTTCTTAATAACCTTACCCACAAAGGGCAGGTTAGAGACAGGCTGGTAGTTAGCTAGACAGTTGGGATCAAATGAAGGTTTTTTCAGGAGTGTTCATATAACCACCTCCTCTAGGGGATCAGGAAAGACCTCCTCTCCAAGGAACTCCAGACAATTTCAGCTAGGATCGGGCAGACAACATCTACATACCCCAATAGCAGGGGAGTAGGGCCAGGATCCAAACTACAACTGGTTGGGCGCAATGTCTGGATAATCTTCACAATGTCCATGAATTCTGGCTGGCTAAAGTCTGTCCAGACAGACCAAGTGCTCCACACCTCCCACCAACCTCCACAACTGCTCATAGGGTGAGCAGGGCCAATACCGGACCTGATGCTGGCAACCTTATCTGTGAATAATCGCGCAAGCTCCTCACATTTAATCTGAGAAAAAGCTCCTCCAAGCTGAAGACAGATTGGATTGCACAATCTGTCAACAGTATGGAAGATCTGAGCCAGTCGATTCTGTGCAGCAGAGATCTCCCTGGACAGGAATTCTGTCTTCTTATGGGTGATCTCTGATTGATAACCCTTATAGCCAACCTTAAATCTGCACTGTTGGACAGAGATAAACTATGGAAACTGGCAAGGAAGACTAAGGAACCAAATGACTGGATGCTGTTCAGAAAAGCCAGAAATAGCTGCACCAAGAAAGTAAGGGATGCTAAGGCTGCTTTCTATATGGCTGAACTTGACATCTCTTACCACAATCCTGCTAGATTCTGGGGCACCATCAAGGGGATCTTAGGACAGGACTCTAGCACCTCTCTGCCATCTCAAGTGCACCTTAATAAGGTTGCTATCTCTGATAAACGGGAAGTACTGGATGCATTCAATAATCATTTCACTACGGCTGGCCTTGCTTTTGACACCTCTCCAGCTATTCTACTGTGGGCACAACTAAACTCTCAGTCTACTGAGGTTCAGAGGGCTGTTTCTTCCTTCTTCTTCAAACCAGTTTTATTGAAGCAGGTAGAGGACCTAATGCTGCATTTGGACACTAAAAAAAGCGCAGGTGCACTCTCTTGACCCCTATTTTCTAAAAACTGCAATTCATGTGCTTGCACTTCCATTAACATATCTTTTTAATCTATCATTAACCTCTGGCTCTATTCCTTCGATATGGAAAACAGCCCAAGTGTTTCCCCTCCTAAAATCAGGGGACCCCATGGACCTCAATAACTACAAACCCATATCCATTCTTCCTGTGCTTTCCAAGATGCTAGAGAAATTAGTGAGCATCCTATTAAGAGACTACCTTGAAGTTAACAACCTCTTAAATCCTGCTCAATCTGGTTTTAGGGCCAGGCACAGCACCATCTCTGCACTGGCCAAAGTCAAAAATGACTGGCAAACTGAGCTTGACAAAAAGAGCAGTGTCTGTGCTGTATTCCTTGATCTAAGCAAAGCATTCAACACCGTAGATCATGAGCTGCTACTCTCTTCACTGCACTCCATAGGCTTAGACCCACCCCCTCTTAAGTGGTTCAGATGTTACTTCACTGATAGAACACAGCAGGTGAAAACTGAAGGTGACTTATCTTCATTAAAATCGCTTCTAAGAGGAGTTCCTCAAGGATCTATCCTGGGCCCTATCCTTTTTGCCATTTACATTAACAACATTGACACTAATCTCACCAAAGCCAATGTTCACCTCTTTGCAGATGACACTGTTTTATATGTCAGTAACCCATCGCCTGCAGTGGCCTCGCAGAAATTTACAATCAGAATCCTCCTCTTGCAACACTAATTACTTGAGAAAAACTCCTCCTAAATGCAAAGAAGACAAAAGCTATGTTCTTCTCCACTAATAACCATACTAACACCTCCTTACCAGGCAATCTTCCCCATTTATCCACCATCCTTGGAGAAAGCCTGGACTATGTAGATAAATTCAAATACTTTGGGGTGTGGATTGATAGCAGGCTTGACTACACTCATCATATTGAAGAACTTCTGAAAAAACTTCACTAGAGGCTCGACCTATTCTTCAGAATTAAACATTTTCTAACCAGAGACTCAAGGCTAAGACTAATGCAGGCCTCATTTATCTCACTTATCGACTATGCAGACTTCCTTTATGGTCACTGTCCTATTTCCTACTTAATCAAATTGGATACCTTGTATCACAAAGCACCACGGTTTATTACAGATCTTCCATTCAACACTCATCATTGCTCTCTCTATGCTGCAGTTGGTTGGACATCCCTACACCTCAGAAGGAACAGAAATGCTTGCACTATAGATATACAAAGCCTTGTCTAATAAACTTCCATCCTATATTTTAGACCGCTTTACACTGGCCACAGCTAGGTCCTATGCCCTAAGAAGCAACAACTTCATCACGCTTAAGTTACCCAAAGCCTACACCCGGCCTGGGAGGTCTGCAATCAGCTACTCTCTAGCATTGGCATGGAATTCTCTACAGAAGACCCTAAAGTTGATCAACTTTATATCTCTAGCATCCTTTAAAAAGCTCTACGTAAGTCTCTTCCCAGAGAAATGCAATTGCTATCACAAGGCCTAGTCCAGTCACATTCACAATCCTCCCCCTTTCAGTCAGCAATTATTATTGACAGCTCTTCCATAAATCTTCCCCTAAGTTTTTCCCTCCCTCACAGACCCCCCTTTTTGTATCTCAGCCCCCTTTCATACCTTTTTACAGCTTAGCTTCACCTGACTAAGACCTCCACACTAATTCCTGGCACTTACTTCTACCCCAACCACTCCTCCATACCTCCTACTACTAGTAGCCTTAGCCCCTCTCTGAATCTCCCACCAGCACCTCCATGTCATTTGTCAGAGGCTGCTTATCATCATTTTTGTAGTCATAAATCATTACATCTGTTTGTCTGTGTTAGTTTGCCCTGGAGCCTGTTACCACCTGTTACCATGTAGTGCGTACTTGCTTTGGCTCCTCTATTGGATCTTGGACATTCTGGTTTCTTCTAGGGCACTTCTACTGTATCCTACCTTGTCCTGCTAGGCTGAATCATCCTTATCCTTCATTTGTATATATGTTTATATTACTGTATCTGTTTAAATATAAGTGTTCTGTATATGTCTGCTATTGTACCTTCAATTTGATCCTTGACCAATCAGATCCATCTTGTAAATGAGCTTTGCTCAATGATGTCTGCCTGAACAAATAAAGATTTGATTGATTGATTGATTGATTGATTGATACGGTGTTCCATCAATCTAAGCCTGTCATCCGCCAGGTCGGATTTCTGCCATGCTCTCTCCATCCTTCGGCCAACTTGCCTCAGCTACTTCAAGAAGCCATAAAACCAAGGGCTCCTCGGGAAAAGAAACATAGAAACATAGAAATTGACGGCAGATAAGGACCACAAGGCCCATCCAGTCTGCCCATTTCTTTTTTCTACCTTATGAATGCGCCATCGGCCTTTGCTCTGTCAATGGCCTATCTATTCATACTCATCTGTATTGCTCCATTGTGCCTACCCATGCCTGTTTGAAGACCTGCACTGTATTCATATCCACCAGTTCCTGAGGTAGGCCATTCCATGCATCCACCGCCCTTTCTGTGAAAAAGAACTTCCTCACATTACCCCTCAATCGGCCTCCCTCTAATCTCATGCTGTGTCCTCTTGTCCTGCTATTTTTCTTATATTGAAACATGTTAGACTCTTCCACCTTGTTAATACCCTTAAGGTGAGTGGCCAAACATGAACAGGAGCAACAGGAGCAATTATGTCCAGGGCGCCTCCCACTGCCTTGTTATAGGCCAGTACTAGACCCCCCCAGACTCATGCTTTCAACCAACAATCCCTATAGATCCAGGACCACCGATAGACCACCTGGGGTAACTCCCCTTAAAAGGCGGTACTGGACCATCTCCGTAGGGGCAGGTCTATAAGGGGGAGCCCAAAAACTGAACCCTATGGTGTGATGGTCAGACCAACTGACTGGTTCCACACCCAAGTCTGTGATCTCCATCCCCAAAAGGAACACCAGATCCAACAGATGACCTCCTACATGGGTAGAGGAGGCAACCACCTGTGTAAGGCCCAGCGACATTATAAGCTGGAGGAGATTTTTCCCAAAATGTGAGAGTTCATCGTCAACCCAGGCATTGAAATCCCCCAGAATTATCCATTTGGGGGACTCCAAAACCATGTTGACGATGACGTCCTCTATCTCCTGCAGGAAGTCTCCACCATCACCTGGTGGATGGCAGATGAGGAGTATCCTGCAACCTACACCCACTCCCAAGATACACTCAAAGGATCTGGTGAATCCCACTGGAACATCCACAAGGCCCAGTTCGGTCTCAAAAATAATGGCTACACCCCTGCCCCTATGATCTGTCCTCGGGTGGTGTATCACTGAGAACCCAGCCAGAACAGCAGAAGCCAATACAGGGCCTGCATTTTCATTCAGCCAGGTCTTGGTGATGCATTCCAGGTCTGCCGTTCCAACAAGAACAGCTATAATAGCTGTCTTGTTCTTAATAGACTTGGCATTACATAACACCCCCCCTCGAGTAGGATGAGATGCTGAGGAAGACCTTGGCTCCTGCCCACTTACTGTGCAGCCTTTGGGTATGGGGACAAGACATGGAGCTCCTCTGTCCTGGCACCATTTCACCCCAGGGCATCTCCTAGTCCTTGCGACCCTAATTCACCCTCCCCTTTCCCATCCCCCACCAGACCCAGTTCTGGTCATTTTCCTCTGATTCACCAAATGCCCCGATAGCTTTGCAAAGTCTTGTAAAATAGTTAGAACATAAGGCAGGATTGCTCAAGGTTGGACAAGGTGAGAAGGATGTCATTGGCATATGAGTTGACCAGGTAGGACTGACCACCTTCTTGGATCCCTGAGATATCCATGGAGGCTAAGAGTCTCCTGGCTAGGGGATCAAGGTCAATAAGAAAGAGGAGGAGAGAGAGGGGACAACCCTGCGAGTATCTCTTTGCAGGTTGAAGGGAGAAGAGATGTCTTTGTTGGTAAACATCTTGGCTGAAGGCATATTGTACAGGGTGGATATCCATCCCCGGAAGTAGTTTCCAAAGCTGTACAGCCTGAGAACTCCATGCAGGTAGTTCCACTCCACTGAGTTGAATGCCTTAGAGAAGTCCACAGCCAAGGCTGCCATGGGGCCAGGGGATTGCAGTGCTAGCCATTTGAGATTAAGCACTAGTCTCAGATTGTATGCCCCATATTTCCCTTTGGAGAACCCAGCCTGGGATGGGTGAATCAATGTGGGTAAAATGCCTCCAGTCTGTTTGCTAGAACCTTCACCACTATCTTTGTGTCCATGGATAACAAGGAGATGGGGCAAAAGTTGGCACAATCCAGGGGATCTGAGCACTTCTTGGGAAGCAGCGTAACTAACACCTCCTTCATAGTTGGAGGGAGAGAGTCTTTATCATGTGCTTCCTGAAGTGCTTAGAGGAGTGGTGTGGAGATTTCCGCCTTCAGTAGCTGATAGAGCTCTACCGTCATGACATCTGGCCTGTGGGCTTTCCCTTTTACTAGCTGGGACAGGGCAGCTCGGAGTTCTTCCACTGTGATGGGACTCTCCAATCTTTGGTACACCTCTGGGGACAGTTGGGGGATATGGGCAGATCTAAAGAAAACTTCTAGCTACTTTGTCATGCTTGATTCATACAAGCTGGATTTAGACTGGTATCAGGACTGGTAAAAATGTTGCATCACCTCATTAATGCATTTAGGGTCAGAGACTATTTTCCCAGCAGAGTTCTGGAGGGCATGAATCCATGAGGCAGCCTGCTGCTTACTCAGGTGATAGGCAAGGAGTTTACCTCCTTTGCGCCCCCTCCCAGAACTTATGCTTGGATCTGAGAAGCTGCCTCTCCACCTTGTTCTGTAGGAGGGTGTTGATGCAATATTTGAGCCACAGGATCAAAGTCCAGAGAGTATTATCCGCCTGTGGGGAGGAGGAGGTCTTGAACATTGATTCCAGAGCAGATAATTCAGTCTGTAACCAGCTGATCTCTTCCTTACAAGCCCTGTTTTTGGCGGCTGTGTATAAGAGAATATGCCCTCTCACCACTGCCTTGAAGGCATCCTAAAAAGTGCCAGCTAACACCTCGCCCCCAGAACTCAGAAGAAAATATGACTTCACCTCTTCTCTTACAGTACAGCAAAACTCCTTGTCCTGGAGCAGTAGAGGGTTGCATCACCACCTCAAGGAGGATAAGCCCTAGCCGGGTGGGAAGTAGTTACAGATGATCGGTGTGTGATCAGAGATCAGTATATTACCAATTCTGATGTCAGTCATGCCCAGTGCAGCCTCCTGGTGTGCCAACCAGTAGTCGATATGACTGTGGGTATTACGCACCAGAGAGAAAAATGTATAGTCTCTGCCAGTGGGGTTATCTCTCCTCCAGGGGTCAGTCAGCTCCAATTCCTCCATTAACTCCTGCAGAGCTGCCCTAACTTTAGGGTGGGCCAGAGGAGTAGGGTGGGACTTATCTAAAAAGATATCCGGCACTAAGTTAAAGCCACCCCCGATTATAGTCAGAATACCCTGGTAGCCTTCTCAGAGTGAAGCCAGGGCCTGGTTGATGTCCAGTAAAAAGTTGTCCGAGTCTGTATTGGGGCCATACACATTCACTACTATAACTCCCCCTCTCCCCCGAGTATGAGAAGCAAGTCGTCATCCACCGACCCTGGGTATCAGTCTTAGTAGCTTCTGTGGCCCAGAGAGAGGATTTATGGAACAGGATAGCTACTCTGTTGGACTTAGCGGAAGCCGAACTAGCTAGGACTGTTCCCACCCATGACTTTTTAAGCCACTGCACCATCCTGGCAGAGAGGTGCATTTTCTGTAGGAGGGCTATGTCTGTACCCAAGGAGCGAAGGTATTGCATAACCTTGGTGGACTTCACCAGATGACTGAGACCATTAACATTCCAGGAGATGCACCTCCACCCTTGCTTGGCATTATCTGCCATAGTTACCCAAAGCTGATAATCAGAATCCACTTACCTACTGGCCATTGGGTTACTTAAGGACAGCAGTTACCTGGTGCCTGTGAAGCTCTAAAGATGCATGTTACCTGGCTTCAACATCAGGGGAAAGGTGGTAGAAAGTCTATCTCTAATATACGACTGTGGGTTTCACTCTTATAGTAGTCCTGAGTAGTGAAAGATAACAACATAAATTTTAGGGATATGCAGGAATTGTACAACAGGAGAGAGGGAACAACACAAAGAGAGAGATTCAATCGACCAGTAAGCCTCTCCCCTTACTTAGAAATGAAGTAGATCCCTGAAGATATCAGGAGAAATAAGATATACTAGCCCAGTGGGACCCCTAGGGCAAGGGAAGTGCGAGTCACTATAGGGGGTAGCTGAGAAGCCCCAAGCTGCCCCCAGTGGAAAGTGTAAGTGCTATGAGGCATGTAGCCCATTAGGGTAGTCAAATAACAGCAAGTAGAAATCTTAGTGTCCTATAGGATGAAGTAATGAATACACTAAAGGTGCGGAGGAGGTCACATAAAGAGGATCATTATTGAGGACCCTAGCTATGCTAGCTCACACACCTAACTGAGGTAGAGGATAGGTCAGCCAATATCGGCAGCCCATCCTGACCTGGATAAGGCACCACTGGTAGGTGATCAAGGGCATGAAGGAGGGAAAGGATCCCTTGCAGGGGAATCTGAGGGAGATAAGTCTAGGTAAGTAAAGGAAGAAGGAGGGAACCCACCTCCTGACCACTTGCCAAAATGAATTCTAGAATAGCATACAATAAAGATTATTTTCAAAAGTACAAACCATTTAACGATAAGTAGTTAGATAACACAACTGCATGCAAAGCAATAAGCTTGAACAGCACTTAGCTTATGTGAATAGACACACTTTTGTCAGCCATGCCTTCTGTATAAGAGTGAGTGGTGTTCCCCCTCTTAACCCCCTATGCAGCCTTGTACACGAGAGGCCATGGGGGGGGTGACCAGATCGTCCCTGCAGGGTAGGTTGCTAAGAAGGGGATAAACCAAGAGATCTGTAAATCAATATACCACCCATCCCTCAGGATGCACCTCATGAGTATGCTTGGGGAGCCAAGGGTCATCCCTGATGATGTCAAAAACTTGAGTTCGGGTTTCCCGTAGGCTCTGTAAACCTGCTTAGGAGGTGTTAAAAAATAATCCCCCTCAGGGGAGAAGCGCATCGCAATACACTTAAGCAGTGGCATAGCTCATAAATTGGGAGGAGGGGCAAACTGCACATTCAACACTGCAAACATCTCTTAATTGCACCCACCCCAACCTATGGAGACCTGGGGGGCCATGATCTGAAAAAATTTAGGGAGACCAGGATTGGAACACTGATCTCTACTTCCAGTTAGTCAAAGCTGCTCTATGCCTCAGCCCTCAACACCATGGGAGCAGCTCATCCAACCTAAACTTCTCTGCTTCCCTTGTCCTCTGGCAGCACCACGGACAGCAACCTGGGGAGCTCTTACTGCAAGTGCTGTCAATCACATCTCACTGTCTGTGGTAGCGCTATCCAGACTAGCACTAAGTTGACTGGCAATATTCTGGTAGCGCTATTCTAACAAGTTACTGTTATGGAAGGCCTGTAGCCAGTGAGTGCAGTAAGTTATGGATCAAGGTGAAGCAGGTGAGTGTATTAAGTCTCTTACTATACTTTGTCTACAATTCCCTTGCCCCCACTTTTGCCTTAATTTCTCCCTGCACCTACTTGTTTTTTTTCCCAACCACTCCGTTGAATGAAGTGCCAACAGTGTTTCATTCACCCTTCAAATTGCTGCCATCTGAACTTTAATACCATATCTTAAAGTACCTTGTTTACATTCAAATTGTGTTCCAGTTTTCACTTACCACACTTGTTGCTCTTTATTTCTGTATTATGTTATTTCTTGTCTTTTCTCTCCTACACACTGCCTTGCCAGCACTCCTTCAGGCTTACCAAGGATGCTTGTGACCCATCCTGTCCCCCCGACCCCCCCCCCGCTCTCAGATAGCAGCCTCCTTGGGGTGACCTGACGTAACCCTTCACCGAGTGGGTCCCTCTTCTCCGAGGGGGAAGGCACCGGCCTAAGGAGAGGCAGACCAGTGCAACATCTTAGCCCTGAGGTACTGCTGAGGCAGATGGTCATACAGACATTGATGGCCTCAGAGATCCAGGCATCCATCATCCGGAGTAACATGGAGCCTTTTTCCATTTTCTGGTTAGGCGTACCCCCTTGACGCCGTCATGCAGTGCTCCCAGTCTCCACCAGAGGCCGCTGCAGACCAACGTCCATCCCTAACCCACCCCAGGAGAGGAGAGCAGTCCTGTGGACGCTCAATCCTCTCCTTCCCCTGCCAGCCCCCAGAGTCCCGAGTCCATTCCTGAACCTGGTTCACTGGCATGGGTTGAGGTAAGGTGCCAGCGCCTCAGCCCTCTACGCCACTTGGCCAGCTTGTTGCTCTTTAGATGCTCTGCTTATCTCATCTTGTTCATTTTGCTGCTACTTAAGTTTTTAACTTACATTTTTGACTTATTTATTTAATTAATTTAATTCATTCATTAATTAAAAATTTTACCAGGAAGGCATACTGAGCAGAGTACTGATTGATTCTAGATGTGATCTGGGGGTGAGGGAAGAGGAGAATACATAAATACAGAGTTCATAATTACAGAGAGTTCATTAGAGTGAAAAGTTACAGAGGACAGAGAACATGTACATGACTATTATGCTACAGGGTGAAATGAGCAACCCAGCAGCTGCTTGAGTAGGCATACACATTTACAGTGGTAGGTAGTTGTGTGTGGCACCAACATACGCAAGTACAATACTGTGCATATGTAGCCAACACGAGGAGATAATAATAATAATAATAAACGTCATTTGTTTGAAACAAGTTAAAATAGCATAAATCCACAAGTTAATACTCAGGGTAGGCAAGGGAAAATAAAAATGTTTTAAGAGCAGATTCAAAAACCACTTTTCAGCTTGGTTGTAGGTGTGCTGGAGGGATATATGGAGAGAAGAGGGATTGGGGTGGGAGGCAAAGAGAACCGCAACGTCATCATAGAGAAGTGTAACCCCTAGGTGGTGCTATCCCAAGGGCTACTACCCCAGCCTGCTTGGCCAGTAGCAGGTTAAGGGGCCTGGGTAATAGAAGGGGTGCCTTCACCTGGAGGTCAGGGTTGTTAGTGATTAAGCTAACCTTGGCACAGCCCTCCGGGATACTGTAACCCACCTCTTTCTTGTCTAGCGGTCTGAGCAATATATGATAATCACTTTCACAGTACCCCTTATACACCATACAAGTACCCACACTGTTTGCACTTACCACCAGGGCTGGTTCCTCTGGCTCGACCCTGGGGACCCCCTGTAAAACAAGGTTATGCACAGCAAATAGCAACAGTACAGTACTTCTGGCACAAACTGGAACCACAGTCAGGTTAAATGCAGATAAAGAAAGATCTGATTCATTCAGGGGACTTGAACAAGGAAGGGGCGTAATCAGGTTAATTGGCTTAAAGGCTATATTAATCAAACAGTTATGCATGCGCTTTAAGTCCCCACATAGTCACACCTCTGGGTACCCAGGTAGGGAGATGATGGGCTAGGCAGGAACGTTGCAGCTGGTTGGGGCCCTGTGATGGAAGAAAGCAACATGCACAACACACACTATTTGTAATCCGGAGCCAGAAGGCTCAGTTCTTGAAAGAAAAAGCAACCAGACAATCAGATGACAACACTTTAGATTTAGCTGTTGTTGCAGGCAGCTACCCTGATGTTTACTCACAAAACCCAATACAGAACACAGGCAGGTCGAAATTCAGACTGCAGGTTGTTGAGCTGGAGTGCCAGGAGAAGCAGGGCCCACATGAATTACTGAGGCATCATTCTTCTTCAAGCATTGAGCAGGGGGCTGATCCCCAGGCAGATCTCTCATTGATGGCTTTCTCCATGCAATGGGTAATCTGGCTGGGCCAGTGTGTCAAGGCCAAGGCGAAATGGCAATAAATTCTGATTCAGTCCGTTGGAGCTGGATGCAGCCTCCAGAGAGCAGAACACAGTTCAATACACAGTGGGGAATCAAACCATGACCCACTAACAGCACATTTACATGTAAGAAATTCCACTATAACAGGCAGATTGCTATCCAGTCACAATTACAGAGTCTCTGCACAAACCGGGAGTTCAGAGGTGGCTAGAAATCCTAACAGGCCGATCTCATTCAGCAAATCTTTGGTCTTCTTCAGGTTAAAGCCTGGTCACAGTCCTGTGGCTTAAATAGTCCTCACAGCTCGGATTAAGTCCAAATAAATTCAATTTTCCCCTCTCAGGGACATCAGACAGACAGGCAGGCCAAAACACAGCCCTTTCACAGTTCTCCCACACAAAACTACACAGAACTGCTGCTCAAATCACTTGAGCTGTTACTCGTTTTACTTCCCAACTCAGAACTAACTGAAAACTGCAAGAAATCTAGGAATTTCCCCAAGATCCACAAGGTTTGGTTGGCAGATCTGTCTGTCAGTCACAACAAGGGCTCCCACTTCAGGTTCATTTAGGCACCAAAATGCAGAAACTACAGTTCCTACAAGTTTTGACCCCACCAAGCCCCTGTAGGCAGGCTCCATTTTAGAGTCCCAACAGTACTGATTGACCCATTCTGACAGTCCTGGGCTAAGTTGGAGGAGATAAACAGAACAGTCCTTACTGCTAAGAAAACAGGTTAGAACAAACTGCAGTATTATTATCACTGTAGTAGATATTCAGCAAATAAGCACATCTTATAACAGAGCTCCCTCTGTACAAATAGCAATGGCAGAATGGAGCAATTATCTGGCAGCCCAGGTCAGGCTCGAGCACAGAAACACTCAGCCCCCTCCCAGATTAATTATAACTGCAATCCAGGCAGCTCTTAAAGGGGCAGTACACAGAGACTATACAGGCACTCTCTGGCAATACATTTACACTGCTAAAACACAGAACACCAGCCTGGCAGTGAGCATTTAGGCAAGCGCAAAGAAGACTTTTTGGGAACCCCCATTTGTAGGGGGGTTACAGGAGCATTTTTCCTGTGCAGGAACTGGGGAGAGTGTTGAGGTAGAGGCTAAAAAGTACAGGGCCCAGAATGGAGCCCTGGGGTACTCCGGAACGAATGGCCCAGGTATTGGACAGGGAGTCATTTATCTTCACACGCTGGGATCTAGCAGAGAGGTAGCTGGAGAGCCAGGCAAGGGGGCCAGCAGAAAAGCTGAGTTGGTGGAGGGAGTTGAGCAGGAGGGGGGTGACAAACAGTGTCAAAAGCCTTGGGGAGGTCTATGAACGCTGTGCAGGAAAGGTTGCTGGAGTCAAGAGCAGAGTGCAGGTATTGAGAGAACTCCAGGAGAGCAGTAGTGGTACTGTGTCCTGGGTGGAAACCATGTTGTTCTGGGCACATTATGTCATATCTAGCCAGGTACTCTGAGAATTGAATAGATGCTTTTTTCCCTAGGGCTTTAGAGAGCGGGGGGAGGATAGAGATTGGCCGGTAGTTGTTAGGTGCAGACTGATCTCCACTCTTATGTATGCTGTGATTTTGGCTGATTTCCAAGCACTGGGAAACTGACCGAGACATAGAGACCAGTTTAGTAAATCTGTAAGGGGGACTAGGATGACATCTAAGACCAGATGGAGGATTCTGGCATCTAGGGGGTCACAGCTGGGGTTGTTGCTACCAAGGGCTTTTAGCAGGTGTGGCCTGGCTATGTGGGGGGGATATAGTGTGCAGGTAGAAAGGAGGGTGATCCCAAGGCAGGGGGATAGAGGTGGTGATTGGGTCAAAAAAGTTGTTTGAGAGGACAGAGCTTAGGTCAGAGAAGGTAGTATTGAGGCAATCAGCTATGCAAGTTGGGTCTATAGTGACGGTGCCATTGATGGAAAGCTAGGACTGGGGGGAAGTGGGTCTTCCCATTAAGCTCTTTCATGCTGTTCCTGAAAGTCCAGGTGGAACCCCAGGTGGATGCAAGGGTGGTCTGACAGTGCTTTACCGTGTCCCGTCTAATGGCCCAGGTGCACTGATTATATGCCATGTTGTAGACTTGTCTATCAGCCAACTTTCCTGATTTAAAAGCAGTGTGCCAGAGATTATCCCTATGCTTAAGTTTTTGGATAAGGGATGGGGAGATTCATGAGGCATTTTGTTTTTTTAGTATGGGTTCTGGTGTGAGGGGCAAAAAGGTCACAGGACTTGCTGAAGGCATTGGTGAAGAGGTCTAGGACAGTGTCAATATCAGGGGCATGACAGATGGGGGACCAGTCCAGCTGTGCTAGATGCAATTTTAGCTTTCTGAGACCCCTGGGGTGCAGGCGCCAGTGCAAGGTGGCTTGGGACACACGTTTCAGTATGGAGGATGACCAGAGACAGAGGACAGGTGAGTGATCACTAAGTGAGTTGGGGGAGGACATTGATATCCCAGATTTTATGAGGGCAGTTCAATAGTATTTCACCTAGGAGGGTGCTAGAGCCACTTGTCTGGTTGATTCTAGTGGGCTGGGTGGCTAACTGGGACATGTCCAGGGCAGCGAAGTAGTCCCTGGTATGGGAGGCAGTGGTACCAAGCTAATTGACATTAAGGTCACCTAGGATGAGTTGCTCGGCTTTGTGTGGTAGGGAGGGAGGTGAGGTAGTCGATGAGAGACTGGACTGCTGGGTTCTGGTTCCTCGGGGGTATGTAGGAGACCATGAGGAACAGTGGGCCCCTGGCTGGGTCAGGAGTAATTTTTAGAGTGAGGGCTTGGGCACCATAGTTAAGCTTGGGAGCAGGGAGTGCATGGCTTACAAGGGTGTCCCACATGTAGATTGCACATCCACCACCGCATTTACCAACTCAATCTTCCCTGAACAGGGTGTATGCAGGGAGGGAAATAACAGAGTCAGGGGTTGATTTGAAGAGAAAGGTCTCTACTAACGCAATAATATCGGGTTGGTGTTGTACAACCCTGCACAGGAGTGCGGCAGATTTCTTTAGAAGGCTACATATGTTCAGTGATGCAATGCAGAGACTGGCTCTAGAGTGGGGTATAGGAAGGCTAGTTGCTATAGGTCTGAGGTTTGGGTGTATATTCCCAGATAGCAATAAGAGCAAAGTGATTAATCTAATTAGAGGACGGTGATGACAAGGACCCTTAGTGTGGTACCGATGTGAGGTCCTGATAGTAGGGGTGCAGGGGATGGGTAAGGCATGGAAGCTAGGTATGACAAGGAAGGGTGGGTCCAGGATGGTCCTGGGAGAGCAGAGGGGTGGGGGTGTTAGTAGGTGGTGAAAGCAGAGGAATTAGGGGGTGTCTAAGGTGGGAGGGGGCTGAGCTGTTTTGGGGGTGGCTTAGGGGAGAAATGCTTGGGGCCGAGGGTGGGGGCACAGGACTGGGGGTGGTCTGAGCCAGAAGAGTACACTTGAGCAGTCCTAGTAGAGGAGTGATGGTGCCCATTATTATGTAGTAGGTAGCTGGAGGAAAACTGAGCCAGCAATGGTGTGCCAGCTGTGAAATTAGCCGAAGCACAGGGCACTTTGGAGCGAGCTGAGCTGATCTCTGATCTAATGTTGGCAACTTTATCTGCAAAGAAATGAACAAACTCATCACACTTATCCTGTGATGAAGCTCTCAGAACTTGCAGACAGGCTGGATTGCACAGTCTGTCCACAGTTCGAAAAAGCTGAGCTGGTTGGTTCTTCGCAGTGGTGATCTCACTGGACAGGAACTCTGCCTTCTTATGAGAGATCACTGATTGATAGTCTGAATAATTGCCCATCAAACTAAGCCTGTCAGCATCAAGGCCAGACTTCCGCCAGCGACGCTCCATCCTTTCACCCTCTCTTCTCATCTCCCTCAAGGTCCCATCAAACCAAGGGAACCGAGGGTGAAGAGTGAGGGGGCAAACAAGAACAGGAGCAATGGAGTCCAGAGCCACTGCCACAGCCATATTCTAAGCTAGCAGCAAGCTATCCAGACTCCTGCTAGCAATCGGAAATCTCTTTAGATTCAGCACTGCCATCAGGCCATCTGGGGTTACTCCCCTTAACGGGCGGTACCGGATCATCTCCACGGTGGCAGGCCTATGGGGGGGCCTGGAAATTGAACCTGACAGTGTAATGCTCAGACCAACCAACTGGCTCCACTGCCAAATCGGAGGTCTTCATACTCAGGTGGAAGACCAGATCCAGAGAATGTCCAGAACTATGGGTTGCAGAGGCAACTGCCTGTGTGAAGCCCAATAATATGATTGGCAGTGTCAGTGGCTCAGCAGGTAGCACACTCGCCTCTGAGGCTGGGAGATCAGAAGACTGTGGGTTCTAGCCCCACACCAGGCACTTTGGTTAATATCCCAATACTGACACTGCAGTGCAGCATGTGGGCCTGCTGCACTCCTGAGGTGCCGTCTTTTGGATGAGATGTTAAAACGAGGTCCCATCTGCCTGTTCTGGTGGTAGTTCAGGTGGATGTTAAAGATCCTATGGCACTTCTCGAAAAGTGCAGGGGAATTTCCCCAGTGTCCTGGCCAGATTTCCTCCCATTCACTAAAAATACCACCAACAGCTTAATCTGGTTCAAAGTCAGTTGACATTCATCGGTATCCCCCTCCCCCGGGTCATGCCTGAAAATAGGCAGAATTTGTCTAGTGCACTTACCCAATCAACAAAAGATAAATAAAAATCATTTGTTGGAGGAACTTTTGACCAAACTGCCAAAGTTTATGGTAGATCCAGGCGTTGAAGTCACCCAGCACCATCAACCTGGGTGACTCCAGCACTATGTCGACAATGAAGTCCATGACTTCCTGCAAAAATTGCTTCCCATTGGTGGGTGGTAAATGAGAAGAACCTTGCAACCCACACCTGCACCCAAGATACATTCAAAGGATCTGGTCTCCTCTCAGGCACATCTATCAGGCTCAATTCCATTTTAAAACAAATGGCCACACCTCCACCCCTGCATCCAATATTGGGCAGTGTATCACCGAGAAACTGGTTGGAACTGCTGACTCTAAAATTGGGACAGCATTTCCATCCAGCCAGATCTCAGTGATCACACCAGGTCTGATGACCCATCAAGATTGGCAATTATTGCTGTTTTGTTTTTAATGGACCTGGCATTGCATAACGCTGCCCACATTAGATGAGACTCTGAGGCTGATCGAGTAAGCTGCCCACTGAAAGTGGAGCCCTTGGGTAGGGGAACCAGACAGTGAAAACCCTATCCAGTCTTCATTTCAACACAGGGTGTCTCCTCAACTCCACAACCCCAATCTGGCCACACCGGTCTCTACCTTCCCACAGTCCAGAGCCTCCCCTCCACCTTTTCCTTACTAACCCTAGTGCCCAACAATGATTATAAACATTGGCATGTAAAGGGGAACAGCTAAAGGGATGGAGGCCCAGAGTGCAGAGGAGGAGTAGTGCCCAACCAGGAGAGCTGCCTGCCAACACATAGTCCCCAGCCACCCAAAAAACGGCCACCCCTAAACTTGTCAGTCCTCAGACCACCGAGTAAATAACACAAATAAAAACAATCCCTCCCAAGCAACTCCACATCCAAACAGCACAACAAAATAACAATAAAAAGCAGCAGAAGTGTAAAATATAAAACAAATTATTATAGCAGCATGAACATATACAGATCAAAAGAGCTAATCACAAAACTCTCTGGGCTGGATATTCAAACTGCGCTATTTTGTGGCGCAAGCCCTTGCGCTGCACAAAATAGTTGTGCAGGGGTGTGGCCGGGACAATATTCAAAGGAGTTGAGCTATTGAGCAACTCCTTTGAATATCACCCCCGGGCCACAGCCACTGTGCATGGCGCAGTGGAACTTGCACCACCGCAAGTGGACAGAGTGGGGCATTCAAGTTGCGGTGGCACAAGTACCATTGCGCCATGCGCAAAATTCTGATATTCAAAAGGTGACATGCAAATGGGGCCATAATTCATGCAAGGCACGAGGGGGCTATTTACATCTATTTATGGCACCAATTGCATGCAATTATCGTGCAGGTGCGCCGATCCCCGAGGACTTGTGCCTGGCACCCTACCAGGCAGCAGCCATTGGGAACCGCCACCTGTAGCCCGATTGCTGGCAAAAGTGTAAAAATCCCCCCACCCCCCGACTGGCCCTATCGCAGGCAAAAGCAAAAAATCCCCCTCCCCCGACTGGTCAGATCAAGGGCAACAGCTTAAATAAACCCCCACCAGCCCGGCGAGCAGCAAAGTACCCCCAGAACATATCTCTGGTGGTCTAGTGGACCGCTAAGCCCAATCACAGGCTGCAAATGTTTAAACCCACACCCAAAAATATATCCCTGGTGGTCCAGTGGACTGCTAAGCCCGATCGTGAGGCTGCATAATGTGTGACACCCTCCCAAGACCATATCCCTGGTGATCTAGTGTCCCCCACCCACCTACCACGACCCACCACCCCGCTCCCCGGCAGCTGGCGGGCGGCAGCATCCACCCGCCTGCTGCCCTGCTGCCCACCAACTGACTGCCGGTAGACTGCACCTGTTGGTGCAGGCAAGAGCCAATGGCATGCAGCCCATACCGTAAAAAGCAGTCAGATGTGTGAATGGACTACCTTGACAGTATGAGCTGCAAGCTCATTAGCTCTTGCTCTGCACATGAGCATGCAGCCCTACTGGGCAGATCGGTGGGCGGAGTGAGAGGCAGGTGGGATGCTGCCACCTGCCGGCTGCGGGGAGGCGGGGTGGTGGGAGCCGTGGAGTGGGTGGGGTGGGGAACACTAGATCACCAGGGATATGGTCTTGGGGCGCGTTGCCACATTATGCAGCCATAATCAGGCTTAGTGGTCCACTGGACCACCAGGGATATATTTTTGGGGGTGGGGGTTTAAACATTGCAGCCTGCAATCGTGCTAGCTGTCCACTGGACCACCAGGGATATGTTCTGGGACACTTTGCTGCCTGCGATCAGGCTGGTGAGGAGGTTATTTAAGCTTTGCCTTGATCGGGCCAGTCGAGAGATTTTATGCTTTTGCCTGCAATCGGGCCAGTCGGGGGGGTGGGGAGATTTTTTACACTTTTGCCCACGATTGGGCTGCGGGGGCACAGGGAGTAGGTTGAGGGCCAGCCACAGGCGGCAGCTGCTGTGTTGTGCCCTGCAATGCGACAGCTCACCTGTGGGTGGCCCTCGACTTACTCCTTTTTTTTTGGCTCAAAGTTGTGCAGGCACAGGTTGGGAGTTGCACCTGCACAACTCTGCACAGCCAGCTGAATATCGGGCTGTGCAGTTTATGCATGGTTCCTCCCCCTCCAGTTCAGCATGCATTCATTTGCATTGCACTGTTGCTCAGCTTGACTTGGGGGGTGCAACTGCCTCCTGCTGAATATGGCAGAATGGTGCAATTTCAGACTTGCGTAGGAGCAACCCTATTGCGCATGGCGCAACCCTTTTAAATATCCAGCCCTCTGTGTGAATAAGTGAGCCTTTAGAGCTCTCACCGCTACAGGGAAAAAAAAAAACTTTATCAAGTCCAACCTCTCATGTTCAGGCTTGAAAAAGTCTAATAAACTTAAATGTAACACTAGTTCAATAAGAAAAAGTCTGACTGGCTTTCGAGTCCATGGATATTCCTCGGGAGAAACTTGTTCTCGGTTGGCCTGAAAGAATCTTTCCACACTTCTGCAGTTGAAATTGCTTCTCAAACTGGCCTGGTGGCACTGAGGGTTGAGGTGCTGGATGCCACTCCTCATGTCATGTTGGCGATCCAGGTTCGGGAACGAGCCCAGGCCATCGGGGGTCAGCAGGGGAGGGAGAGGATTGAGCATCCGAAGGACAGCTGTCCTCTTCTGGGAGGGAGGGGGACACCTGCTCAGCACTTGGCTGGCCTCTGGTGAAAGCCAGAGGCATAGCAAGTGCAGGAGCATATAGAGAGGGTTCGGAATGGCAAACGTCAGTGGAAACATCTTGACAACAGGGCGCTGACCACTGCCTTACAGGACAGGGAAAAACACCTTCCAGCTCTGATGGAGATAGAGCACCAGAGCTTGTCCTTGATGTGCAGCCACCTTACTGGCACCCCTCGACCAAAGAAACTAGAATATTTTGGGGTGTTTGGGCCCCAACTCATCTCCACCCCCGGGGGTAAACTGCGGCTCCATGGGTGACAGGGGCAGACCAGGTAAGGGGGGCTTGCAAAGGGATGACTCCTAGGTGCTCCTGAGGATATCGGAGCTGAAGGGAAGGGGAGGAAAAATAGAAAGTTTAAAAAACAAAAAAAATGGAATTGCTTCACAAAGGAATAGAGGAAAGCCAACTGACTAATGGCACTATCAGAGAGGCTCCCCCACCTCATCTTGTAGGCAGTCAGCTCAGTTAAGCAAGATCAATTCTATGAAGTCCAGGACTGGTTGAACCCCCGGGACATTTAGGCAAAACCCCGACCCTTTTGTCCACCCTCCGGTAGGCCCAGCGCAGGGTCTCCTGTGTAAGCCAGATGTGCTGGGACAAGATCAACCCACCCGCTGGGCAAATAGAGGCACCTCCCCGTACCTACCCTCGGGGCCAGGTCCAAGAAATTCCCTACTTGTGGGGGCTCACCACGCAGCATCGGCTCACTGAAAGAAGAGGCCAAAGCTATTCTAGCCAAAGTCCCGCTGCTACTACTCCTCTGCAATATTCTGGGCCAACTCCTCCCATCTCTGTAGTTCATCCTAAATTCCTCACAGAACTCCTCTCGCAGACCGAACCTCTTCACTTCCCTATTCCACCAGCCAGCCGACCAGTGTGAACTGACAGAAGATCCAGGCACTCTGAAGGTATGGAGTGAACCAGGGAGGTAGGACACCACTGTAAATAATGAATTAAGCACTAGCATAAATGAACATTCGCTGGAGCAGCCACAAATTTAACTGAAAATATAATGTAAACTGTGACTTCCAAATTTATTTATTTTTGGCAGCTAAACTACCCTGAAAACGCTCACTAAAACTAACTAACTCTCTCAATTTCCCTTACTTATACTGCCACTAACATTAAACTAAACTAAATTAGAGTAAATAAATAAAATTAAATAAATAATGAACAAAAACAAACAATAAATGAAATAAAACAAACTTAAAACTAAAATATACTGCTGCAACTGTGCTACTAACTGTGGCTAGCCCAACACGGCTGCCATCTTGAGAAAGCCACCAGATGCTAGACTTAATATAAAAACGTTTTTGTCACATGTGCAGGCAGCTGTAAAATTAGTTTTGAGGAGGGAGAAGAGGTGCTGAGTTGGCGGGGGGAGCATGCTGAACATCCATGGGGTGTGAGTTCCATAGTTTAGGCATGCAATACTTAAAAACTGCCTGACCTGCCATGGTGGACATGTGAGGGATAGCCAAAAAGTGTGAGTCATAGTTTCAGAGTGGGTATGCAGTGGGGGGCCATGGTTGTTAGAATTGAGGAGAGGTATGGTGGCAAGGATTGGGTCCAGAACTTAGCCGTTAGTCTAGCACAGTGGAATTGTCTCCGATCATGGAGTGAGGGAAGTTTGAGGGTCTGGTAGAGGATGCAGTGGTGAGTGCTAGGAGGGCAGTCAAGGACAAAGTGACAGAAGGAGTGGAAAAGAGGGTCCAGTCTGGCTAGGGTGGACTTGGGAGCAGCACTGTAGACAACATCTCCATAGTCTAAAATAGGGAAGATCATTTTCTGCACAACTGCATGGCTGGCCAGCAGCAGGATGCATCCATGGTTGTTATAGGGCATCCGTCTTGGGGTGTAGCTTTTTATGGATAGCATCAATATGTACTGAAAAGTAGAGGTGCTGGTCAATCCAGACTCCAAGGTATCTAAAGGAGGTGCAGACCTCCAGTGGAATCCCATCCAGAGTATGGAAGGTAGGGGTGGGGAAAGCCAAGAAAGCCTCTGCATGCGCCGAAAGTTATCAAGACAGTTTTCTTGGCATTGAGAAAAAGCTTATTTGAGTGAAACCTGAGCTGAACATCATTGAAGTCCTGCTGGAGATTGGTCGCCACTTCCGTGGGTGAGGATCTGGAGGCATACAGCACCATGTCATCCGCATACATGTGAATGGATGTGTGAGGGCAGGCAGAGGGCAGGTCATTAAGGAAAATGGAGAACAATAGCGGGCCAAAGACCAAGTCTTGTGGTACACCAGAAGTAACTGGGAGGGAGGCAGAGGTGGAGTCACCAATTCTGACAGATTGGGACCTGCCTACCAGGTAAGAGTAGAACCAGCTGGTGGCCTCGCTAGAGAGCCCTGCAAGAGAAAGCTTTGACAGAAAGAGTGAGTGTGAGACTGTGTTGATTGCCTTTGCCAAATTGATGAAAATAACTGCGGTGATGTGGCCTATGTCCATACCAGTGAGAATGGAGTGGGAGAATCTGAGGAGGAAAGTGGCGTTGGAGTGGGACTTCCTAAAACCAAACTGATAAGGCGAGATTAAGAAGAACAGTCGAGAAAGGCAGATAGTTGAGTGAGGATTAGGTGTTTGTGAATTTTAGCTATTGTGGGAAGAAGGGAGATAGGTTGATAGTTACCAGGGATGGTGGTTCACTGCCTTTCAGTAGGGGAATAACAGTGACATGCTTCTAGGATGATGGGATAGAAGCTAGCGAGAAAGAGAGGTTGAAAAGTGCAGCCAGGGGAAGGCGATGGCTATTGCAGACAGGTAAAGCATTTTGCTGTTCAGCTCAGCGGGGCACTTACCTTTGGAGGGATTTGGGTGGGCAGGGCATTGAAAACTTCAGTTGGTGAAATCTGACAGAAGGAAAAGCAAGGGGTGGGAGGGGAGGATTGTGATGAGAGGATTGGAGGGGGAGGATTGTAAGGGGTAGGTGGGAGGGTGGACTAAAGTGATGAGGTACAATTTGTGTAGAAGGAGTTAAATTCTGAGGCCACAGAGGTCAAGTGATGGCAGCCTAACTGAAGACAGCAAGCTCCCACCACTCCGTTCTACTCCCTTGCAAAACCACTGTTAACACCACTTAATTGGAGGAAGATTTCATTAATCTAACTGCTAGAAAAGTATACGAAGACCCACTGGTACCTGCAGCTTCATCAGAAATGGAAGCTTATATGCGCAAGTCACTGCCGCGACATTCTCCACTGCCTTCTCCAGAGAAAGATAAAGCTCCCAAGTGGCCTAAGCAGGGAGCAACAAAGGTGACAACTGGGCCTACGCCACTCACAGAAGAAAGACTCTTAGAAATAATACGACCAATACAGGATTCCATTTCCAGCATTAATGATGAATTACATCACATCAAAATTACAACGGATTCTCTCACTGTAAGGGTCGGGGATTCGGAAGCTCAACTGTCCTCTGTGGAAAAAAAAACAAGATAAAAAGGTACTCGATTACACTATTGCTACCAGGAGAGTCAAAAATCTGAAGGAAAAGTTAGAGGACTTAGAGGGCAGAAGCCAAAGAAACAACCTCTTGGTTATAGGAATTAGAAGAAGGTAGTTCCCCGATACTTTTTCTACAGAAACTTTGTGAAAGAGTTGCAGGCCCCTCACCGAACGGGCCCAATTATGTGATCGAGAGAGCTCACCGGGCACTTTGCCCACTACCACCGCCTGGTTCCCCACCTCGGCCCCTTATTTTCAAGCTGCTCAACTTCCTGGATAAGCAGCATATTTTGGCCAAAATAAAAACACTTCGGGAAGTACAGTGGGAAGGTAAAAAATTCGTATTACTCAAGATTTACCACAATCCATCTGCAGTAAATGTCAGGAATTACACCCACTTGTATCTAAACTCATGGCTGCTGGGAAACCATTTCGAGTGAAATACCCTGCGATTCTTCAAGTTAAAATTGGAGATCAATGGACATTCTTATGACACACAGGACCAAGCTCAGCTTGAACTAAAGAAGGCATTTCCTGATTTGTTCGGGTGATTTTATCGTTCAGTTTTGAGAGGATTTGACATGGAAATGGATATTGGGAGCCCACATGGGCAGCGGATAAATGACACTCAGGGTTCTAAATATTAATGTGGAGAAAAATCAGAGTTTAATACCCTGTGGTAGCACTCACACGTAAATTCATTCAGTCGAGCAGACTGAGCCAATCACTGTAGCAAAGACAACCTGATCCATGTCATCACCATGCAACAACAGAGTTTTACTTCAGCTAAGTGCTTACACTGCCTTTATTTCTTTTATTTCGAACTCTTGGAACTGTAACCTACTTTGAATATCCTTAGAGAGTCGAACTCCTGTGATCTGATACGATGCCTTGCTCTGCTATGTTTAAATGCTTTTTTGCGTTTACTACTACTTATATATCATCTTCGATGTTAATTACACCCTCAAAGCTCATAAGGGGTTAAAGAGGAAAAACAAAGGAAAACCCCTGTAATTTAGTAAATTTACCCTACTAGCTTATTATTAAGGTTCTGTTCTTTAATGTATAAGAGAAATGGTGTAGAAAATAATCCTAACTTGTTTTTTAATGTTATATATGAGCTAGATAGTATACTAGAAGTTAGTAATGAAGATTACCCCTTAGTTATATAGTGGGGAATGGGAGGGAACAGGGAGGGGGAATGTTGAATACTGTGGGTTTGCATTGCAACATCGCTTGACAGAACTAATTAGTCAGTGCAGTTAAAAGAACTGGGGGTAGTTATTACTTTTACTTTGATAGGGATTATGGAGAGGGCTGGTGGGGATAGGGACAAAGAAACCATGCTACTATCTTACTGGATTAAAAAGGTGACCATGTGTTTAAGCATAGAGATATCGAGACCCATTTCTTTCCTTCTATTACTCATCTTACTGATTTACTAATTTCAAATGAGTGGTTTATGTACTATAATGAGTTGGAATGTTAAAGGAGCCAGAGATGGATGCAAAAGGCAAGTCATCCTAAAACATCTACTGCATTTAAACGCCAGTATTGCATGTTTACAAGAAACACACCTCAAGAGGGAAAATACTCCATTACTGTGTAAGAGTTGGGTTGGACAAGCTTTTGGGGTGGGAAGGTCTACCAACCAGGGAGGAGTATCTATACTGATTAATAAAAAAGTTCCCTTTAAATTAGAGCAAGAAAAATGGGATCCTGATGGATGCTACCTACTTATTCGTGAGTCATTATACTCCCACCAGATCCTGCTAGGTTTCATATAGGGTCCTAATGTGGACTCTCCCTATGTTTTCACATCTTTATTGGATCTGGTAATTAGTAATTCACCAGGCACTACTTTCCTGGGTGGGGACTGGAACATTACCCCTCAACTCCATTTGGATAGATCAGACCCTAAAAGGTCTGGCTTATCACCAGCACAAAGAGCTGTCAAAGATCTTCTATCTGCAGCGGGGCTACTAGATATTTGGAGAGTCTTGAATCTCTCAGAAAAACAGTATACCTTCTTTTCCTCACCTCATCATACCTGCTCACGAATAGATTACCTTTCAGTTAGCTACCATATTTTACGTGGTATATTAGATGCCAATATACATCCACGTGTTATTTCAGATCACTCCCCCCTTTCTCTTACATACATTCTAGGCCCAGGAATTAAGAGACACTCCCTTTGGTGCCTAAACAATCAACTACTCCAAATCCCTTTCATTAAGACTCACTTAAAAAATTTCATTTCATCCTTTTTAGAGACTAACTTAGGATCTGTCTCTCAAATTGATACCGTTTGGTCTTCTCTAAAATGTGCTTTAAGAGGCGAATGCATCCCCCTAGCATCCAACAGATCAAGACAATTTAAAGCACAAGCTGATGACCAACTCCACTCAAGTAAAACACTTGAAAAGGGTATTAGTTGTTATTCATTGGAGAAAGACTGGATTACATTAAATAATTTGCATGCACAATTTTTGGATCTGATGGCACAAAAAGCAGAACTCTCCCTAAAAAGAACCAAACTCAAATATTTAGAAACTGGAGAGAGGGCTGGTAAACTTCTTGCCATTCGACTAAAGCAGGCAGAAATGGCACTGTCCATATCAGGTTTATATCTAACAAAAAATGGCCCCATAACAACTGATTCAAGAGAAATTGCTTCGGGCTTTAGACAATATTTCCAAAATTTATATACCATCACAGAAGAGGAAATCCCATCAGAACAGGAGATTAAGAATTATTTTGACTTCCTAACTCTTCCTAAATTATCTACAAATGAAACTTCCTTACTAGGAATCCACATTGAGGAAAGGGAAGTTAATCTAGCAATCCAGCAAATCTCTTCTGATATATCTCCTGGACCAGATGGCCTCTCGACCAACTTATATATACTATACAATGCAGAACTTTCCCCACTCCTGGCTAATGTCTTTAATTCCTGGTTTAAGAATGGGTTCTCTGACCACTCCTATTCTGAAGCCCTCATAATCCTTATTCCCAAACCTGGCCGAGACCCCCATCACCCAGAAAACTGCCGACCTATATCACTGCTTAATGTAGATATTAAAATACTGGACAAAATACTTGCTAATCGCTTAGGGCCTTTAATGAACAAACTTACAAGTAATGAACAAGTTGGCTTCATATCAGGTAGATCCTCTAGTGACCATATGAGACGATTGCTCCATCTCTTCTCCTTAACCAATAAATCAGACACTGGCAGCTCTTCTTGCACTCGATGCAGTAAAAGCTTTCGATCATGTTTCTTGGAACTTCCTTTTCACAGCCTTATCCTGTTTTGGTTTACCACATTTATTTATTAAGTGGATTAAATTACTTTATACATCCCCAACAGCCCATGTTTGGTGCAATGGCATTCTTTCCAGTTCATTCCCACTACAACGAGGCACCAGACAAGGTTGTCCCCTTTCCCCCCTCCTTTTTAATTTATACCTTGAACCCCTTATTCGGAGGTTAATAACTTCTCTAGATCTCCATGGAATCACTGTGGGGGCACAACAACATCTCCTCTCAGCCTATGCTGATGACTGATTATTACATTTGGCAAACCCTGAGACTGACATACCAGTCCTCTTAAAGGAAATTAACTCCTTTGCAAAAGTCTCCTACTAGAAACTTAATCTTTCTAAAACTAGTGTTTTTCCAATGAATGGTAAACTGTTGCCTTCTGACATACAAGCTTATGGGTTACACTAGGAACCAAAGTCTCTGACTTATCTGAGCATTAAAGTCTCTAAAGAAATTTCCACAATGGTGAGAGAGAACTTCACCAACCTACTTAATACAATAAAGATAGATCTGGATAGGTGGAGTGCACTGCCAATCTTTTTATGGGGCAGGATTAGCACTGTCAAAATGAATGTGTTACCCCAAATGCTCTACCCTTTGAGTATGTTAGGCTTCTTTTTCCCCAATTCATGGTTCTTCTCCCTGCAAAGGCTCATTAACCAATATATTTGGAAAAGGAAAACTGTCAGAAGAGCTTACCATAAGCTTACTGCACCAAAATCACAAGGAAGTCTCTCCCTCTCATCCTTTTTCATTTATTATGGAGCAAGCCACATTAGCAAATTATCACACTGGGTCCATATACCAGGAGAGATACAGGCAGGATCATACTCCCCCTTTGGTTAGACATTGAGAATACGATAGCCCTCAAGATCTCCTGCATGCTCTCAGCCTTGATTTACTCCTCTCCGAAATATATCCCTCAAGAACTTTGGAAAACTCCAATAGGATGGTCATTAAGAGCACTACATCAGGTACATCAATATTTAAATTTAGATTGGCATGGTTCCTTGGAACAGCCTCTCCTGAATAACCCACATTTTCAAATCCAGAATAAATCCATCTCCTCAACATACTGGACTTCCCTAATAGGGCTCCAACTAGCAGATATTTCTCCCAATGGAAAGGTCCTCTCTTATCTCCAGTTTCAATCAAACTTTCAACATGCCATTGGAAATCCCTTTAAATAATGGCAGGTGAGACATACAGTGGTCTCCTTTCTAAATAATATATCATTACCCGACCTCCCTAGGGTTGAATTATCCTCTCTCTTACATATCGCCAACCAACCACATTCAGTCTCTAAATTTATAAAGAATTACAATCTCTAGATACCCAACTACCCAAAGGTATCTGTTATTATTGGGTGCACAGACTTTCCCTCAAAGAGGAAACGGAACTCTGGCAACATGGACATGGCCTATCTGGACTTCAGCAAGGCCTTTGACACTGTGCCACGTAGAAGACTATTACACAAACTGGGGAATATGGGTGTGGGCAGGACAGTAGTGTGGTGGGTAGGTAACTGGCTGGGTGGCAGGACACAGAGGGTGGTGGTAAATGGCTGTCACTCCACAGAGGGAAGAGTGACCAGTGGGTACCACAGGGATCAGTGCTGGGACTGGTCCTATTCAACATCTTCATCAGTGACATTGCACAGGATCTAGAAGGCAGAATTTCACTGTTCGCTGATGACACAAAGCTCTGTAACAGAGTAGACACACCAGAGGGTGTAGACAGAATGAGAAGGACCTGCAGAAACTTGAAGAATGGTCAAAGGGTTTAGCAGTTGAAATTCAGTGCAAGAAGTGCAAGATAATGCATATGGGGCACAAAAACCCTGGCACAATATATCAGTTGGGGGTGAGGATATAGCATGCACCAAGCAGGAAAGGGATCTTGGGGGTTGTCATCTCTGATGACCTCAAGGCAGGAAACAGTGTGACAAGGCATCAGGTAAAGCAAATAGGATGCTGGGATGTATAGGCAGGGCATCACCAGTAGGAAAAGGGAGGTCATAATTCCGCTATACAAGACACTAGTGAGGCCCCACCTGGAGTACAGTGTACAGTTCTGGATACCATACCTACGTAAGGACATAGACAGGGTAGAGAAGGTTCAGAGGAGGGCAACAAAGATGGTGCATAGGTTGCATCACAAGTCCTATGAAGACAGGTTGAAGGAACTGAACATGTACTCCCTGGAGGAGAGGCGGGAGAGAGGGATATGATAGAGACATACAAGTATCTTACAGGGAGGAACAGGGTGCAGGAAAACACTATTTTTAAGCAAAAAGATGTTTCAGGTCTAGAGGGCATGGGATATGAAGTTGGAGGGAGGACGATTCAGAGGAAACATGAAAGAATTTCTTCACAGAGCGGGTGGTGGACAAGTGGAACACCCTGCCAGAGGAAGTGGTGGGGCTGAAACAATCACAGGATTTAAGAATGCATGGGATAGACATAAAGGAATTCTAGAGGTCAGGGGTAAGGGGAAATAGACTTCTAGGAAAACAAACTGAACTTACAAGCTCAAATGGGCAGACTAGGTGGGCCATAGGCCCTTATCTGCCAACACTGTCTATGTATCTATGTATCTATGTAACAAATGTGGATTAGTCTATACAGATATGTCAAACAAGAACGACCATGTCTAGTCCAATATACTATCATGCATAACCTATATTTTACTCTGACAAAACTCCACAAGATTGGAAAACTTAACTCTTCACAGTGTCACCGCTGTCTGGGTGCACATGGGGACCTATATCATATGATATGGACCTGTCTAAAAATTTGCATCTTTTGGCAATCCATTAAACAATCATTAGATCCTCTACTGGACCTAGAACCATTATTTTTTGCCAGAGATCTGTCTTCTCAACTGTTTTCCTCTAGGATTAATTAACCAGAGGAAAACCTACAGGGCTTTAATAACTGGTGTAGCTAAATTTGTAATAATGAGACATTGGATGGATGACTTTTCACCTACTGTATTAGAATGGCATAAAGAAATGCTCTTGGCTCTTCAACTAGAAAAGCATATAGCTATGATGCATAATAGACTGCAATCTTACCTGGATAAATGGGGTACTTTTGATGCTTTGTTAGTAGCATGGAAACCTTAGACTATCATGTCACATATTTACTCACTTGATACCAAATAGGGAGGGAAAAAGTTAAAACTTTTTATACAGGGACTTTTTATTTTAATTCTGATTATAATTTAGTATGTAATGTTTAATTTACAGTCTCATAACTCGTATATGGTTTATGGCTCTGTAACCCAAACTGATTTTTATAATCCACTTCCGTATCATTCTTAAAACTTGAATAAAGTATATTGAATTACAAAAAATAATAATTCTGAGGCCACTGTGAGGGGCGCAGTCACCGCTGTGCTGCCTAAACTTAGAGCAGGGGTGGAGGGCTGAGAAGGAGGGGTGAAGAGTGAATTGACCACCTTCCAGAATTTTGCAGGGTGGTTTAAACTGGTGTGGAAGGAGGCTCTAAAGTAGTTAGCTTTGGCCTGCCAGAGTAGCCTAGTGCAAGCATGTCATAGATGGTGGTACTTTACGTGTGCCTCACATGAGCCAGTGGCTTTGAAGGATTTCCACTCCACACCTGGATCTGATGTGAGCCAGGATGTCAGCTGTGACCCAGTGCAGGTGGGCACCACTCATCCAAGCCCACTTGAGTGGGGCATAGTGGTCCCAGATAGCGAGGAGCCTGGATTTGAAGTACTCCAAAGTGGAGTCGATAGATGTAGCCTGGCAGATGAAGGACCAATCTGTGTTAGCCAGGTCATTTAGAAGAGAAGTGAGGGCCAAGGAATTATAGGAGCAAGTCAGAAGGGTTCTGAGGGGGATGGCTTAGGCGGAAAGACCTTTCTTAGTGAGTAGGTCATGTGGTGGTCACTTATGAAGTCTGGTAAGAGGCCTAAGGCAAGTATCCGGTGCAGGTGCAAGTTAAGGGACCAGTCTAGGAGTGAATGGTTCTGTGATTTGTGGTTCTGACATGTGGGATCTGTGATCAGTTGTGACAGATTTATGGTGGCCACCTGGTGGCAAAGCTTAGAGCTAGCACTGGTTAGCCAGTTCCAGTTGAAGTCGCTAAGGATATGGACCTCACCCCCTTTAGCGTGTGTTTTTAGGATGCCCAAGAGATCCAGGATAGTAGGCATAGAGGAGTCAGGAGGACAGTAGCATCCTGCTACAAATATGGGAATTGTGTGAGAGAAGGAGAGTTTTATGAGCAGGGCATCAAAGGAGGATGAGATGTACATTGCTATACCTCCACCCCTTTTTCTTCCTGATTGGTCATGCCTAATGACTGTGTAGCCAGGGATAAATATTTCAGCATGCAGGATGTGTGGTTTCAGCCAGGTCTCTGAAATAATCAGAATGTTGGGTCTTAGTGATAAGACTATTGGCTGCAACAGGGTTACTTTATGCAATAAACTGCAGATGTTTAGGTGGGTCAGTTTTAAGCCTCTAGGGAGTGGGGGGATGGGCCCAGAATTTGGCTCGATGTCACCAGCTATTACAGCAGGAGCAGTAATGTTAGCATTTGCTTGGCTTTATGCGTGGCCCACTGAAGCTTGTGGGGGGACATATATATCTGAAAAGTATGTGCTGGGGTGGCATGGGCTGGGAATTTCAGGAATAGTAGCGCGTTGTGAAAGTTGGGTGGCTGGATTGATGGTCTGACTATCCATTTGCTTAGGTGACCCATGGGAAGTGCCAGAAAGCAGGGGAAACAGGGGCTGGTGAGGGGGCAGACAGGGTGTTAATTGCCAGCTGATGATCCTGCATCTCTGGGTAGGAGGATGGTGGGAGAGAAGCCCAAGGGACAAGAACAGAGATTATAGTCAGGAAAACAGGCAGCATGGTAGGACTGCGTAGCTGGGTAGGGAACAGAATATGAGCCCTCTAGCAGAGGTAGATGATTAGCTGCAGAGGGAAAGTAGACTGACAGACTCAGCACAACACATGACCTACACTAAATAATTAAAAGTTCGCCAGGGGGGGGGGGGGCGGTGAGGCAGCCAACGCGAAGCATTGTCGGGGCTCACCAGTGTGCCCATAAGCAAATTCAGATTGAATCAGGTGTCTCGGCTAGTACCTGTTGCTGGGACACAGCTTGACTCTTTTGTCTCAGGGGAGAGCAAGCGTCTGAGTGGCCCTTGCAATCACCTATGGATGTCTTGGGGAGAGCTGTGGGGAAAATAACAGAGGAGAGCAGATTAAATACAGGTAATGGGAGATGGGGGCTAGGCAGGGGGAGGGGAAAGGGTTAGCCATGGAAAACTGGAGCAGGAGTCATTTTTATCAGCCTGAAGCTATTATCCTGAGGGCTAGCCCAGTAAATCAGCCCATTACAACCCTGAAATTACCAATAAATTGCTGAGCTAGATTCAGTAGTTTACATGCATTTCTAGGGATTCATTTATGAAGCTGAACATTTAATTTACACAGCCTAAGCACATATCATGCAGAATTAAATTAAGCACTCTAAAGAAAGATGAATAGCACCATATAGAATGAATAAGCCATGTGGAGATTTAAATAAGCTAGGCCACTGCACTGCAGTATGGATCTGTTTTAAAAGCACCCTTGAGAATAAGCGTGATTCTGTTTAAAGCAGAGAAATTAACTCAAAGTACAATTGTAAACTGGAGAAAAAACCCTAGAAACTGAGCAATTGCAGTTAAAATAACTATCTGGACTGAGCAATTGTGGGTCACACTGTTAAAGCAGATAATTAACAAAGTACAATTGAAAACTGGAGAAAACCCCTAGAAATTGAGCAACTTCAGTTAAAATAAACTATCTGGACTGTTCTGTTGATATAAATAAAGGGCAGTTAGTCTGTGAGTTTAAAGTCCAGTTTAAACATTTTTGGTGCCAAAAGTTTAAAGTCCAGTTTAACATTTTTTTTTTTGCAGCAGGAAGCTCCAATGGCTCTCCAGTGTGCCCATAAGTATATTCAGATTTATTATTATTATTTAGTTGTTTAACCAGGAGTAGCACACTAAGCTGAAAGCTTTTTTACACAGGAATAACCTGGGAGCACAGGGAAGTTAAGTGACTTGCTCAGGGTCACACAGTATGCAAGTGGAAGCTGTAGGATTCAAACCCAGGTCTGGACTGCTGGATGTCATCAGATTTGCAGCTCAGAGCCTTAAACCACTGTGCTATACTGCCTCAATTGAATTGGATTGAATCAGGTGTTTCGGCTAGTACTTGTTGATAAGACACTGCTCTACTCTTTCATCTCGGGGGAGGGCAGGCTTCAGAGTGGACCTCACAACCACCTATGGATGTCCCACGGAGAGCTGTTGCTGGGACACAGCTTGACTCTTTCATCTCAGGGAGGGCAGGCTTCAGAGTGGCCCTCATGACCACCTACAGATGTCCTGGGGAGAGTTGTTGCTGGGACACAGCTTGACTCTTTCATCTCAGGGGAAGTCAGGCTTCAGAGTGGCCCTTGTGACTACCTACAGATGTCCTGGGGAAAAATGTTGCTGGGACACAGCTCAACTCTTTCATCTTGGTGGAGGGCAGGCTTCAGAGTGGCCCTCACAACCACCTACAGATGTCTTGGGGAGAGCTGTTGCTGGGACACAGCTTGACTCTTTCATCTGGGGGGTGGGTAGGATTCAGAGTGGTCCTCGTGACCACCTTCAGACTTCTGTAACCCATTATTACTTATTGCTGTACTCTCCTCATTTCCTTCACACACACACCGCCCGGACACATCTGGAAACCTAGAAACAAGCTATTTTAGCTCAGTATATCTTTCCTGAAAAATGTTAGACATAAAGAATTAAATAAATAGAAAACAAACAAAACAGATGGATGAGTGGATGAATGTACTGATGTATGTATAGATGGTAGCATGGATAGATGGATAGATGTGTAGCCAGGGAGCAAAGTATGATAAGGATGGTTGGAAATATAATAAATTTAATAGTAAGTGATGGAATATGTTTAACCACTGAGATTAATAACTTTAGGATAGACCTGAAACCAGTGAGTGTAGTAATGTATGAACAGACTCATAGCCAGTAAATGTAGTACATTATGGATAGTCCTTTAGCCAGTGAGTGTAGTAGGTTATACAGTATGTAGCCAGTCAGTGTAGTAGGGTGTAGAGAGTTGTGAAGAATGAGACTGTAATAACTGATTGATGGATGTGTAACCAGATAGTGTAGCATTTTTTAAATGTTTGTACAGCTACTGATCCTAGAAAACTATAGACTAACCTGTCATCAGTGAGCATAGCATGTTATGGTGAGAAATGCAGCAAGTGATTATAGTGAGTTATATATGGATATGTAGACAGTGAGTGTACCAACTTATTAAAGGATATGTAGCATTTGAGAGTAGTACGTCATGAATGGACCTCCAGCTATTAAACATAGTAAGCTTTGGAAGGATGTGCAGCCAGTGAGAGCAGTAAAATATGGATGCATTAGTGGCAGAGGAATAGCCGGTGCAGGCAGTGCAGTTGCACTGGGGCCCACACACTTAGACAGCCTTGGCAGCAGGCTCAAAATACATCAATTATTTAATCAAAGTTTTCATTTGCGGAACCCTCCACCTGCTCTCAGTGGCAGAGTGTGGACCCCGCAATAGGTGAGTGGTACCATCAATAGGGGTGGCACCATGGGGAAAACACAAATTATGCCCTCCCCCACTTCCAAGTGTCTCACAGATTACTGTTTAGGAGTCCAATCAGAGTGCAGAGCGATAAAATAAGCTGCTGCATAACAGCATAATGGTTAGCAGTTTTGGAGGTAGCAAATCGAGAGTCGGAGAGGAAGGCTCTTTTGTGGCAGAGGAAAGAAGGAATCCACTGGTCCTAAAATGTAAAAAAATGACTAATTCTATTATGAGTGTGAGAATCTGATCAGGCAAAGAGCATTGGAACAGTTGATGGGCAGTGATGAGCAAAGAAGTTCAATGCTCATCACGAGATGGCTGTCCGTGGTGGCAGGTGGTGGCACACTGAGACTGCACGTGGGCTCTCTAACAAGTGGGACAGGAGGTCTGGAGGAGCCAGAGGATGGACAACACACTTAGTACCAAATCAAGTGCATTTACATCTCTCACTGGCTTTTTATTTACAGTACGTGTGTTAAGCTGCATTTATGTATGTATGTATTTAGTTAGTTAGTTAATTAGTTAGTTAGTTACAGTACTTAGTTAGCTAGCTGGCCTGCTAGTTAGTTAGTTTAGTTAGTTAGTTAGTTAACATTGGTAACCAGGAGAGGCACACTGAGCTGAGACTCATTTCCAGATGTGACCTGGGGGAAGGGGACAGGGAGAAGCACAATTTCAAACAAAATACTGCCAGTCAGGTGACGTGGTTACAGTGAGTATAAAACATACAGAGCATAAGTGTTGTGCAGTTCAGACAGAATGGCAAAACAGTGCATATGGAGGACAAAAGAAATAGATTCCAGTCCCTCGTCACAGTTTTGGGTAGCTGATTACGAGTTGAAAGTATATTAAGAAGTTGTGTAAAAAAGGCCATGGAATCAAAGTTAGGATCATATATGCAACCAAGTGACATTCCCTGCAGTCCTACCAAAGCCTGAATTACCAGTATAATGAATTGGCCTTCATTGTCCACATGTTCCTGAAAGATTTGAAAGGAGACAGCTCTCCTGACCAAAATGATAACAGCTGCCCTTTGAGTTTTATTGCCAGACCCCTAGGCAGACCCAACCCAGAGTCTACAAAACTAGTGTACATTTGTAGACAAAATGTATGTTTCCAGTAGCATGGCTACATCTGTATTACAAGTGTTAATATGTTTAAGAATTTGTATCCTTGTTTCCTTTGCATGGCCCCCTTTAATATTCCAAGTGACACAATTCAGAGGTGTTAGAACCATATACCCAACCTAGGAGTCACGTGATACAAGCTGCCGACTAACAGCCTGATCCAGTAGCTCCAGCCTCCAGTCCTTATTTACACGTGATAATTGTTTGAATCGGGTGAGTTCCACCAAACCTTTTCTTCATAACAGCTGTTGGAACACTAGAGAAGCTAAACGGATGTTTCCTGGAGCAAATGGAGGTAGAAATGTGACGTTCGCAACCCTGACACACTCCACCCATTACTCCAGTGAAGGCCCTGAAGAAACCCAGGGCCTCCCCATCTACTGGTGGGGAATCAGAGCTGATTACTGCAGAGAATGAGCCTCTAACTCTGGCACAATTCCTGGCCGAATTTAAACATTTTTTGGGCGGAACTGCAGTTGGTCATGGAAGAACTGAAATCTGTAACTCAAGCCCTCGAGGATTTATCCCAGGGAACAGGGGATAGCGAGGTCAGAATCACATCTCTAGAAAATCATTTCATAAAACAAGAACTGGAGCTGGTCACCCTGAAATAAAAACTGTCTAGAATGGAAAGTAAGATAGAGGATCTAGAGGGAAGAAGCAGGCGCAACAATGCTGTGATCATCGGTCTCCTGGAGAAAGAGGAAGGAGCCGATGCAATAGTATTTACTCTAACATTACTGCTGAAACTAGCAGGCCCTATGCCCTTTGGTCCCCATTACATGATTGAATGTGCACACAGGCCCTTGTGAGCAATGTCACCCCCTGGATCCCCACCACGTACATTCATTTTTTGATTTCTGAATTATCAAGAGAGACAGTTCTTCCTTATCAAGATAAAGTAGATTAAAGAAATTACGAGAGAGCTCTAATTTGAGAATCACACAGGGCCTTCCGGTCTCAGTTCGGCAAAGGCGAGCTGCATACCACCCGTTGATGGTGAAATTAATCACTGCCAGTGTTCAATTCTGGATGATATATCCAGCAAAATTGCAAGTTTTTCTGTCTGGTACTTGGGTTAGCTATGAAGAAGCTAATGCTGCAGCGAACGGTTTAAAGGAGGCTTTACCCAACTTATTCAAGCAGGGCTGAATGGTTCTGGTCCAAGAATCGGTTTGTCTTGAAGGTAAAGATACAGGACTTTGATGGGCTAAAGGATGGAATCCTGTGTTACCTCAGTGTGCTATTCAGATAATTGGTACCGCTTACTGCAGTGTGTTTAGAGTTTACTGGCAGGATAGTAGGGGCTTGAACTTTCTGTGTTTACTCTAGGAATTATGCCAAGGTTCTGCTCATTCTAATACAAGGTGATGTGCCTTAATTTACAGGGTCAGTTTGACTGTCTTACTCCCGGAATAGTCATGATGGTATTCCATGGCTCCGATTGAAACAAAAGCTCAAATAGTCGAGCAGTGCAAGACACGGCCAGGCTCTCGCTGCTTCTGAATGGCCACACGAGGGAGCCAACTCAGTTGATCATCCTGTGGAGGGAATTGATATAATAGTTAACTGTATATTAATATTGTGTAATGGATTTCCATGTTCCAGGTTTTTTTTTTTTTTTTTAGGATTAGGAAAGGATTTTTAGTAACTACATAACATTGTAAAATGTCTTTGACTCTCTCGGCTTCCACCCCCCACTAATTTTTTTCACCCCTTCAATGACTATAAAATTATTATTGTCCAGAAACCAGAGGTGATGAGAACCAAGCAGCCTATGGAGAAATGTAATAGGTTTAGGGAGCTAAGGTGCATTAGCTCCTCTCGTATCTTGCTTCCTCCTTGCTCTTAGTTTTTTCTTACCTATGTAAAAATGGTAACATATACGTTGAACACAAATGTTAGTTCCAGTGTACAGGCTCAGTGAGTGTATTAATTTTCTATAGGTTGAGATCAGTTGGGAATTTTCTCAGCAGTTTCATTAGGTACAGGCCTTTGCCCTCTTGCTGCCACTTGGAAAATGCAGAGGGGTTTGGTGCAGTGATGGATTAGGATCTGGTTGAACGACGGGAAAGTCTTTTTCTTTCTCTCTTCTCCCATCTGGAGGGAGTTAATTTTGTGGTTTACAATTAAAACCACCTTAAAAGTGGAGAATGATCTGGAGGGCCAGTGTAGGGCATGTATAGTGGGGGGGTCCTCCTATGGAGCATGGTTCAATATCTGGTAGAGACCAGTATTCTGGGGAAGATAGAGGACGTTCTGTGGAACTCGTTTGTTGGGAAAAAAGGGAATGAGGATGGATAGGTATGGAGGGGGATCAGAGAGGTTGGAATTCTTGTAATCAGAGACCAGGTAGTATTTTGGTTGGTAGGGAGGGGGTAGGGTGTTTCTGGTTTTGCTTGGGCAGGAAATATGTTCATGTGGTTTGGGAGAAAGGGGGTACAGAAGGGTGTTGGGCAGCTGGAGGAGGGATTGGGTTGTGGGGGTGGAGGGGATGGCCTCCTATATAAAGTATCAGAGAAGATCAGTGCTCAATTTCAGGTCTATTCTTTAATCAGGGAGAGTGAGGAGAGTAAACTTTGTTTACATAGGGCAGGGTTAAAGGTTTCATTATTAGGGTAATGGCTAATCTCTACCTATGTATTATGTGGAATATTAAAAGGGCCAGAAACAAAGAGGTATAAAATCCTCAAACACAAATGCAAAAAGGACAGATTATTTGCTTACAAGAAACGCATAAGCTTGATTCAGCGGTTAACCTTTCCTGGCGTCAGTTTGTGGCGCAAGTTTATATGGCTGGAGACAGCACTGCAGGTAGAGGAGTGGCTATTTTATTGGCTAGATCCATTCCCTTTGTCTGTGAAAACTGTGTTAATGACCTGAATGGTAGATATATTTTAATTCAAGGTATGTTAAATCAAACAAGGGTTGTTATTGGCAATATTTATGGTCCAAATGCAGACTCGCCAGCTTTTTTTGTGGATCTATTGAATGCTCTCTCCCCTTTTTCTCACTTCCCGATTTTACTGGCAGGAGACTGGAATTTACCTTTTTCCCATGAGATAGATAAGGATGGGAAAAAGAGAACAGGCCTAACTCCAGCTCAAAGAGCAATAAGGGAATTGGTTGATACCGTTGGATTATGTGATCCTTGGCAAGTGCTACATCCCTTGCAAAAGGAATTTACATTCACATCAGAAGTACACCGTTCCAGATCAAGGATTGATTATTTCTGAATGAGCCAATCATTATTGCCAGGCCTCTCTTCCTATGTAATAACCCCTGGGGTGGTGTCGGGCCATTCTATGGTAATCTGCTCGGTAAAATGTAACTCCAACCTTCCCAGGCAGACCATGGAATAATCAATTACTTAAATCACAACAGACAAGAGACAGTATTATTCAGAGAATAGAACAGTTTGATAGGACAAATCATGATTCTACTGGTAGGGGGATATCAAATGGGCAGCTCTGAAATGTGTTTTACGGGGGTAGTTAATTAAAATTGTGACTCGGAGAAAGAGACAGACAGACAGTACAGTAAAACATCTTCTGAACCAAATCAGAGAGATAGAACGCAAAAGGCTACCCCGATAGAACTCAGGGAAAGGTTGATTGGACTAAGAAGTAAATACAATGAAATACTGAAAGACAAAGCGGAATATGCCATTGTTAAAACTAAAGCAACATATATGAATCAAGGGGAAAAATCAGGACATTCATTAGTGATGAGATTATGGTCCGAAGAAGCATCTAAAATTATACAACGTATCAAGTCCTTGGGAGATGATACAATAAAATTACTTCCGCAGGATATAGTCTTAGAATTTGAACAGTATTATAGAGATTTATATAGCCTCATGATTTCCCAACCTCAGAGAGCAGAAGTGGAGGAATACCTGTCTTCAATACAGTTACCAGTTGTACCAGAGGAGCTGAAAGAGGGTATATGTTCTCCCATTACTGAGATGGAGATCATGACTGCCATCCAATCTCTCTCTCTCTCTCTCTCTCTCGTCTCTCTCTGGATAAAGCTCCAGGACCTGATGGGTACTCCCTCAATTTTTATAAATGATTCCCTAAGCAATTAATCCCCAGTTTAAAAAGATTGTTTCATAGCATTTTAAATTCAGACAGTGTTGATAAGCACTTATTTGAGGCCTTTATTATTGTTATCCCCAAGGAGACGAGGCCCCCAGACAGAGTTACCAGTTACCACCCTATATCATTAATTAACTATGATATTAAGATCCTGGCTAAAATTCTTGTGACAAGAATTGTCAAAGTTACACTTTTTATTGTACATAATGATCAATTTGGGTTCATGACTGGGCGTATGGACTCTGATCATATGAGGAAACTGTTGCATGTCTTCTCCACATTCAGGGACTTGAATATTCTTTGTGGGCTTGTGTCTCTGGATGCAGAGAAGGCGTTCAACAAGGTAGACTGGCAGTTCTTGTACTTGCTGATGGAAAAATTTGGATTTCATTTACCATTCATTTAAAGTGTCTTTTCCTTATATAATCACCCTACTGCCAGATTATACTGTAATGGGATTTTTTCTTTGGTATTCCCATTACTCTCAGGGACCAGGCAAGGATGCCCCCTTTCACCTTTACTTTTTAATTTATATCTTGAACCTCTGCTTAGTAGCATTAGACAAGAGCCAGGGATACAGGGAGTAAAATTAGGATCTCAGGAACTCTAGATCTTCGCATATGCGGACAATATACTCCTTCATTTGATCCATCCTCAAGAAACCATTCCAATAGCTCTGAAAACTATTGAAGTGTATAGCAAATTATCCAACTATAAAATAAATGTAGAAAAAACTCTAGTATTTCTGATTAACTCCAGAGTACAGAGACCTGTTGCAGTAGATTTGGGGTTACAGTGGAATTCTAAGACGTTTAAATATCTTGGAATTGTACTGGCAAGGACTGAGTCCAAGCTAATTAAACTGAATCTTGACACCTTACTGAATACTGTTCAACAGAATTTAAGTAGATGGCATAGACTTCTCCATTCCCTTTGGGGCCGAAGTAAAATGAATATTTTGTCATGCTTGTTCTATCCTATTAGTATGCTCAATGTATGGTAACCACTGAAGTGATACAAAAAAAGCACACTCTATTATCTTTGAATTTGTTTGGCATGGGAAAACCCCTCGTAGGGCCTACCATAAGCTAGCAGCTCCAAAGGAGAAAGGGGGACTAAGGTTACTGCATCTAGGCCTATATTACTAGGCTAGCAGTGCGGGGAAATACCTTAACTCTGGAGGAGGAGGTAGCCCTGTTATATGTTCCCTCCTGGGTTATTTTAGAAAAGGAGTTGATTAAGGACACGGGTCTGGACCCCACTGCTGTTCTTTATTCCATGAATAAAGTTCTTCCTCCTAAATTGGTATCTACTCCAATTGGTGTCTCCCCTAGGATACACCCTCAGTTATGTTTATTTTTATGCTATTTGACCCAGGCTGACAGGAATCAACCTTTGTGCCAAAATCCTAATCTTAGGATAGGTGGCAAGATGATTTCAGATACTTGGTTACCCCAACTGAAGGGCTTAAGAGTTAAAGACCTGCTACAAGGGGATAACTGCTACCTGGTAGAAATTATTCCTGCTAGATTCCAAATTGGACCAAACAATATTTTTAAAGTATACCAAGTAAGGTATATGTTGATACAAAAAATGAATCATTTTAAGAAAAATAGAGTCTTGGGTGAGTTTTTTGAGACCTTAGCTCAGGTAGTGTGGGAACCACATGTAGTGTCTAAACTATATGGTTACTTCTTTAATCAAGCATATGTGGAATTTGATGGGAAATCTCATTACTGGATAAACCAATTTCCAGCACGGGATATGAAATGGGATATAATATAGGGACATACTTATCGGTATATCTCTCAGGATCGGTTAAGGATAATGCAGTTCCAGTTGTTAAATAACTTATTTTGGACCCCTTCTAAATTACACAGAATTGGGCGGTTACCCAACCCTTTATGAAATAGATGTCATCAAGAAGAGGGAACCCTCTTTCACATATTTTGGGAATGTCCTCCGGTGAAAAATGTATGGAAACCATTAAATCTAAATTGGATCCTATTGAAATTTGTGTAGTGGGAGACTATTCTGATGTTAAAGAGAAAGCCAGGAGGTATTATCTAGCCATGATATCTTCCTCTCTTAAAAAGCTAGTACTCAGACACTGGCTGGATGATCTACCGTTGACCTACTCCGAATGGTTGAGGGAGCTATTGCTTAATCTAAGTGTCAAAAAACTTATAAAGAGCATGAAGAATACTCTTCCCAGGTATGTGGAAAGATGGGACAATTAAATGCTTTATACTTACTCCAAACCAGGACTCTACCATCTGAACTGGAATGAAAGGGCTCTTTGTAGTTCTGGGAGCTGTTATTTTAACAATATTGTATTAAAACATGTTTAGGTTATGTCTTAATATGGATTTGTGAGGTGGGGGGAGGGAGGTGTAGAAGTGCAGGGAGGTGGGCGAGAGGCGGAGGGGCGAAGAAGTGCAAGTCCCCCCAGAGTCAGACTGCCTGATGTGAACTCACATATCTGTTTGTAATACTTCTTGCTCTGTATTGGAAAATTAATAAACTTGAATTTAAAAAAAAGAACCATATACCCAACCTAAGTAAAAATCTAAATGCTACTCTAGATAATAAGGTAAAAATAAATAGAGAAATCCACACCCTTCCATATGAAAATAGCAGAAAAAAACATAAGACCCGATCCTTAATGCTATTTTTTGATATATATGGTAACAAACAATGAACAACATGTAACTATTGTAACAAGAGGGATAGGGAAAACAGCAATAACTTGTAATCAAACATGACAGGAACCTACTACAGCAAGATAACCATAAAAAATAGTAAGTAAGAGATCCCTGTTTTCCTCTACCTACAAGGGAGAGGGGGTTAGGGGAATAACCCCTCACAATGGCCTAATGCCAATGTTTGCTAGACAGACCGTGTTGATGCAACAGACTTCACATTCTCCCAGGCAACCAAAACCTAGCCAGATTAACCTTAGGCCTAGACTACCAGCCAAAAAAAAGAAAAAAGTTCCATATAGGAGCTGGGTGTTATGAGAGGGGCAAAGCATACGTGAAAGTCTAATAAGAAAAACAGGACATCAGGAGGGGGGAAAATTACAGCTCACAAAATTAGCATGTGAACAGACAATCAGCCATTGAGCAATTAGAAGACAGGAATAAATAGAAAAGTGACCAGACAAAAATCTATAGGCTATAATGCATAAAAATAAGGGGAAAAACAGGTTATGGAAGTCTAGCTTTATGTGGACCAGGTATAGCAGAGTCAATGTCTATGGTGCAGAGATGGGAATGAGGGAGGGTAGAATATTAAGAAAGGTCCCAATGCCAGCACAGTGGTGCTGAGGGTTGAGGCACTGGACGCCACACCTCGTGCCACGCCAGCGACCCATGTTTGGGAACGAGCACGGGTTGCCGTGGGTCTGCGAGGAGGAGATGGATTGAGCATCCAATGGACTGCTCTCCACCTCTAGGGAGGGGGGTATCCTGCGGCCACAGCTTGCCCAACCCCTAGCAGGGGCTGGGGCTCAGTGGCATGGAGCCACAGTTCATGAGGGTGGACGTGGCAGACACTTGAAAGGGGTGTGCATGGGAGCATGCTGGCACCCAGTCGCTGGTGTCATTGCATGCCTTGAGCCCACAGGGGAGAAAAGTGGAAAAGGGGATCATCCAGTCACAGTGGCTTGATGGCCATCTATGAGCACCTGTGCCAGCTCCGGGAGGGGATCACCAAGTGTGAATCCATACTAGGCGGGGGGGGTTGGCCGCCCCTTGCCACCCCACCATGGGGGGTAAGCCATGGGGCAATTGGGTGATTGCTCTCCTAGGAGTCCGGTGCGAGTCAGACGGCAGCTGGAGTAAGGGATGCGCAGACAGATTGGCCGACTGGTGGCCCCAGGAAGAAACAAACACCATAAAAAAAAAAAAAGAAAGGTCCCAATAACTTGTAGTTTAAAAGTGTCTGAGATTGTCCAGTAAACTGAGAAGAGTTGAACTACTAGAATTACAAAAGCACTGATGTAGTGGTTCAGCTTCTTTGCAGCAATGATGTTTCCTGGAAGCAATAAAGAAAGGTTAAAAAGGGGGGAGAGGAGGGGAGGGAAGGAGTGGAAGGGGGAAGAGGGGAAAAGACAAAATTATTCTGCACCCTAGCAGGTTCTGTGATCCCATGCTGTTTATGAAGCTCCACAATGACCTGAATGCCACTGTCAGAAGATAGCCTCTGATGTAACCATGGAAACCAACACTGCCACTGCATCAATTGGTGTCACCAGAAAAATGCTCATTAAGAACTGCAAACTAGGTAGAGCTACTGAAGATGGGGAAAAAGTGGGAAGGCAATAAGGGGTTAGAGCCAGGAAGATGGCACTCCAGAGGACAATATGGCATAAAAAAAAAACAGTTTACAGACATTGAATGCAAGTCCTTTCCATTGTTGTCGATGCCATATTGAAATGTGAGTGTACCACCATACCAATCCAGGAGCAGATAGTTGCAAGCTGCGGCCAAACAGACAGTCCCAGATAACAAGGTAAGTAAGTTCAGACGGCACAAACTATGAGTTTTAGTCCTGGAGTGAGCTGTTAAGTAAGCTACTGACATAGGAACATAGAAGTTGACATCAGAAAAGGGTCTTCAGGCTCACCCAGTCTGCTCTATTTCCCTACCTATAGTGACTCTGCAGGCACTAATCAGCCTAAGGCCCCCCCCCTTGACTTTCAAGATCCCTTTGTGTCTGTCTAATTCATTCTTGAATCCCATGTTTCTACTCCCACCACCTCCGACGGTAGACTGTTCCATTTGTCTACCACCCTTTCTGTAAAGAAGTATTTCCTCACATTACATCTGAACCTACTCCCCCAACTTCATATTGTGCCCCCTTGTCCTAGATCATCTTCTTCTACTGAAGATTAGCCTCCTGTACCCTTTTCTTCCCTGTGAGGTATTTGAATGTTACAATCATATCCCCATTCCCTCCTGTCCTCCAGGGAGTACATTATTTATTTATTGAGTTCTGGGATAATACCTGTGAGTGGATGCTCATTGAAAGGTTCCACGTCAAATACATTAGACAACAAGGTACAATACTGTGCACAAAAATACAAATACTGAGAAAAACATTCATGGGGGTTTTAGAAAACAAACCTAAAGCACTAACTATGCTGAGGCATTGTACAATGTATGACCATGACAAGAAGATAAGCAGACAAGGGTAGGGAAGGATACAATGGGAGTGAGAGAGCTAGGTTAGCAGATCACATAAGACAGGGAGAGAGGACAGAAGGAAGAGGTCCAGGAGGAAAGGGCAGAGCGGGGGGTAGGGAGGTGGGCGAAGTGCTATGGTTTGACTATCCTGTCATGACAGAGGCACAGATAAGTGCTAGAGGCAGAGTATTGCTGTGTACTGAGCCTTAGCGGGGGCACATGCAAACACTTCTATCAAAGAGGTGCTGGTGCAGTCTACATTTAAAAGAGCCAATCATTGAAGAGCCAGAGATGTCAGGGGGTAGTGCATTTATGCAGAGTGGTGCACGGTGAGAGAATGTGCTCTGTGCCATGGTAGGGCGGCATCTAGGCACTTGGAAAATTTGAGTGGCAGAGCTGCTGGTTTGTCTGGTGTTCATAGGCAGTGTTAGCAGGTTCTGCACCCCTGTTGGAAGCAGATTTAATGTGACTTTTTTGGCAAGAAGGCAGGTTTGATACCTGAGTCTGTCACTCAGTTGAAGACAGCCAGCTTGTGAATGAAGTTCACAGGTGTGTATGTGTCTTGGTGCATTTGAGAGTAGGCGGCAGGCTTTGTTTAAGGCAAATGAGATCCATTGGAGTGCCGTGTTGGTAGCAGAACTGTATATGGCTAGCCCATAGTCTATGAGGGAGACAACTGAGCTGCTGATTGCCAGGTTTAAAGCTTCATGGGTTAGACAATGCATGTGGTATTAGGAGATCCCGATTCTGGTATTAATAGCTCTTGTGGTGATATCGATATGCTGGGAGAAGGACAGGGAGGAGTTGATTGTACATATTTAACTCCTTCAGCCTTTCCTCATATTTAACTCCTTTAGCCTTTCCTCATAGGGTTTTGATGCAAGCCCCTCACCATTTTGATTGCTCTCCTCTGAACTGCCTCTACCTAGTTTATGCCCTTTCAGAGATGGAGTCTCAAGAACCGGACACTGTACTTGACATATGGCCTCATTAATGATCTATATAGCAGGATTATTACCTCTTTCCTTCTGTTGGTGATTTCCCTGCCTAAGCATCTCAGCATCCAGCTAGCCTTCCCTGCTGCTTTGTCACACTGCTTAATTACGTTCAGGTTATCAGAGATGACTATCCCCAGGTCCCTTTCCTGTTTTGAGTCTGCTATTGCCTCCTCTCCCAGGTGGTACTTTGTCCCTGGGTTTCTGTGCCCAACGTGCATTATTTTGCACCTTTTAGCATTGAAACCTAGGAGCCAATCTCTCGACCATTCATCCAGCCTTTCTAGGACTCTTCATATTCTATCCCCCCGTGTGTCCACTCTGTTGCAGAGCTTTGTGTCCATGCAGACAAGCATACTTTCCCTTCTAGACCCTCTGCAATGCCACTAATAAAGACATTGAAAAGGACATGGCCTAGCACTAATCCCTGTGACACCCCCGTCACTCTGCCTACTCCAGAGCATGTGCCATTTACCACCACCCACTGAACCCTTTTGCCCATCCAACTCTCCACCCATCTCACTACTTTAAAACCTATCCCTAGGTTCATCAGTTTGTTTGTTAGCCTTCTATGTGAGATGATGCTGAAGGCCATACTAAAATCTAGCCATGGCACAGCCACTGCTCCCCCTGATCCATTTCACTGGTTACTCAGTCGAAGAACTCTATGAGGTTTGTCTGGCACATTCTCCTACCAGTGAAACCATGCTGCCTTGGGTCTTACAGGTCACTGGCCTCTTGGTTTTCCACTATCCTTTCCTCCAACAATGTTTCAATTAATCTGCACACCATTGAAGTCAGGCAGACTTTCCTGTACTTCCCTGCCTCCTCTTTCTTTCCACTTCTGTTTAGTGGGACTACACCGGCCTTCCTCCAGTCCCCTGGTACCTCCCCTGCTTCTAAAGACAGGTTGACCATGGCTGTTAGAGGTGCAGCCAATACCTCTTTTAGTTCTCTCAGCATCCTGGTGTGCACTCCATCTGGTCCAACTGCCTAATCAACTTTTAATGAAGTTAGTTCGCGAAGATCCTTTCCTCAAAAAATAGACTAGTGACCACCTACCACCTCTTTGTGCCTTTGTCCTTTATTGCCGGGATGGCAGTATAGCCTAGAGGTTAGAATAATGTGCTGTGAACGAGCTTGGTATATCCAGCAGACCAGACCTTGGTTTGATTCTCAGAACCTCCACTTGCATAATGTGTGACTCTGAGCAAGTCGTTTAACCACCTAGTGCTCCCAATTGGCCCCTGAAAACAGACAGTTGTGCCTAGTGAACCTTACCCGGTTACCAAATAAAAAATAAAATTGTTGGTCTGTTACCTACTTTTTCCAGTGTGAATGCTGAACAAATGTATTTGTTCAATATGGCTACCTTTTGGTGGTCTTCTTCCACACAACCCCCATCCTTATCTTTCAGCCTTACTATCCCTCTCCCTGCCTTCGTTTTTTTCACTTATGTATCTAAAAAGTTTTAGCCTCCTTATTTATTGAATTTGCAATGTTTTCCTCTGTTTGTACCTTTGCGCTTCTAATTGCCTTCCCTATATAACCATAACCCAGCAAAGACAGTAGAAGAAAAACACTAACTATAAATTGCTAATAACTTGGGAACCAAGAGAAAATCAGTAAGCTAACTGGAGATCGGGTACCACAGATAGGGAACTGAAATTAACTCTGCTTACTTTACATTAACATGGGCAGACTGAAAATATGTATGGCAGATGCTTTTTAGGCTACAGGCTGGCCTGCTCTGCAGAAGTGAATTCATAGAATCCAGCTGCAGTAGTACTAATGAGTCATGCTGGGTGCAACATTTGGGACTGTATACCAGATTTATGAAGCTCTGCTTTGATAGATTTGTAAGCTAATTGATTGTTATGTACATGGGGGGTGACATCACTGAAGATAAGATAACGATCACTGTTCCAAAGGAGGGGTTGCTTTGTCAGGCCCCTTTTTTGTATAAATTATTTATTTATTTACAAGTTTTACCAGGAAAGGCATACTGAGCATACTACTGCTCGATTCCAGATGTGTCCTGGGGGTTGTTAGGGAAAGGGATAAGTACATACAAGTAAAGAATGCAGAGGTGCAATTACAGAATTGTAGAGTACCGAAATTTACATAGGTTATATACAAAAGGTACATAAGTTCCACAATATAATAGTATAATAGTAGTAGTATAGTATATACAGGAAATAAAAAGAATGTACACAGCAAGCAGTAGGCATTAATTAGTAGAAGAGGTATTGGCAACTAATTTGGACAGTTAAGCCTTTGGGTGAACAACATAGTTTTGCACTGGCGAGTTGGCCCATACTTAGTGCAAATCAAGTTGACATGAGCAGCTTGTGGGGAATTGCCCTTTTAGTAGGGAGGTTTGTTGCCAAGAGGAGGGGGAGAGCCGGATGTCCGTCGGCAGGGAGTTCCATAGTTTTGGTAGTCGGGCTCTAAAAGCCGACTGTCCAGCAGAAGTAGCCATGTGGGGGATTTGTAGTAGCTGGGAGTCGAAATTTCTGAGTGAGTATGTAGATGGTGTTTGAGCAGTTAGGGTAGAGACTAGGTAGGAGGGCATTAACTGGGCCCAGAATTTGGCTGTGAGTCTGCTACAGTGGTACTGGCACTTATTGACAAGTGAGGGCAGGTTAAGGTACCTGTCGAGGTCACAGTGGTGTGTGGAGGGTGGGCAGTCCAGTGCAAAATGACAGAAGGAGTTAAAAAGACAATACAGTCTAGCCAGGGTGGATTTAGGGGCAGAACTGTAGACTATGTCCCCGTAGTCAAAAATAGGGAGGATAATTTTCTACAGTATTTCTTTGCGGGCTGGCAGAGGAATGCAACTACAGTTCCAGTATAATGCACCCAGTCTAGGGTGCAGTTTTTTGTGGGTTGCTTTGATGTGAGTGGAAAAGTTGAGGTGTTGGTCCAGTCAAACCCCTAAGTATCTGAAAGAAGTGCAGACTTCTAGAGGGGTCCCATTTAGTGTTTTGAAAATGGGGAAGGCAGGGAGGCGGGAGAGTCTCTGTCTCATGCCGAAAGTCAGGGAGATCATTTTCTTAGCATTTAGAATAAGTTGATTTCTGTGAAACCAGAGCTGGACTTAGGTGAAGTTTTGCTGGAGTTTGGATGCAACTTCCAGTGGGGAGTGTGTCAAAGGGTGTGGATGCAATGATGGACACTGAGACCACAGTAAGGTGGCAAGGCTTAAAGTTACCAAGCCAAATCTTTCATTAAGTAGACACAAGTTAAATAACCAAATAAAACTTGCGAACTTGCAACGTCAAAAGAAAAACAAAAGACACAAAAAACAAAACAATACTCCAGTCTTCCAAGGACTGTTCCAGCAATGAGCTGTCCTGGATTCAAAAATAATCTTAGTCTGAAGAGTTGCAGACTAACACTTTGGACCAGCACCTACTGATCCTCCAACAAAATCTGAATGTTCCACAGGATGAGTTCCCTTTTATACTAGGAACCCATCAGGTGACCAAATCAGACTCCACCCCTTCCTACACTTACACACAGTATACAAATGGAGTGGAGACGGATGGCTGGCTCCTAGCAGAACATAGCAGGGATCTGAACAGGTCCCAAACAGACCCACCTCTGTTACCAGGCTTGGATTTCTCATTATTTGGGTAAGAACTGCTTACTTCATGTATTAGAAATGAGACCAAACACTTGTTACTAAGGCAGGTGACTTACACATTTCCAACATGTTTGAACTTCTGTTTACAATTGTCTGAATTTCTAACTTGAACTAGTAAAGAGGGCAAGGCTAGCAAGTAGCACACACAGCAGTTGTTACATGGCTCACCTCACTCAGCCTCAGTCACAATATATTAAAGAAAATACTTAATGCTGCATTTATTTGTTTAGTAGCATTGCTATGAAAAGCACTGGACTTAGCAGCAAAACCTGTTTGGATTGGACAACCAACCTAGTCTGGTACTAAACTGTTAGTGCACTACATCTTATACCTTTCTTCTTCTTCAAAGAAACAAAAAATATAAACAAACTGGAAAACAAACAAAATAGCAGCGAACATTCCTGTGCCTCAATAAATAAATGTTTTAAGGCTGCAGACTGCTGCACCAGCATTATTATGGTTTGTTGCTTGGGGGTCTGAGCACCACAATTCCACACCTGCAGAAAGACAGTGAAGGATTTAGCAAGAAAGGAGATGTCCCATTCCAGGTGGCCAGTCAGGAATAAGGAACGAGGGATAGACCAGAAAGAAAAAGAATAGTAAGGTCACACACACATGCTACTGCAGTAGGCTTCACGCATACAAAGTGAGCAGAATTATGGAAGGGTACTAGTGCTCTCTCACACTCCTCCTCACTTAAGAGGAAACTATACCCTTAGTGTACTAATTCTTTATAGTTTCTAGTTTTGGCAAAACTTATGCACACTCGTCAGATCTCTCTCTCCAAGGAGGGAGAGATGGAGCTTTAGCCCACCCACTCCCAAAGCTCCACCTCGAGGACCCTTTGAAACAAAATAAACAACAAATGAAGGCTATAACGAACCTTTCATTTCACTTGCATTTTCCCTGAGGTCTGACTGTGCACATTGATCTGCCCCATAATGGGACATGAAATCTGCATTCTTATTAGCAGTACCAGGTCAGTGGTGTACAGTGAATTTATATGGCTGTAAGGCCAAATACCACTGCATTATTCTGGGGTTCTTATCTTTCATTACATGGAGCCAGCAGAGTGGGTTGTGGTCTGTTAATACTTCAAACTCTGCTCCCCATAAATAGAATTTAAGGGCTTCGATGGCCCACCTGATGGCAAGGCATTCTTTTTCTATAGCCGAATAGCGTGTTTCTCTTTCCTGCAGTTTTCAGCTTAAACAGATGATGGGATGTTCTTCTCCATTTACCATCTGGGACAAAACAGCTCCTATACCAGTCTGAAGCATCTGTCTGTACCATAAAGGCTGAGTAAAATCAGGACTTCTCAATGCGGGGCTGCACACAGTATGCCTTTATGGTACAGAAGGCCTTCTCACATTCAGGGTTCATTTACATTAGTGGGACAGTGTTTCTTTGTAAGATTGGTTAGAGGGTGGCTATTGTGGCAAAGTTGGGGACAAACCTACGGTAATACCCCTCCAACCCCAGAAATGACCTAACATGTTTCTTTGTCAGGGGTCTAGGGCATCGTGATGTCAGCCAACCTTTTCGATTTCTGGTTTGATTTGCCCATTACCTATAATGAAGCCAAGATATTTGGTTTCCTGCATCGCTATACTGCATTTGGATGGATTGATTGTCAAACCCACTTTTGTCAGAGTCTAGAACAGCAGTGAGATGTTGTAAATGGGCCTCCCATGTAGGACTGTACACCACCACATCATCTAAATAAGCAGCACAATAGGATTCATGATGATGCAAAGTCTGATCCATTAGGCACTGAAATGTGTCAGGGGCACCATGTAGCCCGAAGGGCATGATAATGAAATGATACAGCCCTATGGGAGTGCTGAATGCTGTCTTCTCTTTAGAGGCCTCATCCAAAGGGATCTGACAATACCCCTTCGTAAGATCGAATGTGGTGATGTATCTTGCGTTGCCCAGTCTGTCCATTATGTCATCGATCCTAGGCATGGGGTAGGCATCAAATTTGGAGATAGCATTTAGGCGTCTAAAATCAAGACAGAGGCATATGCCTCCTTCCTTTTTCTCCACCACTACAATTGGGAATGCCCACTCACTACCAGAGGGTTCGTCACCCCAAGCTCTTGCATTTTTCTTACTTCCTTTATTACCTCCCCTCTCACTTTGTCTGGTAGGCGATAAGGTTTCTGCCTGATAGGGCTATTGGTAGTGACCTCTATATGGTGCCTAATGCTATGTACTAACCAGGCCTAGAGGTAAGGACTGGAATACTTAGCAAGAAGGAGGTCCAGCTCTGATCTCTGTTGTTCAGTCAGGTGGCGTTAATGGTTAGATCACTCACTTCTCCTTTGCTTTCTAGCCTGTCATAGGCTACCTCCATTTCACTGGTATGAGTCTCAGGGCAAATAAAATACCCGGGGTTTGGTCTTTCCACCCATTTTTTTAGAAGGTTTATACGATATATACCTTTCCTTTGCTTTCTATCAGGTAAGTCAACCTTGTAGTTAACAGGACCTGTTTGTCTCAAGATGGTATAGGGACCTTGCCACTTCATCATAAGCTTCTCCGTAGTAGAAGGAAGTAACAATAGTACCTTATCCCCCTCTTGGCAGTGTCAGTGGCTCAGTAGGTAGCACACTCGCCTCTGAGGCTGGGAGATCAGAGGGCTGTGGGTTCAGTTCCCACATCTGGAACTTGGGTTAATATCCCAGTACTGACACTGTAGTGTAGCACGAGAGGGGTGCTGCACTTCTGAGGTGCCATCTTTCGGATGAGACGTTAAACCGAGGTCCCATCTGCCTGGATTGGTGGTAGTTCAGGTGGATGTTAAAGATCCCATGGCACTTATCGAAAAGAGTAGGGGAATTTCCCCAGTGTCCTGGCCAAATTTCCCTCATTCACTAAAAATAGCACCAATAGCTTAATCTGGTTCAAGGTCAGTTGGCATTCATCTGTATTCCCTCCCCCGGGTCGTCCATGAAAATAGGCAGGATTTGTCTAGAGCACTTACCCGGTCAACAAAAGCTAAATGAATAAATAAATAAAATGATTTGGCACCTTCTCCTTGGTCATAATACCCCTTCTGTACACTTTGTTGGTGCAAATTATGGTGATGTGCCATCTGGGTAAATTTCAGCAACTTTGCATACAAAGCTATCAGGTAATCAAGGGTGGTACTTGGGTTCTCTTTTGTTCTTTCCTCCCATTGTTCCCTTACAATATCCAGGAGATCCCTTGGAATTCTTCCATATAATAATTCAAAGGGGGCAAATCCTGTGGAGGCTTGTGGTACCTCCCTGTATGCAAATAAAAGGAGCAGTAGGTATACATCCCACCTTTTTCCTTCATCCTCTACATATTTCTTCAGCATTCTTTTCAGGGTCTGGTTGAATCACTCAACCAGACCATCTGTCTGAGGATGATAGGGTGTGGTATGTATGGCCTCCACTCCTAATGTCTCATACAGCCGGGCTAACATCCTAGAACAGAAGTTGCTCCCTCTGTCTGTCAGTATTTCCCTGGGTATTGCGACACGACTGAACAGCTTGATTAACTCATCTGCAACTTTCTCTGCTGTCACAGTTCAGAGGAGGATAGCCTCAGGATATTTTGTGCAATAATCACATATTACCAAAATGAACCTGTTTCCTTTTGAGCTTTTTGGTTAAGGTCCTACCACATCCATGGCGATGTGGCTAAAAGGGGTGGTAATAAGGGGCAATGGTTGGAGGGGGATCGTATCTTTTCGTGTCACAGGAGCCACTTTCTGACAATCTGGGCAACTCCAACAGTAGTCAGCTGCCTGAGCGTGTATACCTGCCCAATAGAATCTTAATAGTAGCCTCTGCAAGGTGCGGTCCCTACCCAAATGACCCACTAATGGGATTTCATGTGCTAGATGCACTAGTTTCTCTCTGTACTTACTGGGCACTACTAATTGGTCTATTTGCTCACCCGTGGTGGGGTGTATGTATCTTCTATATAACAAGTCATCTTTCATGACATAGGATGGTTCATTTCCTTTCACTGGTACCCCTACCAACTGCATAAATAGTGTCAGGAAACTATCCTTCTTTTGTTCTTCACAAAACCCATCATTTTTAATATCAGACAATACATCACTATCGTTTGTCACATTCACAGTTTTAGTGTGTCTCTGAGTCCATTTATATTTTGCTTTCTTCCTTTCTTGTCGAGACTTTGGGGTTTTGCCAGGCTCCCCATACACCTCATCATCGAATGGAAATAGTTGTGCCCATTGTTGTTCCTGTTTAGTTTGGGCACGGGTTGTTAGGGCACACACACTTTCTTCGGGATGGATTAAGCAAGAAAAGTCTGGATAATCATGCCCAGTAATGACAGGAACAGGTAAAAGGGGAACCAATCCAACAGCCATAGTATGACTTCTCCCTTGTACCTGTAAATCAAGGTCAGACACAGGATAATGATGTATGTCCCCATGGATGCAAATTACTGCTGTACGGGACCCCTTTTCACCAGCTTGTTGAACCAAATTTGCTCTTACCAGGGTTTGTCTGCTTCCTGAGTCTATCAGCCCAGTAACCTCCTGATTTCCAATCTTGACGGGTGTGACAAATTGTCCCCAATTGGCTAGAGCTAACTGCGTGACTGTAACTTTTCTTTGAGGGCAAAATCTAGCTATGTACCCCTTCTTCTGGCATTCCCTGCAGATTATGATGGGGTTATAGGGTCTATTAGCCGGGACAGTTTTAGTACCCCCTTCAGTCACAGATGAAGCAATAGAAGAAGAAACAGGCCTTACCATGGGTGGGATTGCACCGGATCCAGGATGTCCACGTTGATGATTAGAATGAGCCGTGAGGTAATACTCAGCTAGCGTGATGGCTTTTTCTGCAGTATCTGGCCAGTGTTCCCTCACCCATACCTGAACATCTGAGGGCAGGATACGAACAAACTGCTCCAGAATGATCATTTCCAGGATATGTTCTATGGTATTCACCCCTGGTTGTAGCCATTTCTGACACAAGTCCTTTAACTGGGTATAGGCCTCTCGGGGAGTGTCCACATTATGAAATTTGAAAGTTCTAAAGCGCTGTCGATAGGTCTCAGGGCTGATGTAGTACCTTTGTAGAATGGCTTGTTTAACAGCATCGTAGTGCTCTGCCTGGGTACTGTTCATGTGGCTGTATGGCTGTTGGGCTTTCCCAGATAGGTAAGGCACTAAGCAGATGACCCATTGGGTTCGGGGCCACCCACAAGCCTGAGCTATTTGCTCAAATGTTGTCATGTATGCCTTGATGTCATCGGTTACACCCAGTTTAGTCAATTTAATACTTTAGGGGTTTCTGCTGGTGGTGGATTATGTACCCCTATATCTCGGATGGCTCTCAGGGTATCATTCCACCGTGCCTCAGCCCTTTGTAGATCCATCTCTCTTTGCTTGTCCATAGCAATTTGTTTTACACATAGCCAATGCAACAGGCTGTGTATATCTTCTGGTGGTTCTTCAATGGTCTGTTCTGAGGTATCCTTGCCCTCCTCCTCTGGCTCTCCTTCCTTTTTGGCTGTTTTCTGTCGAACATCTGGTCCCAGACCAGGCAAAGAGATCTCTCCATACTTGGCAGCCATAGTCCGTGTGAGAACTCTGCTGGGCTTACTGAGGGTCTGCTCCATTGTCTCCACCTGCATTCAGTGTCCACTGACTGGAAGATACCAGTAACACCAGAGCATCCCGCTTCTGACACCAATGTCAAAGGGTGTGGATGCAGTGATGGACACTGAGACCACAGTAAGGTGGCAAGGCTTAAAGTTACCAAGCCAAATCTTTTATTAAGTAGAGACAAGTAAATAACCAAATAAAACTTGCGAACTTGCAACGTCAAAAGAAATACAAAAGATACAAAAAACAAAACAATACTCCAATCTTCTAAGGACTATCCCAGCAATGAGCTGTCCTGGATTCAAAAATAATCTTAGTCTGAAGAGTTGCAGACTAACACTTTGGACCAGCACCTACTGATCCTCCAACAAAATCTGAATGTTCCACAGGATGAGTTCCCTTTTATACTAGGAACCCATCAGGTGACCAAATCAGACTCCACCCCTTCCTACACTTACACACAGCATAAAAATGTAGTGGAGAGGGATGGCTGACTCCTAGCAGAACATAGCAGGGATCTGAACAGGTCCCAAACAGACCCACCTCTGTTACCAGGCTTGGATTTCTCATTATTTGGGTAAGAACTGCTTACTTCATGTATTAGAAATGAGACCAAACACTTGTTACTAATGCAGGTGACTTACACATTTTCAACATGTTTGAACTTCTGTTTACAACTGTTGTCTGAATTTCTAACTTGAACTAGTAAAGAGGGCAGGGCTAGCAAGTAGCACACACAGCAGTTGTTACATGGCTCACCTCACTCAGCCTCAGTCACAATATATTAAAGAAAATACTTAATGCTGCATTTGTTTGTTTAGTAGCATTGCTATGAAAAGCACTGGACTTAGCAGCAAAACCTGTTTGGATTGGACAATCAACCTAGTCTGGTACTAAACTGTTAGTGCACTACATCTTATACCTTTCTTCTTCTTCAAAGAAACAAAAAATATAAACAAACTGGAAAAACAAACAAAATAGCAGCAGACATTCCTGTGCCTCAATAAATAAATGTTTTAAGGCTGCAGACTGCTGCACCAGCATTATTTATGGTTTGTTGCTTGGGGGGTCGAGCACCACAATTCCACACCTGCAGAAAGACAGTGAAGGATTTAGCAAGAAAGGAGATGTCCCATTCCAGGTGGCCAGTCAGGAATAAGGAACGAGGGATAGACCAGAAAGAAAAAGAATAGCAAGGTCACACACACATGCTACTGCAGTAGGCTTCACGCATACAAAGTGAGCAGAATTATGGAAGGGTACTAGTGCTCTCTCACAGAGTGGCCTGAGGCATATAGGACTGTATCGTCTGCGTACATGTGAATGGCAGCATGCAGACAGGTTGATGGCAGGTCGTTGAGAAAAATGGAGAATAAAATAGGGCCGAGGACAGAGCCTTGGGGGATGCCAATGGTGATAGGGAAGGGGTTTGAGGTGGAGGTACCAATTTTTACCGATGGGACCTGCCAGCCAGGTATGAGTTGAACCAGTTTGTGGCCACACTGGAGAGTCCTGCATTAGAGAGTTTGAACAGTAGAAGAGTATGTGAGACTGTGTCAAAAGCCTTGGCTAGGTCAATGAAAATGGCAGATGTGATGTGACTTTTATCCATGCCTGTGAGGATGGAATCCATGAGTCTGAGGAGGGAAGTGACAGTGGAGTGGGATTTTCTAAAGCCAGACTGGTAAGGGGTAAAGAAGGAGGAGGAGTCGAGGAAGGTGGTGAGTTGCGAGAGGACAAGATGTTCCTGGATTTTGGCTAGAGTGGGTAGGAGGGAGATTGGGCGGTAGTTGCTGGGGTAGGATGGGTCGCCACCTTTCAGGAGGGGGATAACTGTGGCATGCTTCCATTCTGAAGGTATAGAGCCTGAGGTGAAGGAGAGGTTAAAGAGGGATGCTAGAGGCATGGCGATAGCTGGGGCAGAAAGGAAAAGCATTTTGGCATCCTTACCTGTGAGGCATTTGCCCTTGGAGAGATTTAGGGCAAGCAGGGCTTTGAGTACTTCTGATGGGGTAACCAGGGTGAAGGAGAAAGCTGGGTAAGGGGTTAGCATGGGTGGGGATGCGGATGTTGGGTTGTGTGTAGCAGGTGGGGGCTTAGAGTAGTGGGGGGACCCGCTGCTAGTAAACACTGTGTTGAAAGCCATGGCAACTGCTAGTGGTTCTGCTGTGATGGAGCTGCCTACATCTAGGGCTGGTGTGGGTGGCTGGGTGGGAGGGGAGAAAAGTGATTTTATCAACCTCCAGAACTTGGCTGGATGGTTTAAATTTTTTTGGAGGGATGATGTGAAGTAGTGAGCTTTTGCCTGATGGATAAGCCTGGTGCTGGCATTTCTAAGCATTTGAAAGTGTATATTTCATTCAGAAAGTTTAAACACTAAAGAATAATCACCTGAAGACCTTCTGAAGGAGTCTGTGGCTGGGGGGAGCAATGGGCTTGTTCAATAAGGTAAGTCAAGTTATGGAGGGGACCTGCTACCTCCTGTAAAAGCTCCTGAATGAAGGAAAGCATATAACTGCCTTCAGTTTGTTCTGGTATGCCAACCAGAACTAAATGATTTCTATTGCTGCATCCCTCCTGGTCCTCCGCTCTTGCTTCTAGTTTAACTAATGTCTTTTTAAGCTCTTGCAAGTCCTGTCAGTCCCTGGCTTATGTATCCTCCATGGAACTGATGCTGGCCTCAGTATCTCTGAGGAGATTGAGGAAGGTTTCAAGAGTCAGTTTGAATAATAGCAGGTGTTCCACTATGTCAAAAATATGAAAGAGCTGAGCTGGAAAATTATTTCCAGCAGCAATTACTTGTGACAGGAATATTGACTTTTTTAGAATGATTGCCCACTAGTACTCATTGTAATGAGTGCTCAGCACCAATTTATCCTCCTCTGAGTGGGACCTCTGACAGCAATGCTCAAACCTCCACTCTTTAGTGTTCAGCCTCCTAAGATCACCGTCAAGCCATGGTGACCTGTGACAAGAAGTCAAGAGGTGAACACAGGAAGTGCTACGGAGCTGACAGCAGCCACAACAGCTACACTGTAGCCCTCCATGGCCACACTGACTCCTATTACACATATCAAGATGTCCAGTACTGCCAGGAGACTCTGAGACTTCAGAGGAGTGGTAGTTGATCATCTCAACTGGCAAGCTTAAACAGGAAGCCCCACAAATGAACTGCATGGCATGATGATTTGACCAAATGACCAGATTAGCCTTGATATCACTAAAATCAAGACTCAATAATACAATCCAGTCCAAGGCAAGCCCTTGCTGATGAGTACTGGGGTCAACTGTCTATACAAAGCCCAGGGAAGACATCACCAGAAGGAATTGCATTCCAAAAAGAGATATTTCATTATTGACCCTAGTGTTAAAGTCACCCAAGACCAAACATCTGTGTGACTCAGCTTCCCAAGCTGACATGAAACTCTGAAGATCCTACAAGAATTGTTATCCATATCCAAAAGGACCGTGCCTAAGCATGATCTTATAACATGTACCTAGCCCACCTTTCACCACCACACTTTCAAATGATCTGGTTCCCCCATGAGATATGCTGTCACTCCCAATGCAGATCTAAAACAAATGACTACCCTGACTCCTTGTGCTCCTGCTTAGGACAGTGCACTTGGGAATAACTGGACAAAATGTATGCCGCAAGCACATGGCATGAGTTATCCCCCCAACCATGTCTCCATGATGCATACCAGATCTGCCAAGGATTCCTGCATGTATAGCCAGTCAGTCAAGCAATTTACTAATGGATAACTAGCTAGCTAATAAGTGTAGTATATTATAGATAGACCTGTAGACAGTGAGTGTAGTAAGTTTAGATGCATGTGTAACCAGTGAGTCTAGCGATTTATAAGCATATGTGTAGCCAGTGGGTCAAGCAATCTAATATTTTTTTGTTTAGTTGTTTAACCAGGAGTAGCACACTAAGCTGATAGCTATTTTACAGGAGTGACCTGGGAGCACGGGGAAGTTAAGTGACTTGCTCAAGGTCACACAGTATGCAAGTAGAAGCTGTGGGATTCAAACCCAGGTCTGGTATGCTGGATGTCACCAGATTTGCAGCTTAGAGCCTTAAACCACTGTGCTATACTGCCTCTGTACTTATAGATGACTAGCTAGTAAGTGTAGCAAGTTATGGATAGACCTCTACCAAATTAATGTAGTAAGTTATGGATCACCCTGTAGACAGTGAGTTTAGTTAAGTTATACACTGACCTGTAAATTGTGAGTGTTGTATGACACTGAAAGACCAGGGTCCAGTGAGTGTTGCAAGTTATTTAGAGACCTGTAGCCAGTGAGTGCAGTATGTTTTGGATGGATGAATGTAGAAGCAAGTGAGAGTAGTATGTTACAGACAGATGTGTAGTGCAAGTCTTCAGGTATAACAGACATGAAATAAAACCAGGGAGTGTAATACTTTATTGATAGATCAGTTGTCAGAGAATGTAGTAAGATATGATCAGAATAATACCATTGTAAAGTGCTGTATGTAATAATTAGGAAATAGACTTGCAGCCAGTGAGTGTAGTAATTTTTAAATGAATGATGAGCTAGTGAATCAAGAAAAGTACAGACTGATGGAGTGCCTATGATTGCTGAATATTATGGAATGACCTGTAGCCAGTGAGTACAGTAAGCTACTAACAGACATATAGCCAGTAAGTGTTTATAGTTATTTATAAAGCTTGGTGAAATGTTTGGACACCTATAAATCAGCCCCCCTCTAAAGCTAGCGCTATAGGTGAGGGTAGTAAGATATGGATAGATCAGTGGCAAGAGAGTGTAGTAAGTTATACATGCTTGTAACATGGCATTAACGTAACAAGTGGTAACAATTAATGTGATTTGTCAGAATGCATCACCTGACAGATTTAGAACTGTGCATTAATTCCCTAGATATGCATGGCTCTGTAATAATAATACTGACCACACGGTTGAAAAATATGCAAACTGCATGTTTCCCACCCAGCCACCCACCCACTGGACACAGTAGATTGTGCAACGGAGATAGTAATCGCTGTACCAAAATAAAAAGGGATAACTTCATGAGCACATTTTAGATTTGTGTAGTCATGGGCATATCTGCATATGTAGAGAACTATTTAGATGTGCAGTTAGCTGAGAATAGCATGGAGAAGTGTGGAGTCCGGTCAAGAGTGAAATGCGATGACCAGTGTAGGTGGAAGGTAACCATGCTATCAGTGACCCGCAGTGGTAAGATTGAAATGCGTACTTCATGGTCTGATTAAAGACATTCTAAAGAAACAAATAATATATGAGTTGTAACAGAAACCATTGCACTGCATTAACATTTTTAAAAAGGTATTGTTGACAGCAGAAGAATTGCCATTGTGTTCTATGCAAATAAGGAATAGTTCCAAGAATGCATCACGAATGCTTAATATTCTTGAACTGTTGAACTCCTAAGTAAAGCACCACTTGTAATGTTTGTTTAAAACAATAGGTAAAGTTATAAAGAGTGTAATGAAGTGAAAGAAAATTTCTTTAAGAAAGCAGCATTGTATTCATACGTATATTAATAAGCATGGTTCCAGGAACAAACTTCCTGGTTGTCAAATACAAGAATATTCATATAAAAAACATGAATAAGAAAGATATTGTTTGTGTGCTGTTTTTTGCATAATTACTATCAGTAAATATAACAGATGTAGTGGCCATAAAAGCCATGTTATAAGTGCATTAATTCCCTCGACAGGAGGCATTTCCCAGGAATTAATGCATGGTTGAGTGGTGGGAAGCACTCGGCCTTCAGCCTTCTTCCCCACAACCATGCATTAATTCCTTGGAAATGCTTCCTGTTTCAGGGATTAATGCTTACATATATAGCCAGTGAGTGTAAAATGTCATTATTAATAAATGTATAATTAGTGAATGTAGTACATTATGGATAGATCTGAAGCCAGTGGCTGTAGTAAATTATGACTAGACCAATAGCCACTATGATGTACTATGCACATAATACAGTATATTTTTGGAATACATGTAGGAGCAAAATCCACTTGACTCAACAGTTCTTGCCTAGCAGGATGGTTAAGGGACTTGCCCAGGGTCACACAGTATGTATGTGGCAGTTGTGATATTGAAATGCAGGCCTGCTAGACACACAGGTTCAAAACATTGAGTTCTACCTATTCAGCTATACTACCTCACAATTTAAAATGTGTGAACACAATCCAGCTTCTTGCGTGGACAAAAAATGTTTCATGGGGTGAAAGATATTGACTGACTGATTGACTCATTATACTTTAAGTGTCACTTAACTATACAGTTTATGTAGTTGCATTCAACAAGCATGTAACTATTTATTGATGTAAGTATTTATTTATTTGATAATCAGGTAAATACACTGGTCTCAGGGACTGTTTTCAGGAACAACCTGGGCCATCAAGATGGCACATACAGCACATGATGAGAGATGAGAAGAACAAGAGCATTTACAGTATACAGGTACCTAATGTTTAGAGATAACGTTCAATAAATTACAGAAATAAACAAAATTAAAAGGCAATGCACACATGGGCAGTTAAAAAATACATGAGAGCAATTATAGCAGTATACAATTAGAATAGGCAAGGTTCAGCTACAACAATGAGACCAAACAAAATCATAACAGAATCAACAGCACAGCAATGTCAGAAAGAAAGAAAGAGAAAAGCAGCATGTAAGTGTATGCGGTGGGAACAACAACCCCCCCAATCAGAAGGCGCACACTGAATTTATGGGGTGAGGAGCCACCAAGGGAGCTGGATGGGCTGCAATCAGGAGTTGCAGTTGCAGGTCAGGCTCAATAGCAGGGAGTTTTTGTAGTGTACCTTAAATATCTGGGGGAACCCTGGGAAAGCACAGCTGGGATGGCATTCCTGAGCTTAGGGGTTGCACTAGAGCAGGGGTTCTCAAATGGTGAGGCCAGCCTCCCTTGGGAGGCCCCAGCCTGTTCCAGGGGAGGCTCAAGCAAGTCTTGGAAAAAGTACTGTATTTAAATTTTGAACTTTATAGATTTTATGTGAAGGGATAAGGCAAACTGATAATAGGAGGTGAATTTATGTATTTATCCATAAGTCAGTGGCCAGGGAAGGTACTGTACACTGAGCCATGGCTTATTATAGGTGTACCCAGGGAAGAATAGTGAGAGAATACAGTTCAAAATGTAACTGCAGAACACTTAAGCAATACAAAATGAATAAAAGTGCAAACAAATTAAGAACAATAAACTAACAATGCGCGAGAAACAATTGATTAATTAGACTGGCAGCAGAACTGTCCAAATACAAGAGTTAACCATACGGGTACTATGAATAAGAGTAGGAGTGATCAAAATATCCCTGATAAGTTGCTTAAGAGCAGGGTGAGAGGTGGAGAGGCAGAGGTCGGCAGGAAGGTTATTCCACTTAGAGGGGAAATAGAAAAAGCAGTCTGACCCATGAAGGTATGGCAGTAAGGGGTAACAATGGTTCGAAAGTCAAAATATTGGAGAAAGTAGGTTGTCTTGTTGGGGGAGGGGGGTTACAATAAGCTTAATAACATGAGAGCCATCAATGCAAAGAGGTTTCAATTTATTCCTGATGTACTGTGAAAAGTAGGCTATTTTTTCTATGGGGAGGTCCAAAAATATTTCTATATTTTTGGGGGAGGCTCAAGATCTTTTCCTTGTCTTAGGGGGAGGCTCACTGTAACAAAGTTTGAGAACTGTTGCACTAGAGAAAGCTGTTATCCTCATGTCAGTAGAGGTCCTGGGACATTCGAGAAGGCATTTAGTTAAGGACCTCAGGTTTCGTGAGCCCTCTTTGTTACTGAGAAGTCTGGAAAATGGAGAACTAGCACCATTCATGGAGAGACTTGAATATGAGGATACCTAAGAGGAAATTTATATGGGCCTGAGAGGAGGGACAGCAAAGCAATGAGTAGAGGATGCAGTGGTGGGTGTTATGGGGGCTAGGGTGACAAATCTGCAGATGTTATTGAAGGCAGTGTTAAGATGAGTGAGACGGTGGGATGAGGTTAAAGAGATGATTGGTGAGCAATGGTCAAGGAGAGGTAGGAGGGTGCCCTGCCTGATAGCCAGTCTCACTTTGGGGGGTTATGAGGAGCTTCAGGCAGTAGCAAACACCCACTTGCTGATTAACCCATTTCATTACTAGCCCAATATGATTTCTGAAAGAGAGGGAAGGATTGAATGCGACCCCCATTTATTTTAAGGAAGAGACATTATCTAGGGGTGATCCATCAGTAGCCAGGATGTTGAGGGAGTTTTTAGGACCAGCAGTGCATCTGGTGAGCTGAACCTTTGACCCAAATAACATGACTTTAGTTTTTTGTGGGGGGGGGGTTGCACTTATGATAAGTCTGTTTACTGTAAACCAACTAAGCATGGAGGAGAAATCGATATCACATCGCAACAGTGATGGGGAATACAGCAAAGACCATCAGAGTGACATTTTCAGCAGTTCGCTGTGATGGGCTGCTGGGTTCCTGACAGTGTTGCCTCTGGGCTGTTCACCCCCTTCCCGAACCAACTCTGACTCAAAGTTGGTTACTTTGTGTGCCGGGCGTGCTGAGGGAAGAACCTCCCACATGGGGAATGTGGGGAGCAAAGACCCCCCACAGAAAACAGTAGCTCCCCCAGCAATCGCACAGCACCAGTTGGTGGTGTTGTATCATTGCTGTGCTGATGGCCAACAAATTCGATGTTGCTGTGGCATGGTGGAACCGGAGAAATCTTTGGATAGGGATAGGGATAGTCTATGAGAGCAATTGTCACTCCTAAATAAGATGAGATCATCTTCATACATAATGTGTGCCAGTCTGAGCCATCTTCAAGTGGGGGGGGGTTATGAAGATAGAGAAGAGAATGGGTCTAAGTATGGACCCTTGTGGGACTCCACTATGCACCTGTAGTGGGATGGCTAAGACCCCTCCAATATGGATCATTTGTGATCTGTTCAATTGGTAATTACCAAACCATTCAGAGGTACCTGAAGAGAAGCTGTAAGAATTACGTTTATGGAGGAGGATGTCATGATCTATTAAGCTGAATGCCTTTGAGAGATCGATGAAGATTGCCCCAGTGTACTTACCATTGTCCACTTCCCTTAGGCCATTGTCAGTGAAATGAGCCAGAGCAGTGGTAGTGCTGTAACCCTTTGGAAAGGCAAGCTGGTCTGGAGATAATAAATTACATTTTGAGAAATGGTCTGAGACTTGCAGAAATACAATTTTCTTGAGGACCTTGCTCATGTGAGAGAGTCTGTATAGTAGTCTGTAGTTTTCAGGGAGTTTGGGGTCACCAGACTTCAAGAGGGGAACAACTTAGCCTGCTCCAAAGTGGGGAGATAGATGTGATAGAAATATAGGTTAAAAAGTATGGAGAGGGGTTTGGCTATAAAACCTGCAGTCATCTTTAGGAACCAAGGGCAGAGCCAGTCACTCCCAGCACTACCTGAGTTAGGTAGTGCCTGGAGTAGATGTCGAATATCTGAGGGATGGGTGGCTTTAAAGTAGAACAGAGGGCAACAGTGTAATTACCCTGTTGCATGCACTTAATGATTACTTACATTGAAGTGGACACTTAAAGTGTAACTGATTGATTGATTTCAAAAGTTTTTACAGGAAAGATATAATGAGCTGGCAATAGCTTGTTTCCAGATGCATCCGGAAGGGGTATGGAAGAAAGTACAAGAGGGGGAGATATAAATATCAGTTAACAGAACTATTGAAAATAATAGTCAGATATAGCAATACAATACATCAAAAATGCATAATCATAAACATTACAAGACAAAATAGTAGAACAGCTACTTGTAGAAAAAAATTGTGTTTGTTTGATCATGGGGAATTTACCATACATGTATGGGGGCAAAATGACCAGAGCAATATGAGTGGTGGGAAGAGGTAAAAAATGTAGGGGACATGGACAGTTGCAGATGAGAGTAAAAAAGTTGCAAAAAGAAACTTAAAGGAGAAGGGAAAAGAGACAGAGTGGATTGATGGGGGAAGGGTGATCCAGAGTTTAGTAACGTGATATGTGAAAGCAGTTTTTCCACTAGTACATTTCTTAGATGGAACAGGAAGGGAATGGACAACATTGATATGGAGAGGGTAGGAGGAAGGAGAGGGAGAGGAGAATAAAGGATAGTATAACTAATGCACAGTAGCATAGCCTTTCTATACAACTAGGATGCCCATATCACCCACCCTGGAGGGTATTATTGCACTTAGAAAATGGTCTGTCTGTCTGTGGCAATTTTATGTGGGATTTAAAAAAAAAGAAAGCAAAATGAAAACACAGAGTAAGAATGAAGTTTCATTCTTTCTCCTGTAAAGTAGTCCCTCCTTTTCTGTGCTATTCCATCTGCTGTTCACCCCACACACACACAAAGCCATGCTTTGGACTTATCAACCCCAGCAGCACCTCCCAAACAAGAAATATTTTGTAAAGTCCCCCCCCCAGCAGTCTGTTGCCATTGTTGTTTTCTGCTCTACTTGCAAGACTCTTTTCTCCCCCTCCTCGAAACTTGAGGCAGTTTGGCACATAACTTGACAGTGCAACCTAAAAGGAGGACATGTACAGTATAGCAAGAGGTATAATATGGCACTGTGGTGCTTTAAATGTTTTTTTTTCTTTTTATCTTTAATGAATAAGAGTTGAATCTGCCTGTTACATTTTATGTTTGCTTGTGCGCATGCGCAAGAAACATTATGTGGCAGCTTAGAAGAGAAGTGGGTTGTGGAGGAGCGGCAGTGTGGTAGCCAACTGAGACATTGCATTTGGGGGCTTGGCACTATGGACCAATGGAGGCACAGTGTGCTGATGACACTGGCTTCCAAAAGTGCCAGCAACTTATAACATTTTCACCGCAGCAATCCTGGGCCAACCCGTCATTGCAGCATCAGCCATTAGGCTGCAATGAGGGAGTGACCCGACATTGCAGGGCGGAACGTTGCCTAATGTAATATTGTTTGTAAACACTGCAGCAAGCTGCTGCCATGTTCACAAACAATGTTAGATAGCCCCCAGTGCTGAGGGGGTGCCCAATCCCCCTCAGCATCAAGTGCCGCCCCCAAAACAGTTTTTGTTTGCAGACAGGGGGCCCAATCCCCATCAGCTTCATTCCCCCTCCTTTCCAGTGTAATTTGCCAATGGGGAGCCCACTTCCCGTCAGCATAATATCCCACCCAAACATTGGTTTTGTGCCTAGGGGGTGCCAAATCCTCCTCGGCTCTTGCCCCCTCACATGTGCCAATGGGGGTGCACAACCCACCGTCGGCTACAACCCCCCCCCAAAAAAAACACTTGGGTGTCATGCTGGGAGCCCACCCCAGCATGCCAAATGTCCCTAATAAAAAAAAGTCCTGCAATGTTTTTCTTTCTTTTTCGTTCCTGTAAATCAGAAAAAATTCCGCATTTTAGTCTGGTGGTCCCATCCCCAACCCCACCACCAGCTGTGCACCTTCTTCCACCACACCCCTTACCTCCGGAGCCCAGCGCAACAATCTTCGGTGGACCAGGAACACGTCTTCACTCTTCAAAGCCGACCGCAAACTGAAGAAATGCTGTTAAGCTGTATAATGGCATAAATAGGGCTTTTTCAGCTTTGGTGCATATCTCAGACATTTTTTTGGAATTTTGGCACCAAATTTTCAACATAGGGTTATTGGGACGCATTCTTTTTTTTTTTTTTGCTCTTTATGCCACCTTACCTAGCTGCCAGCCGCCCGGTACTTTCGTCTCGGTCACAGGCCACCGGCTTCCACTTCCCAGATCAGCCTCAGGCCCTCTGATACCCCATGGCTTACCCCCCCCATGGCGGGGCTGCAGCATGCGGAGGGGGGAATGCCACCGCAGACACTGGTATAGGATGGAGGGCTGGCCTGGGGAGCTAATTGAAGCCGTGGCGGGCTTCATTGAGGGCGGCTGGCAACCGTCCATTTTCCGGGGAGGCAGAGTCATGTAATGATGCCAGACGTCCGCCCCGCCTCCTAAGCGTGCTTGTGCCGGTAGCTGTGTGACTCCCGGCCTCCGCCCGAGGTCACTGGTGCTCGGACACTATCCCTCCACCCCGGAGAAGGAGAGCAGTCCCTAGGATGCTCTATCCCTCTCCCGGCCAGCCCTTCCAGCAACCTGGTCCGTTCCCGAACCCGGGTCGCCGGCATCGCAAGCGGAAATCCAACCGCTGCGCCGGTGGGCCAACTATTGGGACCCATTCTCATAAATTCAGCCACTCTTCTGGTGTTATTTGGTCCCGAAAGGTGATTTTGCGGTCACTGCATGGAATCTCCTTTTGGGACAGATTAACAAAATGACATTGTCACTGTTCATGAGGTGGCCTCTCAAAAAGTCTATGTTGCAAATTTGGTGGAAACAATCCAGGAAATTACTTTTTTATGAGTGTGCATTGTGCAGTTTACATGCACGCTCATAACTTCACACATTTGTAATATTTTCTCTCCAGATTTTCAACATTGCCATTTTCCACACCTCCTTATGAACAGTACAGCTGTCATTTTTCACATCCTAGTCAAAATATGCTTTTGCACTTCCGCTACAGAATAGCGTGGTTGCTGTGGGAAATCAGTGTTCGGGACACATTAAGAAAATCACAGTGACACTGTTTATGAGCAGAGGTCCTAAAATGCCTATGTTAAAAATCTGGTGATGAAAGTCCATAAAATGACTGTGTTACGCACATGCATTGCACAGTTTACATGTATGCTCGGAAGTGCGAGCATTTTTAATATTCCTACTACAGATTTTCAACATTGCCATCTCTTCACACCTCCCAATGGATGGTACAGCTGTCTTTCTTCACATCCTGCCTGATCTGTGTTTTCATACATGTGGTGCAGAATGGCACTGTTGCTGTTGGAACTCAATGTTTGGGACACATTGACAAAACCACACTGCCACTTTTCATGAGAAGAGGTCCCAAATGCTTTCATGAGGTGGGGTCACAAAAAGGCCATGTTGAAAATGTGTAGTGCAAATACCAACAAACGCCCGAGGCATTGAGGTTTCTAACTATAACATTCATAGAAACATAGAAACATAGAATTTGACGGCAGATAAGGACTGCTTGGCCCACCTAGTCTGCCCATTTTCCTACCTAACAGATACATAGATACATAGATACATAGACAGTGTCGGCAGATAAGGGCCTATGGCCCACCTAGTCTGCCCATTTGAGCTTGTAAGTTCAGTTTGTTTTCCTAGAAGTCTATTTCCCCTTACCCCTGACCTCTAGAATTCCTTTATGTCTATCCCATGCATTCTTAAATCCGTGATTGTTTCGCCCCCACCACTTCCTCTGGCAGGGTGTTCACTTGTCCACCACCCGTTCTGTGAAGAAATTCTTTCTCATGTTTCTTCTGAATCGTCCTCCCTCAACTTCATCCCATGCCCTCTAGTCCTGAAACATCTTTTTCAGCTTAAAATAGTGTTTTCCTGCCCCTGTTCCTCCCTGTAAGATACTTGTATGTCTCTATCATATCCCCTCTCTCCCTCCTCTCCTCCAGGGAGTACATGTTCAGTTCCTTCAACCTATCTTCATAGGACTTGTGATGCAACCCATGCACCATCTTTGTTGCCCTCCTCTGAACCTTCTCTACCCTGTCTATGTCCTTACGTAGGTATGGTATCCAGAACTGTACACTGTACTCCAGGTGGGGCCTCACTAGTGTCTGCAGATCCTAGTTAACCAACAGCTTGCTTCCTCTTACCCGCCCCTAGGACTGCCTTATGCCTGTCCCATGAATTCTTGAAGTCCACCACTGTTCTTGACTCCACGACCTCCTCAGGGAGGCTGTTCCATGCATCCACAACCCTCTCAGTGAAAAAATACTTCCTCACATTACCCCTGAGCCGTCCCCCCCCTCTATCTTCAAATTGTGCCCCCTTGTTCTTGCACATCTCTTTTTCTGGAAGATGCTACCCTCTTGGACTTTGTTAATTCCCTTGAGGTACTTGAAAGTTTCTATCATGTCCCCTCTCTACCTTCTTTCCTCAAGAGTATACATATTAAGCTCCTTTAGTCTTTCTTCATATGTCTTCTGGTGCAGACCCTGCACCATTTTGGGTTGCCCTCCTCTGGACAGCCTCCACTCTGTCTATGTCTTTGCGGAGATGGGGTCTCCAGAACTGTACACAATACTCCAGATGGGGTCTCACCAACTGTCTGTACAGAGGGATAACAACTTCCTGTTTTCTACTAATGATGCCTCTTCCTATGCATCCCAGTATCCCTCCAGCCTTCCTTACTGCCTTCTCACATTGCTTGCCCACCTTTAGGTCATCTGATATAATTACCCCCAGGTCCCTTTCCATTTTTACTGTTGTCAGTATCTCACCCCTGTACAGACTGGCAGGCATTGGGGTGTGCCTTTGGATTGCTGACTGTACTGCTCATGCCATCCCACCCCACCCCAGCCACTGACAGGCACCAGGGTGTACCTTGGACTCTTCGGCCCCAGACTTCACCTCATTCTCCTATGCTGCACCCATTTCAGCGTATGTCCTTATGGAATAGATTGACTGTAAAGCCAAACACCCTAAGGCACACCTCAACAAGTGTCGGTGTCTGCAGAATAGGGTGAGGTGACATGGCATGACTGTCATAGGTAGCTACCCAAATACTTACCCCAATGCCTGTCCATCTCTACAGGATGGAGGTGGGGTTGGCGTGAAGTTCAATACTTCACTGCCATTCCTATTCTGCATCTGTTTAACTCCTGCATTTCCAATGCTAATACCAGCAAGCAAACATTCGGCATTGACAAATGCTTGTTACTTTTGTGATGATGGCAAGGTAACACGACACATCCAGTGTCAGTAACTTCTGTAGTGCTTCCCTGTCTGTTGCAGTGAGTCAGCATCAGAGATGTGCGTGCTTGAGAGGGAGTTGAGGTATGAAACAGTTGATGAAGAAAATGTCAGGAGAATATGCGGTTTCAGCAATAGCAGTTTGTGTTATTCATTAGTGTTTGGTGTATAGAGGTGAGACCAAGTCATGGTGGGTAGCCATAATGGAGTCTTGGCACAAATATCGTTAACCCTCCATCTTAGTCAGCTGATGACTCGCTTGCTAAGAAGGCAAATGGAGTAATTGCTTTTTTGTGGGTTTTTTCCTTTTCTTCTTTTTCTTTGTGACTGCTCTCTAATTCTTTCATCTTAAAATAAGGAAGATTTGAGAGGGGGTGGGGAGATGATGGTTTGGCTAGCTGCCACGTTGCCCTTTAGCAAACAGGAACAAAAGAGCAGCTAGCCTGTTTCAAAATTTGGGGTAGACCAAGAATACTCTTAGTAATGGGGCACCCCAAATTGGCACTTGTTTTACACCAGGTGCCTATTGAAAAATAGATGCCCTGGTTGGAACTGCTTTTAGCCAATCACATTTCAGGATCCATGCTAGTCATTTTCTAATGACCATTAGAGCCTTGCATGAAACATAGAAACTTTGATTTTGATGGCAGATAAGGACCGCTTGGCCCACCTAGTCTGCCCATTTCCCTACCTACAGGATAGGCTGCAGACCCTAGTTAACCAACTGCATATTTCTTCCTATCCCCCACTAGAACTGCTTTATGTCTGTTCCTTGCATTCTTGAATTCTCCCACAGTTTTAGACCCCACAACCTCCTTAGGAAGGTTGTTCCATGCATCCACTACCCTCTCTGTGAAAAAATACTTCCTCACATTGCCCCGGAACCCCCCCCAATCTTTAAATTGTGTCCCCTTGTTCTTGCACGTCTTTTTTTCTAAAAGATGCTACACTCTTGGACTTTGTTGATTCCACTGAGGTACTTAAATGTTTCTATAATGTCCCCCTCCCCTTCTTTCCTCAAGGGTATACATATTATGCTCCTTTAGTCTCTCCTCGTACGGCTTCTCTTGCAGACCCTGCACCATTTTAGTTGCACTCCTCTGGACTGCCTCTATCCTGTCTATGTCCTTGCAGAGATGGGGTCTCCAGAACTGGACGCAGTTCTCCAGATGGGGTCCCACCAACTGTCTGTACAGAATGATAACAACTTCCTGTTTTCTGCTGGTGATGCCTCTCCCTATGCATCCCAATATCCCCCCAGCCCTCCCTACTGCCTTCTCACATTGCTTGCTAACCTTAAGGTCATCTGATATGATTACCCCCAGGTCCCTTTCCATTTTTGTTGTTGTTACTACCCCCATTGTGTAATCTCCCCCTGGGTTCTTGTTTCTTAGGTGCATTATTTTGCACTTCTTTGCATTGAATCCTAGCTGCCATATTCTGACCATTCCTCCAACCTTGCCAAGTCCCTTCTCATCCTTTCCATGCCTCCTTGTGTATCAACCCTGTTGCAGATCTTTGTGTCATCTGCAAAGAAGCATACTTTTCCTACCAGTCCCTCTGCAATGTCACTTATAGAGACATTAAAAAGGACTGGACCCAGTACTGAACCCAGCGGTACCCCACTAGTAACTCCTCTTTCTTCAGAGTGGACTCCATTTACAATTACCTTCTGTGTCCTGTTGTCCAGCCAATGTTTTACTCAGGCTAACACCCTGGGACCCACTCCCAGGTTGGTTAACTTGACTATTAATCTTTTGTGTGGGACTATGTCAAACGCTTTGCTAAAGTCTAGGTAGGCCATGTCCACAGCCCCTCCCTTATCTACTACTTTGGTCACCCAGTCAAAGAAATCTATTAGATTCATCTGACATGACCTTCCTGCTGTGAAGCCATGCTGCCTTGGGTCCTGTGCCCCACTGGCCTCAAGGTACTCAGCAATTCTTTCCTTCAGAAGTGACTCCATCACTTTCCCTTCCACAGAGGTCGAACTGACAGGTCTGTAGTTTCCTGCCTCTGTCTTGGTCCCAGTTTTGTGAAGGGGAATCATATCTACCTTCCTCCAGTCCTCGGGTACCACACCTTTCTCCCATGATTTATTAAAAAGAGTAGTCAGTGGTTTCACTAGTTCCCCCATTAATTCTTTAGAATTCTGGGGTTAATTCCATCAGGCCCCATTGCTTTGTCCACCTTCAGTTTTAGGAGTTCTTGCAGAACCCTTTCTTCTGTGAAAGGGCTGGGATCGACCCCCCTATCAAGAGTGCTTCTCTTAATTGGATTAGGCACTTCCCCCTCCTCTTTTGTGAATACTGAGCAGACATATTCATTCAGTATCCCTGCTTTTTCACTGTCCCTCTCTGCCCACCCACCATTCATTCTATTCAGCCTCACTATCCCTCCCTTTGTCTTTCTACGCTCTCCCTATAAAAGGTTTTATCCCCTTCTTAACCAAGTTGGCTATCTTTTCCTCAGTTTGGGCCTTGGCTATTCTGCCTTCCCTCCCTGCTTCCTTCTGCCTTAACTGGTACAGCTCTCTGTCTTGCTCCTTCTGTGTTTCCTTATACTTCCTGAATGCTATCTTTTTCTCCCTGACTTTCCCAGCCACCTCTTTTGAGAACCATAGTGGCTTTTTCTTTCATTATAATTTATTTATTTGCTTCACACAAAGGCTGGTTGCCTCTGTGATGGCAGTTTTGATGATTCCCCATTGTTGCTCCATCCCTCCTTCTAGCCTGTTTGCTAGTGCTTTTCTGAGGTACTCTCCCATCTTGCCAAAGTCAGCCCTCCTGAAGTCCAGTACCCTCACTTTTGTATGGCTTGACTCTGTAGCTGAGTTTAATGTGAACTACACTGTTTGATGGTCACTTGTTCCCAGATGGCAACCCACTTCTAGATCTGAGATCCTCTCACTGCCCCCATTTGAGACTATGAGGTCTAAGATTGCTCCCTCATGAGTGGGTTCTGAAACTAGCGGTCTGAGGCCTGCCACTTGTAGGGCATTGAGAATAGTGCTGCTCTTAGATGTGGCTGCAGCAAATGTGCTCCAGTTAACATCTGGCATATTCAGGTCTCCCATCAACAGTATCTCCCCTTTCTCTGCCATCCTAAGAATGCCTTCAATCATATCCTTTTCCATTCCCTCCCCCTGACATGGGGGTCTGTACACATCCCTGTGCAGATTGTGGTGCCCTTTCCAGTCTCCAAGGTGACCCACAGTGCCTCCTCTCCTCCTTGTTTACTCTTTTGTTAAGTTGCTTTTATCCCTTCCTTTACACAGAGAGCTACTCCTCCCCCTCTTCTCTCCTGCCTGTCTCTCCTGTAGGTTATGTACCCTGGTATGTTAACATCCCAGTCATGGTTCTCTGAGTACCATGTTTCTGTGACTGCTATGATATCCAGGTATCCCTCTTACATCAAGGCCACTAGCTCAGGGAGCTTGTTGCCCAGGCTATGGGCATTGGTACTCATTACCCTCCATTTCCTGATGGACTTACTCCTTTTTGCCCCATCCCTGTCCTTCTTGCCTTTGTCACTTTCTGCATTTACTCATGCACTTCTCCCTATCGCCACCTCTATGTTGGTGTTTACCATACTTACTACCATAATTTTTTGGGGGGGTCTAGGATTTCCCTGCTCCTTTCCAGTGCTTCCCTCCTTGGCTAGTTTAAATGCTTGCCAATGAAGCATTTAAACCTGTCACCTAGGATCCTGGTTCCCCTCCTGGACAGATGCAGCCCATCATGCCAGTATAGGCTTGCATCACTCCAGGTAGACCCCCAGTCCCCAGTGAAGCCAAATCCCTGAGTTCTGCACCAGTTTTTTAACCACTGATTGAATACCATGGTGCAGAACACCCTACCCTTTCCTACGCCATAGATGGCAGCACCTCCGAGAAGGTTACCATGCGTGCTACTTGTCTAAGGCCCCTCCCCAATTCCACAAACTCTTCCTGCACTGCTCTAATCCTTTTCTTAGCCAGGTCATTTGTCCCTAGGTGGACAATGGCATCCAGCTCCCTCCCCTGTGCAGCTGCTCTGGCAATCCTGTGGATTCACTCCTTGTCTCTCCAAGCCATGGCACCAGGCAGGCACTTTACCTCCCTCTCCCCTTCCTCCCCCAGTTCTACCTTCCTGACAATGGAGTCCCCACCAGGAGTTGTTTCCTTCCCCTATGGGGTCCCATGCCACCCTCCTGTGGGTCACCTTTGTGAAGGTTCCAAGCATCCTCCCTGGTCTCCACTGTGGGTGCCTCCATAGAGGGACCACACTTTGCCAGAATGGCATAGGAATTGTGGAGAGGTACAACTGGAGGGATGTGCCTCTGTTCCACCACCCTCACCCTCCCTGAGCCCACTGTGGTCCAACCGCTCATCTTTTTTGGCAACCTCTGAGGCAACGGCAGTGGCACTGGTGGTCCCTGGATGGAAGAGGAGGTCCCACAAATCCTGGCCAACTCAGCCTGGAGATGAGCAACCTCATCCTTCAGCCCAGAGTGGTGCCTGCAGATGGGACAGCACCACATCCTCCAGAATGTCTCACGGAAGACTGCTGCTCCACAGCCACTGCACTGCACCACTCCCATTGTGTCTTATTTCTGGTCCCTTAACTGTTGTTTGGAATCCTTACTCTTTCCTCTGGTTTTTTTTCATTTCTTTTCTTTCTACTTATTTTTTGCCTCTGTGTCCTTTAAGCTCCTGCTTGTCCTGTTCTGTGACAAGAATATCCTATATTTCTCAGTAGACCCCTTACTTGCTCAGAGGCAGGCCTCCAGCAGCTAGATGGGGCCAGAGAGCTACTCTTGCCCTTCTAGGATGGTGCGTCTTTGGTGGCTCTGTGATCACTCACTTCCTGCTCCTAAACAGGAAGTTCCTGTTGTCAGTCAAATCCTGTACCTATAAAAGTAGAACTAACTTTGGGCGGGAGCGTGGTCAATATAGACCCAGTAGAGAAGTCTAGTCACACAGCACTCCTTCCTCCTGGTGTCATCTGCCAAACTACTAACAGAATCTTTCTAAGACAGTCTTTAAATTTAGCTTCCTTCTAGCTAAGCCCTCCCCCTACTTATTAGATCTTTCTACAAGTAATTTAAACTGCACGGCTATCAAATCCTCTCAATCACCTGAGATTTACACCTATATAACTGTTCAGATAGCTGTTCAGTTAACTCAGACAAACACACTATTGTTTTTTTTGTTTTGTTTGTTAGTTTGTTTTGTTTACCCTAAATTAAAGGTCCAAGTACAAGAGTTCTACTGCTTTAGTCCCAGTAGAGAAGTCCAGTCACACAGCACTCCTTCCTCCTGGTGTCTTCTGCCAAGCATGGACTGGGTCCTGGCTACCAGTGTGACTTACTGTCTCCATACCAGATTTCTTACCCCACCGTTACTCTGAGATATGCCTCTTAGCCATTCAAAGGGAAAGGTTGAAATTTTCCAGTAATAGAGCCTTTTCATCTGCTGGTCCTGCCCTTTGGAACAGACTTCCCAGGCCCCTGAGATAGTCCTGCACATTGGACTCCTTTAAAAGAGGCTTGAAATCTTTTCTCTTTCACAAGGCATGTGACACTGTGCAATAATCTGTATTGACCATTTATTTATTTTAGTCTTTGGTAACTGGGAAAGGTCCACTAGGCACAAGTGCCTGTTTTCAGGGGCGTCCTGGGAGCACTGGGTGGTTAAGAGACTTGTTCAGAGTCATACAGTATGCAAGTGAAGGTTATGAAAATCAAACCCAGGTCAGGTCTGCTGGATGTATCAGCCTCGTTCACAGCTCGTCACTCTAACCTCAAGGCAATACTGCCAGCTTTGCTCTATTATTTAAATATTATATTATAAAAATTAATTCTATTTTATGTAGTCATTTATAGTAATATTTCATTCTATTGTGATGTCTGTAAAGTTTTGTTAACCACTCTGAGCCTTTTGAATTGGGGGCTATTATTAGGGTTGAGTAGGGTGTTCAATGTTAAACCTCTACCGTTGCTCCTTAATGACTTTGGCACTGTTTTAAAAAAAAATCTGAAATTTTGCATGTGCTGCCTAGGAGGAAAGATATAAATCTGTGTAAAGTTTTGGGATGGAAGCTTGTGTGGTTTTTGAGATCCACATACATCATTTTTTTGTAGATGTCTATTTTTTTCCTATACTTAACAAGGGATTTTTGTTTTGCTCTCACCTGCAGTCTAATCAGAATGGAATTTTTTCCCCAAACATTCAGAGCACATACATGATGTCCTAAAGTAGTGCCTCTGAAAGATTTGGTGAAAAAATATTAAAGGGTTTCAGAGTTGTACTGCTTCAGAGGTTTGTGTTTTTCTGTTCTGAGCATGCTCAGTAGGGTTTTCGGGATAACATTCTGATGCAGCAACAAACATTCTGTGTTGCAGGACCCATTTGGGGTTTCTCGCCACTTCCTTCTCACAGCACAAAACATTTATTTATTTTTTTTGCCGTGAGTTTGCCATCTTTTTTCTTTTCTCCTCAAACTAACAAGCATGGAAAATACATAAAAGCATTTATCATTGCCAAATGTTTGCTTGTTGATATTAGCATTGGATGTGCAGGAATTAGACAGATGCAGAATAGGAGTGGCAGTGAATTACTGAACTCACACCAACCCCACCTCCACCCTGCAGGGGTGTGCCGCTGGGTCATCGCCCATAATGCTCATGGCTTTTCACCTCACCCTATCCTGTAGACACTGACAAGTATTGAGGTGTGCCATGGGGTTTTCTGCTTGACTGACACCCCATTTCATAAATATGTACACTGAAATGGGTGCAGTATAGGAGAATGGAGTGAAGTGTGGAGCTGAAGAGTCCAAGGCACACCTCCATGCCTGTCACTGGCTTCAGGGTGAGTGTGGAATTGCATGAGCACTACAGCCGGTGATCCAAAGGCACACCCCAGATGCCTGTCAGTCTGTACAGGGTGGGGCGTTATTATTAGAAACCCTAATGCCCCAGATATTTGTTGGTATTTGTACTATAAATTTTCAACATGGCCTTTTTGTGAACCCCACCTCATGAAAGCATTTTAGACCTCTTCTCATGAACAGTGGCACTGTGATTTTGTTAATGTGTCCCAAACTTTGAGTTCCCACAGCGACCGTGCCATTCTGCACCAGATGTGCGAAAACAGAGATCGGGCAAGATGTGAAGAATGACAGCTGTACCATTCTTAAGGTGATATGAAGAGATAGCAATGTTGAAAATCTGTAGTGAAAATATTAAAAATTCTCGAACTTCCGAGCGTACATGGTAACTGCGTAACACATGTGGATAACACAGTCATTTAGCATAATTATTTCACCAAATTTTCAACATAGGCATTTTGTGACCTTTGCTCATGAACACTGTCACTATGATTTTCTTAATCTGTCCTGAACATTGATTTCCCACAGTGAACACGCCATTGTGTGCCAGATGTGTAAACGCATATTTCAGGCAGGATATGAAAAACGAAAGCTGTACTGTGTGACAGGGAGCTCCTGCAACTCTTGAGGACTGACCTTTTCATAAATCTGTTGCAACAGTTCTTCTATTCCTAAACCTAATCTATCCTTTACTATTTCTTGTCCATAAGGCTGGCCACCTGTGGAAACCCCCTTCTCCCTCCCTTGACTATGCTACAGTGTCCTCTTTAATTTTCCTTTTCCCTCTCATGTCCTCATGCAGGGAGGTTATTGTGGTAACCTTCAGATGTATGTAAAACAGGTTATGTTAATTGCTGTTGGATTAGTATGTTTTTTTTTTTATTATTTTGTTGTTTAACCAGGTATAGCACACTAAGCTGAAAGCTTTTTTACAGGAGCGACCTGGGAGCACAAGGAGGTTAAGTGACTTGCTCAGGGTCACACAGAATGCAAGTGGAAGCTGTGGGATTTAAACCCAGGTCTGGTCTGCTGGATGTCACCAAATTTGCAGCTCAGATCCTTAGACCACTGCGCTATACTGCCTCCTCAATGTATGTAATAGCACTATGTTATAAAATACCTTAATGTATATACCTTGGCCCAGATATTCAAAAGAGTTGAGCCATGCGCAATAGGGTTGCGCCTGCGCAAGTCTGAAATTGTGCCATTCTGCAATACTCAGCAGGAGGCAGTTGCGCCCCCCAAATCATGCTGAGCAACAGTGCAATGATAATGAATGCATGTGCAACTGAAGGGGGAGGAACCATGCATAAATGGCACAGTGCAATATTCAACAACATGCGCCATGCGCAATAGGGGAGCCAGCGGAAGTTGCGCCATAGCAGAAATGAGCCAAAATAAAAAGGAGCAAAGGAGAGGTGCAAGAAAGCTACAGGGAAGCCACATGAGGCCTAAGTCTAGCAGGACAAACTGGGCAGCAAGAACACACAGGGTAAGCCAGGAAAGGGCACCTGGAATCAATAGGCACAGGGGAAGGTGTGAGGAGCCACAGTGCAGAAGGGGGAAGTATGCCACACAGCAGTGAGGCCAGTACAGTCAGGTGTTCCCAGTGCAGGGGAAGTAGCAGCCAGGACAGTGGGGGGAATACAGAAACAGCTGCGGGGTGTGAACACAAGCCAGGGACATGGCCAGTGCCACCATCCAGATGGAGGCAGTAATGAGGGAGGTGAGAAGGTGGGTAGCAGGGGGGGTGTGGCCATAGAAGGGCTCGTCGGTGGTATGCCCCCAACAGGCAGTACTGAGCCCGCACCAGCTTTGAGCTGTACAGTGATACTGAGATTGTGGGCTGGTACCACCTGAATTGGGACATTCTGAAGCAGCTCTGTGAGCTGTGCAGTGATGTGATGCAGGCACCCACACAATGGAGCCATGCCCTGTCAGTGGAGATGAAAGTGACAGCTTGCATGTGCTTGCTCACCATGGGTACCTTCCAGAGCCCAACTGGGGATACCACAGGCATAACCCAGTCAGCCACGACACACCACCTCACCCAATTCCTCAGCCCACTGCTGCCACATGCTGCAGAGTACATCCATTTCCCCAGCACACTGGCGTAGTACACAGCAAACATACAGGAGTTCCAAAGGGTAGCACGTATGCCTGGTGTGCTGAGGCAATAGACTGCACCCCTGTGGCTATCTGCACACCACCTGGCCCCAAGGGAGCTGCATATATAAATTGCAAGGGCTATGCCAGCATCAACTGCCAGGTGGTGTGCGATGCCAGGGGGCACATAATCAATGTCTGTGCCATGCACCCTGGGGGAGCACATTATGCCTTCATCTGGCACCAGTCGGCACTGTGTCACAGATTTGAGAGTGTGGATATCCCCATTGGCCACCTAGTGGGTGAGTATGCAAACCACATGGACAATCATAGGGCCTGGGGGGGACATGGTCAGAGGTGACATGGGTAGTGGCTTATATGGCCCAGGGCAGGGCAATGCTGATCACCAAACTAACCTCCACCCTCTACACACAGGTGACAGTGGATACGCACTCTGTCCCTGGCTGCTCACACCCAATCGGCAGCCCACGACCCCATTGCAGCAATGCTACAATGAGGCACACACCACCACATGTAATGTCATCAAGTGGATGTTCAGGAAGCTGAAGGCACGTTTCCCCTGCCTGGATACCTCTGGTGGTGCCCTACAGTACAGCCCCTCAAAGGCCTGTGGGCTATTCCTGGCCTGTTGTATCCTGCACAACATGGACAACGAATGTGGGATAGCCGTACAGGTCGAAGAGGGGGACAGCGATGGGGATGATGAGAATGCTGGTGACAATGGTGATGGGCAGCCCCCCCTTGGCTGACGGGACCGCCAACTGCTCCGGCTGGCACAGCTGCACCTGGACACCATCATGGAGGAGCACTTCAGCCAACCCAGGTAGGTCATGGGGCCATGTGCAACCACCAGTGGCTAAGGCACAACCCTCAAACACGCATGGACACACATCAGGGGTGCATTCTGTGAAGGGAAGTGGCCGGGCATGGAACCACACACACAACCAGGGATTGGTGAGGTCTAACTTGCCACACAGACAGACAGACACACACACACACACACACACAAAATGCACCAGACATGCACAAAGGGTAGGAGGCACACTGACCCAGAATGCCACCCCTAGCCACACATGTCCACAGACCAAGATGCCCACTGCCTCTCCTTGTGTGTGTGTCAGATGCTGAACACCATTGCACATTGGTGTACAGAGCAATGCAGGCATCATCATGCACATGCAACTGCGGACAGCAGCCGGAAGGATGTGCAGATGGACTGTGTGTCCATGTGCAGGGCCGGGAACCCACCCGTGGAATGCCCACTGAATGACACAATGCACACAGGGCAGCACCAGACAGTAGCTATGTTGGGAGACAGGTCAGTCATGCGCCACAGTGCCCCAGCCACCACGGATGCATGGGCAGCTCCACTAAGACCCACCAGCACTGACAGGCTGACCACTGGCCTCATGGGGTGGCACCAATGGTCCCTCAGGGGTTCCACTGCATGAACATGACCGTGCTCTTGCAGGGGTCTGCAGCACACCAAACATGCCTGCGCCAAGCATGCTCGGGATGCCCACAGCTGCACCCGGGTGTCGACAAGGAGGGTGTTGCATGATGCCAGGAAGGGGGGGGTGGACAGTGCACTGCATGGTGTCTGCGACACATGGGCAAATGACTGTGTGCCCATTGAGGCCATGAAAGCAGTGAATGCCTGTGTGTGCCTGTCAATGGCAGTAATCACATCCTCTCACAACCAGTCCATCCCTGCCAGGATCAGAGCAGTGTCTCTGCTGCGATGCTCCTCTGCCAGCTCCAGAGCCACACGCAGTGCATCCACCGACATTGCAAGCTGCATCTGCTGGTTGACTGATGCTTGCAGTATGTGGATGTGCTCATCCAAGAGGTCATCTGCCTCCTCGGCATCCCATCCCTCAGGGTGTGCATGTCCCTGATGCCCAGCACCCCTTAAGGGTGGGAGCTGCACACCAGGACCAGGTCTGAGCATGTCCACAAGTGGTGCACTGATGCCGCCCCCTGACCCTGTACCCCCAAGCCCATTGACTGACTGCTGATGCTGCCCCTCTGGCTGCCACTCACCAGGGCTCACTGGTGCCGCCGCAGTGGCTGCAACAGTCCCACTATCCTGTACACACACCAGTGCTGCCCCACTGGTTCTGACAGGCACAGGCTGGGACTGTGATGACTCGCAGGCCTCCATGGCGGCACCACCCACAGCCATGGCCGCGATGTTACCTGCTGTGTGGCCATCCCATGGCACACACGTGTCACTGCCCATGCTGTTAGTGATATCATCATTGGTGATGGACCTGGCACCAGCCCGAGTCACAGCATGCTGGCATCCGTGGATGCTGGCATGCTGGGACACAGGCAGAGCCTCCTCCACACCAGTTCCAACAACATCAGTCTGGACAGCCAGGCGAGCCTACTGTCACACTGAGCCACGTATACCTGTGGAGGTGGATGGGCCCTCCTCCATCTCCATCTGACTGTCCTCAGTGGACAGGCCCACCACCACTGACCCAAGCAGATGCTCAGGATCTGTAAGGGAAAACAAAGTCGTGTTACTGCATGTGACCTACCCTGCCCCCCCAATAGACAGACCATGACCTACCATGCAGTGATGGGCTACCACCCATCTGGAAGCCACCACCCGGAACACCCATCAGTGGCACAAGACTGCATGCTTCCAACAACTCTCTCCTCCTGTGGGGTCAGGTGTAGCACCTCCGGCTGTCCCCCACCTGTCGCAGCTCATGCTGCCCTGATGGCAGCCACCTTCTTCTTTATCCTCCTCCTGTCAATGCCCATCTTCTTCTTGCACTCCTGCACCAAGCACTGGTGGCTGCCATGCAGGTTCACTGCATGTGCCACCTCTTCCCATGCAGCAGCATGGGCCTGTGGTGTTCCCTGCCATCCGCTGAGAAGCGGGTCCTGATCCAGGTAGGCCTCAAACAGGGCATCCGTCTCAGCCTTGGTGAAATTAGGCCTCCTTCTCCCACCACCCAACCCATGCAAATGAGGTGAAGCGCAACTTTAAGTGGATGCAAACTGCAGTGCTGCACCATTGAATGGCTGATTTGCATATGACGACTGAATGTCACGCTGTTGTGCTTTGCGCAATTGTGTTGAACATGCTGAGCCAAGGGCGCAGTTCTGTGACATGCCAGTACACACCTCACTGCGCATGCCCCGGTTGCTGACGCAGGCGTCTGCCATGCTGCTGACGTGCTGTGCATGGGTGGCAATGCAGGGCATGGCCACCATTGTGCCAGTGGTGCTACAGTGATGTTCATCTATATGGCGCTGTGGCACTGGGGCATCATAGGCGCACTGGGGCAACAGTGCAGTAGGCTGCTACTGGAGGTAGCACACAGGCACCCAATCACACTACATGCATTGGGTTCCAATGGCACTGTGCCTGTCCATGCGCCAGAGACCCTTGACCCTGTGCCTGACCTTTGCCCCACTGGGCACCATGCGTCAGGCATGGGTGCACCACTATTGCACTGTTCTATGACGGCGCAATAGGGAATGGCAGCAGTGCACTGTGCAGCATCTGCACATGGTGGAGTCTTGCTGCAGAGCGCCATTTTGAACTGACTGAGTAAGTGAGATGGCGCTTTGGAGGGCTGCCCAGTGGATCCAAATTGAACTGGCCAACCTGGTGGCCATTGTTGAGCCACTTTATAGCCCACTGTTTGGGGAGGCAACCCTGGACAGGTCCAGGAGCCAGGTATTGGAGGAGGTGGCTAACACCCTGGAGAATGCCACAGGAAGGGGGCGGATGGCGGACCAGTGCCGCCACAGGTATGGTGACCTGAGGAGGAGGGAACTGGACCTGCTTGCCCGGCTGCGGGCATGTGCCAGGAGGGGCATGGTGCCACGGCCAGGTAGTTGTTACGTCCACACACTTTTATCTTCCATATGGGTATCACAGTTGTATGTGTCCGGAACATGGGGGAGGGACCATCTGGTGTTGGCTGCAGTGGTGTTATCAGGGTGTGGGGTGGGTGGGTCTGGCTGGGTGGGATTGCACACACATGGGGGCAGGAGGAATTTGCTACAGGATTGTACTGATGTTCCTCTCTCCATGTTTGTACCACAGGCCGGAAGAGAGGTGTTTGGCCAGGGAGCTGAGGTGCCAGCAGGACGACAGGGCCGGTAGGAGGGGTGACGGTCCACAGCACCAGAGGGACCGACTTGATGATGGTGAGTGCCATACCTCCATGATTACTATTGCATGCTGTGTAACAGGGTGGGCAGCGGGGCATGGCCACCATCCATTGACACCACTGCCATGCACGCAACTTGTTACAGTCAGCACTGTCCAGTAGCACTGCATGTCTGGGAGTGCGTCGATGGTGGTCCATGCGTGCACTGGGTACATGGCTGTGCCACTGCCTTTGCACACACAGCCATGTCACTAAACAGCCACAGTGGTGTTGTGCATGACTTGGCCAGTGGGTGTGTGCAGTGGTCCACATGGCTGTATGCGCCTGGGTGGGCAGGTCTTGTGGACGTGATCACTGTGGGTGGTCACACACCATCACAGAGGCATGTCCCATGGCCATATGCCATGCACAGTGGGTGGGCTGTATGGGGCTGTGCAGTCACACCTATTGACTCTGCTCCCTTGTCCTAGGTGTCCACCAGCTGCGGGATATACAGGAGGCACTGCAGGATATACTCAATGTGGCATGGGCATCATTGGACATCCTGCAAAGGATTGACAGGCTTAGGGTCCGGAGAAGACACAGGAGGCAGAGCAGCCAGAGCAGGGAGCAGGGCTCCCATTGAACATCCTTATGCCACTGATTTCCCCTACCTCCCTGGACCCACTCTCACACCCCTCCTTTCATCTACCATTTGTTCACCCCTGCCTCTAACCCACCCCCACCTTGTTTGTGGCCCTCCCCCCACACATTTGTACATAGTTTTGTAAATAATTCTTTTTGATATTTCTGATTACAAATCTTTTGATATGAATACTGTGGTGGTCTCTGATTTGCAGCAGGCTATAGGTGCTCAGCTGCAGTGGTTTGCATGGCATCAGGGGTGGTGCAGACATGGGTATATGTGTGTGTCCGTGGGGAAGTGACTATGGTGTGGGAGTAGCTATCAGTCAGTGTCTGTGGTGTGTGTGTGTTGTGCCCTGTGTACTGGATGACTGTGTGCAGTGGTCCATAGTGCATGCTCTGTGTCCATGGCACCCCCATCAGCCTGTCCATGGCCTGTGCAGCTAACACCCTTGCATGTCTGTGACCTGCATGGTCTGCTGGCATGTCAGTAGTGGCTGTCCATGCAGGGCAACCACTGTACCCATCACAATACTGGGTTGCCTCCTGTCACTGGTGTGGTGCATGTCTGCCTTGGGTGACACTGTGGCCTCCACAGTTGTCCCACCTCCATGCTGTGGCTTGTGTGTGTTGCAGGAGATGTGCACCACTGTCTGTGACTTGTGCTCCGGGCAAATGATGTTGGTGTACAGGTCCACAGTGCCAGCGCAGGGTGGCTGACACTCCTGTGCCATGGATGACTGCAGGCTGTGTGTACACAGTTTCCATGGGCCCATGCTGGGGGCTTGGTTGCCCAGCTACTGTGTCCCTGTGTTGTTGTGCCCTTGGGTATGGGTGGGTGTTTGTCCATGCACTGTGTTGCATCTGGTGTGGTGCATGCTTCCATGCACCACTGTGGGTGTCTGCACTGGCTGTTGTGGCCAGTGCTGGGTCAGGGTGTGTCCTTGGGAGGGTGTGCAGGGTGCTGTACCACTGGTGGTGGGGTATGGGGCATGCCCTGTCACATCTGGGGTACTTTGTGTACCGACACATGGTCAGTCACTCAGCTGCACCTTGGGGGGGCTGTTTGTGGTGGCACTGTGTATGCCATTGTTGCATCACTGTGTGCTGCCACCCACTGATGGGTGCTTGTGGTGGGGCTGCCTTGCATGGTTCTGTGGTGCACAGGGTTCCATTGTCACAGTGGGGGTGGTGGCATGCATGGGGTTTCCTGCAGTGGTGGACGCTGCTCCTGGACAAGGTGTCTGGGGGTCACGGTGCAGGGTATGCTCTGCATTGGGGGATGGTGTGGCACGGGGTGGTCACCCTCCTTGTGTGCCACTCATAGCTTGCCAGGGGTTGTGATGGGGCACCATGGCCCGGCTGTGGGTTGGTTGCTTGTCTCCATGGGCCAGTGGTTATTCCAGCCCTCCCCCAGTTGTGCAGTGCATGGGGTGTAGGGGGATGATGTCCGTTCTGCTGTGTGTTCCTCTGCCCATCTGTGGCATGGGTGGTGGGCCCCTACATCCCTGGTTGTGCAGTTGCATTGCTGCACTGCTGCTGGGGGGCATCCCTGGTTGCACTATGGCACCTCTGGACTGCTCAGCTGAACATCCCTTGTTGCACTATGGTGCATCAGATCTGCTCAGCTTCCCCTCCCTAGTTGCACTATGGCACAGGTGGCGCGATATTCAGTCGTTGGCTGTAGGCACATCTTGGCTGGCTCAGTTTTTTAATAACGCACCTCTTGCACATGAGTGCAATGGACTTGCACTTGCTCCTGCTATTGCGCACTTTTTGGGTGCAGTTTGAATATCTGGGCCCATATGTTTATGAAACCTGTAAATGTTGAAAATACCATGGCACTTGGTGTTTTGATAATGGTAAAAAGTACTAGGTGACTATTATAGAAATTAAGCTAGTTGTGTTATTTAAAATGCATGTATATTGTTGTAAACTTAAGTAAGAAATTATATGAAGATTTGTATATATCCCATGATGCATTGCATTATGGAAGTATGTATGATATCATATTTCTTTGAAACTTGATTTGTTGCCAATGCCCTTTTGGGTAGATCTTCTTCCAGTGATTCTGCATTGAGATTCTTTCGTCTCTAGCATGTTTTTTTTTTCTTTCTGGGCCCCCACTGCCCAAGCAAATGGGGCTTGCATAGGGGTGGTGGCTACATTTCAGCTGGTGAATTGGATCAGAGATCAGTGTCAGTAGGTGCTGGCTAAGTGCAGAGAAAGGACATTCATAGTCTGCTGCTGCAAATTGATGTACTGAAGTAGGAATATGGCATTGCAGAAGCTTATTTCTTACGTTTTGAATAAACATCACACCGAGATTGTGTGTTGATCCTTAAGTTTGGTGTCTGGTCGATTTGTTATCCCACAATCCCTCCATATGCTGTTCATAAGGATGTGTGAAAAAATGCCAGCTTTGCAAATCTGGAGTGAAAATATTACAAATGCACAAAATTATGAGGGTGTGTGGACACTGCACAACATACACTCCTAACACAGTCATTTTATGGACTTTTATCACTAAATTTTCAACACAGGCATTTTAGTACCTCTGCTCATGAACAGTGTCACTGTGATTTTCTTAATCTGTCCCAAAACTGATTTCCCTCATTGACCGTGCTATTCTGTGTCAAAGTGCAAAAACAAATTTTGGCCAGGATGTGAAAAATGACAAGCTGTACTGTTCATGAGGAGGTCTGAAAAAATGCCAATGTTGAAAATCTGGAGTGAAAATATTACAAATTTGAGGAAGTTACCAGGGTGCATGGAAACTGCATATCACACGCTCATAACACAGTCATTTTCTGGACATTTTTGTCACCAAATTTGCAACATAGGCATTTTCGGACCACTGCTTATGAACAGAGTCACTGTGATTTTCTTAATCTGTTACAAACACTGATTTCTCACAGCGATCAAGCTATTCTGTTCCGGAAGTACGAAAACACATTTCATCCAGGATGTGAAAAATGACAGCTGTACTGTTCATAAGGAGGTGTGGAAAAATGCCAATGTTGAAAATCTGGAGTGAAAATATTACAAACATGTGACGTTATGAGGGTGCGTGGAAACTGCGCAATGCACGCTCTTAACACAGTCATTTTATGGACTTTTCTCACCAAATTTCAAACATAGGCATTTTCAGACCTCTGCTCATGAACAGTGTCACTGTGATTTTCCTAATCTGTCCTGAACACTGACGGAGCAAAGGCCTATGGCACATTCATAAGGTAGAAAAAGAAATGAGCAGACTGGATGGGCCTTGCGGTCCTTATCTGCCATCAAGTTCTATGTTTCTATGTGAAAAATGACAGCTGTACTGTTCATAAGGAGGTGTGGAAAATGGCAATGTTGAAAATCTGGAGTGAAAATATTACATATTCATGAAGTTACGAGGGTGTGGGGAAACTGCGTAATGCATGCTCGTAACACAGTCATTTTATGGACTTTTTTCACCAAATTTTCAACATAGGCATTTTCAGACCTCTGCTCATGAACAGTGTCACTGTGATTTTCCTAATCTGTTCTGAACACTGATTTCCCATAGCAACCGTGCTATTCTGTGCTGGAAGTGCAAAAACACATTTTTGCCAGGATGTGAAAAATGACAGCTGTACAGTTTTTAAGGAGGTGTGGAAAAATGCCAATGTTGAAAATCTGGAGTGAAAATATTACATATTCGTGAAGTTATGAGTATGTGTAGAAACTGTGTAATGTATGCTCATAATGCAGTCATTGTTTGGAAATTTTTCATCAAATTTGCAACATAGGCTTTTTGAGAGCCCACTTCATGAACAGTGACACTGTCATTTTCTTAATCTGTCCCGAAAGGTGATTCCATGCAGTGACCACAAAATCACCTTTCAGGACTGAATAATGTATTGACAGTGACTGAATTCATAAGGAGGGGTCTCAAGAACCCCAGTTGAACATTTGATGCCAAAAGTAAATCAAATGGCCGAGATATCCACATAAGTTGAAAAACAGTATTTATGCCATTATACACTTTACCAGCATTTCTTCATTTTGTGGTCAGCTTTGAAGAGTGCAGATGTGTTCCTGGGCCACCAAATATTGTTGCGCCGAGCTCCGGAGGTATGTAGGGGTGAGGGGGGTGTGGGGAGGCGGGGTGCTCAGAGGGTGGGTGCGGGTTGGGGAGGGGCAAGGGACTTGATGAGGGACCATTTCTTTTTTTACAGGATTAAAAAAGAAAAAAAAGACTACGGGACACTTTTGGAATGCTGGGGTGGGCTTTCCACCTGTGTGTTTGGGGGGGGACTGGAACTGACATGAACTGGGCACCCCCCTCACCCATACAGTGAGCTGGTGGGAGGGGGAGCACATGAGCCGAGGGGGATTGGGCACCTCCTCGGCACAGAACAAATGGTGAGGTGCATCATACTGACTTGGGATTAAGCAACCCTGTCGGCAAATGAACTCGGGAGGGGGGCATGCTGACAGGGGGATTGGGGGTGTGGGGAGGTGGGTGCTGAAGCTTTCATGAGTACTCTGAGGTGGACAGTGACAGCCGCCGCCATGTCAATTGATTTGTTACACCATGCAAGGTACCGTCCTGCAATGACTTGTCGCTCCCTCATTGCAGCAGTGAATTTGTTTCGACTTGGTGGCACACTGGCTGAACTAGTGTCAGCAGCAGCATGCCACTGCATCTGGGAAAGTGGTCCAAGCCTCAAAATGCAATGGGGGCATTGCCACCACAATGCCGCTCCTCCAAAACCCTGCTTCTCTCCTAAGCTGTCTCATAATGTTTCTTGTGCATGCGTGCAAGCAAACATAAAAATACTTTCATTTTAAAAAACAAACACCAGAATCTAGCTAAACAGGACCAGTTTAGCTAGATTATGATGTTTGTTTGTTTTTTAAATAAAAATAAGAGCCCAAAATAACTTTTCTGGGCACACAAAGTCAAGGATGCACAGCTTAACGAGAAGAGCCATTCACTTGCATTCTTTGTATGAGAACAGTGGGACTTTCTTGATGCTTGCAGTTGTGACTGGAACTTGTGCTGCAGGCTACAGAGAGACTAGTAAGCTACTGTTTTCCTGGTGTCTAGTTGAGCACACCACATTGCCATCCCTGTATGGGTGTAATGTTGCACTAGTATCTAGTGTCATCCCTCACGATTCAATAGCCATCTCATAAAGTTTTAATCTTTTCCTAGTGTCTAGTGGCAACTTCTACTCTCCAATCTCTGTCCCCATAATGTTTTAGTCTTTCCCTGGTGTCTAGTGGCACCCCCCACCCTCCAATAACCACCCCTGTAATGTTTGTTTTATTTCTCTGGTGTCTAGTGGCACCCCGCACCCTCCGATCAACATTCTTTGAATCTGCAGTCAAACCTTGGTATCTTGTGGCACCCCCTTTGATTGCTATCCCTGTTACGTTTTAGTCTTTCCATGGTGTCTACTGGCACCCCCTGCTCTCCAATTGCTTTCCCCACTAAGTTGTTGTCTCTCTCTGGTGTGTAGTGGCATCACCCACTCTCCAACCACTGTCCCTATCTGAAATAAAGAAAACCATCCCTCACTGTTTTTTTTAACCTGCAAAAAAAAGGTCCCTTACCAATCTGACCTCCCCACTTCCAACTCAGCACCCACCACCCCACACCCCCCAGTATACATCCACACACCCTCACTCATCTGAACAAGTCACAGAGTGAAGATCCACTTTCTGATCAAAGACACATCTTGCTGCTGGAACCACTGACTGCAATATGGATGGGAGTGACCACTGCACAGTATGGATCCAGTTGGATATGGACAGGGAAAGCATCCTGTCTAAGACTAAAATCCTGGATTGGAGGCAGGCAAACTTCAGGAAGATGGGCGAAGTGCTAAGGAGCCACCTGTCGAGCATCAGAGCAGATATGGTAGTGAAGCAAAGGTGGTTCATCATTAAGGAAGGAATACTGGTTACCACAGAGGAATGCATTAGGCTCAGGGGGAAGAACACAAGGGCCAGAGCTCCCAGCTGGTTCATTTCTAGAGTCACCCAGGCAGTAAGGGAAAAGAGGTCAGCTTATAGAAAATTCAGGAGACCAAGAGAGAGATGGCTAGGAAAAATTACCTAAGGTTGGCTAGTGAGGCAAGTAAGGAAGTCTGATGAGCAGGGCACAGAAGGAGCTGCAGATAACTGAAGGAATTAAAAAGAAGGAGAAGGCCTTCTTTCACTACATAGGTAAGAAAAGGGACAAAAAGAAAAGGATTGTTGGGCTTAAGAAAGGGGAGAAGTGGGTGGAAGGTAATGGGGGAAAATCAGAGATACTAAATAAATACTTCTGTTCCATCTTCACCAGGTAGAAGGATGGACCCGTGCCTTCAAGAGGGAGAAGAGGAGTTGGGGGGGGAGAACACAGATATAGTGATAAGCAAGGATAAAGTGAGGGAGGGGCTGCTAGCCTTGAAGTTGGACAACTCACCAGGCCTACATAGAAACATAGAATTTGATGGCAGATAAGGACTGCTTGGCTCACCTAGTCTGCCCATTTCCCTACCAAACGGATAAGCTGCAGATCCTAGTCAACCAACAGCCTACTTCCTCCTACCCCCACTAGAATTGCCTTATGTCTGTCTCATGCATTCTTGAATTCCTCCACTGTTTTTGACTCTATCACCTCCTCAGGAAGGCTGTTCCATGTATCCACAACCATCTCTATGAAGAAATACTTCCTCACATTAACTCTGAGCCATCCCCCCTCTATCTTCAAATTGTGCCCCCTTGTTTTAGCACATCTCTTTTTCTGAAAGATGCTACCCTCATGGACTTTGTTGATTCTCTTGTGGTATTTGAACATTTCTATCATGTCCCCCCTCTCCCTCCTTTCCTCATGGTTATACATCTTTAGTCCCTGTAGTCTTTCTTCATATGTCTTCTGATGCAGACCCTGCATCATTTTGGTTGCCCTCCTCTGGACAGCCTCCACCCTGCCTATGTCTTTGCGGAGATGGGGTCTCCAGAACTGTACACAGTACTCCAGATGTGGTCTTAACAACTGTCTGTACAGAGGCCAACAATTTCCTGTTTTCTACTGGTGATGCCTCTCCCTATGCATCCCAGTATCTCCCCAGCCCTCCTTACTGCCTTCTCACATTGCTGGCCCACCTTTAGGTCATCTGACATGACTACCCCCAGGTCCCTTTCCATTTCTGTTGTTGTCAGGCCTGGACAGAGTATACCCAAGGGTACTAAGGCAAGTGGCTTAGAAGCTGTCAGGGTCACTGGCAGGCCTATTTAATAGTTCACTGGAGTCAGGCATGGTACCACAGGACAGGAGAACAGCATATGTGGTGCCCACCACAAGAACGGTCCCAAGGATGATCCAGGGAATTACAGACCAGTCAGTCTAACCAGAACTGTGTGCACACTCATGGAGACCATTCTTAAGGAATAGTTGGTAGAATATCTAAAGGGGTATGGTCTCCAGGATGTGAGGCAGCATGGGTTCATGGGGGGAGATTGTGTCAAACTAATCTGATTGAATATTTTGACTGGGTCACTTAGAGAGTAGACAGGGACCAAGCAGCAGACATCATCTGTCAGGATTTCAGCAAGAACTTTGTCTCTGTGTCCCACAAAAGGTCGCTCAGGAAGTTGACAGATCTTTGGGTTAGAGATATCATGGCCAGATGCATAGAAAACTGGCTAAGAGACAGAACCCAGATGGTGGTTGTGGAGGGAGAGTTATCTGGCACCAGAGAAGTCACCTGTGGGGTCCCACAGGGCTAAGTATTAGGGCAAGTGTTGTTCAATGTCTTCATCAGTGATACTGGGAATGGCATTAAGGGCACAATCTGCCTACTCACAGATGACACCAAGCTCTGTGGGAGAGTGGACACAGCTGAAGGGATACAGAACCTACAGAATGATCTGGAAAAGCTGGTTCAGGATCTGTCAGTTTGGCTTCAATGCCAAGAAATGCAAAGTTATGCACAATGGAGCCATGAATCCCAGGACAGAGTACTACCTGGGTGGAGTCCAGATATTTTCAACAGAGGGGGAGAAGGACCTAGAAGTGATGATCACTAGTGACCTGAAACACTCCATACAGTACAAGAAAGCAGCAGCAAGGGCAAACAGGATGCTGGGATGCATAGCTAGAAGGATCAGTAGTAGGAGATAGGAGGTAATACTGCCCTTTGTCAGGTCACTGGTGAGGCAACATCTACAGTATGGAGTTCAGACTGGTGCCCACATCTAGAAAAGGACATTAACCTGCTGGGGAAGGACCAGAGGAGCACTATAAAGATGATAGCAGGTCAGCAGGGTAAGGCAGACAAGGAGAGGTTGAAGACATTGAACATGTACTCCCTGGAGGACAGGAGAAATAGAGAGAGGGGACATGATTGAGACCTTCAAGTAATTGAAAGAGATAAATAAGGTGCATACGGAGGGTCTCTTTAAGCTGAGTGGCAACCATAACACTATGGGGCACAGTCTTAAGCTGGTGGGGGGAGGTTTAGAAGGGAGGTCAGGAAATACTTCTTCACAGAGAAGGTGGTGGACACATGGAATGTGCAGCCAGATGAGGTGGTCTCATTTAAGATGGCAGGCTGCTTCAAGGGAGGTTGGGATCAGTAGAGGGGGAAGATAAGAGTCATAAGTAGGGAGGATGGGAGGAGTGGGGGGAGGGCAGGGACAGTTGCTCAACCTGTGGACCCTGCAATACAAGCAGACTAGATAGACCAAATTGTCTTTTTCTGCTGGCTTCTTCTTATGTTCATATGAAAAACTAAGGTAAATGTGGATCAATGTATTTCAGTGAGGTTCTGAATGCTGATGCATGCCGTAGTCATTTTTGCATATTTTTACCTCATATTTTTAACATGGCCTTTTTGGGACCCCATCTCATGACCAGTTGTGGTGGAATTATGCAAATCAAGCCCAAAAGGTGGTTTTGTGGTTGTTTGGTGAAATCATTTTTTGGTCAGGATTTGACAATTTCCACTGCCCTTGTTCATGAGACTGTGTCATAAGAAGGCTATGTTGAAACTTTGGGGTCAAAATATGCAAAATTGACAAAGTTATGCACAATACATTGAAATTTTACTTCTCTTACCTGTAACTTTGGTAATTTTAAATATTTTGACCTGAAGTTTTCAAGATATCCATTTTTGTACAGCACCTCATGAATATGACAGCTGTCATTTTTCAAATCCTGGTCAAAATTTGATTTTGTACCTGTGGTACAGAATAAAGTTTCAATGCTGCAGAATAAGGTTTCAATGGGGATTTGAAAATTTTCACTACCTGGTTCATGAAGTGGGGCAATAAGAAGACTATGCTGACAATTTAATGTACAAACATGGTCAAATGCCCAGGTTATTAATGAATATTGCAGTACTTCAGCATTCACTCATAATGCCAGTAATTTTAAGTACTGTGACTCCAGACATTCAGCATAGCTATTTTTCCATCCCCACTTCTTAAATGTGACGTGTCAGTTTTCCATACCACCTCATAAATGTGACATGTCATTTTTTTCAATCCTGAATGAGATGTGTTTTCATACTTTGAATGTGAAATGTCCTTTTGGCCAGTACACTATAAATGGTACATGGTCGTGTTTAAAAGAAAAATCATAAGTAAGTATGAAAGAAATAAGTAATTCATGTTTTATTTGTTAGGCGCCCAATCCCAGAGGCTCTGGGTTCCGTACAGAAGAACATTTTATCAGGGTTAAAAAACAATCACGTTATATAGACAATCAACAGCAGATAAAAATAATTTACAAGATTTTGTGTGCATTAAAAAGCATTTGCAGGAAAAGCTAGGCTAAAAAGGTAAATCTTTAGACCCTCCTAAACACCTCCACCAGAGCGGTCTTCCTCAAAGGTCTTGGCAGTGAGTTTTTTTATTTTAGTGTTTGGTAACTGGGTAAGGCCCACTAGGCACAAGTGTCTGTTTTCAGGGGCAACCTGGGAGCACTGGGCGGTTAAGTGACTTACTCAGAGTCACACAGGATGCAAATGGAGGTTGTGAGAATCAAACTCAGGTCTGGTCTGCTGGATGCACCAAGCTCGTTCACACCTCGTTCCTCTAACCTCTAAGCTATACTGCCAGCCCAAAGTTCCAAAGGACTGGGCCAGCCATCCCGAATGAACAGTCACCCAAGGTTTTCAGCCTGGTCCTTGGAAATGCCAGGATGCCCTTGGAGGAGGAATGAAGGGAGTGGGTCAGGATAGCAGGAGTAAGTAGATCTAACAGGTAGCCAGAGCTGATCTGTATAGGGCCTTATAGATGAGCAAGCCTACCTTGAAGAGAATCCTCCACCTGACCAACAGCCAGTGCACACCCCCACAGGACTGAGGTCACATGACAAGACCCTGACAGCTTCGTCAGCAGCCTGGCCACTGCATTCTACACTAGCTGTAACCAGCAAAGCTTTCCACCATTGACACCAAGATACAGAGCATTTTAGTAGTCAAATCTCTATGTTAGAAAGGCATGCACCTATGATGATGTCTTTGGGCAGAATTAGGGGTTTAATCCTGGCGATGTTCCTTAGATGGTAAAACCTACTTTTCAGGACAGCAGACACATGAGCTTCAAATGTCACCTTGTCGTCGAGGACAATATGCAAATTTCACACCATAAAGGATAACAGTAATGGGGTTGACTCCAGAACCAAACCCGTTGCCATCCTGAAGGCATCCCCATCCCATTCACAACCTGGCTCAATCACCAGTACCTATGTCTTGTCTGGGTTAAGTCTCAGCCAGTTTGAGGTCATCCTATCTGGGATCTTGGCTAGGCATTTATTTAGCATGTCAACTGCACCATTTGTCCCTGGTACCAAAAACATGTACAGCTAGGTATCATCTGCATAACAGCGAAAACCCAGACTGTACTGTCTAATGAGCCTCCCAAGGGGCAGCATGTGTACCACGAGCAACATCGGTGACAGGATCGAACCTTGAGGAACTCCACAAGTCAGGGGCATTGGGGAGGATGAGAAATTCCCCATCACTACCCTCTGCCTCTTGCCAAGAGAAAGGACTCAAGCCAGTGGACAACAGTACCAGTGAGTCCACAATACTCTGTAAGGGAATCCAACAAAATGATGTGGTTCATGGTATCAAATATCATTTATAGATCAAGAAGAATGAGAACTGACCACTCCCCTCAATCTCTTGCCCTGAGGAGGTCATTCTGCACCAGGAATAGTGCCATCTCTGCTGTGCCTCTACATAAACCTGGACTGGAATAGCCTGCAGATGTCAAAGGTCTCCAGGTGTTCCTCGAGCTGCAGAGCTACTATCTTCTCAACAACCTTCCCTAAATATGAGAGTTTGGAGATAGGTCTATAATTTGCCAGTATGTGAGGGTCAAAAGATATTTTTTTCAGAATGGCCTTCACAAGTGCCTCCTTCAAGGCATCAGGGAAAACCCCATTTGAAAGCAAACACCTCGCTATCCTGATGAACACTGGACTGATAGCTTCGATGTAGACCGCTAGAAGACAAATCAGGCCAGTGTCCAGTACACAAGTGGGCTGCAGCTTCGAAATCACCATGGATACCACAGCCACCGTCACTGGCCAAAACTACACCCAGACAGCAGCACCACCCCTGCTCCACCCAGAACCCACCCTACGGGACTGATCTAGAAATGAATATGCTTAAAATTGAACATCAAAATTGGAAAAAAAAAGTATAATTATTAACAAACTTTGTGTGCAGTGCCATCATTTACCTCAGCAAGTATGCTTTGTGATACAATGCCAGTCAGCTGAGTTCAGTGGTGAGCTCTCTGACCCAGCTGGATGGGGTGAGGGTCAGAGGATGGTGCTGTTATGCAACAACACCACCCCCCAGCCAGGGAATGAAAGGTTCAGGGTTGGGATGGTTTCATGTGAAAATCATGAATATATAATTGCAATCACAATATTAGCAAGGTAACAATGGAGTGCGCAAATACTGTGCCATCACATAATCACCGCACACATAAACGTACCACTGTATTAATCATGATCCGTGGTTGCGCAGTTTGTGTAAATAAAATGATCAGATATGGAAATTCTGACATCAGCAAGGAGGAAGGCAGTTGTGAACAGCACCCAGCAGCTTCTGGTGAGAAATTAACCTAGGCACCTTGGAAAACTTGAGCAAAGCGGGGGGTGGCAGGAGTAAGCAAGTCTTATTTAAAGGGGTGTACAACGCATACTCAGCTGCTTGAACTTCAGCAATTGATCACAGTCTGATTGTGTAAGAGTTGTCAGGTTAGGGGCTGAAATTGAGGCACCTGGGACCTTGAATCGAGTAGGAGGGAGGGTGATGGGGTGGGAGCAAGCTAAATTTAAAGGGACTTACATGTCACGTAGCCAGCTGCTGCTCTCGCTTCAGCAACTAAAGTAAGTGACAGTCTGACATGAAGTGATGATGAATACAGTAATTAAAACCAAAATAAAAATAAAACAGCCCCATCAGACCTGGACTCAAAACATTTGGTCACTCTTATTGGTTATAGGATGGCACTGGTCAAGGTGCGAAATGAATTGCTCAGAGATGATTATTAGTTTGGGTCCACCAGGCTATGTTGGATTGGGGGGAGGGGGGGTCTGATCAGACAGGTTCATCTGCCAAACTATAACCACCAGTGCCAAGTTGTGACCGCCAATGTTTGCCTGAACTCTTACTAATATCCTTTGCTTGCTAAATTGTGATTTCTCATTTCGCTATTTCTGTTTGCCTGGAAGAGCTATTATGAGCATGTACTGTTATTTGCCAATTGCGGTTGGTGTTTTCATTCAAATTAATGCACAATTATTTATACATGATTGTTGACTCATGATTTTCATGGCATACCCTTGGTATAGGCCCTGCACCTCTCCCCCCTTGGGTTGCAGGGGACCTGTGCATTGACTGACACATGTATTCTTTGCCCTGTGCATCTGTAGCTGTGGCTATATAGAAGGGCAGGGACTACAGGGCCCTGTACTTCCACAGCCCACCAGACAGCACCATGAATTCTTCCCATAACATTCTTCACACCTGCGCTTGCACCTAACTAGTATAGGCTCACATCTCTTCTCCATGGTGGCCTCCTTAGGACCCAACCCATTCCTTTACTTGGCTTTGTACACTTCAACCAAGCTCACCATCATTGACAAGGTCTCCTCAGATGGCTCTACAACCCTCTGTGCCCCAGACCACCTACGTTCCTACTTGGCTTACCCTTTCTGCTCTGTAAGCCTTATTCTGCCCCACTGCACTCACAATTTTGCCTAGTATGCTTGTCACCTATGGTAGTGTCCCATATATTTGTACCTGCACTGTTCTTAGCTACCACTCTGTATAGTATCTGTAATGTCATTAGCTATCACCTTGTATAATGTCTGCACTGTTATTAGCTACCACCTTGTATAAGTCCTCACACTCCTGCACTTGTAGTGTTGTTAGCTGCCAAACTGTATAGGACCTGCTATATTTGGACTCATAACACAATTTCATGCATGTAATATATCCCTGTGTTAGATCTGCAGTCCTATGTGTGGTATGTACTATGTTGATTTTTTCCTTTTGTCTATGAATGTCTGATTGTTGCATTGATGAGGAGCCTTTGGAAATGAGTCCCTGACTCAAAGGTCTGTAATCCGATTAACACAATAAATAAAATAAATAAACACTGTTGTTGCACCGAATTGCATGGCCTACAAAATAGCAGGCCCTGCAGTTCTGTAGGTAGACAGTCTCCTCTTTGCACAGGGCATCTGCAGCTCCACTCTCAAAAAGAAAGGAAATTATTTGCAACAACCTTTGTTAATGCACCATTTAGGGTAACATAACACCATAAAAGTAGGGAAATATGGTATTAGGGCTTCTAACCATAATGCCCTACCCCCATCCCCAAGCAGCAAAAGGAAAAAATATTAGGGTTTTGGTTCTCCAGAGTCTTGGTGAATCAGTGGTGATGGTGTCTTACATGAGTGTTGACAACTCTAATGTTCACTCCTAGGGACGTGCAAAAAAAATTTCCGCCTGTGCAATTTCGACAAAAGTGCGAATTTCACATCTGTGAAAGTTCAGAAATCATTTTCAGAACTTTCACGGAAGTTCCGCCTTAAAACTAAGGAAAAAATATTGAAAAACTGTGTAATTATTTATTAAACTGCAGAAAAAAAATCAGCTGAAAAGATCACTGCCAGTGGTAATTTCTGAGACTTTTTTTAACTGCAGTTTAATTCATTAATCCACCCCCAAATGATCAGGGGTCCCAGTAAATACCTCCAATCCCTTCCTTGGACCCTCATGGTTTCTAGTGGCCCTCCCCACCCACCGATCATGGCCCCAAAAACATTTTATTTCCTTGATGTCTAGAGGACCCCCCTCCTTAACCTGGATTTTTTAAGCCACAAAAAAAAAGCCAGCAGTCCACCAACTCATCCTCCTCTATTCCTAGTATTCCCTAGTGTCTAGTGGACCTCCCCATCCCAGATCCCTTATAAAAAGAAATAATTCCAATTCCCTAGTGTCTATTGGACCTCCCCCAACCACCACTCAGACAGTTCATCTGCCACCACCCCACTCCCTCCCACCTTGCCCTGAATGGCCCACCAGTGCAGCCCTCCTCTCTCATCCACTGCCTGTGGCCCACAAAATTGTCAGTGAATGACCGCACAGTTGTACAAGCAGGCGTTCATTTACTGACAGTTCATTAAACTGTGGCTAGAATAAATTCTGCAGTTTCTATGCATTTTCCACAGTTCACAAAAAGAGTCCGAAGAACTCGGTGAAAACCCGCGGAAAATCCCAGTTTTGCCAATGAGAAAAGTGCCACAATTTCTGTGAAATTTCAGAAATTTTGCGGAAGGTCTGCAAAAGCAAAATTTGCAACTTTTGCCCACCCGTACTCATTCCTCTCCTCCAGACTCTAGCTTCCAATCTGAAGCACAAGGAACAGCTACAAGCCACTGTCTCACAATGATACACTCTTCGAAGGTAGAAAACTATGTCTCACCACAGGTTGCTAGCACAACAGAAACATAGAAACATAGACTTTGACAGCAGATAAGGACTGATTGGCCCACCTAGTCTGCCCATTTCCCTACCTACTGGATAAGCTGCAGATCCTAATTAACCAACAGCCTATTTCTTCCTACTCCCCCACAAGAATTGCCATATGTGTGTCCCATGAATTCTTGAATTCCCCCACTGTTTTTGACCCCACAACCTCTTCAGGAAGGCCATTCCATGCATGCACAACCCTCTCTGTGGAACAATACTTCCTCACATTGCCCCTGAGCCATCCCCCCTCGACCTTCAAATTGTATCCCCTTGTTCTTGCACATCTCTTTTTCTAAAAGATGCTACCCTCTTGGACTTTGTTGATTCCCTTGAGATACTTAAAAGTATCTATCACACCCCCCCTCCCTCTTTTCTTCAAGGATATACATAATAAGCTCCTATAGTCTCTCTTCATATGGCTTTTGTTGCAGACCCTGCACCAATTTAGTTGCCCTCCTCTGGACAGCCTCCATCCTGTCTATGTCCTTGCAGAGATAGGGTCTCCAGAACTGCATGCAGTACTCCATATGGGGTCTCACCAACTATCTGTACAGAGGGATAACAACTTCCTCTTTTCTACTGGTGATGCCTCTCCCTATACATCCCAGTATCTCCCCAGCCATCCCTACTGCCTTCTCACATTGCTTGCTAACCTTTAGGTCATTTGATATGACTACCGCAGATTCCATTCCATTTTTGTTCTTGTTACTACCTCCCCACCCATTGTGTACTCTTCCTAAGCATTTTTGTTTCCCAGGTGCATTACTTTGCATTTCTTTGCATTGAATCTAAGCTGCAATACTTTGGACGATTCCTCCAACCTTGCCAAGCCCCTTCTCATCCTTTCCACCCCATCTTGTGTATCATCTCTGTTGCAGATCTTTATGTCGCCTGCAAAGAGGCATACTTTTTATTCCAGTCCCTCTGCAATGTCACTTATAAAAACATTAAAAAGGCCCAGACCCAGTACTGAACCCTGCAGTACCCCACTAGTAACCAACCTTTCTTTGGAGTGGATTCCTTTTACTATTACCCTCTGGGTCCTGTTGTCTAGCCAATGTTTTACCCAGGCTACAACCCTGGGACCCACTCTGAGGCTGGCTAACTTGTTTACTAATCTTTTATGAGGGAATATGTCAAATGCCTTGCTAAAGTCTAGGTAGACCATGTCCACATCCCCTCCCTGGTCTACTACTTTGGTCACCCAGTCACAGAAATCAATTAGATTCATCTGACATGACCTTCCCACTGTGAATTCATGGTACTTTGGGTCCTGTGCCCCACTGGCCAAAAGATACTAAACAGTTCTTTCCTTCAGAAGTGATTCCATCATTTTATCTACCACTGAGGTCAATGTAACAGGTCTGTAATTTCCTGCCTCTATCTTGCTCCCACTTTTGTGAAGGGGAATCACATCCTCCCTCCTCCAATCCTCAGGTACCATACCATCCTCTCATGATTTGTTAAAAAGGGTAGTCAGTGGTGTCACTAGTTCTCCCCCTTAGTTCTTTTAGAATTCTGGGATGAATCCCATCAGTCCCCATTGCTTTATCAAGCTTCAATTTTAGGAGTTCTTTTGGAACCCTTTCTTCTGTGAATGGACTGGTATCTATCGGGGGGTCTATTGATTGAAATAGGTACCTCTCCCTCCTCTTCTTTTGTGAATACTGAGCAGAAGTATTTGTTCAGTATCCCTGCATTTCCACTGTCCCTCTTTTCCCATTCACCCTCCCCTTTATTCAGCCTCACTATCCCTCCCTTTGTCTTTCTTCGCTCCCTAATGTACCTATAAAAAGTTTTATCCCCTTCTTAACTGAGTTGGCTATCTTTTCCTCTGTTTGGGCCTTCGCTATTCTGACTGTCTTCCCTGCTTCCTTCTGCTTTAATTAATACAGTTGTCTGTTCTGCTTCTTTCCAATTTGTTGTACCTTTCTTCACACTGGGTCCTGTGGGCCCTGCATACAGAATAGCGATCATGTGTGATGTTGTTTGCTCACTGAATGGGGTGGGCATTAAGGTTGTCAACACCCAAGGAAGACACTACCACTGATTTGCCAAGACTCTGGAGACCCAAAACCCTAATGTTTTTTCCTTTTGCTGCTTGGCAGGTGGAGGTGTGACATTATTACTAGAAACCCCAATAACACATTCCCCTACTTTTATGGCATTATGTTAACCTAACTGGTGCATTAACAAAGTTTTTGCAAAGCTATGGGGCTCGATTTTTAAAGCCCTGAGTATGACACAAGGTGTCTGCACCAAACATAAATAGCGCAAGTGGCACTTTGCATCAGGCACTACCCCAAACTATTCACAAAGGCAGCCTGTGTCAATTGCAGGCTGCCTGCCCCAAACAGGGCTTGCTCCCCCATACCCCAATATTGTCTGCAACATGGTGCTTGGGATCATATGGCAGATGCAAGCTGCTGCATTCCCAAAAATGAAATTCACAGATATCTCCCAGAGGGAGAAATTCTATGTACCCTTAGACTAACCAGGGCTGGTATAGGGTAGTTAGAATATTCAACTCTGAGAGAACTGCCTGTATATGGCAATTTGCCACAGTCCCCCTCCCCAATCCCAATGTGGCAGTACAAGAAAAAAATAGCTAGAACCCCTTCCTCATAGTCTAGCCATTCCCCCCCAATGCCATTAGTAATTAATATACTGTATGTAAGAAATTGCCCATCCCTAGTGGTGTAGTGGCCCCCTCCCCGATGCCCGATCCCTTGAGAAATAGATTCTCCTTCCCCCTGTCCAATGCCACCCATAAGAGATGAATTCCCTTCCCCCTCCCTTCTTCAATGCAGCTTATAAGAAATACTTGTAATATATCCCCATCCCCATTCTGGATGCCTGATATCTCTCATTGATGTACAGAACAAAAAACACCCATATCTGGTGGTCTAGTGGCTCCCCCCAACAAGTAGTGGCAACCACCCTGCTCTCCCCCATCATGTAGCGAAGCCTGGACAAGCACAGCTCATGTCACACCTCTACAGCTAGCCCCAACTGAACTGTCACCGAGCAACTACTGTAATGTGTAAGTGTTCATTGTACTCAAATGAGAGCATGCACTTTACAGCACATTGCTCAGTGACAGTTCAGTCAGGGCTGGCGGCAGAGGTATAAGGTGGCCTGTGCTGGTTCTAGCTCTGTTGTGGGATTGGGAAGAGAACAGGCTGGTCAGCACTACCTGCTAGGGTGGGGGCTGGGGGGCCATAAGACCATCAGTCATGGGTGTTTTTTGTTCTGTACATCAACATACGGTATCAGGCATCAGGGAGGGGATGGTGGAATTATTACTAATATTTCTTATGGATGGAATTGAGGAAGGAAGCAGGAAGGGGGATGTATCCCTTACCAGCAGCATCGGGCATCAGTGAGGGGGATAGGGGATTTGTTACACATATCTCCTACTAGTGGCATCGGGGATGGATGGGCCACTGGAACACCAGGGATGGGGGAATTATTATATATAATAATAATGGGTGGCTCTGGGCAGGGAGATGGAAGATCTATTTATTACGAGATGGGGCAGCAGGGAGGGGGGCCACTATACCACCAATGAAGGAGGCTGTACATAATGCTGCAGTTACAGGGTACAATGGGGTTTGGGGGGGCGCTATGCCTCCAATGAGAGGGTTGCTGTTATATGTTATTCAGTAAGACACATCAGGGAGGGGGGCTACTAGCCCAAGAGGGCCTAGAGAGACACACACAGCTGCCCTGCAGCTTGCAGCTAACCCTCCCAGTGTACCGTCTGTTTGGTGTACCACCACTGTTGCCGTAGACCATGGTACTTAGCTGTCAGGACCCCTGTCCATTAAAGAATTGGGTGCAGGGTCCCTGGTGTACTGACTTTGGCACAAGCTGCTATTTACTGCAGCTTGTGCCAATCCAAGTCCACTTTGAGAATCAGACCCATAAAGTTTACAACTACTATTATGTGGCAGCCACAATTAGAATATGGCAGCCAATCTGGATCACTCCAAATGATTGGCACCTAATCTGGAACTGAAACAAAGGAAAGCCAGCCACAGAAGCTTTAAATTATTGCTGAGTGCTTCCACAGTTTGAAATTTGCATATGGTATAATTTGGGGTGGAGATGACTGACTTTGCCCTTACCCATGGAACTCCCTCTCTCCTACAACAAACTTTCACCACCACAAAACAGCTAACTCAACTTTCTGAGGGACACGGGAGCCCCAATTAGACTAAAAGCCAATCAGATCACTCCAGATGCATGGTGCCTAATTTTGAACTAAAACAAAGGGTAGCCAGCCAGTATGTAGCATATAGCTTATAACCCTATTGTACTTTCCCACTCACCTGCTCCATCCATCTTACCACCCAGGGCCAGCTCTACTTACATAGACTTTGGTAAATTGGATGCAGGTGGATCCTTGGGGAGGAGTAAGCAAGCAGGAGGGACATAGGGGAATTCACTTTAAATTGGGCACCATTATCATTCTTGTTTGTGCTTCAATGTGAGTAAGAATCTATTATGAGAATGTGAGACAGTGTAAGGACATAGGGGAATTCACCTTGAGATTGACATCACTATCATGCTTATTTCTGCTTCAATGTGAATACGAATACTAATAAAATGTATTGTAAGAATGTGAAACAGTGTTAATCAGCAGGCAAAATGAAGGAGGCATTATTAGGATGTCAAGCTATTTTCAAATATCAGTATGTGGTTGCAAGATGATAGGCTATTTTTAAATATAAAAAGGAGAACAGCGACTTTACCAGAGACTTGGTGGAGGTGGGAAATTTGGGGGGTTAAAATATCTTAACAGAACATAAATTTTTCTTTAATGTCAAGGGTGTGGCTTGGCAAAATTGAGACACATGTTATGTAGGATTATGAGAGTAATCTGACAAACATCATACATAGGATTACTGGAGTAACATAATAATAATAATTATACACTAATCTCACCAGTAAGATGTGGGAATCAAGAGGCTGGCACAACCAGAGGGGGATTTCAGGGATGTGGCTGGGGTGGAAACAGATAAGACAGTAGGGGCTGGAAAGGAGAGGTAAAGTTGTTGGCTGCAATGGGTGTGGAACAGCAGTCTTCCTAAGCAGGTTGTGGAATACTGGCGGGTGTCCAGTGTGCAGGTAGTTGGGGCAACTTAAGGAGGAAATAAACTGACAGAGTTGGGGAGAGAGGTTCAGGGAAGGGGTAATGATCAGTGGGGGAGACAGAGAGGAGGCACTAGTGCAGGCTGGGGTAGAGAATGTAGCAGGATTGAAGATGGGGGAAGTCATGGGAAGGGGAAGGCAGGCCTAACAGAAGCAGGGGAAATGGCTGGCAGGTAGTGCAGAGTACACAGAAGGTGTCATAGGCACAATATAAGGGAACAACTGGAGACAGATCATAGGGAAGTGCTGCAATGGGGGGTAGAGGGTCAAACAGGTTCTTACCATTGGCAGTTACAGAAGCAGTGAACCAAAGGGGCAAATGGATCTCTGGGTTAAAGCAAAAGATAGGGATATGCAGGAACAGAGCAGGAAAATGCGGGGAGGGAAGGAGGGGGAAATCAAAGGACAAAGAGGTATGGTGGCCAAACTGGACAGGGCAGGGAGATCAGGCAGGAATGAGGATGGGAGCTAGCACAGCCTTACGGCAGGGGAGGTGGGAGGGCTAAGGGGGGATGGGCAAGAGGGAGAGCACAAGCCAAATAAAGGTACGTCGGTCAATGACGAGGACAGACCAGTTGGTATTAGTGGGGAGAAAGGACTTGAACCATGAAGACAAAAGGAAGTCCTGCTCTGTAGGGACTCGGTAATAAAGGGCATACAGAGGACCAAATAATGCTACCCCAAAATAATAAGGGAAGCAGTATGTGACCCTGGGATGGAGGCAGGCAGGATCAGGGTCTAGGTTCATGCACGATCCAGGAAGGGTTGGGGGGAAAAAAACACTTAATGATACACCTGGGGACTAACGATCTTGCAGGGAATGAGGTTAATGAGGTTCAGAAAAGGTTTAGGGAGCTGGGGGAATACTGCGAATTGGTAGCTAGCTCCATAACCTTTTTGGAGGTTACCCCAATCCCCTACACCAGCACAGGGAGGAAGGACAGGATAAGGGAGTTTAATGTATGGTTAAAGGACTGGTGTAAGGAAGAGGGATTTACATGTCTAGGGGGATGGGGGAACATGTGGCTGGATGAGGGCCTATACACCAAGGATAGGCTGCACCTGAGTGAGGAGAGTTCCAAGGTCATTATGGAAAAAATAAAGGGCGCATGATTGAGGTCCTGCAGTTGAACCTCTAAGGGGGGAGTATGTAGCTAGGAAGGCAGGGAGGAGGGATGAGGGAATGAAATCCTGACTGGCACTCCCCCTCAGGAAGAAGAAAGTAATATAGAAGTTGGTTGTCTATGGGGAAGTTTCACCGATGGAGAGCCATGTGTCCCATTGGTTCCCACCACACAGGTGAAGGATTTGGGTGTGATCCTTGATGATGTCCTGAAACTAGATGCTCAGGTGTTGGCCATTGTTAAAAGCAGATTTTACCACCTGAGGAACATTAATCGATCAATCAATCAAGTCTTTATTTATCCAGGCGAACACTATTGAGGAGTACTCATTTTGAAGAAGGACCTGGGTGATATACATAAACCTATAATAGAGAACAGAATATACACATCTGAACTATATAACTGAACAGGTACAACTGTAATTAAAACAATATACAATAAATAGTTGGCAATAAACATTTAAAAAGAAAGGGAAAAAATCCTGCATAGCAGACAACTACGTATATTTAATATGTACAAAAATGCATAGGTTGAACAGATTATATGACATGAAGTACCTATGAGAACATAAATATGACAGAAGTGGTAAAAGAACATCACCTGCATCCACAACCTTATACCATCTGAGGACCTGACCACACTGGTAAATGCCTTTGTCACCTCCAGGCTGAATTACTGTAATGCCTGTACCTAGGGCTATATAGAGGGAATCTCTGCCAGCTTCAGCTGGTGCAGAATCCAGCAGCAAGACTATTGATGGTGTACATAGATGCAAGCACATTATGCCTGTCCTCCACGAACTGTATTGGCTGCCAGTTAGGTGGAGGATTGTCTTCAAGATCAGACTACTGACCTATAAGGAACTACAAGAATGGGAACAAGTCTACCTGCAAGATCTCCTTGAGCCCCATCATCCATCTTGGGCTCTCTGTTCCACCGTGGATTACCTCCTCAGGGTTCCCAAGGTTAGGGTGCAGCATTCTGGGGATCCAGCATTTTCTGTTGCCATGCCTACCCTGTGGAACTCGCTTTCTAACTATCTTCGGGAGGCACCCTTAGAGGAAACCTTTAAAAAGGCTTAAAGACTTTTCTATTTAACCATTCTTTTAATTCATAAAGATTTAATGTGTAATTTTAAAGCATAAGGATAGATAGTTTTTAGGTTTATTGCTATGAACTCCATTCACAGTGGAGACAGTTCTGGTTGAACTCTCAAAGCTGAAGGTGGATAAGGCCATGGGGCCAGACAGCATCCACCTGAGGATATTAAAGGAGCTGCAAATGGAAATAGCAGTGCCTCTGGTGGCCCTGTTCACCAAGTCACTCAACACCAGTGTGGTTCCAGAGGACTGGAGGGCACATGTAGTCTCGCTGCACAAAAGCAGCAATAGGGAGGAGGGGTGCACTACAGGTCAATCAGCCTCACCTCAGTGGTGGGAAAGATCATGGAGACACTACTGAAAGACTGGATAGTGGCACACCTGGAATCCAGGGGTGCTGAGGTTCTGAGGAAGCACAGATTCAAAGCAGAATGGTCATGTCAAATAAATCTGATAGATTTTTTTGACTGGGTGACTAGGGAACAAAATAAGGGAGAGGCGGTAGATGTCGCCTACCTAGAGTTCAGCAAAGTCTTTGACACCATCCCACATAGATAGCTGATTAACAAGATGTGTAGTCTGGGTATGGGATGGAAGGTGGTGGACTGGGTTAGGAACTGGTTAACTGACAGAAGACAGAGGGTGATGGTAAATGGGGTACAATTTGGGGAGAGGGAGGTGATCAGCAGAGTACCACAGGGATCAGTACTAGGACCAGTCCTGTTCAATGTCTCCATTAGTGACATTGCAGAGGGGCTGGAAGGAAAGGTCTGCCTGCTTGCAGATGACACCAAGATCTGCAACAGGGTGGATAATCCAGAAGTACAAAAAATGAAGACAAACCTGGAGAAGCTTAAAAGATAATCGGAGATGTGGCAACTGATGATCAATACAAATAAATGAAAAATAATGCACTTGGGAAGAGGGAACCCTAAGGAGAAATACAGGTTGGTAGGGGGAGGAGGGGCTTAGGGGTTATCATTTCTGATGACCTTAAGATATCAAAGCAAAGGTGCAAAGGTGGCAGGGAGGGTCAGTGTCATGCTGGGATGCATAAGAAGGGGTAATCACTAGCAGGAGGTTTGACATGGCAATGTCATTGTATAAAACATTGGTAAGGCCTCACCTGGAGTACTGTGAGCAGTTCTGCAGGACACCCCCGTGCAATTACATAAATAAGGTGGAAACTATCCAGAGAAGGGTGACAAAGATGGTGCTTGGCTTGCATCATAAAATATATGAGAATAGACTAAGAGACCTCAATATGTACTCAATGGAGGAGAGGGGAGAGCAGGGGAATATGATTGAAACTTTCAAATACCTCAAGGCCATAAACAAGGCGCATATGGGGGACCTTTTCTAATATAGTTAAAGTACTAGAACACATGGCACAATATGAAATTGGAAGGGAGTAGATTAAGAGGTAATGTGAGGAAGTTTTTCTATACAGAAAGGTTAGTCAACACTTGGAATAGTCTGCCACAGGGGTAGTGTGGGCAAGCACAGTAGAAGGGTTTAAGCATGCTTGGGATAGGCACAAAGTAACCTTGAGACTGATGGAACATCTGCCAGAACTAGTCACATGGTGGATTCCCTGCAGGAGGAGGGCCTCAAACAACTAGTACAACAACCCAAAAGAGACAGGGCTATCCTAGATCTAGTACTGACTAACAGGGAAAGGATCTCAGATCTCCAGGTAGAAAGTCACCTGTGAGCCAATGACCATCACATGGTATGGTTCAGTTTGGCCACTATAACTAAATTGTCCCATTCCAAGGCAAAAATATGGGAGCTCAGAGGAGCTGACTTTGATAAGATGGCCAACAGAGTTAAGCTAGCCATGGCAAAAAGAAATGCAGATGAGAGGGTACAGACAAAGTAGGCTAGCATTAAAGATGCTATACTTAAAGCAACATCCCATTGTGTTAGAGAAAAAAGGAAGTGCAAAAGAAAAAGGAAACCACTTTGAGTCTCCAAAACAGTAGCAGAAAAGATCAGAGCCAAAAGGCTGGCCTTCAGGAAACAAGGGAACGCAGCCAGTGCCGTAGGAAGGCATTTTGGTGCCCTGGGCAAGAGACAAATGTTGCGCCCCAGAAAATAGCCGGGGTCTGGGAGCACAAGGCCCCAAAGCTCTGAGGTGTTTACATGCTCTGTGATGAGTTTTGGGTCTTTTCTTGAAGAAAAAACATACTTTTGTTACATGTTCCCAACCCCTGATTTCAGGGAATATTTTGCTTCCATGGAATATGAGATGTGGGAGACACTGCCTGGCTGGCATCAGAGTATGCAGCCACATTTTTGTGGACAAGTGGCTGTCCAACAAGGATCATGTTAGTCAAGCGGTGCTTTTCATTATTGTGTTACTGGCCATTCTTGATGTTAAAAATGAATGAAAACTCTAGCCCCATTCATTTCAATTGAGCGCATCCCCATGATCTCCCTGGCCACACGTCATTACGTGCTTGAGCGTGGGGGGGGCGGGGGATGGGGCTCTGAAAATGCATCAGGCAGCCAATGCTAAAACTAATTTATGAGTAAAGTATCTGGATTATTAGCTGCACACAGCATTTCTAACCTGGCTACAACGACTACCTTGGAGGGCAGATACTGCACCATGCGAGTGGTAGCTGCATAGGGTAAGTCAGAAATTCACTTTAAGGGGTAAAGATCTAGTGTTCTTGTAGATTTCTGCAGTTACATGCAATACACATACTGAATTTTGTTTAAAATCTAAATATCATGTTATGTTTTTGAAAGTTTTCTCTGAGGCATCAGTAGCTCTGTAGACAAAAAAAAAAGGACGTTATGGCTGGCCCCTTGGCACAACAGTAGTGCTACCTGTTGTGATGTTGGTGACCTGAATTTGGGAGCTAACCTGGGTTGCTGTGGGAGGGAGGAGGAGGAGGATCGAGTGTCCATGAGGAAACCCTCCTCCTTCTCTTCTGGAGAGTGTAAGGCTGTCAGCGCTGGTGCAATACTGCCACATGTTACATGTGAGACCACAGGTAGCAATGCATAAGTAGGGGTAAGAGGTACTGTATATTGGGAGGGGAACACCAACAGTGTTGCAATCTGTATGCTTGTGTGCATCACCGCTTGCACACTTAGTGCTGGCATCCCACCTAGGGGGATTGAGTGCACAAGGTAAATCATTGATCACCCAGGAAAGATAATGAACCGAGTCCAGGCAACCCCTCACAGTCAGAGAGTGAGAGCAGAGCAAACACAGACAAGACAGGCGGGCTGGCTGCCTGACCACCAGCAGGTTAAGTTCCATTCCCAACATAGTACTAACAGCTAACTAACTTCAACTAAACTTGACCTCCCTTGGCTGCAGCTGCTTCCCCACAAGAAAGCAAACAGTACATGCAGTACTTTTGTATAAATAGAATGTAAGGGTGATTGCCCTCCCAGTGGGCGAATGCCATTGCATTCTATTCATTTATATACAAAATACAAAAGTAATGTAGGTACTGTTTGTTTTCTCACGGGGAAGCAGCTGCAACCAAGGCCACATTCTATTATTTAAAAAAGACTAAGGAGGAGTGGTGAACAGACCGCCCCGGATGGGCCAAGTGGTCCTATCTGCTCTCAAATCTAAGTTTCTATGTTTCAGAGGAGAAACTGGCATAAAAGGAAGGAGACAATGCTGTAGCTGAAATATTGAGAGGTGTAACTGGGAAGAGACACTGGTATAACAGGAAGCTGATACTGGCATAACTGTAACTGGAGTGGGAAGAGAAACTGCTGTAATAACCAAGACATTGTTTAACTGTAACTAGGAGGAACTGAAGTCTTTGATTGGGTAACCAATGTAATAGATCAGAGAGGGGCAGTGGATGTGGCCTACCTAGACTTATGCAAGGCATTTGATCCAGTCCCACACAAAAGATTAACAGACAAGTTAGCCAGCCTGGGAGTGGGTCCCAGGGTAGTAGCCTGGGTGACAAGCTGGCTGAACAACAGGTCCCAGAGGGTAATAGTAAACCAAATGGAGTACATTCTGAAGAAAGGGAGGTTGGGATATCACAGGGTTCAATATTGGGACCAGTCCTCTAATGTCTTTATAGGTGACACTGCAGATGGGCTGGAAGGAAAAGTATGCCTCTTTGCAGATGACACAAAGATCTGCAATAGGGTTGATACACAAGAAGAGGTGCCAAGGATTAGAAGGGACTTGGCAAGATTGGAGGAATGGTCCAAAATATGGCCTCTTAGATTCAATGCAAAAAAGTGCAAAGTAATGCACCTGGGAAACAAAAACCCAGGGGAAGAGTACACAATGGGGAGGAGGTATAAACAACAACACAAATGGAAAGGGACCTGAGGATAGTCATATCAGATGACAGTCAACGTAAGGTAGGTAAGCAATGTGAGAAGACAGAAAGAAGGGCTGCGGGGACAGTGGGATGTATAGGGAGAGGCATCACTAGTAGAAAACAGGAAGTTGTTATCCCTCTGTACAGACAGTTGGAGAGACCACAACAGGAGTACTGCGTCCAGTTCTGGAGACCCCATCTCCACAAGGATGTAGACAGGATGGAGACTGTCCAGAGGAGGGCAACTAAAATGGTGCTGGGTCTGCAACAGAAGCTATACGAGGAGAGACTAAAGGAGCTTAATATGCATACCCTTGAGGAAAGGAGGAGGGGGGGACATGACAGAAACTTTCAAGAACCTCAAGGGAATCAACAAAGTCCAAGAGGGTAGCATCTTTCAGAAAAAGAGATGTGCAAGAACAAGGAGACACAACTTGAAGACAGAGGAGGAACGGCTCAGGGGTAATGTGAGGAAGTATTTTTTTTTCACAGAAAGGGTGGTGAATGCATGGAACAGCCTTCCTGAGGAGGCTGTGGGGTCAAAACCAGTGGGGGAATTCAAGAATGCATGGGACAGCCAGAAGGCAATTCTTGGGGGTTGGGGTTGGTAGGAAGAAATAGGCTGTTGGTTAACTAGGATCTGCAGCTTATCCAGTAGGTAGGGAAATGGGCAGACTAGGTGGGCCAAGCGGTCCTTATCTGCCATCAAATTCTATGTTTCTATGTGTAATGGGATACTGCCAGACAGGCATAAATGTGAGCAAAGATTGATATAACAGAACAGACATTGCTGTAACTGGTGTACTGACTTACTGTATCTTTTAGGCTAACAGATACAGTAAGTCAGTATACCAGTTACAGCAATAGGTGACTGATACACCTGGTACGGTACACACTGGTATTGCTGGGAGATGTCTAGTAGCTACAGACTAGTAAGCAGTTAATTTAAATAGGGCAAACATTAAACAAATACAGAACTTCAACAAAGTGAGAAAATCTATAAAAAGATTACAAATAATAACACAAAACAGCAACAAAATGCTTATTTGCAATTAAATTCAAATTCCTGGCTACACATTTTTGGTTCATACTCTCTCTTTCTCTGTGCTGGACCAGCACACTCACACAGAGACGGAGTATGAACCAGAAGAGCCTTCTAGCCAGGAGGTTTGCAAGGTTTTTTGTAATGATGACTACTACTTTGTCTCTCCTGCTGCTCTGCTGGAGCCCGTCCTCCCGAGGTAAAGTCAGACAGCAATTCAAACGCTGTACACACCAGAAATTCATTCATTTTATTTTATTTTTTTTCAATCGGATACCCCGGGTCAAAGATCTGAAGAAAAGATCGAACTAAGGCAGCAAAAAAATCCAGGCACTCAGGCTGGCAAGCACAGGGGTGCACACACACAAGGAAATAAAAGTTTTAACTTTTATTTTATTCATCAGGCTCAGCAAGATGACAGTTGGAAAACTTGAAAGCAAGTCTAGTCATCACAGACTGACTCAGTCTCAGTACCCTTTCACAATTTACGCAATGTATTTATTCACTCACACTTCACTTGGGACCTGGGACGGAGAATGGATTTTAGACCTGTCCTGGCCTCCAGCATAGACAGTACCCAGGAAAGAAAGGATGGAACAAAACTACGAAAGCAGACAGCGGGGGCAGGCCTCCTGACCTCAGGAGTCGGCAAGACGGGGGACCAGGATCAAGGATCAGGAGGACAGAGTCAGGGTGCGGGGTAGAACACAGCTGTGCCAGGCAGCCCAAGGTCCAAACAACTGAAACAAACATACTGTAGTCAAATAATCCTATCCTAATCTCTTTGCCTTCTTAAATAGATTGGTAGTTTTTTTTACTGTTTTTTCCAACCCACTACACAGATCACTAATATAATTTATTAAACAGATGTGCTCATTGAAAATCCTGCAGCACAACACTGTCTCTACTCCTCTCTCTCTACTATTTCTCGTCTCAAATAGTTCTAGACTGCAGCACGCACATAGCTCTCACCTTATGTACTTGATGCTGGCCAGACCACATGGCTGTCTCAAACAATACACATGATTCTTCTTGCTGAGGCTGCAACGCACCATGTGACTCCCCCCATCCCGACTTGCTGGTCCTCGGATGCGCCCACTACTGGCAGCAAGTAGTAATTACTGTTAAAGTAATTTAAAAATTAAATTTAAAGCAGCAGTACTCACTTTTGAACTTATAGTACTGTGAGCTTCTGATTGAAACTCTGCGCCCTAGGAGGCTTGCGCCGGGCGGCTGCCCACCCGCCCCACCCTTCTACGGTACTGAACGCAGCAGGATGAAGATATGGAGATATACCAAACTTCCTAATGGAAGCAGGAAAGGCAGTAAGGCAGGCAAAGTCCTAAACTGAGGAAATACTAGTACAAACAGTAAAAGAAGGTGACAAGACTTTCTATAGTTACATTAATGAAATGAGAAAGTCCAGAGGGGGTATTGCTAAGATCAAAGGGGATAAGGGGGGATGTGAGGAGGAGGAGGACTATGTAAAAGCATTTATCCTAAATAGATACTTCTGCTCAGTATTTACTGAAGAGAAGGTAGGGCAGGGCCCACAGTTCAGCACCATGGACAAAGGGGGGAGAAAGGTGCGCACTAGTCCCTTCACAAAAGAAGGGGTCCTACAAGAGCTCAATAAGTTCAGGGTGGACAAGGCAATGTGACCAGATGGCATACATCCCAGGTACTAAAGGAGCTAAGGGTGGAACTAGAAGAGCCATTATCTGAACTGTTTAGTGAGTCTCTGAGCACAGAAGAGGTCCCAGAAGACTGGAGAAGGGCTCATGTGATCCCACTCCACAAGAGTGGTAGCAGGGAGGAGACAGGGAACTATAGACCAGTCAGTCTTACCTCAGTAGTGGGCAAGATTATGGAGGCACTCTTTAAGGAAAGGATAGTGCAACACTTGGAATCCATAGGAGCACAGGATCCAAGACAGCATGGTTTACAAAAGGAAGGTCCTGTCAAACTAATCTCATAGATTTCTTTGACTGGGAAAGCAGAGTGGTGGACCAAGGGAGAGCATGTGATGTCACCTATCTTGACTTCAGCAAAGCTTTCAATACTGTTCCACACAGAAGATTGATTAATAAGCTGGGAGGCTCGGGGTGGGTCAGAAGTTGGTCAACTGGGTGGCAAACTGGTTGACTGGCAAAAAACAGAGAGTGGTGGTAAACAGTATACAGTCAAAAGAAATGCAAGTCATAAGTGGGGTACCTCAGGGATCAGTAAGGGCCAGTTATCTTCAATATCTTCATCAGTGGCATTGCAGATGGACTGGAGGGTAAGGGTTGTCTGTTTGCAGATGACACCAAGATCTGCAACAGAGTAGATGATCCAGATGGGATGGACAGAATGAGAAGAGATCTGGATAAACTAGCAAAATGGTCAGAAAAGTGGCAACTGAGGTTTAACGCAAAGAAGTGCAAGTTCATGCATATAGGGAAGAGAAACCCTGAAGTCACCTATAGGCTGGGAGGGGAGTTGCTGGCAGTCACAAGGGAAGGAAGACACTTGGGAATTATCATCACCAATGACATGAAATCATCCAAGCAGACCACTAAAGCAGTAGGTAAGGCTAGGGGGATGTTGGGGTGTATTAGTAGGGGTATCACAAGTCGGAAGAGGGAGGTAATAATCCCTCTTTACAAGACAGTGGCTGGGCCCCATCTGGAGTACAGTGTGTAGTACAGCAGGCCACTCCCTCACAAGGGCATTAACCAAATTGAGGCAGTCCAGAGAAGGGCAACCAAAATGATGCAGGGACTGCATCAGAAAATATATGAGGACAGATTAACAGAGATCAATATGTATACCCTAGAGCAAAGAAGAGAGAGAGGTGATATGATCAAAACATTCAACACCTTAAGGGTATTAACTAGGTGAAAGAGTCTAACATGTTTTAATGTAAGAAAAATAACAGGACAAGACACAACATGAAATTAGAGGGAGGCCGATTAATGGGTAATGTGATGAAGTTCTTTTTCATAGAAAGGGTGGTCGATGCATAGAATGGATAACCTCAGGAAGTGGTGGATATGAATACAGTGCAGGGCTTCAAACAGGCATCCGATAGACATAAGGGAGCAATACAGATGAGTATGAATAGATAGACCATTGACAGAGCAAAGGCAGATGCCACATTCATTAGGTAGAAAAAGAAATGGGCAGACTGGATGGGCCTTGCGGTCCTTATTTGTTGTCAATGTTTATTTTTCTATGTATCTATGGGAGTGATGAAAAGCTATTGATCACATAGGGTCAGTGGCCACATACTATATATAGGGCCTACGGGCAGACTGGATGGGCCTAGCGGTCCTTATCTGCTGGCAGTTTGTATGTTTCTATGTTTCTTTGAGTTCTACCTGAATTTGTCTGTGCACTGACTATTGTGTGTGTATTTCATATTCTTTTCTTAAATTATGTGAAGCTGTCAGAGTCCCCAGAATGGGGTGCTATAAAAATAAAGTACCCATCTATCTTTCTATGCAAATGTTTGGGTAATAAAGTCCCTGATTTGGAGGTGGCCATACCGGAGGGAGGATTGGACTTAGTGGCCATCACAGAAACCTGGTGCAAGGAACATCAGGACTGGGACTTGGTCAAAGTCCCAAACAAGTTGTTACCTGTGCTAATGAATGGAGTTCAGTGCATTGAAAGGGCAGCTAGCCCTGTTTCAGATTTCAATCTACACAATACCAACAGCACTCCTCTAAGTTAATGCCACATGAGGTTACTGATGCTGTGATTCTTTTCAGAAATTCACTTTATTGTGCCAAAATGACAAATAAGGCAACACAGTACTTCCATCACCCAAATGTGCAAGCCCCAGCATTTCAGCAAAAGCCCTCCTCAGGGATCATTCCCTGTGGAAGGTTTTTGCCAAAGTGCTGGGGCTTGCACATTTGGGTGAAGGAAGTACTGTGTTGGCTTATTTGTTATTTTGGTACAATAAAGTGAATTTCTGAAAATAATCGCAATGTCAGTAACCTCATTTGGTGCTAACTTATAGGAGTGCTGTTGGAATACTGGAGACTGGGACTTGGCCATCCCAGGGTTTACCATGGTCAGGAATGACAGGGTTGGAAAAAAAGGTATTGGTGTGGCACTCTATGTGAAGGACTACATAAAGGCTATTAAGGTACCAGGTGGAGGTGGGGGAGGGCGAGAGGTAGTGTGGGTAAATTTAAAAAAGGGGAAGGGGATAGCTGTGAGACTGGAGGTGATATACAGGCCCCGTATGCAGAGCAAGGACACAGACATGGACCTGCTGCAGGACATACACAAGATGGCAAGCAAGGGTGAGTTGCTGCTGGTGGGGGATTTCAACCTACTAGTTAAGGACTTGGGTCTCCCAGCAGTAGCAACTCCTAGGAGTAGGGACATCTTGGACTCTTTTCTGCGAGAGGGCCTCCATCAACTAGGGGGTCAGCTGTACTGGATCTAGTCCTCACAAATGGGTACAGTATTGATAGGGTGGAAGTGACAGAACCCCTGGGAACCAGTGATTATAGAGCAATGGTTTTCAAGATAAAACAAAATTAGAAAACTTCTGTACAAGAACCAAGGGTCCTCGATTTCCAGGGGCGGGTCTGACTTTAGAAAGATGAGGCAGATCCTGAGGATTGCCCTAGCTAGGATGGGGGGATGCAGGGGATGGAAGAGAAATGTAGAGGGATAAGGGAGGCTATTGAAATGGCTACTTGGATAGGAGTCAGGCACATCAGAAAAAGTAGTAGGAGAAGGAGGACTATCTGTTTTTTGAGGGAAGTAGCAGAAAAGGTGAGGACCAAGAAAAGGGTAGTCTTGAAATTCAAAAAAAAACAAGAAGGAGGAAGACAGGGCTCATTACCAGGCTGCACAAAAGAGGTGTGGAAAGCAGTGAGAAAGTCAAAAGCTCTGATGAAATTAAATATTTCAAGTACATTATAGGACAGAGGTAAGCATTCTTTTGATACATAGGAGAGCGGATGAAAACCAAAGCTGGGATAATAAGACTGAGAAGGAAGGGGAACCATGTGTAGAGAAGGATGATCAGAAGGCTAATATACTAAATAAATACTTGAGATCATTTTTTACCAAGGAGGAGGAGGATATGGGGCCAAAATTGGAGTGCAGGAGGTTGGGGATATGGAGTAGACACCATCCTTTCATGGAAGATAAGGTCATGAAGCAATTACTGAGGCTTAGGGAATACAAAGCAATGGGATCAGATGCAGTGAACCGTAGTTACTGAAGGAACTCAGGGAGAAATTGGTGGCACCTCTGGCAGAGCTGTTTACCCTATTGCTGGAAATGAGTGACATCCCAGTGGATTGGAAAAGATCAAACGTGGTTCCACTACACAATGGGGAGGGGGCAGTGGGTAACTATAGTCCTGTCAGCTTGATGTCAGTGGTTGGGAAGATAATGGGGCCACTATTAAAGGAGCGTGTAATAAACTATCTTGAAGGGGAGAGCTGGTTGACCTCAGGCAGAATGGATTTACCAGAGGGAAATCCTGCCAAACAAACTTAATAGAGTTTTTTGAATAGGTGACGGGGGTGGCGGACCATGGAGGAGCAATGGAAGTGGTCAATCTGGACTTCAGGAAGGCATTCAACACTGTTCCTCATAAAAGGCTTTTGAACAAACTGGGCAGTCTTGGGGTGGGACCAGCAATAGTTAAATGGGTGAAAAACTTCCTCTCTGGCAGGACCAGGACCCAGAAGATGATTGTTAATGAGGTACTCTCTAATGAGGCGAGGGTGACAAGCAGGGTACCACAGGGGTTGGTCTTAGTCCCAGTCCTTTTCAGTGACTTCAATGGAGACATTGTAGTAGGGCTAGTGGGCAAGGTGTGCTTGTTCTCTGATGATATGAAGGTTTGTAACAGGTTGGATACACAGGAGGGTGTCGGTAGGATATGGGAGGACCCTTAAAAAGCTGAAGCAGTGGCCTTACAGTGTAGACTGGTGTTCAATAAGGAGAAGTGTAAAATGATGCACTTAAGAGATAGGAACGCTAGGGCAAAACATGTTCATGGGGGGGACAGCAGTCACAGAGCAGGAGATGGACCTTGGTCTCATCATCATGGCTCACCTCAAGGTGGCAAGTCAATGCCAGAAGGCAGTAGGGAAGGCTAACAAAATGCTGTTATGGATTGGGCAGGGTATTACTAGCAGAAGGCAACATGTCATTATGCCCCTGTCAGGCACCACCCTGAGTAATGCATTCAGTTCTGTGGACTGCATCTGAAAAAGGACATTGAGAGGGTGGAGGATGTTCAACACAGGGCCACCAGAATGATTCATAGGCTGCAAGTGAGGGCATACAACGGCAGATTGAGGGATCTGAATGTGTACTCCCTGGTGGAATGGAGGGGGGAAGGGGACATGACTAAGGCCTTAAAATATCTAAAGAGGTTCAACAGGGTACAGAAGGGAAGTTTATTTCAGAGGAAAAAGCACTCATGAACTAGGGGTCATGGCATGAAGCTGGAAGGAGGAACATTTAGGGGGAATATAAGAAACTACTTTTCACAGAGAGGGTGGTGGATGCCTGAAATGAGCTGCTGGATGAGTTAGTATGGGCTGAATCTGTCTCTGGTTTTCAAACATGCGTAGAACAGACACAAAGGATCCTGAGGGTGTGGGGGCTGGACGTAACTTGGGGGGGTCAGGGGGAAACAAGGCAATGATTAGAGGTGGACAAAGGGGAACTCAATTGATTTGAGTTCCATAGGGCAGACCAGGTGGGCCATATCGATCCTTATCTGCTGACAATTGTATCTAGGTATGTATGTATGAAACAAGAAAGAGTTTTCAGAAAAAAAACTATCGGGTGTTTCAGTGACTTTGATGTACTGCTCACAGAAACATGCTGCAGGATCACTTACCGTTATACTCTTGAAGCACAGATACCATTGATTCATTGCAAGTCTGAAGAGAATTATTTGTCTTCTCCAGGGCATCCTGAGCAGTTTTCAACTTTGTCTGTGTATCTAAAGGAAAATAGAAGGTGGTATTAATCAATTTTAGACCCTGTGAGCATAGATGTGCAGTTCCTATTGTAATCCAGTTGATGAGGGGGTGGTTATATTTTCTCCAGGTAATACAGTGGGAGATGGAATTTGTGTCTGGTTTATAGCCCAAATCGAATGAGTCCTGTGCATTTTCATTTGCTAGCAATTAAATCAGTAACAGTGATGAACAAAATACTTCGGAAGGCTGAGTATTTGTAAAAGAGCTCTGAACAATTGATGAATTCTATATCTTTTGCATAATGGCAGTAGCATTTTTTCTTCTGCATCTCCTAAGTTGAAAATCATTCTGGTATACCATGCTCCAGAGTGGCGCAGTCCTGAGGAGGGCAACTAAAATGGCACAGGGTCTGCATCGAAAGCCCTATGAGAAGAGACTGAAGGACATCAGTATGTACACCCTGGAAGATAGGTAAGAGAGAGTGACTATGATAGATACCTTTAAATACCTTACAGGGGTAAATATGGTACAGGAAGGAAGTATTTTCAGAGGAAAAGGTGTTCAGGAACATGGGGACATACTATGAGGCTGAAGCTGGTCAGACTGGGTGGGCCAAGCAGCCCTTATATGCCATCAGATTCTATGTTTCTATGTTTCAGTGGCTATCACAATAGCCTTATTGTAGTTTGCATGCTTATTTAAGTATTTATTGATGGTTGATACTTTTAAAAACTAAAACAAATAAAAAAATAATGTCATAAATCATTTTTTGTAGTCGCTTTCCAACAAAGTGCTTGATTTTATACATCGTGGGTAAACATACAAAGCGTTAATTGTTAACGCAGGTTTGCAGCTTGGCAGAAAATGATGTAGAAAATCAACTAGAAGATTACCACAAGACATTTCCATGAGTTAGTTGCCAAAAGTGTGTTGAATTTCTAATTACAGTTGTAGCTGTGACCACAATCAGTGGTATCTCACCATGGCATGACAACCCCCCTACCCGATCCTCAATGATGCCCGGTATAATACACATAGTATAACTCTACCTCCCACCTGATCTATGATGTTGCACATCATAAAACATATCAATATAGCCCCTGTCCCTGGTGGTCTTGTGCCACCCACCCCTGCAGGTAGGGCCCACGACAGTGAAACAGAGCCGGCACTGTCACAGCCCTTCTCTTACCTCTGCATCCTGTGCCAACTGATCTGTCACTGATGGCATAGAGCAATGTTTATTGCTCACTGAATAATCAATGAACGTGCACACATTACAATATGCCATCATTGACAGTTCAGTCAGCGCTGGCCAAGAAGGTGAGAGGAGGGCTATGCCAATGCTAGTTCTGTTTCAGAGTGGTGGGCACTATCTGTGGGGGTGGGCAGGTGGGAAGCCACTTGACCACCAGGAATGGAGGCTATATTGATATATTTTATGATGTGCAACACCATGGATCGGGTGGGGGGATAGAGCTTTACTATTTATTGCACTGCATGCAATCCCATTTCACAGACCCCACCAGGTCTGCCTCTATCACCAAATCCACCTGCTAATTTTAATCAGTCTATTCCACTGAACAGTCCTACTCCATCACAGACCCTGCCTGGCCCACTGCATTCACCTGCTCTGCCAATCCTTCGTGCCCCAAAAGACTACTTACTCCACCATTGTCCAGAATGAAAGCTGAAATGAATCCAGAACAAGAAAGCATGGTTACTACGTGGATTAATGTAAACATTCCACCCCCAAGATTTTAAGAACATGGCCATAGCCAGGCCAAGATGCTTGAGCCAGCGTGTCATTTCCTAATTAGTAATCAGTGATAGATTTTCAGTGTGTTCTATTTGGTATTGATTCATTAACAATTTATAACCTATAGATTTAAGAATGTTTGATATTGTTTTAATTAACAATTTATAGCCTAATACTTACAAATGGATTAAAATGTGTTTGATTTTGTGTCAATTTATAACCTGTTAGATTGATTCCGTACAAGTCTAAAATCGATGTGCTTACTTTTTAGTTTTTTTTTCTGTCAACCTTAACCAGAGTTAATTACAGAAGGTAGACTTGTAATTTTCCAGACATGCTGTGTCCTCATGAGTTCTGAGTGTGAGCTTCTCAACTTCAGACACCTGTTGGGTACTTTTCACTGGGAACCAAAGGCAGTGTATTTTTACCTACATAATCTAGGCTTTAACAGGTTATCAAGTGGTCAATCCTGTCCTCTTGTGTGAAGGCCTGAACCGCATGAGCAATCACAACCAGTTGACCCTGTGCTATTTGTTAAACAATTGACCAATTCAGTGATTAACCTCATATTATTCATTAGAAAATGGGCTTTTTATTTCCTGGCATCTGATTGGCTAGTACCCTTGCCAGAGGGGTACATTTACTTTCAATAGTTGTCCAGGAAAGAAAAAGTACTAGTCTACAGTGCCCCTTCACACAGAGAAGTATTCTATTGGCCAGCCTGCTCCCTGATTGGCTAAAAGTATCTTATTTGAAGTTAAATTCGCCACTTAGCGAGAGATATTGTACCAGCAACGCTCACTGCTTCAGTACCCAGCTGCCTAACAGAGGCGCACAACAAACTCCACTGAGCTCATTCCTGACCACTTTGTTCCTTTCTTGTTGTTTTTTCCATTTACTGTACTCTTTTCATCCTATCCAACTCTGAGGCAGCTGCCCACGCTCTTGCTGCCCCCTCGTTCAGCTGCCCACCCACTCGATCCCAAAAATTAAACTGCTGATCTCTACCATTTCCCAACAACAAACAGTGAGTCAGTCCTAACCCACCATATATGAGTTACCCCAGTTTTTCTGTTATTGTACTCTCTCGATTCAGTTTAAAATATATTTAAAAACATTACGTTCAGCATATAGCTTTACACAGTCGCTTCAACATCACCCCTACCTCCTCCTTCACTCCATCTGTCCGCAACTCACTTTGCTGAAAAGCATTTCTCCATTCCCCAAGACAGCCAAACACCCACTGTTTCTGCAGGATAGCACTCACAGCTGCAGGTATGGTGGGATTCAGCACTTCTGCATTATAAAATACAAATAAATAAAACACAAGGCGCTGACATGCTGCATCGTACCTCCACTTCCTGCTTTTACTTAGCAGGGTCATGCAAGGTCACGCACCTAACAGCACATCTTCTGTTCTGACCGAAAAGGAATGCAGGTTCCTGGGGGGGGGAAGGGGCAGAATAACTGAAACAGAATGGCTCTGTGGGGTGTGGAGTACAACAGATAGAACACCACTAAAACAGAGGAACTTCTTTAACACAAACATTTTTTTGTTCTATTTCTCTTCATTTTTAAACTAGTTCCTCTGTTTTTTTAATACTAAATTAAAATTTGTACAGATGCCCATTTTCTAAGTGCAATAATACCCTCCAGGGTGGGTGGTATGGGCAATACTGCCTACCCAGTTGGGTATTATTGCTTGCATAAACAACTAACCACAATCAGTAGTCAGCTGTTCACACTTCTGTCTAAAGTGTGTTTCTTCTCAGACTATGTGCCTTGCTTGAAAACATAATCAAGCATTTTAAATGTTTTAAATGTTTTATTTTGCATGATTCTTTTTGGGCTATGTGTCCTGCTTGAGAACATAAACATTCTGAATGTTTTAAATGTTTTAAAAATAAAAGAACAGTTTTAAATAATGACTGCTGACACAAATGTAATGACTTCAGGCCCAGGTTACAGCCCAAGTATTTCCCTATATCAGACAGATGCCCCTGGGTTACTGACAGCTCTCAGCATCTAAGCATCAAGGGGGAAAAATTGTTTAACCAGGAAAGGCACACTAAGCCGAAACTTGTTTCCAGGTGTGACCTGGGAGCACAAGGAAGTTAAGTGACTTGCTCAGGGTCACACAGTATGCAGGTGGGGGCTGTGGGATTCAAACCCCAGTCTAGTCTGCTGGATGTCACCAGATTTGCAGCTCAGAGCCTTAAGCCACTGCATTATACTGCCTCCATCAAGTAGTGATAACCTAACTTTTAGAGACTGCTAATTATCAAAGTATCTGGTTTTCCTATTCACTGCCTTGGCAAACTTTTAATTATCAGTGTCTAGTTCTGTTATTTTCCACCTTGGCAAAAAGTATTTAAACCCTCTACAACCGCAATAAAAGTAATGAGTCTCAGAGGGAGAACCAAGAGTCATCTCAACTCTCAGGATCTTGTAAGGACATCAGTGGGTACTGGTTGGTGAGTTTGTTATCTTCACCTTAGGCATAGGACTTAAGGATGACAATCTGCCTGCATTTGTTTTCATTTCTTTTATTGCGACAAATAAATAATTTTCTGCTTTTGCACTGCTGTTCAGATAAAGTTATGACTGTATTTTAAAACTTTAGCTGCATTTTGAATTGTGACTGCCTATTCATGTTAATGCCAAAACTGCTCTGTAACCCTTGAACACTGATATCAAAAGTAAAAAATATTTTCTAACCGCGAACCCTGACTTCACTTTTGCTTCTCAGCTTAATATTATAAAGCGTAGGGTACCTAGTCTAGAAAAGGATAACCTAAGAAGTAGGTCAAAATTAGATCTTTCCTTCATTGGTCATGTTGGTATTCTTAGGATAACAGTGACAGATTATATTCATATGGCAAATTGTACAGATTTTCTATGTCCTGAAACCCTACATAAATATTTGGGTTGGTATCTTGTTTCTGATAAAAAACATTGTTGTAAAACATATGACTGTGCCAGACACAGGTTAATAGATGGGTTTAAAGTAAATGTGAAAATATTCTAGAAACTAGGAAGGACCCATTGCCCACTAACTAATAATCATGCCCACAAAGAAACATTAGACTTATATGAACACACTACCTTCATAGACTGGGACCAAATAGTTTTGGTCAGTCAGGTGTCAGATAGGATAACAGTGGCACGTGGTCTAGATCATAGCACAGGTGCCACCCTACCAACCCTCTGTGTCTCCACTCCAAACAAACTTTATACTGACCAAGCCAAATTAGTGGATGACTTGGAGGGGCTGCCAGTCTCCGAAGGTCACACTGAAAACTGTGTACACAAGACTGAGCAAAAAAGTTATATCAGAGAGCCGAGAAGGCTCTCCGTCTAACTCAGTTTATTATATTGAGCATCAGTGATGATCAAGGAGGGGGCTATGTTAATTATATTATACTGGGTGTCATCAAGGATTGGGGAGGGGGCTATATTAAATCAGTCAATCAAAATGTTTATTTCTCCAGATGAATACCATTGAGCAGAGCTCTTTTACCAGAAGGACCTGATAAAGGCCAGTCAGGTACAAGAGTTAATTTTATAATAGTCAATATTTACAAATGGACCTGGAAAGGGTCGGTCACAGTACATCATATGAATTTACAAACACAAGGTAAGGTATTATACTTATATGTGCATCGTGCAAAAAATGAAAAGAATATACAATACACCATAAGAGATAAATGGAACAGTGTCACAGTGGGAATGCAAACAAATATGCTATACTATACTGGGCAACATTGGGGATTTGGGGATTTGGGGGGAACTAGACTACCAGGGACCTTTAAATTACTATTACTGGTGATTGGGACCTGGGGTTGGGGCCACTAGACTACCAAGGATATAGTATACTATTTAATTGACACAAGACTCAGGGGTCATGTACTTCAGTGAATAATCAGGGGATCGTGGATGGGGGGACCATTTGCATTTTACACAAGGTTCATGCAGTAGACCCCTCCCATGAGCCATGTGTTTGCCACATGGGAGAGGTTGCCGCAAATGTGAGGAATTAGGCACCTGGACCCCTCTTGTATCAGAATATGGTGCAGGTGCCTGGTACACCGAGCCTCAGCACAAGCTGCTGTTTATTGCAGCTTGTGCCTGTCTAAGCCCCATTTGAGACTCAAGCCCCGGGTCTTTGAAAAATATGTTGCAAATTTTTAAATCCACTATGGTTTTGTCATATGTAATACCTGTTTCATATTAATCTGGCTGTGCATCAGAAAATAAACTGACATTTTTTTCTTTCTTAACCCTGTTTTTGAAGTTCACATGGATAAAACAGCCCATTTATATTTGTGGTGCTGTTTTTTTGTAAGGCATTAGAGAAGCAGCTTCAAGCTTAAAATACTGAACTGAAAGATTACAAAAAAACACATCAGAAGAGCTAAGGCTGCCAGTTGGGAAAGTTCTGAAAATCTAGGATGAACAATGAAAATATTGCAGGTCACAGCTGTGTCAGTAAAAATAATTCTGGCTGGGTAAATGGTACCGAGGGTAAAAGCACAGGTCTGTAAGAAAAGAGACTGCATATTCAATCCTCCTCATGTCCACAGACAATCTTAACTATGCAGCAAACATTTTTTAGGAAGCTACTGCCATAGCTCAAAAAAGCTTAGCTGGAGACCAACCCTTTCTAAGAAAATATGGGTGTCAATACCTTTATAGTATTTGTAAGATTTTCCCTCTCTTGGACATAAAATAAAATGTAAGCTTCCCCAAGTCAAATGTTCCATTGAAAATCTTTGGATTTCAAACCTTACCGTACATGGGTTCAGTGTGATTCTGACACGTGGTGGAAGAGGGAGGGGATGTCAAAATGCCACAACCAACATGGTGGGCTGTGACTCTTCACTTCTCTCTAAGGACTCTAAGGTGGTTGATGGCTCCTCCTTCCCTACTGGTTGGTGGGGGGGGGGTTGAGAGGGAACAAAAAGGGGGACCCCTGATCAGACTCCCTGCTGTACATGAGACATGCATTTGTGATGTCCGTAAGCCTTCAATAAATATATGACTTTAGTCATTTTACCTTTATGATAGTGTGATGTTTGTTTTTGGGGGAATGGGTATGGTTCCTTAACCAGCTAATGAAGTACACCTGTACTGCATCTAAATATTTTTTTTTAAATATTGTCTTTGATTTTGGAAAATCCCATTGAAATAATAACATAGTTGGGTAAATTAAGTGAAACAAACATTTGTGTCAGTTGTAATTGTATCTTTTCAGTAGTCATTGGCTACCTGGCTATTGAATTTCTGATAACCCCTGCAAACTTACAAAAAAAGTCTGCAAATCCTGGTCTCCAACAAAGCAGCAAAGGTTACTAAAAGTGCCTGTTATGCACCAGCATGGAAAAAGCAATAGGTGTAAACATCACTTGTCAGTTAATGAGGTCCAGTGTAAGTACCTGTACATACTATATTGCAGTGATCAGAGTGGCTCAGGGCAACCAGTATAAATCAAGTCAGGATGTTATAAAGGAGATCAAGTCTGTGAGGTTGGATAATGGCAGCCTGCCAATAGAGGGTGTCACTGTAGCCAAAGTTGAAAATACTCATTGAGGTAACTATTTTCAATCTAGTGACCTTAGGCAGTCTAGTCTTAAACAAAAAAAAAATGATTTTAAGTCTACCTTTGCTACGGTAATTATTTTGTTAATATGAGTTTCCCACTTTAAGCAGCGGTCCAGCCAGATACCTACTGTACTGTAGGTATTTGTAGGAGGGTGTTACTGAGAGCTAGACAGAATCCAGTGTGTTAAGCAGATGACCAGGCTCTTCTCTAAGGGTACAAAAACTGCAGGCACGCTGTGGTAATCATTTCTATCGAAACAAATAGCAAAAATAACTAACAAGGCACTGCATGCCAGTCATGAACAAGCATTTGTCAATGCCGAACGTTTGCTTGCAGGTATTTGCAGTGGTATTTGGCACATGGACATGGCTTAAAAAACTCAGTGACAAAGAAGTACAAGCATTTGTCAGTGCTGAATGTTGCTTGCTCCTATGTGCTGTTTAAGTATTTGGAAGTCATTGGAGTGCAAATATTGAAAATTCGCGAACTTACGAGCGTGCGTAGGAACTGCGAAATGCACGATCGTTAAACAGTCATTTTTAGGAATTTTTGCAACAAATTTTCAACATCGCCATTTTAAGACTTCTGCTCATGAACAGTGTCACTGTGATTTTCTTAATGTGTCTCATACATTGATTTCGCACACCAATTACTCCATTGTGCGCTACATGAGTGGAAACACGTTTTGGGCAGGATGTGAAAAATGACAGCTGTACTGCTCATAAGAAGGTATGGTAAAATGGCAATGTTGAAAATCTGGAGTGAAAATATTGAAAATTAGTGAACTTACGAGCCTGCGTAGGAACTGCGCAATGCACGCTTGTAAAATGGTCATTTTTAGGAATTTTTCCACCAAATTTTCAAAATAGGCCTTTTGAGAGCCCACCTTATGAACGCTGGCACTGTCTTTTCATTAATCAGGCCCAAAAGGTGATTTTGCGCAGTGACTGTGAAATCACCCTTCGGGCCTGAATAACGCCATGTCAGTGACAGAATTCATGAGAAGGGGTCCCAAAAACCCATGTTGAAAATTTGGTGCAAAAATTCCCAAAAATACCTGAGATATGCAACAAAGTTGAAAAAAAAACATCTAGCCCATTATACAGCTTTTCCTCAGTTTGCGGTCGCCTTTGAAAAGTGCAGACATGTTCCTGGTCCAGCGATGATCTTGGCCAAGCTCAGAGGTAAGTATGGGGTGGGGGTGTGGGGAGGCAGGATGCGCAGTGGTGAGTCTGCGGGTTGTGGGAGGGGGGCCAGGGAGAAGCGCTGTGGGACCGTTTTTAATTTACAGGGTTTTTAAAAATAAAAGACGACGCGGGACATTTGCTACGCTGGGGTGGGCTCCCAGCATGGCAGAAGGATGGCTGGGGGGGGCCATGCAGCCGACAGGTATTGGGCACCCCTGTTGACAGATGATGCAGGATGTTTGCCACGCTGGGGTGGGCTCCCAGCGAGGTGCCAAAGATTTGGAGGGGGGGCGTGACGCGCTGCCAGCACACAGCAGTGGTTTTCTTCGAAGAGAAGACCACTGCTGTCAAACACAGCACCGCATCCGATTGGTGCAGGACCGCAATGCCTGCTGAACAGAGCAGGGGATTGCACAGGAGGGGCACACCTCCTAAGTGTCCCATTCTCCCAAGACGTTCCTTGCGCATGCGTGCAAGCGAACGTAAAAATAAGATGGAGAATTGGTGGCTATGGAGCACAACTGATTTTGTTTACAAATTGCGAGTGATTCACCCTACAAAAATCAATTGCTGTTTTGTAAACAACCATTTCTTGTGCAAATATGAATGCAAATAACAAAGATTTCTTTGTGCAAATGACATCTGATACATGCTAACCATTACCAAAAAAAAAAAAAAACTTACCCCTTGGGACAGATGCCATCCACCCTAGCATTTTGCCCAACAACCAGGGCTTTGTCAGGGAGATCTGATTTTGTAGTCAGTGCAGGGCTTAAATATCCACCTAGCAGTGTAAAGTAATTTGCCCCTTACTAAAAACTTTAAGTAATACAGTATGTAGCAATTTCAACCTATATTTAAAAATACAGGGTGGGATATTCATATTAGTTGCGCATGGCGCAACTGAGTTGCGCTGGTGCAAGTGCAGAATTGTGCCAAGCAGTGATATGCAGTGGGAGCCATTGTGCAGTGCAAGTCTCAGTATGCCAGTGTGCAACCCTAATGAATGCATGTGCAAGGGCAGGGTGGGCCCATGAATATGCGGCACAGTGCGATATTCAACCGCTGACCCAGTGCGAAAATGCGGAGCAACACCCAGGTGCGCTAACCAGACTTGTGCCTATAAATACAGGGTGCAAGCACACCAAAAGCACTTGCTCCGTGCTCCAGGGGTAAGGAAGAGAGAGAGAGAGAGAGAGTGTGGAACGGGACAGTGGAAGGACAAAACAGAAGGAGCAAGGGAGACAAAGCCTGTGAGGGACAGAGGGACTGGAACAGGCAGCCACAGGGGCGTGGGACAGAGATGGCAGTGGAGAGCAAGCCAGGGGCAGAGAGAGTGACAGGGAGAGGCAGGCAAAGTGCCATGCACCACTATAGGGTGGCAAACAGTCCACAGCAGCTGACCACCCAGGTGGAGACAGGACATCAGGGGCTATAGCCAGTGCACCCTTCCTAATGGAAGCTGTAATGAAGGTTTGAGGAGGCAGAAGGAACAGCAATGTGGTCGTGGAAGGGCCTGGCAGCAGTATGCCCGGAACAGGTGGTACCATGCCCACACCACCTTTGAGAAGTACACCGATACGGAGATTGTGGGCTGGTATCACCTGAACAGGGCTATTCTGAAGCAGCTCTATGAGCTTGGCAGTGAGGAGATACAGGCACCCACTAGACAGAGCCATGCTCTGGCAGTGGAGACAAACATAACAGCTGTCATGTGCCTGCTTGACACAGGAACCTTCCAGAGACCAACAGGGGACACCACAGGCATAACCCAGTAGGCCACATCACGCCTCCTCACACAATTCCTCAATGCCCTGTTGCCACATGCTTTGGAATTCATCCATTTCCCCAGCACACAGGCAGAGTATACAACATCCATGCAGGATTTCAACAGGGTAGCACAAATGCCTGGCATGCTTAGGACCATTGACTGCACCCAAGTGGGCATCCGCATGCCATGTGGCCCTGAGGGCGCTGCCTACATCAACAGGAAGGGCTATCCCAGTGTCAACTGCCAGGTGGTGTGCGATGCCAAGGTGTGCATAACCAATGTCTGTGCCACACACCCTGGGAGTGCACATGATGCATTCATCTGGCACAGATCTATGCTGTGCCACAGGTTCGAGCATGGGGACATCCCCATGGGCCACCTAGTGGGTGAGTATGGGACAGCCAAGGGGTGCCGGACAGTGCAAGGCATGGGATGGGGAAGGCAGGGTGAGTGCACTGGCAAGGGCACCATGGAGAGGCAAGGGGCACAGCAACAGAGGACACAAGGCTAACCATGTATTTATTCACACAGCTGATAGTGACTATCCTCATAGGCCCTGGTTGCTCACCCCCATTGTCCCTAGTAGAGGACCAGTACAATGAGGCACCAGCATGTGGAACATCATTGAGTGTGTATTTGGGATGCTGAAGGCATGGTTCCATTGCCTTGACTGGTCTGGCAGTGCCCTATAGTACAGTCCCTTGAAAGTCTGTGGCCTATTCCTGGCCTGCTGCATACTGCATAACATGGCTATTGACCGTGGGATAGCTGTCAAGGCTGTTGAGGAGGACAGTAGTGGGGATGATGAGGTCAATGGGCAGGAGGGGGGTAGGCATTCCCCTGGGTGGAGGGATCCCCAACTCTAGAGGATGGCATGCCTGCACAGAGACACAATTGTACTGGAGCACTATGGTGCACACAGGTAAGTGGCACAACACCCACTTACTGGCCACACACACAGATACAGCACACAGGCAGGGGCATGCATGGCAACAGGCATGCACACACAGAGGTGTGGTGCAGGGGTTGGGGTGACAGTGCCACACAGCCACGCACAACAGCACACAGCAGTGCACAGCAACACACACACACACACACGCACGCACACACGTGCCCTGGCGCTAGCATGTGGTGGGGATCAGATGCAGGGCACCGGTGCACAGGCACAACTGGTGCAGTTCTGCTCTCATCACACCCACGCCACATGGGCCAGCAGCCGGGCAGGTATGCACACAGGCAGCGTGTGGCACTACACACAGGTGCCACATCTGTGGTATGCACACACACACACACACACACACCGCCCATGCGTGCACAGGGCAGTAGCAGCAGACTGCAGCCAGGGCAGTATGCACATCGGGTCCACTGTGCAGAACCATGGCCACCACAGACATGGGGGCTGGCATGTCAGGACTGATCGGCTGCCACAGGCTGCTCATCAACCACAAGGGGTGTCTGCAAAAGCCTCCCAGGGGTGGTACTGCAGAGGTGTGTAGGCACCCAAACAGCCCCACCCCAGGCATGCCTGGCATGCCAACAGCAGAGCCCGGTATCAACAGGGAGGGTTTCACTCAATGCCCGGTCCATGGGGTGGCCAGTGCACTGCATGGTGTATGAGGTTGCCGGCCATGCCTTGTGGCAGCCAGCAGTGCAAGGCCAACCATGATTGCATTGGCAATGCGATCATGGGATGCGGTCGTGTCCTCCCGCAAGTGTTGAATAGCCTACAGGAGCTGTGCAGTGCCTCTCTCGCACAGCTCACCCACCTGGCACACCTCAGCACACAGTGCACACACTTCAGATACAAGCAGCACCTGTTGCTGCACAGAGGCCCGCAGCAATTGGGTGTGCTCTGCCAACAGGTCAGCACCATGGGGAACCTGGACAGGGCTCCGACCCACTGGTGGTGTATGACCATGCTACACATCTTCCCCACTCGGGTGGATGCTGCACAGTGGGTTCCAGCTTCCCATTGTCCCCAGCTGTCTGCTGCTGCTGCCCCTCCAGCCCCTCTTTTCTGGACAGTGCCTGCATGTATGTACCACCACCACCATATGGCACTGCTGTGGCAGTGCACATGGCAGCACATGCAATGGTTGCAGTTAGCTGTCCCACTGCTGACCGGCCACTGGGCACACTGCCTGTGTTGGTACTAGGTATGGGTGTCTCCCCACAACACCGCCCATGCTGTCCAAGATCATGGTCTGGTCATCATCAGTGTAGGACCCCACCACAGTCTGTGTCTCCATACAGAGGATGCCATGGCTGGCATCCTGCTGAAGCACAGCCAGGGCCTTGTCTGACACCATGCCCAGGACATCCAGCTGGACAGCAGTGGTGTGCTGCAGCTGATCAGGCCTCTGGATGCCCATGGAGGTGGATTGCTGATCCTTTGGGGTTGGGTCTGCCTCCATGGCTGCTGCTGATGCCCCATCCACCACATGCAGGTGTGCTGGTGCTGTAAGAGAAAACAGATGTATTAGTGATGCATGGCCCCCATCCCCCAGCAACCCCCTGCCCACTACCTGCAGTGTGAGCCCAACATATGTACCATGCAGTTGTGGACTCCCTCCTGTATGGAATCCACCACCTGGCCCACCCTTGACAGTGCTGCAGTGCATGGTGACCACCACCAGCTCCTCCTGCACTGTGAGCATGTCAGCAGACCCCCCCCTCCGGTGGTTGTCCGAGCTGCTCGTATCGCTGCCACCTTCTCCTAGATGTGCCATTTATCAGTACCCAACTTCTTCCTGCACTCTTGCACAGACCACTGGTGGCAGCCGTTCTGGTTCACACATCCTGCCACCTCCACCCAGGCCACAGCCCTGGCCTGAGGTGTCCCTGTGGCACCACTCAGCAGTGGCTGACTGTCGAGGTTGGCCCTCAAACAAGGCATCGGCCTCTGCCTTGGTAAAGTTTGGCCTACACTTACGAGAAGGCCCATGCTCATCACTCTCCTTAAAGCTTGTACATAGTGCTACCTGTGGACATAGACATGTGTGTCAGTGTCAGCAGCTGCCTACCCCATCCACCCTGCTGTGTTGGCTGGGCCCAGCAGCAAGCACAACTTACCTCTGTTGGTTGCAATACCAGTCCATGGCCTGTGCTGTTTTGAGGTGGTTTTATAGCGCAATGAATGCAAATGAGCATTGGCGCAACGGTAATGATATGCTAATTTCACCAGTGTGCCTGCATTGGCTGATGAGCCCATTTGCATGTGGTTGCTGAATATCACATACATGCACAATGGAATTGCTCCTGAGCAAGTCTCGGTGCAATTGCCAGACATGCGCAGTGCACCAGACCACTGTGCATAATGCATCAGGCGTTGAGCCTATTCTGCACCGGCGCACAGTGCACCAGGTGACCCCTGACCCCTATTGTGAATCTTTGAACCCTTGGATCTACACCAGTATGTGCCTGGCAGGCCATGCCCATTTTGTGCATCCCCAGTGATGCACGATTCGCGGACACAGCGCATGCCTACAAGAGTTTCGCATCCTTCGCACGTTGTGCACACGTGTGCCTCTGGCCACTATTTTGTCTCCACATATTGCCACAGTTGTGATGGCACAGCAGCGTGTTCAATGGGCCCATAATTGGTCAGATGTGGAGATGTGGAGTTAAAAAATCTGGTGGCCTGTGTCCAGCCACATGCACCAGGGCTGTTTGGGCAGGTTCACCTGCAACAGCCCAGGAAGGAGGTCTGGCAGACCATCACTGCCAGGATGGTGCAGGACACTGGGGTGACCAGGACTGGTGAACAATGCTACCAATGGTACGGGGACCTGATGAGGTGGGACCCAGAGCACCTGAGGCAGCTGCAGGTACACATCCGCAGGATGGCTGTGCCATGGCCAGGTAAGTCATCCCATGCTGCATGTGTGCCCTAGTGTTGTACTGTGGTGATGGCATGGCTGCCTGGCATGCCCTGCAGAGGAGTACACTGTTGGTGTGCACATTGCTATGTGGCATTGCCAGCCGTGGATTGCACTGCACTACAGCCCTGCGGGACATGTCGGGCAGGGGCACACACTGTGCACAGGGGTGGGGGTGGTGGGCACATGCTGTGGTTGTTCTCTGATGTGTACCTGTGTTTGTTCCATTCCCAGGGCCTGAAGACCACCACCAGGTGAGTGTGGCAGGAGCGCCAGGGCGGGCACAGCAGTCTGCAGTGGGACCCAGTGGTGGTGGAGGAGCAGTGGCTGGACAGGCACAGGCAGCATGACAGCAGGCAGGTAGGCACTGTTACATTCCTCTGCATTACTGGTTGGTCGGCGGTGGAGTGGGTACGGTCATAGGCACCTGTGCCATGTGCCATGGCAGCTATGTGTTGCACACTGTGCATGGTGCATGCCACTGTGGCGACGCTATTACACACATGTGTAACAGCTATTGGTGGAGTGGGTGTGCACCTGGCTGCCACTGGTGTTGCTCTGGTGCTGCTGGTGCCCTGTGCTGTCTGACTGTCACTGCACAGTCGGGTGGCCATTGGGCAGCAGTGTCCACCGCTGTGCACTGTTGTGGTGTGCTGGGATAGAAACATTGAAACATAGAATTTAATGGCAGATAAGGACTGATTGGCCCACCTAGTCTGCCCATTTTCTTATCTAATGGATAAGCTGAAGATCCTAGTTAACAGCATTCTTCCTGCTACCCCCCACTAGAATTTTCTTATATCTGTCCCATGCATTCTTGAATGCCCTCACTGTTTTTGATTCTACATCCTCCTCAGGAAGGCCTTTCCATGCATCTACAACCCTCTCTGTGAAGAAATACTTCCTCACATTACCGCTAAGCCATCCCCCCTCTATCTTCAAATTGTGCCTCCTTGTTCTTGCACATCTCTTTTTCTGAAAGATGCTACCCTCTTGGATTTTGTTCATTCCACTGAGGTACTTAAACATTTCTATCATGTCCCCCCTCTCCCTCCTTTCCTCGAGGCTATACATGTTAAGCTCCTTCATATGTCTTCGGTGCACCATTTGGTTGCCCTCCTCTGGACAGCCTCCACCCTGTCTACGTCTTTGCTGAGCTGGGTTCTCCAGAATTGTATACAGTACTCCAAATGTGGTCTTACCAACTGTCCATACAGAGGGCCAACAGCTTCCTGTTTTTTACTTGCAATGCCTCTCCCTGTGCATCCTAGTATCCCCCCAGCCCTCCTTACTGCCTTCTTACATTGCTGGCCCACCTTTAGGCTGTCTGTTTTAACTACCCCCAGGTCCCTTTCCATTTTTGTTGTTGTCAGTATCTCACCCCCCATTGTATACTCTACCCCTGGGTTTTTGTTTCCCAGGTGCATTACTTTGCACTTCTTTGTGTTGAATCTAAGCTGCCACACATTTGACCATTCCTCCAACCTTGCCAAGTCCCTTTTCATCTTTTCCACCCCACCTTGCATATCAATCCTGTTGCAGATCTTTGTGTCATCTGCAAAGACACATACATTCCCTTCCAGTCCCTCTGCAATGTCACTTATAAAGACATTAAAAAGGACTGGCCCCTAGTACTTAACCCTGTGGTGCCCCACTAGTAACCCCTCTTTCTTCACTGTGGACTCCATTTACTATTACCCGCTGTGTCCTGTTGTCCAGCCAGTGTTTTACCAAGGCTACCACCCTGGGTCTCACTACCAGGCTGGCTAATTTGTTTATTAATCTTTTATGTGAGACTGTGTCAAATGCTTTGCTAAAGTAAATGGCAGAGATGCTGGCAGGCATTGGTCCACCCCCTGTGGGTGGTCAAGGTGCCACTCCAGGGGTGTGTGTTCCCATTGCCCATTGTGCACAGTGGGTGGGCATGGTTTTCTGGGACCTTGCACCGATAATCTGTCCTATCCTTTGTCATAGGCATCTGGAGGAGATCACGGCTGCCCTTTTATTGCAGGCTGCTGAGGCAGATCATCCTCATCACCTTGACGACCCTGGAGGTGGCCCAGCAGGTATGACACATGATGCTGACAGACTGGTGGAAGAGGAGGCATCAGGTGGCAGGCCATGGCCACCCTTAGTTTGACCCCAGCAATTTCCTTATCCCCCTTGCCTTCCCTTTTCCATCCGTCCCCTTTCCCACTGTTCAGTTCCTGTTCCCCGTCCCCTTCCCTCACTTTCCTACCCTTTCTGACCCCTTGTACATAGTTGTTTTGAATACAGTTATATTGCTTACCTGCCTGTGTCAGTGTCTGCTTTGCAGCTGGCATGAGGAGCCATGCTATAGTGGCATGGTGTGTGTCTATGTGGTGTGCATGTGTCAGTGTGCTGGTCATGCATCATGATGTCCTGCCCTTGCTCAGTGGCTGTGCCTTGGGGTGGCCATGGGGTGGCTGTCCAGGTTGGGTGGCATGTGTGTGGTTGGCAGCATGGTCCTGGGTGTGACTTACTGGGTCTGAGAGGGTGGGAGCACAGCATGTGGTGGGGGGAGACTCCAGTGGTGGTCCTCCATTATCCATTGGTCCCACCAGTTGCTTGCTTTCTGTGCCATGATTCTGTTCTGGGGTGGGGGTGTCTGGGTGCCAGTGTGTGCCCTCCTGGTGGTAGTCACCTATGGCCTGCCACTGTGCATCCCTGGCACTGCCCCTGGGTGTGTTCCTCTGTTGTGCCCCACACTTTTCCTCTGCTGCTGTGCTCCCACCATTGCCTGGGGCTTGTCCGGTTGTGCCTTGGTGCATCTGCGGTTGCAGTATGGTGCAAGTCTGGTTGCACCATGGCACATCCCTGCCATATTCAGCCATGTTGTGCTGGCACATTTCCCCATGTGCAGCCTTTCAATATGGCTCTCATTGAGCCATGGTGCATCAGATTTGCACTGCGCTGGACTTCTGCTGGCAATTGATGCATTTCTGAATATCTAGCCCACAGTGCACAAAAGTTAAAATATCAAATGGATTTCAGAAATAATTGAACATTACAGAAATTTAAATGCATTTAAATTTTCAAAGGCAGCATTCTGTTAAAATCTACATGTAGAAGATGGTACTGATTGAGGAGAAAGTACTACATACAGCAATCTGTAACATAAACATTTTTCTCTGGACAACATACAGATTATAATATTCTTTAACAGAATGGATTTGACATAAGCACTGAAGTATCATGTATGGTATTAGATCTATTTTGTGTTCTGTTTTCTACCAGGAGTTCATCTCTTGTTTATTTCACACTCATATCATCACCAAGCTGTCACACTTCATCTTTTGTCGGTCTATGCTGATGCTTCTGTTCAGTAAATATTTTCATGCCTCATCTCCTCATTAAAATTGCAAAGTTCATTCAGAGCTTTTAAGTTCTGCAGATCCGGTTTATTCCAGGATGGTGGCTCCACAACTCAGCTTGCTCTAATTACCCCAGTGTGTGATGACTCTTTATCTGAAAAGAAATTCCTCCTGCGTATTTTTCTAAATAATGCAAATAAATCAATATTAATGCCAAAGCTACCAGTCAGTGGTGCTGACACGAAACATAATCAGTTGTTCCATGCCTTTTCCTGGTCTCTCGTTAATGAAAACAAAGAAGTACTGTATTTATTGTTTTGTTTGCCCGTTGTTCTTCTGTTCTGATAGTTTTTTGAACAGACCATCAGAATGGAATGACAAAGGGCAAACCAAATAGTAAATATTTCATCTAGTGATTTAACGAGAGATCATTAAACATTTTCTTTTTGATTTTTTTAAATATTTCTTTATTTGGAATTGATCTTCCTGTCACTCCAGCAGATATTTATTTATGTTGTTTTTATTAACCAGGTAAAGTAAGGACATTAGACAATTAAATGCCTATTTTTAGGTACAACTCAGGAGGTTACAATAGAGTAGTATGCACAGACAAATTGCAGTACAAGATAAATCACCAGATCAAAATTACAGGCATGCACATGAACAGTACAGTGTAGTAATAAATTACAAGAGAGCATATAACAGGATACATGAATGAGAAACAGTGCAATATTTTTGCTTTACCAGTTCTTTTTTTGCACAAAGCTGAATGCTTCTTTTACAAGTACGACCTTTGAGCACAAGGAAGTTACGGGACTTGCTCAGGGTTACACAGCATGCAAGTGAGAGCTGTGGGATTCAAAACCAGGTCCTCGGTTTGCAGCTCAGAGCCTTAAACCACTACTCTGTATTGCCTCCTTAAGTTATGGTTAAATCAATCCACAAACATATTTACTGTAGATGGCTGATGCAGAACCTTTGTAAAAGAGCCCTTGGTTCAAAGGTATTGTAATCCTAGTAATAAATAAAAAAATTAAAAGATGACAACATACATTCTCTCTCATTGATGAAGAGGTCAGTCATTCAAGACAAGTGCAGGCAGATGATTCTTTCAGGTAGCATAGATATAGTGGGTTTGTAACATTTTTGGTGGGACTCAGGAGCCAAAGCCCCCACTGGGGGAATATGGGAGCAGAGCCCCCTATACATAGAAACATAGACTTTGACAGCAGATAAGGACCGCTTAGCCCATCTAGTCTGCCCATTTCCCTACCTACAGGAAAGGCCACAGATCCTAGTTAACCAACAGCCTATTTCTTCCTACCCCCCACAAGAATTGCCTTATGTCTGTCCCATGCATTTTTGAATTCTCCCACAGTTTTAGATCCCACAACCTCCTCAGGAAGGCTGTTCCATGCATACATAGATACATAGACAGTGTCAGCAGATAAGGACCTATGGCCCACCCAGTCTGCCCATTTGAGCTTGTAAGTTCAGTTTGTTTTCCTAGAAGTCTGTTGCCCCTTACCCCTGACCTCTAGAATTCCTTTATGTCTATCCCATGCATTCTTAAACCCCGTGATTGTTTCAGCCCCCACCACTTCCTCTGGCAGGGTGTTCCACTTGTCCACCACCCGTTCTGTGAAGAAATTCTTTATCATGTTTCCTCTGAATCGTCCTCCTCCAACTTCATCCCATGCCCTCTAGTCCTGGAACATCTTTTTCACTTAAAAATAGTGTTTTCCTGCACCCTGTTCCTCCTGTAAGATACTTGTATGTCTCTATCATATCCCTCTCTCCTCCTCTCCTCCAGGAGTACATGTTCAGTTCCTTCAACCTGTCTTCATAGGACTTGTGATGCAATCCATGCACCATCTTTGTTGCCCTCCTCTGAACCTTCTCTACCCTGTCTATGTCCTTATGTAGGTATGGTCTCCAGAACTGTACACTGTACTCAGGTGGGGCCTCACTAGTGTCTTGTATAGTGGAATTATGACCTCCCTTTTCCTGCTGGTGATGCCCTGCCTATACATCCCAGCATCCTATTTGCATTACCTGATGCCTTGTCACACTGTTTCTACCTTGAGGTCATCAGAGATGACAACCCCAAGATCCCTTTCCTGCTTGGTGCATGCTATATCCTCACCCCCCAACTGATATATTGTGCCAGGGCTTTGTGCCCCATATGCATTATCTTGCACTTCTTTGCATTGAATTTCAACTGCCAAACCCTTGACCATTCTTCAAGTTTCTGCAGGTCCCTTCCTCATTCTGTCTACACCCTCTGGTGTGTCTACTCTGTTACAGAGCTTTGTGTCATCAGCGAACAGTGAAATTCTTCCTTCTAGATCCCACGCAATGCCACTGATGAAGATGTTGAATAGGACCAGTCCCAGCACTGATCCCTGTGATACCCCACTGGTCACTCTTCCCTCTGTGGAGTGACAGCTATTTACCACCACCCTCTGTGTCCTGCCACCCAGCCAGTTACCTACCCACCACACTACTGTCCTGCCCACACCCATATTCCCCAGTTTGTGTAATAGTCTTCTATGTGGCACAGTGTCAAAGGCCTTGCTGAAGTCCAGATAGGCCATGTCCACTGCCTTCCCCTGATCCACCTCCCTAGTCACCCAGTCAAAAAATTCAATGAGGTTGGTCTGACATGACCTCCCCCTGGTGAAACCATGCTGCCTTGGTTCCTGTAGTCCACTGACAACCAGATGTTCCACCAATCTCTCCTTCGGTAGTGCTTCCATGATCTTTCCCACTACTGAGATGAGGCTGACTGGTCTGTAGTTCCCTGCTTCCTCTTTGTTCCCACTTTTGTCTAAGGGGACTACATCTGCTGTCCTCCAGTCTTTGGGTACCTTCCCTGTTTCCAGTGATTGGCTAAACAGGATAGCCAGAGGTTCAGCCACCACCTCTCTTAGTTCTTTAAGGACCCTGGGGTGCACCCCATCTGGCCCCATTGCTTTGTCAACTCTTATTACTTCCAGTTCCTTCAGGACCCTTTCTCGTGTAAAGGGACTTGTGTCCATTTCTGCACCATTCTCACCCTTGTACTCCCTTCAGACCCATTACCCCTCTTCCTCAGTAAAGACTGAGCAGAAATACCTGTTCAATATGTCAGCTTTGCTGTTGTCATCCTCCACGCGCCTCCCATCCTCCCCCTTCAGTCTCACTATCCTCCCTTTGTCTTTCTTTTTTCACTTATGTACCTGTAAAAGGTTTTGTCCCCTTTACCCACTGATTTTGCAATGTGTTCTTCTGTCTGAGCTTTGGCTTCCCTTACTGACTTCCTGCCTCCCTTTGTTTCTCCTGGTACTTCTCCCTATCCCCTTCTGCCTGTGTCTTTTTGTATTGCCTGAATGCAATCTTTTTGGCTTTCTCTTTCTTTGCTACCTCTTTGGAAAACCATAAAGGTCTCCTCTTCCTTTGCCTCATGCTAACCTGCTTAATGCATAATTCTGTTGTTCTTATAATCCCCATTTTAAATACTGCCCACTGTTCCTCAACTCCTGATTCCTGTCCCATTCCCCTTAATGCCTCTTTCAAGTATCTCCCCATTTTCCCAAAGTCTGCCCCCCTAAAATCCAGGATACGTGTTTTTGTGTGGTTTGGTTCTGCTCTTTCTGTGATTTCAAACCACAGTGACTGGTGGTCACTGTTACCCAGGTGCTCCCCACTGTTACCCACATCACACTGTCCTGTTTGTGAGCAGAAGGTCCAGTATTGCCTTCTGCCGAGTTGGTTCCATGACCAGTTGCTTGAGTAAGGCACCCTGAAGGAGTCCAGGATAAATCTGCTCCTAGTTGATGCTGCTGCTGGGATGCTCCAGTCACGTCTGGAATATTGAGTCTCCAACCAGTACTACCTCACCCTTGTCTGCCATCCTTTGGATGGCTAGCATCAGCTCCTATCTGTTTCTTCCTCCTGGGCTGGTGGTCTATAGACCATACCTGTGCGGATGGCTGGCCCCATTTTCCTTTCCAGCTTAACCCACAGTATCTCTCCCCATTTTTTCCTCCTGGATCTGTGTGGCCCTTATGTCATTTTTCACATACAGTGCCACTCCTCCTCCCTTCCTGCCTGCTCTGTCTCTTCTGAATATGTTGTAGCCAGGTATGGCCATCTCCCAGTCATGGTTATCATTACACCAGGTTTCAGTGATGGCCACAATGTCCAGGTCTGACTGTACCATGACAGCCTCCAGATCTTCCATCTTGTTGCTAAGGCTCCTGGCATTTGCACACATGGCGTTCCATGATTTGACCTCCCTAGACTGCTTCACTGTTCTACTCCAGCCCCTTCCTTGGTTGTCATTTATCCCTGGTTCTCCTTGCTGTCTGCCCTTCTGCTAAATTTTGCCCCTTTTCTGCTTATCCACCTTTTGGACACTAATCTCCGTCTTTTGCACACTGCTTTGCAGAGATAGCCACTCCTCTGGTTCACTGGTTCCACTGCTAGCTGTGGGGGGTGAGCAAGTAGGTACCCTCCTTGCTGGCCTGCCACCCCCCTTTGCTAGTTTAAATGCTTGTCAATGTAACATTTAAACTTATCATTGAGTGCTTGGATTCCCCTCCAGGATGGATGCGAGCCGTCAGGCTTGAACAAACCTCCATCCCTCCAGGTGGGTCCCCAGTCACCAATGAATCAAACCCTTCCTCACAGCACCAGTTCTTCAACCATGAGTTAAAGTTCCTGGTGCATATCTCTATCTCTCCTTGCCTCTCACAGGTAGTACTTCTGAGAAAGTGACAGAAGTAGCTACTTGCTTGAGACCTCTCCCAGTTTCCTAAACTCTTCCTGAACTTCCTTTGGCTCCCCATTTGCCAGGTCATTGAGTACCTAGGTGGATAATGACATCCAGCTCACCCTCCCGTCTTGCCTTCCCAGTGATCCCCAGTATCTTCCTTCCATCCTTCCATGCCGTGGCACCTGGTAGGCACCTCACCTCCCTGTCCTCCCCCTCCTGTGCTCCTAGCTGGATCCCTCTTATGATGGAGTCCCCCACCAGGATTCGCTTCCTCCTCCTCTGGGGTCCACTGCTTTCCCCACTGAGGTCACCTCCTTGGCTAACCTCCACATCCTTTCCTTCCACTTCTCTGGGTACCTCTATTTGGTTGTCCTCATTTGCCAGTGTGGCATATGAGTTCTTGAGAGGAATAGGATCTGGGATGTGCCTCTGCCTGACTGCTCTAACCCTCCCTGAGCCCACTGTCATCCAAGTGCTCCTCGTTCTCGGCATCCTTTGAGGCAGCTGCATTGGACTGGGTGGTCCCTGGATAGGGGTGATGGTACTCCTGACCCAATTTACTTCCACTCTGAGTCTGGCTACCTCATCCCACAGTCCAGAGAGATGCATGCAGATAGGACAGCACCTCAGTGTCCAGAAGGTCTGCCTGAATATGGCTGCCCCACAGCCACTGCATTGCACCACTCCCCACATTATACTGCAATTCCACTACTTGTCTGCTACTGAAGCTCTCTTAGTTCTCTTTTTATTAATTTACATTACTAAAAATCCTGTAACTGATCCTCAGATATATATATTTTTAAGGAAAAGAAACCAACAAATAAATAAATGAGTCAAAACACTTGTGCGTGCTGAGGGTGGTCTTCTTCCCCATATGCCCTCCTACTTCACACCTCTTACTATACCCTGTGTTTAGCTCCTGTCAATCAGATTTATCAGGGCATATAATTAGAGTTGGGGGAAGGGAGGGGGGCGAAATTTGCAGCAATTAAAGACAGCACAGAATTACACCACCACTATGTTTTAAATTTTCAACAGCCCAAAACAATTATAAGTAAAGACAACAAAGAAAGAAAGTATAGTGTCACTACAAGCCTACAATCTAAGTTTAAAAGAAAATACCAATTACCAGTTACTCTAAAGCACTGAATTGAATATGTTTCCTTCCTTCTCCTTCTGGCTTCTTCTGAGAAAATAAACCTCTGCTTGCTACTTTAACTGTGACTAAGCCCCACCTCCAGTTATCACGTAGCTGAGGTCAGAGGCCAGACAATTAACACCCTTCACCCAGCTACAGGACAGTCAGACAAGCCAAGATAAAATTTGCAGCAGTTAAAGACAGCACAGAATTACACCACCACTATGTTTTAAATTTTCAATAGCCCAAAAACAATTATAAGTAAAGACAACAAAGAAAGAAAGTATAGTGTCACTACAAGCCTACAATCTAAGTTTAAAAGAAAAATATCAGTTACCAGTTACTCTAAAGCACTGAATTGAATATGTTTCCTTCCTTCTCCTTCTGGCTTCTTCTGAGAAAATAAACATCTGCTTGCTACTTTAACTGTAACTAAGCCCCACCTCCAGTTATCATGTAGCTGAGGTCAGAGGCCAGACACTACCACTACCCTCTCTGTGAAATAATACTTCCTCACATTGCCCCTGAACCTCCCCCCCATCTTTAAATTGTGTCCACTTGTTCTTGCACGTCTCTTTTTCTGAAAGATGCTACCCTCTTGGACTTGTTGATTCCACTGAGGTACTTAAAAGTTTCTATCATATTCCCCCCTCCATTCTTTCCTCAAGGGTATACATATTAAGCTCCTTTAGTCTCTCCTTGTACGGCTTCTCTTGCAGACCCTGCACCATTTTAGTTGCCCTCCTCTGGACTGCCTCTATCCTGTCTATGTCCTTGCAGAGATGGGGTCTCCAGAACTGGGGTCTCACCAACTGTCTGTACAGGGGATAACAACTTCCTGTTTTCTGCTGGTGATGCCTCTCCCTATGCTTTCCAGTATACCCCCAGCCCTCCCTACTGCCTTCTCACATTGCTTGCCAACCTTAAGGTCATCTGATATGATTACCCCCAGGCCCTTTCCTTTTTGTTGTTGTTACTACCTCCCCATTGTGTATTCTTCCCCTGGGTTCTTGTTTTCCAGGTGCATTATTTTGCACTTCTTTGCATTGAATCCAAGCTGCCATACTTCTGACCATTACTCCAACCTTGCCAAGTCCCTTCTCATCCTTTCCACGCCTTCTTGTGTATCTACCCTGTTGCAGATCTTTGTGTCATCTGCAAAGAGGCATACTTTTCCTTCCAGTCCCTCTGCAATGTCACTTATGAAGGCATTAAAAAGGACCGGACCCAGTACTGAACCCTGCGGTACCCCACTAGTAACCCCTCTTTCTTCAGAGTGGACTCCATTTACAATTACCTTGTGTGTGTCCTGTTGTCCAGCCAATATTTTACCCAGGCTACCACCCTGGGACCCACTCCCAGGCTGGTTAATTTGACTATTAATCTTTCAGTGCATATTTAAAGAAACAGTGCACAATTATTGTACTTCACATAATACTATTAAAACCATTAAAATACCATGAATTTCCATGAAAAATTGAATTTATAGAACTTGTCAAATGAATACCCCCTTAAATTTTTTATAAATATCAAACTCTCATGTTTTATAAATTAAGGGAGAGTGGTGGGACTCAGACCTCCATCCCATGCATAATATGTAGCTACTGGTTCCAGAGTGCTGTGTATTTACTATTGGTACAGCCACAGACAGTGAGTCAGAGCTAGTGTGAAGAGTCCCAGCTGTTTATACTGGGGGGGCACACTTTCCTTTTTGTGGCCCCAACCCTGTGGAATGCTCTCCCTCATTAAATGTGAGATTCCCTAACACTGGAGATATTTAAACAGGAGCTAAGAACTGTTTTGTTCATGTAGGCTTTCCCTCAGAACTAGGCATGTTTTACTGATTATTTAAAAATTGATTGTTTTAATCTGAGAACAGGAATGATATCTTTGTGTGTATTTATTGAATTGTATGTTAATGTGTATTGTTTTAAATATCTCTTTATTCCCCCCCCACATACACCAGAGCCCCACTCTGTCAACAGATGCCTATGCAATTACCCCACTTCACTGCCTTAGCTGGATACCTGGTGGACCCCATGGAGCCGTGACTGTACCCCCCAAGCAGGTACAAGGTGGGGCATGTACACCCCAAAAGAATTCTAGTTTCATCGGGTCCTCTCCGGTGGTCTGGCAGGCAGGGGTAATTAGGGTCTGTGCTTGGTGCTCCTTTCCCTCAGCACTCTGATGTCTTTTCCCTGTTTTGGGGGAGTAGCATGCACCCTGATGTCAAGGCATATCCACCAACCTCCACCTCTCCCCAACCATCTCTGTATGCTCTGCACTTACTGTGCCTCTGGCTTTTGCCAGAGGCCAGTCACATTCCAAGCCAGTACCCCCTTCCTCCCAGAAGAGGAGAGCTGTTCTCCAGATGCTTAATCCTCTCACTCCCCACCTACCTCTGATGGCCTGGGGGCATTCCTGAACCCAGGTTGCCACTGTGGCATGAGGTGTGGTGTCCAGCGCCTCAACCCTCAGCACCACCAGGCTGGCGTGTGTGTTAATATTTTTTAATTTTTAAGAAACTTTATGTAAAGTGCATTTCATCAAAATGAGAACTGTGCCATAACAAATAAAACTTGATTTGATTTGATAGTCTAGGGAACAAGTAATGGGAACATCCAAATGTGTTAGAATAAGGGGGGGGGGTTAGAGAAACAAAAGTAGAGGGGTTAGGTACTGTATGCTTGATCTGGAGGCTACCAAGAGTACTTTTAGAATGGAGAGAGTAGGGTGTTCCTAGTGTAGCCACACAGCAGGGGCGCAGAACTGCACTGATTGATTCACATGCATGGAAAATTCACTACAAAAGCAAGAGCACCTTAGGATGAGAGGGTGGCTATTGGGAGTGGGCAGAAAGTAGGATGTGATGCTGCACCTGCATGCTATTTTCAGTGAACTGGGAGGGCTGCTGCAGCTGCTGAGATCTGCGGTGGGGAGGGTGCTCCAAGCTGTACTCTTATGACCCTGTCTGCAGCAGGAGGGTCTGTTCAGTTCTGTGCTCCACGGGAAGGCTGGTGGGCTGCTGCAGCTGTTGAGATCTCTTGGGGGTAGTCGGATCTATGCTGTGCCCACAAGACACTTTCTGTGGCAGGCAAGTGTGTACAGTTCTGTGCTCCTGGGGAAGACTAGTGGGGTACTGGAGGTGCTGAGATCTGTTTAGAGAATTCTGCTGAAAGCTGCGCTCTCAAGACTCTTCCTGCTGTGGACAGGTATGTTCATTTTTTTGCTCCAGAAGAAGGCTAGTGGGCTACTGCTGCAGATGCTGAGATATTTATTTATTTATTTTTATTTTATTTTACTCTTTGGTAACCGGGTAAGGCCCACTAGGCAAAAGTGCCTGTTTTCAGGGTGACCTGGGAGCACTGGGAGATCTGTTGGGGGGAGGCTGCTCAAATTTGCTCCCTCAGGAGCCTGTCTGTGTTTGGTTCTGTGCTCCAGGGAGGGCTATTGGGCTGATACAGCTGTTGACATCTGTTGGGGGGAAGCTGCTCCAAGCTGTGCCCTTATGACCCTGTCTGTCTAGTAATTCAGGAACACTACCATATAGCATCCTACAAATGAATAACTTGTTTAACATCTTTAGCAGCTCTGCCTAACAACTTATATGGTGCTTTGTATTGTCTGTGCACTTCAAAATGATTGATGGTTCTTACTGGACTTAAACTATGCTGTAGTTGTAACCTTCATCGATATTTCTTAAACGCTATGTACTGTACACCTGTTCTCTGTACTTTGGATTTCTTCTGTTCTGTATTTGTACCTTGAATTCTTTTGCAATCCTTGTGCCATCTCCATGGCCCAGGTCATGTCTGAAAACAGTCCTTTGGATCAGTTGACCCACCTGGTTAAATGCATAAATGAATGAATGATACATAGATACACAGATACATAGACAGTGTCAGCAGATAAGGGCCTATGGCCCACCCAGTCTGCCCATTTGAGCTTGTAAGTTCAGTTTATGTTTTCCTAGAAGTCTGTTGCCCCTTACCCCTGACCTAAAGAATTCCTTTATGTCTATCCCATGCATTCTTAAATCCTGTGATTGTTTCAGCCCCCACCAATTCCTCTGGCAGGGTGTTCCACTTGTCCACCACCCGTTCTGTGAAGAAATTCTTCCTCACGTTTCCTCTGAATCGTCCTCCCTCAACTTCATCCCATGCCCTCTAGTCCTGGAACATCTTTTTCACTTAAAATAGTTTATTCCTGCACCCTGTTCCTCCTGTAAGATATTTGTATGTCTCTTCGTGTCCCTCTCCCTCCTCTCCTCCAGGAGTACATGTTCAGTTCCTTCAACCTGTCTTCATAGGACTTGTGATGCAATCCATGCACCATCTTTGTTGCCCTCCTCTGAACCTTCTCTACCCTGTCTAAGTCCTTACATAGGTATGGTCTCCAGAACTGTACACTGTACTCCAGGTGGGGCCTCACTAGTGTCTTGTATAGTGGAATTATGACCTCCCTTTTCCTGCTGGTGATGTTCCTGCCTATACATCCCAGCATCCTATTTGCTTTACCTGCTGCCTTGTCACACCGTTTCCCTACCTTGAGGTCATCAGAGATGATGACCCCAAGATCTCTTTCCTGCTTGGTGCATGCTATATCCTCACCCCCCAACTGATATATTGTGCCAGGGTTTTTGTGCCCCATATGCATTATCTTGCACTTCTTTGCATTGAATTTCAACTGCCAAACCCCTGACCATTCTTCAAGTTTCTGCAGGTCCCTTCTCATTCTGTCTACACCTTCTGGTGTGTCTACTCTGTTACAGAGCTTTGTGTCATCAGCGAACAGTGACATTCTGCCTTCTAGGTCCTGCGCAATGTCACTGATGAAGATATTGAATAGGATGGGTCCTAGCACTGATCCCTGTGGTATACCACTGGTCACTGTTCCCTCTGTGGAGTGACAGCCATTTACCACCAACCTCTGTGTCCTGCCACCCAGCCAGTTATCTACCCACCACACTACTGTCCTGCCCACTCCCATATTCCCCAGTTTGTGTAATAGTCTTCTAAACATAGAAACATAGAAACATAGAATTTGATGGCAGATAAGGACCGCTTGGCCCACCCAGTCTGCCCATTTCCCTACCTACTGGATAAGCTGCTGGATACTGGATAAGCTGCAGATCCTAGTTAACCAGCAGCCTACTTCTTCCTACCTGTTAGAAGATATACAAAACATGACAGCTAAAGGGGAGGTTCTGATAATGGGAGACTTCAACATGCCAGATACAGATTGGTCAATACCAGCAGGAACATCTGCCAGAACTAGACTCATAGTGGATTCCCTGCAGGGGGAGGGCCTCAAACAACTGGTACAGCAACCCACAAGAGACAGGGCTATCCTAGATCTAGTACTGACTAACAAAGAAGGGATCACAGATCTCCAGGTAGAAGGTCACCTGGGGCCAGTGACCATCACATGGTATGGTTCAATTTGGCTACTACATCTAAATCATCCCATTCCAAAGCAAAAATATGGGACTTCAGAGGAGCTGACTTTGATAAGATGGCCAACAGAGTTAAGCTAGCCCTGGCAAAAGAACACAGGTGAGGAGGTACAGGCAAAGTGGGCAAGCATTAAGGATACAATACTTGAAGCAACATCCCATTGTGTTAGACAGAAAAGGAAGTGCAAAGAAGAAGGAAACCACTTTGGTTCTCAAATACAGTAGCAGAAAGGTCAGAGCCAAAAGGCTGGCCTTCAGAAAATATAAAGGGAACACAGCGGGATGAAGATAGGGAGGCATACCAAACTGCCCTAAGGGAAGCAGGTAAGGCAGTAAGGCAGGCAAAGTCCCAAACTGAGGAAACACTAGCACAAACAGTAAAGAAGGTGACAAGACTTTCTATAGATACATTAGTGAAAGGAGAAAGTCCAGAGGTGGTACTTAAAGCTTAATGGAGAAAGGAGCATGTGAGGAGGAGGACCCTATAAAGGCATCTATCCTAAATAGATACTTTTGCTCAGTATTTACTGAAGAGAAGGTAGGGCAGGGCCCACAGTTCAGCATCATGGACACAGGGGGGAGGGAGGTGAGCACTACTCCCTTCACAAAAGAAAGGGTCCTACAAGAGCTTGCTAAGCTCAGGGTGGATAAGGCAATGGGACCTGATGGCATACATCCCAGGGTACTTAAGGAGCTAAAGGAGGAACTAGCAGAGCCGTTAGCAGAATTGTTTAGTGAGTCTCTGAGCACAGGAGAGGTCCCAGAGGACTGGAGAAGGGCTCATGTGATCCTCCACAAGAGTGGTAGCAGGGAGGCGAGGGGAACTAGACAGTCAGTCTTACCTCAGTAGTGGGCAAGATTATGGAGCACTCCTTAAGGAAAGGATAGTGCAACACCTGGAATCCATAGGCACAGGATCCAAGACAGCATGGGTTTACAAAGGAAGGTCCTGTCAAACTAATCTCATAGATTTCTTTGACTGGGTAACCAGAGTGGTGGACCAAGGGGAGCAGTTGATGTAGTCTGCCTTGACTTCAGCAAAGCTTTTGACACTGTTCCACATAGAAGATTGATAAATAAGCTAGGTAGGCTCGGGTGGGTCAGAAGTTGGTCAACTGGGTGGCAAACTGGTTGACTGGCAGAAAACAGAGAGTGGTGGTAAATGGTATACAGTCAGAAGAGATGCAAGTCACAAGTGGGGTACCTCAGGGATCAGTCCTGGGGCCAGTCCTATTCAACATCTTCATTAGTGACCTCGCAGATGGACTAGAGGTAAGGCTTGTCTGTTTGCAGATGACACCAAGATCTGCAACAGAGTAGATGATCCAGATGGGTGGGCAGAATGAGAAGAGATCTGGATAAACTAGCAGAATGGTCAGAAGAGTGGCAACTGGGATTTAATGCAAAGAAGTGCAAAATCATGCACATAGGGAAGAGAAACCCTGAAGCCACTTATAGGCTGGGAGGAGTTGCTAGCAGTCACAAAGGAAGAAAGAGACTTGGGCATCATCATCACTGATGACCTAAAATCATCAAAGCAGACCTCTAAAGCAGTAGGTAAGGCTAGGGGGTGTTAGGGTGTATTAGTAGGGTATCACAAGTCGTAGGAGGTAATAATCCCTCTGTACAAGACATTGGTTAGGCCCCATCTGGAGTACTGCGTGCAGTATTGGAGGCCACACCTTCACAAGGACATTAACCAAATTGAGGCAGTCAGAAGGGCAACAAAATGGTGCAGGGACTGCATCAGAAGACATATGAGGACAGATTAACAGAGCTCAATATGTATACCCTTGAGCAAAGGAGGGAGAGGTGATATGATCGAGACATTTAAACACCTTAAGGGCATAAACAAGGTGAAAGAGTCTAACATGTTTAAATATAAGAAAATAACAGGACAAGAGGACACAGCATGAGATTAGAGGACGATTAAGGTGGAATGTGAGGAAATTCTTTTCACAGAAAGGGTGGTAGATGCATGGAATGGCTTACCACAAGAAGTGGTGGCTATGAATACAGTGCAGGGCTTCAAACAGGCATGGGATAGGCATAAGGGAGCAATACAAATGACTATGAATAGATAGGTCACTGACAGAGCAAAGGCCGATGGCACATTTATAAGGTAGAAAAAGAAATGGGCAGACTGGATGGGCCTTGCGGTCCTTATCTGCCGTCAACTTCTATGTTTCTATGTTTCTATGTTTCTACCCCCACCACCCAGAATTGCCTTATCACTATCCCATGCATGCCTGAATTCTGCCACTAATTTTGACTCCACAACCTCCTCCGGAAGGCCGTTCCATGCATCCACAACCCTCTCTGTGAAAAAATACTTCCTTAAATTACCTCTGAGCCACCCTCCCCATCTTCAAATTGTACCCTCTTGTTCTTACACACCTCTTTTTTTGAAAGATGCTACCCTCTTGGACTTTGTTGATTCCCTTGAGGTACTAGAAAGTTTCTATCGTGTCCCCCCCTCCCTCCTTTCCTCGAGGCTATACATATTAAGCTCCTTAATTCTCTCTTCATATGTCTTCCAGTGCAGACCCTGCACCATTTTAGGTGCCCTCCTCTGGACAGCTTCCATCCTGTCTATGTTTTTGCGGAGACTGGGTCTCCAGAACTGCACACAGTACTCCAGATGGGGTCTCACCAGCTGTCTGTACAGAGGGATAATAACTTCCTGTTTTCTACTGGTGATGCCTCTCCCTATGCATCCCAGTATCCCCTCAGCCCTCCTTGCTGCCCTCTCACATTGCTTGCCCATCATTAGGTCATCTGATATGACTACCCCCAGGTCCCTTTCCATTTTTGTCATTGTTAGTATCTCACCCCCCTTTGTGTACTCTTCCCCTGGTTTTTGTTTCCCAGCTGCATTACCTTGCACTTCTTAGCACTGAATCTAAGCTGCCATACAGTTGACCATTCCTCTAACCTTGCCAAGTCCCTTCTCATCCTTTCCATCCCACCCTGTGCATTAACTCTGTTGCAGATCTTAGTGTCATCTGCAAAGAGACATACTTTTCCTTCCAATCCTTCTGTAATGTCACATATAAAGACATTTAAGAGGACCGGTCCTAATACTGAACCCTGCGGTACCCCACTAGTAACCCTCCTTTCTTCTGAGTGGACTCCATTTACTATTACTCTCTGTGTCCTGTTTTCCAGCCAATTCTTTACCTAGGCTGTCATCTTGGGACCCACTCCCAGGCTGGCTAACTTGAATATTAATCTTTTGTGTTGGACTATGTCAAATGCCTTGCTAAAGTCTAGGTAGGCCATGTCCACAGCTCCTCCCCGATCTACTACTTTGGTCACCCAGTCAAAGAAATCTATCAGATTGGTCTGGCATGACCTTCCCGGTGTGAATCCATGCTGCCTAGGGTCCTGTGCCCCTCTGGCCTCTAGATACTGGACAATTCTTTCCTTTAGAAGTGATTCCATCATTTTCCCTATCACTGAGGTTAAACTAACAGGTCTGTAGTTTCCTGCTTCTGCCTTGCTCCTGATTTTGTGAAGGGGAATCACATCTGCCCTCCTCCAATCCTCGGGTACCTCCCCTTCCTCCCATGATTTGTTAAAAAGGGCAGTCAGTGGTGACACTAGTTCTACCCTTAGTTCTTTTAGAATTCTGGGATGAATCCCATCAGGCCCCATTACTTTGTCCACCTTCAGTTTTAAGAGTTCTTTCAGAACCCTTTCTTCTGTAAATGGGCTGGTATCAACTTCTGTATCCAGAGTGTTACTACTGTTTGTTTTATGTACCTCCCCTCTTCATTTGTAAATACTGAGCAAAATATTTGTTTAGTATCTCTGCCTTTTATGATCTCCCTCTGCCACCCCCTCTCCCTTTATTAAGCCTCACTATCCCTCCTTGGTCTTCCTTTGCTCCCTGATGTACCTATAAAAGGTTTATCCCCTTCTTAACTGAGTTGGCTACCTTTTCCTCGGTTTGGGCCTTTGCTGTTCTGACTGCCTTCCCAGCCTCCTTTTGCTTTAACTGATACAGTTCTCTGTCCTGCTCCTTCTACGATTCCTTGTACTTCCTGAATGCTTTCTTTTTCTCTGAACCTTCACTGACACGTCCTTTGAGAACCATAGTGGTTTCTTACATCGTCTTGTTTTGTTTATTTGCTTCACAAGGCTCGTTACCTCTGTGATGGCAGTTTTATTATTCCCATTGTTCTTCCACCTCCTTCCTGCCCATTTGCTAGTGCATTCTTAGGCACTCCCCATTTTGCAAAGTCATCCCTCCTAAAGTCCAGTACTTTTGTCTTTGTATGGCTTGACTCTATTGCTGTGTTTATTGTGAACCATACTGTTCGATGGTCTCTAGTTCCCAGATGGCTACCCACTTCTACATCTGTGATCTCTCTCCATCTCCATTTGAGAGTATCAAGTCTAATATTGCTCCCTCTCGAGTGGGCTCCAGTACTAGTTGTCTAAGGCATGCCCCCTGTAGGGCATCTAGAATAACTGCACTCTTTGAAGTGGGAACTGCAACTGCACTCCAGTTAACATCTGACATATTCAGATCACCCATCGGCAATATCTCCCCTCTTTCTGCCATTCTAAGTATACTTTCTATCATTTCCTTGTCCATTTCCTCCCCCTGAGAAGGGGGTCTGTATACAACCCCTGTGCGGATTGTGGTGCCATGCCTGTCTCCAAATTTACCCACAGTGCTTCTTCTCCTCCCTGTTTACCCTTTTGTTCTGTTGCTTTTATTCCTTCCCTTATGTAAGAACTACTCCTCCTCTTTTACCCTCCCTGTCCCTCCTGTGAGATAGTGTATCCTAGTATGTTTATGTCCCAGTCATGGTTTCGTGTGTACCATGTTTCTGTGACTGCCACAATATCCAGATGTTCCTCATCCATCAAGGCCACTAATTCAGGAAGCTTGTTACTTAGACTACGGGCATTGGTACTCATTGCTCTCCATTTTTTGATGGCTTTACCTTCTGTTGCAGCATCCCCCACTGACCGTTCTACCTCGGTCTTTTTCTCATTTAGTACCCTGTTTTGTAGGGAGAGGCTGGGATTTTTCTGCTGCTTGTCAGTGCCTCCCCCTTTGACTGGTTTAACAGCTTGCCAATGAAGCATTTAAACAGATTACTCAAAAGACTTGTTCCCTTCCTGGACAGATGCAGACCATCCTGCCAGTATAGGCTGGTGTCCCTTCAGGTGGAACCCCAGTCCCCAATGAAGCCAAACCCCTGTGCTCCACCATTTTCAATCATTCATTAAACTGCATGGTGCCAATTACCCTCCCTCCCCATGCCTTTGACAGGCAACACCTCTGAGAAGGATACTGTGTGCTACTTGTCTTAGGCCCCTCCCCAACTCTGCAATGTCCCCTACTGCTCTAACCTTTGCATGAGCCAAGTCATTTGTCCCTAGGTGGACAATTACGTCAGCTCAGAATCCCTTGCAGCTGTTGTCATGATCCTGAGGATGCGCTTCCTGTCTCTCCAAGCCATGGCACCTGGCAGGCACCTTACTTCAGTTTTCCCAGCTCCTCCCATTTCTATCCCCCTAATAATTGAGTCCCCCACCAGGAGCTGCTTCCTTTCCTTATGGGGTCCTCTGCCTACTTCCTGTGGGCCTCCCTTGTGACAGTTGTCCTCAGCCTCCTTAGTCTCCTCTGCCGGTGTATCCATAGGGGAGCTATACTCCCCCAGAATGTTGTATGGATTGTGGTGTGGAACAACTGACTGGGTGTGCCTCTGTTCCACTATCTTCACCCTCCCTGAGCCCACTGTGGTCCAACTGCTGTGCTTTCTTTGCAACCTCTGAGGTAGTGGTGGTGGCTCTGGTGCTCCCTGGATGGGGAGGTTCCCTTCCTACTGTCCAGTGTGGCAAGGGGGAAGGTCCCCGTTCTACTGTCCAGTGTGGCCTCAAGATGGGCAACTTCCTCCCTCAGGGCAGAGAGTTGTCTGCAAAATAGGGCAGCATCTCAGCCTCCAGAAAGACTCCCGGAAGACTGCTGCCCCACAGCCATTACATTGCACTACTCCCCACATTTTTTTTTGTTTTTTGGTTTTTGTGTGTGTGTTTGTGTGATTGGTTTTTAAGATAGAAATAGATATATATTTATATAATACAAAGTGTATGCTTATATTGTCAGTGCAGTGTGCTAGAGAGGATATGAAAGTGACATGCACCTTGCACTCTTGAGGAAATGATGTCAGAACCCCAGGTATAAAGGAGTATTTCCAGGGGTGGGTGGGTGAGGGTGGGAAGGGTTGGGCCTAAACTGCCCTCGCTAAACAATCAGCTAATAGCTCTGACCCACTGCTGCAAAGAGTGCCTTCCTGTCAGCAAGATGCCCTACACAACAATTTGATAGAGAAATACCCTGCTAATCAGACAGAGAAAAATCCACACATCCAAGTCAGACACAGAAAAACCTCCCCAGCCCCAAAACAGGCCTGGTGGTTTGTGCTCTGAGAGCTGTCAGCCCCATAATAAGTCAGCTGTGCGTTAAACTCTTCCTGCACTGAAAATCTTAAGAATTGTAACAAACAAATGTAAACCTAGATCCACCACCCTCTGTTGCTTGAAAGACTGTCTTTTCATGTTTCACACTGCAGGTTTTTCTGTGACCACTACTTTACCCCAGTAACTTTGTTAAAAAGAGTTTATCACAAACTCCTACGCACCAGTAAATTATTTAAAAATAGTTTCTGTCCCAAAATCCTAGTAGTCAATCCAGCTACCCCCAAGGGACAACTAGAATGCAGTATTCAAACACTTATGAGGTTACTTCCAAGATAAGCAGAGTTTGCAAGTTTCTTTTTCAACTCATCAGACACCTGTAATTCATTTAAAAATAGTTTAACTGTCAGCAAATCCTAGTAGACAATCTAGCTACCTCCAAGGACCTTCCCAAATGCAGTATTTAAATCTTTCTGAAGTTACTAATAGGATAAACCGAGTTTGCAAGCACCTTCTTGGTTAAACACCAAATAAATATGTGAATAAAAAGCAATTACCAAGGGTAGTTAGTTTCACCTCCCACAGAATTAAGCAAAAGTGCATGTTTGTTGCATATCAAGTGCAATATAGAATTTCTCACACAGCTCACAATTGAAGAAAGTAGTGTCCTTCCAGCTCCAGAAAATGTGCTTTGTGTCTTTGAAAATTGCAGCTTTCAGTAACTTATAGTAATCTGATCTAGTCTGGATATCTCCACCCAGGGCAATTTGTTGCCAATGGTTATGATGTAGCCCTTCCTGTTCCAATACAACCTGTTTGGTCTGAAAACAATGGCATTGACAACTGGTGGAACATCTTGTTGTCAATGGACTACATGACCCAAGGCAGCATGGTTTCACCAGGGGGAGGTCATGTCAGACCAACCTCATTGAATTTTTGACTGGGTGGCTGGGAGGTGGATCAGGGAGGTAGTGGACATGGCCTATCTGGACTGGCAAGGCCTTTGACGCTGCCTGGTTCTGTGGCATGAGTTCAAGAGCTGCTGGTAAAACCACTACCTCGATCCAACCAGTCAACCAATAGTGACCTAATGGTCTGCTGAAATCCTGCGCATCCGTGAACAACAGATGTTCCACCAATCTCCTCAGTAGTGCTTCGCAGTCTTCCTCACTACCGAGGTGAGGCTGACTGGTCTGGTTCCCTGCTTCCTCTTTGTTCCACTTTTGTATAAGGGACTACATCTGCTATCCTCTAGTCTTTGGGTGCCTCCCTGTTTCCAGTGATTGGCTAAACAGGATAGCCAGAGGTTCAGCCACCACCTCTCTTAGTTCTTTAGGGACCCCCAGTGGCTACCCCATCTTGCCTATTGTTTATCAACTCTATTACTTCCAGTTCCTTCAGGACCCTTTCTCGTGTAAAGGGACTTGTGTCCATTTCTGCACCATTCTCACCCCTTGTACTCCTTTCTGACCCATTACCCTCCTCTTCCTCAGTAAAGATTAAGCAGAAATACCTGTTCAATAAGCCAGCTTTACTGTAGTCATCCTCCACACAGCCCCCATTCTCCCCCTTCAGTCTCACTATCCCTTCCTTTGTCTTTCTTTTTTCACTTATGTACCTGTAAAAGGTTTTGTCCCCTCTACCCACTGATTTCTCAATGTGTTCTTCTGTCCAAGCTTTGGCTTCCCTTACTGATCTCCCTGCCTCCCTTTGCTTCTCCTGGTACTTCTCCCTATCCCCTTCTGCCTGTGTCTTTTTGTATTGCCTGAATGCAATCTATTTGGCTTTCACTTTCTTTGCTACCTCTTTGGAAAACCATAATGGTCTCCTCTTCCTTTTCCTCTTGCTAACCTGCTTAATGCATAATTATGTTGTTCTTGTAATCCCCATTTTAAATACTGCCGACTGTTCTTCAACCCTGATTCCTGTCCCATTCCCCTTAATGCCTCTTTCAAGTACCTTCCCATTTTCCCAAAGTCTGCCCCCCTAAAATCCAGGATACGTGTTTGTGTGTGGTTTGGTTCTGCTCTTTCTGTGATTTCAAACCACAATGACTGGTGGTCACTGTTCCCCAGGTGCTCCCCCACTGTTACCCCCATCACAGTGTCCCTGTTTGTGAGCACAAGGTCCAGTATTGCCTTCTGCCGAGTTGGTTCCATGACCAGTTGCTTGAGGAAGGTAACCTGAAGGGAGTCCAGGATAAATCTGCTCTGCTGCTGCTTGGATGCTCCAGTCCACATCTGGAATACTGAAGTCTCCAACCAGTACTACCTCAACCTTGTCTGCCATCCTTTGGATGGCTAGCAACAGCTCCCTATCTGTTTCTTCCTCCTGGGCTGGTGGTCTATAGACAACACCTGTGCAGATGGCTATCCCCATTTTCCTTTCCAGCTTAACCCACAGTATCTCTCCCCCATTTTGTTCCTCCTGGATCTCTATGGCCCTTATGCCATTTTTCACATACAGTGCCACTTCTCCTCCCTTCCTGCCTGCTCTGTCTCTTCTGAATATGTTGTAGCCAGGTATGGCCATCTCCCAGTTGTGATTATCATTACACCAGGTTTCAGTGATGGTCACAATGTCCAGGTCTGACTGCACCATGACAGCCTCCAGATGTTCCATCTTGTTGCTAAGGCTCCTGGCATTTGCACACATTGCTTTCCATGATTTGACCTCCCTAGACTGTTTCACTGTTCTACTCTAGCCCCTTCCTTGGTTGTCCTTTATCCCTGGTTCTCCTTGCTGTCTGCCCTTCTGCTGAAGTTTGGCCCTTTTCTGCCTATCCACCTCTTTGGCACTAATCTCCATCTTTAGCACACTGTTTTGCAGAAATAGCCACTCCTCTGGTTCACTGGTTCCACTGCTAGCTGTGGGGGGTGAGCAAGTGAGTACCCTCCTTGCTGGCCTGCCACCCCCCCTTTGCTAGGTTTAAATGTACTACAATGTAGCATTTAAACTTATCATTGAGTGCTTGGATTCCCCTCCAGGATTGATGCAGGCCATCAGGCTTGAACAAACCTCCATCCCTCCAGGTGGGTCCCCAGTCACCAGTGAATCCAAACCCTTCCTCACTGCACCAGTTCTTCAACCATGAGTTAAAGCTCCTGGTGCATGCACTCCTATTATCTCCCTTGCCTCTCACAGGTAGTACTTCTGAGAAAGTGACAGAAGTAGCTGCTTGCTTGAGACCCCTCCCCAATTTCCTAAACTCTTCCTGAACTTCCTTTGGCTCTCTATTTGCCAGGTCATTAGTACCTAGGTGGATAATGACATCCAGCTCACCCTCCTGTCTTGTCTTCCCAGTGATCCCCAGGATCTTCCTTCCATCCCTCCATGCCGTGGCACCTAGTAGGCACCTCACCTCCCTGTCCTCCCCCTCTTGTGTTCCTAGCTGGATCCCTCTTATGATGGAGTCCCCCATCAGGATTCACTTCCTCCTCCTCTGGGGTCCACTGCTTTCCCCGCTGAGGTCACCTTCTTGGCTAACCTCCACATCCTTTCCTTCCACTTCTCTGGGTACCTCAATTTGGTTGTCCCCATTTGTCAGTGTGGCATATGAGTTGAATGAATAAATGAATGAATAAATGAATGAATGAATGAATGAATGAATGTTTCACCAGGAAAGACATGATGAGTCAAAGCTGTGTCTTTACTATGGTCAGGAAACATGTCTCTTGACCATAGTGAATTAGAAGGATGAGACTGTCCCTCACATAACCCCTCAGAAAATCTCTGTTGCACATGGATAGCGTACCACAGTCCTACATTATACACAAAGATAACACAAAAAATCATATTACTCTACAACACGTTGTTCAAGAAATGCTAAGTATAATGGACCAGAAACAATTAATTTCCATAGATATCTGAGTTACTTTTTCTATATGATGGTGACACCCTACACCTGGCTGTTTCCCTAAATGTTAATTAAAGGTGTCCCAAATTTTGGTAACAGAGGTTTGAGAAGTATATCTGGAAGCATGCTGTGCGGTTTGGGAGGTGCATAAGCCCTAACAGACAAGACAGACAAATGATAGCTGGACACTGCTGACTTTACTGTGAGAAATTGCTTAGCAACCACAATGTATAGCCCTACAACTTCAACTGTCATTAATCGCTGATTCTATGTCAGACTTCTGATTGCACCCTACTGTCGTTTGTATTCAACCCATTGTTATGTATCTGTTTCTTTAATGTGTTCTCCTGAATTTCACTGATACCTGATGTGGAGCCTTTGGTAATGAGTTCCTGACTCAAAGGTTTATAATTCTGATGTGATTATAAATAAATAAATAAATATTTTTTCATTGAAAGATAAACAATCACATTTTCTTCTGTAGACCACAAGTATTCTGCTTAATGGTCCTTTAAAACATCTGCCTGCTGAAACCCTTCAATCACAGGACTGGCTGACAGTCTTCAAAGTTTTGCTAGTCAAGCTGCACTCGCAGGCAAAGACAAACACTTTATACGGCTGCATATTGAGAGCTATGCATGACGTGTTGCAGTAACATTGAGAAAGGGTCTTTTGTAGCACATGACTATGAGTGGGGTGGCAATGGTAGCATTTGACCGTGAACACCATTTCTCCACTTATTTTTGCCAATATGCTGCCTTTTCAACCCCTGATATTTTTCTCACTTGCCCCACTGGCATCCCTTCCCCCAGCTGTCCTCCCAAAACGGGAACCACCCCCACTCATGCCACCCTGCTTTATCCTGCAGCCCAACTATGCAAACTCCCACCAACAACGAGCCCATGCAAAAGTGCACAACTGGGCCATTAGCACTACCATTCTTCCCCCCTCTTTTCACCCAGGTCATACTATTCTCTGCATCCCAGCCCTCCGTAGCCCTCCGCCCACCTCCTCAGATACCACCCCTACCCCCAGGCCCAAATACCTCTGGCATAAATCCAAACAGTATATCATACTGCTACTTCTCCTGGCTGGGGATATTGAGGCCAACCCTGGATCCACCACCCCCCCAAATGCTCAGACCACCTTTTCATTCCCTAAAGGTCTCAGGCTCCTGCACCTCAACTCCTGTAGCTTACTAAACAAAATAACCGTGCTACAACCAACTGCCCTATCCCATCGCCCTGATATCCTGATCATATCTGAAACCTGGTTAAAGCCTCATCACACTGATGCTTAAGTTTCCATACCTAGCTACTCAATCATCAGACATGATTGACTAGTGAAAAAGAGAGGTGGTGGAACAGCCATGTACATCTCCTTTAGGCTACAGTTTACCCTGGTGCAAATTCCCTCCCTTCCAGCCCACATTGACTCTCTCCTAATCAAACTCTCACTCCAGCTTACCACTCCAGTGTACGTCGCAGGTACTTACTGCCCTTCCCGGCACCCCCCTACCTGACATCCTAGCTCACCTTGACACACTAAAGACCTTAACCACGGGAGGAGAGCTTCACGCCATTGGCAATTTTAACCACAACTGGCTAGGCAGAGATAAGGACCACCTCAAGACCATGATCAAGGCTCTAAATCTCACACAACTAATTGTGGACCCCACCCGGCTAAACCACAAAATGCAAAATCACTCACTCCTGGACTTGGTCCTATCCTCCCACCCCCACAGGATTCTACTTGTGAGCCTGCTCCCAGACTCCCTAAGTGACCACCACATGATCTTCATGATCAGAAAAGTGCACAGGCCCGCTGCCCCCCCAAGTTACTGTGCACAAGGTCATATAATTCCCTAGACCTTGCATCGCTCTTGTAAGACCTAGGATACATAGACTGGTCTTTCATCCCAGCAGCTCCATCTATTGATGCCACACTCGCAACTTTCAAGGCCAAATTCCTAAAAGTATGGGACTACCATACCCACCTGCACACAAAAAGTGTCACAGGCACCCACCTTCCCTGGATTACTGCTGATATCATCAGCCACTGCCACTCCATGGACCACACATGGAAAGCCCACAAGAAACTGGGCACCCAGGCATCCTTCCAATGCTACAAAGCCCGCCGTAACTCCTGCACTAAACTCATTCACCAGGCAAAAAGGAACTATTTCCCATCGGCTTTCAGTGCAAACCTTAACCACCCAACAAACTTTTGGAAATTGTTCAAATCCCTTTTCTCCCCCCTACCCAGCCGCTACCACCGACACTGTCAATACAGGGCACTACCATCACCGATCCCCGCAAGGTAGCCACTGCTTTCAACACCTACTTCTCCAGCTGTGCTGACTCTCTCCTATCGTTCCTCCAGCACCCACCCACTCCATGCCCTCCCCACCAAGAGCACTCCTACCGACCATACAGCTTCTCCTTTCACCCTGTATCCCCAGCTGAAGTACTCAAATCTCTTTGATCTCTGAACCCTAACAAAGATAAATGTCCCACGGCCCTGGACCCCAAAATGTTATACTTGTCTGCTCCAGCCATAGCCACCCCACTTGCCGATCTATTCAACCTCTCTTTCTCACTAGGCAAATTACCAACCAAATGGAAACAGGCTACCATCATACCCCTCCCAAAAGGGGGTGACCCTCCTCCCTGGGTAACTATCACCCCATCTCCCTACTCCCAATTCTGGCAAAACTACAGGAGCATCTTGTCCTTGCACAACTTTCTCCCTATCTGGACGCCTCCTCCTTCTTCACCCCATACCAATCCAGTTTTCGTAAATCACACTCAACTATCACCTCTCTGCTAGGAATCACTGATGACATACTCACTGGCATGGACAAAGGCCACATCACCTCTGCCATCTTTGTGGACTTAGCCAAGGCTTTCGACACCGTCTCCCATACTCTGCTCCTTTCTACACTAAAAGATGCCAATCTCTCCAAGCCAGCCTCCAACTGTTTCCATGACTACCTGGTGGGTAGGCACCAGGCTGCAAAAATCACCTCACACATCTCTAACCCCCTACCAGTTACTGCCAGCACCCTCCAAGGCTCAGTCCTGGGCCCACTGCTCTTCTCCATATTCTTAAATGACCTCCCATCAGCCTGTCATTACTCATCCATCCAAATGTATGCGGATGACACAGTGCTGTACGCCACATGCCCTTCGACAAGCGAGGTGGCTAATCTACTACAGCAGGATTTCAATGCCATCCAGGACTGGTTCTGATCAAACCAACTATTCCTAAATCCTAAGAAAACTATGTCGCTAACCTTCGGCTCACAGCAAAGACTCTCCCGCCAAGCCCCTTGCCCCCCTTTCCAAACACTGGACGGGACCCTCCTGGAAGCATGCACCAGTTTCAGATTCTTAGGCATCTGGCTCAATCAGCACCTAGATTTCACCACTCATAGTGATTCCATCCATAAGAAACTGCTCCCTAAACTCGCCACCCTATATAGGAACAAAGGCTACCTCCCCTCTCCAGCCAGGAAAGCTGTTGTTCAAAAGATGATCCTCCCAATACTCGACTATGGCAACATAGTCTATGCTACTGCTCCCTCCTCCTCCTTAGCCAGCCTTGACACACTTTTCCACTCCTTCTGTTGCTTTATCCTTGACTGCCCACAAACAACCCACCACTGCACCTTATACAGCTCCCAAGCTCTGCCGTCCCTCCAAGACCGCAAATTAACCCACTGTGCTAAGTCTGCAGCCAAAGTTTTGTCCCATACCCTTCCCCCCACCTTGCCTCTGTCATCTCCCCACAACCTCCCCCTGCTTACTCTCCCAGAAGCATGGACCACAGGCTCTTCCACATCCCCGTCATGCGCACAACCAAAGGGCAGGCAGCATTCAAATTCTGTATCCCCCCAGCTTTGGAATGCTTTGCCAGCCAATATGTGACATTCACCCAACCCCCACCACCTCAATCCTCTACTCAGCACCCACTTCTCCTCCAGCTGCTCATGCTTTAGTTAGCTCTCACTATGTACTTGTATTTGTGTTCTCAGATGGGTTTCTATGTAATTTTATCCATTTGTATTTTCCCCCTCCTCTGTTTCCTTTGTTTCTATCTGCCAATTGTCTGTATGGTAGGTGGCCCACTCACTGTAATGTTTAACTACTGTACCCTGTGATAAACTATTGCCTTGGGACTTGTCCCCCAGGTCGCATCTGGAATCGAGCAACCCTGCTCAGTATGCCTTCCTGGTTAAACTAGTAAATAAATAAATAAATAAACAGGGATGTGCATATGCATCTACTAATCCTTCTCACTCTCATTCAGTCACTGGGCTGTTGTGCATCCACCCTTCTTTCTTCTCCTTCCTCAGCCCAGTCACAATTCAGATTCAGAAGAGCACTAATTATGGCTGATGTTTGCTCCTGCTTTCTCAGACTGAAACTGGATGGGTACTCATTCACTCATCACAAACAAACAGACAAAGTAAGAAATGTGAAAAACAATAATAAGTTGAAAGCTCATTGGGGAATATTGTGTGCGTGTGTCTGTGGGGGGGTCAGACATGCTTCTCCTGCTCAAAATGGGCCCTATGCACTAGTGTACAGAATGGCTATGTGTTGCATATCTGTAGCACATAGCCACATTGCAACCATTGCGCTCCCCATGCTGCAGTCATAAATCAGGCTGTGCATCCCCTTGGTACCTTATTCCCTAGCGACACAGACAGCAACACACCGGGGGTGGGTGGTGGTCATGTAGGGGGCATGCCTGCACTCCAACCCATGCACAGTGGTGTGGAGGTTTCAGTGCATATGTAACGACCAGCTAAAAGGGATACATACCCCCCCAGGATGCTGCTGACAGCAGTGGCACTGAAGGTGGTGGCACTGCTGACACCCCCATATGCTGCCCCAGCCCATAGATCATCATGGAGGGATGGGAGCAGCTGAGCAGCCAGCCACCTGCCCCGAGCTTGTGGTGCACATTGCACCACCCAGTGTTTTCTGTGCCCACTGGACGCACATCATCCATTCACTGACTAGGTCCAGACATCCCACTGGATGTGCACCCTGTCTGTGGAAATGTCCTCTGCACATCTGTGCACTGGGGCAAGGGGCGAGGCTGTGGACAAGTGGAGACCAGTAGAGACTACCAGCCGGTGAGGACCTGTCCACAGGTGTGAAACAGGGTGGGTGGGTAATGCATCTCCATTGCGTATTATCTGCCCATATATGCATGTCTGACCATGTATGCAAGGGGCCCAATGTGCATGTCTGACCAACACACACACACACACACACATAGTCTTTCACTACATGATTTAAATTCATTATTATTTTTTCCACATTTCTTACTTTCTCTGTCTCTGACTTCCCATCCAGTTTCATTCAGGGCAAGTGGGAATGAGTGTGTCCCATATCAGCAGCCATAATTAATGCTTTTCTTAAAGGAAAACTCCATGTTAAAATCAGAAAAAGATATGTAGTAGGCTTTTTTTCTGTGTTCTAACCAGTTCCCAGCATGTTCTTTTCTTCTGGCTGTGAGAGATGTTTTTTCTAACTTTCCCTAACTGTTTTATTGCCCTTGGAGGTTGCCATACTGGTTTCTTTTATGGCCTCTAGTCTTCCCAGAGTGCCCTTTGGTGTGATGTCTAATTGCCCCTGCAGTGAGCCAGTGTCTTGTTACAGGGTCTGTCACAGCTCAGCCACAGAGAAAATACTTCTTCCAGAGAAGACAAACTGCTAGATTTTGGGTGAGTGCAATCATTATTATTTTTTGATATCAGTACCTTGTCCTGCTGTGCTCTGCTGTGTGTGTGTGTGAGTATGTGAGAATCATGTCACTGTTTACTCTGTTCCTCTCAGTCACTTTCAGTTTTGCACCAGTACTAAGTAGCAAAAATTGAACATCACCCTATAGGTTGTAACATAGCAGGACAAGGTACTAATATCAAAAAATAATAATGATTACACGCACCCAAAATGTAGCAATGTGACTTCTTCTCTGAAAGAAGTATTATCTTTGTGACTGAGCTGTGACAGACCCTGCTAAATTTAGGGGCATAGCTATATCACTGTCACATGAACCAGGGTGCATTGTAGAAGAAAGAAAGCCAATAAACCTATTTGTGATGGAGATCCCCAGGGGTTGTAAAACTACCATACAGCTAGCAGGCTAATTTAGGAAAAACTCCTAATAGCAGACAGAGGGAAGGACACACTAGGACTTAACATACATATCAAAACACTCTACATAACATATGTTTTTGCACATTCTGGGTGCACTTCTCCTTTAATAGCACTTTTCTGAAGTCAGTGCTGTGGCACTTAATTAAAAACAAAAGCTTGTCATGTTTCTTTCCATGCTGCTAAAGGTTTCAGTGTGTGTCTCAGCAATGGCACCTGAACAGCAACAGTCTCAGGATCCCAATGTTTCAGGATAGTTATTTCATTTACAGTCTGGTTTCTGACATGCATAGTGCGAGAGGGTACAAATTTTGCATGACACCAGATCAGAATGTCAGTATGTATTCAATTTGTAAATTCACATTCACATTGTTTAAATCTGAGCCGCTCCTATAATTTAAACTGAAAATGAGTTGCTTGCTGTTAAATTTTTCTAATAAGAAAAATGTGATCAAGCAATAAAGTGTGGCAGACAAAGTATTGTCTCTTCAGTTTAGGAGAGATGAGGATACTATCATCTTCAGCTGGGTCACAATATAAACAGCTTTTATAACTATCATATTGTTTCAAAATCCCCTACCACAGACAGCTTTCTTCTTTTCTTTAGAGGAAGTGTTAAGGTGGGAAAATTCACACCTGTGAATTTGTAGGAGGTGGGAACTCTGCAAGACAGAGGTGAAGACAGTATATAGTTTTGCATGAGGTGTGGAAATTCATTGTTTGTGACTTCCTGTCCAAATTTAACCACTACTCTTTTTCTTCTTCTGTTTCTAGGTTAATCAACAAGCATTTCAGACTGAAAATAAGCCCACTGCTTCTGGATTATTAAATTCTCTGAATTTTTAATTTTCATAAACTCTGTAGCTCTTCTCTGCTCTAACTGTTGCAAGTTATGACATTGTATTTTAAGGGGGTCCCCAGCAGCACAGCAAGTCATTAGTGGCCTCTATTAATTATGACACTTAGACTCTAGGCATCTACTGTGGCTCTAATAAAATTGCTGGGCTTTTTTGTAATGTGTACTTAAGTATCCTACCCAGCAGGTGCTCTTTTTCACAGTAATTTAATATAACCAAAAGGTTTGTAGCCCCGTAGGTGTATACCTCCCTCCCTTCCTATTGATTTAACCTCCTTAAAGGAAAACTCCATGTTAAAAATCAGAAAACTATATGTAGTAGTCTTTTTTTCTGTGTTCTAAACAGTTCCCAGCATTTTCTTTTCCTCTGGCTGTGAGAGATGTTTTTTCTAACTTTCCCTAACTGTTTTATTGCCCTTGGAGTTTGCCATTCTGGTTTCTTTTATGACCGCTAGTCTTCCCAGAGTGCCCTTTGGTGTGATGTCTAATTGCCCCTGCAGTAAGCCAGTGTCTTGTTACAGGGTTTGTCACAGCTCAGCCACAGACAAAATACTTCTTCCAGAGAAGACATACTGCTAGATTTTGGATGAGTGTAATCATTATTATTTTTTGATATCAGTACCTTGTCCTGCTATGCTCTGCTGTGTGTGTGTGTGTGTGTGTGTGTGTGTGTGTGTGTGTGTGTGTGTGTGTGAATCATGTCACTGTTTACTCTATTCCTCTCAGTCACTTTCAGTTTTTGCACCAGTACTAAGCAGCAACAGTTAAATATCACCTTGTAGGTTGTAACATAGCAGGACAAGGTACTAATATAAAAAAATAATAATGATTACACTCACCCAAAATGTAGCAATGTGACTTCTTCTGTGAAAGAAGTATTGTCTTTGTGGCTGAGCTGTGACAGACCCTGCTAAATCTAGGGGCATTGCTACATCACTGTCACATGAACCAGAGTGCATTGTAGGAGAAAGAAAGCCAATAAACCTATTTGTAATGGAGAGCCACAGGGGTCATAAAACCACCATACAGCTAGCAGGCTAATTTAGGAAAAACTCCTAATAGTAGACAGAGGAAGGACACACTAGGACTTAACATACATATCAAAACACTCTACATAACATATGTTTTTGCACATTCTGGGTGGACGTCTCCTTTAACCTCTCATTTTAGTTGAGTCTTTTCCATTTGTATTTTTCTGGGTCCCCTTCAGCATTCAGTATTTAATTGGGACAAGTGGTCCTTTAAATAAAGGCATACCATGATCAGTAAAATCAATATAATACGCAAAAGTGCTACAAAGCTGACTATGGAATGAGTTTTTCAGAAAATAGAACAGACTGTAAACATGAATGTATTTCTTAACACTTTATTGTGCAACTATCTGGTCTATGCTACAAAACCTCCACATAACTACTGCCTCAGTGATTTGCTCATCAGAACTTCTTCAGGAGGCATGGTTCAGTCAGACCTGGACATTGTGGCCATCACTGAAACCTGGTGTAATGATAACCATGACTGGGAGATGGCCATACCTGGCTACAACATATTCAGAAGAGACAGATCAGGCAGGAAGGGAGGAGGAGTGGCACTGTATGTGAAAAATGACATATAGGGCCACAGAGATCCAGGAGGAACAAAATGGGGGAGAGACACTGTGGGTAAAGCTTGAAAGGAAAATGGGGCCAGCCATCCGCACAGGTGTGGTCTATAGACCACCAGCCCAGGAGGAAGAAACAGATAGGGAGCTGATGCTAGCCATCCAAAGGATGGCAGACAAGGGTGAGGTAGTACTGGTTGGAGACTTCAATATTCCAGATGTGGACTGGAGCATCCCAGCAGCAGCAGCATCAACTAGGAGCAGATTTATCCTGGACTCCCTTCATCGAGCCTTCCTCAAGCAACTGGTCATGGAACCAACTCGGCAGAAAGCAATACTGACCTTCTGCTCACAAACAGGGACAGTGTGATGGGGGTAACAGTGGGGGAGCACCTCGGTAACAGTGACCACCAGTCATTGTGGTTTGAAATCACCGAAAGAGCAGATCCAAACCACACAAAAACACATATCCTGGGTTTTAGGCGGGCAGACTTTGGGAAAATGGGGAGATACTTAAAAGAGGCATTAAGGGGAATGGGACAGGAATCAGGGGTTGAGGAACAGTGGGCAGTATTTAAAGGGGATTATAAGAACAACAGAATTATGCAATAAGCAGGTTAGCAAGAGGAAAAGGAAGAGGAGACCATTATGGTTTTCCAAAGAGGTAGCAAAGACAGTGAAGCCAAAAATATTGCATTCAGGCAATACAAAGACACAGGCAGAAGGGATGGAAGAGTACCAGGAGAAACAAAGGCGGCAGGAAGTCAGTAAGGAAGCCAAAGCTCAGACAGAAGAACACATTGCAAAATCAGTAGGTAAAGGGACAAAACCTTTACAGGACATAAGTGAAAAAAGAAAAGACAAAGGAGGGATAGTGAGACTGAAGGGAGGATAGGAGTAGCGTGAGGATGACAACAGTAAAGCTGACATATTGAACAGGTATTTCTGCTCAGTCTTTACTGAGGAAGAGAGGGGTAATGGGTCTGAAAGGAGTACAAGGGTGAGAATGGTGCAGAAATGAACACAAGTCCCTTTACGAGAAAGGGTCCTAGAGGAGCTGGAAGTAATAAGAGTTGACAAGCAATGGGGCCAGATGGGTGCACCCCAGGGTCCTTAAAGAACTAAGAGGTGGTGGCTGAACCTCTGGCTATCCTGTTTAGCCAATCACTGGAAACAGGGAGTACCCAAAGACTGGAGGACAGCAGATGTAGTCCCCTTATCAAAAGTGGGAACAAAGAGGAAGCAGGGAACTACAGACCAGTCAGCCTCACCTCAGTAGTGGGAAAGATCATGGGCGCTACTGAAGGAGAGATTTGTGGAACATCTGGTTGTCAATGGACTACAGGACCCAAGGCAGCATGGTTTCACCAGGGAGGTCATGTCAGACCAACCTCATTGAATTTTTTGACTGGGTGACTAGGGAGGTGGATCAGGGGAGGGCAGTGGACATGGCCTATCTGGACTTCAGCAAGGCCTTTGACACTGTGCCACATAGAAGACTATTATATAAACTGGGGCATATGGGTGTGGGCAGGACAGTAGTGTGGTGGGTAGGTAACTGGCTGGGTGGCAGGACCCAGAGGGTGGTGGTAAATGGCTGTCACTCCACAGAGGGAAGAGTGACCAGTGGGGTACCACAGGGATCAGTGCTGGGACCGGTCCTATTCAACATCTTCATCAGTGACATTGCACAGGATCTAGAAGGCAGAATTTCACTGTTCGCTGATGACACAAAGCTCTGTAACAGAGTAGACACACCAGAGGGTGTAGACAGAATGAGAAGGGACCTGCAGAAACTTGAAGAATGGTCAAGGGTTTGGCAGTTGAAATTCAATGCAAAGAAGTGCAAGATAATGCATATGGGGCACAAAACCCTGGCACAATATATCAGTTGGGGGTGAGGATATAGCATGCACCAAGCAGGAAAGGGATCTTGGGGTTGTCATCTCTGATGACCTCAGGTGAGAAACAGTGTGACAAGGCATCAGGTAAAGCAAATAGGATGCTGGGATGTATAGGCAGGGGCATCACCAGCAGGAAAGGGAGGTCATAATTCCGCTATACAAGACACTAGTGAGGCCCCACCTGGAGTACAGTGTACAGTTCTGGAGACCATACCTACCTAAGGACATAGACAGGGTAGAGAAGGTTCAGGGAGGGCAACAAAGATGGTGCATGGATTGCATCACAAGTCCTATGAAGACAGGTTGAAGGAACTGAACATGTACTCCCTGGAGGAGAGGAGGGAGAGGGATATGATAGAGACATACAAGTATCTTACAGGGAGAAACAGGGTGCAGGAAAACTACTTTTAAGCGAAAAAGGTGTTCCAGGACTAGAGGCATGGGATGAAGTTGGAGGGAGGGCGATTCAGAGGAAACATGAGAAAGAATTTCTTCACAGAGCGGGTGGTGGACAAGTGGAACACCCTGCCAGAGGAAGTGGTGGGGGCTGAAACAATCACGGGATTTAAGAATGCATGGGATAGACATAAAGGAATTCTAGAGGTCAGGGGTAAGGGGAAATGGACTTCTAGGAAAACAAACTGAATTTACAAGCTCAAATGGGCAGACTGGGTGGGCCATAGGCCCTTATCTGCCGACACTGTCTATGTATCTATGTATCTATGGTCATATGTTGCCTATGACTGTCCAAATATTCACAAAACACCAATAGTGTCACAAAATGTAAATTCAAATTGATTACCCATTATAACGTAGTAGACCAGGGAGAGGCTGTCAACACAAATTAGTAGACCAGGGAGAGGCTGTGGACATGGCCTGCCTAGATTTTAGCAAGGAATTTGACACAGTCCCTCACAAAAGATTAATAAACAAGTTAGCCAACCTGGGAGTGGGACCCAGGGTGGTAGCTTGAGCAAACAAACTCTGGTCAGAGCCAACACGTCAGCATAAAGGTGATAAGACAGCATGGAGGTGATGATGGAAAGGGTCTCTGTGTTATGGGGTTCAGGGTGTAAATATCCACCGGGTCCGAGTTGGTCACTTGCGTTCACACATGTGCACTAAAATACAGTGGCCATCTTGGGCACAGTAAACATTTCTGCTGTGAGCTGCTTGCACATGCATGATATGGCAAAATGTATAAGTTTCACATTAAAGTAGTACACCTGTCGGGGGAAGGGAGGGCTTCTGCATAGCAGAGAGGAACTGCAGCCATGGAGTGGAGGGGCAGTGGAAAAATCACACACCACCAAAGAGCTCTGCACTGAGAACAAAGGGCACATCATTATAGAAGAGAACTGGGACTGAATCCAGTAATGGTCCCTTATCCTACAGTGACAGAAACATGCCTGCAGGGCTTTGCTCATGCAGTCATAAACATAAAATGGATTTAGGAGTCTGTAATGTGTGTTCAAGACATCATGTCGGCATTCAGCTGTTCTGTCCCAGCTGATGTTTTGCACTTTTTTCATTCTCAAGGTAGTGCTTAACAACTCATTAGCTGCAATTGAATTTCTGACATTGTGTGTACAGTAGTGACTTGGCAATGGCCTTCCACTGATCTAGTTCCTAAGTGCATGCCTACTGCGCTTTGGAGTACAGTAGATAGGTAGCCAAAATTTCCTCTGTTCTGCAGTAATTTTCTGGCTCCTAAACTGCAAAGCAGCACATTATAGACACATAAAACAGGCAGGTACAAATACTCGTTTTGTGCTAGAACAGAAGGAAGAATCAGCTTAAAATGTACTATGTTTACAAAATGAAGCTTAATCTGGAAAAATGTCTGTCTGCAAAAGATTAAAAATAAGGACATTAGAACTAATAACATTGAAAAGATCATAACACCATGGTAATGTGAAGTACAATGTAAAGAAGTAGTCCACAATTTGTCTGTTCTCCTAATTATGGCTACTTGTGTACTTCCATAGTATGTCACACAATATTTACATAATGTTGCTGTACTAAGCACAGTGACATATCTGTGTATTATAGTTTAATTTTGTCCTTATCAATAACTATGCTGTTACATAGCATAGGTCTACCCTGAAAACAGGCACTTGTGTCTAGTGGGCCTTACATGGTTACCAAAGAATAATATAAAAAAATATATTTACTCTCTTACTAATTGGATGTATGCTGTGCAGTGTGGCTTACTGTCTTATCCTTAAGTTTCCCAGGGACACCTTACAATAAGGACCATGCTTTTGTTTAACAAATATGCCAAATCTCTGATGTGTGTTATTCTGACACGGACGGGAAACAACAGCAAATTGTGAGTCAATAACATCCAAGTGGTATATGTGCCCACTGGTTGCCTTGTGCCTTGCTGTGGATATATTTTATGCAGTAAATTTTTTTTCCCATTTCTATCTATCACTGCTGTGCATGTGAGCATTTCGTATTGTTAATGTAGTATTCATCAGGTAATGCATAGTACAATACAAAGACACGTACAAGCATAGTCACAGTGTCTGCACCATTGTGTCCAATAGTAATTGAGTGGATAGTGGTGTTAAAGTATGAACTAGTACTACAGCAGAGCCAACTAATCTGTACTACAGCAGAGCCAACTAATCTGAGCAGTAATCGCAAAGTGCATGACAAGTTAGGCATCTGTAATATGGGAGGCATGGTGCATAAAAGTAGAACTGAATATAGTTAAGGAATTGTAGCATAGGAATATGAGTGAACTGTGGTGTTAAGGATACTGTAGCACTCAGTTGTGTATTAGAGGTAGGAAGGAATGTTTTTTTGTGGTTGGTGCCTGTTGTATTTGAATGGTAAGCAATGGTGCACCTTGGAGTTATGGAATGAGTAGTCTCAGTACGGGACCAGTAGTGCTTTGCAGGGCAAAGTGGTATTAACAGATGACCTGCAGTGATGTGAGTGAAGGGCATATAATAGAATGTGCTCACAACTGAGTATGAGAGATAGTAGTAGAAGGCATGCATTGTTAGTCTTGTGCCAACAATGTGTATTATGGATTGTACAGAGAACAGTGTGTGGAGTCCCTGAATCTCAGATATTGATATGAGGGAGTACTGCGGTAGGCATGTCAGATGTCTGGGTTCTCTACTTATCAATATAGAGTTATAGGAGTGCATGCCCCGAATTGCCCTATGGCAGCATGCAGAGAAGTAACAATTACAAGAGGCATGGTTGTGAGCAGAGTGTGCAGAGGGCACTTTGAGTTTATCTATGACAGTGTATTAATGGGAGCACATGGTTCAGATGGCTCTGTGGCATCATACTGAAGTAATGTTATGAGACAGAGTGACATTGCCTCTGAAAGACAGGCAGACAAATAGAGAGATAAAGAAATACAGAGAGATTAAAATATGATAGATAGATAGGTAGACAGACAGACAGACAGACAGATATGGCACTTGGTGACATGAAGCAAAACTGATGTTTTGTAGTTGCAAGGGAGAAACTTACATGCATGAAAGGGGGTAGGATTTTTGGAAATAATACAATGGCAAAAGTAAATCACTCAGGGTTGGAGATAAATCAGTTGCTTTCAGGCACTTTGGTGTAATATCTGCTTCTGTGTCACAGAAAAATGAAAGTTATTTTGACTGAGTTGCTGCCTTGTTTATTATATTTTCTGTAACTTTCCTGCAGGGAACTTCAGTTTGGACCCCACCATTGTTTCACAAATAACCTAAATATCTGCTATGTGCTAATTTGGCATGGACATGACTCAGCAGTGAATTGGGAGCCAATAACATTCAATTGCAACATGTGTCTGCTGGATGCATTGTGTATTTACATAGAAACATAGAATTTGACGGCAGATAAGGACTGCTTGGCCCACCCAGTCTGCCCATTTCCCTACCTAATGGATAAGTTGCAGATCCTAGTTAACCAGTAATCTACTTCTTTTTATCCCTACCCCCTAGAATTGCCGTATGACTGTCCCATGCATGCTTGAATTCCACCAGTTTTTGACTCCACAACCTCCTCCTCCGGGAGGCCGTTCCATGCATCCACAACCCTCTCTGTAAAAAAATACTTCCTTACATTTCCTCTGAGCCACCCCCCCATCTTCAAATTGTGCCCCCTTGTTCTTGCACACCTCTTTTTTTGAAAGATGCTGCCCTCTTGGACTTTGTTGATTCCCTTGAGGTACTTGAAAGTTTCTATCATGTCCCCCCTTCCCTCCTTTCCTTGAGGCTATACATATCAAGCTCCTTTAGCCTGTCTTCCGGTGCAGACTCTGCACCATTTTAGTTGCCCTCATCCAGACAGCTTCCATCCTGTCTATGTCTTTGTGGAGATTGGGTCTCCAGAACTGCACACAGTACTCCAGATGGGGTCTCACCAGCTGTCTGTACAGAGGGATGACAACTTCCTGTTTTCTACTGGTGATGCCTCTCCCTATGCATCCCAGTATCCCCCCAGCCTTCCTTACTGCCCTCTCACATTGCTTGCCCACCTTTGGGTCATCTGATATGACTACACTCAGGTTCCTTTCCATTTTTGTTTTTGTTAGTATCTCACCCCCATTGTGTACTCTTCTCCTGGGTTTTTGTTTCCCAGGTGCATTACCTTGCACTTCTTAGCATTGAATCTAAGCTGCCATACATTTGACCATTCCTCTAACCTTGCCAAGTCCCTTCTCATCCTTTCCATCCCACCTTGTGCATCAACTCTGTTGCAGATCTTTGTGTCATCTGCAAAGAGACATATTTCCTTCAGTCCCTCTGCAATGTCGCTTATAAAGACATGGAAGAGGACCGATCCTAATACTGAACCCCGCAGTACCCCACTAGTAACCCCTCTTTCTTCAAAGTGGACTCCCTTTACTATTACCCTCTGTGTCCTATTCTCCAGCCAATTCTTTACCCAGGCTATCATCTTAGGACCCACTCCCAGGCTGGCTAACTTGTATATTAATCTTGTGTGTGGGACTGTGTCAAATGCCTTGCTAAAGTCTTGGTAGGCCATGTCCACAGCCCCTCCCTGATCTAATACTTTGGTCAACCAGTCAAAGAAATCTATTACATTCATCAGGCATGACCTTCCCACTGTGAATCCATGCTGCCTTGGGCCCTGTGCCCCTCTGGCCTCTAGGTACTTGACAATTCTTTCATTCAGAAGTGATTCCATCATTTTCCTCTCACTGAGGTTAAACTGACAGGTCTGTAGTTTCCTGCCTCTGTCTTGCTCCCACTTTTGTGAAGGGGAATCACATCTGCCCTCCTCCAGTCCTCAGGTACCACCCCATCCTCCCATGATTTGTTAAAGAGGGTAGCCAGTGGTGTCACTAGTTCTACCCTTAGTTCTTTTAGAATTCTGGGATGAATCCCATCAGGCCCCATTGCTTTGCCCACCTTCAGTTTTAAGAGTTCTTTCAGAATCATTTCATCTGTAAATGGGCTGGTATCAACTTCTGTATCCAGAGTGTTTCTGTTGTTTGTTTTAGGTACCTTCCCCTCTTCATTTGTAAATACTGAGCAAAAATATTTGTTTAGTATCTCTGCCTTTTCACAGTCACCCTCTGCCCACCCCTCCCTTTATTAAGCCTCACTATCTCTCCCTTGGTCTTCCTTCTCTCCCTGATGTACCTATAAAAGGTTTTATCCCCCTTCTTAACTGAGTTGGCTATCTTTTCCTCGGTTCGGGCCTTTGCTGTTCTGACTGCCTTCCCAGCTTCTTTTTGCTTTAACTGATACAATTCTCTGTCCTGCTCCTTCTGTGATTCCTTGTACTTCCTGAATGCTTTCTTTTTCTCTTGCACCTTCACTGCCACCTCCTTTGAAACCATAGTGGTTTCTTACATCATTTTGTTTTGTTTATTTGCTTCACATAAAGGCTTGTTACCTCTGTGATGGCAGTTTTTATTATTCCCCTTTGTTCTTCCACCCTCCTTCCTGCCCATTTGCTAGTGCATTCCTTAGGCACTCACCCATTTTAGCAAAGTCAGCCCTCCTGAAGTCCAGTACTTTTGCCTTTGTATGGCTTGACTTTATTGCTGTGTTTATTGTGAACCATACTGTTCGAAGGTCGCTAGTTCCCATATGGCTACCCACTTCTACATCTGTGATCCTCTATCCATCTCCATTTGAGAGAACCAGGTCTAAGATTGCTCCCTCTTGAGTGGGTCCCAATACTAGTTGTCTAAGGCATGCCCCCTGCAGGGCATCTAGAATAACCCCACTCTTAGAAGTGGCTGCTGCAACTGCACTCCAGTTAACATCTGGCATATTCAGATCACCCATCACAAACATCTCCCCTTTTTCTGCCATTCTAAGTATACTTTCTATCATTACCATGTCCATTTCCTCTCCCTGAGGGGGGTCTGTATGCAACCCCTGTGTGGATTGTGGTGTCATTGCCTGTCTCCAAACTGGTCCACTGTGCTTCTTCTCCTCCCTGTTTACCCTTTTGTTCTTTTGCTTTGATTCCTTCCCTTATGTAGAGAGCTACTCCTCCTTCTTGTTTACCCTCCCTGTCCCTCCTGCAGATAGTGTATCCTGGTATGTTTACGTCCCAGTCATGATTCTGTGTGTACCATGTTTCTGTGACTACCATGATATCCAGATGTTCCTCCTCCATCAAGGCCACTAATTCAGGAAGCTTGTTACTCAGACTACAGGCATTGGTACTCATTGCTTTCCATTTCTGGATGGCTTTACCTTCTGTTGCAGCATCCCCCACTGACCGTTCTACCTTGGTCTTTTTCTCATTTAGTACCCTGTTTTATAGGGAGAGGCTTTGATTTTCCTGCTGCTTATCAGTGCCTCCCCCCTTGACTAGTTTAAAAGCTTGCCAATGAAGCATTTAAACTGATTGCTCAAAAGACTTGTTCCCTTCCTGGACAGATGCAGACCATCCTGCCAGTATAGGCTGGTGTCCCTCCAGGTGGAACCCCAGTCCCCAATGAAGCCAAACCCCTGTGCTCTACACCATTTTTTCAACCATTCATTAAACTGCATGGTGAAAAGTACCTTTGCCTCACTCATGCCATTGACAGGCAGCACCTCTGAGAAGGATACTGTGTGTGTGCTACTTGTCATAAGCCTCTCCCTAGTTCTACAAATTCCTTCTGCACTGCTCTAATCTCATGTTGAGCCAAGTCATTTGTCCCTAGGTGGACAATGACGTCCAGCTCAGACTCCCGTGCAGCTGTTCTCGTGATCCTGAGGATATGCTTCCTGTCCCTCCAAGCCATGGCACCAGGCAGGCACCTTACTTCAGTTTTTCCTGCTCCCCCCAGCTCTATCCCCCTAATAATTGAGTCCCCCACCAGAAGCTGCTTCTTTTCCTTGTGGCGTCCTCTGCCTCCTTCCTGTGGGCCTTCCTTGTGACAGGTATCCTCAGCCTCCTTAATCTCCTCTGTGGGTGCATCCATAGGGGAGCTGTGCTCTCCCAGAATGGTGTATGGATTATGGAGTGAATAACTGACTGGGTGTGCCTCTGTTCCACCATCCTCACCCTCCCTGAGCCCACTGTGGTCCAACTGCTGTGCTTTCTTTGCAACCTCTGAGGTAGTGGTGGTGGCTCTGGTGCTCCCTGGATGGGGGAGGTTCCCTTCCTACCATCCAGTCTGGCTTGGGGGAAGGTTCCCTTACTGCTGTCCAGTGCGGCCTGAAGATGGGCAAATTCCTCCCTCAGGGCAGAGAGTTGTCTGCAAATAGGGCAGCATCTCAGCCTCCAGAAAGACTCCCGGAAGACTGCTGCCCCACAGCCATTACATTGCACTACTCCCCACATGATTATGTACTTTTTTTGTGTGTGTGTATTTGTGTGTGTGATTGGTTTGTTATATAAATAGATATATATACATTATACAATGTGTATGCTTATATTTTCAGTGCTGTGTGCTAGAGAGTATATGACAGTGATATACTTTGCACTCCTGAAATGATGTCAGAACCCCAGATATAAAGGAAGTATTTCCAGGGGTGGGTGGGTGGGGGTGAGGGGTGGGAAGGGGTTGGGCCTAAACTGTGCCCTCACAAAACAATCAGCTAAGAGCTCTGACCCACCGCTGCGATGAGTGCCTTCCGTCAGCAAGATACCATACACAACAATTTGACAGTTGCATCCAGCGTAACTTGGATGCTCTGGCACAGTTCCCATTTCAGGTATTCAGACCTGACTGTGAGATATGCTGGTGCAGCGTATGTGCACTGCCTGCATATTTTGATATATTTAGAAGGGATGCACCATTGCTCATCTCTTTAGACTATATCCCTTTGTTGCTCCAGCCCTACTCAGTTCCACAGAGCAGCCATTTGCACCTTTGCCAGATGCAGTTTTTAATATCAGGGCCATTAAGTATTGTTTATACTTTGCATTATAATGGTTTCTTTGCTGACAGTGAAAAATCCCCCCTTCTATCTTTACCTGTTCATCAGGGAAATCTATTCTGCTTGCCCTGACAGACAGATAATTGAGTGGGTGGCTCTATATGAGGCATTTGTTTTGTATGTGTGTATATACAGTATGTTAGGAGAGTAACATTCTGCCAGTGCAATTGAGCAGAATTTTGAATCCCTGTATTCCATGGTAAATATTCCATGATAAACATTCCATATCTTGAATGTGGGGAAAACAGAAAAAAAACAGGATGAAGAAAGTAGGCAATTATACTTTATTACAAAGAGAAAAGGTAGGCAAACACAGTTACTTAGGCAGAGGCAGACCCAAACTGCTCAAATACATTCCTGAAGTTTATAAAAGAATATGCATTTGAATCATGTATGGGTGGTTTCAGGGGAAATCTATACCCCCCCCCAACCACCACCACCACCACCAAAAAAGGCAACCTGGTTGGTTTAATGTTTTGAACACATTTCCATTAAGATATAGTGCTTGTAAGAAATACAAGATAACATATTTTTTTCTTACTAACCTTCCTCCTCAGTCCTATAAATAAAGAGAATGTTGCTTTCAATGAAACTATATTACTATAGTATAATGAAAATAAAGTTTTAAACATTACTTAAACAAATTTATAGATGTTACAGTGGTTTTATATGAGAATTAATGTTGCAGAAAAAATATATAGTTTCAACTCACAGTACTAATAAACACTTTTACTGAAAATTACTAGTTAATCTATTGCTGACATATGCTATTTATGCATTAATTGGGACAACTTTTTTCAGTTTTTAAAAAAAATTAGAGCTATTGTGTTGTAGTATTGTTTGAAAATAGTAAAGACATTTTAATCCCTATGAAAGTGACTAAAACTAATTATTTTATGATGGTGGCCCATTTTGTAAGTGTGATAAGCCACTCCAGGGTACTTCGTACTTTATATATTTTGGATGTAATTCGGCATGAGCCCATAATCTTTGTCCCCCCACACTAGTGGGGCACAGCTTTCAAAAACCAAGATATTTATCAAGCTTTTTTTTTTTAAATGTGTGTGGATCCTGTATATTAACTATTGTATTTGGCAATCTATTCAAGAATGCTATTGTGAGCACAGTAAAAATATTTTCTCTTCTTTTTGTGTTTGAATTGGTAATTCAGATTGATTATGTGATCTTAAATGTCTGTTTCTACAATTTTGAATTATGCCACATTCCTTCACTAGAGTTGGACCACTTATAATATTATGGAAAAGGAGACAATCCCCCCTTTTTCTCTTAACATCCAGTGGCATTAGCTTTAGTTCCTTGAATCTATCATTATAGGGAAGTCTAGACAAGCTAGGTATCATTTGTGTTGCTTGTTTCTGTACATGTTCAATCAGATGTATATCCTGCTTATTATATGGATCCCATAATGGGGAAGCATAGTCCAAATGAGGATGTACATAATTTTTACAGAGATTTATCATAGTATACCTGTCCCTTGTTATACATGATTTTCTTATGATGTTAATAATTTTATTAGCCCTATTGACCATAGCTCTAATATGTATTCTATGAATGTGCTGTCTATTATTACACCAAGATTTCTGTCAAGTTCTACTGTACATAATTGAATGGAATCAATAAGGTATGTATATTTTGGGTTGCTATTTCTGAGATAAATTACTACACATTTATCATAATTGATTTCCATCCTGTTTTTATTATACCAACTAGATATTGTGTTACGACTATCTTGTATCAACATACCATCAAATGCGCATGTCACTTCATTTGATAATTTTGTATCATCTGCAAATTTATGAATATTTACTTTAATCCCATTATGTAAATCAGATACAAAGCAATTGAATAAAAAAAGGGCCAAGGACTGATCCTTTTGGCACTCCACTTGTCACATCAACTGGACTAGAATGTATTCCTTAAATATACATCTGCTGTGTTCTTTCCATTAACCAGTTTGTTACCCAGAATACTGAATATGGGCTGTATTTCATTTCTCTTAGTTTAGTTATTAATGTCTGATGACACATTTTATTGAATGCTTTTTAAAAACCACTGTCCAAACTTTGACTTTTTTTTTTACTCCCCTCCTCCTCGCAGCCCCCATCTCTTCAGGAGTCGCCTATGGCCTTTTTTAGCCCCCGCTCACCTACCTGGTGACCAGTGCAGTCCATCCCCCATGGAGCCATGATTATACCCCCCAGGCGGGGTATGGGGTGGGGGCCCATGCACCCCGAGACGTCTATCTTTCGTCAGGATGTTGTCTCAGGGCAGGTAGGGGCATTGAGGGTCGGGGCCTGATGCTCCATCTACTAGGAGGTCGCAAGGTGTTTTTCTGGTGTTCTCATGATGTGCTGTGTTCCCTGATATCAAGGTGCTTTGAGCGCCGATGTCTGGCACATCGCCCCCCTGTTAGGCATCGGACTTGTTATACCGCGGGTCTCCACAAGAGCGAGCTCTGGTTCCCGGAGGGGCAGGCAGTCCCTGGGACACTCAAGCCCTCTCCCCCTGGCTGGTCCTCCAGCTTTCTGGGCTCGTTCCTGAACCTGGGTCGCTGGCATCACAAGCGGAAATCCAACCACTGTGCCGGCAGGCCTGCTCCAAACTTTGACTTATTGATTCATAGAATACTATTAAATTTCTGACACATGGCCTATGTTTTTTAAATCCATGCTGTGTATTATCTTGTAGGTTCAAACATTTTGTTTCTTCATCAAACCTCTTTTTTTAATATACTTTCTAAACGTTTACATGGGATGCAAGTTAAGCTTATCGGATGATAGTTCTCTGGGTTGGTCTTGCTACCTTTTTTGAATATAGGGCACATAAGCACTATTTTCCATCCTATAGGTAAAAGACCAGTTGCAATTGATTTATTATATATTATAGTTAATGGTATACTTATTTCTATTGATACATTCTTTAGCAGTTTTGGGCTGATTTCGTCAGGTCTTGCTGCTGCATTCGGTCTGAGTTGGTCAAATACTTTTTTTGTTTCAATGATTTCAATAGGTGGTGGTTCAACATGTTTTATTTCTATCTTATGTTGTGTCTGATCTTTCTTTCCAAAAACCTGTATCAAAATAATTGTTTAGGATAATAGCTATTTCATTGAGATCATTTATTTTTTCTCCATTTAATATTGGAGTTTGAATATAGTTTTTGTCTTTGCTCAGTTGGTTGATATAATAGACAAAAGCCTTATTATTTCTCTTATTCATTGATAGTTTTAGTTCAGTTTTTTTCTGTTTTGATTAATGTTTTAGTTGTTCTCTCTTCTTGTTTGTATTTAGAATATGATTGTTGCATTTTGGATATTTTTGTAGTTTTATATAGCCTTTCTCTTCTTTTTTATTTGTCTTTTGAGCTTTTTAGTAGTCCATTGAGGTATTTTACAATTTTTGCTATTAATTTATTTAAGGGCACATACCATTCTTCAACAGTTTGTAATATGGTTTTTATTCTGCCCCAACATTAAGCATTAAACAATTGTTATGCACTTCCCATGGACACAAGGACACCTGGCATTCAGACTCACACCTTAGCACACCCCTGGCATGTGCATTAAAATCATTTAATGCACTCCCTATGAACCCATTTTTGAGGCCTGTAAAAAGTCATATCAACCTGCAAGTTGATACCACTTTTACTGTCTCATGCCAGGTGGTATTTAGCACACTAAGGTACTCACAGACTCGGAAAATTGAACTGTTCACATTGCGTTATAAAAACTTTAAACAGTGGAGAAGCCATTGAATCTTTACCTTGTTGTCATAACAGCCAGCATTCCATGGCGCTCATACAGAGGTCAAATCAGCAAAGCAGGAAGCACATAATTCTATGACTCTGAGCTTTGTTTGTTTAGCACCAGTTATTATAAAAAATAACACATATGGAGGTGTGTGATTTTGAATTGTTTTACAAACCCTCAGTGTGTGACAATATGTAAACTTCTTGACCTTCGCTCTCAAGGTTTATATATTATCGCACACCTTGGGTGTATAGAAAACTGCATATCACACACCTGCATATGCATTATTATACATACATATGTATCATTTGCAAAAAACTCTGTTAATGCATCAGTTAGAGTTGTTTCCACACTGGCAAAAGTGTGGAAATGCAACATTAGGGTCTCCACCTCACCCTCACACCCCCATCCTCTACACACCAACATACATCAGGGTGTACTATGTAGTCATCAGTCCCAACTCTCACCCCATTCCAAGAGTAAGAAAGCTGACATGCTACAATATAGGAGAATGGGGTGAGAGTTAGGACTGATGACTCCGTGGCACACCCTGACATCTGTTGGTGTGTAGAGGATGGGGCTGTGGGTGTGGGGAGGTGGGGTGGTCACCCTAATGTTGAATTTTCACACTTCTGTTGGTATGCTAACAACCCTAACTGATGCATTAACAGAGGTTTTTACACAGAATTTCTTTTCTTTTTGAAAAAGTGTAATATAAATAGTATACGGTATGTGTTGGTGGGGAAGGGCCCTTCGCTCCCACCAAGCTGCCCAATTCTGCATAATGATATGTGTGTGTGGGAGCACAGGTCCCTCTGGACTCTATGCTCCCACTTACACATAACTATGGAGCCATACAGCAGCCCTATAGGGCAAGGAAGCCTTGTAATACAAATTTGCCAATATCTCAGGAACCGTAGCAGCTAGGAAAAATTAAAGTGTCATTGTAATCATGCAATGAGAAGTCCATGCAACATAAGTGACTGAATTCATATCTCACACTGTTTATGAGATATAGGCACTGAAATGGACTGTGAATGCTAACTCTGTGGGCATAATAGTGGCCCAGGGATATGAAAATGAGCAATTGGAATACTAATTCCCAAATATCTCAGTAATCATATAAGGTAGAAAAAAAAATCAAATGTCATGGCATTCATGGCTTTACAATCTACTTTTGCACTCAATCCCCCTATAGGGGGACTAAGAATTTTTGCAATGAAAAATCCATACCTAGAACCATTTTAGAGATATGGGCACCAAAAGGCATCACGGGCACTGCAGTGTTATCCTATGGGAAAATTTCTGAACTTTGGAATGCTGTAACTATGGGCCTGTTGAATGTTTTCATACCAAACCACCAAAAGGGACATCTGTGGGATGAAGGCTTGGTACCCTGAAAATATCAGGCCAATTGCACAATCCACTTTGCCACAATGAAGTGACAAATAAAACAACACATAGCAAAATGTGTTCATGCAGTGTTACACTGATTACTATAATGTTATCATACAACTCCTATCTCTGTAATAGGAATGTTATCATGCACATAAAAATGTTGCAGTGGTTACTTTTTCTCTTAAGCGTGATTGTTTTTGCAGCAACAAAAAATGTTGCTGTGATCACAAAGTAACAAAAGTTTAAAAAACATATTTGCCATCCACCTTCTAAAAACGTAATGCCAGTGGCATGTTCCTCAGGGCCAGATTAGGTAAACACAACCACTGGTGTTTACCAAATGGCATTAATTTTTGAGTTACAATGTTTTTTCTCTGTCACTCACTGAAAAAGGAGATGGCGACAGCACAACAACAATTTTGGGGAGCTCAACAACAAAAATATGATCACAAAAGTTTTCAAAGTGCAAATATACATTTTTCTATAGGCTATAATGGGACATGAAAAAAATGAAATAACTTTTTTTCGATTTAAATTTTATTGAAGATTTTTAATACAGAGAATAAATCCACAGTATAATATACAAGATACAACCAGCATGGGTACAAATGTTGTGAAGATTCATTCTCTCCCTACCTACCCACCACTCATTCCCTCCCTTACATCCCCTATATCCACAGCACAGCAATATATCCTAGAATCACATTATCCTGTGAGATAGGAGGAAGCCCCATTAGTTTGTAAGGAATATAGAGCTTGTATAGGACCCGAGATTCTGCTGAACTTCTGTAGTTTATTTTGGAGACTGGCAATGGTCCTCTCAGTTCTAAGATTGGCAAGTAACTCCTGAAGCCACTCAACATAAGTAATTTCAGAGGTATCATTCCAGTGCCTAAGGACCACCTTTTAATGGACACTGAAATTAATGCCATGTGATATTTCCTGTTCACTGCTGTAATGCTAGAGAAGTCCCCCAAAAGGCATATATCCACTGTAAAAAGGTGGCCAAACCTAACAGGGGATCAACCCTTAGCTTAATGGTGGTCCAAATTGGAATTAATTTAGAGCAACTCCAGGAAATATGAAAAGATCCCCTTTTCCTTGTTGACATCACATACAAATATGGGAGGGCACAATACCCATCCTGGCCAGTTTTTGAGGGGAGTAGTAAATGGTATGCAATATTTTAAATTATCAGCCTAAGACTATCTTGAACCAAGTATTTGTGGCAATTTTGCCAGAGAAGAGGCCAATTGAACTCTTTGCCCGGGAACAGACAGGACCAGAAGGTGACAGGACCAAAATTATTAGGATAGGCCCAATTATAAAGAATACTATATATTTTAGAAACTGCATGTGGAAGGCCTGCCAAGTTTGCCAACCCACATAAATCTGTTTGGAAACTAATATTTGTATCTGATGGGGAGCTACCCCCACTACCTTTATCAAAAGATGACAGAGTTGAAAGACCTTAAAAATATTTGTACGGGAAATTTAAAATTTGTTCATGAGTTCCAATGAAGAGTACCATTGCCCTTCAACTGTGACAATGTCTTTAAGTTGACAGTCTTCAATTACCTGAAAGAGGCCTACTATCTCATTTAAACTTGGGATTACCTCTTAATGGTTGAAATACATCTTTAGTGTTACCATATTTTAAAAAGGCACACAGCTGGGAGTGAACCCTAACTGAAGTGTCTATAGGGGAACCATGAAATAATAATAGAAGGGATCCTGGCTTTGTGTATATTATAATAATAATAATAATATTTTATTTATTATGTGCCTTTCAAATATCAAGGCACAATACAATAAGATATAAATACAGAAATCAACATTATAAAGCCAAGCAGAAACAGATCAATGAACAACAAAACAATAAGCTTTTTCCCACAGGAAGGATTTCAAAGCCTGTTTAAAACTCCCCACAGTTGTGCACTCCCTAATCCAATGGGGTAGAGAATTCCAAAGGGAAGGGGCCACAAACATAAAAGCATGGGCCCCAGCAGACTTTAAAATCACCCTTGGAATCTCTAGCAACCCCTCATCAGCTGAATGGAGTGGTTTCACAGGGTGGTAAGGGATCAGGAGTTCTTTCAGGTAATCAGGGCCCAGATCATGCAGGGCTTTAAAAGTCAGTAATTCAACTTTGAAGGTGAGCCACCATGGAACAGTCAGTCAGTGCAGTTCCCGCAGCACCGGTGTAATATGGGAAGATCTAGGAGTACCCATCAACACCCGTGCTGCGGAATTCTGTATCAGCTGCAAGTGGCGGATATCAACCCCCGGAAGCCCAAAGTAAAGCAAGTTGCAACAGTCTAGGCATGAGGTCACAAAGGCATGGATTAAGGTTGGCAGATCACCGGATGGAACAAGGTGCTTGATCCTAGCAATGTTTCTTAGATGGCAGAAAGATGCCTTAACAACCACTGACACCTGGGACCGAAGAGTCAGCCCTACATCTAATATCACCCCCAGGTCTTGCACCCATTCAAGACCTGTAGCTCAACATCCCCAAAAACAGTCCAGATGGGGAGCCGGCCCTAGGTCCCCCTATCCAGTGATCTGGATCCAATACCAACACCTTCATCTTCCCAGAGTTTAACTTCAGCCAACTGGACCTCATCCAGTCCTGGATTTCATTAAGGAAGCTGTTAAATACTGAAATAGCTCCTTCCTGGTCAGGTGCAAAGGACAGGTATAGCTGGGTATTATCTGCATAACAATGAAACCTCAGCCCATACCATCTCACAGTGTCTCCGAGGGGAAGTATGTACACCACAAACAGCATGGGGGACAATATAGAGCCCTGAGGAACCCCACAAAATAGAGAGATGGGATTAGAGGAAAAAAAAAACTGAAACCACCCTCTGAGTTATTCCGGTGAGGTATGAAGTGAATCATCTGAGAACAATCCCAGAAAGCCCACAAATACATCTCATGTGCTCAAGTAGGACCCCATGGTCAACGGTGTCAAATGCTGATGACAGATCTAATAGTACCAAAATGGACCATTTTCTCTGGTCTCTCACTATCAGAAGATCATTGAGCACCCGGATTAGTAGAGTCTCGGTACTATGCCTCTTTCTAAAATCTTATTGGAGAGGTTCGTAGATGCTATGGATGGTCAAATGGTTCTCCAACTGGGCTGCCACTACTTTCTCTATCACCTTCCCCACAAAGGGGAGCTTTGCGATAGGCCTGTAGTTAGCAAGACAGTCTGGGTCCAGAGAAGCTTTCTTCATCAATGGTGTCACCACTGCCTCTTTCAAGGAACAGGGATATTCACCCAAGTCAAGGGAGCACCTGACTATCTGTGCTAGAACCAGGAGAATGAACTCCCCACACCCCAAAATTAGGGAAGCAGGGCCTGGATCCAAACTACAGCAGGTAGGGCACAACCCTTGGACAATCCACATAACATCCACAATTTCTGGGCAGTCATAGGTACTCCAGGAAAATAAAGGGGCAGTGACCAAGTCCTGACCAATAGCAACCTGCACAGAATGTGTCAAATGGATCTCTGACATAATGTCAGCCACCTTATCAGCAAAGAACTGAGCAAGCTCATCACACTGTAATTGTGAAAATGCTCTATGGAGATGTAGACAGGTTGAGTTGCACAATCTGTCCACAGTTCTGAACAGCTGAGCTGGTCGATTCCGAGTGGCAGAAATTTCCCCGGACAGGAACTCTGCCTTCTTATGAGAAATTTCTGACTAATAGAATTGATAGTGTTCTAACAGTCTAAGGTGGTTGGCATATAGGCCAGATTTCTGCCAACAATGTTCTAACCTATATCCAAATTGCTGCAACTCCCTCAATGTCCCATCAAACCTTGGAGCCCGAGGTCAAAGGGAGAGAGGATGCACATGAACTGGAGCAACAGAATCCAGGGCAGAGGTGATGGCATTATTATAGGCCACAACCATGGCCTCTGGATCACTACTGTGCACAGGGAATTGTGATAGGTCAAGGACCACAGCAAGGCCATTGGAAGAAATATTCCACAAAAGGCAGTACTTGACCATCTCCACAGGGATCGGCCTACAAGTTGGGGTGCCAAAATTGAATCTCACAGTGTATTGATCAGACCAGTCGACTGGTTCCACCCCATGTCAGCAGCCTCGATCCCCAGGAGGAAGACCAAATCAAGAGAATGGCCACCTTTGTGTGAGGCAGTGGTAACCACTTGTGTTAGGCCCAGTGAATCCATTAACTGGAGGAGGTGCTGTCCAAATTGTGAGAATTTGTTGTTGATCCAGGCATTAAAATCACCCAGGACCATCAGCCTGTGAGACTCAAAAGCCATGTCGACGGCGAAGTCTGCTACTTCCTTAAGGAATTGCTTCTCATCTCCAGGTGGATAGTAGATGAGAGCAATTCTATAGCCCACACCTGCTACAACAGCACATTCAAAAGAGATGGCCTCCTCAACTGGAACGCTAGTGAGTACCAATTCGGTCTTGAAACAGACCACAACCCCCCCCCACAGTCCAACTTCGGGCGATGTATCACCGTATACCTGGCTGGAATTGTGGCCTTAATTATTGGTCCTGCATTATCATCCAGCCAGATCTCAGTGACTAAAGCCAGATCTGTTGAGCCAATAAGATCTGAAATCACAGCATTGCCCAGTGCCCGGGTTGGACAAAACACCTGGGCTGCCATGGCTACCTTCCCATCACCAATGATGGTGTCCTTGGGTATGGGGACCAGACAAGATGGTCCACACTCCAGTCTCCACTTTGTCCCAGGGTGTCTCCTGGGCTTAATCACCCTAATGAGAGCACCCTACTCCTCCACCCCCCACCCCTTCCCCCCTCCTGTGGGCAATATCTAAGGCCCGACAATGTTGACAGATAGAAAAAAAACAAAGGAGGGGTATGAAAAGGGCGGAGGGAGTGGTGAGAAGAGGCTGAGTACAGCACGACCAGGGGGGTAACAGGCAGACACATCTCATAAATCCACAACCTAGCCCAACACTCAAAACTAAGCAATCTAAAAACAGGATATCGTACTCCTAAAAATCAACCACTTATGAGATTCAACCCGACTAGATACCTAAGATTACCAAATTACTAACTTAACATAACCTAAATTATACCACAAAAAATAATAAAACCCAAAAGGTCACCCTCCAGAGAAGTCTCTCACAAATCTCAGTGGAGGACAATCAGTACAAATCATTAACAGAAAAAAAAAATAACAAAAGCAAATAAACTAAACAAACAGAAGAAAATAAAAGGAAAATAGTTTGATAATCCACCCCCCAGATTAGTCTCTCACTCTTATCTGAAGGAGGATGAAAATACAGATTGTTACTGAGCCCTCTCACTGCCGTAACTAATTTCCAAAAAATAATATAAAACAAAATAAAATAAAAACTTAACAACAGCAAAAACTCAAAACTAAAGATGACATAAAAATTAAAAATACTTGCTGTCCAAAAAACACAAGGACTCAAAGCTTGAAGCCATTAATTCCAATCAGTCATTTCCAGGAGATCAAGATGCCAGGACAAATATTCAATCAAGTCAAATAACAAGTCCCAGGTAATCAGATTCAGAGATTTAAACCAAAGTTCTCTAAGGGCACACAAATTTCTTAAGGCTAAAAAAGTAAGGGAAAATATCTTGGAGGATTAATGGCACACCACCACAACCGCAGGCAGAGCTACCCCTCCGACTGACAACCCTGCAAATCTAGGGGAAGAGAGCAGGACACCGGTCCTCCAGCTGTACCCTGTCCCTGACCCTGTGGGAGCCAGAAAACCCTGAAATCCCCAAAATAGCTAACAAATTAAATAAAACAAAGTCAGAGCCCTGAAACAGGTAATAAACAACACCAGATTGATAAAAAGTAGAAAAGAGTATGGAGCAGTCCTCTCCAAACAGCTCCTTTACCAGGGCATCTCCATTTATCCTCAGGATATACCAGTCCAACTGAGTGCATCTTCTCTACTCCACAGCAGCAAACCTGCTCGAGCAGTTCCTAGTATCCAGAAAAAATGACTTCAGGGGTATCTCACAAGTTCAAAATATTCACAGTTTCCCTCAGTCTACAGACTCTCACTCTGATTCAAACAGGCATTCCAGACCAAGGGGGCACAAACAATCACCCCTATAACACTGGGATCATGACTCTCACACCGGCCACAGTCCCGTAACAGTCCTAATCTCGGTCACCGCAGCAGCCGACTCTCTCCACCAATACTGGAAAATTAGGCAGTCAAAGCCACCTCAGTGCCACATACAGTTCTCAGAGTCCACAGCATGCCATGACTGCACCGATTACTAACACCGATGTAGCAAAATTCTGGGGAATCCTTAAAAATCCCACCTAAGAGATAGCGGGCAAAATCATTTACCGACCGGCATTTACCAACATCCCACAATATCGTTCAACATACACGGCCCCGATTTTCAAGCATAATAAATGCCGAAGAAAGTATTAAAAACAGATAAAATAAATTAAGATAAAACAATAAAACGATAAACAAAACAAAACACTGCAGAGCTAAGTCGACACCTAGTCCAGCGTGGCCACCATCTTGAAAGGTATATTATAGCTTTAGGGGAAACGCTGTGCTCTTTTATACAGGTTATCTCCACTTTTAACCAAGTCGGAATGTAAGAAGAATGATCAGAAGAATCTTTCATGCTCAGCCACCTGAGATACCTGTTTGCCTGACTAGCCCAGTAGTACAACCCGATGTGAGGAACTCTTAATCCTCCTTTTGCCTTAGGAGCCACCAATTTATGAAATGGCATTCTGGACTTTTTGTGCTCCCAAACTGAATTGGTAATTATACTATGAATTTATTTGAACCAAGATAGTGGAAGCCAATTGTTTAGTAAATTAAGAGAGTAGAAAAGGTGGGGGAAAATATTCATTTTAATTAAGTTAATCCTTCCCCAAAGGGAAAGGGGAAGCAAAGACCACCTATTTAAGTCCTGATTTATTGTGTAGACAAGAGAGTCGAAATTAAGCTGCTGAATCCTTGTGGTGCTCCTCACGAGGATAAGCCCTAGGTACTTAATTGAGTCTGATTTCCAGGAAAAGTTCCAGGATGGTGATTTCCTGCTTAAGAATTTTATGATTGAGAGGAAAAGCCAATGTTTTTTCAACATTTAATTTGTAATTAGAAACTTTACTGAAACCCTCTGTGATTCCTAACAAAGGTAGTATAGAAGTAACTGGATGCGATATTTAAAGCAGAAGAAAATGGAATAACTTTTGAAAGGAGCAATATTTTTTCACCAAATCTTCAAATGGTACAAGTTCAGCCCAGGCCACATGTAGACCAACAAATCTGATGCCATTATGGCTTACCGAAGAATTTGCAACAAGCATGATTTTTCACTTTTTAAGTGTGCCATGGACAAACTGTTGAAAAGTTATTAAAGTGCAAAATTTTAACATAGAATTGCTTGTGCAACCCTTATTATAGTGGCACTACTGTGCCACTATAATACACAATAGTGGAGCAGTAGCGAGACTATAGTTAGGGTTGTTTAGGCATGTTAATGCTAAACCTAAAATGTTGTACTCTAATAACTTTGCAACCACTTGTCCAATTTGCCTGACATATTGCATGCACCATCTGCTACCATAGATCTCTGGATCTGGAAAGTTTCATTCTGGTTGGACGTGCAGTTGGGGAGCTGCTTAGTGCCCCAAAAAGTAAAAAACACCACTTTTTTTGAAAATTATTTGCTTGTAGCTACAGACCAAAAAGTACATCCGTTCCAGCAATTTTCAGGTTATATGGGGACTGCATCACCGAAGTGCCTTTTGAAGGTTTGGTGAAAAAATATTAATCCATTCAAAAGTTATTAAACTTTTATATTTCCCATTACAGCCTATGGGAAAAATATATGTGCAGCATGAAAACTTTCATGATAGTACCACAGACTTTCATGAAAGTACCATTGGTTTACATGTGGGACTTTTGCAAAAGTCCACAGAACTTTCATGAAAGTCCTACATGTTTCCAATGGTACTTTTGTGAACATCCACGGTTCTTTTGCGAATGTCCACAGTACTTTTGCAAAAGTTCTGCAGATAAACAGCCTCACAAAATCAGTTTCTTTGCCACTTCATAGCCAAAAAATGGTTTGGACATTTGAAATGAAATATGCAGGGCAGCAAGCCCTTGCCCCTACAGATGTACCTTTCTGCTGGTTTGGTGATAAAATAAACACAAATTCCATAGTTACAACACTCCAAAGTTGCACATTTTCACATAGGATAATACTGTGGTGGTCATGGCACGTTTCGATGGCTATATCTTGAAAGTGGTTTGAGACATGGATTTTTTAGGTGTACTAAGGAGTTATGGCGGTGCTAGGTCCTGAATAGAACTGCAGTGGAATTATGTCCAAGTTGCTACGGCTACTGAGATATTGCCATATTTGCAGTTCAAGGGTTACTTGGAATGTGTCTAGGACTGCACTATGTGTTGGCACTTATGGGTATGTGGGAGTTCAGTGCCCAGAGGGCTGGCAGTCCCATCTATGCGTATCACATTGCTAAACTGGGAGCACAGGGCCTTCCTGCGCTATGCCTCTACACTTATGGGTGAGTGGGAGTGCAGGGTCCAAGGGTCCATGCTCCCATCTAGGGATACCATTTTGCAAATCTGGGAACACAGGATCCTACTGCACTATGTCTTTACTAGGGCTGTCAGAATACCTTTTTCTGAATATTCCATATTCAGCTGCCAAATATTTGTTATTCAGCTGAATATTCATATTCAGCACAGCTCTGTGTGGATACATTTATCTACAATGAGGATATATGTGATATTCTCAGTGTAGGTCTCACCACCCTGAGAATATCAAAAATATTTGCCTTTTTATTATTTTATTAGTCTCAGAGGTATAGCATAACTATATATACATTGCACCCCTATAGTTATGGTTGAGTAGTCACTTTAATGTTAAACCCCACATTTTCTACTTCAATAACTTCACAACTGTTCAATGAATTTGCATGGCAATTTGCATGCACAATCTTGTCGTAGATCTTTGGATGTGCCAAGTTTTGTTCAGGTTGGCTGTCTGGATTCTGAGTTATAGAAAGTGCAAAAAGTGATTTTGCAGATGTATTTTGCTTTTTTTAAGTATTTTTTTTGAAATGTTGCCTAGGGCACAGGTGTTTGGAATTTTGATCTGAAATTTTCAGGGTTGACAGGGCTGGTCCACAGATATGCCTTTTGTCAGTTTGGTAAAAAAAATATTAAACAGTTCCACAGATAATTAATTTTTACTTTTCTATTCTGAACATGCTTAGCAGGCATTTCAAGATGAATGAAACTAAAAAATAGATCCTTTTTCATTTGGGAATAATCCATTTTCATTTGCTGCCATCTTGTTTCTATTTTTTCTACATAAAAAAATGTCAAAAGCCACAAAAATGACATCCTGGATTGAGACCAACACAGCTATAGTATCTGGCTTATCACAACCTTTTTAGGTAGATTCTGTAATGTTGGAATAATGACCTCCAAATGTGTTTTTTGTTCCATTTAATATCCTTTTTTGTGACTCACTTCCTAGCTGTATGAAACAAAAATGGAATCCATTTTGCTTGGGGTCAGTCCTTTCTCGTGAAGGTAAAAAAGACCTGTATTTTGTCCCTGGTGTCTAATGGTGCCCTCTGCCCACTAATTGCTGTTAACATATGGTTTATTATTTCCCTGGTGTCTAATGGCACCCCCCACTAACTGATCACCGTGCCCTAATTGTTTATGTATTCCTTGTGTTTTGTAGCACCCTCCCACTCACCGATCACTATCCCTGTAGTGGCATGTCTAGTGGTGCTCTACCCCTCTACCCTCTGATCACCATTCCTGTAATAACTGTATTTTTCCCTGATGTCTAGTGACACCCCCTCTTCAATTGATGTCCTACCTGTAATAAAACAAGTGGTCCCTCAATATCTTTTTTTTGCAACCTTTAAAATAGAAATGGTCCCTCAGTGATCTGCCCACCCACCCTCACAGCACCCACTGCCCCCTACACTCTCTCATGCACCCTCACTCACCTGAACTGGTCCCCGGGTCAAGATCCACTCTCTGAGCCAAGACATGTCTTTCTGCCAGAAACTCTGACTGCTGTAGGAGAAACTAAGGTAAGTGCAGTTCAGTGTATTTTAAGGGGGTTTTCAACTTCAGTGCATCACTTTGCTATTTTTGCATATTTTGACACTACATTTTCAACATGGCCTTTTGGGGACCCCACCTCATGAACAATGTCAGTGGAATTATGCAAATCTGGCCCCAAAGGCAATTTCATGGGTGCTTGGCAAAATCATCTTTAGAGTGGGATTTGCACATTTTCATCACACTTGTTCATGAGGAGAGGGCTATGCTAAAAATTTGGGGGTCAAAATATATAACAATAGCAAAGTTAGGCACATCTGTTGAAATTTCCTGATGTTCATTTGTAACTTCAGTAATTTAAAATATTTTATTCCCAAATTTGCAACATATTTTTTACACCACTTCATGAATGTAATAGCTGTAATTTTTCAAATCCTGCCCCAACTGTATTTTCACACCTGTGGTGCAGAATGACATTCTGGTGGCATGGAATAATGTTTCAGTGGGGATTTGAAATGTTTTAATACCAGGTTCATGAGGTGGGGGTAATAAGAAGGCTATGCTGACAATTCAGTTGTTGTTTTGCTACAAATGCAGGCAGTCTGAAATGGGAGCCCTAAAGAATCTGGATATACAACTGCTCAAGAGGCGATATGCCAACACCATCTTCTTGGCATTGAACTGCCTGATACGTGTACAATCCTGACATGGGACTGCCTGGCAGTCCAAGTCTCAGTGACCTGGAATTGTTTATCTTTAATCATTGGAGGTGGGCAGTCCCCTGCAATGGGTGGGAGTGATTGTTGGGCACTGTCATGTCACTGAAACACTGAAGTTGCTGGCAGATAAGGACTACATTGCCCATCTAGTCTGCCTTGATATTCTTGTTTATAGTACCTCCCCAGCACCATTTAAGTCCACACAGTTCCCCAACATATCTTTGGTACTAAGATTCCCTTATGCCTATCCCATACTGTCTTGCAGCCCGTGATCATTTTATGAATGTTAAGTTTTTCAGTCACATAACTGTTGGGAAAACAGAGTCGGGAAGTTGTGTGTTGGGAAGTTTGATGCTGGGATTTTGTACTAGACCCATCTCAAGCAAACAAACATTCAGTGCATCACAGGTTACCTGAGAGTGCAAAGGAGGAGAGGGTTGCTAGCTCTCACAGTGCAATACTAGTGCATGAATTACAGCATTCCAAACGTTTGAAGTCAAAGAACTCAATGAAGAAAGTGATCAACATGAACTGGAGACAATGTCAATATACCTCTTTATTTTTGCCATGTACAAAACATTTAGAGAGGCACTTCCACAATCACTGGGAGTAGAACAGGTACAGGTTCCCAAGCGCTTCAGCCAAATGCTTTGGCCTTCATCATGTGGCATGCCTAAACCATTACAAACCGTCAACATTTTAATTCACCTTCTGAAAGTGAAAGCACATAAAAAATGAATTAATAAAGTATTTTTATAAGTACAATTTTATTAATGCTATGAATCATTACTATTTATAAACATTTATATTACAGTATACAGTTTCTTCCCAGCTGCCCATGTATAAATTGGCATACAACAGAATATATTACAAAGATGTAGGACTGCTTGGGGTGCTTCAATGGCACCATTGTATGCCAACCTATCCATGGGTAAGTGGGAAGAACAGTGCATCTACAATGCCAATAACTATCCATTCCATCGATAATGTGGTAAATAGTATCGCTTTATTGATGATATCCTGTTCATTAGGAAGGCAATGAGGGTGAGAGTAACTCATTTAGGGACTATATCAACCAAACCAATTCTAACCTTATGTTTACCCCTTGCCACAGCAAGGAATCTATTACCTTTTCAGATGTGGGACTACACTCCAAACCAGGTGACAGGATACAGAGTACAGGCTACAGAAAACCCACTGCTGCTAATACCATTTTACATTCAGCAAGTGCCCACTTAAACAAATTAAAATAATCCATTCCCGTAAGCCAGTTATGAGACTCAGGCGAAACTGCTCTCAGGACTCTGACTTTCTTAACCAGTCAGATGAAATGCTGAGCAGATTCAAGAAGAGAGGCCACAACCCCAATACCCTGAATAAGGCTTTCCAGAAAACCAATAATATAGAAACATAGAAGTTGACGGCTGATAAGGACCACAAGGCCCATCCTGTCTGCCCATTTTTTCTACCTTATGAATGTGCTATAGGCCTTTGCTCTGTAAAAGGCCAATCTATTCATAATCATCTGTATTGCTCTTATATGCCTATTTCATGCCTGTTTGAAGCCCTGCACTGTATTCATATCCACCACTTCCTGAGGTAGGCCTTTCCATGCATCCACCAAACTTTCTGTGAAAAAGAACTTCTTCATATTACCCCTTAATTGGCCTCCCTCAAATCTCATGCTGTGTCCTCTTGTCCTGCTATTTTTCTTATATTGAAACATGTTAGACTCTTTCATCTTGTTAATGCCCTTAAGATGTTTGAATGTTTAGATCATATCACTTCTCTCCCTCCTTTGCTCTAGGGTATACATATTGAGCTCTGTTAATCTGTCTTGATATGTTTTCTGATGCAGTCCCTGCACCATTTTGGTTGCTCTTCTCTGGACTGCCTCCATTTTGTTACTGTCCTTGTGCAGGTGTGGCCTATGGTACTACACACAATACTCCAGATGGGGCCTAACCAGTGTCTTGTAAAGAGGGATTATTACCTCCCTCTTATGACTTGTGATACCACTAATAATGCACCCCAACATCCCTCTTGTCTCGCCTTCTGCTTTAGTGGTCTGATTGGATGATTTCAGGTCATCGGTGATGATGATGCCCAAGTCTTTTTCTTCCCTTGTGATTGCCAGCAACTCCCTCCCAAATTATATGTGGTTTCAGGGTTTCTCTTCCCTATGTGCATGATCTTGCATTTCTTTGCGTTAAATCCCAGTTGTCACTCTTCCAACCATTTTGCCAGTTTATCCAGCTCTCTTCTCAGTCTGCTCACCCCAGCTGGATCATCTACTTGTTGCAGATCTTGGTGTCATCTGCAAACAGACAAACCTGATGAAGATATTGAAGAGGACCTGCCCCAGCACTGATCCCCGAGGTACCCCACTAGTGATTTGCATCTCTTCTGACTGTATATCGTTTACCACCACTCACTGTTTTCTGCCCGTGAACCAGTTTGCCACCCAATTGACCAACTTCTGACCCACTCTGAGCCTGTCCAGCCTATTAATCAATCTTCTATGTGGAACAGCATTGAAAGCTTTGCTGAAGTCAAGGTATGTGACATCAACTGCACCCCCTTGGTCCACCACTCTGTTTACCCAGTCAAAGAAATCTATGAGATTAGTCTAACAGGACCTTCTTGTTGTAAACCCATGCTGTCTTGGATCCTGTGCACAGGTGTTGCTCTATGCTTTCATGAAGAGTGTCTCCATAATCTTGCCCGCTACTGGGTAAGACTGACTGGTCTGTAGTTTACTGCCTCTTCCCTGCAACCACTCTTGTGGGGCAGGATCACCTGAGCCCTTCTCCAGTCTTCTTGGACCTCTACTGTGCACAAAAACTCACTAAACAGTTCTGTTAATGATTCTTTAGTTCCACCCTTAGCTCCTTTAACACCCTGGCATGTATGCCATCAGGTCACATTGCCTTGTCCACCCTGAGCTTAGTGAGCTCTTGTAGGACACTCTCTTTTGTGAAGGGACTAGTGCACACTTCCACCCCCCCCCCGTGTCCATGGTGCTGAGTTGTGGACCCTGCCCTACCTTCTCCTCAGGAAATACTGAGCAAAAGTATATATGTACCTTACATCATTATTGGTACCAAAAAAGAGAAATAGAGAGAATCAAAAAAATCATAACATTCTGTGGGAGTGGGTACTGACAACACTTGACATAGACTTGAAGATTCACACACAAAATTGAGTGATTGTCATTTTATTTCACTCAAACAAAAATTCAGAGAACAAATGAATGAACTCAGAAATGAAACTAAGCAAAATCCTAAGCTCTAAATGAACATCAGCACTCTAACCCTAAGTACTGCCACAGAGTGGTTCTTGCTTTGCTTCAGCATGACCACTATCCTCTGTGCTCCAAGCCTATCTGCCTAGAACTAAAATTGGGAGCCTTTTATAAGAACAAGAGAGTGGCCTCACAGGTTGTCTGATCTGCCCCCCAACCCTAATACACAAATAAAGCTATTCTAATACATCTTTTGGGACATCACAAGAGACCAAAGTAATAGTTTTGATTTCATTTACACAACACATTCATTATATTATGAAAATAAAAGCATAATAATACATACAAATGTGTGCATTCGAAAGGGTAACTTAATACAATGATTCCACCCTCTAAATATGGACTCATAACAGACATAGATTATAAAAATAGCCCACCAGGGGGCCACTGGCCCTTAAGGAGCAACCTTACATTTTGTCCAGCAGATTAACATCATATACAGGTATGTCTATCCTATTTGAGCTCATGTCTTTACTTTTTAAAATGGAACAGGGTGCAGGAATGCACTATTTTTAAGTGAAAAAGATGTTCCAGAACTAGAGAGCATGGGATGAAGTTGGAGGGAGGACAATTCAGAGGAAACGTGAGGAAGAATTTCTTCACAGAACGGGTGGTGGACAAGTGGAACACCCTGCCAGAGGAAGTGGGGGGGGGGGCTGAAACAATTACGGGATTTAAGAATGTGTGGGATAGACATAAAGGAATTCTGGAGGTCAGGGGTAAGGGGCAACAGACTTCCTGGAAAACATAAACTGAACTTACAAACTTAAATGGGCAGACTGGGTGGGCCATAGGCCCTTATCTGCCGACACTGTCTATGTATCTATGTATGTATCTATGAATAAACTTCATAGTACTGGGCTTGTTTTATTCTAAAACAGTCAGGCACAGCACACAGCAATAGGTTTTGTGGTAACACAGCTTTGCATCCGGGTGTTTAGGAAATTATGGGCTATCCACTTTGGAGGGTGCAGCCTGCAAAATAAAACCATCATGAGCAGAACCATTCACCAGTAAGCGTTTCTATCACCAGATGGAAAGGGAACAGTGAAATGTTGGCTTTGTGCACTAAAATAACTGAGGGAGTGTTCAGGAATGTTGAAATTACTTTATTCTAGTACTAGAGTATCTAATTACATCCTGTACTCTATGACAGAGCCTAAGCCACAGAATGAATTCCTTAAGCTTTAAGCTTTTGAAGAAGTGACTTTGCCTCAGCAAAACAAAAATACAAAACAAAGTGGCAGTTGAAGGGCATAACAGGGGATGCCTTCTACTAGATCACCTTTCATTACATTACATAGAATTAAAATGGCTAAGTAAGCTGCTACTTACCCAGCACATGGACAACAGAAAAAATGAGCGGGGTTAGAAAAAGAGGAGAATACCATGATAGGAGGCCACCCCATCATGGCAGAAGGTGAAAAAGGTCAGGTGAGACCAAGAACAGAACAAGTACCTACTACTGCAGTAGATTTGTGAAAGGGGGTATAGAGAGAGAGAAGAGTGTCCAGTGGAGGGGGGTTCACTAAACTGCCACCCCTCAAGGTTAAGTGAAAACCAGTAATAACAGATAATGGTTTTCAAGACAGTGTACCCCATCATTATGTGTAGGATTGAGCTTCTGACCACCCTCTCTAGGAAGATGCACTCCAGGGCACCCTAAAAATAAAGTGTTAGCAGTATGGCAAGTAGCAACAATCTGCTTATCATAATAAATATTACAAATACTAATTACACTGGGATTTCTTATCTGAACTACTCCACTTCATTTTAAGTAGCAAGAACAGACCTTTTACTTTTCTTCTCTCTATTTTTTTTCTCTGCTTTTTAAGCATTTCTACTGGCCCCATGTCTTAACAAAAAGTCAGCATTTACATGTTCCATACCTGCCCTATGTTTTACAGCAAACTTATATGGCTGAAGGGTTAGATACCATCTAATCACTAAATTATTCTTTTCTGTCATCTGTGAAAGGAAAAATAATGGGCTGTGATCTGTCATGACAGTTAAGGGAGCTCCCCACAAATAGAACCTTAATATTTCTATTGCCCATTTGGCTGAAAGACATTCCTGCTCTATGGTGGTATATTTCTGTTCTCTCATGCAGTTTTCTGGAAATATATACCACAGGAGGGTCTTCCCCATTGAGCATCTGGCTTTTTTATTCATAGATTCATAGATACATTGAAGTGTGATGGCAGAAAAGGACCGATAAGGCCCACTGAGTCTGCTCATTTGTCCAGCTATCTGCGTGGACCTGTGCCCCCTACCCTTAACACCCCCCTGTGGTTGTCCCATGTCCTTTTGAATCTGTCCACTGTTTCTTCTCCAACCACTGACTCTGGGAGTCTGTTCCACTTATCCACCACTCTCACTGACTCTAAAATAATACTTCCTAATGTTACTCCTGAACTGCCCCCCTCCACCTGCAGGCCGTGCCCCCTCGTCCTCTGATTTTCCTTCATCTGGAAGATGCTTTCCACCAGCACTGTGTTTATACCCTTAAGGTACTTGAAGGTCTCGATTATGTCCCCCCCTCCCTCCTCTGTTCTTGGGAGTACATGTCCATACCCCTCAACCTTTCTTCATAGGATAGGTGGCTCAACACTTTTACCATCTATGTTGCTGTCCTCTGAACTTGCTCCAGCCTCCCCACATCCTTTTTGAGGTATGGCTTCCAGAAATGGGCTCCGTATTCCAAATGTGGTCTAACCAGATGGGTATACAAGGGTACTATGACCTCCCTATTTCTACTGGAGATCCCCCTTCTGATGCATCCCAGCATTCCACCACCCCTAGCCACTGCTCTCCCACACTGCCTTTCCACCTTCATGTCACCCCATATAGTGATGCCCAGGTCCCTTTCTTGTTCTGCGACCTCCAGATCTCTGGCCCCCATGCAATACCCTGTCCTCTGGTTTCTGTAGCCAAGATGCATGACTTTGCACTTTTCTGTGTTGAATGAAGGTTGCCACCTCTTTGACCATGCCTCAAGCCTCCCCAAATCTCTGCATTTTTTCTACTTCCTTCTGAGTGTCTACCCTATTGCAGATTTTAATATCATCTGCAAACAGACTCACACCCCCTTCAAGACCCTCCACAATGTCCCCTACAAATATATTGAATAGTAGGGGCCACAACACTGATCCCTGAGGGACCCGCTTATGACCTTGCCATCTCCAGATGCCACCAAATTTATTATGACCCTCTGCCTCCTGTCCCCCAGCCAGCTTCTCACCTATTCAACCACTCTCTGACCCAGCCCCAGGCCTGACATTTTATACAGCATTATCCTGTGGGGCATGGAGTCAAAAGCCTTCCTAAAATCCAGATAAAACACATCTGCCACCCTCCCTTGTTCCAGCTCCTTTGTGACCCCATCAAAAAACATTGTCAAATTTGTTTGACAGGATCTGCCCCTTGTAAAACCATGATGCCTTGGATCCATCAGGCTGCTTTCCTCGAGGTAACTGGTGATTCTGCCTTTTATTAGTTTCTCCACGAACTTGCCTACCACCAATGTCAAGCTCACGGGCCTGTAATTTCCCACTTCCTCCCTCCCTCCCTTCTTATGCAGTGGGACCAGATTTGCCTAACTCCATTCTTCTGGCACCACCCCAGTCTGCAAGGACTGATTGAAGACTGTAGTCAATGGCACTGCCAGTATCTCGTTTAGTTCCCTTAATATCCTTGGGTGCACCCCATCCGGCCCCATTGCCTTGTCCACCTTCATGCAGCCTAGTTCTCCCAAAATCTCCTCCACAAGGAATGGCCTAATATCCTCTCCCCCCCCCTTGCCATTACTTTTCCTGCTCTGCTGCCTTCACTGTCTTCCTCCCTGTTGAACACGGAGCAAAAATAGCTATTTAGCAGGTCCACTTTCTCTCTGTCACCTTGTACCTACTCCCCTCACTTGTTTTTAACTGGAGTATTCCCTGCCTAGTCTTCGTCTTTTCACTTACATACTGGAAGAAAGTCTTATCCCCTTTTTGACCCCTCTAACTATGCTTTTCTCTGTCTGTGCCTTTGCCCTCCTTACCTCTACCCTGGCTTCTCTCTGGCTCTCTTGGTATTTTCCCCAGTCCACTTCCACTTGCATTTTCTTGAACTTTCTGAAGGCCTTCCTTTTTGCCTTTACCTTTTTTACTATCTTCCTATTGTACCGCAGAGGCTTCCTCCTTCTCTTATTTTTACTTTCTGTCTTGGCACAGATGTCAGTGGCCTTTTCAATAGCGTATCTTATCTTCTCCCAAATTAGCACCACCTCTGACAACTTAACATGTTTAACTTAACACAGCTCTGATACCTGTATCTGAGGCATCAGAATATACTTCAAAGGGGTATGAAAAATCAGGACTGTGTAGCACTGGAAAGGTGCATAAGGCTGCCTTAATTTGTATGAAGGCCTGCTGACACTCTGGTGTCCAGTTAACCTGATTTCGATACTTCTTCTTTGTTACCTCAGCCAGAGGAGTCAGCAGTGTTGCAAAATTAGGAATTAACCTCCTATAGTCTCCAGCTAACCATAAAAAGGATCGTACCTGCTTTTTGGTACTTGGGACGGAGCATTTTGCAACCGTTTCTATCTTGGTTATTTGATAAGGCCATTTCCCAAGATGAAACTCAAATATTGTGTTTCCTGCATAACCAGGGTACACTTGGTAGGGCTGATTGTCATCCCTGCCTGCTGAATTGATGTAACAACTGCCCTTAGGCGTGTCAAAAGGGTCTCTCAGTTTGGACTAAACACAACAATATCATCCAGGTAAGCCACACAAAAATTACTGTGGGGTGCCAAAACCTGGCCCATGAATCATTGAAAAGGCGTGGGAGCCCCATGCAGTCCAAACGGCATTGTTTTAAATTGAAATAGCCCCAGAGAAGTGCTAAAAGTGTTTTTTTTTTTTTTGGTTTTTTTTTGGTTGTTTCCACTAATGGGATCTGCCAGTATCCCTTTGTCAGACCCAGGGTGGAGATAACTTTAACATTTCCAATCCAGTCTAGTATGTCTCATCAACCCTTGGCATGGGGTCGGCATCAAACTGTGCCACCTGATTTAAGCCCCAGAAATCCAAACACATTTGTATGCCCCCCTCCTTTTTTGGGACAATCAGCATAGGAGAACCCCAAGGACTTTGGGAAGGTTCAATTATGTCCAAATCCTTTAAATTTTGTATCTCTCTTTGTACCTCCACCCTACTCCTTTCAGGGAGCCGATAAGGTTTTTTCCGTATGAGACCTGAGTCTGTTATAATGTGGTGCTGCACCCTTATCTAGCCCCAGTTTAGTGGTAAAGGAGGTGCTAATCTCCCTCACAAGTGTCTGTAATTCAGTCTTTTGCTTCACTCTCAATTCAGGGTTCATAGTAATAGCCTCTGTCCCCTTCTCTTCATCAAGGCACTCAAATGCTAGGTCTGTTTCTGTTTCCACTGTTTTGGGCATAGCCATAAGCTGTAATCCCTAACCAGACCTCTCATGCCACCTCTTAAGTAGGTTAGCATGGTAAATTTTCTTTCCTACTCTTTTTTCAGGTGTCTCGATCTCATAGGTCACTGGGCCTGTTTGCCGTAATACTTTATACGGGCCCTGCCACTTCATCAGCAACTTGTGGGTAGATGTGGGCAGCAGTAATAATACTTGACCTTGCAGTTGAAAAGTGTTCTTGATATGGGTAACTTTATCATATCTGTCTTTTTGATATTCCAGGGCTTCAATCCTGATCTCATGATCCTTGCTATGATATGAGACCAGCCTTTGACATAATTGTCTCATATACTGAACAATGCCCAGAGATTTCAAATCTTTACCCTCCTCCCAACATTCCTTTACTACATCTAGTAGCCCCCAGGTGTTCTACCATAAAGGAGTGAGAAAGGGGAGTATCTAGTGGATGCTTGGAGTACTTCACAGAATGTGAACAACAGAAAAGGGAGATACCTATCCCATTCTTTTCCCTCATTGTGGATGAACTTTTTAATCATCCTTTTCAGGGTCTGATTAAATCATTCCACCAGACCTTCTGTCTGGGGATGGTATGGTGATGTGCATAAAGCCACTATTCCCAGGAGATGGTACAATTCTTTTAACAATTCAGAGTTGAAATTTGCCTCCCTATCCATTAAAATTTCCCTGGGAATCCCAACCTGACTGAACAGTTTAACCAGCTGTTCAGCTATATGTAGAGTGGTAACAGATCTCATTGGGATGGCATAATTACAGACCACTAGGATGAATCTGTTCCCCTTACTGCTTTTATCTAGGGACCCCACACAATCCATTCCTATTCTTTCAAATGGGGTTGTTACCAGGAGTAGGGGTACTAAAGGTACCATATAATTTTTCCTTTTCTGGACAATTAACTGTCATTCAGGACACGTCTGATAGTACTGGGCTATGTCTCCATGTATCCCTGGCCAAAATAACTGCTGCAGGATTCTACTGGTGGTCTTATCCCTTCCTGTGTGTCCTGCTCAGGGTACATCATAGACTAGTGCCATGTATATCCCGCCTAGAAAACTGAGGTTCCAGGAGCCATTATACCTTTTTTCCTGTTTTGGGATTAATGCATTATCTGTACAATAAACCATTGATAACCTGGAATTCAGGAACACCTTGTTGTTCACCCTGTCCCACCTGCTGGAAAAAAGGTATTAAAGTAACATCTTTCCTTTGTTGTACACTTATATCTATTTTAACATACATTGGTTGACTTTCAGTTGGTAAACCTTGTTTATCTTTATGACATTTAGATTATATTCTTTTCTTTGCCAGTTTTTCTAGATTTATCAGGATCTCCCTACACCTCCCCTTCAAAAGGAAATACCTCCCCAAGCAGCAGGACATTCTTGCTCTGTGCCCTGGTAGTAACAGCTGACACACTACTCTGTTTTAATGAAAGGGAGGAAAATTAAGGGAAATTGTGTCCAAAGACTATGGGTACGGGTAAGTGTGGTACCAGACCTGCAGTTACTACTGATTTGTTCCCATAACCTCCAGGAGTATGTTGACAGTAGGGCATTGGTGGTTAGCCCCATGAACACAAACTACTTATATAGGGGGGCCCTTTTTGAACCATTAATTTAATCTGTTCTAATCAGGGTGTGTTTGCTCCCTAAATCATAGAAACATAGACTTTGATGGAAGATAAGGACCACTTGACCCACCCAGTCTACCCATTCCATACCTACAGGATAAGCTGCAGATCCCAATTAATCAAAAGCCTATTTCTTCCTACCCACTATAAGAATTGCCTTATGTCTGTCCCATGCTTTCTTGAATTCTCCCACAGTTTTAGACCACCACAACCTCCTCAGGAAGGCTGTTCCATGCATCCACTACCCTCTCTGTGAAAAAATACTTCTTCACATTGTCCCTGAGCTGTTCAACCCCTCTATCTTCAAATTGTGTCCCCTTGTTCTTGCACATCTCTTTTTCTGAAAGATGCTTCCCTCTTGGACTTCGTTGATTCCACTGAGGTACTTAAAAGTTTTTATCATATCCCCCTCTCCCTCCTTTCCTCAAGGGTATACATATTAAGCTCCTTTAGTCTCTACTCATATGGCTTCTCTTGCAGACCTGGCACCATTTTTGTTGCACTTCTCTGGACAGCCTCCATTCTGTCTATGTCCTTGCAGAGATGGGGTCTCCAGAACTGGATGCAGTACTCCAGATGGGGTCTCACTAACTGTCAGAGGGACAACAACTTCCTATTTTATGCTGGTGATGTCTCTATCTATACATCACAGTATCCCCCCAGCCCTCCCTACTGCCTTCTCACATTGCTTGCCAACCTTAAGGTCATCTGATATGATTACCCCCAGGTCCCTTTCCATATGTGTTGTTATTACTACCCCCCGTCCCCCCATCCCCAGGGTTTTTGTTTCCCAGGTGCATTGTTTTGCACTTCTTTGCACTGAATCCACGCTGCCATACTTCTGACTATTCCTCCAACCTTGCCAAGTCCCTTCTCATCCTTTCCACACCTCCTTGTTTATTAACCCTGTTGCAGATGTTTGTGTTATCTGCAAAGAGGCATACTTTTCCTTCTAGTTCCTCTGCAATGTCACTTAAAAAGACATTAAGAAGGACTAGACCCAGTACTGAACTCTTCAGTACCCCACTAGTAATCCCCCTTTCTTCAGAGTGGACTCTGTTTTCAATTACCTTTTGTGTCCTGTTGTCCAGCTAATATTTTACCCAGGCTACCATCCTGGGACCGACTCCCCGGCTGGTTAATTTGTTTATTAATCTTTTGTGTGTGACTGTGTCAAATGCCTTGCTAAAGTCTAGGTAAGCCATGTCCACAGCCCCTCCTTGGTAATTGGCCACCCAGTCAAAGAAATTGATTAAATTCATCTGACATGACCTTCCTGCTGTGAAGCCATGCTGCCTTGGGTCCTGTGCCCTACTGGTCTCTAGGTAATCAACAATTCTTTCCTTCAGAAGTGATTCCATCACTTTCCCTACTACAGAGGTCAAACTGACAGACCTGTAGTTTCCTGCCTCTGCCTTACTCCCACTTTTGTGAAGGGGAATCACATTTGCCTTCCTCCAGTCCTCAGGTACCACACCATCCTCCCATGATTTGTTAAAAAGGGTAGTCAGTGGTGCCACTAGTTCTACCCTTAATTCTTTTAGAATTCTGGGGTGAATCCCACCAGACCCCATTGCTTTGTCCACCTTCAGTTTTAGGAGTTCTTTCAGAACCCTTTCTTCTGTGAAAGAACTGGGATCGAGCCCCCTATCTAGAGTGCTTCTGTTAACTGGATTATGTATCCCCCCCTTCTCCTCTTTTCTGAATACTGAGCAGAAGTATTCATTCAGTATCCCTGCTTTTTCACTGTCCCTCTCTGCCCACCCACCGTCCATTCTATTCAGCCTCACTATCCATCCCTTTGTCTTTCTACACTCCCTGATGTATCTGTAAAAGGTTTTATCTGCCTTCTTAACTGAGTTGGATATATTTTCCTCAGTTTGGGCCTTTGTTATTCTGACTTCCCTTCCTGCTTCCTTCTTCCATAACAGGTACAGTTCTCTGTCTTGCTCCTTCTGTGTTTCCTTATACTTCCTAAATGCTATATTTTTCTCTCTAACCTTCCCCACCACCTCTTTTGAGAACCACAGTGGCTTTTTCTTTTATTTTGATTTGTTTATTTGCTTCACACAAAGACTTGTTGCCTCTGTGATGGCAGTTTTGATGTGTCCCCATTGCTGCTCCACCCCTCCTTCTTGCCTGTTTTCTAGTACTTTTCTAAGGCACTCTCCCATCTTGCCAAAGTCAGCCTTCCTGAAGTCCAGTACCCACACTTTTGTATGGCTTGACTCTGCAGCTGAGATTATCATGAGCCACACTGTTTGGTGGTCACTTGTTCCCAGATGGCTACCCACTTCTAGATCTGAGATCCTCTCACTGTCCCCATTTGAGAGTATGAGATCTAAGATTGCTTCCTCATGAGTGGGTTCCAAAACTAGCTGTCTGAGGCATGCCCCCTGTAGGACATTGAGAATGTCCCTGCTCTTGGATGGTTCTGCTGCAAAGGTCTCCAGTTAACAGCTGGCATATTCTGGTCCCCCATCAACAGTATCACCTCTTTCTCTGTCATCCTAAGGATGCCTTCTATCATATCCTTGTCCATTCCCTCCCATTGAGATGGGGGTCTGTATATAACCCATGTGTGGATTTGGTGCCATTTGCAGTCTCTAAGGTGACCTGCAGTGCCTCCACTCCTTCCTTCCCTGCTACTCTTATTTTCCATTGTTTTATCCCTTCCCTTACATAGAGAGAGCTACTCCTCCCCCTCTTCTCCCCTCCCTGTCTCTCCTGTAGGTTGTGTACCCTGGTATATTAACATTCCAGTCATGGTTCTCTGTGTACCATGTTTCTGTGACTGCCACAATAGCCAGGCATCCCTCTTCCATCAAGACCACTGGTTCAGGGAGCTTGTTGCCCAGACTATGAGCATTGGTACTCACTATCCTCCATTTCTTGGTGGCCTTACCCCTTTTTGCCCCATCCCTGTCCTTATTGCCTTTGTTGTTTTATCCATTTATCCCTGCCCTTCTCCCTATTGACGTCTCTATCTTGGTGTTTACATCTCTTACTACCCTGATTTTTTTGGGGTAGGGCAGGATTTCCCTGCTCCTTTCCAGTGCCTCCCCCTTGGCTAGTTTAAATTCTTGTCAATGAAGCATTTATACCTATCACCTAGGATCCTAATTCCCCTCCTGGAGAGATGCAGATCAGCCAATGTCCCAGCTACCTCTGCAGAATCAGGATTATGTTCTTTGATCCATATTTGCATGCCTGTGGGTAAAACCTGCAAAAATCGTTCCATCACAAATGTTTCTATAATATCCATCCTTGATTTTCCCTCTGGCACAATCCATTTCAGCAAAATTCCCTTAACGTATATATGTCTCTCTTGAGAGATCTTGAGGCTGGTGTTTCAGGGCACAGAACCTCTGCCTATAGGTTTTTGCATTTACATCATTTCAAAATTTCTTGCTTGACTGGATCATAATCATCAGCTAAATGAGGGTCCATATTGCCATATACTAGTTGTGCCTTTCCTGACAAATAAGGGGTGAGACATACTACCCATTGGGGTTTTGGCCAGTAACATGTCTTGTCCACCCATTTGAAGGTGGTCAGGTAGGCTTCAATGTCATCAGTGGCAGTCATATGGGTAAGTTTTATGTCCTTAAGGTTATTTGTTTGCTGACCTCCCCCTATTCTGTGTCCAACTCTCAAGTTTTGCAACAACTGTAGTGTTTCAGCCCACCTGGCATCCTGTCATCTCTGGTAATGGTCTCTTTCTTGAGCATCAATATCCCTCTGTTGTTTGATCACCATCTGGTGTTTCATCAGCCAATGAAGCAGATCTCTAAGACCTTCCAGGAGTGTAGCACCAACTTCCGGGCATCTCACCTGTTGCTCTTTGTCTTCTCCACTATCCTCTCTGTCATCCTCTAGGGGTTCCTTCAGAGTTCTCCAGTGGACATCTGGACCCAGGCCTACATGCAGGGGTTTGCCTGTTCTCTCCATCTGTGATCTGGTAAGTGTGCCAAGCTTCTGCATCTCAGCCATAGCAGATGCCATGGTTGCCACTTGTACCAGTGCTGGTACCGTCTGGTCTCCCCCGCTACCCCTTGGATGACCAGTATCCCACCACTGCCACCAATTTTTTGAGCTGGTGTGGGTACTGATAACACTTGACACAGACTTGTAGATTCACAAATTAAATTGTGTGATTGTCATTTTATTTCAATCAGACAAAAATGCATAAAACAAATGAATGAACTCAGAAATGAAAATAAACAAAATCCTAAGTTCTAACCAAACTTCAGCACTCTAACCCTGAGTTCTGCCACAGAGTGGTTCTTGCTTCACTTCAGCATGACCACTATCCTTTGTGCTCCAAGCCTATCTGCCTAGAACTAAAATTGTGAGCCTTTTATAAGAACAAGAGAGTGACCTCACGGGTCATCTGATCTGCCCCCTAATGCTAATACACAAATAAACCTATTCTACTACATCTTTTGGGTCATCAACAGAGCCCAAAACATTAGTTTTTATTTTATTTACACAACCCATTCATTATATTATGAAAATAAAAGCATAATAATGCATACAAATCTGTGCATTCAAAAGGGTCACTTAATACCATGAATCGGATTCCACCCTCTAAATATGAACTCATAGCAGAGATAAACTATAAAAGTTGCCCACCAGGGGGCCGCTGGCCCATAAGGAGTGACCTAACATTTTGTCTAGCAGATTAACATCACATACAGGTATGTCTGTCCTATTTGTGCTCATGTCTTTACTTTTTAAAATGGAATAAACTTCATAGTATTGGGTTTGTTTTATTCTAAAACAGTCAGGCACAGCACACAGCAATAGGTTTTGCGGTAACCTAGCTATGCATCTGGGTGTTTAGGAAATTATGGGCCATCATACTTATTATGGGTTGGCTTATAATTTCCAAGACTACACCCACCATACATTCTGGGCTGGATATTCAAACTGTGCCATTCTGAGGTGCAAGCCCTTGCACTGCACAAAATAGTTGCACAGGGGTGTGGCCCAGGTGATATTCAAAGGAGTTGTGCTATTGAGCAACTCCTTTGAATATCACCCCCCCAACCACAGCCACTGTGCATGGCGCAGTGAAACTTGTGCCACTGAAAGTTGTCAGAGTGGAGCATTCAACTTGTGGTGGCCAAGTACCATTGCGCCATGTGCAAAATCACGATATTCAAAAGGTGATATGCAAATGGGGCCATAATTCATGCAAGACACGGGGGGGCCATTTGCATATGATTATGGCCCTATTTGCATGCCATTAGCATGTAGGTGCACCGATCCCCGAGGACTTGTGCCTGGCCACCCTGCCAGGCAGCAGCCATCGGGGACTGACGCACCCTGCAGCCCGATCGCAGGCAGCAATGTGGCTCCCCCACCTCCTCCAGTACATCTCCCCGGTGGTCCAGTGGACCGTAATGCCTGATCATGGGCAGAATGAAAAATGAACCCCCCGAACATGTTCCTAGTGCCCGATCGCGGGCAGTAAGTAAAGTGCCCCCACCCGAACATCTCCCTGGTGGTCCAGTGGACCGTAATGCCCGATCGTGGGCAGAATGTAAATGAACCCCCTGAACATGTTCCTAGTGCCCGATCGTGAGCAGTAAGTAAAGTGTCCCCCACCCGAACATCTCCCTGGTGGTCCAGTGGACCATAATGCCCGATCAGCGGGCAGAATGTAAATTGAACCCCCCACCCAAACATCTCCCTGGTTACTAGTGTCCCCCACCCACCCACCCGAAGCCCCACCACCCGCTCCCACCCAGCCGGCGGGCGGCAGCATCCCACTCGCCTGCCGCCCCGCCACCCGCCGACTGACTGCCTGGTAGGGCTGCACGCCCATTAGTGCAGAGCAAGAACCAATGGGCATGCAGCCCATACAGTACATGACAGTCCAGATTTGTGAATGAATCAGGAACATTGAAATTACTTTATTCTAGTACTAGTATATCTAATTACATCCTATACTCTACAACAGGACCTAAGCCACAGAATGAATTCCTTAAGCTTTAAGTTTTTGAAGAAGTGACTTTACCTCAGCAAAACAAAAAAACAAAATAAAGTGGCAGAAGAAGGGCATAACAGGGCATGCCTTCTACTAGGTCACCTTTCATTACATTACATAGAAGTGAAATGGCTAAGTAAGCTGCTACTTACCCACCACATGGACAACAGAAAAAATTAGCAGGGTTAGAAAAAGAGGAGAATACTATGATAGGAGGCCACCCTATCATGGCAGAAGGTGAAAAAGGTCAGGTGAGACCAAGAAAAGGACAAGTACATACTACTGCAGTAGATTTGTGAAAGGGGGTATAGAGAAAGAAGAGTGTCCAGTGTTGGTGTGGGGGGGGGGGTTACATTCTCTACCAAACATAATAATGTGGCAGGCAAAATTGGAAAATGTTATTCCCAGACACTGGCACATTCTACACATGGACAACATTCTAAAAGATGGTGATGGGACTAATAAAGCATTGTGGTTAAAAGCACTGAGCTGCAAACCTAGATACATGGCACTAAATACCATCAGCCCTCACTTGCATACTGTGTGACCCAGAAAAATTCATTTAACTTCCTTGTGCTCCCAGGCCACACCTGGAAACAAACTTTGGCTTAGTGTGCCTTTCCTGGTTAAACAATGTCTCCTTTAACAATCCCTTTCCTTAAACCAAACGTCACTATTAAAAAAGCACAATACCTAGGTAACTTGCATACTTTCAATCATTATAAGTCCAGCCCACCATCACAGAAGTGGCTACCCCTAAAACCACAAACTTTTCATAAATGCAGCATTTGCAACATATTTAAGTTTACAGAAGATGGGGAAACATATGTGCACCCTCTTAACAGCAGGAGGGAGGTAATAAAAAACTTAATTTCCTGTGTCAGCACCTTCATGGTGTACACAGTTTGGTGCATCTGTTCCAAACACTATGTAAAGAGAAGGGTTAGACTGTTTAATACCCATATGCAGGCACATGTCAGGGTAATAATAAAGTTATTGAACTGCATTAGGGACACGTTTTGCACTATTTCATAACGCTGACCCAACAAGCTTGTTTGTTTACAGCCTTGGCAAGGATGGGTCCTCTAGAAAGAGGGGCAACAGGGTGAACAAACTGTTACAGAAGGAGGCATGCTGGACAGTGTCCCTTAACACCATAACACCCCCGGGGGGTGACTTAGTATGTAGACTACTCCCCATATATAAAAGAATGAACTTTGAACATATACTTCTAAATTAAAACTGCTCAGTTACAATAATCACCTGTGTCCTTCTACTGTATGTCAGGTTATGTACAGTGGTAATGACTGAAAGGTTGCTTGGTATCCTGATAAGATATGGTGGGCATGACAGTGGCATGCGTCAGGTGTTATGCGTTAGGTGGTATGCAGCATGGAGTGTGCTGTAATCTGATTTAGCTGTTATTTATTTCCCCACATGCTGAAATGCACCAGATGGTGCTGTTTTTGTATCCATTTCAGTATTACATTTAGGGTTGCCAGCAGGTGTCACCATAGTCTGTTAATTATCTACAGTATGTCCCTCCATCTGTCCCTTTGCTGCAAATGAATAAGCTGTACTGTATAAAAAAAGGATACTCTAATTAATTGGTCATCCCTGAATGCCAGAAGCAAAGGTAACAAACACAGCAGATAGAGATTTCCACAACAGCAAAAATATGAATGGATCAATAGTGATTTGTTTAACAAATTAAATAAATAACACAGTATCTTCTAGAGAGCATTGAGTGAAGTCCCTGTATGTCAGGGCTCTAGGTGGCACTTTTGCCATACAGTATGTTTGTAAATTGCAAAGTCAGTCACTTTATTTTGTTTTACAAATATTAGTAGATTTTCATGGCTAGCACAGAAAGGGCTGTTACCAAAATAGATGCTATCCTGTGATATGGGGCACTAGCAAGTGGGTGTCTGTCAAAATGGTGACCCACTTTTTGGCTAGTGCCCCAATGGTGGGGGTGTAGGGTTGGTAACTGGATAGCGAGGGCCAGGGAACAATGACAGGATGTTGTGTGTGTATATGCATGCGGGGGTGGGGGAGGGATCCTGATGAACATGGGGTGAGAGGGTATGTGAGGGGTGGTGCTGTGGGGTTCCAGTGAGCTGGTGTCATGGTGTGGTGGGCTAGGTGCTAGCTTGGGATGGTAGGGAAACAGAGTTCGGGACTGGGCGCAGGTAGTTTTTGTTGTGCCCTGCCCGAGACAGTGTTTTTTTTTAGGACATGCTCCCCCCCGGAGTTGAGAATCTTAATTTAGGGGGGTGCAGGGGGGCAAAGCCACCCCACATAAAACAAAAGAAAACATTTTTGTGTACCATGCTTACTGTTGCTGGAATCCCACATCACCAAAATTCAATTTCAGAGCTGTAGGGTTGCCATAAGGGCATTCAGCATGCCGAATTCACCCTTATGACATAGAACCAGATATATGTTGTCTTGTGTCTGTTGGACACAGACTTTGCTAATACAGTTTTACTAATAATTTATAAATAGTCAATAATCTGCATTTCCTTGTGCTGGGTAATGATTAACCATGTCATGTACCTGTTATTTCCCTTATTTACATGTTTTAAAACTATGCTATTTGTTTTCTATATCCCAGCTGCTCATTTAATTTTTGGACCAGGACCAAGACAGCTGAGCCAAATTAAATCCCAGGTGTATGTTTGTTTGAAAATGGTGCTTGGCATGTACCCCACTGGTTGGCTGGCTCCTTCAGACTTTTAAATTTCATGAGCAGAGGGTCTATATGAGTGGGTCTGCTCCTGTAGCAAAATGAACAGGACCAGTACAATTTAATTGTAAGGACAGTCCTGTTGCTACAGTATGAATGCAACAATCTGCATCTCCTAATGCTTGATAGTGATTGGCCACATACTTATTTCCTTTACATTCATGTTTTACAACTTCATCAACTACACTAATTACACTCTGAGCACTGCCTTTATTCGGAGACAGCAGGTAGCAGTTGCCGGCTCAGGTGAGGTGGTGGGTGACATCATGAGACATCATGAGAGGCAAGGCTATACTCCCAAACTGCAGTGGTGGTGTACAGTGTCATTTAAATTAAGTAGTTATTTGCACATCCACAATTATTCCATTGTCTATGCACTTCAGTACTGAGCACCTGAATTTGTCCCCAACTGATAACAGTACCTGCTAGTAAAAGGAAATATTAGTTTCCAATTGTAAAATTAAACACAGCTCTATCATCTAGTGTTGAAGTATGTTACATTACATATTGGTTTTGTTTGCATGTATGTATATCTCTGTTTATGGTTGTTGGGTTACGAGGTTTCATGAGTCATTTGAGACCTGTTTGAGGTAACTGATAGTCTGTCTGCAATTAAAAATGAAGATGCATAAGTGTAGTAGTGTATTGTTAGACTTTATTATCTCATATGATAAGCAGAATCCCACAGCTTCCACTTGCATACTGTGTAACCCTGAGCAAGTCACTTAACCTCTTTGTGCTCCCAGGTCGCTCCTGTAAAAAAGCTTTCAGCTTAGTGTGCTATACCTGGTTAAAACAACTAAAAAAATATATATATACAGATTTTTGTAAATGAGCTGTGTGAGACATATGCCATTTTAATGTTGTTTTCAGGCTCTTGGGGGATATTTATTGTATTATGTCTGATCAGAAGTCATTATGTTTTTTTTCTAGGTAAATGGCACTGTTAACTCAATAAGGAACAGCTGGAAAAAATGGCAGTAACCATAAAAGTACTGCACTGTACTGTGTGGTCCAATGTATTTTGAATGGAATGTGGTCAAAGGAATGGTATCAGTCGCAGACTGGCCCAGAAAACAACAATGAAAATGACATACAGTAGAGTGTGTCTCATGTTGCCAATTTACAGAAATACAGTATGGTAGGGCTTTAAGCCTGAGGTTCAATGGGCAGAGCAACAATGTCACTTCCCCATTGAGTTTAAAAGGTCACAACATCTTTCGCTTTCCCAGGATTCTTTTTTGTTGCCCCACCATCCACTCTTCCTCCTCCAGTGACTCGTCTCTCTTCCCTGTGTGCTTCTTCCTAACCTACCTTTAGCCCACACATTCATTCCTAGCACCTGTAGGGATGGAACTGTCCTCTAGGGTTCCTTGTGTCATACCCCTACAGGTTGGTATATCCCATGGATAGAGAGGCAGAAAGCTACAAAGCAAATCAAGTTACACAAGTATCATTTCATATCATCTCATTCAGTTGCATAAGCACATCAGATGTTTATTTTGCTTACCACATGAGAAAAAAATGTCTAACAATCCACTACTACACTTGTTCCTTTATATTTTTAATTACAGACAGATTACTGGTGCATGTGCCAAGTCGATCCTTAATCTCCTAGTCAGACTTTCACTTTGTGCCAGGTGTTATCCAACATCTCAAAGTTTTATTTACCCACAGTTAAACCAACGGCAACTTCCAGTCCTAACTTCAGCTATGATTGCAGTTATTCTGATCGGCTCCCAGAATGTATGCAGAGACTGAGTCAAAACTAGTTTAAAACAAAACTAATAAATGATATGCACAAATAAAGCAGATTGCATTCAAGAGCAGGTATTCATTCAATATGACAAGCTTCATAAATATTGACCAGCTTTGCAAATGAAAAAAAAAAAAGGAAAAATGTGTTTCCAGAAAGTGCTCAAATTCACATCCCGTCTGTTACTGGAGCAGGAGTAGTGGGGGTGTGGGGAGGGGGAGTGTAACATCCCAAATCTACTGTTACTGGAGCAGGAGTAGTGGGGGTGTGGGGAGGGGGAGTGTAACATCCCAAATCTACTGTTACTGGAGCAGGAGTAGTGGGGGTGTGGGAGGAGTGTAACATCCCAAATCTACTGTTACTGGAGCAGGAGTAGTGGGGGTGGGGGAGGGAGTGTAACATCCCAAATCTACTGTTACTGGAGCAGGAGTAGTGGGGGTGTGGGGAGGGGGAGTGTAACATCCCAAATCTACTGTTACTGGAGCAGGAGTAGTGGGGGTGTGGGGAAGGGGAGTGTAACTTCTATTCTAAAAAAAAAAAAACAGTGAGAAAAATATTTTTGAATTCAGTATGAAATAAGTACAGATTTTAAGTAAAAAAGAACCTTCATTTTTTTCAGATACACTGTGTAAGTAATGTCTGGAGACTTGTTCCTGTAATAAATGAATAGGACTGTATCAGCCTGGACTAAGGCATTTAATGCAGAAGGTTGTGTATTAATACTGTGTGGTACATACATGTGAATGTGACAATAACATATATATATAAACATAGATACAAAAACAGTTTTGCAGAAATAAAAAGTATGTATGTTTAACTATAAATGAGGGATGTGTAGAAGTTAATTCTTCTGCACCAAGAAGCATATAATTCCACTAAGTGCCTGGTCATACTTCAGCAATCAACAAAGTGGGGGTCGGCTTGAAAGTAAGAAAAGAACAAGAAAACTCCACAGTTTATAGTCACAGCCACTATGCGTCCATGATTCTTTCATTTCCATTAGGTAAACACAGTGTGTAACTGACTGCTGGAAAGCTGCAACAAAGATCCAAGAAATAGTAACAGTCTTACACTTTAGGTACGGATCAAAGTTTGTGGGTTGTGCAGGCAACAAAGATACAAGTAATGGTTACAAAGTTGCACATGCTGTACACTCTGCATTTTAATCACAAGCCAGTTACAGAGTCCTTGCCATTCACTGTAGCACATCTGATAAGGTAGTGTACTATAAAAAATTAGAAACGTTTGTCTGCATACCTCTCAACTGTCCCTGATTTTCAGGGACTTGATTTGTCTAAAAATTTTACTCTGCCCTCCTAAAATTGTGTTTCTGTGACTAAACAGTGGGGTTAGAAGTACAAAATAATATCAAACATAAAAGTTACAGACTTGTTCTTTCTTAGTTGATTTTTTTAAGCCTTGTCCCTGATTTATGAGGGGAGGTTGAGAGGTATGTGTCTGTGCTAGGGGTTCGACACCCCCCCGAACAATGGAAAACTGCTGCACAGCAAAGGTGGATCATTCTTGGGAGGGCACAAAGTTTACCGGTTACAAAACACCACATTCTTGGTCATTTAGTCCAGTCTTATGCAGAATGTTTTCTCCTGTGTAGTAGTTCACCACAGCTGTTTCTAGTAGAGGACCATATCAGCTGGAACAGTAGCAGTACAAATTTAAAGAATAACACTTTGGCCTGAAAACTGTTTCTTATTTGAAGCCATGAGTTTATGGGCCAGAAACTAGATCCTTATGGACTGATGTGAAATCAATATTGGTATTGGGAGCTTAAGCTCTATATTTGTTTACCAGTCATCTAAGTGCTAAGAACATTTAGACCCACAAGCATTTTCCATAATTGTACAAAAATATTCTGATATGCTCTGGGAACACTGCCCCAATCAGGGGACAATGTATTAGTTGAAATCATATTCCGTGATTGAAATAACTTGTGTATCTCAGCTATTACAGTTTCATCAGTCAGTAAACTTGTTGAGCTTCACTGGGCAATGCCATTTCACAGCCAGATTTGGAATGATGCAGATTATGTTTGAGATTGCAGAATGCATTGTAGTTCTAGTTGTATGACCAGGATTAAAGAAAATAGTGTAAAAAAACAAACACGGTTGTTAAAATCAGTTTTGTATAAGCATTAATTAGTGATCATGGTGTTTAATATGTCTATGAGGGTTTACCTATGCCAAATCAACAACACTGTTGTCAAAGTTCAGCATAGTGAGATCCACAATGTTGACAGGTGAAATTTCGCCTGTCAGATATTCTGTTCTTTTCTAATGGGAGGCTGCACCCCTGAACCCCCATGCGGGGGTATGTGCTCCATTCTCCCCTTCTATAGATATCTAACTCTGAGTTGGAGTTGATTTTGGGGGGGGACAAACATGGTGAAAGGGCAAAATTTTGCCCTCCACTCCCTCACAGTGACAGTCTCAAAACTTGTCGAGATTTTCGTTGAAAGGGATTTTGCTGTGCAGGTTCCGATGTGTGGTTGGCACATTGTCTCTGAGACATCCATCCCCCCAAGCAGAAGTGTAAATAAACCCAAGTGCCTTGGAAAGATGAAAGGCAATTACATTACTTTGTATTACAATGGTCAAACCTCTCTCATTTTCAGTGACCGTGTGCAAACTCATTTGACCGGCTTTGAATACAACTGTGGGGGTGGGAAATATATAGAGTGTATTGGGAGTGAACTACAGTACCGTTACAAGCACTGAGAGGAAAAGAAATATCAACACAAATCATTTTTTACTTTTTTCCCTGAACTGCACTAGGGTCACAGTCAAAGTGTTATCTAAAGTCACTTTACTTAATAAAAGCTGTATCTGTCATTCTGTTATAAACACACCATGAACACAAATATTCTGGTTTTACAGTCTCCATTATTTCTAAAGACAGATGCTTGTCCCTCAGATATCATATCCCTTTGGCGTGTGTATTCTTGAAGTCATAATTCTGTATCTAGATTGCAGTCAGTCACACTATGAATGCATATGATTCACAAGAAGGAAGTTATGATATCATTAAAAAATAAATAGCTTAATTTTGAGATGCAGCAGACTTGGGTATGAAATCTACACCCACCTCTTGCACACTGTGTGACCTGCGCCAAGATAGTTAACCTCTTCCTTCTTAATTCTCTCTCAAGTAGCACTTGAGAACAAGCTTCAACTCTGTTTGCCTTTTGTAGTCTGAAATTCTAAATAACATACTGTGCATGCAGTACATAAATAAATAACCACCTATACTCAATGATTTCCTGCCTATTAACTGTTGCACTAGACATGTTTAATTAGAACATTTTTTACACATTAGCTCACCACGGTTTGTGTTTGTGTGTGTGTGGGTGGGGGGGGGTAGCACCAGATGTTTTAAACGAATGGCATAGTTACACCTTACTCAAACCTTTTAAATGACTTGTTTGAGTTTATCCAGTCACTGCTCTGAAGTTCAGATGCTGGTATCCTGCTTACAGTTCTTGCCTTGTTCAGCAATGCATGCTATACCTCTCAGCCCCCTTTCCTCACAGTTTTATGGGGTAGTACTTAAAAACTCAGGAAAAAATGGCCCACATAAGGAGTACATCTTAAGGCATGGTTACATCACCTCACAAAACTATTTATAACATTTGGCTTAGTGATGAAAGCAGTGCAGTAACCCTAGTACAGTATGCAGCTACCAGTTGTATGCTCATACAGTATATCAGTTTTGTTTTATAGCTCTGTATCATTCAATTAAATGCATTGTTGCATTGTATTTTCATGATGCTTTGTTTGTATTACATAGAAACATAGACTTTGATGGCAGATAATGACTGCTTGGCCCACCTAGTCTGCCCATTTCCCTACCTACAGGATAAGCTGCAGATCCTAGTTAACCAACAGCATATTTCTTCTCAACCCCCCCCCCACAAGAATTGCCTTATGTCTGCCCCATGCATTCTTGAATTCTCCCATAGTTTTAGACCACCACAACCTCCTCAGGAAGGCTGTTCCATGCATCCACTACCCTCTCTGTGAAATAATACTTCCTCACATTGCCCCTGAGCATTCCCACTGTATCTTCAAATTGTGCCCCCTTGTTCTTAAACATCTCTTTTTCTGAAAGATGCTACCCTCTTGGACATAATTGATTCCACTGAGGTACTTAAAAGTTTCTATCATGTCCATCCTCTCCCTCCTTTTCCTCAAGGGTATACATATTAAGCTCCTTTAGTCTTTCCTCATATGGCTTCTCTTGCAGACCTTGCACCATTTTAGTTGCCCTCCTCTGGACTGTGTCCATCCTGTCTATGTCCTTGCAGAGATGTGGTCTCCAGAACTGGATGCAGTACTCCAGATGGGGTCTTACCAACTCTCTGTACAGAGGGATAACAACTTCTTGTTTTCTGCTGGTGATGCCTCTCCCTGTACATTCCAGTATCCCCCCAGCCCTCCTCACTGCCTTCTCACATTGCTTGCCAAACTTAAAGTCATCTGATATGATTACCCCCAGGTCCCTTTCCATTCTTGTTGTTATTACTACCCCCGCCCCCACCATTGTGTACTCTTCCCCTGGGTTTTTGTTTCCCAGTTTCATTATTTTGCACTTCTTTGCACTGAATCCAAGCTGCCATACTTCTGACCATTCCTCCAACCTTGCCAAGTCTCTTTTCATCCTTTCCATGCCTCCTTGTGTATCAACCCTGTTGCAGATCTTTGTGTCATTTGCAAAGACGCATACTTTTTCTTTCAGTCCCTCTGCAATGTCACTTATAAAGACATTAAAAAAGACTGGACCCAGTACTGAACCCTGTGGTACCCCACTAGTAAGCCCCATTTCTTCAGAATGGACTCTGTTTACAATTACCTTCTGTGTCCTGTTGTCTAACCCATTGTTTACCAGGCTACAAGCCTGGGGCCCACTCTCAGGCTGGTATTAGTTGCCAAGCATGGCTGTTTTAAAACTCAACCCATTTCCTGGCTAAACAAACACAAAACAATTCCAACCCCACTGGTTTTCAAGACATTTGATGACTCCCCACTGCATGTTGTTCCCAGTGGGACTATTGCTGATCATTCATAGTGAATTTTCATGCCACATCCATGCCAAAGCCTGTATGTTGATTGGCAAGGACTTGTGCATAGTTCTGCATAGCCAATAGCAAAAATAAATAAATAAATACCATATTTCCTCACGTCGCTTCATTAGACATCAAAAGGAGCAAACTACAACACTTGATTATTGTCACTTCATATAAAAATAATAATAATAATAATAATACAACTAATTTTTCTACATGAGAAAGCAGAGTTATGCTGTAGCAGAGCTAAAATTCCTGCCTTGAGCATGACCTCCCAGAGGCACCAGTGTGCTCATATTTAGTTATAAGAGTAAGCTTGCACCTCTGGAAGTTTCATTCCTAGGCAGCAATTGCAACACTACTGCAACATGGATTTCTAACAAAAACAAGCATTTGTCAATGTCGAATGTTTGCTTGCTGGTATTGGCATTGGTAGTGCAGGAGTTAGAGAGATACATAAAAAGAATGGCAGTGAAGTATTAAACAAATGTCAATCCCCACCCCCAACCTGCAGAGACTAACAGGCATTTGGTGGTGTGCCTTTTGTTTGTCGGACATAACACCAACACCATTGCACCTCACTCCACTCTTCAGACACTGACAGGTGTTGCAGAGTGCCTTGGGGTCTTTGAGCCTTATACTCACCCCATTCCATAAGGAAATAAGCTGAGATGAGTGTAGTAGAGAAGAATGGGGTGAACGTTAGAGCCAAAGATCCCAAGGCACACCTCAGCACCTGTCACTGGCTGCAAGGTGTTGTTGGGAAGGGAAAGGAAGGGAACATTTTTTAACCAGGAGTAGCACACTAAGCCAATGCTTGTTTCCAGATGCAACCTGGGAGCACAAGAAAGTTAAGTGACTTACTCAGGATCACACAGTGTGCACCTAGGTGGTTGTGTGATTAAAACCTAGATTTCCAGATCTGCAGTTCAGAGCCTTAACCCACTGCACTATATTGCTTCCTATGCTGGAGGGTGGAGGTGGAATTTCATCCTCATTATGGCCTGTGACACCAAGTCATACCCTTGATGGTTGTCAGTCTCTACAAGGTGGGGCTGTACAGTTGGAAACCTTAATGCCCTTGGGGATTGTTGGTATTTTCAAGCCAAATTTTCAATATGGACTTTTTGGGACACTATCTCATGAACAGTGGCACCATCAGTTTGATACTCAGTCCCGAAAGATGATTTCACACAGTGACTGTGTCATTCAGTGCCACAGGTGCGAAAACACATTATGTGCAGTAGGTGAAAAATGACAGCAGTACTCTTCATGAGGAGGTGTGAAAAAATGGTGATGTTGAAAATCTGGAGTGAAAATAAGAAAAATTGGTGAAGTTACGAATATGCATAGAAACTGCACAACATACGTCTGTAATGCAATCATTTTTTTGAATTTTTTCACCACATTTTCAACATGGGCGTTTTGGAAACTTTCTTCTGAACAGTGTCACTGTGATTTTGTTAATCTGTCCCAAAAGTTGATTTTCCACAGTGACCATGCCATTCTGTGCCACAAGTGCAAAAACACATTTTGGGGAGGATATGAAAAACAACAGCTGTACTTTTCATAAGGAAGTGTTAAAAAATGGCAATATTGAAAATCTGGAGTGAAAATATTGGTGGATTTACGAGCGTACATTGAAACTGTGCAACACACACTCGTAACACAATCATTTTTCAGAATTTGTTCACCAGATTTGCAACATGGGTTTCTGGGAGCCAACCTAATGAACAGTGGCACTGTCATTTTAATAATCTGTCCCAAAAGGTGATTCCATGCAGCAACCACAAAATCATCTTTTGGGACCATGTAAATAAATGACAGTGACAGTATACATGAGGTGGGGTCCCAAGAACCCCATGTTGAACATTTGGGGCCAAACTTCCTAAAAATAGCTGAAATATCAACCTAAGTTGACCCTCCCTTTTGACTCCCATCATACAGCTTACCATCATTTCTTCAGTTTGCTGGTCGGCTTTGAAGAGTGCAGACACATCCCAGTCTCAAAAAATTGCTGTTCCCAACCTCCAGAGGTAAGTATGGGGAAGAAAGGAGGGAGGGAGGGAGGGAGGAGGGAGGAAGGAAGGAAGGAAGGAAGGAAGGAAGGAAGGAAGGAGGTGAACCTGCATTGTTGAGCACTTGTATTATATGAACCACACAGTTGCCAAGGAATTGGGGTTTTTCCTTATTCTTTTAATAATTTAAATTTCTGCATTGTGAGTTGGCATATTGCCGAGTGCCATGGAGTGCTGATTGCTGCTGTGAGGGTTATACTGTTTGGAAATTCAGCTGAAGGATTGGCTAGGCACAAATCAAACTTGAAGCTAACTACAAACATTAGGTTTTATTAAGGCAACCTAGTCATCTTGATGACTGTCTTGTGATCTGTTCTCACTTCCGGGTTCTGGGAATTTAAATGCGCTCTGTGCACAGTGCAGGTTTCACTACCTCTGACCTCCTGCTGTGAGACACCTCAGTGTGAGACTGATGTGGCAGAGGTGAACCTGCATTGTTGAGCATTTGTATTATTTGAACAATACAGTTGTCAAGGAATTGGGGTTTTTCCTCATTCTTTTAATAATTTAAATTTCTGTCTTGTGAGTTGGCATATTGCCAAGTGCCGTGGAACACTGATTGCTGCTCCAAGGGTTATACTGCTGGGGAAATTCAGCTGAAAGATCAGCTAGGAGCAAATCAAACTTGAAGCTAACTACAAACATTAGTTTTTATTAAGGCAACCTAGTCGTCTTGACGACTGTCTTGTGATCTGTTCTTACTTCTGGGTTCTAGGGATTTAAACATGCTCCATGCAAGTGGAGCGAGCACGGTGCAGATGAGTGTGTGTTTGCCATGCATGAAGACGCACGCAAAGACACACGCATTTTGTGCGTGTTATGCATATTAAGCCATGTTAAGCAGGGTTAGAACCACTAAAGTTGGTTTGTCTATAGCAAGGTATTGCTACAGGTCATATACATTATATTATAGAAGGCTATTGATTGTGTTTTATACTGTACAATTTATATTGATCAAATGGCAGACATTATTACCACTGTGGATGGGGATATGGGACTAAAATGCTCTGGTTGTAAGATGTATAGCTTAATGACAGTACCACTACCTCAGTTGCCCTACAAATGTGTAATGTGTTTAGAACATGAAATTACACTTAATGAACTAGCAAAGTTTCATGAAAGACTTATGTGTCTCAAACTTGAACAGCAAACAATGACTGCTAAATTAGCTAGTAAATGTTTTCCTATGGCTAAAGGACTAACAAATACAACTGTAGATATAAATTATTTATTTCTGGATCAAAACAGTGCTAATTCTCCCCTGAAATCCTCCCAATTAAAGGATAATAGTCCTGAAGTAATTCCTCATAATGTTAACTTTGCTAAACCCTGTAGTAATAATACACAAACAGGTGAAGGTAGTAAGAGGAAACGAGTAAATGATGAGGATGCTTGTCACCTTAATGATGAGGGATGGTATGAAATCCAGAGTAAGAGAGTGACAAAAAAAAGGACGCAAAGCTGAACATTTTGCTTTACCACTTTTCAATAGTTTTGATCCACTTATTTCACAAGATTTGGATATGGAGAGTAATATGGATATACTAAATCCACCAATTCCTATTATTGATTCTGCATTGACTTTACTTGACGGTGACCATTCTAAATTAAGTGATAGGGTTGAAACAATTTCATGTCAGATTGATGTTCAATTAGACAATGAAGATAGGTCAATTAATTCTTCATGTCCTAGTCCTGTTCAGGACAGGCTTTTATCTGAGTTTATACCAGATTCAAATAATATCGACAATGTTTTGAATAACTAATTCCATATTTTGGGGGACTCAATTGTAAAGTATACTGATCGATTTTTAACAAGAGGAAGTAAACAAAATGTGACCAGCTGTAGCTATAGGGGAGCAACAATAAAAAATATATTGGATATGTTGCCAGGTATTTTGAGTAGAGTTAAAGAACATAAAACTGTGATCCTACATGCAGGAACAAATAGCATAAATAAATTTAAAACAGAGGAGATTATTAGTGAAATGATGGAAGCAGTAGCAATCTTGAAAAGCTTAGGGCAGATTTATTTCTTTCTGATATCTTACTGGTACCCAGAGCTTCTAAAAGTAGAGATCAAAAAATTAAAGCCTTTAATAACTGGCTCCATAGGTGGTGTCTGGAAAACAAGTTTAAATGTTTAATGACCTGGGAAATCTTTTCTACTAAAGATCATTTGTACTGTCTAGATGGTCTCCATTTGAAAAAACTTGGTGCTAAACTTCTGGGTAATATATTCCAACAAGCTATCAATTCTGTAAATGGATCACCAAAAAACTGATGGACAAGGGGCCAAAAGGGACTGGTACTGTTTTTGGTGACAGAATTGCTAATAAATCCACCAGTCTTATTAAATGAAATCTAAATGTATTACTTACTAATGCAAGATGTCTTCATTATATAAAAAAAGATGAACTCGAGCAATTGATAGTTAATAAAAAACATTGATATTGCAGCTATTTCAGAGACTGGGTGGGACGAGTCATCCACCTGGAATAAATTAATTCCTGGATATAACCTTGTTCACAAGGATAGAAAAAATAGAAGGGGATGTGGGGTGGTGTTTTACATAAAAAATAACATTACCTTTAGGCAACTAGATAGTACCCAAAATGACTCCTAGGAAACTCTATGGGTTGAATTAGAAATAAAAAACAATACAAATTTACTGGTAGGTATGTGCTATAGGCTTTCTGATATTAAGTTAACCGATAATCAGTTGTTACTTGAAGATCTTTTAAATAAATGTAAACATATGGTTGTATTGTTATTAGGTGACTTTAATTCTCCTGGCATAAATTGGAATAATTACTTTGCCCTTACCATTCAGGAACAAGCTGTATTAGATTTTTGTATTGACAATGGTTTGCAACAAGCTGTGGATTTTCCTACAAGAGGCAAAAATATACTGGATCTTGTTTTATCTAACATTCAAGATAAAATCCTAGATTAAAATATTTCTGATCCTTTGTTTAATAGTGATCATAGCACTATTATTTTCTCAATCAATAACCAAATTATTAAACAAACTGGTATCACTATAGTCAAGGACTTTAGAAGGGCAAATTTTGGAGCAATTAAGAATGAACTTTACAATTGGACATGCAATGTTAAAGATGAATCAGTTAATAGTTAATGGAATAACCTAATGAATACAATCCTTGAATTGAGCGATAAATATATTCCAAACCATACATTGTATAATAAAAGAAGAAAGCTTCCAATGTGATATACAAATAAAGTTCATAAAGCAATTTCAATTAAGAAAAGGGCTTATAAGGTAGTCAAATGTAATAATAATGACTATAATAAATATAAGGAGGCTGTAAGAGGCTGCAAATCTATCATAAAAAGTGAAAAATGGAAAATAGAATTTAGACTGTCTCATATGAAAGATGGGGGTTTTACTCCTATATTAATAATACAAAAATCTACTTCTAATATAATTGGTCCAATTAAAGTTTCCAATAATATCACCAAAGAACCATTTGATTGTTGTGTTTTCCAAAAATAAAAACAAAACTACACCTGTTTTTGATATTAGTTCCACAGAGACTTTAAACATAACCAAGGAAGAAATACTTCATAAATTTAAAAAATATAAAAATAAATGCTGCTCCTGGTCCTGACCAACTCCATCCAAGGGTCTTAAGAGCTATTGAATCATGACTAATTGAGCCATTACATCTGCTCTTTAATAAATCCTTGACTACTGGTGAATTGCCTGATGATTGGAGGCAGGCAGTTGTCGTCCCTATTTATAAAAAAGGAGACCATGGTTGTACAGCCAATTATAGACTGATTAGTTTAACTAGTGTCTTGGGTAAAGTAATGGAATCTATCATTAAAGATAAACTTTCCTCTGATCTTGACACAAAATGCTTTCTTGAACATTCACAGCATGGTTTTAAGTCTCAAAGATCATGCCTTACTGCAAATCTTTGTTTTTACGAAGCTGTTAGCAAATTACTAGAGGATAAAAAATCAATTGACATCAAATTCTTCGAACTTTGTAAAGCATTTGATAAAGTCCCCCATGTAACTCTTGTAAGTAAAATAATAAATCTTGAGTTAAACAGTTTTATTATTAGATGGGTAAATGCATGGTTGATGAATACAGAACAAGTTGTAAAATAAAAGGTTATCTATCCAGTATGGGCAAGGTGACTAGTGGAGTGCCTCAGGGGTCTGTCCTGGGCCCTTTGTTGTTCACTATCTTTGTTTCAGATATAGATAGGGACTTAAATGGATATACAATAAAATTTGCTGATGATACAAAAATTGCAATAGATGTGAGTACTGAGGATGGATATTTAGATCTTTGTAGTGACCTCTTGAAAATGGAGAAATGGGCAGATAGAAATGGTATGGTTTATAACCTTGATAAAAGTGTAGTTATACATTTGGGGAACAATAACCCATGTTATAACTATACTCTAGCTGGTAAGCAGCTACAATCTGTAGAAAATGAAAGGGATCTGGATGTATTCATCTCTAGTGATTTGAAGTGTGGTTCCCATTGTACAGAATTGACAAAAAAGGCAAATAGATTCATTGGCTGTATTAGAAGATCTGTGAGCTCTAGGGACAGGGCTTGTTTAATCCCTATTTAATATATGGATTGTGAAAATAATATGGTTGAAAACCATACAAAAAAATCCTTGTAATACCATTGCTCCTGGAGCGATAATACTACTGTTCCTAAGTGATAATACTATCATTTGGGTGCCGTAATAGTATAGTTCGGCACCCGATCGATAGTATTATCAAGAAAGCTGAAAAGCGCATGCGCAAGTGTATCTCCGACATTTTACAAAGCGTGCCCTCTGATTGGCCACTTTTGCTCTGTGGGCAGGCACAATGAGTACGAAAACATGGTGGCTTGCTCACTCGCCTAGTGAGTGAACAGTCAACAGCTGCTACAACCATATTTTGTCACTTTTGAAAAAAAATTTTTGAGCTCCTCTGCTCTCCAGATACCGCTGCTGACAAACAGTTTTAAAACAGCAGTGGTAAATGAAGCTCACAGCACTGGTCATCCACACAGCACTGGGGAACCCTGCCAGAACTCACATGGACCTGCTGATTCCACTGTTTAAATGGAGGTGCGTCAATTCACCTTGTATCCATATATTAAAAAAAATAACAAATAGGTTCTGGTATAACAAGGAAGTAATTCCATCTCAAGGTTCTGGGGACACAAGAAACCTCTCGTGCTTCGATCTCGAGGTTCTCTGTGTCCCCAAAACCTCCCGATGGAATTATTACCTTGTAATATACCAGAACCTATCTATTATTCTATTTATATTAGGCCTATATACGTCCTTTTCTTGATTGTTGTTCTCCATTATAGAGCCCTTTCTTCCCTAAGGATGTTAAAAGGGTTGAGGGGGTTCAGAGGAGAATCACAAGGATGGTTTGGGGATTTCAAGGGATTGACTATAGCTGTAGATTAAATCCATTAAACCTTTATTCATTGGAGATGAGGAGATATAGAGGAGACCTGTTACTAATGTTTAAAATGATAAGAGATCCATCCTTATCTTTGGAATTGGGTTTGATTCAAATCCAAAGGGACTTCTTATTAAGAAACCATAAACAACAACTCAAGCTTACTAACCCTAAAAGACAATTAAGAAGAAACCTTTTTACTCAGCGCATCATTCCTATGTGGAATACCCTTCCTAGGGACATTATAGAAGTAGAACCCTTTGATTGTTTTAAGACTAGACTTGATAGATATTTAATAAACTTGGGTTGAGAGAATTTATGCCTACATTGGAGATGTGCATAAATGGGCCAATAGCCTTCTGTACATCTAACACTCCTAGTACGATTCCTAGTAAGTTTATTTTCTTGCTTTGAGCTACATGAGGAAAGGAGTCCTCTTGGTTATCAGATTGGGGTTCCAATATTGGCAGGCCAAACCACAAAATCATCTAGGTGGGACCCCATGGTTTGGTCCCTATCCCTAGTTTCCCAATTCTGAAATGCCTGCAGTGGCTACTCTTAAACATAAAGGATGCAGTATAATTCAGTGGTTTAAGGCTCTGAACTACAATCCTGGAGGCCTGGGTTTGAATCCCACAGCCATCACTTGTATACTGTGTGACCCTGAGCAAGTCACTTAATTTTCTTTTGCTCCCAGGTCACACCAGTAAACAAGCTTTCAGCTTAATGTGTCTCTCCTAGCCAAAAGTATATATATATTTTGCATTGCTTAAAAAAACAGAGGAGGGGTGCAGGGAGGCGTGTCCGAAAAGGAAGAGTTGGGGGAATGGGGAGACAATGAGTGCCTGTTTTCTTTTTTACAGAGAAAGAAAGACCTCAAGGACAATTTTCTTTATTTCACAGGTTACCAAAAATATTTAGTCACACTGGGGTTGGCTCTCAGTGTTCCACAATCATGTGTGTGTGTGTGTGTGTGTGGGAGGGGCATGTCAACACAGGGATTGGGCACTCTGATGTCTGATTTCCAGGGAGTGTGTGGTGGGCGACAGGAACTGCCTATGTGGAAAGCCACACTGCGGCTCATTTATTTATTTTGTAAGTGGTTCACTAGGAAAGGCACAAAGAACAAACAAGGTGCTCAGTGGCAGGAGCTGACAGGAACCATAACTCTGGCCATGAGCATTACTGTGCTCTGTATTGCACATGGCTGGAGTCTTGTCAGCTGCTGCCAACAAAGAGAAGGTATTAGAAAACAGTTCCTCATTGCAGTGTCAGATTTCTTTCAAGTGCAGTCCTCTCTGTCAAACTGCTGTCATAGACAGCTCATCAATTCATTGGTGCATGAGGGACAAGCCCCATAAAGTGTCAACTGCATTGGGCAGAAACTCACACACCTCTAAGATGTCATACTGTCCCAAGATGTTTCTTGCAAATGTACGCAAGCGAACAAAAATATGGCTAATTTTTATGAAGAAATAACTGGATCACATCTGAGTAGTTTGTGAATGGGATCACAACAAACAAGATACAGATAACCTGATTGGGGAGCACAGCCTGCAAACAGCACAACAGTCACATTGACACATTTCACTAGCACATCCACCATATACTGCATGGCATACTAGCAATTTCTGGTGACAGCCCATGATCAGAACTTTTCTATTATACAGCACATTTAAACTATTTATAATTATTTTTATTTAATAAAAAAAATATAAAATGTTAATACAAAACAAATTTATAAATGCAATAAGACACTCCAAGGTGTTTGTTACGTTGGACGCTCTGGCCCTCAACAGTTACTACAGAGTATGAGTGGGGGGTTCTAGTGCATAGAAACTCTTTGTAAAGTTTCAGAACAGCATTACATCTCTCGTCCCCATTTACAGTGATGATAAGCAGGGCCACAGGAAAATTGCGGAAAAGGTTACCCAAAATTGTGGAGCATTTTGCAAAAATTGTGGGAAATTGAGGGGGTTCGACTATAGACCCTGAGTGCTTCACAATAATTTTTTTTATGTTTTTTGCAGCCTGTATTAGTCAGTATAACTTGCTAAATGAATACACTGACATCTGAATATGTTTAAAACATAAGGAAAATTTATGTTCCTAAAAAGAATACTAAACTGATAAGCTATTGTAAGCACTGCATATCTCCCAAAATTTAAAAGCATCTGCCTCATACAGTGCTAAACAGATTCTGTATAGTGAGCCACAGTAAATCAATATTAAATAAAGTCAGAAAAAATATATTTTTTTTGTTTCTGGCTGTAGAATAATGTAGCCTAATCAACAGCTGTTTACAGTGTTCTGACAGCTATTCACCCACTTTGGTACAAGACAAAAATAAGCAGATAGAGTGGTGAATAATTGAGTTTTAGTAAAATGTTGTTAACGTGTTTGTCATAATTTATACTGTATGAACCATACACTACTTTTGAAATTGCATATTTAAACTTTAAATCTGGGGCTTATTGTGGCTGACAGTATAAGCTAGAGGTTAGAGTAACAAACTGTGAATGAGTTGATGATATCTACCAGACCTGGGTTTGATTCTCACAACCTCCACTTGCATACTGTGTGATTCTGAGCAAGTCACATAACCTCCTCAGTGCTCCTGGGTTGTACCTGAAAACAGGCACTTGTGCCTAGTGGGCCTCACGCAGTTACCAAAAAATGTAAAAAAAATACCAATATATTTTTAGTGCATCATACAGTAGCCAGGGTACCCTGTAATTTACCTTTGTTTTACTCTGGCTGCAATGATTTTGTTTAAAGATAAATGTTCAGATACATTTTGTGTTTTACAAGCTTGTTTTTAGAGTTTAGTTAGGTTTTTATAGTAGTCTTTGCATGTGAGCATTTAGATGGTAGATTGCTGAGAGTGAGATCACTATTAGCAGCTAGCTTATTCAAGTTTAAAATCAGCAAGGTCATCCAAAAATCCTCAGCTGTTTGAATCAAAACTAGTCTGAATTAAAGTATGCTCACAAAGAAAAAGTTGCCCTGCCACTTACAAAAAAGCTTTATAGTTAGCACCCCAGTTAAGTGAATGGGATAATTTGCAGCTTTTCTCCCATCTTTTGTTTCAGTCTGTGTGGCAACAAAATATTTTCTGATAGACTACTTCAGCACAAAACAAATGTTAAGTGTTAAAGTGTACTTATGCATGGCCAGTGGATTTTGAAACCAAACAAGACAAGGATTCAAAAGAAATCAGTGTCACATAAAACCTTTGACCCACCTTGCACTGCATTGTTTCGGCCAAACCTAAGTTTGCATGCAAAATTGTCAATATATTTGAGAGTATTTTATTTAAAATGTTTATACATTTTACACAGTTCAATATAAAAACTAAAAAATTGCAGGAAATTGTGGAACATGTCAGTTTTTGCGGAGAATGGTGAAAATTGCGAATTCTGCAAAATAATTGAGGGCACAATTTTCTAGTGGCCCTGATGATGAGTAATCACTCTTGGGCCATCCTGAGAAATCTCTTTTATTGAATGTCAGATGTGAATGAGTACAGCCATCATTTCCATGATAATAGGACTCATGCCTTTCAACACAACAGAAAGTCTGTAAATCTAAAGCAGTGTGCTACTCTCCCTAATGCGAAAGAAGACAGTTTGCATAATGCTGAATAGTTTAACATTTTTGTCCATACCCCAGAATTCACTAGCATATAGCATATGTGAATTAATCTGAGATTCAAATGTTCTTTTTAATGCTGTGGGTTAATTATCTGAATATAAATGGGCAAACCCTTGTATACTTTTTTGATATCATTGCTTCTTATTTTCATTATCACTATTATCCATATCACATCTGCTATTTTTATTGACCTAACAAAGGTGTTTGACAAAGTCTCAAATACCCTCCTTCTGTCAAAACTCTCTAAGGCAGGCCTTTCCAGTGAAGCTACACACTGGTTCAACTCATACCTGGGTGGCAGGTCCCAATCAGTAAAAATTGGTGCCTCCACCTCAGACCCCCTCCCTGTCTCCATTGGTGTCCCCCAAGGCTCTGTCCTTGGCCCTATCTTATTTTCCATCTTTCTCAACAACCTTCCTTTGATCTACCTGCATGCTGACATTCACAAGTATGAAGACGACACAGTCCTGTATGCCTCTGGTCACTCCCCGCTGGAAGTTGCATCCAAGATCAAGCAAAACTTCAGTGAAGTCCAGCACTGGTTTTGTAGAAATCAACTTATTCTAAATGCCAAAAAAATGATCTCCATGACTTTTGCACAAGACAAAAAATCTCCCACCTCCCCACTTTCCCCATTCTCAAAACACTTGATGGGATCCCTCTAGAAGTCTGCACCTCTCTCAGATTCCTAGGGGTCTGGCTGGACCAACACCTAGACTTGTCCACGTACATTGAAGCTACCCACAAAAAACTACACCCTAGGCTTGGGGCACTATACTGGAACCGCAGCTGCATCCCTCTGCCTGCCCACAAAGAGATCCTACAGAAAATGATCCTCCCCAATTTTGACTACGGGGACATAGTTAATAGTTCTGCCCCTTAATCCACCCTGGCTAGACTGGATGCTCTTTATAACTCCTTCTGCTGCTTTGCACTAGATTGTCCTCCCTCCACTCACCACTGCGACCTCTACAGTCATCTAAACCTGCCCTCCCTCACCAATAGGCACCAATACCACTGCAACAGACTCACAGCCACATTCTGGACCCAGTTACTGCCCTCCTACCTAGCCTCTACCCTAACAGCCCAAAAACCATCAGCAAACTCACTCAGAAATTTCAGCTCCCATCTACTACATATCCCACACATGACTACCTCTGCTGGACAGTTGGCTTTTTGAGTCCGTCTACCAAAACTATGGAACTCTCTGCTGGCTGACATCTGGCTGTCCCCCTTCCCTCGGCAATAAATCTCCCTTCTAAAAGGGCAAGTCCCCATGAGCTGCTCATGTCAACTTGACATGCACTAGCATGGCCCATGTCTTAACTGGTGTGCACAATGTTATGGCCAACCACCCAATGTGATCTACATTGTCCACCTAAATGCTTAACTATCAAATTTTGATTGCCACTACCTTTTCTACTTATTCTGCCTACTATTATGTGGTTCTCTCTCTGTTTCTTGCCTCTTGTACATACTACTTCAAGATCATTTATCAATGAAATTATTAAACCTTGTGCATATTGTATGTAGCCTATGTAAATTTTGCTGTTCTAAAACTTCTGTATGTTTACTTGTATGTACTATCCCATTCCCTCTACCCCCAGGATGCATCTGGAATCGAGCGGTAGTCTGCTCAGTATGTCTTTCCTGGTAAAACTTTTAAATAAATAAATAAAAATTATAATCAATTTTCACACTAGTTTTAAGTGAATTTTTGCTCCAAGATATTTGTATTGTAGTTCAGTGTGTGGTACATAGCGCAGTGTTTGTGTGTACTTATGAGCCGAATGGTATATGCTTGATGTTATAGCTTATGATTTGAAGTTTCTCTATATCCCACCCTCTGTAGGATACTGGGTAGGTATAACATTTAACACCCAGCAGAGAGGGTGAGACAAAAGTGCCGAAGAAGGAGGACAAGGAGGCAGGGGAGGAAGGAGGGTGCTTTCAAAATGCTCAAAGAGGAGTGAGCAGAAGCCTAAAGTTTAAGTAGGGGATGTGAGAGAAGCTATTCCCCCCATTGAACTTCAGGCCAAAATACTTCCAATTCAAGGTGTGGTACATAGCTCAGTGCTTGTGTATACTTTTAAGCTGAATGGTATATGTTTGATGTTATAGCTTAAACATTGGTGTTTCTCTGTATTCCACCCTCTGCAAGATACTGGGTAGCTGTAAGATTTAAAGCCCAAAAAGAGAATTAGTGAAGTGAGTCCCTCATCCAATTCTGGTGAGTGTGGCCAGTAGCATGCAAGAGAAGAAACCCCCCTTTGGGGGAAACCTCAGAAGACCCATGGCTTCTGATCTGCCCATCCTCTGACCATACTAAGAGAGAATAATCCTAAATGTGGGCTAAGATCTTAGTTGTGGTTATGTTCAAGAAAAAAGTCTGAATCTTGCTTGTCAAAGAGTCCAGTAGTCTGAGATCAGTGATGAGCAGGAAGATCATCACTGAAGGTGAAGTTTCATGGTGATAAAAGAGGTCCAAATTGGTGTGATGTCCAGATGAGAGATAATGGTTAATCCATGTCCAAGTATCTCTGTTGAAGATTGAGAAATAGATTTGAGCAATGACTAATGCCCATGTGGGCATATCTGTATTGGGATGGTGAGACCTTCCCACCAGTCTGCCATCACTGTATTATGACATAATCCAAGAAAAGAATGAGGAGACCATGGGTGATGGTATGGCAGAACCCCACATGGCCCACCATCACCATAGTCTGGAGTAGTCCAAGTTAAGGAGGACAAGACCCTCGCGTAAGTCTGCCTGTAATGACATGGAACTATGTTAGAGCCTTCAGTGCAGGTGCTGAAAATCTAGCAGACTTGAGAGACCATTAGGCCTATTCTGCTGGCATTTTAGTATGTTAGTATAATGAATGAGGCCCCAACATGGACATATATGTTTTTAGGTATGGCTTTTGGGATGGTGGGACCCCATGTGGTTCATCATCATGATTTCATTGAGTAGTCCCAGGTAAAGAGGCTGAGACCTTTAAGGGAGACTGCCTGCAATTTATATGGAACTACACTGTGCATGAGAAAGGCCCCTTTATGGGGCATGTATGATTGGGATGGCAGAACCCCACGTCCACCATCACAAAGTACATAGTAGTCTAGGGTAAGGCACATGTATGATTGGGATCACGGACACGACATGGTCAGCCATCACCATAGTATGGAATAGTCCAAGGAATGGAAGGGGGAACCATGTGAGTCTGCCTGTAGAGATTAGGAATATGTTTGAGCTATGAGTGGGGCCCCTTGTGGGGTGTGTATGTTTTGGATGGTGGGACCCCACATGGTCCATCATTGTCATTCAATTGAGTAGTGTGTGATTGGGATGGTGGGGACCCCACGTGGTCCACCATTGCCATTGTATGGAGTAGAGTATGTTCAGGATGGCAGGACCCCATGTGGTCCACCATCACCATTCCATTGAGTAGTGCATGATTGGGATGGTGGTACCCCATGTGATCCACCATTGTCATTTCACTGAGTAGTATGTGATAGTTGTAGTAGTAAGTAATAACATTTTATTTATACAGTTTAGCACCATTAGGACAATGTATGCCCTGTTTACAAGTTGGTGGGATGGCAGGCCCCCACATGGTCCACCATCACCATGGTATGGGGTAGAATATGGTTGGGATGGTGGTACCCATTGTGATCTGCCTTTGCCATAGTACTGGACCATTCAAGTTAGGAATTGCAGAACCACCCGCAGTCTGCCGTAGCAGTATAGTGCATAGTCCAAGATGCCACAAAATAAATAGAGTACAAATGCAAGTTATCCATAGTGCTCTGAGGTCAAATCTTCAGCCTTGAGGAAGTGCGCCACAGTATGAATATCCTTTAGTGGGAGTGTCCATGTCCTTTATATCAGTGAAAACAGGTGAAGAAGGGGAACAATTGTTCAGGCATGGCACCAAGTTCCATAAAGCCATACTCTGCTCAGTTCTCAGGCCCCAGACAGCAGAATGGAAAGAGAAGGCACAGTATGGTCCAGGAGTCAGAGAAGGACGAGGAGGGCAGCCAATGCTGATTGGCCACAGGTGAAAAAGGCAGGTGGCATGGTGCAGAAGCCAGCACTCAGGCTGACAGCAAGTGAGCCAAGCCAGCAGTGGGAGGAGATGTATATGAAGTCATGGAAATGGCAGAAAGCATCCAGAAGTAGAGCAATAATTGTATAGGGAAGGATTTGCTGCCTTAGACAGCCAGTGGATATATTTGAAAGGTTAAAGGTAGATGCCTGAGTCGTAGCATTTCTTTTGGAAAGTGGTGTATATGCATGGTCCAAAACAAAATGTACCACCAACCGGAACTCATCAAGGGACTGAAGGAAATCCACCATAATATGAAGCAGGATAAAGGTACTAGCAGGGACATAACAAGGCCATAACTAAGCATTTAAGGTTTTGTACTCAAAAGGTCGTATTGGCAGCGACATATAGGAACCCCAACTCAGAATCCCATAGCCTGTTGAATGCCTCATTGGTTCCTCCAGCCTGCATCCACCCCTCCCCCCCAAGAAAATCAGTGCAGTTGTGACTGAATGGTGAGGATTGGAAGCACAAAGTAATGCCAGACAAGTGAAGCACAAGTTCAGGTCTCGGCTGTCAAGGGAGATAGCTTCTCCAAGGAATGCAGAAGGGAATCAACTCATGGCCACATGGCTCCAAAGCATCACACAGTATCAAGTGAGCTGAAGGATAGACATTACTAGGGCAGTTAGTAGGAGGATCCAATGGACACAGTGCAATCAGAAACAACATCTGCCAGTACAGTCCAACTGCATGAGGACTCCAAGCTTTAGGTACAGGATGCTGCAGCAGTGGAATGGAGGTTTAGTAGCAAGGGTCATAGATAGTGGTGAGATGACCCAGGCAATGAAACATCTGGGAGCATTATTGGTGGGAGGAGCAGAATGACAGAGTAGGTAATCCAATGCTGTGGTGAGACAGAGCAGTGTTACAGTCAGCAGAGGAGAGAAAAAGTGCCCAAAGAAGGAAAGGGAAGATGGGAGGAAAAAGAAATTATGGGGCAGAAAGGCTGGGGCGGGGAGACAAAAGAAACAGAAAAGAGCACCATGGGGGGAAAAGGGAGGAGACAATGAAGATGGAAACCAATGAGGAAAGCAAAAGGCAAGACAAACGAGAAGGGGGGAGCTGAATGAAGGGTGGGGGAACACAGCCGACCAGCCACTCAGCCACATTTGAAACACTCAAAATGGAGTGAGCAGAAGCCTGAAGATTAAGCAGGGAATGTGGGAGGACCTATTCCTGGCCCCCTTTGAACTTCAGGCTAAAAGCCTTCCAAGTGTGCGTAACTTCAATTTTTGTGCTATTATTTGGGTGCAGTCCAGGCTGCTCTTGGACTGTAATTCCTTATGTCATGTATGTCTGTTCTTTTATGAATACGGGCTAATAGTAATCATAAGAGTACTGTACTGTATGATAAAATTTATTCTGAAAGTAAGGTGGTAAGAGGAAAGGTATCAATTGCAGACGTTTCCTAATGCCTAAAGTAAACTGGCAAGAAAGTGGAGTAATCGGTGAGATACAAATTTAGTGTAAGTGTACATTTCAATCATCTATTGCAGTGACTTTATTTATTCATTTATTTTGCTGGCTAGGCCATCATTAGACAACGAGAATGTGAGGACTACATCAGCCTAAGCAATGAACCAGCACCACCATTCACATGGCTGACATTATCATGCAGGGCACATATAGAAATGTTTGAATAATCAGCGCTGCTATTAATTTCATTTACATCAGTGTGTGCTCATTGCATAGGAATGTGATGGTAAAAATACATTACTGATTTGCAGATGCCATTTGCATTAAGAGCAGCACTGATTGTTCAAACATTTCCATATGTACCCTGCATCCCTGCATGACAAGGTCAGACTTGCAAATCATGGTGCTGCTAACTTGTTTAGTCTGAGGTAGCCCATGCATTTTTTATATGCAATGATGACCTAACCAGTAAATAAACAAACAAAAAAACCTTTTAATTGCACACTTACAGGATAACTAATTTGTGTCTCACTGTTTACTTGACTTTTTTGTCAGTTTACTTTAGACATATTCATGGCAGAGGACAGTCGCTTGGCAGAATTCAGGTCATTGATAACCTTGTAACCCAATTAACATGAAATGAAGAAATACACACAAAAACATAATCAATACATAATGTAGCATACTTCACCACTGGATGGTAAATCTGTGTTTAATGTTATGATCTGAAATAACAATTTCCAGTCACCAGCAGGTAATGTTAGCACTAGGGGGAAAAATTCAGATGCTCAGTACTGCAGCACGAGCCTGCAGAATGCATTAGCAAACAGGTGCAGGCTTGTGCTAAATGAATAGCAAATGTCATATTTTGATGACTGTCAGAACCCACAGTGCAACAGAGAAAACAATACCCTGGTACAAGGAAAACAAGAAATAACATGAGTCAAAAATAAAGTTTAATTTATAAATTCTTTATTAGAGAATACCGGGACATTTCCCTTTGACCTTTAAGTAATGACTCCTTGCAAAAAAAAATCGAAACTATTCCTGCACACAATTTTGTTTTACCCATATTGGGAAAAAACATCTGTGGTCATATGGGACAGTGGGATGGATTTCTCTCTTACACTGTCTCTAGGGTAAACTGTGAGCATGACAGCACTGATTCCTACAGTTTCTGTGGTGCAGGCCTGCACCTGTTTGCTAATGCTCTCTACAGGTTTATACGGAGATTGATGACAGTAAAATACCAAAGCACTGAACATTTTTGGTTTCATTCATGGAGACACGGAGCTGCTGTTTGTAATGAGGGTAATCTGCAAAATGCAAGTGACAAAGATGCTGCATTACATCAACCCTGCAAAACATAATCTTTCAGATTTCTCAGTTGCCGAATGATGGACAGTACATTGACAAGAAGACCCACAATATACTGTACAACATGCTTTTCAGTGATTGACTTAGTCTATTTTTTATAATAATTTCAGTCTTGTAATGCCCGAGTGCCCAGAATGTGGATTACTTAACCAGTGTGATGACATCAGGATGGGGGCTGATAGGCAACCAAAGAAAGTTACAACATAATGAAAGTTAAGACATAATAAAATATGATTTTAGTCCCACCAGGGCTACTGCTGCATCTCAGAAAAGAAGAAATGGGAGCAGAAACGTACAAGTGGAGCAATGTGCGTAATGATAGCACTATGGCCATGAACTCAGGACATAATTCTAATAGGCTATGCAGCCATAAACATTATGTACAGACAAATCCATTTTTAGTAATGATGGGGTTAAAACTACTACAAAAACTAGTGGGATATACTGTACATGATGATCTGCTCAGTAGCTACGGTATATTAAAATAGTCATTGAACTGGATACAGAGAAATTAGTGATCATATTGAAATCTTAAAGAAAAAAAGAAAACGTTTCATGTGTCAAATGTATGAATTTCAATGTTGATAACATAGGGAGGGTCTGTGTGTGTGCGTGTGTGCATGCGTGCGTGTGTGTTAATAGAAATTGCTGGCTATAATATCTAATAACTGGATTCAAGAGGCTTCAATACAATGCATATATTTTTGACTTTATTCCAGTCCTGCTGAAACGTGCAAGCAACATTACAGGAAACAGAGTAGCACTTACACAGCATTAATAAGAAATATAAGACTAAAACATTAGCAAGTCATGTATTAACATGCATTTGTCAATGTCGAATGTTGTCTCACTGGCATTGGCATTGGTAGTGCCGGAGTTAGAGATGCATAATAGGAATGGCAGTGAAGTATTGAAGTGATGCCAACCCCATCTCTACCCTGTATAGACTGACAGGCATTGGGGTGTGCCTTTGGGTCTTCAGCTATAATGCTCATGCCATTGTACCTCACCCTACCCTATAGACAATGACAAGTGTCATGGTATGCTTTGGGGTCTTTGGGCATTATACTTACCCCATTCCATAAGGAAATATGTTGAGGTGGGTGCAGTATAGGAAAATGGGATGAACTTTGTGGCTGAACAGTGCAAGGCACACCATGATGCCTGTCACTGGCTGCAGGGTGGGGGTGGAATGGCATGAGCATTACAGCCGATGATCCCAAGTCACACCCCCAGTGTCTGTCAGTCTCTATAGGGTGGGGTGCTACAGTTGGAAACCCTAACACCGTAGGTGTGTATTGGTATTTTCACTCCAAATTTTCAACATGGGCATTTTGAGATCCCCCATGGACAGTGGCACTGTCATTTTGTTACTCGGTCCCAAAAGGTGATTCCATGCAGTGACCTAGAAATGACATTTCAGGACAGAATAACACCATGACAGTGACTGAATTCATGAGGAGGGGTTCCAATAACCCCATGTTGAAAATTTGGTGCATAAATTCCCAAAAATGCCCGAAATATGCACCAAAGCTAAAAAAAAAAACTATTTATGCCATTATACAGCTTACCAGCATTTCTTCAGTTTGTGGTTGTCTTTGAAGAGTGCAGATGTGTTCCCGGTCCACTGAAGATCATTGCACCAGACTCCAGAGGTAAGTATGGGGTGAGGGGGGTGTGGGGAGGCAGGGTGCGCAGAGGGTGGGCGCGGGTTGTGAGCAGAGGCAGGAGGACTGTGAGGGACCGTATTCTTTTTTTACAGGTTACAAAGAAAAAAATTGCGGGATGTTTTTTAATTTTCAGGGGATTTGGCATGCTGGGGTGGGCTCCCAGCATGCCATCTAAGTATTTTGAGGGGGATGCTGTAGCTGATGGGGGATTGGGCACCCCCCTTGGCACATTACAAATGGGGGGGTGCATTATGCCGACAGGGAGTGGGCTCCCCCGTTGGCACATACATTGTGGCAAGGAATGCCGACAGGGGGATTGAGCACCCATGAAGTTCGCATTATGACAGGCAGTGTGCCGCCATATTAACTTTGTTTTCCCACCAGGGAAAGCATGTCAGGAGGTCCGCTGCATATGACAAGCTTTGCTCACATTGCAGTGGACCTTTCCTTAAATGTGCTCATCACATTATGTATGCATAGTATGGCGCCAGCATGCAGGCTTATTGGGGAATGAGGGACACACCGACTGATGCGTGCCCTGCATTCACACAACAGTGACTGCACCTCCAAATCTGCTACTACTGCAATATGTTGGCTGCATATGCGTGAGCTAACATAAAAATGCGGACAAGCCACATATTTAAATTTAGAGGAGTTCTACTATGTTGCCACTGATGTTTAGTCTGTAAGACTGATTTTTCTGTCATATATAATGTAATATATAAAAATATACTGATGTTTTTGCTAAAAATACATTATTGCTTAAATACTACATTGTGGCATTTTTTTTCTGAAACCCCACCAAGCTACTCCAGTTTTACTTCTAAAAACAATTTCAGTCTATTAGAAACTCCAATCCCATTGCACATCGTCCTGTACCAAAATCACAAGTGAAGTGGTGCAGTAGCTGTAAAGTTAATTAGAAAACCTGCACCTCAATCTACAGTAGAATGGTCTCTAGCCTACAATGCTCCCATATAAGTTTATTGCTCAGAAACAGATAAATACAGTATATTATAGAAAATAAAGAATGGTTAGTTTAAGTCATTAATGCCAAAAACATGTAAAGTAATCTTGCAGCCCTGTCCACCAGTATCATCTCATCAGCTTCTTTCATGGATTCCCCCACTCCCAAGATGGTGACAATAATGGGTCAGTAACCTCTGTTCCCTCCTTTAAACTGATCTTGACAATAGCTTCACATCTGCAGAAAAGTGGTTCAAAGAGCAAAGACTGTTCATGAACTATAAAAAAACAAAGACCATGCACTACTCTATAGCCCCAAACAAGCTAAAACGCTACCCCCCTGGCAATAAAGAATGACAGCGGTGACACACCGGAGCTCGTCCCACACTTCAAATACCCTGTCCTTCTCTCAGCATATTGCTATCACTGCAAGAGCCATTAATACCAGAATCCGGATATTCTACTGCCACAGGCATTGTCTAACCGATGAAGCATTAAACCTGGCAATCAGCAGCTCAGTTGGCTCCCTCATAGATTATGGGCTGGCCATATATGGTTCTGCTACCAACACGGTGCTCCAAGAGATCTCAGTTGCCTTAAACAAAGCCTGCCACCTACCCACAAATGCATCAAGACTCACACACACCTGTGAACTTTATGCCCAGGCTGGCTGGCTTCAACTGAATGACAGAAACAGGTATCAAACCTGCCTTCTCACCAAAAAAGCCAATGTGCTTCCAACAGGGATGCAAAACCTGCTGTCACTGCCTTTGAATACCTAACAAACCAAAAGTTCTGCCAACTCAAATTTTCGAAGTGCACAGATGACACACTGTTCTTACACTGTGCACCCCTCTGGGTAAATGCACTGACCCCTGACATCTCTGGCTCTACCACGATTGGCTATTTTAAACATAGACTGCGCCAGCACCTCATTGACATAAGTAACTGCATGTGCCCCCCCTAAGGCTCTGCACACAGTAACAATCTGCCTGTAGCACTTAACTTTGCCTCTGTCATGACAGGCTAGTCAAACCACAGCACTTCACTGACCTCCTTACCCTCCCTGGCTCAGCCCCTTGCCCCCTGACCTATCCCTACCCTCCTCCCTCCCTGCCCTCTGTGCTTTGCTCACCTAACCCTCCCACTATCCTTCCCTATCCTGTCTGCTTATCTTCTTGATTGTACAATGCCTCAGCATACCTAGTGCTTTATGTTTGAATTCTGTAACCTCCATGTATATTTTTCTCAGTATTTGCATATTTGTCAACAGTATTGTACCTTGTTGTCTAATGTACCTGATATGGAACCTATAATCAAGCATCCGCTCACAGGTATTATCCAAGATCTCAATAAATAAATAAAATAAATAAAAAAGTACCCCCCCCCCCACCATGGCAGCAGTTCCTGAGATATTTATGGTTTTCATTTGTTATGATGGTACTGCAGTCCTCAGCCTATTCATGGTCAGTGGTTTGCCTTCAATAGAAAAGGGGAGTTTGGGGCCTTTTAACTTTTTTTTTGCTTTTCTAAAATACAGCATAGATTATATAGCATGGGAGAAAAGAAGACAAACATGCCAAAGATGTTCTATTCCAATGATTTGAAATTAATGCAAAAATAAAGTGATTTAGCAAACAAATGTCAGCTGCTGAACCCATTTGGCTGTGTTCCTGTGCTGTGTTCCCTCGACAAACACAGTGGATACCTTACTCACTCAACCCGTTACTCGCTTCTTTGCCCCATTGTGTTATTGAATGCTGCAAGGTACTGTATAAAAGTAAAATACTTCAACCACTGTAAATACTGATTGCTGAATCCATTTTCCCACTATGCCTTATTCTCTCATTCACTAATTCCACACAGTACACATTTTACTCACTGGTGCCACTATGCCACTACACACCAGGGAAAGATGTTTACATACAGTACAGCTGCTCTGAACTATTAAACTCAATAAGCACTGAAATACAAAATCCATTTATTATTTTAATGGAGCTATTTAGTAAGTGCGCTATTACATACAGTGGGCCTGATTTTTTACATTTCTGTTCCTCCTTTTTTCTCCGTCTTTCTTCCATTACTTTGCAGGAGCTACTGAGCATGGGAGCATTTACATACTGTATACAGTAGTTGCCCTTGATTTTGTCCTTCATTTTTATCCCTTTTCTTTTTGCTATCACCCATCCCTCTTCTTTTTTTTTTCCTTTCTTTGTTATCTTTGTTTAATATGTACTACTTTACACATAGTAGCTGTCAAATTGAAATATTTAATGAGGGGGCTTTTGCACATAGCAGCCCTGGAATTTTATGCTTTTTTCCCCCAGTATCGTTTTCTATTTAATTTCTATTATATTATTTGAGCTACTGTGTATGGACACTTCAATGTACAGTATAACCGTCCTTTATGTTTGCCTTTTTTATTTCCTCCTCCTCTTTTTCTTTCCTGTACATCTTCCTTTTTGTCATTCTTACCATTTTGGTATTTGCTTTTCATGTATAACAGCTGTTAAACTACACACTATTTCATTGTTGCTTTGCTTTTATGCGGTTGTTACATATATTATGTGACAGTGCTAAATGTACCAAGTTTTATTGCAGGTGTTTTTTATATAGCAGCAGGGCTCTCTATGACAGCTTTAATTCTGAACACTTTTACATATCCAGAAGCAAATGATTTGATACCTTTTAATGGACCAACATAGATGTAACAACAAGAACAAAGTGCTCTAGCTTTCGGACCAACCAGTCCTTCTTCAGAAGCTCATGGCAGTTGTTTAGAAAATACAATACTTACAACAGCTAGATAATGCAGAGAAAAACAGAAAAAAATCCCCATTGGTTTAAAATACTCATTTAAAAAAACCAGAAGATGATGTTAGAGAAGTTTAACAGTACAATACTGCCTCAGTCCAAATGAACCTTAGGTTTAGATGCTATGGTGCAACACACATGCAAAGAATCCTACTGCACATAAATTTAATTGACATAAGATAACACTGCTGGAACAGATAAATCCCAAATCAAGCCATGAGTGTCACAGTCAGTATAAGGATGTGATTACTGAAAGGCAACCCCACCCAGCTTAAAGACAAACTAAGATAGTTATAGGGCTCATGAAATTACAATGTATGCATTAAAGACAAGAATTACCAGTAAAGTTGTCTAAAAAACATCAGTGCACACTGTGTGATGTGTAAAACCTAGCTGGACATGCCACCCAGCTGTATTCTCAAGCTAAATAAAAGGCCCAAGAAATTACAAAAACCTCAGGACTATATAAATGATAATTTAAATATAAATTGATAATATTAGTGTTAAACAAAAAACTCTAGTCGAGGAACCTCAAGGAATTCAGACCATGCAGCTTGATATGTACTGATGTCAATATATACTGAGAATGTAGCAACTTCATGTACCACAAGTGTCAAGGGAATCTGAAAAAGAGATAAAAATGTAATTTATCTCCTCCTGTTCATACAAACAATACAACCTAACCCACCCCACATCACAATAATGTGGGTGGGGGAGATACATAGCTTATACATATGGCAGCCTTCAATCTTTTAACCCTTATTTTGATGCAGTAAATTAATGTGTGCATTCACATAGCAGCAGTTCTATCTGTGAAGGCTTTAACTCTGAGTGCTTTATATATATACAACAGCCTTCAATTCTTGAATTTCTACTTTGTTGCAGTAATTTACAGTTATGTTTATACACTGTAGCCACTTATCATTATTCCCCACATCTGTCTTCTGTTGTTTTATTCCCTGTGACGTTGCTACATGTGTCAAACTTACAGTAGCTAATTTGGTTAACTACAGATGTATTTAATTTCTAAAGGTTTCTAACACTGGGCTCTATCACACATAGCAGCCTTAAACATTTATGTTGGTGTAATTATTGATGGGCACTTTTGTATACACTAGCCCTCAATTAGTATTTTCTACTTATGTATTTCCATTTTTTCCCAGTTTCCTCTTATTTCTATGTTTTCCTATACTGCAGTTGCATTGTTTCAGCATATTCTCAATACTGCTTTTCTTTGGGTGTGACTTGTCTTTTACATTCATTTTATTTTTTTCTCTCCCTTTTTTCTTTTATTTACATCTTGTTTGTTGGAAGTGGCCCTTTTAATGTCATAATAACTTGCAAATGTAAATGTAATGAGTGCTGAGCAACCGCTTCCTTTTTGTGCAGAAATACCACTTTTGCAGCTAGTAGGGAGTTTTCCGAAATGGAGCGGACAGTGAAGTTCATCACTCTCTGGGACATGAGTTGTGAGTGTGAGAGGATGGTAAACAGGGAAATGATATGCTTGTGTGATCCCCTCCCCAAAAGGTTTTTTTGTAGCTTATATACAGAGCAACAATTACACTATATAGTATATCACTTACTCTCCTGTCCCTTTCCTTTCAACCAATTAAGACACATTTGCTCTCTGGAATATCTCTTATACTCCTTGCTTATACTGTAAATTACCTTGTAGAATGGGATGCAAAAAACAAAAGGGAACAATACCAGTACTGTGAGGGGGAAGGACAGGACAGAGAGGTAGGGAGTGGGAGGGATTATTTTATTTGAACATGTGCTGGGACAGGGAGAACAAGCATTTGTCAATGCTGAATGTGTGCTTGCTGGTATTGGCAGTGGTAGTGTAGAAGTTACAGAGCTGCGTAATAGGAATGGCAGTGAAGTATTGAACTGAAGCCAACCCCACCACCACCCTGCAGAGAGTGACAGGCATTGGGGTGTGCCTTTGGGTCATCAGGCATAACAGCCACGCCATTTCAGTACACCCCACCCTGCAGACACTGGCAAGTGTCACGGTGTTCCTTGGGGTCTTTGGTCCTTGTGAGCACCCCATTCCATTAGGAAATACAGTGAGATGGGTGCGATATAGGAGAATGGGGTGAACTTTGGAGCCGAAGAGTCCAAGGCATACCTCAATGCTTCTCACTGGCTGCAGGGTGTGGAATGGTATGAGCATTACAGGCAAGAATCCCAAGTCACACCCCTGATGCCTGTCATTCTCTACAGGGTTGGGCATTATGGTTGGAAACCCTAATACCTCAGGTATTCATTGGTATTTTCACTCCAAATGTTCAACATGTTTTTTGTGTGATCCCACCTCATGAACAGGGGGAATATCAGCCCTGAATTGGCGGCAAATGCTGAAGTGAGTAGTGAATTCACAGAGAAGAGATCTGAGGGAGACATAGGAAAGGGCAGTATGAATGGTGGCAGTGAGAGAGACCCAAAATTTGGGGAAGCGGAAGACAGCAGCTTAGCCAGCAGAGGATTACAGCAAGAGAGCAAGGGCCACAGTTGTGAAGGGAGTAGGAGGAGGGAAAGTGAAGAGGGAGGAAAGATAAGAAGGAAACAAGCCAAAATCTGGATATGAAGGTAGTGCAGTGAGCAAGGCATATGCCATCAAGGGAAGGAAAGGAGAGGGAGGAATAGAGTGAACAGTGGGGGTTCTAGGGGTGCACTACAAGGAAAAGCAGCAGATGGTGTGAACGAGGAAGTTCAGTCTGGCTAAGGTCGGTCTCCAAGGGCAGTGCCAAAACAATGTCACCGTAGGTCAAAGATTGGAAGAATCATCTTTGAAACAATCTCTATGAGCAGGAAGTGGATACTCACTTATTCCTGTAAGTGCACCACACCATACCTGGGTTAAACTTCTAGTGGGTGGCATCAACATGAACAGAGAAATTGCGGTGATGATCCAACCTGAAACTAAATTTTTTTAAAGGAAGAGACAATTCCAATTGCAACACCATCAAGGATATGGAAGGAGGGGAAGGGCTCTATAAAATAAGTTATTAATAGCTTGTAACCTCATTGTCAAAACATGTCACATGACCATGGGTTAATCCTGCAAAACACAACAGGTAAAGATTGCACTAATTAGACATTTACTTTCTTTGATCCTAACTCATGTTTTTTTGGGGTTTTTTTTTTGTTTCGTTTTTTACTTTTTTATAGGGACCCATTTTATAATCACAATAATGCACTTCAAGGTGTGTGTAGTGGGAATTACCCACTTTTTGTGTAATTAAAGTGACTCATATCCATGCCTGGTGCGGGTAAATCCCATAACAACACATATCCTGTCATGCAGTATTGCTTAGATAAACCCATGGAGGAACAGGCTTTAAACAATCGGACCGTGTCCAGTATTGCACATTGTAACCTTTTTCTCTCAGTGAAACATCAGGGAACCTGTATATGACAGCAGTCAAAAGTGGATATGGCTGAAATCCAGACCACCTGATCTGGACCAGATCACAATGGTAAAAACCGAACCAGCTCCAGCTGGTCCAGTTTTTACTGTTTAGGCAGTCCATTACAGCTGGTCTTGATTTCATGTAGGGTTATGGGTATAGATGAAATCTGGATAGTCGGACTTGGACTGGACCAAAACAGTAACTGGTCTGGTCCTGAGCCAGTGGTCCAGATTTCATCCATACCCTCACCTAGATTAAATCTGGACCAGTCAGCATGGACAGACCAAAGCAGTAATAACTGGGCCGGCAGTCTGATTTTACCAAGTCCATCAAAAGGCTGTATTCACAGAGTGCAAGACTGCATAAATCTGGGACCCATATCCTGTTGGGGGGGTGACAGAAAAGAATGTTTCCCTCCACTTTATTATCTGTCCAAAGTCGTCCCTTCAGGTAGGATTCAGAACAGGTTCTAACAGGGCAGAAAGTCAGCTCTCCTCTCTCTGGGGTGCTCCTCATGACCAGCTTTACCAGAGGCAGCATTCTGTTGTTGCATATGCGACTGCAGCAAGCCCCTCCCACATGACATCGGTGCCCATCTCTTGACATATAGCTGGGGGAGCCTGCAAATTAATCCTGTCGGGTGCCATCCAGCTCACAACTAGTAATCCCAAAAGGGGGTCAAAGGAGTTACACAAGTTTATACAAAATACAAACACAGACAATACCAGATGGGCAACCATGCACAACCAGACTGTGCTGCCACAGAGGGGTTCTGATTACATCAGACCTCAATAGTGAAACTCGGGTTCTGATTACATCAGACCGTGAAGAACGGCTCAAGAGGTCCAAGGCAATTAAGAACCCCGAGGTAGCAGCACAGGCTGGTCGAAAGCATGATACTGCCCATCCAGTACTCATATAGTGTGTATGTATAGTTTTTTTTTTTTAAATATTTGTAGAATTAGGCCCCCTCAGCATTACGTGATCAATGGGAAAGCAAGGCCGCCTGGAGATTCATGCTGAAATAACTGTTTTAATAATAATGTTATAAAACTGGCAAGTTACACACAAAAAAGTTAACCAAGGGCTTATCTGTGTATTTTTATCTGTGGTGAGTTTGTGTCCGGTCTTCCTCCTGCACCATGCATGCAGGGTTCTTAATCCAGGTGACCGCAGAGTTCCAATCAGTCGATATGTGGTTGTACCACAGAAGGATATAACCATGTGCCATGACTTTTGAACTGTGGTACAACGACATTCCAGAAAGGATGGAAATCTATGCTGAACAGGGCTGGCTATAAACTATTAAAAGTACTCCCAAACAGGGTATGACACCTAACACAGCCTGGTATCTGAATTACTGTATTGCCATAAATATGCCCTGGAAATAAGCAGTTTCTTTTCTTTTATATTCCACGGCATATGAATAAAGATAAAACGTTTTAAAAGTATTATCTTCTGAAGCTGATATGTGCATCCAGGGTGGACCACTGTCCACTTTCCAGGTAGCCCCCCTGCACCATAGTCGAACCCTGACTAAATAAGGAAAATTGGAATATAGGCTGGCTCGACTCTAGGCCACCAGTCAGGAGGCAAATTGGCTATCCCATCTAAACTCACCAATGATGAGCAGCACATTCCTCTTGCTCGGAACCGCTGCTGCAGAAGCGAAAAAGATCCCTGGGAAAACTAAACAGCAACAGTAGAGACAAACAGGACCGCAAACCATAGTAGCAGGCGGTTGGGCTAGCTTCCTCCCTTTCCAACTAGCCCACCCAAAACGCAGCCAAAGAATTCAACTGTAATATACAAACAAAAAAAAAAACACCCTTACCAGACTGACTGACCGACTATATGTAGTGTACTATGCACGAGTCTCAAGAGCTGCATTATGCAGCTGGGTTCTGCTCCTCGGTGATAGTTGGAGGACCCTCTCAGGAGCCCTGCTGCTTGTACTTTTTGCATCCAGGAGGCGCTGATCAGCAGGTCACGTTGCTGCTGGAGCCAGAGCTCCTCCTATCAGAGTTGAGTCACATGAATGAGAGTCACCGAGTCCCGGACAGCAGGGCGGGCACAACTGCAGGGACAGAGATCGACGCGGAGCTCAGAAGAGACCGGTTTGTTTTTCTCGTAGCTCAAGCTGTTACTATTTGTATAAGTCTGCTATTACCCTTTGGATTTCCTAAAGCTTAGCCACTGCTAACATGAGCTCAGGCATTATAAATATATGTGATAGCTTTGTTTTACAGCTCTACTACAAAGCAGTATGTGATATTAAGAAAACTGTAATAAATTGGTAACAGTGAACTACAAAAACATTACAAGAATGTAAATCGGTCTTTTGATGTTCTCCGGAAATCGAAGCAGTGACTTTTTTCCAATTTCCCCCCTGGCTTCTCTGAAGCTGCAACTTTTGTTGGGATGGGAATACAAAAGCAAGGAGGGTTTCAGTTTCCACTTGGGACTGAAAGGAGACCCGGGTGGCACTGGGGGCTGCTGACTGGGTGGGTTGATTGGTTTGGTGTCTCTTTGGATTTCGGGATAGCCAGCACCAGTGCCACGCAAGTTCCTCGACCCATCCTAACACTGCTGTGATTTATTTCTTGTAAGCTGCATTATTTTATTTCTGCGATGGCCCGAGTAGATGTACAGTATAATTTGTATGTATAATATACACAGAAATGTCTGCAACCATACACCACAAGGCTGTGTTTACACAGAGAGGGGTGGAGATCGTAGCGACGCTTCCCAATGTCATCCTAACCCTGAGCTGGAAACATGCAGAGTGTTGTTTTGGGTGCCCATATATAATTTGTGATTATATATGGGTGAATAAAACGGAGCAGGCAGTAGTAATTCTTTTATTAGTAAAGTAAGGAAAAAAATAGCGTTTAAAATCTAGTATGAATGGCAGGTTAATGTTTTTTTCCCGGGGGGGGGCAGGAGATCTCCCAAAGCGAGAGTTTTTGGGACAAACTTCAAAGGGAAAAGCTGTACTATAGTAACGCATGCCTGCGTGGGCGTCTGTTGAGGGGGCTGCGTGTGAGCAGCTGATATCTTATCGCTGCTCACTCAAGCCGTAGTCTCTTTCACTGTATGCTACTGCATTTTGAGCTTATCATAGACAGCTCCAGAATGCATTGGCTTACAGGGACCGCGCCTGCCAACACACTGACTGAATTGGAGGAGGAGGTGACACACCTCTGAAATCTCCGATGATGGCACTATGTTTCTTGCACATGTGTGCAAGCAAACATAAAAAGGGAGGGTGTAAAATTAAAAGTAGAATATTTTCTTAGGAATGTACTGTACACTGAAGCAGGCTGTATAATAATTAATGCTTTCTCCACACTGTCCCTCCTCTCTGTTTACCCCAGTCTCATTTAAATAGACTCAATGAAACCATTAAGTTCAAAATATAATTTTATTTTCTTCTTTACAAAAAAGGAATACAAAAGTAATGCAGTGCTTACCAATCTCAATCTGACACATTCCATTTTCATTTTCATGATTAGGATAAACAGGTTGACTGATTTGTTTCCTGCACTGCAAGCAGATACCACCATCTGGTAAATTCTGGTGGAGGAAATGTATAACAATTCTGGTCCACTGTATCAAAGTGATGGCTCTTGGTAGCCATCCTGTAGATTAGTGAGGAAATGCATTTTAACCTTTGGGAGGCAGTATAGCGCAGTGGTTTAAGGCTCTGAGCTGCAAATCTGGTGACATCCAGCAGATCAGACCTGGGTTTGAATCCCACAGCTTCCACTTGCATACTGTGTGACTCTGAGCAAGTCACTTAATCTCCTTGTGCTCCCAGGTCGCTCCTGTAAAAAAAAACTTTCCACTTAGGGTGCTATACCTGGTTAAACAACAAAATAAATAAAAAACCTTGTTAATAACTGGGTGCCAAACACCATGGCAATGCACTGAGGCCACTCTACACTGCACAGAGCAGATCCCACTGGCATACGGTGGTACCATGCAACTTATCTATCACTAGATAGATGTACTGTATAAATAATGTAAGCCTTTTGTTTGCTTTTGTCCTATGAGTCTTGTAGAGTTGTAGTAGTTACACTTCCAGATCCATATAGGACCATATCAGTGTACATTTGTGCAATACTAAATGCAAAAAGTGGTCAAATTACAGTTTCTTTTCCAAGGTCTAAATAAGTAAACAAAAATATAATATTAAGATTTGCCATCATTTCCTACTTAAGAATGTTAGCCTTCTTTGTGAACTATTTGAATGTATAAATTCTAGTAGAACTGGAAAGAACAAAAAACATTTAAACTACTGTAGCAACTTCAGTTTTGCCTAATACAGATATTTTTACTATATTCAGGCAATTCTAGTTTACACAAATGTTCATAATTGATAGTTAATAATTTTGGAACTTTGAGACTGTGAAATATTTTTAGACCAAACCTATAAAAATGCAGTCTGACCACAATGCATGAAAACTGTTACACTAGATGCTGTAACACTTTGCAAATCTGATCTGCTGTACTGTGCTTTAGACATTTGCGACTAGACATTGAAATTTCACTAGAGAGTAAAAACTCATCTGTAGTGTTTGATATTTTTGATTGAGCAATAAATTTAGCTGTTGATCTTATGTATTAGTTTTTATGTTTACTTGTGCACATGCGTAAAGCAAATATATTATGACAGTAGAATAGCGTGCTTCAAAGACGTCACAAGGTTGCATTCAATGCAGCTCAGGCTGCAAGAGGCTCAGCAGTGACAGTCTAATGATCAGCAGGACTGATCATTATGCTGCTCTACTGGGTGATGGGTAAAGCTTCTTGTAGTTGAAAGGGGCTGCCACACCTACAAGATGGCAGCTACTTCCTTTGACCTACATGACAATTCCTTGCAACCAACTGAGGGATGTCATTATCAGCCTGCTTTGTAAGTTGACCTGGCCATTTACAAAATCATACAGTATATATACCACACTTAAAAACCAAAAGACACATGGCTCCAGAGCACCGCCCCCTCCATGAAAGAAACTAACCAAACTTTGCAACTCCATCTCTCCCAAACCCTTCCTGAAAAACATACAAAGTTCAAGAGCCCCAACCCCGCCCCCATGGCTAAATCAATTTAAATTCTCAGTACTAACATTTGATACAACAGAAACTTGATTTCAATACCATCAGCATTACCCCAGTGGATTCCTTATTGAACCCTCCTGCATAACTGTAAGAAGCTGGCAGATAGTATCTATCTCTTTCTCCCCCTTTTCCCTTTTTCCTCTTTTACCAACACCCACCCTTGTAATTATGCAATCACTTTTCAGCCTTTCTCCTACCGTCTTTTTTGCTACCCCTCTCTATTTTTCCATTCATATATATTGACTAACCAAACAATGGAATTCAAAGTCCCGCCTTTTATCACTTTTTATGTGCTCTGACTAAATACAGGATCTCCTTTTTGACTTGCAGACCAAGGGTGGGATATTCAGACTGCACCCAAAAGATGCACAAAAGCAGGAGCAGGCGCAAGTGCAGTGCACTATGGTGCAATGGGCATGATATTCAAACCAAGTGCAGGTCAAGGTGTGCCTGCACAATGTAGCTGAATATCACACCTGATGCACCATGGCACAATGAGGGATGTGCAGTGGAGCTGGGCCGATGCACAGTAGCACAACCAGGGATGCGCAGGGACAAAAAACAGGAAGCAGCAGTGCACCAGCCATGGATGTGCCAATGCATGGAGGAGCATGCAGCAGGACAGACAGACCACCCCCTCACCACCTGCCAGGGCAAGGCCCCCATGAGCAGCATAACCAGAGGTGAGCTGAATGGACCACCAGCCCATGAACCCTGGCACCGATTAAACAGCAGATGAGGGCCAGCAGTCTCCACCCGCAGGGCAAGGTGCCCCAGCACTGTCCCCCAGCAAACAGTGACCGTAAAAAGGATGGCCAGGACCCACCAATGCCATGGCACCACACCAATGCAGACCACCCCAGTACAGCGATCCCAAGACACCCAGCCCAGAAGCATGTCCAAACAGTGCATAGCACCAATGATACACCACCACCACCACCATGACAACGCAACCCAACACCCCATGGTGCCATGCACAACAGCCCCACCATGACCCTTCCTGCATGAGGTGACAACATCCACTGATGCCACCATAGCATACACAAGGCCCCCCCTGCATGGCACCTACAGTGGCACAGCAAGGAGGTCGACCTGGCAGCAGTACCCGAGGGACTCCGCAAGTGACAAGGCCTGTCCCGGACACCACCACCAGCAGGATGGCACCCTGCACACCCACCCATGCCCACACCCCATCCCAGCACTGGCCTCACCAGAGAGCACAGCGGCCTACTGTGGCACATGGAGGTATGTGCCACACAGGGGGCAACACAGGACACATACAAACCCCCCCCCACAGTCCCAAGGCTACCCCATCAAACAGTCACACATAGTGGAGCAACAGATGCTGCCATCATGAGTCCCATGGTGCCATGTACCCATGGCCTGCACACCACCATGGCGCCAATGAGCCTGCCATGTGGTGTGCACACCACAAACCAGGCCACCGCTTGCATGCAGCAGGACCCCATGTGACAGTCACCAGACCACAGGCACTGCCCCAGACACCACAGACTGCATGGAGGGGGACAAGAACAGCACTGCTCACAGTGTCAACAGAGGCAGATGTGCAATAGACCAGGGGTCAGGATGCCAGCTGCCAGGGTGCCGTGTATGGAGGGTGGCTGGTATGAACTGCCACCAATGCCACATCAGCATCCATGCATGTGGTGGTGGGGTCAGCATGACCATGTGAACCACAGACATGCAAGGGGCACAGCTGCATGGGCTCAGCACACAGCACCAAGGGCGGCTGGGACATAGCACATGCACCAAAGCCTGCCGCACACAGGCAAACAGTGTACAGGGCACACCACACATACCCCATACAGTGCACATGGCCCCCGACCACACCAGTGGAGGATACCTGGCAGACACACCGATGGCCAGGCCAGCACCACCCCACAGTAGCCATGCACACCACTGCAGCAAGGCACCATGTCCCTGCTGCAAATCAGAGACCGACACAGTCATAGTAGGAAAAGCATGTATAATGAAACAGGAAACAACAACAACAGGAACTATTTACAAAGATATATATATATATATATATATATATATATATATACACACAGTGAGGAAGGAGATGTGTAAGGCTACAACAAGGGGTGGAAGGGCAGGGGACAATGGGAATGGCAAGAAGGGGGACATAGGTGTGTGAGGTACCGTCCAGGGAGGTAAAGGAACAGTGCAGGTGCTGCAGACCCTACTGGTAGCCCCTGTCATCCCTGTGCTCCCTGTGGCATCTTCTATGCTGCCAATATTCACCCCCTCCATCCCCTGCAGCAGCTCCAGCATGGCCTGGGTGACCTGCAGGATCTCCTGGATGTTCCGCTTCAGGGATGTCCAGCGTTGTCCACTTAGGACAAGGGAGCATAATCAGTATGTGTGACTGGCCAAACCAACGCAGCCCACCCAATGTGCATGGCATACAGCAGTGGCCTGCACCCCTAGGATGGCATGCGACCACCCACAGTGGGTGCACCCACATAACCCACCTATCCAGGCACCCAAAGCCATGCAAACCACTGCACACCCTCACTGCCCATGCACCGCACAGCACCATTATGGCCATCTGGCATTATGGCAATGCAGTAGGATGGCAATAGCACAGCCAGGTGCCCAGTGCACACGCAGCCCACCTGTGACACCCACCCACACATGCAGACCCACAGGGTGGTGCAGAGGGCACCATAGGATGTGCACAGCAGTAAGGGCCATGTGCAGGGAGCAACACCCCATCACCGCCCCGCAACCCACCATGCACAGTTGTAAGGGGAAACACGGCACTCACCTGCATCCTGGTCAGCACGGTGCTGCTGACCACCAGCACCACCACTGTGCCCTGCCTGCATGGCCACACCACCATCGTCGACCTGCCCTCCATGGTCCCAGGCCATCCGGGTCCTACGGCGATCCTCCGGGCCATCCGGGCCCTACGGCGATCCTCTGGGCGTAGAGTGCAAACATGGAAAAAGTCCCATCACTACACATCTGAACCATAGCCCCCCCTTGCAGTGTGCGTGCCCACACAGTCCATCCATGCCATGATGGCACAGGGTGTACTCGATGCAACCCCACAACCGGCAACATAGGAACCAGTCCCCCCCAGTGGCATGGCCTACTGATCACCATGATACCAGGACAGATGGATAGTACTAGTGTGGTGAAGGAGCACCTACCTAGCCATGGCACAGTGCCCCACCGGGCATGCACCCGCAGTCTCCCTAGGTGGTCAGGGTCACACTGTTGGAGGGCCCCATAGCGGTGGTGACACTGCTCAGCGGTCCTGCTGCTCCCTGTGGCCTCCTCAAGGCCCTCTGCCACCTCCTGCCACACCACTGTGCATGGCCACAGGACCGGAACCTACCCAAAAAGGGCACCTGCATGTGGCTCCACAAGTGCCACCAGGTTTGCTAGTTCCACCACTGTCCACACTGGTGCTGTGGTGCGCGGCATGGTGCTGATACTGGTGAATATAATATGGCACCCTGTAGCACATGTGCCCCATTTGCGGAGGCAGCGTGGTACTGTGCTGCCAGTCACAATCACGCTGGCAGCGGACTGCACAATAGGGGGTCAGCCATGCGGACGCATGGTGCCTAGAGGGCAAAGGTCAGCCACAGGGTCAAGGGTCTGTCAATGCACAGAGTGCCACAGTGCTATTGGGAGGCACCTGTGTGGAGTACAGTAGGGTGCATGTGTGTGATGCCATGCAGTGGCCTACTGCACTGATGTGCCATGGTGTCCACGGTGCACAATGGCACCAGTGCCCCTTTGAGCATATAGCTCATAAGCGCCACAGATTTATTGGAAGACCCCTGTGTGGAGCACGGTAGGGTGCATGTGTGTGATGCCATGCTCTGGCCTACTGCGCTGAGGCGCCATGGAGCCCACAGTGCACCAGGGCATGAGCGCCCCTTTGGGCGTATAGTGCATAAGCACCACAGGCACAGTAGTGGCAGTGTCCTGTACTGCCTCCTGTGCACAGTGCGTCAGCAGCATCGCTAGCATTGGCATCAGCACCACAGGCATACATGATGTGGTGCCAATTGTGCATGTCACAGTGATGCGCCACAGCCTGAGCAAGCTCAACACCATTGCACAAGGTGCAACAGCACGATATTCAGCCAGGTTATGCTAGTCAGCTTATGAGCCATTCCACGGTGCATTCACTGCATTTGCATCCCATTACAGTTGTGCCTGCCCTCATTTGCATGTGATGCGCTATAAATATGTGACCTGGGAATGCATAGGCCATGGATTGGTATTGCAGTCCTTTGAGGTAGGTGGCATGCTGTGGGGACGTGGGGACAGAGGTCTGGGAGGGCTGTATGGGACTGCACAGTCCAAGGTAACACCTGTACATCCCCCAGGCACGAGCATGACTGAACAATAGGATGAAGAGGAGCAGGGAAGGGTGCAAAAGAGGATGCCAAACTTCACCAGGGCAGAATCTGATGCCCTATTTGAGGCCTACCTCGACAGGGATCTGCTGCTCAGTGGACAGAGGGGAACACCACAGGCCCATGCGGTGGCATGGGATGAGGTGGCACGTGCCATCAACCAGCAGGGCAGCCACCAGCATTCCGTGCAGGAGTGCAAGAAAAAGGTTGGCATGGACAGAAGGTGGATCAAGGATAAGGTGGCTGCCATCAGGGTGGCACGTGCTGCCACTGGTGGGGGCCAGCAGGATGTTCCCTGCCTGACGCCACTGGAGGAGCAGGTGGTTGGCAGCATGCGGCATAGTGCCATTGAGGGTGTTCCTGGTGGAGGTTTCCAGATGGGCGGCAGCCCATCACTACATGGTAGGACCAGCACTGACAGTGTGTGGGTGGTGGGGGGGCAGGCCCCAGGGCCAGGTGGAACCACTAATGGTACTGTGTGCCTTTACAGCTCCTGAGCATCTGCACGGGGCAGCGGTGGTGGGTGTGTCCACCGAGGGGGAGGCCCTGGACATGGTGGAGCACCCATCCACCTCCACAGGTGTCTGAGGGACCGACCGTCGGCAGCTCTGCACATCTGTCCAGACTGATGCCAGTGGTGTGGGTGCAGACATGGCCCTGGCTGTGTTCCAGCATGATGCCACTCATGGTGTCCAGTGTGCTGAGACACAGATCAGGGCCAGCTCCAGCACAGATGATGATGATCTGATGCACATACTGGACAGTGATGTATGTGGGACACAGTATGATCCCATGGATGGCATCCACCCAGGCGGATCCACAGGTAGTGCTGGCATGGCTGCCTGCACAACAACCCTTGTCCAGGCTGCATCTGCAGACTCCAGAGGGGCAGAACTGGCATGCAGCCAGGGTAGTGGGTCTGTTGTTGCCACTGCAGCCATGCCAGTGGTGCCTGGCGATTGGCAGCTGGAGGGCAGCAGCAGCAGCAGATGACCAGTGTCAACATGGGGACAGGGGTGGGGGGCAGTAGAAGTGCACAGCGTGTGGATGTACCCCAGGATGGTAGCACTGTGCAGAGCCCACTGTTGAGGTGCACTGTGCAGCAGGGCCATGAACACCATGGGGGACAGCATGCTGGACATGCAGATGACTCCTCAGACGACCACAGCCATCTTCTCCAAGCCTCTGTGGATAAGCAGATGTGGCTCATGGTGGCAGTGGATGCACTCTGAGCGGTGCTGCTCCAGGCAGAGGAGCAGTGAAGAAGGGACCATGCCCTGATCCTGGCAGAGTTGGCTCAGCAGCAGGTGGATGTGACTGCTGCCATTGACAGGCAGACCACTGCAATGGCAACTGTCGTAGCTACACTTGCTAACTGGCTGGATGCCCAGTCACTGCACACCCCGCAGAGTGCTATGTCCACCCCGCGTTCTCGGCATTGTGCGATCCCTGCCATGTCGATGCTGAATTTGGCTGTGGGCATACTTCGCACACCTGGTGCAATCATGTTTGGTGGCCTGCAGGCCCCTGCGTGGACACAGTCGTGCTCATGCAGCATCACCCCTGGGGGCCCTTCGGGTGCTACCCCATGAAGCCACAGTTCAACCTGGTATGGCTGGCAGTTTTCAGTGAGGCCACCCATGCATCCATGGTGACCGTGCTACTGTGCTACATAACTGACCCTTCCCCCTCCACAGCCACTGTCTGCTGCTGCCCTGTGTGCACTGTGGTGTTCCTTGTGCGTTGCATGGGTGTGGTGCCCAGCTCTGCACACACATGGTCCCTGTGCACACCCTTCCGGCTGCTGGTCACTGTGGCGTGTGCATGATGATGACTGCATAACGCTGTCTGTCATTGTACAATGGTGCTCAGCATCTGAGGCACACACAGTACCAGCCACTGGGTGTGATAGTGTTAGGTCCTATGTGGGTGTGGGGGGGGCCTGTTGGGGTGGGCGTGCTTTTGGCCCTGTGAGCATGGGTAGGAGTGTGTGTGCATATGTGTGCATGCTGCATGCAGCCCTGCTGTTCCCTGCCTTTGTGTGTTGTTCCCCACCCATTCCCACACCCCTGATGCAGTCCGCCCCTGGTATCCAGCCCTGCCTGTCTGTGGGCTGTGCCCTTGCCCTTGGTGGTTGCACATGGCCCTGTTGACCTACCTGTGTTGTCCAAAGTGCTCCTCTGTGATGGTGTCCCAGTGCTGCTGGGCCATCTGGGCCAGCCAGAGATCCCTTCACCTAGGGGGTGGCTGCCCAACACCAGCTGGACTGCCTTCCTCTTTGTTCCCACCGCTGTCCCCCTCCTCAACCTCAACGGCTGTCCCACAGTCAGTGGCCATGTTGTGCAGGATACAGCAGGTCGGGAATAGCCAGCAGGCCTTTGAAGGGCTGTACTGTAGGGCATTGCCTGATGTGTGCAGGAAATGGAACTATGCCTTCAGCAGCCCGAACTCCCACTCAATGACATTCCGTGTTGTGGCGTGTGCCTCATTGTACTGTTGCTGCGCTGGGGTCATGGAGTGCTGGTATGGTGTGAGCAGCCAGGGCTGTAGCTGGTAACCACTGTCACCTGTGTGTAGAGGGGATTTGTTAGCATGGTAGTCTGTGACACTGTGCCATGGGCCATCATGTCCATTCCCCATGGCACCCCTGCCCATGACCCACACCCCCCCACATCTGCACCCATCGTCCATCGTGCTTTGCATTCTCACCTACCAGATGGCCAGTTGGGATGTCCCCACTCTCAGACCTATGGCACAGTGTGGACTGGTGCCAGATGAAGGCATCATGTCCTCCCCAAGGTGCGTGGCACAGACACTGATTATGCACCCCCTGGCATTGCACACTGCCTGGTAGTTGACACTCAGGTAACCCTTGCGGTTGATGTATGCTGCTCCCTCCAGGCCAGGTGGCATGCAGATGCCTACATGGGTGCAGTCTATGGCCCCGGGCATGCCAGGCAACTGCGCTACCCTGTGGAACTCCTGAATGTTTGCTGTGCACTCCGCCTGTGTACTAGGGAAACAGATGTACTCTGCTGCATGTGACAGCAGTGTGCTGAGGAATTGTGTGAGTAGTCGTGATGCGGCTGACTGGGTTATGCCTGTTATGTCCCCTTTTGGTCTCTGGATGGTGCCCATGGCGAGCAGGCACATGATGGCTGTGATCTTAGTCTCCACAGACAGCACATGGCTCTGTCGTGTGTGTGTGCCTGCATCTCATCACTGCATAACTCACAGAGCTGCCTCAGAATTGCCCAGTTCAGGTGGTGCCAGCCCACAATCTCAGTGTCACTGTACTGTTTGAAGGTGGTGCTGGCAAGGTACAGCCTGTTCTGGGCATACTGCTGACAGGCTCTTCCATGGCCACGCCTCCCTGCTGCCTGCCTTCTCACATCCCTCATTACCAACTCCATCTGGAAGGTGGCACTGGCCATATCCCTGGTTGGTGTTTCCTCCCCAGGTGGCTGTCTAACTGGTCCTCCCCGGCTGTGTGTTGCTGATGCTTCCCCTGCACCGGGTACACCCCTGGCTGTTCACCACTGTGTGCCCTGCCTCTTGACCACTGCCCTCTGTCCTCTGTGGCACACTCATGACGTCTCGCATGCACACACACACACACACACACACACACACACACACACACCTTCTCTCACTCACATATACCTCAGGTGGGCCCCAAGTCCACCTCCTGGCCACACTTGCCCCCTGCTTCCTGGATCATGTTCCCTGTCACTCTGTCTCAGCCCCCACTATGGCTCCTGTAAGCACATCCATCCTCCCCCTTTTGCTCCCTTTTTTTTGGCTCATTTCCGCTGTCACACAGTTTCTGCTTGCTCCACTACTGCACATGTCAGCTACTGTTGAATATTGCACTGCGCAAATTATTTCTGGTTACACCCCCTGCTTTTGTGCATGCATTCATTTCTGTTGCTCTGCGGTGCATTGTGTGTTGTGCTGTGCAGCCGCTCCTGCTGAATATCGCACTATGGCACATATCCGCTCTTGCGCAGGTGCATCCCTATTGCGTATGGCACAACTGCTCTGAATATCCCACCCCAAGTCCCATTAAACAGTCCACAAAAGTTTAGCTGGCTTCATTTCCACACAACAATTAACTGTCATTACTTTTTATTTTCTCAGTTGCCCAACCTGAACAGTAGGAAAATACAATAAAAAGGGACCAGAAATCAGTTAACAGGCTTCCTGACAGCTAATTTCTACTTATTAGACAGTTTTTCTGTACCATACCGTAAAACAAAGTTAAAGGGATACTTCACAAGTTGTTTAGTAAAATTATTATCAACTTTCACTTTCACCACTTTGTGTATATTAGAAGTAGTTTTACATGTACATGCAGTTAAATGATGATAACAACTGCATTTATAAACTGTGTTCATAATTTCACATATTTAAGTGTGGTCAGTGGTCTCTATGCTTTTTATGGGGTTTGCTTATTGACCATGAGCAATGTACCTATGAACATACGAAACTGCCAGCAGAAAAAGGCCCACAGGTCTATCAAGTCTGCTTGATTGTGCAGCTCTTAATTTCATATTACTACAGCTGTCCCACTCCCACCCAAATCCCTCTCTTCCTCCTCTTTTCCAGTCCTTCCCTTCGTTGTGTTTTTGTCTGTACTGAACCTGCCCTAGACCCTATCCCAACCTCGCTTAAAGCTATCCACTGTCCTTTGAGTGATTAACTCCTCCTACAGTGCGGTACAACCTGTCACCAATCTCTCTGTGAAGTAGTGCCTCTTCATCTTCCTCCTAAACCTTCCCCCTTCCAACTTCAGACTGCGCCCCCTAGTGACCCATCTCCCCTTTAAGCAGAACAATCCTCCCTCCCTGACTTTGTTTATGCCTTTCAAGTACTTAACAGTCTCTATCATATCCCCCCTTCTGACTTCCAGTGAGTATATGTTGAGCTCTTGTAACCTTTCCTCATATGGCAACTCCCCTCATCCCATGATCATTTTTGTAGCACTACACTGCACCCCCCCCCCAGTAATCTCACATCCTTTCTGAGGTATGGGCACCAGTACAGTTCACAGTATTCCAAGTGTGGCCTCACCAGTGATCTATAAAGTGGCAGGGTGACCTCCTCCTTTTGAGAGGTAATCCCTCAGGCAATGCACACCAGCATCCTATTTGCCCTTGCTGCAGCTCTCCTACACTGTGCATATACCTTCATCTCCCCTGTGACTATTACCCCCAGGTCCCTCTCCTCCTCTGAAGCCATTACATGCACTCCCCCCAGCCAGTAGCAGTTCTTGGGATTTCTGGCTCCAAGGTGTATGACCTTGCACTTCCTAGTGATAAACCACAACTGCCACCTCTTAGACCTGTGTTTGAGTTTAGCTAGATCCTCTCTGAGTGTCTACCTCATTGTCCACTTTTGCACAGATGTTAGTGTCATCTGTGAACATGCAGATCTTACTCTTGACCCCCTCTGTAATGTCTCCAGTGAAGACAGTGAACAAAATAAATGGGTCCCAGCACTGGACCCTGTGGTACTCCACTCATTACTGGCAATGGCTTGGATGTCTCCCCTCTTACAACTACCCTCTGTTGTCTCCCCTGCAGCTAGCTCTCAATCCACCCCACCAGTAATTCCACTGCTGCCATGTCCCTCAGCTTGCTCATTAACCTCCTGTGCAGCTCAGAGTCAAAAGCCTTGCTGAAGTCCAGATACAGGACATCCACAGCATGGTCTTCATCAATGGCCTTAGTGACCCAGTTGAAGAAGTCGATCAGCTTAGTTTGGCAAGATCTTCCTGTAACAACCCCAAGCTGTCTCTCAACCTGCAGATCATTGCTATCAAGAAAGGTTATCAACCGCTCATTCAGAATGGTTTCCATCAACTTCCCTACTATGGTAGTCAAGCTCACTGGTCTGTAGTTACCTGGTTCGTCCTTGGGTCCACTCTTGTGAAGGGGCATTATGTGAGCCATCCTCCAGTCCTTGGGTACATTCCCTGTCTCCAAGGAGGTGTTGAACTGGTCCATCAGAGGGCCTGCCAACAACTCTGTCAGCTCCTTCAGGATCCTTGGTTGTACACTGTCTGGTCCTGGTGCCTTGTCCACCTGCAAGCCTTTAAGGCCCTTCAGAACTCTGTCCTTATGGATGACCTTGTCTGTTATCTCTGCCCCCCACCCTTGCCCCCTTTTCCCCTGTGGTATTGGGCCATCCCTTTCTTTGTGAACATCAAGCAGAAATACTCATTGAGTGCCGCTGCCTGATCTTCTCCTTGTTCGACCCATCCTCCCTCTCTCTCTTGATTCTAAAGATGTCATCCCTGCAACTCCTCTTCTCCCTTATGTATTTAAAGAACCCCTTTTCCCCCTCTCTGATCCCCTGAGCCAACTTCAGTTCCTTTGCTGCCTTGGCTTCCCTGACTGACCTGGTTACCTCCCTAGATGTCTTTGAGAACACTTTATCTTCCTCATGCCCAGATTGTTTTAACTTAATGAAGGCCAATATATTTTCCCTCACCTTCCCCTCCACCTTCTTGCTGAGCCAGCTAGGTTTTATTTTTACCTGGACTGCTTACACTGAGATTTGGCACATGTGTTTGTTGCCTCATTTAGCCCCTACCTAATGATTGCTCACTTCTGTTCAGCATCCATCCATACCTGGGTTAATTTCAGCTAAATACCCCTTTAGAATGCTGCCCTTTCTGGCATAATCTGCCTTCCAGAAATCCAACACTCTTATCTTGGTCTTAGCCGACTCGCTCCTTGTGTTAAGGAGGAACCACACTGAGCAGTGGTCACTTCCTGGTAGAGGGTGTGTGGTTCCAAGCTGCTGCTTCTGATACTGCTATGCTGGTCCCTGTGTGAGCTATTGTTTATGTGTTCTTTTCATAGTTTGGTGTTTGAATTTCAGAGGCAGCAGGAGCATGTATTTTCTAACTGGTGCTGAGATGAACATGTTATTTATATTGGAATGAATAGTGATTAGTCTGTTGTTTAATTTTGTGCCATGATTGTAATAAATAAAGTTTAACTGCATCACATATACTTATTTATTTATTTATTTATACATCGGTTTACAACCTTTGAGCCAGAGGCTCATTTCCAAAGGTACCTCGTCACAAAGAGGACAAATACAATACAACATTTAGTTACAATATTGCGGTTACATCCTACATCTCCATGGTTACAGTTTGGTAGATACAGGCAGTTATAACTGAGTTACAATTTACGTGCTACGGGAATGGTAATCACAGGTAGTTACAGTTATATGGGTGCGTGTTGAGCGACAAGCCTACATTGGTAATGTAGTTAAAAAGTCTTGAGCCGGGACTGCTAGAGATGAAAGAGTTCAGGGGCAAAGGACACGGTTTGTGAAAGGTTTGGGTGAGGCGCCACTCAGAGAGTTTTGTCAGTCAGTATAGGAGAGGAGCCACTCAGAGAGCTTTGTCAGGGCATGTCGGACTAGATCACCTAGTGGCAGGAACAGCTACGCATGTTGAAGAGCTGACTCCGAAGTGAGATTTTGAAACGGGAAATTGTGCGGGTGTCAGTGATGGAGGTGGGGAGAGCGTTGTACCAGGAGGGAGCTCTGGAGCAGAAGGACCTTTGCCCATGAGTGGTCCTAGACCTAGGGACAAGCAGGGTGGCCTTAGAGGTGTTATGAGTTTGGACTAAGGGTTGTGCAAGGTGGATAGAGGCTGTCAGACCAGGTGGGGATAGTCCAAGGAGGGTTTTTTTAGTGATGAGGCAGGTTTGGTATCTGAGCCGTTCATCCAGATTAAGTAGCCTGGCCATGTCATATAGTTTGCAGGTATGTGTGAGCCTAGGGGCTCCCATGATTAATCTACAGGCCTTATTCAAGGTGAGCGAATTTATTGAGGGCAGTCGTGTCTGCAGCACCATAAACAGGCAAGCCATAGTCTATAAGGGACAGTATTGAGGAGGTGACTGCTAGTTGGAGGGCATTGGGGAGGCAATCTTGTAGCGGTAAAAAGGATTCCTAGCCGCATGCTTGTAGCTGAGGCTAGATTATCTATGTGGTCGTGGAATGTGAGGGCTGAGTAAAAGGAGACCCCGAGGTATTTGTACAAGCGGACTAGATCAAGAGGATGCTTGGAACCAGGGAGGGTGCGGAGAGGGAAATATCTGTATTTGTTTTGGGGATGGGCAAAGAGCATTGTTTTGGTTTTATTTAGATTGAGTACAAGTCTGTGCTCTTTGAACCAGGCTTCAGCATCGACAAAGGCTTGTTGCAAGGAGTCTTGTAAGGAGTTGGGGTTTCCGTGAGAGGCGAAAATGACAGCATCATCTGCATACAGCAGGATTTTACCAGAACAAGCTTTGGGGAGGGTGTTGAGATATAGTGAGAAGAGAAGAGGACCAAGGATGGAGCCCTGGGGGATACCTGAGTGGATAGGGCATGTATCGGAGAGGGTCACATTAATTTTAACACGTTAGGAGCGGGCAGACAAATAGCTGGAGCACCTATACTTCTATTTCACATGCTTGTTTGTTTGTTTATTGCGTTCAGAGGACATCTGAGCTGAAGAGATGTTTTTAAAGGTGTCCAAGTTTAGCATGTTACTTACAACAGAAGAACAAGTTACATTCAATAGCAGACCAGTACAATACAACACACAAAAGGTATTGTTTAGTTTAGTTTATTTAAACACATTGCAGCCAAAGCATCTCAAGGGAGTGGCTGAAGTTGCATACAATTTATCCATAAAAGGAAAACCATGACAACAGGGAAACTGGAAATACATAAAATAATAAGTAAAATCCAACTTAATATGCTAGAAACAAGCATACCTTCACATATGAAAGTCATAATATTTGATACAAAAATATTTTTTCTTACCTATATATTGATAACGTATGCATTATATAACAATAGCTCATTTGAGCTAACTCAGTCCTCTAAAAAATGCATGAGAAAAGATGATTTATACTTCATGATTCTAAAAATTGTTTTTTGACGTCTAACCTGTTTCCTTAACCCAGATAGGGCCACATCTTTAGCTGGTAACAAAGAGTGCAACTTGTGTTGAGGATTACATATCTCCACAAACAATTTTTTTGACATTTCTTCTTTCGTCTAACCATACCAAATTACACTTTTTAAGGCCTCCTCATAAAGAATCTAATGCCCGAAAATTAGTTGTGATGTCCTCTTCTGTATTCTTTTAAACTCTTTACTTTCTGTATCTGTAAGTCCCTGCATCTCACACTGAGAAACCATGTTCCAAAATTAGTTTAACCACTGTAAAATAAATATATACCAAATCTTCCTGTCACACCCCAGCCCTTTTCAACATAGATACAAATATACTTTAGAATTCCGTCTTTTAACATTCCGTTCACTTGTTCTTTTCAACCAAAGTCATGGAGCTGATTCTCAAAGCTTACACCTGGAGTAACTTGACTTATGCCAAGAAACTGGCACAAGTTGCAAGTTACACCAGCAGTCCAACAATTGGCATTCTGCAAAGCAGTCTGCAACATGCCACAGGCTGCTTGCAACAAAGTGGACATACACCACCAGTTATGCCCTTTAACCCCCTGTGACATGGTGCTAGGGGACTTAAGGCAGCAGTTGCACCCTAATCTGGAAGGGCAGCAAACAAGTCCCCCAATGTGCAATTCTCAAACAATCCCTGGAGGACATCTGCCAAAGTACAGTTACACCAGCTTTTGGCTGGTGTAAGTGCAACTAAGCCCACTGGGGGTTGTGCAAATGTGCCCCCCTGGCCACCCCCCAGCACGTGTATGTAGGCCACCATCCCCCACAACCCACAATATTCCATAAAAGGCCCCAAGGGCTGCTGCATGCCCCCGACCCCATCACCTTCATAAGAGCCCCACAGGACTGTACTGTGCCCCAACCCCCATTCCTGCAAAATATGTCCAACAGGGCTAGAATGTGCACCAACCTCCATTCCTGCATTACATGCCCACAGGACTTGCCCACACCCTAAACCCCCGCAAGTTATGAAGACCCACCCAACCCAATCCCGCAGTGTCCAAGATCCAACAAATCCACTTAGTAGTCTAGTGGCTCCTCACCAGGTAGTGCCTGCACCACTTTCACTTTCACACTCCATTTTTACAAGCATGCTCATATTAGCCCCTCCTCTGCCATTGTGGCCAGTTAAGACTGAACAGTGAAGCATGTACTACTGTACATATGCATGTACCTGTATGTACAGTACTACACACTTCACTGTTCAGTTGGCAGCTGGCCATGGTGGTAAGAGAAGGGCTGTGCCAGTCATCAGCATGAAATGGGTGGGGTGGGGAGTGGTTGGGCACTACTGGTTGGAGGGTTGGGGGGCCACTAGACTACCAGGGATTTGTTGCATCTTGGACACTGTGGGGATCTGGTTGGGTGGGGGTTCACAGCTTGTGGGGGTTCAGGGTGCTGGCAAACCCTGCAGGGCATGTAATGCAGGAATGGGATATGGGGCACATTCCAGCCCTGTGGGGTATATTTTGCAGGAACTGGGGTCGGGCTATTGTATGGGTTCTGGGAATGGGGGCATTAGCAAGCCCTTTGGGGCTATGGGGATTGTGGCATGGGGGGCACTTGCACCCTACACATTCAGGGCTACGACTTGCAACATACCTTGCAGGTACTCCCTTTGTTGGGCAAGCCTGTGGGAATGTCAGAAGTTGCAGGACTTAGACGTGAGGCCCTGCCCCTTACAGAACTGGGTGCAGTGTCCTTGGCATAATGGGGTAAGGTGCAAGTCACCTTTGGTGCTGACTTGCACCACCCTTCTAGAATCTGGCCCATGTTGTATTGTGATTCCCAATTGTTTGACACTTTCAACAATCTTAACTGTAGCATCTCCAAATACAAGGGTGCACAGTTGCACTTTATAAGTTTTGCCAAGTCTAATTTCTTGAGTCTTAACCAGATTTTTCTTCATAAAATTTTGTTTCACCTATTCCACATTTTTTAAGTCATCCTGTTTACAGTAGTACTCTGACCTATTTCACTGAACCAATTAATTACTGTGGTATCATCCACGTATATGATGCATGACCCTTCTATTTTCAAATCATTTATCATTATCAAATACAGCAATGGTCCCAGCTTTGTTTCCTGTGGCACATCGTCAAACATATACTTCACCTCTGATATAACCTCCTCCTTTTCAATCCACTGTGACCTGCCTTCAAAAAAGTTGTAAATCCACCTCACAATGCAAGCAGGAATGCCTAAATCATGTAATTTTCTCATTACAATTTCATGATCTATCAAATTGAATGTTTTTCTGTAATCCACTAATGCTGCTCTCACTAACTCCCTCTCTTCTCAAGATTTCATGCACAATTCCAGAAATCTTAACATTGCTAGGGTTAGCGAACTTCCCCATAAGGATCCAAACTTATTTTTATCAACTTTATTCAAAAAAAGTTCTAACAACCACTTTGTGTTAAATTCACCACACATTTTAGAAACAACACATGTTAGCGAAATAGGTATAAAATCTTTCTTGACATTCCTTGGCACTGCCACTTTTGGTAAAAGCAGAACCCATGTCTGTTTGCACTGATTTGGTCATTTACTAAACAAAATCGATTTGTTAAATATATTATGCACCCTGGGTGCAACCAAATCAGCTCCCTCCTTCCATACCTAATTTGGTATCTCATCTGGTCCTACTGCCTTATTAATTTTTAATTTTTTTAAGGCTTTTGCCATTTCATTCACATAAGCAAGATATTTTGGGGGCACATCCCATAATTCCCCTTCTATTCTTTCCAGGAGTTTGAGACTTTTACTCACTTCACATAGCATGTTATATAACTCCTGTACATTCTCATCCCCTTTAAACCCACACCTTTTTGCCCACCTACTCACGTGTCCTTCGATTTTACTATTTTGCCAAATTTCTTTCATTTTGATCCACCATTCTTGCTTGTCAGACTTTCATAATCCATTTAATCTTTGAAAGCAATATGTCTTTTTCATCATTTTACCTATCCTAGTAACTTTATTTCTCAGCTGATTATACACTACTTTATGTCCTAACTTTAATGCTATTTGTCTTTTATGTATCAACATTTTAAATGTTTCAGTCACGCATGTCTTATCACCTCCCTTTACTATTGCCTCACTCACAGGAGCAATCCTATCAATAATGTCATGCATGGTGTCAGTCACTTGGACCCATATGGAATCAGCAGAATCAAATTTTAACCATTCAGAATCTAATTCCCTGGCCAATGCATCTAATACTTTCTGTATTTCCTTTATTTCATTTTCTGCACAAAAACACCCAAGTCTTGTCTTTTTGCTTACTACATCCCTCATTGCTTGATGTCATTGATACAACCTTGTGATCAGATAATCTAATGGAGGTGGGGGTACAATATTTGATGGTTTATACCAATCAACCAAATGTGTCACTACTTAATCTAATATATTTCCCCCTAGTCCCTCATTTACCACCTGCTTCATATTTCTCTACTGCATTATTTTGGATACTGGTAAGTGATTTGCATCCCCCATAAGAACTATCCCACCACCTGGATGCTTTTCCAAAATTCTATCAAGACACTAATTTAGATGTTTAATCATAATAGAGCCATTGCTTGAAGGAGGGTGATAAAACCCTACCACAAACAAAGCTCTACAAATTGTAGGTAACCTTGGCTTTTTAATTTCCATCCATAATGATTTGAAACCCTCCTGTTCTAGTTCACTCATCCTACAATAACTTGTCCTTCCTGCATATAACATGCAATCCCTCCCCTTTTTCTTTTCTACCCTATCCCTTCTCTCCACATGATGCCTCTTTATTGCTACTGCAACATTTGGCATATGGGGAGCACACCATGTCTCAGTGATGACTGCATTTGTACTTGACTGTATGTTAACACTTCACTTAGCTCATCAATTTTTATAACTAGCGCTTTCACATTTGTATTTATCACTGTGGGTACCCATGACTGTAGTATCTCTGTTTTCTCTAAATTTTCTACTTGTCTTGTTCTTTTCTTCTCCATATCCAAATAGTCCATTTGTTTCCTATCAGTAAATATAACAGGAATTTTTACCGAGGTTCTATGGGTTTCATTTTTTCCCCTTCATGCTCTTAATCACAGACAAGTTTCCCCAATTTACATGTTTTGTTTTATTATTTTTATTTCTATGACTGGTGACCAGGGCAGGGATCAGATTTTGAGCATTCATTTCCATTTCCAAATTTACATTCCCCACGCCTACTTGAACTAAATTATCAAGGAAGTAATTTACTTCCTCTTGTGACTTATGAAATTTTAAATCTCTGCAAGGATAAAACTTTGTTATCTTTTTCATGAAATATAAATACACACAGTAAAGTCAGAACCAATATGCACTTCATTTTGTCCAGAAACATATACCAAATTCACTCATTCTATTTTTAAAACAGTTAACACATATAATTGTTAAACTTACGATATATAAACAAAAACATTTTTAACAGCCTCCACTGAGCACCTTCTTGTGATTCTCACCAAGGACTCTTGCCACTCCTGCAAGAGCCACTTGCATAGAGAGAGACACTAGCTGTGGCTGTCTTTTGAAGCTGGTGTTTCCACCCCTCCTTCAACATCACTGGGTTTGCTCAACCCATCCTTGTAACTGATCACTGCCACTAGCTCAGTCTGGTTTAGCTGTTCACATGAGGTGTAGTTCACTTGAAGGGAGGTAGTGGGCTTAACTCAATATCAGACTGGCTGGTGCAAAACATACTCTCTCTGTCAGAAATGTCAGAGCCACATAGTTCCTTTCAGCTGTGTCTCTCTTTTGAAGCTGGTGTTCCTGCCCCTCCTTCCACATCACTAGGGCTGCTAAACCCATCCCGGTAACTGACTGCTTCTATCAGGTCATTCTGGTTTAGCTATTCACATGGGGTACAGTTCACCAGAGTAGAGGTGGTGAGCTTATGTCAATGTCAGGATGGTTGGTGTAAAAACATGCTCACTCTGTCAGGAATGTCAGAGTCACACAGTTCCTTTCAGCTGTGGCTCTCTTTTAAAGCTGGTGTTCCTGATCCTTCTTTCATGTCACTGGGGCTGCTCAACCTGTCCTGGTAACCAACTGCTGGCACCAGGTCAGTCTGGTTTAGCTGTTCATATGGAGTGCAGTTCACTGAACAATAACAACAATTATCATACTACAAGGAGCAGTGAGTTAACAAAATCCTTCTGCAGTTGCAGGAGGCATCAACAGGGGTGTAGGCTAATGCAACTAGTAGATACAGTTTAGGTGCATTTGCAGTGCAGTTTCTGGAAAAGGTGAGCCACGACTTTGGCTCTACAGGGAGAAAACTGTGAAGAGTGGGGATGGCTGGGGAAAAGGAGTTCCAGGCTTTGACTGCTCTAGTTACAAAAAAGTGCTGGCCAAAAGTAGTTTTTCTGAATTGCAGGAGTTTTCAATCCCACACTGACTGAGTTCCATACTTGTTCATGATTGAGGAGAAGAGGTTGCAGACACCAGGAAGCCTTTGAACAAGAAGTACTGTCTTGCAGAGAAGGGCTTCATTGAGGTTAACTTGTTGGCGGAGAGGATGCCAGCTTTTGGCAAGGTACAGGTCTCAGTTCTGGGGTTCTGGTTTCCTGCTGAGTGTAAATCTGCAGGCTCAGTTTAATGCTACTGAGATTCTTCAAAGTACAAGGTTATTGGCTCTGGAGTAGAAGAAAGCACCATAGTCAATCCTCAAGATGATGAGGCTGAATACTAGGAGTTTTTTTTACTGCAGGGGTGTGGTTGTGCTTATTTCAAGTTAGCAAGCCAAGGTATTAGTGGATATGTTTGACCAGGCAGTCAGAATGAGATGTGAAGGATAGGGTTGCCTCAGGTTGTACACTCAGGTACTTGAAAATCTGGACCTGTTCAATGTGGTCCAAGGCTGGTGTTGTGATGTGCAGCTCAGAGCTTCCCTCCAGGGATTGGGTGCTCCCAAACAGAAGAGATTTGATTTTCTTAGCCTTAATGACAGTCCTGTTAGATGTGAACCAGTCTCAGACCATGCTGAAGTCAGATTGTAGGTTGTATTTTGGGGTCTCTAGGTTGCCGTGTGAGATGATCAGCATATAGTAATGGTTTACAGTTGACACAAACTTCTGGGTCCATGAAGATGAAGAGGTTGAATCACACAAGACAGAGGATTGAGCCTTGTTGGACTCCAGTGGTTAGGGGCTGTAAGCTGGAGAACATCTCTCTACCTCTAATTTTTTGTGATCTCTGGGCTAAATAGTCAGAGAACCACACTGTTGCCTTATCTGACAGTCCCGGCTTTCAGACCTTTATGATTATCAGCTGTTCAGTTGACGCACTTTCTTGCTGTACATAGCGTATTTCTTCTTTCACAATGTTGACTCATATTTCAGAGCTATGCTGCCATGTTATAATATTCTGACACCTATTTTATATTTCATTCATTTGTATTATGAGGGATTAACCCACAACAGGGTATGGGTTTACTGAGCATTAATGCATGCCTGAGGGGAAGGGGTTGTAGTCATGAGGTGAATCCTAGTTACTTCAACCACCCATGCATGAATTAATGCTCAGTAAACCCATACCCTGTCATGGGTTAATCCTATTATAACAAGAGCAATGTTATGTTAGAGTTTTATTCAAAGAAACAGTAAAATAAAGCCCTGTAAACATGCAACTGTGGTTTATCAGGGATTAATCAATGGTCAGGTGACCTGTATGGATCAATCAGAAGATAGTATTTTCTGAACCCATGTTATTAAACTGTTTTGTACTGTTGATGTTTTCTTCTTCACTATTTTGAAATCATTGCCATCGTTATCTCTGATGGTACCCATCCCCCTTCTCCTACAAACAGACCTCCTGCTGATAGTGCTATAGTTTATGTCATTTACTGTTTTGTGTAAGCTGTGTTTCTATATAAGGGACTCATCTCTCTGGTGAAGATTACTCATGCATTAATACAGACAAAAGTATTGAATTTGTAAAAACTGTAATACCTATTGAAATGTGAAGTGTCATAAATGTCACTTGCATGATCATGTTCATCAGTGCATTTTTCTGTGATAATTCATTTCACTGTTCTTCCAACCCGCATATAGAATGTCAACTATCAGCAACACAGACTACTACAGTGATGAGCTTTGTGAACAACTTGGACATGCCACATCATCCACTGGAAACACTCCAAATCAAATAGCCTTCAGCAAATACCAACAACTCGACCACTCACACTTTTGAAACCAAGAGGAAACTCATCAATGTCAACAGAACACTAATCCAAAATCATGACACCATCCACATCTCTTAAATTCTCATAGTAAATCTTTCCTCTTTCTATCAGGTGGATGACAGGCAGCAATCCATGAATTGCAGGGAGTGTAAGACAGTTTGTGTGTGTTTTTGTGTTCTGTTGCTATGTGACAAAGCTGACTTGCCTGTAAAGAGAACAGATAAAGCATGACAAAAGTCCACATTATACACAAAATCCACATGTTTAGGCTGTCCACCTAATTCACATAGATGTCTCACTACTGCACACCATCAATATCAGCATCTGATATATGGACCACTGACTGATGCAAAATGATGGCACTGACAAAATTTAATGTATGAAGCTGAGAGAGGGAGATTAAGCAGAGGAAAAAGGAAGTGTCCTCTCCTTGCACTTCATGTGCATTAGTACTACAGTTGGATAAGTTATTTACTGACATACTCAGTATAATCCTAAAACATTTGAAGTACAATTTTTTTTTATAAAAATGACTTAACTTCAACTTGTTCCCCAAAACATGATCATCACTTGCAATTTCTAAAAATCTCTTCCTTAAGCTTACCTGTTCAATGTAGATGCTAGATTTTATGCTCTGGATGTAGTAAGATAATATCACATATTTCTAATGGTAAATTTCTACAGTACCTTACCAATATATTTCATTTTTAAATAGCACCCATAGCACAAGCCTGGGAACTTTTAAAACAGCAAAATCCTGTATCTGGCATCAGAAATGAAAAGACATAAGACAAATATTACTACTCATGGACTCCATTGCAAATGTTCATACCACAAGACTACTCTGCCTTCATCATTCTTTACACTTCAGTCAAAACTTTCCTAACACAACATGCATGCAAACATTTGGCATTAACAGATGCTTACTATATTTAATTTTCATTTACCTTTGTAGAACAATTTACATTTTGAGTTGGGGTTGAATGATGGCTTAGTTTAATCCTTCAGTCCTGCTATTCCCTCTCTCCATCTGGAAGCCATGCCTCTGTCTGCTATCAGTTGTCACCAGCTATGTGCTGTCTAGGTCATTACTGTCCTGAGTCTGCGGTTTCTGCTTTTCAGTTCTTGTGGACTCCTTTCTAAGGTACTATTAGTTTAAATAAATTAAGTTCCCATGGCACTTTTAGGGGTTGGATCCTCCTCAAGAGGGTTCCTTTGCTTTCACAGTACCCCAATAGGTTGATACGTCCACAGGCCACAGAGTGTGCAAATGGCTAAAGCATCCATGTATACCAGTCAAATAATGCAATTGTACAACTAGCTTTCTGACTGTTAACAATGTTGCACAAGCATTACTCCACACTTTGTTTGCATGCAAGCATTGAACAATTAGTTTTCTTGGCTTCTGCCTAGTTGAAAGCAGCTTGGAACATGGATGGCAGATTCACCGACTTCTCCAATTTTCTCATCCTTCTAACTAGTTTTCTGACAATCAACAATGTTGCACAAGCATTCCCAAGGCACCATTAGGGGTGGAAGCTCCTCAAGAAGGTTCCTTTGCTTTTATGGTACTCCACTACGGTGGTGGTCAAACAGGACAGAGAGTGGAAATGGTCAAATCATCCACATACAGTATAACAGTCAAGCAATTCAATCATATTACAAGCCCTCTGACTATCAATACAATTGCACAAGTATTATGCCACACTTTAAGTGTGTATACCTATTCAATTAAAATGTTAGGACTGTGGTTTGATGGGTTGGAGCAACTAGCCACCTCCCTTTCCAGGTCTTTTAAACCAACTTCCTTCGGCTTTATTCTGAAGCTCTTTTTCTTTGCTTATGACATCCTCACTTCCCCTTCAGTAGCTGACTTCTTTCTTTGGGATCCTTCCTAAAGCATCTTTAGCATGACGAACTTATGTTCCCACGACACTTAAATGGATTGGACCCTCCCTAAGAGGGTTCCCATGCTGTCACAGTACCCCAATAGGGTGATAGTCCCACAGGCTACAGAGAGTGCAAATGGCTAAAGCATCCATGTATAACAGTCAAATAATTCAATCATACAACTAGCTTTCTGATTATCAACAATGTTGCACAAGTATTACTCAATACTTTGTCTGTATGCAAGCATTGAACAGTTAGTGTTCTTTGTGATTGCCTAGTTGAAAGCAACTTGACACTTGAATGGCAGATTCATCTGCTTCTCCAGTTTTCTCATCCTTCACTGTTATTTGAGCACACATGTTAAAACAAGGTTTGCCAAAACCCACAGGGTATTAATTTGTTGATAGGCCTACTGGCTCAAAGATTCAACTAAAGTATTACAGTCTCTAATGGAGATATTAGACATGGGGTTAATAATTACATCCATAGATTTTCTGATATGTAAGAAGTGCACCCTTTCAATGGAAAAATTAAACATGGGTAATGTCATCTCTCTCAATGTACCCTATGTAAATGTCATAGGATATGTACAGTATAATAGACTTGTTTCTTCATGACTAGTTGTGGGCAGACTAAATGGACCATGCGGTCCCCTTCTGGCATCACTTTCTATGTTTCTATGTAGCCAGGTAACTTTTATAAAATTAAAGTACAAATTTTAAACCAAAAGAGATTCCTGCCAGATGAGGGCTACTGGGTAGATGTACTTACATATGAAGAGCCACACTGTGACACAGCACACCAGGAGCACAGTCAAGAAAGCAGTTAGAATGTAGACAGCCACTGTTCCATGACCTCGGAGACATCGAGAGTCTAGAAAGGGACAAAGACATTTGCAGATGTTATCTGTCTATAAATTATTATTTTTATTTATTTATTTATTTATTGAAATCTAGCAATTACAACCCTTTGAGTCAGGGACACTTTTTCAAAGGCTCCATGTCAATACACAGTGTGGAAGGCTGATATTACAGACATCATGAACAATGACAGTAATTGTACACAAGGAGAAAAATTATATAATAAGAACCATTACAAAGACTCCATGTCAGTACAAAGTGTGGCAGGCATGTGTTACAGACATCATGAACAATGACAGTAGTTATATACAGAGACAAAATTATACAATAGGGAGTTCTCTAATAACAATGCAACACAACAAGCATTGCCAATTGACATGGGAGTAACAAAATTTGTTGAAATAGGTCAGAAGAGAAAAAATAAATGTTGGTTACAGGAGCAACGGAGCTACAGTATGGAGGACAAAGTGAGAAACAGGCCCAGGATGCGGACCAAAGGAGAGCTGTAAATATAGTAGACAACAGAAAGCCACACAATGGGCACCGTCTTGGGGCTAAGGTGCAGGAGAAGAAATAGCCAAGCTCTGATTACCCATCATGACTACTACACTATCCCTGGTGGTCCAGTGGAGCACTCAAGCCCTGATCCCCACATTAAAAACATTTCCAATTACCTGGTGGTCTAATGCTCATCACCATGGCCAGCCACTGACTAAGCTCTGTATGAGTGCATACTGTATATAATATGCATTCAGTGAATGACAGATTTACGAGCATTTACTATATACAGTATGCACTCATACAGAGCTCAGTCAATGACTGTCTATGGTGATGTGTGGTGGGCTGTGCCAGTCTCCAGCTCATCCATTTGATGGGGGAGTGGGGTGGTGGGGGTACTGCAGGATGGGGGGCCACTAGACAACCAGGTAATTGGAAACACTATTGATGGGGGAATCAGGGTTGAAGCTTTCCACTGGACCACCAGGGATAATGTAGTAGTCATGATGGGCAATCAGGATTTGGGGGGCTGCTAGCCCACCATGGAAATTTCAATTACATTTAGGGGCCATCAGGTTCTTGGGGAAGCTGCTAGCTCACCAGGGAAATACTAATTACATTTATGGGAGATTGGGTCATTGGGGAGGCACAAGCCCACCAGGGACATTTCAATTACAATTACATTTATGGGCAATTGAGCCTTTGGCTGGGATGCTTTTAGTATGAGGGATTGGCTGGTAGCATATTGGCACAACCCCCAGAGGATGCCCAAGTATACTTCAACCCATCTCTGGCTGGTCTAAATGTGCTTAGACAGTTGATCTCAGCAGATGGTTTGAGAATGATGTTTTAGGGGGTGTGGCAGCCTATGTCTGCCACATACCCCCTAGCACCATACTGCAGCCCAATTTATGGAGTGAGGTTGGTGCAAGCCCCCCTTTGCTGCAAGCAGCCTGCATTTGTCACAAGCTGCTTTTGGGAATCACTTTCAGCAGATTTTTTTGTCACAAGGTGCCACTTGAGTCTTTCATCTTTGATGCCCGCACCTCATCATTCTAAGTGTTTTGAGAATTGACCCACAAGAGTCTACAAAGGGACAAAGACATTTTTGTATGTTATGTCACTACAGATTTATCCAATGTTAAGGTTTTCCACATGTCTGATACATGATTCATTGCATCTTTTTTAAGTAAAGTTTGAATATATTTAATTATAGTTTAACAATAACATCAACAAAACGTGTGTAAACACATTGATAAAAAAATAGCAAGTGTAATCTTATTCAGGAAAACCATATACTGGCCAATCATTGTTGTGGGTCAGGGAAAAAGATGGCATCTGTTATGAGCCAGCCAGTGTTTTAGCATGTGGTCGTATTTTTCTTTTAACCTGCTTCGTTTTACTTTTAATTTTGTTTGTGCCATTTTGTCATTGTGTGAATTGTTTTGTGACTTTAGATAGGGTTGAAGGATTGAGTTAGATTAGGTTTGGAGCATTATTCGGGTCAAGCTTTTTAGTGCATTTTCTCCCTGTCAAGTATTGGCTAGTGTTCTATGTTGTTCCATCATGTTTCAGTGCATTGTGGTAGACTACACTGATAATCTGAAGTTTTCTACAGTCCAAGTTTCTGACTGTCTTGGAGTTTGGAGTTGGGTACTGTGTGTTTCTTGGCTACCAGGATTGGTTGCTCTTTAGCACCTACCGTATTTTAACCTCCTATCATTTAAGCAGCACTATTATTTGTTTTTTGTGAAGCCAACGCCACTTGGATTCATTTAATGCTGAATAACTTTGGGAAGGATTTGCCAATGAGAAGACAGAGGAAGAAGTATCTTTCTTGGTTTGTTGGACTTCTGCCGATGATTACAGCTGAGCTATCCTGTGAAGGTTGTGAGTACTTTGGTGCAAATTCCAGACTGGTTTCCTTATTTTGGGAGGGGCTGTTCACAGACCAGAGCTACCCAGAATCCTGCCACCAGCCCCTTGTTAAACTACTGGAGTCTGGTGATGAGGGGCATATTTGTTTTCGAGGGTGCTCTGTGGGCTGTGTTGGCTCCACCCCCCCCCCGACCAGGGAGCTGCTTTTGGAAGTCATCGGGTACTGTGGAGTACTTGAGCTATGTCAGCTGGAATATGTGCTATGCCAGCTGGAATATGATCGTCCTGCTAGATTTGTATTAAACTTTGGTACTGGAAGAAAGCGCATTTTTCTGGGGAGCTTTAAGCTGTGGCTCAGTTACTGACTGAGGATTTTCCTCCCTTCCCATCTTTTATCTTCCTTTGCATAGCCTAGAAATTGGAGAGGATTTCTGGATATCTGTGCATTTTGTTCTATATTTAACTCACTTTAGCATCTGGTAGAAGGTTGTGAGTGGACCTTCTTAGAACTGTTCATAATTTTTACATAGTTTTGTGGATATCGCTTTGACTGCTGACTATTGAACATATATGCAGTTTGTTGACTGGGAGTGAGAGGCCCAGATCACTACTGCATTTTTTATTTGTTTTATTCTACATTTTTTTTCTTATTTTGTTTTGTGACCTATTTTAGTTTAATTTTTCATATTCTTGGATGTGGGATATTCTTGGGGGGGGGTTTATGAGAGTGTGGGAGGTATATGGGTGTAATTTAGTTACTGTGGGGTTGTGTTTTTTAGTGCTAGCTGCTTGTCTTATTTGGGATCCATCATGATTACTAGGATATGTTTGATGGAGGCTCTCCCTGTCAGGTGCTACTCCCACTCTGAACTCTGGGACCTCCACCCTTTTAACTGCCCCCCCATCTGCTGTAGTGTAAGACTGATGCAGGGCTCTTGGAATAGTGGGGGGGAGGAGACAGGGTGGGGGACCAAGGATGGGGGCAAGCTGGGTGGCCTGGTTGTGGTAGTGGGGACCAGAAGGTGTCTGGGGGTGAAATGGAGCAATGAATGAGGTCCTCCTTGTTTAGTGCCCATACCTAAGAGCTCCACAATTAGTGGGCCAGTATCTTGAACTGCTCCGGGTTCTCACCCGAACCGCACAGTGTTGTGCAATGCCAGATCTATTAAAAAACAAGTCAGCTATTATAGCTGAGCTTGTTGGGTCATCTGATCTGGTGTGCATCACTGAAACCTGGCTGGATGAAAATGCTGGTCCCATTTTGGAGTCAGCAATTTCAGAAGGGTTCTCAGTGATAACTGTGCTAGGTCAGGTTGCAGGGGCAGGGGTGCAGCAATTTGTTTTAAATCAGAATTCAGCCATGTTGATGTGACAGTTGAGAACACCAGATCCTTCAAGTGTACCGTGGCCACAGGTGTGGGGTGCAAAAGTAGCACTTTGTGCCATTAATTATGACAACTGGTATTCCAAAATGCAGCCTGCAACATATCACAGGCTGCCTGACCAAAGTGATCCTACTCCACCATGTACACTATAAGCCCCCTGTGACATGGCACAAGGGGGTTTATGGCAGAAGTTGTACCTTGTTCTGGGAGGGTGGCTGCTGGAACAGCACATCTGCTATTCCAAGAGAACCCTTGAAGGACATTGGTCTAAGTACAGTTATACCAGCTATTAGCTGGTCTAAGTGTACTCTGAGTCTGCTGGAGGTGCATCACTATGCGATGTGCACCCAACAGTCACCCCCCCCACAATCCAACATAACCACCCCCCACCCAACCCCAATTGTGTAATACACATAAGAGCCCACTACAGGCTGCTGGCATCTCCAAGCCCCGATCCTCAAGTAATTCCTCATAGGACTAATCATGGCCCCCAAGCCCCCATCCCCAAGTAATGCTCCACAGGGCTAATCATGGCCCCCCCAAGCGACGATCCACAAGTAATGCCCCACAGTGCTAATCATGCCCTGCCAAGCCCCAATCCCTAATTGCCAGCTCACTGGTAGTTGTAAATTTTAGGTAGAAAAGCATAACCCATTATCCCTGGTAGGCTAGTGGCCCCCACCCAGCAGTGCCAGTCCACCCCATCCCACCCCCTCACATCCATTCCCAGTCTGCGACTGGCACATCCCACCTCTCACCTCCATGGCCAGCCACCAGATGAGCTCCCTCTGAGTGTGTATTACTGTATACAGTACACACTCAATGAATGACAGCTCATTCATTGAGTGTTTACTATATACAATAGTACATGCTTAGGGGGAGCTCAGTCAGTGGCTGGCCATGGAGGTGAGAGGTGGGCTGTACCACTCACTGACTGGGAATGGGCATGGGGCATGGATGTGCACTGGCACTGCCAGGTGGGGGCCACTAGACTTCAAGAGAAAAGGGTTTGCACTTTTCTACATACAGTTTACAATAATTGGCAAGCTCGTGATTGAGGAGCGTGGCTTGGGGAGCATGATTAGCTCTGCGGAGTATTACTTGGGGTTGGGGCTTGTGGGGGATGGTTAGCCCTGTGGGGCATTACTTGGGGATCAGGGGGGCATGATCAGCCCTGCAGGGCATTACTTGAGGATTGGGGCTTTGGCAGGAATGATTAGCCTTGCGGGCTTTCATGTGGGGGATTGGCGATTGGAAGGGTGCTTGTGCCCTGTCAGTGGGCATTTACTGCACTTGCATCACCCTGTTAAGATGTGCCTTCCCTTTGGTGCAGTACTTGGGGTGCTGTAAGTCAGTGGACATAGCCACTGGGGACCCTGGCTTTTCTGGAATCATGCGCAGGGTCCCCAGTGCATTGACATTTGGTGCAAGTCACAATTGTCGGCCACTTGTGCCATACCATCTGGAACTGGGCCCTCAGAGTTTAGCTTATAGAATATTAATATTCTTGTTTAACTAGGGCAATTTGTTTCTTCTTTAACAGATATAGTTGCTTTGTGATAGAACTAACAATGGATGCACAATATAGTGGTACTTCTAGATCCCTGTGGACCGATCCCTGCAGCACCCCACTGGTCGCCCCCTCTCCCTAGACTGCATACTATTTACCACCACTCTCTGCCTCCTGTCTGTTAGCCAGTTTCTAACCCAGTTTACCACCCTTTCCCCCATGTCCAGCCTACTCAGCTAGTTTATCAGCCTCCTATATGGGATGATGTCAAAGGATTTGCTGAAATCAAGGTAAGTGTTGTCCGCTGCCCCACCCTGATTCACTTCCTTTGTCACTCAGTCAAATAAATCAACCAGATTTATCTGACATGATGTCCCCACTGTGAATCCATGTTGTCTATGGTCCTGGGTTCTGATAGTATCTAGATGCCCCACTATCCTTTCTTTAAGCAATGTCTCCATGATCTTCCCCACTACTGAGGTGAGGCTGAATGGCCTATTGTTCCCTGCCTCCTCCCTGCTGCCGGACTTGTGTAGAGGGACCACATGCCTCAATTCCACTCATGTTGAATGGCTCAGTGAACATGGCTGCCAGGGGTACTGCTATCTCCCTTCGCAGTTCTGTTAATATCCTTGAAGTATGCCATCTGGTTCCATCGCTTTGTTTACCTTCAATTTGGTGAGCTCCTGCAGGACTCTTTTGTCCACCTCTTCACCCCTTGGCAACTGCTGTACTGCTGTGGCCCTTGCCCCTCCCACTCTTCTGTGAATACTGAGCAGAAAGACACAGTGGAAGTCTTGGGAGGAAGGCATGAAACTGTCACTTCCAAATACCGAAACAGCACATACAAGCAAGCAACATTCGGCATTGACAAATGCTTGTTCTACTTGTGATGCCCCTTCCTATGCATCCCAGTATTACCCTGGCTCTCCTTACTGACTTCTTACATTGCTTACCCACCTTTAGATCATCTGATATGACTACCCACAGGTCCCTTTCCATTTTTGTTGTTGTTAGTACCTCCCCTGCTATTCTGTACTCTTCTTCTGGGTTTTTGTTTCCCAGGTGCATTACTTTGCACTTCTTTGCATTGAATCTAAGTTGCCATATGTCTGACCATTCCTCCAACCTTGCCAAGTCCCTTCTCATCCTTTCTACCCCCCCTTGTGTATCAACTCTGTTACAGATCTTTGTTTCATCTGCAAAGCGGCATACCATTCCCTCCAGACCCTCTGTAATGTCACCTATAAAGATGTTAAAGAGGACTGGACCTAGTACTGAGCCCTGAGGTACTCCACTAGTGACCCCCCTTTCTTCGGAATGTGTTCCATTCACTATTACCTTCTGTGTCCTGTTGTACAGCCAGTTTGCTACCCATGCTAGCACCCTGGGACCCACTCCCAGGCTGGCTAACTTGATTATCAATCTTTTGTGCTGGACTGTCAAATGCCTTGCTAAAGTCTAGTTAGGCCATATCCACAGCCCCTCCCTGGTCTATTTCTTTGGTCACCCAGTCAAAGAAATCCATTAGACTCGTCTGACAAGACCTTCCTGCTATAAATCCATGCTGCTTTTGGTCCTGTGCCTCGCTGGTCTCTAGGTACTCAACAATTCTTTCTTTCAGAAGTGATTCCAACATTTTCCCTACCACTGAGGTCAAACTTACAGGTCTGTAGTTTCCTGCTTCTGCCTTGCTCCCACTTTTATGAAGGGGAATCACATCTGCCTTCCTCCAGTCCTCAGGTACCACCCCATCCTGTCATGATTTGTTAAAAAGTGTGGTCAGTGGTGTCACTAGGTCCTCCTTTAGTTCTTTTAGGATTATGGGATGAATCCTGTCAGGCCCCATTGCTTTGTCCACCTTGAGTTTTAGGAGATCTTTCAGGACTCTTTCTTCTGTAAATGGATTGGTGTCAACCCCCCTACCCAAAGTGATTCTATCGTCTGGTTTAGGTAACTCCTACTCATCTTCTTTTGTGAATACTGAGCAAAAGTATTCATTCAGTAACTCTGCCTTTTCACTGTCTCCCTCTGCCCACCTCTCTCTCCCTTATTAATCTTCACTATTCCTCCCTTAACCTTTCTATGCTCCCTAATGTACCTATAAAAGGTTTTATCCCCCTTCTTAACTGAATTGGCTATTTTTTCCTCAGTTTGGGCTTTTGCTATTCTGACTGCCTTCTCCACTTCTTTCTGCTTTAATTGATACAGTTCCCTGTCGTGCTCCTTCTGTGATTCCTTATACTTTTTGAATGCAACCTTTTTCTCCTTAACCTTCCCTGCCACCTCTTTTGAGAACCATAGTGTTTTTTTTTACTCTGCTTTGTTTTCTTTATCTGTTTCACACAAAGGCTTGTTGCCTCCATGATGGCAGTTTTGATTTTTCTCCATTGTTCTTCCCCCCAACTTTTTGGCCATTTCCTAATGTATTCCTCAGGTATTCAGCCATTTTGCCAAAGTCAGCCCTTCTGAAGTCCAGTGTGCTTGTTTTTGTATGGCTTGTCTCCATGGTTGTGCTTACTGTGAAGCACACTTTGCAGTGGTTGCTTGTTCCCAGATGTCTACTGACTTCTAAATTTGTGATCCTCCCTCCATTTGAGAGTACCAGGTCTAGTATTGCTCCTTCCTGAGTGGGTTTCAACACTAGCTGTCTAAGACCTGCCCCCTGCAGGGCATCGAGAATGACCCTTCTCTTGGATGTGGCTGCAGTACATGTCATCCAGTTAACATCTTGCATATTCAGGTCCCCCATCAACAGTATCTCCCCTTTTTCAGCCATTTTGATAATGTCCTCTATCATTTTCTTGTCCATTTCCTCCCCTTGAGATGGGGGTCTGTATACAGCACCTGTGCAGATTGTGATGCCATTCCCTGTCTCCCAGGTGACCCAGAGTGCCTCTTGTCCTCCCCCTTTACTTTTTAATTCTGTAGCTTTGATCCCTTCCCTTATGTATAGAGCTATTCCACCTCCTTTTTTTCCCCTCCCTGTCCCTTCTGTAGACTGTATACCCCGGTATGTTGACATCCCAGTCATGGTTCTCTGTGTATCATGTTTCCGTGACTGCCGCAATATCCAACTGTTCATCTTCTATCAAAGCTACTAGCTCAGGAAGCTTGTTTCCAAGACTATGGGCATTGGTACTCATTTCCCTCCATTTAATGTTGGCTTTATCCTTTTCCCCCCATCTCTGCTCTTTTTGCCCTTGTCTGTTTTTCCATTTACCCCTGTTCTGCCCTCTGTTGAGCACTGTACCACAGTATTTACCTTACTACCTGTCATGTTTTGTGGGGGGAGACTTGAAATGTCTTGCCTCTTATTAGCACCTTCCCCCATGGCTAGTTTAAAAGCTTGCCAAGGAAGCATTTAAACCTGTCATTTAGAATCTTGGTTCCCTTTGTGGACAGATGCAGACCATCATGCCAGTTTAGACCTCTGTCTCTCCAGGTGTACCCCCAGTCCCCAATGAAGCCAAAGCCCTGTGCTCTGCACCAGTTTTGCAACCATCCATTAAACTGCATGGTGTGTAGTACCCTAGCCTCACCCCTGCCATGGGCTGGCAGCACCTCTGAGAAGGTAACCATATGTATGTATGTGAACTGCATGCAAACATTGCACAATTTAGCCTGTGGCATGCATTGTGCATGTACATAGCACATTTGTATTTCTGTAGGGGAAAGTAGAAAGGAAAATAAAAGGTTACTTGAGATAGAGAGTGCTAAATACTACAAGAAAATGTGGGATAGGCTAAGAGAAGCTGTATGCAAGAAAGATACAAAAGAGTTTTGAACAGCTCTGAGTCAGGACTTCAGTAGTTACTCTGTGGATATTTAAGTTCATATATCTCCAATTATCTGGAAAGAATATTTCTGAAACTTATATTTTTCACAGTTAGAGAATGTGGAGTTCCAGTCCTACATAACATGGACATTTCAATCAAGTGGTTGCACCCTGTCCTATTTATATAACTGAGAATGACATTAACAAAGCTATTTTAAATTCACTCTCAAATAAGGCTCCAGGACCTGACCAAATTGTGTCAGACATTCATAAGTCATTTGCAGGTTGGTGGATATAAATATTAACAACATTATTCAATGATATAGCACAAGGCACACACTTGTCCTCAAGTTGGTCAGGAAGCATCATCTTTCTGTTCATAGAATCATAAAATCTTGCCATCAGAAAAGGACCATTTGGCCCACCTAGTCTGCCCAGAGATATCCCCCTTCTGCCTTTCTACCTTGCACCCCCTACCCACACTCAACACCCTGGCCAATTCCTATATATATATATATATATATATATATATATATATTCCTTGCTGTCTTGAACAATTCCATCATGTTTGCTTCCACAACCCATGCTGGCAACCTGTTCCATGGACCTACAACCCGTTGTGAGAAGTAATACCCCCTTATGTCCCTCGATATCTGCTCCCTTCCAGCTTGAGTGAATGACCCCTGATGACTTTTATTTTTTTTTTCTTTTAGTCTTTGGTAACTGGGTTAGGCCCAGTAGGCACAAGTGCCTGTTTTCAGGGGCGACCTGGGAGCACTGGGCAGTTAAGTGACTTGCTCAGAGTCACAAAGTATACAAGTGGAGGTTGTGAGAATCAAACTCAGGTCTGGTCTACTGGATGTACCACGCTCATTCACACTCGTTCCTCAGTCCTCTAACCTCTAGGCTATACTGCCAGCCCTTTGTTCTTGCTTTGTTTTAAGATGCTATCCCCCTTTACCCGATTTATTTCCTTCATGTACCTGAAGGTCTCAACCATGTCTCCCCTCTCTCTTCTCATCTCCAGCGAATACAGACCCAGCTCCTCCAGCCTCTCCCATGTGGTCTTTTTGCATCCCCTGCACCATTCTGGTTGCCCTTCTTTGGACTCTTTCCAGCCTGTCCTTGTCACCCTGCAAGTAGGTCCTCCAGAACTGAACCCCATATTCTAGCTGTGGTCTGACCAACATTTTGTAAAGTGACATGATCACCTCCCTCCTCCTACATGTGAATCACCTTCCAATGCATGCCGGGCATTTTTGTTGCTTTACCAGCCGCTTGTTCATATTGGCATCCAACCTTGAGATTGTTAATGATCCAAATTCCCAGGTCATTTTCTTGCTCCATGGCCTTCAGTGTCCCTCCCTCATGCAGTCATTTGGCCAAGAATTGTGCCATCTTAAGTGCACTATTTTGCACTTTTTTGCATTGAATTGTAGTTGCTACTTATCCGCCCACTCCTCCAGCCTGGCTAAATCCTGCCTCATTTTCTTCACTCCATTCCCCAGCATGTCCACTCTGTTGTAGACTTTTTTGTCATCCGCGAACAGATATGCCATTCCATGTAGACCTTCTGCCAGGTCTCCCATGTACACACTGAATAATATGTGACCCAACACCTAACCTTGTAGTACCCCACTTGGCAGACCTAGTTCTCTGGAGTGCCTCCCATTTACCACCACTCTCAGTCCTCCCCAGGCAATCCTCCACACACTTTGTGAGTTTAGCCCCACCCCTGAGCTACCTAATGCACTAACCAACCTCCTATGGGGGACGGAATCAAATGCCTTCCTTAAATCCAGGTAGACCACATCCACCACTCCCACTTGGTCATATGCTTCTATTACACTCTCGAAGAATTCAATCAGGTTGGTCTGACATGACCTACCAGCCATGAATCCATGTTGGTTTTCATCTATTAGCCCTTCATCCTCTAGGTGTTTTACCAGCCTCTCCTTTATGAAGGATTCCATCAGCTTCCCTATCACAGAGATGAGACTGATTGGGCAGTAGTTGCTAGGGTCATTCTTCCTCTCTCCCTTCCTTGTACAGCGGTACCACCTCTGCCTGCTTTCAGTCACCTGGGACCCTCCCCGATTCAATGAATAGATTAAACAGTGTGATGAGCGGCCCCATCATCTCCTTCCTTAATTCCATAAGTACACTTGGATGTACCTGATCTGGACCCATGGCCTTGTCAGTTTTAAGCTTTCCTAACTCTTCCAGCACCCTCACCTCTGTGAAGGGGCTTGTGTCTACCTCATTGCCCGCCCTCCCCTTTTTAGTTAATACAGGACCTTTTTCTTCCTTCTCTGCTGTGAAAACTGATGCAAAGTATTCGTTGAGCAGGGTTGCTTATCCCGATCACCTTCTACCATTACTCCACCCTTTCCCTGAGGTCTTGGAATCCCTTGCCCATTTTTCCTTCTTTTGCCTTATATACTTAAAAAAATCCTTTGTCCCCCCTGTTTTCCTCCCTGGCTATTTTCTCCTACATACATGCTTTTGCCTTTCTTATGATCTTTCCCACTGCTCTGAGTTTTTCCTTGAAGACCACCCTTTCCTCTAACCTTTGTGACTGTTTCTAAACTTTGAAAGCTCTTTTTTTTCTCCCTGATGGCCTCCTTAACCCTTGCTCTGAACCATAAGGGTTTCCTCCTCCCTCATTTGCTTTTGCTACATTTGTGGATACACTGCTCCGTGCCTTGAGGATTCCACCCTTTATTGCCCCCCCCCCGATGCTGTACTACCACTAGGTTTTGAGTCCCTTCTAGCTCCCTCCTTAAGATGTTCTGAATTTTCCCCAAATTTGCCCTGCCATAGTCCAATACCCTGGAGGTTGACCTGCCTGATTCTGACCCTGCCCTGATAGAGAACCTGACCATCTGGTGGTTGCTGTCTCCCAAGCTTTCTCCCACCTTCACCCCTTGAACATTGTCCCTGTTAGTCAAAGCAACATCCAGCATAGTCTCCCCCATAGTGGGTTCACTGACTAGCTGGTATAGGAATGCATCCTGCAAGGATTCTGCCAATTTCCTGCTCTTTTCTGATGTGGCTGATGGTATATGCCAGTCCACGTCAGGTAGGTCCAGATCCCCAATCACTAGGCTCTTCCCCTAACCCACCTTCTTCTGTATGTCCATTGCCATTTCCCTATCCACTTTAACCTCCTGATGTGGTGGTCTGTAGACCTCCCCAATCCTTATTGTCCTCCTCCCTCCTCCTTCCTGCCCAAGGTGACCCAAAGGATCTCAGATGATTCTCTTTCCTCCATAATCTCCACCGCTCTTATCCCATGTCTCACATACTGGGCTATCCCCCCACCATTTTCCCTACCTGTCCCTCCTAAAAAGACTGTACCCTTGAAACTCCATTTCCCAGCTGTGGCCTTCCATCCACCACGTTTTTGTTACTGCGATTAGGTCCAGGTCTTCCATTCCCACCATTGCCTCCAGATCTGCCATTTTATTCACTAGGCTCCTGGTGTTGGCCTTCTATCCCCCCCATTCTCATTTTTGATCCCCTTCCCCCCCTGCTGCCCCTTGGTGCTCCCAGTAGGAGAGTGCAGGCTAGGCTATCTCTGCTAGGCCGAGAGTCCTCTTTACCCCTAATGCTGCACCCTCCCTTGTTGAGCTTAAATTTAGATCTACCCCAATCTTTCATCAATATACCCCTACAATTTTGCTCTTAGCACTTTAGCTCCTGCATCACTTAGGTGTAACCTGTCCCTTGCATACAGCTCATTTATACACCCATGTATCCTCCTAGTTTTCCAGGCATGTGAAGCCCTTCCTCCTGCATCCCTGTCTTAGCCAGAGGTTAAAATCCTTCACTCTGAGTTGCCAGGCCGTGCTAGCGCAAGGCACTGGTAGAACCTCCAAGAATGCCAGGGAACTGACTGACCCTCTACATCCCTCTGCTAGCTCCCTGATCCTCCCTTGAACCACCACTACCTCCTTACCAGCTAAATCATTTGTTCCCAGATGCAATACTAGGTGCGACTTTTCTCCCACTAGATTTATGCAGTCCTTAATCCTAGGGAGTGCCATTTCAGTCTCCATTCCTGGATCACAAAAAAACTGATCACCCCTTAAAAGTGACTTTCCTCCTCTGCCAATGAATCCTCTTTATGATCGAATCTCCATACACTACAGCCTCCCTTATAGCCCCATCTCTCCTAACCTTACTGTCCTGACCTATTTCACTCCCTCCCTCCAGTGCAGATGCCTGCCTCTGCTCCTCTTCCTTCTCTGCTTGGCCACCCTTTGCCCCCTCTTCCCTGCCCCCCCAGCTCCAGACCTCAGATCCTGTCTCCCTCTTTCCTCCCTCCCTACCTACCTCCAAGCCCTCTTCCCTGTCTCCCCTTATTGCCACTCCACCTTGACCCTCTGTGACCATTCTGCCTTTGTGCATCCTTCCCCCTCTTGTACTCCCCTTCGTTCCCCCAGCACGTCTTTCTCGTGTGCCACCCTTGGATTTCTTTCCTGGACTTGGCCCTACTGGACTCTCTGTATTCCCTCCCCTGTACATCTTCCTCTTCCCATAACCCAGCCAGCAGCCAATACCTATTTGACACCTCTGTGGTGCCCCTGTAGTGTACCCTTTCCCCGTCACACCACTGCCCATTGGCTCTTTGTCCCCCACCTACTCTGTCCCCTCTATCTTTTCCCACTCATTCTGTTTCCTCTGGTGCTCTCACACAACTCCTCCCAGCCCCCCCTCCATCTTCCCTTCTGCTCTCCTTCCTTTCTCGCCTGTCAATTTCCCTCCTTAACCATGCCAATTTGACCTCCAACCTTTGCAGGTTTTCACAGGTAGGGTATTCCCCCAGCTTCCACAGAGTGCTTATGAATGCAGCAGCTCTGCAGCCATTATAGCCTACTATTCTATTTGAGCAGGCAATCTGTAGATGTTTTGGATAACTGAGAGAAGTGTATGGTAGCACTCGTACTCCTGGTTAGGTAGTTGTAAATACCATCACTAGCTGCCTGTTTGACAAAGGCCCTGTAGGCCTACTGTACTAATCTGAGTTTCCTGGTCTATCTATATAATGCAGGTATGATACTAAACTATGGTCTAACTTTGGCCTGTTTACATTTTGTTAGTGCTTGTTTTATGCACTTCTGTAACTTCACTACATCCTTGTATTTTACCCTATATGTGTATGTTATCCTAACCTGCCCTCATGTAACTATGACGAGGAGCCTTTGTAAAAGAGTCTGTGGCTCAAAGGTTATTTCCCAAATCTTCTAATCAATTAATAAATAAATTCTCCCTGCTCTAAATCCCTTGTTTCTTCTGCTTTCCTGAAAAGTTTCCCCTTTCCTCCCCAAGCTGGCACTAATTGCTGTCACCTGTTCCTCTGCCAGTCATGTCTGCCATGATCCCCACCCCTGGGCCTAGCCAGTTCCATACCCACTCTCCACATTTTTCTTTCTTTTCATCCTACTCCCCCCCAGTGGCCCACCAGTACAGACAAGACTAAAGTTTGCAATATTAATTCAGTTTCTCACCCTGGCTATGAGGGCCCCTTAACTCATATACCCTCTTTAATAGACTTGCAAATGGACCCTTGTTGCCCTCTCTCATTATCCACAGTCCTCAGCACCCCTACAGTGAACTGCTATGGTGGCCCCTAGAGGTACATTGTTTATGAGAGCACAACAAACATCACTGCCAACAGCTCTACTAAAGACCACATTGGTGGCCCCTAGAGTTATGTTGTATATGACAGCACCACAAATACACACTGCCTACTGCCCTACTTTAAAGAATGTCAATCAATGCAGTCCATATACTTTCTCTCTTGTCCTGCTACCCTAGTAATCATACAACAGTTTCTCCAGTGTTCATTTCTCTCTAAGTGATAAGCCCTTCCTTTGAAAGGTACAGTGCAGTTATTCAGGGCCAATCTATCAGCCCTTCTTGCTGTTTGCTCCACCTACCCCCTGTATTTAATAGAGGTCAGAGTTGGGGTGGGCAGGTGGGATGAAAATCCTCCTCCTGTGCTCACTTGCTGTTGCTGTGTTTAAAACACAGTTACTGGTGGCTGGATTTTCAGGCTATTTTAGCCTAGTTGCACAGTCAAAGTTTGGTTCCCTGGCACCTGATTGGCTGTAGGGCCTTCTCTTCAGCCTTTGATGCAACCAGTTAAAATCCTCACTGGTGATGCAGCCAAAAGCTGCCTCTCCTACTTGCCGCCAATGAGGAGAGAAGCTTGCAGAGTGTTACAGCCCTCCTCTGGTTTTGCCGCAAACTCCCTGCACTTGCCGCCGATGTGGCCAGGGGCTCCTCTCTCACTCTTGTCACTGAAGGTTGTCCCCTTTTCACCACTGCCAATGCTGCAGACAGTTCCTCCCCAGCACTTTGCTGTCATACAAGAAAGAAAATTCCTCAGATGCCAAAATGTATAGACCAATTAGTTTGCTTGATGCATCTCAAAAACTGTTCTCAAAAATCATATTGCACAAACTACAGGACAGGTTGGATGAAAATAACATAATCAGTGAATATCAAAATGGATTTAGAGTTACATTCAACAACTCAACATCGTTATGTCCTGTCACATTTAATTTGGAAATATACAAAGGTGAAAAAGCTAAACTTTTTTGTTTATAGATTTGAGTTCAGCTTTTGATAGTGTTAAAGAAAACACAAATTGAACATACCCCAATCATTAGAAGCATATGCAAATGCCCACAAATTAATTTGGACTGGCTCAACTTTAAACAGAGTTGCATGGTGCCAGAAGGCCTCAAAATACAATCAACAGTGGTTGAGAATAATGGACACACCACTGTCTTTTCAGCCACCTCGTTTGTGAACCATGGCAGTCTCTTTTTCTCAGAAGAAACTTGTGGGAGTGCTACAGTCTGCAAGAGAAGGAGGAGGTGCTGGGCTGCTACATGCTGCTGCACTGTGGAGGAGTGCAGAGAGCAGAAGCTGTATAGAGTCTGTTTTTACTTATAGAAGGCATGCCACCATTGTCACCATGGTATTATACAACTCTTTCCAGTCCAACCTGTTGTAGCCTGTTTTTCCTGTAGTTCTCTTGGCTAATGCCATTTGTATCTCCCCACAGGAATTGCAAGCTGGGAGCCCAGTCAGTGGTAGAGCCTGCTCACTCAAAGGAAAAATGGTGCAGTCCTGCAGAGGATGGAAGGCAGAGAGGGCAAACAGCAGGGAATCTCTTCCTAATCATTTAGTCTCCCAATTAATGCCATTTTTTAAGCACCTCAACACATTTACCATTTTACTTCTACTCGAGCATCTGGATAGTCTCTGGAGCACCATTAATACATTGGAAGACATGGAGAACTTGAGGAGTGGGGACAAAGTCACTTAGGACACTTTTCATTTTATTTACAATTAGATATTAGATTAGATAGCATTACAAGCTAATAGGTGAAAAACAACTAGCTGGAAAAAGATTAAGGACTAATGAAAACCACGTCCAGTTTATTAAAACTCACTGACATCTTAAATTGTTCAACTTCATCTGGGTAGTTTGAACCACTTAACATAAACTTTGACGGCAGATAAGGACCACTAGGCCCATCTAGTCTGCTCATTTCCCTACCTACAGGATAGGCCGCAGATCCTAGTTAACCAACAGCCTATATCTTCCTGCCCCCCACAAGAATTGCCTTATGTCTGTCCCATGCATTCTTGAATTCTCCCACAGTTTTAGACCCCACAACTTCCTCTGGAAGGCTGTTCCATGTAACCACTACCCTCTCTGTGAAATAATACTTCCTCACATTGCCCCTGAACCGCCCTCCTTCTATCTTTAAATCATGTCCCCTTGTTCTTGTAAGTCTCTTTTTCTGAAAGATGCTACCCTCTGGGACTTTGTTGATTCCCTTGAGGTACTTAAAAGTTTCTATCATGTCCCCCCTCTCCCTTCTTTCCTCAAGGGTATACATATTAAGCTCCTTTAGTCTCTCCTCATGCTGCTTCTCTTGCTGACCCTGCACCATTTAGTTGCCCTCCTGGACTGCCTCTATCCTGTCTATGTCCTTGCAGAGATGGGGTCTCCAGAACTGGACACAGTATTCAGATGGGGTCTCACCAACTGTCTGTACAGAGGGATAACAACTTCCTGTTTTCTGCTGCTGATGCCTCTCCTATACATCCCAGTATACCCGGCCCTCCCTACTGCCTTCTCACATTGCTTGCTAACCTTAAGGTCATCTGATATGATTACCCCCAGGTCCCTTTCCTGTTTTGTTGTTGTTACTACCTCCCCACCCATTGTGTATTCTTCCCCTGGGTTCTTGTTTCCCAAGTGCATTATTTTGCACTTTTTTGCATTGAATCCTAGCTGCCATACGTCTGACCATTCCTCCAACCTTGCCAAATCCCTTTTCATCCTTTCCACGCCTCCTTGTGTATCAACTTGTTGCAGATCTTTGTGTCATCTGCAAAAGGCATACTTTTCCTTCCAGTCCTCTGCAATGTCACTGATGAAGACATTAAAAGGACTGGACCCAATATTGAACCTCACGGTACCCACTGGTAACGCCCTTTCTTCAGAGTGGACTCCATTTACAATTACCTTCTGTGTCCTGTTGTCCAGCCAATGTTTTACTAGGCTACCACCCTGGGACCCACTCCCAGGCTGGTTAATTTGACTAATAATCTTTTGTGTGGGACTGTGTCAAATGCCTTGCTAAAGTCTAGGTAGGCCATGTCCACAGCCCCTCCCTGGTCTACTACTTTGGTCACCCAATCAAATAAATCTATTAGATTCGTCTGACATGACCTTCCCACTGTGAACCCAGCTGCCTTGGATCCTGTGCTCCACTGACCTCTAGGTACTCAATTATTCTTTCCTTCAGAAGTGACTCCATCACTTTCCCTACCACAGAGGTCAGACTGACAGGTCTGTAGTTTCCTGTCTCTGTCTTGGTCCCACTTTTGTGAAGGGGAATTACATCTGCCTTCCTCCAGTCCTCGGGTACCACACCATCCTACCATGATTTATTAAAAAGAGTAACCAGTGGTTTCACTAGTTTCTTCCATAATTCTTTTAGAATTCTGGGGTGAATTCCATCAGGACCCATTGCTTTGTCCACCTTCAGTTTTAGGAGTTCTTGCAGAACCCTTTCTTCTGTGAAAGGACTGGGATCAACCCCCCTATCAAGAGTGCTTCTGTTAATTGGATTAGGCACTTCCCCCTCCTCTTTTGTGAATACTGAGCAGAAATATTCATTCAATATTCCTGCTTTTTCACTGTCCCCCTCTGGCCACCCACCGTTCATTCTATTCAGCCTCACAATCCCTCCCTTTGTCTTTCTACGCTCGCTGATGTACCTATAAAAGGTTTTATCCCCCTTCTTAACTGAGTTGGCTATCTTTTCCTCAGTTTGGGCCTTTGCTATTCTGACTTCCCTCCCTGCTTCTTTCTGCCTTAACTGGTACAGCTCTCTGTCCTGCTCCTTCTGTGTTTCCTTATACTTCCAGAATGCTATCTTTTCTTCCTGACTTTCACAGCCACCTCTCTTGAGAACCATAGTGGCTTTTTCTTTCATTTTGATTTGTTTATTTGCTTCACATAAAGGCTTGTTGTCTCTGTGATGGCAGTTTTGATAATTCCCCATTGTTGCTCCACACCTCCTTCTAGCCTGTTTGCTAGTGCTTTTCTGAGACACTCTCCCATTTTGCCAAAGTCAGCCCTCCTGAAGTCCAGTACCCTCACTTTTGTATGGCTTGACTCTGTAACTGAGTTTAATGTGAACCACACTGTTTGATGGTCACTTGTCCCCAGATGGCAACCCACTTCTAGATCTGAGATCCTCTCACTGCCCCCATTTAAGAGTATGAGGTCTAAGATTGCTCCCTCACGAGTGGGTTCCAAAACTAGCTGTCTAATGCCTGCCACCTGTAGGGCATCAAGAATGGCCCTGCTCTTGGATGTGGCTGCAGCAAATGTGCTCCAGTTAACATCTGGCATATTCAGGTCTCCCATCAACAGTATCTCCCCTTTCTCTGCCATTCTAAGAATGCCTTCCATCATATCCTTGTCCATTCCTTCCCCCTGACATGGGGGTCTGTAGACAACCCCGTGTGGATTGTGGTGCCCTTTCCAGTCTCCAAAGTGCTTGTGTATGCTCTTGATGGTTGTTTTTCATTGAACTCTTTTATTTTCTGCTTGGCAACTTAGACACTTTTTATTTTTGCTTAATTTTTTGGTTATTTTCTACTTAGAGAAACTCACAAAAGTTCCCTTTTTTCAGTTGCATGTTTTTTTTTTCATTATTGCAGATGAGGAGAGTACTATAAGAGCTGCTACTCATAAGTTTTTGGGTAACTTTTTTAGCATAGTTAATATTTTAAAATAAAAGAATAATTTTAATCTATTTCCTGGTCACATGATCATTGGGTGTGCTTACTGAAGTCCCATATGATAGAAAGGTGAATGCACTGGCATTCTTTTCTGACATGTGCCATTTTCCAGACTGCTGAATGCATTGCTAGGAGCTCTGAGTTTGATGCTCTTTTTCTGGAAAAAAGTCTGTAAGTAACTGAATCACCTGCTTATTTGATTTCTTTTTTTGTAAAAGCTGAAACCTGAGAAGCCATGGCTATAGCTTTTTCATTTTATTTCTTCCAGTGGTTAAGCTGCTGCAACTGGTCCTGTGTGGTGTTTTTGCCTGCTAGCTGATTTCTAGTCACTGGATGAAATTGTAAAAAAGTGCAGCTGAAGGTTGTTGGTGTACTTGGGAAATTTGAAAGCATGGAGATAGTTTGCTTTTTTTTTTCCACTTTACTTTTTTTTATATATTTTTGAAGTACACTGAATATAAAACTAAACTGTGGGCCCTTGGATTGTTGCCTGAAGGTATAGCAACCATTTTACCTGATATAGTACTGATACAGCATCTATAGGCACGTATAGGTCTTCTATATTATGACACATCTATTTTACTGTGGCATACCTTTTTTTTAGGTCTGTATGGACTATATTCAGAGGGACGCTGTTCAACCATCTTACTTCAAAATGGAAGAGAGACCTACATAAAGCACCTTTTACTCAGAAACATTTTGATGATAGAGGAATTTTAAGAATATTAAGAATTTGGCTTCTAAGAGACTGGCAGAAGAGAACATTGATATCTAACATACAAAAGACAACAGTATATTTGAAAAAGTACACACTGTTATAAGGGACTATATAGTTGACATGATTTTTATGAGCAAAGGGTCTGGATAAAGGATTATTACTTGATTTAAGAGAGGATATGCATTATTATTTTATTGCATACTATACAGTTAAGTGCTTGTGCTACTGTGAAAGTGAACACTAAACAAATAAAAAAATGGGGTAGTGCTATTATTAGTTATAAAAACTAAGAATGAAAAGACTGGAAACCTAAAGAAAATATTAAAGATAATAAGGCATGTAACTTAGAAAAAAAAGATCACAAGCTGTATATTAGCACCAGGAACAAAAATAAAACTAGTAGGAAAGAAAGAGGTATTGTGAATCCTTAGTGCCTCTCTCCCTCCATTAAGTTCATCTCTAATTAAATCTATTAATGAAATGCCTCAGACTGAAGTGACCAAGCACCCATTAATGAAAACGACTAGGGATTTAGAAAAAGAGATGATCTAGAAGTAGTAGAACATTCGGGGAGGAGAAAAATGATAGGAAAATAGACCATGTGGAAGTAAAAGTTCATGTAAACAAGGATAAGATGAAAAGTAAGGAAAAAGGGAATGGAGAGGGAAATAATGCCAGAGATGAGGACAAACCCTGCAAAGAAAACAAATAAAAATCCCTTGAAAAGTATTGATGAGGTGGTTGAAAAACAGATCGGTCCAGAAGAAAAAAATTACAAGGACAAATCCCATCGATGCCCACATGTTTTTTTTGGGGATTTTGCAGCCTTTCTGACCCTATTTATATTGCAGCCTAGCATGGACCTTCCCACATAATTTCCACCTGATGTTCCACATATACTGGAGAATACTTGTAATTGGAAAGAAATAAATAAAAGAGATGAGACTGGAGAAACAAATATGACTAATACAGTACAAATACAGATAAGAACACTATTAAAAGAAATTAGAGAAGCAATTATATTAAATAATGAGTTACTAATAAACAATGTTGGGTAAGTTACTTTTTCTATTAGTTTTGTATTACTTTTGGAAACATGTTCCAGAACACTCTGTGCAGTCACTATCAAGGATGGAGAAGTACCAGAAAAAGTAATATACCTTACAGTTACAATTACTTATGTCTTTTTATACAAAAGTAATACACAACTGTAACTGATTACATTTATTTGAAAGTAGATGTAAGTAAGCTATTACTTTCAAATAAATGTCATCTGTTACTTTTTTAATTTTGTATTGTTTTTGAATAAAAAGAAATAAGTAACTGTGACTATAAGGTGTATTACTTTTTCTGGTACTTCTCCATCCTTGATAGTGACTGCACAGAGCTTTCTGGAACTCGTTTCCAAAAGTAATAGATGTATCAGATGTATTACTTTTTTTAGTACTTCTCCATCCTTTCTAGTGACTGCACAGAGCTTCCTGGATCAAGTTTCTAATAGAAATAGAAAGTAATAGAAAAGGTAACTTACCCAACTCTGCTAATAAACTGCACAGCCCTCCTTGGTACACATTTAAGCAAGGAAGGGGTGAACCTACCAACAACAGTAACAAAAGAAAATGAAATACAAGGAGAAAAACTGGACAAAAGAACATATGAAAAGAAAAAAAGATCAAAATATTATTAAAGAAACAACAAGAAAGATAGGCATAAGAGAACTGAAATAGACAGAAAAATGAATACAGGATTTATAAAAAAGTAAAGAGAAATGTAATATGAATAAGGAGAAAGGACCACCCCCCATGGGGAAAACCTTGAAGAACATAAAGGGAATTAGGATATGGAAAAGTAGAAAGGCAGACATCATATAGGAATGTTTCTAGAACTAGAAGAAGAAGGAATTATAAGAAAGTATAAAATAATAGAAGTCTATAAAAGACAAACAGAGATGTGTAAATTCAAATAAGGAAAATGTAATAAAGGCAAAATAACATTGTATGATAAGTCAAAAGACTATTGCATGAAGAAAGATTTAATAGAAAAATGCGATACATTACCAACTGTTTTTCTCAAAGGGTCCCCAAAATGGGAAACATGAAAACCTGGTGACCCTTAAACTAGCAGTATATAACATCTGTAAGGGAATTATGGAGAGTAAATTTACATGGAATTATATTGGTCCCACTTACAGACATCATGGAGTTGAATAGAAATGGTGGATATGTTTGGTGATCAAAAGCAGAAATTTCAGAAAAAGATTACTGGAGGCAAGAGCACTGTGGCTGGATTGAAGAATTATTGCAGAAAGAACCATCCTTGTCAGTAGAAATAAAGAATATATGGCAATACAAGAAAAAGAAATAAAACAAACAGAGATGAAAGAACATAATCAGAATAAATCTGTTAAGGAAGGGGAAAAATCCAACACAGGATCTCAAAATATACGAGACCTACAGTATAGAAAAAGAGCTATCTCCAGTGGGTGATGATGTACAATCAGAAAATGGAAACATAAAAACAATAACAGATAGACTACAAAGGGGACCAAGAGTAAATAATAGTGTTATTCTAGAAACTGTTATGATGCCTGAACGTTTCTTGGTAAAAGGGAAACGTGGACTGGTAGAATGTATATATAGCAATGTGGAAAGTAACCCATTTTATGTGCTAGATGATACATCAGATGAGTGCTGACTGTTGAAATAAAGAAAAGATAGGCAGGACTACAACATTAGCCTAATATGTTAGGATATAGCCAGTGCTGCCAGTGAGGTAAGAGACATAGGATCTATAAAATGTATGACAGCTGCATGTATAATTATGCTACAGGAAACCTGGTTATGTTCAGCAGAGGACTGTTTCTTGAAGGTTATCAAAGCAGATACAGTATATCCCTGGAAGAAAAGTTTCTATTTATGGGAGAGTGCCTGGTGGAATATGTATTTTTTTTTTAAATATCTCCAGAATTTAGTGCTAAATGTGTATGGAATGATAATGTGGATTACATCCTGGCCTTAGAAGGGTCATTGGGAAATAAGGTACAATGCATATTAATGAATGTATACTTTCCCCCGGCAAGTCTGCTGCCTCTATCTCACGATGCCTTAACAAATTTATATATATATTATAACACTTACAAAACTATTATACTGGGGTAATGTTTCTAATTGGAGGAGATTTCAATGTACAAGTGGGAAATAAACCAGAAGATGTGGGAAGAGAGTGGAATTAAGGATGATGCACTACAAATACCCATGAGAGCCTCCTTGGGATAAAACAATGTAACAAACAGGAAGAACAATTGTTAGAAATTCTGAGTAACTTAAATTTGTGCATCCTGAATGGGTGTTGTCAAGGGGACAGATAAGGAAGCAGCACACACATACATAAAAATGAGTTATGTATTTCAGATTGTATCACTGTGGACATTTATTCATACAGGCAAATATTACACAGAAACAGAAACATAGACTTTGATGGCAGGTAAGGACTGCTTGGTCCACTCAGTCTCCCCATTTCCCTGTCTATTGGATAAGCTGAAGATTCAAGTTTACCAACAAAAAGGCAAGTGAGACAGAGGGAACATGATGGAGACTTTCAAATATCTAAAAAGGTTCAACAGAGAGAGCGTTATGGGGTGGTCCTGCTGAAAGAGAGGGGATTATGTGATCACACAGTTTAAAGCTTGTTTGGGGACATTCAGAGGGGAAGTGAGAAGGCACTATTTCACTGAGAGGGTTGTGGCACCCTGGAATGCATTGCCTGAGGATCTGAGTTCACTGGAAACAGTGGAAGGCTTCAAGAATGACTGGGACAGGTATGGGGGCATAGTAACAGTGGGGGATAACGTGAACACTATAATAGATCAAAGGAGTGGGGGAACTATGGGGAAGGGTAGTGCAGTCGTTGTGCTCAAACAGTGAACTGTATCAGGTAGATGCAAGAAACCTCCGGGTCTAATTTGCCAGCAACAATGTATGCTATGTACATGTGTACAATATGCATGTATGCTTGTATGTATGTATGTGTGTATGTACGTATGTCTGTATATCAAGATCATCCTCTAATGCAGGGTCAGAGCATAAACAGGTATGGTTGCATTATCAGCAATGACAACCAAAAAGCTTATTAAAGTTTGGAGTAAAATGGGGAAAGAAAATCAAGAGAGTATAATTTTTAATTATTGGCTAGAGGAGTCATCTGAGTATAATAATAACCAAGAGACATGGCTGGTAAAATTGAATAGTGAGTTAAATTGTCTTGAGATGCACTATAAATATATTATAGGAGAATCTGTACACCGTGAGAATTTTGTGACTATTGCCACCCAAAGAATCATGGACAATACAAAACAAAATGATATAAACTGTATTAATGAAGCACAGAATTGTACCTCTGAAAAAAGTAAAAACAAATTTTAAACTGGAAAAATATTTGATCATATGTGATAATAGAAAACACAGAAAAACTCTCACAAGATTGAAGTTTGGCCTACTCACGAAATGGGGAAACTGGGAATTCTTAGAAAATTTAATCCAAATATGTATGGCCTGTAATACTGCCCAGATGACCCTTGCACATCTAGTATTAGGCTGAAGATTTTTATAAGGAGAGACAGATAATGATATGGAATATACAAAAGGACTTGGATAAGGTCCCCAAAAATGAACAATTAAGTGCAATTTTTAATAAAAATATAGACTTAATCAGATGCATGCTTTAGCAAATTATGCTTACAAAATTGCACTGAAGTTAAAATGATTACTATGAACAGACTCTCTAATGAAATATTAGGTTATTAAGTTGTGATCTAAATTTGAATTTTAATATTGCTGTCTCAGCAAAATGTTGTTTTTACTGTATTTTAAAATATATGTATGTAACAAATGTCTTTTTATACATACAAACTTTGCAAAAAAACTTGAACCTACACAAAGTTTCCACCTAGCAAAAAAAAAACGTGTCATGATCATCTTGTCTGATGACTGGTGTGACACAGACAAGACCCTTGTAGATTGCTTTGCACTGAACTGACACTCAAATCCTTCAAAACCTGCTCTCATAGCAAAATGTTCAACTGGGTTGAGCCTGTTAAAGGGCCAGGTAGCCCAGTGCTGTTTACCTCGTTAACAAAATTTTAAATAAATAAAAAAAAGCATAAAAATGTATTGTCCTCTTTCGTTACCTCCTGGGCTATTATCTCCCAAGTTTGCAACTTTGCAGTTCTTACTGCTGTCCCTGCTTCCATTCTCCCTGATACACCTTCCTATCCTCCTCCCTCTGTGTCTCCTTATACCCTCTGACTGCTACCCTTTTAGCTTTACCTTTTCAGCCACCCTTTTTAAGAAACCATATTTTGCTCACTTCTTTGATGCAGAGGTGTGTTGCCTTTATTATGCTCATTTTAATTTTCACCCACTGTTACTCCACCCCTCCAAAGTCACCCACCCCTGCTAGGTCATCCCGGAGGAATTCAACCATCTTTTTAAAATCTGCCCACCTGAAGTCAAAGAACCTCACCCTTTCGTGGGTCAGTTCTGCAGCCATCTTTATATTGAGCCATTCTGTATAGTGATCGCTGGTCCTTAATTAGCCTACCTCCTTAATGTCTGCAACACTGTCTCTGTAAGTGAATAATAGGTCCAGTATTGGCACATAACAAGTGGGTTTAGAGACTAGTTTAAATGCTTCATTGGCAAGTATTTAATCTAGCAATTGGGGGAGGCACTGACGAGAAGAAAGGAAATCCAAGCCCCCCCAAAAGAAAATCAGGGTAGTTAGTGAGGTAAACACCAAGATAAAGCAGTTGACAGGGAGAAGGGCAGGAGTAAATGGAGAAAAAGACAAAGGCAGTAAGGACAGGGATGGGACAAAAAGGAATAAGGCCATCAAAAAATGGAGGGTAATGATTACCAATGCCCAGAGTCTAGGTAACAAGCTCCCTGAACTGGTGGCCTTAATGGAAGATGGATGCCTGGATAGTGTGGCAGTAACAGAAACATGGTACACAGAGAACCATGACTGGGATGTCAACATACCAGAATACACAGTCTACAGGAGGGACAGGGAGGGTAGAAGAGGAGGAGGAGTAGCTCTCTATCTAAGGGAAGGGATCAAAGCAACAGAACTAAAGGGCAAACAGGGAGGAAGGAGGCACTGTGGATCACCCTGGAGACTGGAAATAGCACCACGATCCGCACAGAGGTTGTATACAGACCCCCATCTCAAGGGGAGAAAATAGACAAGGAAGTGATAAAAGGCATCCTTAGAATGGCAGAGAAAGGGGAGCTATTGCAGATGGGGACCTGAATATTCCAGATGTTAACTGGAGCACCTTTCCTGCAGGCTCATCCAAGAGCAGGGCCATTCTCAATGCCCTACAGGAGGCATGCCTCAGACAGCTAGATTTGGAACCCACTCGTGAGGTAGCAATCTTAGACCTAGTTAGTCTCAAAAGGGGACGGAGAGAGGATCTCAGATCTGGAAGTGGGAAGCCATCTGGGAACAAGTGACTACCAAACAGTGTGATTCATGATAAACTTAGCTGTAGAGTTAAGCCAAACAAAAGTGAAGGTACTGGACTTCAGCAGGACTGATTCTGTTCAATTGGGAGAGTCCCTCGGAAAAGCACTAGCAAACAGGCAAGAAGGTGGGGTGGAGCAACAATGGGGAAACATCAAAACTGCCATCACAGAGCCAATAAGCTTTTGTGTGAAGCAAATAAATCAGAACAAAAGAAAAAAACACTATGGTTCTCAAAAGAAGTGGTAGGGAAGGTTAGGGAGAAAAAGATAGCATTCAGAAAGTATAACGAATCACAGAAGGAACAGGACAGAGAACTGTACCAGTTAAAGCAGACGGAAGCAGGGAAGACAGAATAGCAAAGACCCAAAAGATTGCCAACTCAGCTAAGAAGAGACATAAAAACTTTTATAGGTACATTAGGGAGCAAAGAAAGACTAAGGCAGGGATACTGAGGCTAAATAAGGAGGAGGGTTGTTGGGCAGAGAGGGACAGTGAAAAAGCAGGGATACTGAATGAATACTTCCGTGCAGTATTCACAAAGGAACAGGAGGGGAGGAGGAGGTACCTAATCCAATCAATAGAAGCTCTCTGGATAAGGGGGTTGATATCTGTCCTTTCACAGAAGAAAGGGTACTGAAAGAACTCCTAAAATTGAAGGTGGATAAAGCAAATTGGCCTGATGGGATTCGCCCCAGAATTCTAAAAGAACTAAGGGGAGAACTAGTAACACCACTGACTACCCTGTTTAACAAATCATGGGAGGATGGTGTGGTACCTGAGGACTGGAGGAGGGCAGATGTGATGCCCCTTCACAAAAGTGGGAGCAAGACAGAGGCAGAAAACTACAGACCTGTCAGTTTGACCTCAGTGGTAGGGAAAATGATTGAATCACTTCTGAAGGAAATAATTGTTAAGTATCTAGAGGCCAGGGGGGTACAGGACCCAAGGCAGCATGGATTCATAGCAGGAAGGTCATGTTAGATGAATCTAATCAGTTTCTTTGAGTGGGTGACCAAAGTAGTAGACCAGGGAGGGGCTGTGGATATGGCTTACCTAGATTTTAGCAAGGCATCTGACACAGTCCCACACAAAATATTAATAATAATATTAGCCAGCCTGGGAGTGGGTCCAGGGAGGTAGCCTGGGTAAAACATTGCCTGAACAACAGGACACAGAGGGTAATAGTAAACAGAGTCGACAGTGAAGAAAGAGGGGTTACTAGTGGGGTACTGAAGGGTTCAGTACTGGGTCTGGTACTTTTTAATGTCTTTGTAAGTGACATTGCAGAGGGACTGGAAGGAAAAGTATGTCTCTTTGCAGATGACACAAAGATCTGCAACAGGGTTGATACACGATGTGGGGTGGAAGGATGAGAAGGGACTTGGCAAGGTTTGAGGAATGGTCAAATTTATGACATCTTAGATTCATTGCAAAGAAGTGCAAAGTAATGCACATGGGAAACAAAAACCCAGGTGAGTGCACAATGGGGAGTGAGATACCAACAACAACAAAAATGGAATGGGAACTGGGGGTAGTTATATCAGATAACCTAAAGGTGGCCAAGTAATGTGAGAAGGCAGTAAGGAGAGCAGAGGGGATACTGGGATGCATAGGGAGAGGCATCATGAATAGAAAACAAGAAGTTATTATCCCTCTGTACAGACAGTTGTTGAGACCACATCTGGAGTACTGCGTTCAGTTCTAGAGACCCCATCTCTGCAAAAACATAGACAGGGTGGAGGCTATCCAGAGGAGGGCAACCAATATGGTGCAGGGTCTACACCAGAACACTTATGAAGAAAGACTAATGGAGCTTAATATGTATAGCCTCTAGGGAAGGCAGGAGAGGGGGAATATGATAGAAACTTTTAAGTACCTCAAGGGAATCAACAAAGTCCAAGAGGGTAGCATCTTTCAGAAAAAGGGGTGTGCAATAACAAGGGGGCACAATTTGAAGATAGAGGGGGATGGCTCAGATGTAATGTGAGGATGTATTTCTTCATAGAGGGGATTGTAGATGCATGGAACTGGCTTTCTGAAGAGGTCATGGAATCAAAAACAGTGGGTGAATTCAAGAATGCATGGGACAGACATTAGGTAATTCTAGTGGGGGGTAGGAGGAAGTGGGCTGTTGGCTAAGTTGAATCTGCAATTTATCCATTAGGTAGAGAAATGGGCAGACTAGGAGGGCCAAGTGGTCCTTATCTGCCATCATATTCTATGTTTCTGTTTCTAGTTGCCTGAAGAATATCCCCTGCAGAGTTCAGGATGTCCCTGCTTCTAGTTGATGACACTGCTGGGAGACTCCAGTCCTCATCTGGCTGATTGAAAGCCTCCACCAGAAGCACCTCCCTCTTTCTGCCATTTTGCCAGTTGCTTCCACCAGTATCTTATCTAATTCCTTCCTGTGTGTTGGAGGTCTGTAGATCACTCCAGTGCAAATAGTGGCTTCATCCTCCATCTGCAGGATGTGCATAGTACATCTACCTCCTCCTATATTCGCTGTACCTCCATGGCCTTCATGCTTTCTCTCACATAAATCACCACGCCTCTTCTTTTCTTTCTCACCGTGTCCTTCCTGAACTGAGTATAGCCTGATAAGGCAATGTCCCAGTCATGGTTTTAAGTGCACCATGACTCAGTAATGGACACAATATCCAGGTCGATTTCTGCTTTCATGGCCTCTGTGTCCTGAATCATATTTCCTAGGCTTCTAGCATTCACGTCCATGGCTGTCTGGATTTAGTTTCTACTCTGTTTGTTGCCCCCTCTTCCTTTTTGCCCTTCTTTCTTCCCACCTCTCTTTTTAATGCCCCCTTTCATTTTCCCCTTTATCTTTAGCATCCTACTCCATTTATTAATTTGTGCCCTGGGAATTCCTCTTCCATCAGGTTCTCCTTACTCTTTATTTCAGCCTGTGGGTGATGGCAGTTTCTGACTCCCTGACTCCTTCTGCCACCCACACTTGGTTAGTATAAATGATCATCCAAAACACATTTAAACCATTGAAGGAGGACTGTTATTCCCCTCCTGGATGGATGCAGGCCATCACCCTTGTACAGGCCCTTATACTCCTAGGTGGGCTCCCAGTCGCCAACTGAACCCTTCTTCTTTGAACCATTCCTTCAGCCATGAGTTGAAGCTCCTGGTACAATGTTCCCTCTACTGTTCCCTGTATATATATATATATATATATATATATATATATATATATATATATATATATATATATATATATCTGTATATACAGTATATATATTATAATTTGAAGTGAATAGACATAGCATTAGATAGCATGTCTTATGTGTTGTACTGTAAACAAACCCACAGCTGTGCTGCCTTTATCTGAAGTACAACCATTCAGAAGTAAAGTAACAGCTAAACTATTTCTAAACATCAGTTTTGTTGCAAAGGTTGAATGAAATTATTATAATTTTATTTCAAGTAGGCAAAATGTGAATTTACAACTTTTTTTATTTAAAATCATTTGTATTAATGAACTGTTACAGATGAGAGGGGCAGTTTGAAAATGACATGGAGAAATGTGCTCTCTTTTCAATGGTATATGACTTGCCAATGGAGGGTGTGACAGAGATATTTTGACAAATGGAAGGAAGGTGCCAATGGCAGAGATCAAAGCACACTATTGAATAGACTGGCCAGGGAAGATGTGAAGTGCCTTACGATAGATTAAGGCTGGGACAGGGGATGGGATTTTGGTGCTGTAGAGATACACTGAAGCGAGTAATTATGCTGGAGACAGTCCAATCACTGGTAGTTTCTATTCTGCCCAGATGATCAGAGAGTCTGCAGCTTAATTTCTCACTTAATGTGTGAATGTCTCAGCAGATAAGCAGTGGTTTCAAAGGACCCGACCAACCCTCCCGCCCCAGCCTGCAAGTGACCAACACTGACAGGCAGACACACATTTATGTAAAAAAAAAACAAGGGGAAAAACTGTAAATCACTGCCCCCCCTCCAAACTCGGGGCCCTGTGCAACTCTTCACCCTGAGGTATTATTAAACCAGCCCTGCATGCCCTGTCCAAAGTAGTTCCAAGAAAGGCATATGGCATATTAGTTTTATTACTCTTTTTATTATTATTGTTTTGTGCACCATGTGTTATTTGTTCAACTTAGTGATTGCCAATGCCACAATTTTTTTGTTTATCCTCCTGAGGTAAATATGTGTCTCACTGTGCACCATATTCTGCATTTATGCTTATTATGTGGTGCTTTCTACAGTTAAATAATGTGTACTCATTGAACTATTTTATGCAGTCCCACAATTTCTGACACTAATGCATTGTAAGTGTGTGTTCCTGTTTTGGAGTTGCTGATTGGCTGAAATGTGAGTTTGCAGTTCTGTCACAAGGGGCTCTGGGATATCACATTGAAATGCTGCTGAGTTTGCATTTATTGCAGGTAAATTGCTTTTTTAGTAGCCATGGAGGAAAAGCACCAAACGTTTTATAGCCTTAGCAATCCATAGTATTAATTTTTATAGAATCTAGTATAAAGTAGACAAGAAAATATTATCTTGTGCTCACAGCTAAATCAATTGGAGGAGCAGATCTGATTTTTGTTCCTACTTCCTTCATAGGCATCTAAATTGATGACCCAACAGTATCTGCTAACACGGTAGATGACATGTTGCAATGCCCTGTGAATTGTGTATGCCTGACTCATTGCGATATCACGTCTTAAAGTCCCTTGTGACAGAACCGCAATTTCACATTTCATTCAATGAACAACTCCTAAATAGGAACTCACACTGATACTGCATTAGTGTCAGAAATAGTGAGACTGCATAAAAAATATTTTAACTTGTCCACTTTATTCAACAAATATTTACATCAGGCAGGCAAAAAAATTCCGCACTATGATTTGAGTTTCACATCTGACACATAGAGATCTACCTTTGTAATAGGAGCTGATTTATTCCTAACAAGTCAAGCAAACCATGCGGGTAAAAATAACCACCCGATGTAATAGTAAATCATTATCATTGACAGAAACTGCAGCTCCCATAAAAGGGATAGTTGGCTCCTATTGCAATTGTAGACCTCTATGTGGAAGTTGTGCAATGCCATTATTGTTAGTGCTGCATGTTTGTTTCCCTCCCAATGTAAATATTTATGGATAGTTGTTTTTTGCAGTGTTCACCTACCTTGCAAGCTGGTGTTTAAGATGTCATTGCTACATTGCTAGGTTAGCATACAGTTGTTACAGGACTAAAGTAGTGCCAACCTTTGCTCCCTGTCCCCTCTCTCTTTGTCTCTGTTTCCTCTCAGAGAAAAAGATAGACAGAGAGAGAAGGAGAAACTGCTTGACATCTCTCTCTCTCTCTCTCTCTCTCTCTCTCTCTCTCGCCACATGCTTTAGTTAGCCTGCTTAGGAAAGAACTACTGAATGGTTCATGAAAGCATTGAGTCCCTGTGAACTTTATTGTTTCACTTTCTGGAGTTAAATTAGTGACAACCTAATTTGTATTTTGCAGAATGCTGTTCACATGTCCTCACCCAAATTACTTAGGAACTGTAACTGGAAAAACTAGATCTGCTTTTCACAAGGTGTAAATAAAGAAACATAGAAGCTGATGGCAGGTAAGGACAGATAAGGACTGCGAGGCCCATCCAGTCTACCCATTTCTTTTTCCTATCTTATAAATGTGGTATCAGTCTTTGCTCTGTCAATGGCATATCGATACATACTCATCTTATTGCTCCTTTATGCCTGTCCCATGCCTGTTTGAAGCCCTGCACTGTATTGATATCCACCACTTCTTGAGGTAGGCCATTCCATGCATCCACCACCCTTTCTGTGAAAAAGAACTTCCTCAAATTATCCTTTAAACGTCCTCCCTCTAATCTCATGCTGTGTCCTCTTGTCCAGCTATTTTTCTTGTTAGACTTTTTCACCTTGTTAATGCCCTTAAGGTGTTTGAATGTTTCGATCATATCACCTCTCTCCCTCCTTTGCTCTACGGTATACATATTGAGCTCCATTAATCTGTCCTCATATGTTTTCTGATGCAGTCCCTGCACCATTTTGGTTGCCCTTCTCTGGACTGCCTCAATTTGGTTAATGTCCTTGTGAAGGTGTGGCCTCCAGTACTGCATGCAGTACTTCAGATGGGACCTAACCAGTGTCTTGTAAGAGGGATTATTACCTCCCTCTTTTGACTTGTGATACCCCTACTAATACACCCTAACATCCCCCTAGCCTTAACTACTGCTTTAGTGGTCTGCTTGAATGATTTCAGGTTATTGGTGATGATGATGCCCAAGTCTCTTTCTTGCCTTGTGACTGCCAGCAACTCCCCTCCCAGCCTACTGTTGGCTTCAGGGTTTCTCTTCCCTATGTGCATGATCTTGCACTTCTTTGAATTAAACCCCAGTTGCCACTCTTCTGACCATTTTGCTAGTTTATCCAGATCTCTTCTCATTCTGCCCACCCCACCTGGATCATCTACTCTATTGTAGATCTTGGTGTCATCTGCAAACAGACAAACCTTACCCTCCAGTCCATCTGCAATGTCACTGATGAAGATGTTGAAGAGGACTATCCCCAGGTCTGATCACTGAGGTACCCGACTTGTGACTTGCAACTCTTCTGACTGCATATCATTTACCACCATTCTCTGTGTTCTGCCCATCAACCAGTCTGCCACCCAGTTGACCAACTTCTGACCCACCCCAAGCCTACCAAGCTTATTAAGCAATCTTCTATGTGGAACAGTATCAAAAGCTTTTTTGAAGCCAAGGTAGGCGACATCAACTGCTACCCACTGGTCCACCACTCTGGTTATCCAGTCAAAGAAATCTATGAGATTAGTTTGACAGGACCTTCCTTTTGTAAACCCATGCTGTCTTGGATCCTGTGCTCCTATGGATTCTAGGAGTTGCACTATCCTTTCCTTATGGAGTGCCTCCATAATTGTGCCCACTACTGAGGTAAGACTGACTGGTCTGTAGTTCCCTGCCTCCTCCGTTACCACTCTTGTGGAGTGGGATCACATGAGCCCTTCTCCAGTCTTCTGTAACCTCTCTTGTGCTCAGAGACTCACTAAACAGTTCTGATAATGGCTGTGCTAGTTCCACCCTTAGCTCCTTTAGTACCCTGGGATGTATGCCAATAGGTCCCATTGCCTAGTCCACTCTGAGCTTATTGAGCTCTTGTAGGACCCTTTCTTTTGTGAAGGAACTAGTTCTCACCTCCCCCCGTGTCCATAGTGCTGAGCTGTGGGCCCTGCCCTACCTTCTCTTCTGTAAATACTGAGCAGAAGTATCTATTAGGATAGATGCTTTACATGGTCCTCCTCCTCACATGCCCCCTTATCTCCTTTGATCTTAGCAATACCCGCCGACTTACTCCTTTCACTAATGTATCTATAGGAAGTCTCATCACCTTCTTTTACTGTTTGTGCTAGTGTTTCCTCAGTTTGGGCCTTTGCCTGCCTTACTGCCTTTCCTGCTTCTCTTAGTGAAGTTTGGTATGCCTCCCTATCTTCATCCCACTGCGTTCCCTTATATTTCCTGAATGCCAGCATTTGACTCTGACCTTTTCTGCTACTGTTTTTGAGAACCAAAGTGGTTTCCTTCTTCTTTTGCACCTCCTTTTCTCTATAACACAATGGGATGTTGCTTCACGTATTGCATCCTTAATGCTTGCCCACTTTTCCCTTTACTCCCTCACCTGTATTTATTTTTGCCAGGGCTAGCTTAACTCTGTTGGCCACCTTATCAAAGTCAGCTCCTCTGAAGTCCCATATTTTTGCCTTGGAATGGAATGATTTAGTTGTAGTGGCCAAATTGAACCATACCATGTGATGGTCACTAGCCGCCAGGTGACCTTCTACCTGGAGATCTGTGATCCTTTCCCTGTTAGTCATTACTAGATCTAGGATAGCTCTGTCTCTTGTGGGTTGTTGTACCAGTTGTTTGAGGCCCTCCCCCTGCAGGGAATCCACCATGTGCCTAGTTCTAGTTATCAGATGTTCCTACTGGCATTGACCAATCTGTATCTGGCATGTTGAAGTCTCCCACTATCAGAACCTCCCCTTTGGCTGTCATGTTTTGTATATCTTCTAACAGTAATGTGTCTATGTCCTCCCCTGGTCTGGGGGCCTGTAGACAACCCCAGTTCTTATGGCTGTCTTATTTCCTGTTTCCAGGGTGACTCACAGTTCTTCTGGCTCCTTATGTGTATTCTGAATTTCTGTAGCTTTGATATTTTCACTGACATACAGGGCCACTCCACCCCCTTTTGCACCTCGGTCTCTTCTGAAAAGAATGCACCTGAAGCAAGGAGGAAATGTGCCAAAAGTTTTATAGCCTTAGAAATATATGGTATTAATTTTTATAGAATCAGGTGATATGCAGTGACATGCAGGGACAAGAAAATATTTTTCTGCAGCATGCACATAGACTGTGCACTTTCACTGTAAGTAAAAATAGTTTTGTAGTCACTGCTTGACATTTGACTTTATAAAAATAAATACAATAAATAACTAACACTAAAAACAATTTGATGCTTTATCTCCATGCTTCTGGTGCATTTCTCATTAGACTTTTGGACTCAATTGTTTGTACACACACAGCAGCCAAAACAGGTGCACCCCTCACTTACTCTAGGAGTTTGAAGATTGTTTCCCTGCAGGTTGTATTAAGCAGACTAATGGCACACCAGTTTTGAAGATAGTGCTGCTTCCTGCCCTTCATCACGTAGGAAAATAAGCAGGCTCTGGGCTAAGGAACTTTCAACCAAGAAAAGTATTAAACACTACCACCAACTAATTTTACTACCAGTTTCAATATGATATTTGCAAATGTGTCAGAGTTTTCAGGGGGTTTAACAATTTGCAGATAGCTGTTTGCTGGCAAAGAAAAAATTATTTGCACATGTCATTTGGATGAAGTAAACTAGTCAAAGTGCAGTTGTTCTTGTATATATGTGCTTGCATGCAGCTAACCTATTTAGGGTTGGCTAAGAAATAAGATGTGATGTGGAGAAATACTGTAATATTTATAGGAAACATTTATAGCAACAGATACTATTATAAGGGGAATGGACTGCTCAATGATTGCTTCATTTGGCTGGCTAGGAGATATTTGTCTGTGTTTCCTCTTGGTGAGAGAGAGAGAGACAGAGAGAGACAGAGACAAAGACAGAGACAGAGACAAAGAGAGAGAGAGAAACCCACCCACCTGCTTGACTTCTCTTTGCCTGTCTCTCTCCACATGCTTCAGCAAGCCTTCTCTGGAAAAAAATTAAATGGTGCATGAAAGACTTAGGCCTCTGTAAACTTCATTGTATCACTGGAGTTTTAGGATCTGAGATACACGACTGACATACAGAGATCTGCCTTTCTCATAGGAGCTGATTTATCCCTAACAAGTCTAGCAATCCACATGGGTAAAATCAACCACTCGATGTCATAGCAAATCATTATCATTGATAGAAACTGCAGCTCCCATAAAAGGGATACTCGGCTCCTATTGCAATTGTAGACCTCTGTGTGTCAGTTGTTTAAGTCCATTATTGCTAGTGATGCAAGTTTCTGTTCCTTTTGATGCTGTTTGTTTATAACATTCACTTACATTGTAAACTGGTGTTTAATATGCCATTGTTACATTGGTAGGTTAGCATACAGTTGTTACTGGAGTTAAAGAAGTGACAACCTCTGTTGTCCCATCTCTCTTTCTCTGTGTCTGTTTCCAAGAGAGAGAGAGAGAGAACAACTAATTGAAGTACCTCTTCTCTATCTCTCTGTCCACACTTCAGTTAGCCTGCTCAGGAAAGAAATATTAAATAGTTCATGAATGCCTTGGGCCCCTGGGAATTTTATTGTTTCACTGTCTGAAGTTAAATTACTGACAACCTGATTAGTATTTTGCAGAATTGTAATTGGCAAAACTAGATAATAATAATAATAATAATAATCTTTATTTATATTGCGCCTTTCAAATACCAAGGTGGATTCCAGAAAGATAAAATAAAGACAAAGTGTACAAACAGTAATGCAAGAACTGTTAAAAACAAATACAATTCACTTTTTTCACAAGGTGTAAATAAAGAAAGCACCTGAAGCAAGAAGGAAAAGCGCCAAATGTTTTATAGCCTTAGCAATACATGGTAAATATTTTTATAGAATCAGATGACTCACAGTGACAAAAAAATTATTTTTCTGTAGCATGCACATAGATCATGCAGCTTTCACTGAAAGTAAAAATGTTTTTCTAGTCATTGCATGATATTTGATTTTATAAAAATAAAGACGATCTATACCTAAGGTTAAAAAACTGTTGATGCTTTGTCTCATTGCTTTGAGTGTATTTTTTGTTGAACTTTCAGGCTTATGTCTATGTGTGTGTCTCTCTCTCCGCTCTATGTCTCTCTTTCTCTTTTGCTCTCTTTCTCTTTCTATCCCTCTCTCCACACACTTTAGCTAACCTTCTTATGAAGATTCTAGCAATGCTAAAATATAGGAATGACAGCTAACAAAAAAAAACATTCTGGACTACGTCTGGACAAAGTGTTAATTTGTATACAATTCCCACTGTGACTGGTTTTAACTTTTTTTTACATTGAGCACTTCTATACAGTCACACCTCTAACACTGGCAGTCACAAATCGCAGACATCACACAATGAGAATGCCACAGTATATAATCTCCAAAAAAGTAGAACACTAATTTTCATATTTGCTGTTGATCTTTAAATGAAATGTGTTAGAGGTGTGACTGTACAGAAGAGCTTGATGTAAAAACAAAATAGTTAAAACAAGCCTCTGTGGGGTTTGCACTGAATTAGTAGTATAATTCTCAACTCACAGTAACCCCATAAGTGTCAAATATCTCACATGGATGGGTAGTTCTTTTTCCACACTACACCTCCAACCCCTCCCACCACCACTATGACATCACCGTCATACTATTCTGTGCCACTATCAGTGTGGAATAAGTTTTGATCTCCTGAGAATTATCATATGGCCTCCTCAGAGAGTCAGGTGCAGGTCTGGTATTTGGTGTCCACATAGCGTGCTAGTTGGGGGACCGAAGAGGCACAGACATACCTGGGCATGTGGCTTTTGCTGGTGGATTATTATAACTCTGAAAGTATTGACAGGTTGCAGTACTGTTTTTCAATTTACAGTTTCAGACTACAGTTAACATATTTTTTTGTAGAATTATATTTTAACTCGTAGGTTTCTTCGATCTTCAGAAAAAAAGGGGGCGAGATTTCAAAGCGCCATCTGTTTTTTTGCCTTGTACTTCACCATCATGGGAGCCATGCATTTTAAGTGACTTGATTTAAGCACAAAGATGATGCATTCAGACAGACAGGGCTGAAAGAAAACATTGCACAGCAGGACCTCATCACTCTTTACTGTTAAATGTTAACCCATGTTTTGTTTGCTGTGGTAAGAATAAAAATAAACTATTTGAAATGCAGTTATTTCATACATTCTATTTTAAAAGCTCTGCAAACTCACAAGGTGAAACACACCTGCAAAACATTGTTCACGTTCAATTTTTTCATATTTCTAGGTAATGTAATTAGGATCGTTCTGTGCTCTTACTCGTTTCACCTAAACATAAAATATATAATTCAGTTCACAATGCATCAGTATTTGTAATGGTCTCCTCTGTATTTAATTCAGTGTCAAGCCCTCACAGCTCACTGCTCACAACAGCATACTTTCATGGCTGCCAGTGTCCACTTTTACTTTACCTTCCTTTCATGCGTCTGGCTCTGTGTGTCAATGGTCACTATTAATGAGGACATCTCAAAGTCTTTACATAGTGACATCACAGTTGCCAGTACTAATCTTCCACTGTACTTAACTATTTTACATACTTCAATGTTTACCATTGAAGCTCTCCCTGGTGCATGATCACATACTATTTTTTTCTACAATCACAGCACAGTGATTGAAAAGTGTGTCCCATGTTAAGCATCAAAACAGCTGGACACAAAACACTAAATTCCGCAGCTCCGATACCTTTCCTTTAGATACTGGCTGAATTTTTGCTGCACAAAATATTGATACTGCTGTGTATCCAGGTTCAAGGTACAGTCAAGTGACCTCAGGCTATAGGGGATCTACATTAAAGCCAGCCAATTCAACTCTATTTAACCTACATTTGAGATTTTCTACTTCCATTTTCTCTATCCAATATGCTTAGCATATTAATAAATCTCTCTCCCGGTTACCTCCTCTAATAGGCATCTTAACTACCTTGGCACCCTTAAAACACACTTCAGGGACAGACTTGCCTGTGCACCAAAAATTCCTAGCAACTGGTGAGTTTAAACCTTGTCTTCTGATACTACTTTTGTGCTCATAAATCCTCATAGTAAATTTCCTTATACTCGTTATTTCATAAAAAGTGAAACAATTGTTTTTCTGTATGTATTAAGCTTATTATTTTGGCTTTGAGACTGCTGTACTTTCCTGATGATGCTACAATTTTAAATTCAGTGAAATGCAGAAAGTTATATGGCTGTGTATAAGCTGACACTGGAAAATAAATTTTACAAAAGAAAAGTGTGTGAGTAGTGTTACTGTATATTTTTAGTTAGTGCATGTATGTGATGGTGTTGTTAAAATGAATGCTGTATGTTCATGAGTGTAGGCTGAAATGTCCGGTAGGTGAGTGTGGGTATATTACTGTGTCTGTTGGGTGTCTGTACATATGTACACATGTCATGTGTATTCATAGTGGTATGAAAAAGGATAGTTGGTGTGTAGGTATGTTACAGTGTATGTAGGTCACAACATTTCATTGAATCATCTAACTGTATGGTTCTTTTTTTATCAGAGCATGTTGATCAAATATTGAAACTGGATGTAAAATAGTGTTCTGTTAGGGGCAGTAATATCAGCAAACATTTGTAAAGTTATGTTAAATAAAAGTAAAAAAAAATCATCTCACAGGAACCCCATAGGTGTCAAATATCTCACTTGGTTGGATAGTTCTCTTTGGATCCCCATCCCCTTCCACCACCACCTCCACATCACCATCATACTATTCTGTGCCACTATATGAGTATCTAGATTTAGTAGTTGCCGTATTGGTCCTTGCAAGAATAGATCCAGAAGCAAATGATTTGATACCTTTTAATGGACCAACATAGATGTAACAACAAGAACAAAGTGCTCTAGCTTTCGGACCAACCAGTCCTTCTTCAGAAGCTCAAGCTTCTAGTTGAGCTTCTAAAGAAGTTGAGCTTCTGAAGAAGGACTGGTTGGTCCGAAAGCTAGAGCACTTTGTTCTTGTTGTTACATCTATGTTGGTCCATTAAAAGGTATCAAATCATTTGCTTCTGGAACTATATGAGTATGGAATACATTTTGAGAGAGAAAGAGAGAGACAGACTGAGAGACATAGAGAAAAGAACTACTGAACGGTTCATGAAAGCCTTGGGCCCCTGTTAACTTTATTGTTTCACTTTCTGGAGTTAAATTAATGACACCCTAATTTGTATTTTGCAGAATGGAGATCACATGTCCTCACCCAAATTACTTAGGAATTGTAATTGGCAAAACTAGATCGACTTTTTCACAAGGTATAAATAAAGAATGCACCTAAAGAAATGAGGAAACATGCCAAAAGTTTTATAGCCTCAGCAACATATGGTATTTATTTTTAGAGAATCAGGTGACACATAGAGATCTACATTTGTAATAGGAGTTAGTTTATCCATAAGAGGTCAAGCAAACCAGGAGGGTAGAAACAACCACCCAATGTCATAGTAAATTATTATCACTGATAGAAACTGCAGGTCCCATAAAAGGAATGAGTTGGCTCCTATTGCAATTGTAGACCTCTATATGTATGTGTCTGTTGTTCAACTCCATTATTGCTAGTGCTGCATGTTTTTTCTCTCCCGATGTAATTATTTATGGAATTTTTTTTTATAATGTTTACCTACATTGCAAGCTGGTGTTTAATATGTCATTGTTAGATTGGTAGTAGCATAGAGTTGTTACTTTTTTTTTATCATTTAACACTTTTGACCTGCAGCCACAGTCCTGCTCTGTATCCCGCCACCACTCCTCCATTCCACTGCCGACCCCAAATCTCAGCATGCCCAGCTGGTAGATGCAACTACACCTGTGAAAGGGGGCCCCATAGCCCCTGTGTGGAACCATTACTGGCACATGCCTTCCAGGCATCATCAGGCATCATCAGCCAGTGAAACTGCGGTCATCAAGCTGCTGCAGACTTGTGCTGCCATTTTCCCCACATATCTCCCAATGGAAACACAGGCATGCAGTGACATCAGTGCACTAGGCTGCAGATGTCTGCTGTGCTTCCCCTCTACACTAGGCACCTGCACAGCTGCAGTACCTCCGGGCATCCCCAGGGACAAGCAGAGTGCAATGTGCATCCACCCCTTCTCCCCAGGACTAGGAGAGCTGTTGTTGGATGCTCAATCCTAGTCCTCCCCTGCTGACCTCTGATGACCCAGGCTCATTCCCGAACCCAGGTCCTGGCAAGAGGCAAGGTGTGGCATCCAGCAGCTCAATACTCAGCACCACTGGGCTGGCTGGCTCATACAGCTGTTACTTGAGTTAAAGTAGTGACACACTCTGCTGTTCCCTCTCTCTGTATTTCCTTTCAGAGGAAGAGAGGATGAGAGCGGCACAGCCTGTACAGCATGAATGCATTATTAAGCACTTTTTTTTTTTAATTTTGTTAGTTGTTTAACCAGGAGTAGCACACTAAGCTGAAAGCTTTTTTACAGGAGCAACCTGGGAGCACAGGGAGGTTAAGTGACTTGCTCAGGGTCACACAGTATGCAAGTGGAAGCTGTTGGATTCAATCCCAGGTCTGGTCTGCTGGATGTCACCAGATTTGCAGCTCGAAGCCTTAAACCACTGCTCTAGTTAGACCTTAAGACATGCAATTAAATCATTCTGTGGGGTTCTGTTTTATACGATTCTCTATTTAGGAATAAAGAGGAGTCAGTTTAGTTACTTTGCTTTTTAATTGATTGGTCTGACAGCACTGATGCTGAAACAGTTGATTACTCTTCTTATGTTTTTTCCTGGCTGCAGAGCCTTAATTCCCAGGGACATGTGTTCCCACTGGCATACTGAAATGAACTCCCGGCAGCACATGTTAGTAGGGAGGAAGATAATTACATTGGAGAAGGTGTGGAGTTGGGGGGAGAGTACAACAGTAACAGAATAGTGGAAATGCAGCCTGATTTCTTTTTGATGAAAGAAGTCCTTCTGAAAGAATGGGTCAGGCAAAGTTTGTTCCCCTGATATCTCATTGTATAGACAGTTGCTCAGCATGACTTAAACCTAAGCACAAAAATGTATGCAGGTTTTAGAAGGTAACTGAAAATGTACTTTGACATGCTTAGTCACATAATTGCATCTTATGTTTTGTTTGTTTTTTATGTAATGCAGTTGCTTTATTGTCTACTAACTGGAATACAACTAAATGGTATTGTATACCATGTCACAATCCTAAGATAAGGTGGATCTTTGAGTAGTAATATATAAACATTTCTGTACAGAATAAGTCGGTAAATCACCATGCATGTAACAAAAAGATTGTTTTGTTTCCAGCAAAACATTTCACAATTATTAGTCAAACTCAGTTGCATAAATTTCCCCCAAGATTTAGAACCTAAAGGCATGTTTACACTGCCAGTATGATGTCTCTGATCTTGAGTGCTGCTCTTTTTAGCAACATCCAAGATCATCCTGCAGGGGGCTTCCACGGCCCCTCTCAGTGCTGCTACAAGCCGTGATGGAGAGGGGCTGTCCATCTCAGGGTAGTGGACAGCTTGGGGATGTGAGCATGCACTGTGTACCTGAGCAAATGGCACAGTCTGTCCACATAGCTGTTTAAGCTGTTTCTTCCAGAATGTGTCCCTGTGTCTGTGCTGGTTGGGGAGAGGACTAGCAGACAACTTAGCATGCAATGACAAATGACAGCATTACTGCTTTTTTACAGCTGCAGCCTGCATTAGTTGCAGTAGTGCAAAGGCAGCAGTGTCAATGTGCCTGTAAACAGTGATGGCAGGAAAAAATCAAATGTCCATCTTTATTCCCAGAGTTCCCTGTCTGCCGTGGGTTCTATTGTCTATATGGGGATTTATCCCTCCTGGGATGAATTTCATTACCTTTTTTTCTTTTACTACTGAGTATATTTTTCTTTAAAAGAATACATTTCTCTATTACATTTAATCTGTTGTTCCATTTGCTTGGTCCTGCTGTGAAATTGTAATCCTCTGCGTGTGATGTCACAACCCATAAACGTGAAAATAAGTCTTATGTCACAGGCAGAGTATTATGACTTCAGAGCAGTCCTGCCAAGGCAAACAGTATTTTTTTAAAGAAACTTGGAAAATCACGTTAACATTTATTTATTAAGCAATATATCATGACAGGGTGTGGATTATGTTAGGATTTACCACACCAGGTGTGTTGTCTGGTCATGAGTCCACAGGCTGAGAGAGCAAAACACACCAGACGTGGTAAATCCAAATATTATCCACACCTTGGAGTGGTATGTAAGCAATAATACCCAACAGGGTGGGTGGTATTGGGCTATACCAGACCACCCTGGGATGTAATGAGGCCCAACGCCACAGGCAGAGGGCCTTAAAGCCCCTGAAACATCTGGTATGGCCCATACCACCCACCCTGGAGGGTATTATTGTGCTTAAAAAATGGACCACTGTATTTTGAAAATAATTTTCACGTTAAAAAGTTAAATATCTAAGAGATTTATTTATTTTGTAAAGAAAATTGTTCCTCTGCCTGTTTTTTTTTTTTTGCATACAGGGATTTTTGTTAGTTGTCATGGTTAATCCCCCCTTCCCCAACACAAGAAGCGCAAGAGCAGAAAAAGTCTCTGCCAGAGTTGCGAGTCCAAAAGGAGTTGGCTTCACAAAAACGTTTAATTACTCAATGAGAATGGGTAGTAACTTTGGTTGGTCGGTCAGCTGCTGCTCAGTGTCGGGAGGTGCCATACTGTGTGAATTAGTCATTAGCATAACAGATGGGACAGTTGAATAGGAAAGTACTGTTAAAAATAAACTATTCAACAAGTTTGCTATCACCCCCCAGAAACACACACACACACACACACACACACACAAACACACATGACCATCCGAAGAAAACATGCAGTTTGAGTTCCCTCTTTCCATGTAGTTATTTAAGAAAAAAAAGCACAGGTTTTCAATTTTGTTGCGTTATCAGTCACTTTAATTTGAGGTATGGGGACTGAGTCAAAATTTCCGACCTGATCTGCAGGAATCGGGAAGCAAAGAGATTGCAGCAAACTGCTGTGGATAAGAGTACGACGTAGGCAAATGGAGGGCAGTCAGTAGAGGAAGCCGGTATTTGAAAAATGAATAATACCATGAATTACTGTGATGTTGTGTTTCAGCTCATTTTTCTATTCTTAGTGAGCAGTAACTATTGCATTTGGTGTGAGCAGGACAGTTTGCGTTACTGCTTTCCGCCACAGAAACTGCTAACTTCAAAGGGGACTCTGCCTGGTGCTCTAGCCCATTGGGGGATATGTGCTGCCAGCTTGGGACTTGAAATTAAGCATTCAGCTTTGTTGATGAGACAGACAAACAGACAAATGTATGGCTCTGTGTTTGTAGCTGTTGGGCGTTTAATAATGAGTACAGATGATCACAGTGACTTGCTTTTTATTATGTGCTCAAGGATTTCTTTTTTGTGCATTTAATGAACATAATGCTGAGTTGGGGGGGGAGTAGGCCTCAAAATTGTCTGCTAAGCTGTAACAAAGAAAATGGCAGTGTTTCAAAATGAATATTCTATTTGCACCCTAATCTTTGTTATGAGGCTTGTGGCAACCAGGAACTTTTAAGACCCGGGCTTTGTTGACTGATAGACACCCACCTTGCCAGGGCTATCAGCCAATCAGAGCCTGGGAATTTCTTAGCCCATTTTCTGAATTGCAATTATACAGTGGTCCTTTTTTGTTTCTGTAAAAAAAGAAACGGGAAAATATATATTTTTTTTAATTTTTTTTCTCAATATAAATAATGTTATAAATTTCTTGTTGCACTACAGAAAACATTTCCTTGTTACTAGGTAAAATACCTTGTTTTAAATAGCCGGCACTCTGGGCCAGCAAAGGAACCCAGAGAATGCCTTGCTCCAGTGGACAGCTCTTCATCTTGTGACAGTATCATTTGCATTAGTCCACTTGGGAGAATGATGCCCATTTTTTTCTAATCAGTAAATAACAAATATCATCTGGAAAACCACTCCACCCTCCCAGGTCCCACAGGAACTGAGTGTCTCCCTTCCTTTTTCAGCAGGCTGCACTATAATGTGTCTTATTGGTAGAATGTCTGATCTGTGTGTGTTTTTTTTTTTTAACAGCCTACTCTCTAGCCAGCAAAGGAGCACACCTTGCTCCTGGGGACTCCTACCATATCCCAAAATATGTACTGTCATCATTACATTAGTCCTGGCAGGAGAAAGGTGCTAAAGCTTTTTATAATTGAAGAGCTCCTGACAGCATTAGGAAAACTTTGACAAAAGTAAGATGTATATTCAACTCTTTCCCATTTTCTTTATTACTTCATATGTTTTCTGTAATCAAGTTCCCACTTTCTTAATGACTGAAAATAGTTACATGAAAACAAGTTCCCAGTCCCCTAAACTGTATCTAACAGCTGCTTCCCTACTCATGGCATCACAGTCACCTGTTTATGCCATCATAATTATATCCATAGCAACACATTTTAATGTCATAAACAGAATTATGATTTCAGCTGTAAGCAGACAGCCAGAGCTAAAAGGGCAAAGATACTGAATTCATATAAATACCCTTAGTAACAAGGAAATGATGGTGAGAATTACAGAATAAAATACAAAATATAAGATACAGTTATGACCACATATTAAATTTTGTCACAGTTGTCTCAACCATGTCAGGAGCTTTTTAAATAAAAAAAAGAAGAAAGGCCTAATATCTAGAAACAGATTTAATAAAAATGATTCTGCTTTTATTTTGAGACATATTTTTCAGCTTGCCTTTGTAAATTAAGAATGGCCCTCTACTTGGGGGAGTGTGCTCATTGGAGCAAGGTGGCAACATGTACATTTCGGTGCTAAAATAATAACACAATTGCTTTCATTGTTTTTCTTGCACTATAACTGTTTGAAGGGGTTCAAATACATGGTTAAGGCAACAGGCAGCTACTGACAGCAAAATAGTGCTGCTTGAAAAGTTTTTCACTCCAAATTAGCAAACATGACTGTGACTCTAGGGGCAGTTGCCTCTCCAAAGACTGTCATGACTATGACTGCCCCCACTATTTGTCTGCCTGTCTATCAATCTTTGTAATTATCTATCTTTCTATCAATTGCATCTATCGCTGTTTTTACCTATTTGTAAAACAAACCTGCTTATCATATTTGCCTGCACTCTGAGCACATACTTGAGATACAGTGCGTATTTGTACTCCACTCCTGCATAGACCTTATACTGTTCTGATATTCCTGTTATCACAAGCATAACTAACTACCTTAACCTTATCAACAGTGGCCCCTTCTGAAAGTTACTATCACATTTTCTCTCCTAAGAGTCCATCATTACACCTGACATCAACACATTGCTCAAATGTAACTTACATCAACTCATGGAAAAAAAAACCTCTTTCGCTATAAAACTGTATAAAAAATCCCAAGACTGAACACATGCCAGCTATTACTTTTTCATGTACTGCCACCTACTGTACCTCTCAAACCTATATTGCTTACCATTCCTTCCACTGAAATGTACACCTCCATATATTTCCCTAATAATGTGTATACCTTCCTTAGAATAGAAAATAAAACAAATCTTACTACTTACAAACTATTGTGTTGTTTCTCCATTGCGCCTTAGCAATTACACACAACCTCACTAACTTCAATTATGCAGCCACGGTGAATCTGACCATATTTTGTTTATGGTAGTGGGGGGAAAGAGTAGGGGGCTCTGAGGGATGAGGCCTAAAACACCCCATAGATGCTAAGAGGAGCATCCAGGCTTTGAATGGGAGAGAATGCTGAATAAAAGGTGCAGGTGTGGAAGGCAGACTATGTTCCAGAAAGGGGAAGTGTAAAATACATGTAACTACAAGACAGGTTTTGGTGGGGAGAAGGAGGGAGGTGGCACCAGTGGATGCCTAGTCTAGGATTTTGCTCAAAGCTGGAGCTGCAGTTAAGAATTAGGAGTGACAGGCCAGCTATGTGGCGGCAAAGGAGGAAGAACTGCTTCATAGTGGCTTGGCAAAAGACCTTACAATCTGGGTCTGTGTGGATTCTGCAGGATCAAATGGCTGCATTGTTCAGCCTAGGGTATCCTCCAATCAGGAATCCCTATTTAGAGGAGGGCAGGGTGAAGTGGTATTTAATAAAGAAGGGAGGTGGGGGTGGGGGTAGAGTCAATTTCTTAATTACAGGAGCAGGCAAATATTAGTAGGGAATAGAGAGAATCGTCTGAGAAAGCCGTACAGTTCAGTAGTGGAGGACTTTAGAGATGGATTCGGTTTGCATACAATCAGAGCTGAAGCCTGAAAGAAGTGACCAGTAGCGGCTCCTCAGGTTGTTCTATGGCCTATAGGAATACCAAAATTATGGACCAGGACAACCTGTACCTTCTCCTGAGGGCTGCCAGTGCAGGGTTCACCGATATCTGGGAGGCAGGAGGTGTGACCGGTGAGCAACTCCGGCCATGGATAGTCGCCAAGGAGGCACTTGTTATGCCTGTTCAGGGCAGTGCCTAGAGAAGGGAGATAAGAGCAGGATTAAGAAGGTTTTTGGCCAGGAGGGATAAAAGCAGGAGAATCGAGGGTGGGGAAAACAACAATTAGCAGAATGCAGTATTTAGCTGGGAATCATAGGGCAGAGGTGATAGGGCAAGTAGACAAAAGAGTTTGTGTATGCAGAAGTTTATGGCAGCCAGTTTACAGGAGGGTTGTTATCTGAGGTGCCAGCAGAAGTTGTTCAAATTTCAGATATTAGGCGCCAAAGGGAACTGCCATGTGGACACCTGGGGAGCAGAGAGAAGAAGGAAAAAAGTAGAACAGGGAGAGAAGAGAGGATGGGCTAGGTAAGGTGGGCTGTAGACAATGGAGCAGATTGCTGAACACAAAAGAGTTATAATCACTTATTTAAAATGTCTAGCAGTACCAGCCACACATACACCTATGCTGGTTAGAGCTAAGTAGGTGGCACAGTATAAGTACAATATGAAAGCAAGTAAAGAGAAAACAAAAATACAGCCAAAAGTCTTGCAGCACTTTTGCACAATTTCTTAATTACATGAGCAGGCAAAAACTACTAGGGAATGGAGATAATTGGCCAAGAAAGCCATACAGTTCAGTCCCAGAGGGCTTTAGAGCCAGATTCAGTCTCCTGACGATCAGAGCTGGAGCCTGAAAGAGGCAACCAATAGCAGCTGCCTCAGGTTGCTCTGTGGCCAATAGGAATTCAGAATTTTTGGACCAGGAAAAGCTGTGCCTTCTCCAGAGCGCTGCTGATGCAGGGTTCACCAATGTCCAGGGAGGCAGGAGGTGTGGCTGGTGAGTGGCTCACACCACAGACAGTCACTGAGGAGGGTCTTCTTAAGCCCATTCAGGGCAGTGCCTTCTCCAGAGAACTGCTGGTGCAGGGTTCACTGATGTCTGGGGAGGAAGGAGGTGCGGCCGGTGAACAGCTGTGGCTGGTTCAGTTACTTTCTGATGTAGCAGTTACTTGAGCCCAACTATTCTGCTTGTTAGATTTGTATGCAGGTTACAGACATATCCAATACTAAAAAAAACAGGTACCTATTTTAGTAAATAATAGCATACATATTCTTCTTTAATGTTGAACACCTTTTTTAAATTTCACTCAACTTAAGTAGATGTTTTACTACAATTCGAACAATTTTCCATTATGTCTCTATAAAAAGTTTTCATAAGGATTTTCTGACCTAATAGTGGGATAATGACATCATAGTGTTTAACAGGACAACTGACTGTGATGTCTCACAGAGCCATTATGAAGTTAGTTTGCACAGGCAGATACTTTTGAAGAAAACCGTGGAATACACACTTGTTAAAGTAAAATATTTACAAGACATATAACGTGAAGACCCAAACTTAAATCCATTAAAGTCAAATGCAATTGATATACACATCATAGTTTTAAACATTTCATTTTAATAGATTACTACTTTCTAAACTGCCTTCTACCCTGCTTGAAAACTTAACCTCTCTTTATGTCTTTATCTCTATCTCACAGGGCCAAGTGTTAGTACAACAGGATGTGTTCCTCCATAATTGCAATGACAACCATTTCCAGTTTTAAAAAACATGTTCATGGTACCTCACCACAGAAGCAGATGGCATTGAGCCAGCCTTCCTAAAAACTGATTTTTGAGAGCTCACAGCCACATTATCTCATATCTTCAATCTAGGGTTATACAGAAGTGAATTACCATCAAGTTGGAAAATGGCCCACATCATACCACTGCACAAATCTAAAGACACAAGTCTTCTAAATAATTTCAGACCGATCTCTGTATTACCTTTACTCGCTAAGATGTTAGAAAAAGATAGCAAAGAGCCAGATAAGGGAATACCTTGAACATGCAAATATATTGTTACCTAGCCAATCTGGGTTTAGATCTAAGCTAACACAACCAAATTACCAAAGGTCAAGAATGATTGGATGTGTGCCATAGACCACCAACAAGTTGTGGGTGCAATTTTCCTCAATCTAAATAAGGAGTTTGACACAGTCGATCACTCTATTCTGCTGGACAGACAGCAAAATATAGGCTTCCCCATGTCGACCTTGCTGTAGGTACATAACTACTTATTCAGAAGATATCAACAAGTTAAGGGGAGGGTCTTCTATCAGTGTACACTCTGCTATCCAAAAAAGTTCTCCAGGACTCAGTTCTCGGAACACTACTTCATAATAAACACCAACAACCTGAGTGACAAAGTCATAAGTGCAAAACTACACTTCTCTGCTGATGACACTGTACTTTACAGCTCATGACGCAATATATCCTCAACACATTCAGACATACAGGCAGTTTTTAACATATTACAGACTAACCTCTTTCATTCTAAACTACAACATAATACAAACAAAACAAACTAAGGCAATGTGGTTTACCAATCATAGAACAACCCCCCTCCCCCCAGCCCTTCAGTACATTGCTTGGAGAATGTCTTGAAGTAGTGAATGAATACAAATAGTCAAGGAGTGTGGACTGACAGCAAGTTATCTGCTGCAGAACACACTGATACAATCTACAAAAAGCTATGAATCCGATTAGAATTCTACTATAGAAATTGGCACTGTTTCCCCATGAATATCACAACACAAGCACATTACCAAGCAATCTACAAGCAACATTTGTATTATTATTAGATTATGCAGACATTATCTATAGTCACTGTACTGTGAACTGTCGTACCAAACCTGATGTACTGTATGACAGGACACTAAGATTCACCATTAATTTGCCACCATTAACTCACCACTGCAACCTTTATGCAGAAATTGGGTGGACCTCACTAGCTAAAAGGAGACTGCACAATATCTACATATGGAAACACAAGATGCTATCTAATGGCTTACCAATGCATCTTAGAGCTCTACCAAAGAGCCACCTGCTCTTATATACTGAGGAAGAGCAACATCCTTCTCCTAGACATGCCGTTGTACTCCATGCACTTCAGAAAATCTGCCATCAGCAACATCATGCCAGTTGCCTGGAATAAGCTACAGAACACGCTGAAACTTGGCTCCCTGATTGGTAGAAAGTACTTCAAATCACTCATTGACAGCATTTGTCCAGAAGTATGTACATGTAAATAGGATAAACTATGCCAAAAATCCATATGTACTGTCCACATGGTGAGCTGTCTAGCAGGGCTTTATAGTATGATACATTAGTATAAAGATCCATGAAGGTATATTAATTATCTTTTGATCAACCATGGTCTCCTAATGTACTCCTTTCTACTAAGAACCTAATCAAGAGCTATCAAGTGAGTACAAGATTACAAAATGTATTGTTAGCTGAACTTGCACTGTTGATTATCACCAAATATGCACTGGCTCACTATGTTAGATTTTTTTCTAAGTACTTTCCCCTATTTCTAGTATAACTGAACATTGCAGTATTACCTTATACGTTGGATGTTTATTGTGGAGTCAATATGTATTTTATTTCACTGTGTTCTTCTTACTGTTCACTGTACTTTATATTTCTGTACTTTGTTGTATTCCACTGTACCATTCAGGACCTCCTTGTAAATAACCTTGCTTAATGGAGGATTTTCCTGGTAAAATAAATACATTGAATTGAATCTGCAAATATTACAGGCACCCCCTATAAGAATTCTATTGCACTTATGTACCTGTCATTCACTGTACCAATCGCTGTCTCTCATTTTGTTTTGTTCACTGTGTATCTTCTGTAACAAACTGCTTATTTTTTTCCACTGGGCACTTATGTAAAAAGGTCTTTGCCCATTATGATTTCCCACTACAATAAATAAAATGAAAAAGAGGCGAAATGTTATGGCTGTGCTCCTAAATAATAAAATGTACTGGAATATCCACAACAACCAACTATTGCTCAAATCATATCCGAGTGAACAGGTAGTAGAAAACAACAGACCACCAGGGAGTATGAAATGATCTGCAACCTTCTCTCAGAAAAGCCACATGGCTTTGATTTTGATCATTTTAGTAAGTACCAGTGCTGGAGAGGGACAATTCACTAGGAGAACTGACCTGCTCTCATGAGGGATCAAACATACCAAGGTACTGAAGACACATTTCATCATTTATTTTTTATTTTATTTCAACTTTGGTAACCAGGTAAGTACACTGGCAATAGATGCCTATTTTATGTACAACCTGGGTGCAAATGTGCATGCAGAATTGAAAACATAAACAAAAATGTACATAGTGAACAGGCAGCACTAGGTGCTGTGTGATAGAGAAAGTGCAAACAAAGGATTATACTGACAGGATACAGAACAGAGATTAGCCAAAGCAATCACAGGCATTAAGTGTAAGGTAATAGTCTTTCAGCTTCTTAATAAAGGCAGAGCCCATCAAGGAATTTTTGATGGTGGGATATTGAGTTCCATCATCGAGGTGGCACCGTAGCTAAACGAGCATTGTCCCATAGTTGTGCTGAACAAAAAGACTGCAGTATTGAGCTTGTGAGGGTGGAAGGCATATCAATGAATGAATTCTGCTCTGCAAAGTAAGTGGGGCACTTGCATGCATGTTTTTTCAATAAACCTGGCAAGTGTTAGGCTAACTTTGAGCTCAGGCAAAATCCAAGTTAAGTTGAGTAGGGAAAGGCTTTGATGTGATTTACTATTATTACAGGATGCAAATCTGGTGATTTTGTAATAAAGATAAGCTTTTACTGAAGCAGTTTCGTTGGCAGCATCAATCACCAGTGAGCCATACTCCATTGCTGGGAGCTAGTTTGCCTGGGCTGGCCTGATTCTGGTTTCGAGCATAAGATATCTGTGAATTTGGTACAGTGAGCCTAGAATTTGGTGCAGCAGATCTGAGGTGCATTGAATGTGGGTGTCTGAGGACAGTTTTTGGTCTAAGTGAACACCCAGGTATTTGAAGGTTATGACTTTATCAAAACTAGTGCCATTTGTTGCCTTAATGCAGAACATGGGGCCAGTTGTTTTCAGGTTATGGCTGGTACCAAATAACATTCACTGAATTTTTTGAAGAATCAGGACCATTTTTCTGAGTGAACCATTGCTGAAGTTTGAGGCTTTGATCCCTTCCCTTATGTATAGAGCTAATCTACCTCCTCTTTTCCCCTCCCTGTCCCTTCTGTAGACTGTGTACCCCGGTATGTTGACAACACAGTCATGATTCCCTGTGTACCATGTTTCTGTGACTGCTACAATATCCAAGTGTTCATCTTCCACCAAGGCTACTAGCTCAGGAAGCTTGTTTCCCAGACTATGGGCATTGGTACTCATTGCCCTCCATTTAATGTTGGCTTTATCCTTTTTCCCCATGCCTGCTCTTTTTGTGCTTGTCTATTTTTCCATTTACCCCTGTCCTGCCCACTTTTGAGCACTGTACCTCAGTGTTTACCTTACTACCCATCATGTTTTGTGGAGGGGAGCTTGAAATTTCCTGCCTCTTATTAGCATCTCCCCCAATGGCAAGTTTAAAGGCTTGCCAAGGAAACATTTAAACCTGTCACTTAGGATCTTGGTTCCCTTCATGGACAGATGGATACCATCATGCCAGTATAAACCTTCATCTCTCCAGGTGTACCCCCAGACTCCAGTGAAGCCAAAGCCCTGTGCTCTGCACCAGTTTTGCAACCATTCATTAAACTGCATGGTGTGTAGTACCCTAGCCTCACCCTTGCCATGGACTGGCAGCATCTCTGAGAAGGTAACCGGGCTTTCTACCTGCCTGAGGCCCTCTTCAACTCCACAATTTCATCCTGCACTGCACTGATCCCATGCCTAGCTAGGTCATTTGTCCCAAGGTGGACAATGATATCTAGTTCCTCTCCTGTGATGCTGCTTCTGCAATCCTGAGGATTTGCTTCTTGTCCCTCCAAGCCATGGTACCAGGCAGGCACCTTATTTCCGTCTCCTCTCCCTTCCCCAGGTCTACCCCTCTAACAACTGAGTCCCCTATCAGAAGCTGTTTCCATCCCCTGTGGTGTCCATTGTCACCCTTTTGTGGGTCTCCCTTGTGGGTGTCCTCAGCATTCTTCTTGGTATCCACTGAGGGTGCCATCTTAGAGGAACCTTGCTGTGCCAGACTAGCATATGGTTTGTGTAGAGGTACAACTACAGGGCTTCACCTCTGTTCCACCACCTGTACCCTCCCAGAACCCACTGTGGTCCAACTGCTTTTCATACATGGCAGCCTCTGTGACAGTGGTGCTCTTTGGGTGGGGGAGGCCTCCTTAGTCCTTGCCAGTTCAGTCTGGAGGTAGGCAACCTCCTCCCTCAGAGCTGACAGTTGCCTGCAGATAGGACAGCAATGCAGTTTCCAGAATGTCTCCCAGAAAACTGCTGCCGAACAGCCAGTGCATTGCACCACTCCCCACATGTCCCTCTCCCGTTTAATATACAATATGTAACATATATATAAAAATATATTTCTTTCTTCCTTTTTGTGGTGTGTTCTTACCCTTTATGCACTGTGCTGGGTTATTAAGAATATGACAGTTCTGCCCCAAGACCTGTTGAGGAAGTGATGTCTGAACCTTGGCTATTAAGGAAACATCATGCCTGGAGGGGTTGGGTGTGGGGAAGGGTGGATGGGTAGTCCACAACCACTGGTGACTGTTAGAAACAATCAAATAAACCACTGCTTCACCACCCTGGTGAGTACTGCCCTTTATAGTAATTCAGCTAACCTCCAGTAACTGATTTGTCAACTATTTAAAAGTAATTTGATGCAAACTGTTACAGAATACTAGTAGACAGTCCAGTTACCCACAGAGGAAAATCAAATATGCAGTTATTTCAACCCTTCTGAAGTTGCCCACAAGGTAAGTAGTTTTGAAAACCCCCTGCCTGATTTAAAAATGAAAATAATTAAACACAAAGCAATACCAATGTAAGACTGTAAAGTAAGGAAAACTTCCCTCACATGTAAGTAAGAGAGATCTGTTGTAGATTTCTAGTCCAATATAGTATATCCCATGCAGCTTCTCAGTTGTTTCAAAGCACACCCTGTTACACCACTTGAAGAGATGGGCTTCTGCCTAAAACAGGATCACACCAGTAGTTTATAGTAATTGATCAATGCCGGAATGCTCCTCCACCCAAAACAATTGGCTATGATGAAAGGTCTCCCTGACTAGTGAAGACAACTTCCCCCACCTGAAGATGTGTCTGGCATCAAATTACAAACTGCAGCCTTTGCTATTCAAAGTACACAGCCACTACCAGTAAAGTATGTCCAAATATATTGATGCAAACTGTCCAATATAGTATATCCCATACAGCTTCTCAGTTGTTTCAAAGCACACCCTGTTACACCACTTGAAGAGTGAGTCAGAAAGAACTGGAAGGGGACAGGATCGGTTGTGTTCCAGGACAGTAGCTGCTGCTTGTTGTTTTCACAGGGTCCTTGTGGATTTTACTTGGTAGAAGGTTAGTTCTTTTCTTTCTTACTTCTAAGGGGCTAGCAGGTTATTGTTTTGGGGCCTGCTGGAAGTTTGAAAACTAGTTTGGTAGCTGTAAGTGGGCTCATTTTGTGGATGTTTCACTGTGTAACAGGCTGAGCTGGTGGAGGCCTATTTCTTCTGATTTAAAACCTATTTGGTGGGATTTGCTTGGGGCTGGTTCTTTGGCTGCTGGGCTTGGATGGGAGACACAGGGCTGAAACACTCTCTCTCGAGTTAGGTATCTGCCCAAGACCCACCCTCCCCACCCTCCCTCCCGATTCTGCTAATTTAGGGGAACACCTGCACTGCAATTTGAGGAAAGGCTGCAGGTGCAGCTCATGTAGTTCTAGCCACTGGGGGTTGGATTTAAAGGCTGGGAGACTGGAGCTTAGGGAGTTGTTCATTTCCCTTAAAAGTTTAATGTTTTGTACTGCACCTAGTAACAGGGTTACTGGTGTACAGTGGGATTGTCTCTAAGATTAGTGGGTGACCTGATTAGGCAGTAGGGTGTATCTTTGACTAGGGGGGGAACCTGGTGGCTCACCAAAGGAAACCTATTTGGAAGGGGATGGAACCACACGTCATTAGGGCCGGCATCTTTGGAAGGGTGGTGGGGTGCACAGGGTGTGGAGCAGCTATGATACTGGACTGGGCTTGGAAGTTCGGTGGTTGCCCAGTGTGCTACCAGCTGGCACAGCTTAGGGAGGAGGTTGTGGGGATTAGGAGACAGCTGGGGGAAGGGGGGGCAGTATGGTTGGGGAAGCGGGCTGGGAATCTCCCACATGGTTGCATCAAGCACTGGGGGCGGGGGCATAGGGAAAGGAGTGCAGGAGAATACTCAGGGGTCACATAGGGACCTTAGCAGAGGGGGTCCAAAAGGACACTACCAAGGAAGCAGGCAGGTAACTGGGGACCCTCACAAAGGAGGAATGGAGGGACAACATTCTCAGGGAAGTAGGCAGATGGCCAGGGCTGGACAGAAGGAAGCAAGGCTGGGAGGTGGATCAGACCTTACACTCAGTAACTGCATCAAATCTTTCTTCTGCTTGAGGATGAGGGGGTGATGTAGCCACGACAGGGGTGGTTAGAGATGGAAAGGGAGTGGTGGGCAGGAGGCAGGGGCCAGATAGCAGGAAGAACAGGGGGGGCCTGGAATACAGGAAACTGGGGGAAGCAGTGAATCAGAGCAGGAGGGGCAGGGGGAAGAGGGAGGAAAGCGCAAGGAGAAGGACCAGTTGGGAGGAAAGGTAAAGGAGAAGGATCAGAAGTACAAGGAGGATTCAGTAAAGGGAGCTGAGGGTTTAGGCCAGGGGAGCATGACGAGCAAGGAGGAACTAAATGGAGACAGGAAGGAAGGAAGGGAGGCGAGCTAGGCTAGATTAGCAGATGGGGGAGAAGGACCATTCACAAGCAGTAATGGGAGAATTAGCAAGGTAGAGAAGGATACTTAGGAGGAGGAGAGGCATGGGATTGGAGGGGAAGGGGTGGCCATGGTAAATAAGGAGAGGGTGGCATGTGGCACCCAGATAGGGGGAGGAACAAGGAGCCGGCTGGGTGGAGGAGCCGGTAGAAAGGATGAGGGACATGGAAGGGGGGGAAATGGAGAAAAAGGTGCTGTCAGAGTGCTCCTGTTGGGGGATTCTATGATAAGGGGTATCAAATGGGATAGGGAGGGAGAAGCCTGGCCAGCTAGAACAAGATGCTTCCCTGGACTAACGGTGCACAGGGCTAAGCACAAGGTATATCAGCTGGCAGAGGATTGTGGGGGTCCCCTGGACATACTGGTCCACCTGGGTACAAATGGCATTGAGGGAAATAGTGAGCTAGAGATACAGACAAGATTCAGGGAGCTTGCCAGGGTCTGTCATGACATAGGATGCACAGTTTCCTTCTCAGAAATCCTGCCGGTGCCAAGGGCTAGTGGGGAACACAAAAGGAAGATTAGGGAGATAAACCAGTGGCTCAGGGAGTGGTGTGAGGCCAGAGGGTATGGGTTGATGGGGGATTGGGGGGGAGACCTAAATACATAGATACATAGACAGTGTCAGCAGATAAGGGCCTATGACCCACCCAGTCTGCCCATTTGAGCTTGTAAGTTCAGTTTGTTTTCCTAGAAGTCTGTTGCCCCTTACCCCTGACCTCCAGAATTCCTTTATGTCTATCCCATGCATTCTTAAATCCCATGATTGTTTCAGCCCCCACCACTTCCTCTGGCAGGGTGTTCCATTTGTCCACCACCCGTTCTGTGAAGAAATTCTTTCTCATGTTTCCTCCCTCCAACTTCATCCCATGCCCGCTAGTCCTGGAACATCTTTTTGTTTAGAAATAGTGTTTTCCTGCACCCTGTTCCTCCCTGTAAGATACTTGTATGTCTCTATCATATCCCCTCTCTCCCTCCTCTCCTCCAGGGAGTACATGTTCAGTTCCTTCAACCTGTCTTCATAGGACTTGTGATGCAATCCATGCACCATATTTGTTGCCCTCCTCTGAACCTTCTCTATCCTGTCTATGTCCTTATGTAGGTATGGCCTCCAGAACTGTACGCTGTACTCCAGGTGGGGCCTGACTAGTGTCTTGTCTAGCGGAATTATGACCTCCCTTTTCCTGCTGGTGATGCCCCTGCCTGTACATCCCAGCATCCTATTTGCTTTACCTGCTGCCTTGTCACACTGTTTCCCTACCTTGATGTCATCAGAGATGATAACCCCAAAATCCCTTTCCTGCTTGGTGCATGCTATATCCTCACCCCCCAAATGATATATTGTGCCAGGGTTTTTGTGACCCATATGCATTATCTTGCACTTCTTTGCATTGAATTTCAACTGCCAAACAACTGGCCATTCTTCAAGTTTCTGCAGGTCGCTTCTCATTCTGTCTACACCCTCTGGTGTGTCTATTCTGTTACAGAGCTTTGTGTCATCAGTGAACAGTGAAATTCTGCCTTCTAGATCCTGTGCAATGTCACTGATGAAGATGTTGAATAGGACCGGTCCCAGCACTGATCCCTGTGGTACTCCACTGGTCACTCTTCCTTCTGCAGAGTGACTGCCATTTACCACCACCCTCTGTGTCCTGCCACCCAGCCAGTTACCTACCCACCACACTACTGTCCTGCCCACATCCATATTCCCCAGTTTGTGTAATAGTCTTCTATGTGGCACAGTGTCAAAGGCCTTGCTGAAGTCCGGATAGGCCATGTCCACTGCCTTCCCCTGATCTACCTCCCTAGTCACCCAGTCAAAAAAATCAACGAGGTTGGTCTGACATGACCTCCCCCTGGTGAAACCATGCTGCCTTGGGTCCTGTAGTCCATTGACAACCAAATGTTCCACCAATCTCTCCTTCAGTAGTGCTTTAATGATCTTCCACACTACTGAGGTGAGGCTGACTGGTCTGTAGTTCCCTGCTTCCTCTTTGTTCCCACTTTTGTATGAGAGGACTACATCTGCTGTCCTCCAGTCTTTGGGTACCTCCCCTGTTTCCAGTGATCAGCTAAACAGGATAGCCAGAGGGTCAGACAGCACCTCTCTTAGTTCTTTAAGGACCCTGGGGTGCACCCCATCTGGCCCCATTGCTTTATCAACTCTTATTACTTCCAGTTCCTTCAGGACCCTTTCTCATGTAAAGGGACTTGTGTCCATTTCTGCACCATTCTCACCCCTTGTACTCCCTTCAGACCCATTGCCCTCCTCTCCTCAGCAAAGAGTGAGCAGAAACACCTGTTCAATATGTCAGCTTTACTGTTGTCATCCTTCATGCGGCCCCCATCCTCCCCCTTCAGTCTCACTATCCCTCCCTTTGTCTTTCTTTTTTTACTTATGTACCTGTAAAAGGTTTTGTCCCCTCTACCCACTGATTTTGCAATGTGCTCTTCTGTCTGAGCTTTGGCTTCCCTTACTGACCTCCCTGTCTCACTTTGCTTCTCCTGGTACTTCTCCCTATCCCCTTCTGCCTGTGTCTTTTTGTATTGCCTGAATGCAATCTTTTTGGCTTTCACTTTCTTTGCTACCTCTTTGGAAAACCATAATGGTCTCCTCTTCCTTTTCCTTTTGCTAACCTGCTAAATGCATAATTCTGTTGTTCTTGTAATCCCCATTTTAAATACTGCCCACTGTTCCTCAACCCCTGATTCCTGTCCCATTCCCCTTAATGCTTCTTTCAAGTATCTCCCCATTTTCCCAAAGTCTGCCCCCCTAAAATCCATGATACTTGTTTTTGTGTGGTTTGGTTCTGCTCTTTCTGTGATTTCAAACCACAATGACTGGTGGTCACTGTTTCCCAGGTGCTCCCCCACTGTTACCCCCATCACACTGTCCCTGTTTGTGAGCACAAGGTCCAGTATTGCCTTCTGCCGAGTTGATTCCATGACCAGTTGCTTGAGGAAGGCACCCTGAAGGCAGTCCAGGATAAATCTGCTCCTTCTTGATGCTGCTGCTGGGATGCTATAGTCCACGTCTGGAATATTGAAGTCTCCAACCAGTACTACCTCACCCTTGTCTGCCATCCTTTGGATGGCTAGCATCAGCTCCCTATCTGTTTCTTCCTCCTGGACTGGTGGTCTATAGACCACACCTGTGTGGATGGCTGTCCTCATTTTCCTTTCCAGCTTAACCCACAGTATCTCTCCCCCAATTTGTTCCTCCTGGATCTCTGTGGCGTTATGTCATTTTTCACATACAGTGCCACTCCTCCTCCCTTCCTGCCTGCTCTGTCTCTTCTGAATATGTTGTAGCCAGGCATGGCCATCTCCCAGTTGTGGTTATCATTACACCAGGTTTCACTGATGGCCACAATGTCCAGGTCTGACTGCACCATGACAGCCTCCAGATCTTCCATCTTGTTGCTAAGACTCCTGGCATTTGCACACTTGGCTTTCCATGATTTGACCTCCCTAGACTGTTTCACTGTTCTACTCCAGCCCCTTCCTTGGTTGTCATTTATCCCTGGTTCTCCTTGCTGTCTGCCCGTCTGCTGAATTTTACCCCTTTTCTGCTTATCCTCCTCTTGGGCACTAATCTCCATCTTTTGCACACTGCTTTGCAGAGATAGCCACTCCTCTGGTTCACTGGTTCCACTGCTAGCTGTGGGGGTGATCAAGTAGGTACCCTCCTTACTGGCCTGCCACCCCCCTTTGCTAGTTTAAATGCTTGTCAATGTAGCATTTAAACTTATCATTGAGTGCTTGGATTCCCCTCCAGGATGGATGCAGGCCATCAGGCTTGAACAAACCTCCATCCTTCCAGGTGGGTCCCCAGTCACCAATGATTCCAAACCCTTCCTCACAGCACCAGTTCTTCAACCATGAGTTAAAGTTCCTGGTGCCTGCACTCCTATGCTCTCCATTGCCTCTGATAGGTAGTACTTCTGAGAAAGTGACAGAAGTAGCTACTTGCTTGAGACCCCTCCCCAGTTGCCTAAACTCTTCCTGAACTTACTTTGGCTCCCCATTTGCCAGGTCATTAGTACCTAGGTGGATAATGACATCCAGCTCACCCTCCCGTCTTGCCTTCCCAGTGATCCCCAGGATCTTCCTTCCATCCCTCCATGCCATGGCACTTGGTAGGCACCTCACCTCCCTGTCCTCCCCCTCCTGTGTTCCTAGCTGGATCCCTCTTATGATGGAGTCCCCCACCAGGATTCGCTTCCTCCTCTGGGGTCCACTGCTTTCCCCGCTGAGGTCACCTCTTTGGCTAACCTCCACATCCTTTCCTTACACTTCTCTGGGTACCACTATTTGGTTGTCCTCATTTGCCAGTGTGGCATATGAGTTCTTGAGTGGAATAGGATCTGGGATGTGCCTCTGCCTCACCGCTCTAACCCTCCCTGAGCCCACTGTCATCCAAGTGCTCCTCGTTCTCGGCATCCTTTGAGGCAGTTGCATTGGACTGGGTTGTCCCTGGATAGGGGTGATGGTACTCCTGTCCCAGTTTACTTCCGCTCTGAGTCTGGCTACCTCCTCCCGCAGTTCAGAGAGATGCATGCAGATAGGGCAGCACCTCAGTATCCAGAAGGTATGCCTGAATATGGCTGCCCCAGAGCCACTACATTGCACCACTCCCCACATTATTCTGCAATTCCACTACTTGTCTGCTACTGAAGCTCTCCTAGATCCCTTTTTATTAATTTACTGTCCTAAAAATCCTGCCACTGATCCTCAGATATTTTGTTTTTAATGAAAAAGAACCCAATAAATAAATGAATCAAAGCACTTGTCGTGCTGAGGGTGGGCTTCTGCCCCCTTATGCCCCTCCTACTTCACACCCCTTACTATACCCTGTGTTTAGCTCCTGTCAATGAGATTTAACAGGGCATATAATTAAGAGTTGGGGGCAGGGAAGGGAGGAGGGACGAAAATTTGCAGCAATTAAAGACAGCACAGAATTACACCTCCACTATGTTTTAAATTTTCAACAGCCCTAAAACAATTTAAAGTAAAGACAACAATGAAAGTTTAGTGCTGCTAAAAGCCCACAATCTAAGTTTAAAAGAAAAATAGCAATTACCAGTTACTATAAAGCACTGAATTGAATATGTTTCCTTCCTTCCTTTTCTGGCTTCTTCTGAGAAAATAAACTCTACTTGCTACTTCAACTCTGACTAAGTCCCACCTCCAGTTATCATGTAGCTGAGGTCAGAGGCCAGACAATTAACACCCTTCACCCAACTACAGGGCAGTCAGACAAGCCAAGATAAAATCTGCAGCAATTAAAGACAGCACAGAATTACACCTCCACTATGTTTTAAATTTTCAACAGCCCAAAAACAATTAAAAGAAAAGACAACAACGAAAGTATAGTGTCATAAAAGCCCACAATCTAAGTTTAAAAGAAAAACAGCAATTACCAGTTACTCTAAAACACTGAATTGAATAAGTTTCCTTCCTTCCTTTTCTGGCTTCTTCTGAGAAAATAAACTCTACTTGCTACTTCAACTCTGACTAAGCCTCACCTCCAGTTATCACGTAGCTGAAGTCAGAGGCCAGATAATTAACACCCTTCACCCAACTACAGGGCAGTCAGACAAGCCAAGATAAAATTTGCAGCAATTAAAGACAGCACAGAATTATACCACCACTATGTTTAAAATTTTCAACAGCCCAAAAACAATTATAAGTAAAGTAAAGTAAAGTATAGTGTCACTAAAAGCCCACAATTTCAATTACCAGTTACTCTAAAGCACTGAATTGAATATGTGTCCTTCCTTCCCCTTCTGGCTTCTTCTGAGAAAAATTGGAGCCTGGGAGGATAAGGAGCTGTATGCTAGAGATAGACTCCATCTCAATTTGGAGGGGAAGGGAATCCTTAAGTTGAAAATAGCGGGGTTTATTGGTGAAAAGTGGGGTTTAAACTTGTGAAGGGGGAAGGATGGGAGAAAAGTCTGTCAAGGGGGTGCCGATAAATGAGGGACTCTGTCTCCACCTCCCCTTGGGAGCTGGAGGATTGTGGGAAAAGGCCAACTGGGAAAGTGCAGACTGGGAAAAACAGCATCCCCATGGGAACACATGCAGGGGAAATGGAACTATAGGGAAAGGGTGGAAGGTAGTCCTGCTAAATGCCAGGAGCTTGGGCAATAAAATGCCTGAGCTCCAGGTGATGCTAACAGAGGGAGCAGTGGATGTGGTGGTGGTCACTGAGACTTGGGCCACTGCAGACATGACTGGGACCAGAACCTGGAGGGTTACACTATGTTCAGGAAGGACGAGGGGGAGGGAAGGGGAGGAGGGGTAGCAATGATAGTCAAAAACTACATTGGCATAGGGGAGTAGAGGAGGCAGAGGGAACTGTGGAGGCAATTTGGGTCACCTTGATAACAAGGGAGGGCAAAAGAGTAAAAATAGGAGTGGTGTATAGACCCCCTGACCTGGCGGAGGAGCAGGAGGACAGTCTGGTGGCAGATGTTGGGAGACACTGCAGACTGGGCAGAGGAACGGTGGTGGTGTTGGGGGACTTAAACATGCCAGGAACAGACTGGGAGACTATGACATCCTCTGTGACCAGGGAACAGAGGTTGTTGGATGTCTTTCAAGATGTGTTCCTAACTCAGCAGGTGAGGGAACCGACCAGGGAGGTGAGGGTACTGGATGTGGTCCTGGCAGACAGTGACCAGATTGGGGGCCTGGATGTAAGGGGCCCATTGGCGGGGAGTGACCATGCCATGGTCTGGTTCTGCCAGGACCTAGGAGAGGTAGAAGGCTGCACAAAGACGGAAGTAACCGACTTCAGGGGGGCAGATTTTAAGGAAATGGGAAGGATCCTTTAGGAGCATTTGGATGAGATTGGGTCAGACATGGATGCTGATAGTAGGTGGGAAATCATCAGGAGAGGGGTGCAGGATGCTACCAGCACCTGTGCAAGAGTAAGACAAAAATGCGGTGGGGCCCAAAAAACCCTGCTGGTGGACCAGAGACGTCCAGGAGGTGGTGCGGGGAAAGAAGACAGCCTATAAGCAATTCACGTGCTCAAGGAGTGAAAGGGATAGAGGGGAGTATGAGCTGATGGCTAGAAGGGACACTAGGGTGGTGAGAGCAGCTAAGGCAAGGAAGGAGCAGAACCTGGCCAGGAAAATTAGGAGAGGAAACAAGAGGTTCTTTAGATACATTGGGGAAAAACAAAGGGTGAAGAGGCAGATTAGCAGGATTAAATCAGGGGGGGGAGAGATGGGCACAAGACCCGGAGGAGCAGGCTGAGGTACTAAATGAGTGCTTCACCTCAGTTTTCACCAAGGAAAATGGGGTTGTTGCATCATACATGGGAGGAGACAGAGATACTGAGGAGGGGGGACCCTTACCAATCGGCAGGTCTGGGGAGAGGGGGAGGCATCACTGGCAGGAGGGGGGGCTAAGCAGGGAGAAGACTTACTGGAAGTGGAAATCACTGCAGAGAGAGTGAGGGAAGCCCTCAGCTCCCTTAAGATGGAGAAAGCACTGGGGCCAGAAGAATTACATCCCAGAGTGCTGAAGGAACTTGCGGATGTCCTGGTGAAACTCCTGGCAGAGCTTTTCACCATCTCTCTGAGGACAGGGTGGAAGATGGCGCATATAGTGCCTATCCACAACAGGGGATCAAGGGAGGTGGCAGGGAACTACAGGCCTGTCAGCCTGACATCGGTGGTGGGCAAGGTGATGGAGGGCATTGTCAAGGAGAGGCTGGGGGGGACCTGGATAAGTCAGGGTGCCTGGACAATAGACAGCATGGATTCATCCCAGGAAATCGTGTCAGACAAACCTGGTGGAGTTCTATGACTGGGTGACGAGTGCCTTGGACCTGGGTAGACCAGTGGACGTCCTCTTTCTAGACTTCAGCAAGGCATTTGACTCTGTTCCTCATGTGGGCCTGTTGGATAAGCTGGGAGAAATGGGGGGTGGGGAACCAGATGATCAGATGGATAGGCAATTGGCTCCAGGACCGGACCCAGAGGGTTGTAGTTGGTGGGATAGTCTCATCCCCAATGAGGGTCATTAGTGAGATCCCACAGGGATCAGTCCTTGGGCCCCTTCTGCTCAATGCCTACGTCTGTGACATAAGGACAGGAATCAGGAGTGAGATGAGTCTCTTTGCGGATGACTCAAAACTGGGGGTGGTGGTGGATGGGTAGGAGGGGAGGGTGGCCCTTCAGGGGGACCTGGAGGCTCTGGAAAGATGGTCTAGAAAGTGGAAGCTGAGTTTCAATGCAGGGAAATGCAAGGTACTCCACCTGGGGGCCAGAAACCCAGGCCAAGTGTACACCCTGGGGGGGGGGAAATGAAACAAGTCTCGATGGCTGAGAGGGACCTGGGGGTAGTGGTGGATGTCAAGATGAACAACTCTGAGACTTGTAGGAGGGCTGCAGCCAAGGCCAACAGGATGCTGGGATGCATCACTAGGGGGATCACCTCCAGAAGGAGGGAAGTGATACTCCCTCTGTATAACTGCTTGGTGAGGCTGCACCTTGAGTACTGTGTGCTGTTTTGGAGGTCGCACTGAAAGAGGGACATTAACCTGCTGGAGAAGGTCCAGAGGAGGGCAACCAAAATGATTTGGGGCTTGGGGGACAGGACCTATGAGGAAAGGCTTGAAGAGCTAAATATGTACACATTGGAAGAAAGAAGGGACCAGGGGGACATGATAGAGGTCTTCAGGTACATGTAGAGAGTAAATAGGGGAGGAACAGTCAGGGTGCTTTGAAGGAAGGAGGAGAGGGCCACTAGAGGGCATTGGTGGAAGCTGGAGGGGGAAAGATTCAGGGGAGAAAGGAGGAGGTGCTATTTCACTGAGAGGGTGGTGGAGCCATGGAATGCACTGCCTAGGGGGCTGGTGGAGGCAGAGACAGTGGAGGGGTTCAAGAGCGGGTGGGACAGGTACAGGGGAAGGGTTCTGGAAGCAAAATCCAATACAGCAAGAATATCCGGAACTGGGAAGGGAGAAGCCAGAGAAGGCGAGGGAGGCAGCAAGGTCAGCAACCAGGGTGGGGGCTGACCAAATGAGCAGACACAAAAGACCATTAGTCCTATTCTGCTGGCATTTTAGTATGTTAGTAAGAGTCAACTTCAACTTCCATAGCCTCTCCTCATTGAACATCCCCTGCAGGCCCCTCATCATTTTTGTAGCCTCCTTTGCACCACCTCCATTCTGTTTCTGTCCCTCTTTAGATGAGGATACAAAAACTGTACTCAAGATGAGGCCTTACCAGTGCCTTGTAAAGAGGCAACAGAACCTCTTTCCTTCTACTGGTAATAGTCCTCTTTATGCAGCCAAGCATATGACTAGAATTCCCCACTGCCACTTCCCATTGCCTAGGCACTTTTAGTTCCTCCATAATAACAATTCCGAGGTCTTTGTATTGTTTTGTGACTGACCTAATAGTGGGATAATGACATCATAGTGTTTAACAGGACAACTGACTGTGATGTCTCACAGAGCCATAAAGAAGTTAGTTTGCACAGGCAGATACTTTTGAAGAAAACCGTGGAATACACACTTGTTAAAGTAAAATATTTACAAGACATATAACGTGAAGACCCAAACTTAAATCCATTAAAGTCAAATGCAATTGATATACACATCATAGTTTTAAACATTTCATTTTAATTGATTACTACTTTCTAAACTGCCTTCTAACCTGCTTGAAAACTCAACCTCTCTTTATGTCTTTATCTCTATCTCACAGGGCCAAGTGTTAGTACAACAGGATGTGTTCCTCCATAATTGCAATGACAACCATTTCCAGTTTTAAAAAACATGTTCATGGTACCTCACCACAGAAGCAGATGGCATTGAGCCAGCCTTCCTAAAAACTGATTTCTGAGAGCTCACAGCCACATTATCTCATATCTTCAATCTAGGGTTATACAGAACTGAATTACCATCAAGTTGGAAAATGGCCCACATCATACCACTGCACAAATCTAAAGACACAAGTCTTCTAAATAATTTCAGACCGATCTCTGTATTACCTTTACTCGCTAAGATGTTAGAAAAAAGATAGCAAAGAGCCAGATAAGGAATACCTTGAACATGCAAATATATTGTTACCTAGCCAATCTGGGTTTAGATTTACTTAACACAACCAAATTACCAAAGGTCATGAATGATTGGTTGTGTGCCATAGACCACCAACAAGTTGTGGGTGCAATTTTCCTCAATCTAAATAAGGAGTTTGACACAGTCGATCACTCTATTCTGCTGGACAGACAGCAAAATATAGGCTTCCCCATGTCGACCTTCCTGTAGGTACATAACTACTTATTCAGAAGATATCAACAAGTTAAGGGGAGGGTCTTCTATCAGTGTACACTCTGCTATCCAAAAAAGTTCTCCAGGACTCAGTTCTCGGAACACTACTTCATAATAAACACCAACAACCTGAGTGACAATGTCATAAGTGCAAAACTACACTTCTCTGCTGATGACACTGTACTTTACAGCTCATGACGCAATATATCCTCAACACATTCAGACATACAGGCAGTTTTTAACATATTACAGACTAACCTCTTTCATTCTAAACTACAACATAATACAAACAAAACTAAGGCAATGTGGTTTACCAATCATAGAACAACCCCCCTCCCCCCAGCCCATCAGTACATTGCTTGGAGAATGTCTTGAAGTAGTGAATGAATACAAATAGTCAAGGAGTGTGGATTGACAGCAAGTTATCTGCTGCAGAACACACTGATACAATCTACAAAAAAGCTATGAATCCGATTAGAATTCTACTATAGAAATTGGCACTGTTTCCCCATGAATGTCACAACACAAGCACATTACCAAGCAATCTACAAGCAACATTTGTATTATTATTAGATTATGCAGACATTATCTATAGTCACTGTACTGTGAACTGTCGGACCAAACCTGATGTACTGTTTGACAGGACACTAAGATTCACCATTAATTTGCCACCATTAACTCACCACTGCAACCTTTATGCAGAAATTGGGTGGACCTCACTAGCTAAAAGGAGACTGCACAATATCTACATATGGACACACAAGATGCTATCTAATGGCTTACCAATGCATCTTAGAGCTCTACAAAAGAGCCACCTGCTCTTATATACTGAGGAAGAGCAACATCCTTCTCTTAGACATGCCGTTGTACTCCATGCACTTCAGAAAATCTGCCATCAGCAACATTATGCCAGTTGCCTGGAATAAGCTACAGAATATGCTGAAACTTGGCTCCCTGATTGGTAGAAAGTACTTCAAATCACTCATTGACAGCATTTGTCCAGAAGTATGTACATGTAAATAGGATAAACTATGCCACAAATCCATATGTACTGTCCACATGGTGAGCTGTCTAGCAGGGCTTTATACTATGATACATTAGTATAAAGGTCCATGAAGGTATATTACTATCTTTTGATCAACCATGGTCTCCTAATGTACTCCTTTCTACTAAGAACCTAATCAAGAGCTATCAAGTGAGTACAAGATTACAAAATGTATTGTTAGCTGAACTTGCACTGTTGATTATCACCAAATAAGCACTGGCTCACTATGTTAGATTTTTTTCTAAGTACTTTCCCCTAGTTCTAGTACAATTGAACATTGCAGTATTGCCTTATACGTTGGATGTTTATTGTGGAGTCAATATGTATTTTATTTCACTGTGTTCTTCTTACTGTTCACTGTACTTTATATTTCTGTACTTTGTTGTATTCCACTGTACCATTGAGGACCTCCTTGTAAATAAGCTTGCTTAATGGAGGATTTTCCTGGTAAAATAAATACATTGAATTGAATCTGCAAATGTTACAGGCACCCCCTATAAGAATTCTATTGCACTTATGTACCTGTCATTCACTGTACCAATCGCTGTCTCTCATTTTGCTTTGTTCACTGTGTATCTTCTGTACCAAACTGCTTATATTTTTCCACTGGGCACTTATGTAAAAAGGTCTTTTCCCATTATGATTTCCCATTACAATAAATAAAAATGAAAAAAGAGACGAAATGTTATGGCTGTGCTCCTAAATAATAAAATGTACTGGGAATATCCACAACAACCAACTATTGCTCAAATCATATCCGACGGAACAGGTAGTAGAAAACAACAGACCACCAGGGAGTATGAAATGATCTGCAACCTTCTCTCAGAAAAGCCAAATGGCTTTGATTTTGATCATTTTTAGTAAGTACCAGTGCTGGAGAGGGACACAATTCACTAGGAGAACTGACCTGCTCTCATGAGGGATCAAACATACCAAGGTACTGAAGACACATTTCATCATTTATTTTTTTATTTTATTTCAACTTTGGTAACCAGGTAAGTACACTGGCAATAGATGCCTATTTTAGGTACAACCTGGGTGCAAATGTGCATGCAGAATTGAAAACATAAACAAAAATTTACATAGTGAACAGGCAGCACTAGGTGCTGTATGATAGAGAAAGTGCAAACAAAGGATTATACTGACAGGATTACAGAACAGAGATTAGCCAAAGCAGTCACAGGCATTAAGTGTAAGGTAATAGTCTTTCAGCTTCTTAATAAAGGCAGAGCCCATCAAGGAATTTTTGATGGGGGGATATTGAGTTCCATCATCGAGGTGGCACCGTAGCTAAACGAGCATTGTCCCATAGTTGTGCTGAACAAAAAGACTGCAGTACTGAGCTTGTGAGGGTGGAAGGCATATCAATGAATGAATTCTGCTCTGCAAAGTAAGTGGGGCCCTTGCATGCATGTTTTTTCATAAACCTGGCAAGTGTTAGGCTAACTTTGAGCTCAGGCAAAATCCAAGTTAAGTTGAGTAGGGAAAGGCTTTGATGTGATTTACTGTTATTACAGGATGCAAATCTGGTGATTTTGTAATAAAAATAAGCTTTTACTGAAGCAGTTTCGTTGGCAGCATCAATCACCAGTGAGCCATACTCCATTGTGGAGAGCTAGTTTGCCTGGGCTGGCCTGATTCTGGTTTCAAGCATCTGTGAATTTGGTACAGAGAGCCTAGAATTTGGTGCAGCAGATCTGAGGTGCATTGAATGTGGGTGTCTGAGGACAGTTTTTGGTCTAAGTGAACACCCAGGTATTTGAAGGTTATGACTTTATCAAAACTAGTGCATTTGTTGCCTTAATGCTGAACATGGGGCCAGTTATTTTCAGGTTATGGCTGGTACCAAATAACATTCACTGAATTTTTTGAAGAATCAGGACCATTTTTCTGAGTGAACCATTGCTGAAGTTTGAGGCTGTGATTCCTTCCCTTATGTATAGAGCTAATCTACCTCCTCTTTTCCCCTCCCTGTCCCTTCTGTAGACTGTGTACCCCAGTATGTTGACAACACAGTCATGATTCCCTGTGTACCATGTTTCTGTGACTGCCACAATATCCAAGTGTTCATCTTCCACCAAGGCTACTAGCTCAGGAAGCTTGTTTCCCAGACTATGGGCATTGGTACTCATTGCCCTCCATTTAATGTTGGCTTTATCCTTTTTTCCCCCCATGCCTGCTCTTTTTGCCCTTGTCTATTTTTTCATTTACCCCTGTCCTGCCCTCTGTTGAGCACTGTACCTCAGTGTTTACCTTACTACCCATCATGTTTTGTGGAGGGAAGCTTGAAATTTCCTGCCTCTTTTTAGCATCTCCCCCAATGGATAGTTTAAAGGCTTGCCAAGGAAGCATTTAAACCTGTCACTTAGGATCTTGGTTCCCTTCATGGACAGATGGATACCATCGTGCCAGTATAAACCTTCATCTCTCCAGGTGTACCCCCAGACTCCAGTGAAGCCAAAGCCCTGTGCTCTGCACCAGTTTTGCAACCATTCATTAAACTGCATAGTGTGTAGTACCCTAGCCTCACCCTTGCCATGGACTGGCAGCACCTCTGAGAAGGTAACCGGGCTTTCTACCTGCCTGAGGCCCTCTTCAACTCCACAATTTCATCCTGCACTGCACTGATCCCATGCCTAGCTAGGTCATTTGTCCCAAGGTGGACAATGATATCTAGTTCCCTCTCCTGTGATGCTGCTTCTGCAATCCTGAGGATTCACTTCTTGTCCCTCCAAGCCATGGCACCAGGCAGGAACCTTATTTCTGTTTCCTCTCCCTTCCCCAGGTCTACCCCTCTAACAACTGAGTACCCTATCAGAAGCTGTTTCCATCCCCTGTGGTGTCCATTGTCACCCTTTTGTGGGTCTCCCTTGTGGGTGTCCTCAGCATTCTTCTTGGTATCCACTGAGGGTGCCATCTTAGAGGAACCCTGCTGTACCAGACTAGCATATGGTTTGTGTAGAGGTACAACTACAGGGCTTCACCTTTGTTCCACCACCTGTACCCTCCCAGAACCCACTGTGGTCCAACTGCTTTTCATACTTGACAGCCTCTGTGGCAGTGGTGCTCTTTGGGTGGGGGAGGCCTCCTTAGTCCTTGCCAGTTCAGCCTGGAGGTAGGCAACCTCCTCCCTCAGAGCTGACAGTTGCCTGCAGATAGGACAGCAACGCTGTTTCCAGAATGTCTCCCAGAAAACTGCTGCCCCACAGCCAGTGCATTGCACCACTCCCCACATGTCCCTCTCCCATATAATATTCAATATGTAATATATATATAAAAATATATTTTTTTCTTTCTTTTTGTGGTGTGTTCTTACCCTTTATGCACTGTGCTGGGTTATTAAGAATATGACAGTTCTGCCCCAATACCTGTCGAGGAAGTGATGTCAGAACCTTGGCTATAAAGGAAACATCATGCCTGGAGGGGTAGGGTGTGGGGAAGGGTGGATGGGTAGTCCACAACCACTGGTGACTGTTGGAAACAATCAAATAAACCACTGCTTCACCACCCTGGTGAGTATTGCCCTTTATAGTAATTCAGCTAACCTCCAGTAACTGATTTGTCAACTATTTAAAAGTAATTTGATGCAAACTGTTACAGAATACTAGTAGACAGTCCAGTTACCCACAGAGGAAAATCAAATATGCAGTTATTTCAACCCTTCTGAAGTTGCCCACAGAGATAAGTAGTTTTGAAAACCCCCTGCCTGATTTAAAAACGAAAATAATTAAACACAAAGCAATACGAATGTAAGACTGTAAAGTAAGGAAAACTTCCCTCACATGTAAGTAAGAGAGATCTGTTGTAGCTTTCTAGTCCAATGTAGTATAACCCATGCAGCTTCTCAGTTGTTTCAAAGCACACCCTGTTACACCACTTGAAGAGATGGGCTTCTGTCTGAAACAGGATCACACCAGTAGTTTATAGTAATTGATCAATACTGGAATGCTCCGCCAACCAAAACAATTGGCTAAGATGAAAGGTCTCCCTGACTAGTGAAGACAACTTCCCCCACCTGAAGATGTGTCTGGCATCAAATTACAAACTGCAGCCTTTGCTATTCAAAGTACACAGCCACTACCAGTAAAGTATGTCCAAATATATTGATGCAAACTGTCCAATATAGTATATCCCATACAGTTTCTCATTTTTTTCAAAGCACACCCTGTTACACCACTTGAAGAGTGAGTCAGAAAGAACTGGAAGGGGACAGGATGGGTTGTGTTCCAGGACAGTAGCTGCTGCTTGTTGTTTTCACAGGGTTCTTGTGGATTTTACTTGGTAGAAGGTTAGTTCTTTTCTTTCTTACTTCTAAGTGGCTAGCAGGGTATTGTTTTGGGGACTGCTGGAAGTTTGAAAACTAGTTTGGTGGCTGTAAGTGGGCTCATTTTGTGGATGTTTCACTGTGTAACAGGCTGAGCTGGTGGAGGCCTATTTCTTCTGATTTAAAACCTATTTGGTGGGATTTGCTTGGGGCTGGTTCTTTGGCTGCTGGGCTTGGAGGGGAGACACAGGGCTGACACACACTCTCTCTCTCGAGTCAGGTGTCTGCCCAAGACCCACCCTCCCCAGAATTCTGCTAATTTATAGGGGAACACCTGCCCTGCAATTTGAGGAAAGGCTGCAGGTGCAGCTCATGTAGTTCTAGCCACTGGGGGTTGGATTTAAAGGCTGGGATAGAGGAGCTTAGGGAGTTGTTCATTTCCCTTATAAGTTTAATGTTTCGTACTGCACCTAGTAACAGGGTTACTGGTGTACAGTGGGACTGTCTCTAAGATTAGTGGGCAACCTGATTAGGCAGTAGGATGTATCTTGGACTAGGGGGGAACCTGGTGGCTCACCCAAGGAAACCTATTTGGAAGGGGATGGAACCACATGTCATTAGGGCCGGCATCTTTGGGAGGGTGGTGGGGTGCACAGGGTGTGGAGCAGCTATGGTACTGGTTTGGGCTTGGAAGTTCGGTGGTTGCCCAGTGTGCTACCAGCTGGCACAGCTTAGGGAGGAGGTTGCAGGGATTAGGAGACAGCTGGGGAAGGGGGCAGTATGGTTGGGGAAGGGGGCTGGGGATCTCCCATGGTTGCACCAAGCACTGGGGGCGGGGGCATAGGGAAAGGAGTGCAGGAGAATACTCAGGGGTCACATTGGGACCCTGGCAGAGGGGGTCCAAAAGGACACTACCAAGGAAGCAGGCAGGTAACTGGGGACCCTCACAAAGGAGGGACAGAGGGACAACATTCTCAGGGAGGTAGGCAGATGGCCAGGGCTGGACAGAAGGAAGCAAGGTGAGAGGTGGATCAGACCTTACACTCAGTAACTGCATCAAATCTTTTCTTCTGCTTGAGGATGAGGGGGGTCATGTAGCCATGACAGGGGTGGTTAGAGAAGGAAAAGGAGTGGTGGGCAGGAGGCAGAGGCCAGATAGCAGGAAGAACAGGGGGGACCTAGAATGCAGAAAAGGGGGAGCAGTGAATCAGAGCAGATGGGGCAGGGGGAAGAGGGAGGAAAGCGCAAGGAGAAGGACCAGTTGGGAGGAGAGGTAAAGGAGAAGGACCAGAAGTACAAGAAGGATTCAGTAAAGGGAGCTGAGGGTTTAGGCCAGGGGAGCACGACGAGCAAGGAGGAACTAAATGGAGACAGGAAGGAAGGGAGGGCGAGCTAGGCTAGATTAGCAGATGGGGGAGAAGGACCATTCGCAAGCAGTAATGGGGGAATTAGCAAGGTACAGAAGGATACTCAGGAGGAGGAGAGGCATAGGATTGGAGGGGAGGGGGTGGCCATGGTAAATAAGGAGAGGGTGGCATGTGGCACCCAGATAGGGGGAGGAACAAGGAGCCAGCTGGGTGGAGGGGCCAGTAGAAAGGATGAGGGACATGGAAGGGGGGGAAATGGAGAAAAAGGAGCAGTCAGAGTGCTCCTGTTGGGGGATTCTATGATCGGGGTATCAAATGGGATAGGGAAGGAGAAGTCTGGCCAGTTAGAACAAGATGCTTCCCTGGACTAACGGTGGACAGGGCTAAGCACAAGGTATATCAGCTGGCAGAGGATTGTGGGGGTCCCCCGGACATACTGGTCCACCTGGGTACAAATGACATTGAGGGAAATAGCGAGCTAGAGATACAGACACGATTCAGGGAGCTTGCCAGGGTCTGTCATGACATAGGATGCACTGTTTCCTTCTCAGAAATCCTGCCGGTGCCAAGTGCTAGTGGGGAACACAAAAGGAAGATTAGGGAGATAAACCAGTGGCTCAGGGAGTGGTGTGAGGCCAGAGGATATGGATTGATGGGGGATTGGGGGGAGACCTAAGTACATAGATACATAGACAGTGTCAGCAGTTAAGGGCCTATGGCCCACCCAGTCTGCCCATTTGAGCTTGTAAGTTCAGTTTGTTTTCCTAGAAGTCTGTTGCCCCTTACCCCTGACCTCCAGAATTCCTTTACGTCTATCCCACGCATTCTTAAATCCCATGATTGTTTCAGCCCCCACCACTTCCTCTGGCAGGGTGTTCCACTTGTCCACCGCCCATTCTGTGAAGAAATTCTTTCTCATGTTTCCTCAGAATCGTCCTCCCTCCAACTTCATCCCATGCCCTCTAGTCCTGGAACATCTTTTTTGCTTAAAAATAGTGTTTTCCTGCACCCTGTTCCTCCCTGTAAGATACTTGTATGTCTCTATCATATCCCCTCTCTCCCTCCTCTCCTCCAGGGAGTACATGTTCAGTTCCTTCAACCTGTCTTCATAGGACTTGAGATGCAATCCATGCACCATATTTGTTGCCCTCTTCTGAACCTTCTCTATCCTGTCTATGTCCTTACGTAGGTATGGTCTCCAGAACTGTACACTGTACTCCAGGTGGGGCCTCACTAGTGTCTTGTATAGCGGAATTATGACCTCCCATTTCCTGCTGGTGATGCCCCTGCCTATACATCCCAGCATCCTATTTGCTTTACCTGCTGCCTTGTCACACTGTTTCCCTACCTTGAGATCATCAGAGATGATAACCCCAAAATCCCTTTCCTGCTTGGTGCATGCTATATCCTCACCCCTCAACTGATATATTGTGCCAGGGTTTTTGTGACCCATATGCATTATCTTGCACTTCTTTGCATTGAATTTCAACTGCCAAACCCTTGATCATTCTTCAAGTTTCTGCAGGTCGCTTCTCATTCTGTCTACACCCTCTGGTGTGTCTACTCTGTTACAGAGCTTTGTGTCATCAGCGAACAGTGAAATTCTGCCTTCTAGGTCCTGTGCAATGTTACTGATGAAGATGTTGAATAGGACCGGTCCCAGCACTGATCCCTGTGGTACTCCACTGGTCACTCTTCCTTCTGCAGAGTGACAGCCATTTACCACCACCCTCTGTGTCCTGCCAACAAGCCAGTTACCTACCCACCATACTACTGTCCTGCCCACACCCATATTCCCCAGTTTGTGTAATAGTCTTCTATGTGGCACAGTGTCAAAGGCCTTGCTGAAGTCCAGATAGGCCATGTCCACTGCCTTCCCCTGATCCACCTCCCTAGTCACCCAGTCAAAAAATTCAACGAGGCTGGTCTGACATGATCTCCCCCTGGTGAAACCACGCTGCCTAGGGTCCTGTAGTCCATTGAAAATCAAATGTTCCACCAATCTCTCCTTCAGTAGTGCTTTAATGATCTTCCACACTACCGAGGTGAGGCTGACTGGTCTGTAGTTCCCTGCTTCCTCTTTGTTCCCACTTTTGTGTAAGGGGCTACATCTGCTGTCCTCCAGTCTTTGGGTACCTCCCCTGTTTCCAGTGATCAGCTAAACAGGATAGCCAGAGGGCAGACAGCACCTCTCTAGTTCTTTAAGGACCCTCGGTGCACCCCATCTGGCCCCATTGCTTTATCAACTCTTATTACTTCCAGTTCCTTCAGGACCCTTTCTCGTAAAGGGACTTGTGTCCATTTCTGCACCATTCTCACCCCTTGTACTCCCTTCAGACCCATTACCTCCTCTCTTCAGTAAAGAGGAGCAGAAACACCTGTTCAATATGTCAGCTTTACTGTTGTTATCCTCCACGCGGCCCCCATCCTCCCCCTTCAGTCTCACTATCCCTCCCTTTGTCTTTCACTTATGTACCTGTAAAAGGTTTTGTCCCCGCTAACCACTGATTTTGCAATGTGCTCTTCTGTCTGAGGTTTGGCTTCCCTTACTGACCTCCCTGCCTCCCTTTGCTTCTCCTGGTACTTCTCCCTATCCCCTTCTGCCTGTGTCTTTTTGTATTGCCTGAATGCAATCTGTTTGGCTTTCACTTTCTTTGCTACCTCTTTGGAAAACCATAATGGTCTCCTCTTCCTTTTCCTCTTGCTATCCTGATAAATGCATAATTCTGTTGTTCTTGTAATCCCCATTTTAAATACTGCCCACTGTTCCTCAACCCCTGATTCCTGTCCCATTCCCCTTAATGCTTCTTTCAAGTATCTCCCCATTCTCCCAAAGTCTGCCCCCCTAAAATCCATGATACGTGTTTTTGTGTGGTTTGGTTCTGCTCTTTCTGTGATTTCAAACCACAATGACTGGTGGTCACTGTTTCCCAGGTGCTCCCCCACTGTTACCCCCATCACACTGTCCGTGTTTGTGAGCACAAGGTCCAGTATTGCCTTCTGCCGAGTTGATTCCATGACCAGTTGCTTGAGTAAGGCACCCTGAAGGGAGTCCAGGATAAATCTACTCCTAGTTGATGCTGCTGCTGGGATGCTCCAGTCCACGTCTGGAATACTGAAGTCTCCAACCAGTACTACCTCACCCTTGTCTGCCATCCTTTGGATGGCTAGCATCAGCTTCCTATCTGTTTCTTCCTCCTGGGCTGGTGGTCTATAGACCACACCTGTGTGGATGGCTGTCCTCATTTTTCTATCCAGCTTAACCCACAGTATCTCTCCCCCATTTTGTTCCTCCTGGATCTCTGTGGCGTTATGTCATTTTTCACATACAGTGCCACTCCTCCTCCCTTCCTGCCTGCTCTGTCTCTTCTGAATATGTTGTAGCCAGGCATGGCCATCTCCCTGTTGTGGTTATCATTACACCAGGTTTCAGTGATGGTCACAATGTCCAGGTCTGACTGCACCATGACAGCCTCCAGATCTTCCTTCTTGTTGCTAAGGCTCCTGGCATTTGCACACATGGCTTTCCATGATTTGACCTCCCTTGACTGTTTCACTGTTCTACTCCAACCCCTTCCTTGGTTGTCATTTATCCCTGGTTCTCCTTGCTGTCTGCCCGTCTGCTGAATTTTACCCCTTTTCTGCTTATCCTCCTCTTGGGCACTAATCTCCATCTTTGCACACTGCTTTGCAGAGATAGCCACTCCTCTGGTTCACTGGTTCCACTGCTAGCTGTGGGGAGTGATCAAGTAGGTACCCTCCTTGCTGGCCTGCCACCCCCCTTTGCTAGTTTAAATGCTTGTCAATGTAGCATTTAAACTTATCATTGAGTGCTTGGATTCCCCTCCAGGATGGATGCAGGCCATCAGGCTTGAACAAACCTCCATCCTTCCAGGTGGGTCCCCAGTCACCAATGAATCCAAACCCTTCCTCACAGCACCAGTTCTTCAACCATGAGTTAAAGTTCCTGATGCATGCACTCCTATGCTTTCCATTGCCTCTCATAGGTCGTACTTCTGAGAAAGTGACAGAAGTAGCTACTTGCTTGAGACCCCTCCCCAGTTGCCTAAACTCTTCCTGAACTTCCTTTGGCTCCCCATTCGCCATGTCATTAGTACCTAGGTGGATAATGACACCCAGCTCACCCTCCCATCTTGCCTTCCCAGTGATCCCCAGGATCTTCCTTCCATCCCTCCATGCCATGGCACATGGTAGGCACCTCACCTCCCTGTCCTCCCCCTCCTGTGTTCCTATCTGGATCCCTCTTATGATGGAGTCCCCCCACCAGGATTCGCTTCCTCCTCTGGGGTCCACTGCTTTCCCCGCTGAGGTCACCTCCTTGGCTAACCTCCACATCCTTTCCTTCCACTTCTCTGGGTACCTCTATTTGGTTGTCCTCATTTGCCAGTGTGACATATGAGTTCTTGAGTGGAATAGGATCTGGGAATGTGCCTCTGCCTCACCACTCTAACCCTCCCTGAGCCCACTGTCATCCAAGTGCTCCTCGTTCTCGGCATCCTTTGAGGCAGTTGCATTGGACTGGGTGGTCCCTGGATAGGGGTGATGGTACTCCTGTCCCAGTTTACTTCCGCTCAGAGTCTGGCTACCTCCTCCCGCAGTTCAGAGAGATGCATGCAGATAGGGCAGCACCTCAGTGTCCAGAAGGTCTACCTGAATATGGCTGCCCCACAGCCACTACATTGCACCACTCCCCACATTATACTGCAATTCCACTACTTGTCTGCTACTGAAGCTCTCCTAGTTCCCTTTTTATTAATTTACTGTCCTAAAAATCCTGCCACTGATCCTCAGATATTTTTTTTTAAAGAAAAAGAAACCAATAAATAAGTAAATACACTTGTTGTGCTGAGGGTGGGCTTCTTCCCCCTTATGCCCCTCCTATTTCACACCCCTTACTATACCCTGTGTTTAGCTCCTGTCAATCAGGTTTAACAGGGCATATAATTAAGAGTTGGGGGAAGGGAAGGGAGGGGGGGCGAAAATGTGCAGCAATTAAAGACAGCACAGAATTACACCACCACTATGTTTTAAATTTTCAACAGCCCAAAAACAATTATAAGTAAAGACAACAATGAAAGTATAGTGCCGCTAAAAGCCCACAATCTAAGTTTACAAGAAAAATAGCAATTACCAGTTGCACTATAGCACAGAATTGAATATGTTTCCTTCCTTCCTTTTCTGGCTTCTTCTGAAAAAATAAACTATACTTGCTACTTCAACTCTGACTAAGCCCCACCTCCAGTTATCACGTAGCTGAGGTCAGAGGCCAGACAATTAACACCCTTCACCCAACTACAGGGCAGTCAGACAAGCCAAGATAAAATTTGCAGCAATTAAAGACAGCACAGAATTACACCTCCACTATGTTTTAAATTTTCAACAGTCCAAAAACAATTATAAGTAAAGACAACAACGAAAGTATAGTGCCGCTAAAAGCCCACAATCTAAGTTTAAAAGAAAAATAGCAATTACCAGTTGCTCTAAAGCACTGAATTGAATATGTTTCCTTCCTTCCTTTTCTGGCTTCTTCTGAGAAAATAAACTCTACTTGCTACTTCAACTCTGACTAAGCCCCACCTCCAGTTATCACGTAGCTGAGGTCAGAGGCCAGACAATTAACACCCTTCACCCAACTACAGGGCAGTCAGACAAGCCAAGATAAAATTTTCAGCAATTAAAGACAGCACAGAATTACACCTCCACTATGTTTTAAATTGTCAACAGCCCAAAAACAATTATAAGTAAAGACAACAACGAAAGTATAGTGTCACTAAAAGCCCACAATCTAAGTTTAAAAGAAAAATAGCAATTACCAGTTACTCTAAAACACTGAATTGAATATGTTTCCTTCCTTCCTTTTCTGGCTTCTTCTGAGAAAATAAACTCTACTTGCTTCTTCAACTCTGACTAAGCCCCACCTCCAGTTATCACGTAGCTGAGGTCAGATGCCAGACAATTAACACCCTTCACCCAACTACAGGGCAGTCAGACAAGCCAAAATAAAATTTGCAGCAATTAAAGACAGCACAGAATTATACCACCACTATGTTTTAAATTTTCAACAGCCCAAAAACAATTATAAGTAAAGTAAAGGAGAGTATAGTGTCACTAAAAGCCCACAATTTCAATTACCAGTTACTCTAAAGCACTGAATTGAATATGTGTCCTTCCTTCCCCTTCTGGCTTCTTCTGAGAAAAATGGGAGCCTGGGAGGATAAGGAGCTGTATGCTAGAGATAGACTCCATCTCAATTTGGAGGGGAAGGGAATCCTTAAGTTGAAAATAGAGGGGTTTATTGGTGAAAAGTGGGGTTTAAACTTGTGAAGTTGGGAGGGATGGGAGAAAAGGCTGTCAAGAGGGTGCCGATAAAGGAGGGACTCTGTCTCCACCCCCCCGGGGAGCTGGAGGATTGTGGGAAAAGGCCAACTGGGAAAGTGCAGATGGGGAAAAACAGAATCCCCATGGGAACACGAGCAGGGGAAATGGAACTATAGGGAAAGGGTGGAAGGTAGTCCTGCTAAATGCCAGGAGCTTGGGCAATAAAATGCCTGAGCTCCAGGCGATGCTAACTGAGGGAGCAGTGGATGTGGTGGTGGTCACTGAGACTTGGGCCACTGCAGACACGACTGGGACCGGAACCTGGAGGGTTACACTATGTTCAGGAAGGACAGGGGGAGGGAAGGGAAGGAGGGGTAGCAATGATAGTCAAAAACTACATTGGCATAGGGGGAGTAGAGGAGGCAGAGGGAACTGTGGAGGCAATTTGGGTCACCTTGATAACAAGGGGGGGCAAAAGAATAAAAATAGGAGTGGTGTATAGACCCCCTGACCTGGCGGAGGAGCTGGAGGACAGTCTGGTGGCAGATGTTGGGAGACACTGCAGACTGGGCAGAGGAACGGTGGTGGTGTTGGGGGACTTAAACATGCCAGGAACAGACTGGGAGACTATGACATCCTCTGTGACCAGGGAACAGAGGTTGTTGGATGTCTTTCAAGACGTGTTCCTAACTCAGCAGGTGAGGGAACTGACCAGGGAGGTGCGGGTACTGGATGTGGTCCTGGCAGACAGTGACCAGATTGGGGGCCTGGAAGTAAGGGGCCCATTGGTGGGGAGTGACCATGCCATGATCTGGTTCTGCCTGGACCTAGGAGAGGTAGAAGACTGCACAAAGACGGAAGTAACTGACTTCAGGGGGGCGGATTTTATGGAAATGGGAAGGATCCTTAAGGAGCATTTGGATGAGATTGGGTCAGACATGGACGCTGATAGTAGGTGGGAAATCATCAGGAGAGGGGTGCAGGATGCTACCAGCACCTGTGCAAAAGTAAGTCAAAAATGCGGTAGGGCCCAAAAACCCTGCTGGTGGACCAGGGAGGTCCAGGAGGTGGTGCGGGGAAAGAAGGCAGCCTATAAGCAATTCAAGTGCTCAAGGAGTGAAAGGGATTGAGGGGAGTACGAGCTGATTGCTAGAAGGGCCACTAGGGTGGTGAGAGCAGCTAAGGCAAGGAAGGAGCCGAACCTGTCCAGGAAAATTAGGAGAGGAAACAAGAGGTTCTTTAGATACATTGGGGAAAAACAAAGGGTGAAGGGGCAGATTAGCAGGATTAAATCAGGGGAGAGATGGGCACAAGACCCGGGGGAGCAGGCTGAGGTACTAAATGAGTACTTCACCTCAGTTTTCACCAAGGAAAATGGGGGTGCTGCATCATACATGGGAGGAGACAGAGATACTGAGGAGGGGACCCTTACCAATCAGCAGGTCTGGGGAGAGGGGGAGGCATCACTGGCAGGAGGGGGGAAGGCTAAGCAGGGAGAAGAGGTACCGGAAGTGGAAATCACAGCAGAGAGAGTGAGGGATGCCCTCAGCTCCCTTAAGACAGAGAAAGCACCGGGGCCAGATAAATTATATCCCAGAGTGCTGAAGGAACTTGCGGATGTCCTGGCGAAACCCCTGGCAGAGCTTTTCACCATCTCTCTGAGGACAGGGTGGGTGCCCCAGGACTGGAAGGTGGTGTATATAGTGCCTATCCACTAGGGGGGATCAAGGGAGGTGGCAGGGAACTACAGGCCTGCCAGCCTGACATCGGTGGTGGGCAAGGTGATGGAGGGCATTGTTAAGGAGAGGCTAGGGGGGGACCTGGATAAGTCAGGGTGCCTGGACAATAGACAGCATGGATTCATGCCAGGGAAATCATGTCAGACAAACCTGGTGGAGTTCTATGACTTGGTGACGAGTGCCTTGGACCTGGGTAGACCAGTGGATGTCCTCTTTCTAGACTTCAGCAAGGCATTTGACTCTGTTCCTCACGTGGGCCATTTGGATAAGCTGGGTGAAATGGGGGTGGGGAACCAGATGATCAGATGGATAGGCAATTGGCTCCAGGACCGGACCCCGAGGGTTGTAGTTGGTGGGATAGTCTCATCCCCAAGGAGGGTCATTAGTGAGATCCCACAGGGATCAGTCCTTGGGCCCCTTCTGTTCAACGCCTATGTCTCTGACATAAGGACAGGAATCAGGAGTGAGATGAGTCTCTTTGCAGATGACTCAAAACTGGGGGTGGTGGTGGATGGGGAGGAGGGGAAGGTAGCCCTACAGGCGGACCTGGAGGCTCTGGAAAGATGGTCTAGAAAGTGGAAGCTGAGGTTCAATGCAGGGAAATGCAAGGTACTCCACCTGGGGGCCAGAAACCCAGGCCAAGTGTACACCCTGGGGGAATGCTACAAGTCTCGATGGCTGAGAGGGACCTGAGGGTAGTGGTGGATGTCAAGATGAACAACTCTGAGACTTGTAGGAGGGCAGCAGCCAAGGCCACCAGGATGCTGGGATGCATCACTAGGGGGATCACCTCCAGAAGGAGGGAAGTGATACTCCCTCTGTATAACTGCTTGGTGAGGACCCACCTTGAGTACTGTGTGCAGTTTTGGAGGTCACACTTAAAGAGGGACATTAACCTGCTGGAGAAGGTCCAGAGGAGGGCAACCAAAATGATTTGGGGCTTGGGGGACAGGACCCATGAGGAGAGGCTTGAAGAGCTAAATATGTACACATTGGAAGAGAGAAGGGACCGGGGGGACATGATAGAGGTCTTCAGGTACATGAAGAGGGTAAATAGGGGAGGAACAGTCAGGGTGCTTTGAAGAAAGGAGAAGGGGGCCACTAGAGGGCATTGGTGGAAGCTGGAGGGGGAAAGATTCAGGGGAGAAAGGAGGAGGTGCTACTTCACTGAGAGGGTGGTGGAGCCATGGAATGCGCTGCCTACGGGGCTGGTGGAGGCAGAGACAGTGGAGGGGTTCAAGAGGGGGTGGGACAGGTACAGGGGAAGGGTTCTGGAAGGAAAATCCAATGCAGCAAAAATATCTGGAACTGGGAAGGGAGAAGCCAGAGAAGGCGAGGGGGGCAGCAAGGTCAGCAACCAGGGTGGGGGCTGACCAAATGAGCCGACACAAAAGACCATTAGGCCTATTCTGCTGGCATTTTAGTATGTTAGTAAGAGTCAACTTCAACTTCCACAGCTTCTCCTCATAGGACATCCCCTGCACACCCCTCATCATTTTTGTAGCCTCCTTTGCACCACCTCCATTCTGTTTATGTCCCTCTTTAGATGAGGATACAAAAACTGTACTCAAGATGAGGCCTTACTGGTGCCTTGTAAAGGGGCAACAGAACCTCTTTCCTTCTACTGGTAATATATTCCTCCTCATACAGCCAAGCATACGACTAGAATTCCCCACTGCCACTTCCCATTGCCTAGCCACTTTTAGGTCCTCCATAATAACAATTCTGAGGTCTCTGTATTGCTTTGTGACTGGTAGTTGTACTCCTCCAGGTCCTACTTCACCCCAGGGTTTCTGCTTCCTATGTTCACAGTCTTGCACTTTTTCGCATTGAACCCAAGTTGTCAAACTAGACCATTCCTCTAACCTTTTAAGGTCCCTCCTCATCTAATCCACACACCCGATTCGTCCACTCTATTGTATATCTTTGACTCAGCTGCAAATAAGAATGCCTTCCCTTCCAACTCTTCCATAATGTCACTGATGAAGATGATGAAGAGGACTTGTCCAGGCACCGAGCCCTGTGGCACTCCACTCATCACTACTCTCATGCCCAAATGTGCCCTGTTTACTGTCACCCTTTGGCTCCTGTCTGTTAGTCAGTTTTCAACCCATGTTGCTATCTTATGACACACCCCTATACTGCTTAGTTTTTTTATCAATATCCTGTGAGGGATGGTGTTGAAGGTCTTCCTGAAGTCCAGATAGGCCATGTCCAGTGCCCCTCCCTGGTTGACCACCCTGTTTACCCAATCAAAAAACCCAGTCCAGTTGGTCTGGTAGTACCTCCCTCTCATGAAACTATGATGCCCAGGGTGCAACAGACTAGAGATTTCCAGGTATCCAGTTATTCTCTCCTTCATTCTACCCACCACTAACATCAGGCTAACCGGCGTAGTTACCAGCCTCCTCCCTATCACCACCATTGTGGAGTTGAACCACTTTTGCTCTTTTCCTATGACTAGGAACCTCCCAGTATCCAATGACAGGTTAAACAACTGCATTAGAGGTGCAGCCAGCATCTCCCTGAGCACTTTTAACACCCTGGGATTTATCCCTTTGGGTCTCATTACCTTGCCCACCCTAAGGTTATTCAACTCCTTTAGGACAAAATCTACCAAGAAGGGGCTGGTGTCCACTCCCTCCTTTCTCCTGTCTTTCAGGTCCAGTCCCTTTCCCCTCTCCTCCTCAGTGAATACAAAGCAGAAACATGTGTTAAGCATATCTGCCTTCCTACGGTCATACTCCACAGGGTCCCCCCTCCCCCTTTAACCTGATTATCCCTCTCTTAGTTTTATTCTGTTCTTCTATTTACCTAAAGAATGCTTTATCTCTGTCTTTTATTGACCTGACTCAGTTTTCTTTTGCTACTTCATTTCCCCTTTTAAACACCCTCCATGCTTCCTTTTACTTCTTCAGGTGATGTGCCCTGTCCTCTTTCTCCTGAGATCTCTAATACCACAAGAAGGCTGGTCTCTTAGCCCTTACATGAGCTAATACCTCTCTGGTGAACCAGATAGGCTTTCTCATCCTCCTATTTTTGCTAATCAATCTAACATATAACTTGGTAGCCCTATCTGCTGCCTGCCTTATCACTATCCACTGCTGCTCCACTCCCCTCAGTCCCCTTCTCTGCTAGGGTGTCCCTCAGCCAAATCCTCATCTTCACAAAGTCATCCCTCCGGGAGTCAAGGACTCTCATCCTTGTGTGACTTGAAACTGGCCCAGTTTTAATGTTAAATCTACCAGTTTTGTGATTGCCAGATCCCAGGTGATCTTACTGACACCTCTACTTGATCAACACAGTCCCTGTTTGTTAGTATTGGGTCCAACACTGCATCCTTTTTAGTAGGTTCCTCCACAAGCTGCCTGAGGCATGGCCCCTGCAGTAGGTGCAGGAAACCACTACTGCTTGAGGTTGTCACAGTAGGGTGACTCCAATCAACATTTGGAATATCAATGTCCCCCATCAGCAGCAACTCACCCTTGTTAGCAATCTATTGGATGTCCAGTGGCATCTCCCTGTCCAATTCCTCCCCTGTGCTGGAGGTCTGTAAACTACTCGCAAGCATGAAACAAATCCCTTTCTCTATTGCAAAGCTACCCACAGTGCCTCCCCCCCGGCTTCCTGGCATTTATGTAGCCTTTCTGCAGTCCTTTAGGTCATGGGCTATCACTCCAACCATTACCTAACCTATACCTATGAAACAGAGCATGTTTGATGTTCTTATTTATTTACTGATTTGTTAAAATTGTTAGTTATTGCAAATGTATGTAAATGTCTCTTGTATGGTGTTTCATTTTTTGATTTGTATGTTTATTTTGTATATTTTTTTTGATGAACTGTTATCTTGTAGCCCATGTAAACAGGTCTTTGACCCATGGACTTTTACAGATTTTAGATAGACAAAAAAAACATTAAACCCTGGAATGACCACACCCCAGTCCTGGTGCTCATTGCACCAGATTTCTGTGATGGTCACTGTATCCAACTCCACACCCCCACAACAGCAGCCTTTCTAGGTCTGTGAATTTGTCACGCTAGCTGCATGCATTCACACACATAGCCCTCCTTTATTGTTTCAGTTTTATGCCTTTTAATAGGTAAATATTATACAGCAGTAGGCTTTTCCCATTTTACTTCTGGACAGAGTGATACTGAGACAAGCTCTTAATTTTACTCCAGAAAATTTTTTCTCTAACCCCTCTCCCTGGCAATTTCCATAAGCATTAGTGAAATTATGCAGTTGTCAATTTAACTTCTTTTAAGAGGGACTGAAATCTCATTTCCTCCTTGTAAAGCAGCTTGCCCCTATTATTTATTTTTATTTATAAAACTTTTTTTTATTTCCTGAGTCTTTCCTAATGAGACTTATATAGAGACAAGAACATAATCTATATCACTATTGGCCCCCCCCCCCCAAAAAACAATGGTTCCCCCAACATACCCAAATGGCTTAGCTCCTGCCATCAGTTCATTTTTTCATGTCAGGTTTATAGTGCTGCAGGTTATCAATCAATCAATCAAATCTTTATTTATTCAGGCGATCATCATTGAGCAAGGCTCATTTACAAGATGGACCTGATAACGTCAAGGTTCGAGTTAAGTGCACAGCAATTACATCACATACTTATGAGACAGTTCTACATACAGAAACAAGAAAATGTTATTTATAACACAATACTATACAGAGAATTCACATGTTAAAGCTTGGCAAGAGAAAGTTAAACTAACATCTACAATATGTACAATACATATATATCACAATGAGGACCATGACAGTCACTCACATAATGAGTACAAGGACGGTGAAGGGAATATTGGGTGCCATATACTGGCGGTGTCTGGCTGGAAGGAATATGCCATATGTGATTGGAATAAGGTTTTGTAATATGACTATTCTATCACTAGTGGTAGCAACTGCATTTCTCTGTGAAGAAGGCTGTACAGTGCTGCTTGAAGGATGTAAATGGAATGATAATGGACAGTTTTAGGGATTTTTGTAGGGTGTTCCATGCTATGGCTAGAGAGTAGCTGATTGCTGCCAACCCTATTTTGGTGTTGACTTTGGACAATTTGAGCAGGATGATATTGTTGCTTCTTAGGACAAAGGAGCTGGGAGTGGTCAGGTTGAAGCAGTCCAGGATATAGCTTGGGAGTTTTTTTGATAAAGCTCTATAGATCCATAGAGCTGCATTTCTGCTCCTCCTGACATGAAGGGAAACCCATCCAACTGAATCATAGAGAGAACAATGGTGAGTATTATATGGCAGGTCTGTAATGAACCTTATTGCTCTATGGTATAAGATATCCAACTTTTGAAGGTAGGGAGTGGAGCAGTGACTATAGAGGAAGTCTGCGTAGTCAATGACTGATAGAAAGATGACCTGGACTAATCTCATCTTTGAATCTCTATTAAGGAAGGGTTTTAATCTGTAGAGGAGGCCAAGCCTTAGGCAAAGCTTTTTCAGCAGTTGTTCTAGATGCTGAGTAAAGTCAAGTCTGTCGTTAATCCACACACCTAGGTATTTTAAATTTTCAACATACTCCAGATTTTCTCCAAGTATAGTGCATATCTGGGGGAGACTGATTGAAGAGGATGTGTTGGTGGAGGTTTGGGTTGTGAACATCATTGCTTTGGTTTTCTTTGCATTTTGCAGAAGCTTTTTCTCGAGAAGCTGATGTTGTAACAGGGAGAATTCTGCTTGTAGGATTTCATGAGCAACTTTAGGTGAAGGGTTGCTGACATACAGTACAGTGTCATCAGCAAAGAGATGTACTGAGGACTTGGTAAGGGTTGAATCAATTTTATTTATATAAATGGCAAAAAGGATAGGACCCAGAATAGTGCCTTGGGGACTCCTCTTGACAGTGGTCTTAATGGGGAGAGGTCACCTTCAGCTTTTACCTACTGTGATCTACTAGAGAGGTAGCATCTGAACCACTTAAGGGAGGATGGATCTAGGCCAATGGAGTGTAGGGATGAGAGTAGCAGTTCATGGTCCACAGTGTCGAATGCTTTGCTCAGGTCCAGGAATACTGCACAGACATTGTTCTTTTTATCCAGTTCGGTTTGTCAATCATTGGTGACCTTGGCTAATGCAGTGATAGTGCTATGTTTGGCCCTGAATCCAGATTGAGCTGGATTTAATAGATTAGCATTGTCCAGATATTCCCTTAACTGAATACTCACTAATTTCTCCAGCATCTTGGATAACACAGGTAGGATGGAAATGGGCCTGTAGTTATTAAGATCCATAGGGTCCCCTGATTTTACAAAGGGGACCACTTGGGCTGTCTTCCACAGTGTGGGAATCGAGCCAGAGTTTAGGGAAAGGTTAAAGAGGTGAGTTAGGGGGACTGCAAGCACATGACACGCAATCTTTAGAAAGAATGGGTCCAGAAGATCTGCTCCTGCACTTTTTTTGGTATCTAGATGCCATAATAGATCCTCAACTTGTTTCAACAGTATAGGTTTGAAGCTAAAGGAGGAGTCAACTCTTTGTTCACCAGTATAGTGGAGCTTAAATGATCCCTTAGTAGGTTAGCTGGGAGAGACAAAGGCAAGGCCAGCTGTTGTGAAATGGTTGTTGAATGCATCCAGGATTTCCAGTGTGCCAGTAATGGGGCCATAGTTACTATGTAAATGGGTTGGAAGGGGGTTGTTAACATCCTGGCCCATCATACCCTTGATGGTGCCCCAAAATCTAGCAGTATTATGGTAGGAGGAGTCGAGCTGGGCCAGGTAGTAGGCAGCCTTTGCATCCCTAACTTTCCTAGTGCATTTATTCCTGGCTTTCCTAAAGATCATCCAGTCCACGATATTCTTAGTTTTTCTTGCTACTTTCCAAAGTTTATCTCTCTGCAGTGCAGCTTTGAGGTCAGCTGAAAACCAGTGACAGGATTTATTTTTTATTCGGATACTAGAGATTGGGGCATGGGTGTTAAGGGCATTTAATATAATGCTATTTAGCACCTGCTGAGCTTTTTCTACAGAATGTGCAAGATAGAACTTTTGCCAGTGTGGAGAGTAGGCTAGATCAAGCAGATATCCTTCAATATTGATGTTTCTCTTGGAACTTCTCATGAGGAATTTTGCAGGATCTGTTTTAATACTGTATGATCTTACCCCTGCGATGGGGCAGTGGTCACTTGTGTTTTATAGGAGCACTCCAGCGTGTGTGAATAGATGTGGTTTACTCACTAGTATGATGTCAAGTAGAGTACTGTTACTACTATTCCTTGCATTTAGCCTTGTTGGTTCATTAATTAACTGTGTGAGCCCATAGGTGTCACAGAATGATACCAGAGGTGTGGCTGCCTGGGTGAGCCAGTTGAAATTTAGATCCCCTATGATAATGACTTCTTCAGTACAGGACTTGACCAGGTTTCCCAGGTGGGATAAGAGCTTGTGTTCAGCAGAGGGGGCTCTGTAGCATCCAATTAAATGGAAAGCTGCTGTATTGGGGAGAGAGACTTTTAGAGATAGACACTCAAATTCCTTGGGCATAGATGTTGTAGCAGTACAGGATACAACTAAACCAACTTTTACATATATGGCTACTCTGCCTTCCCTTGTTTGGCAATCAACTCTGAATTTCATTATTGCAGAAGTGGGTCATCATGTTAATAACTTAAAAGTATTTGTGTTGATTTCTTTGCAATGGAACATTTTTGTGTTTGTATGAGGTTACACCTACTTGTTTCTGGGTTCATGACAAAGCAACATAAAATGTCAAGCAAGGGATACTGATAACCAAGACTAATGGAATCCTGAGGGTATTTAAGCAATAAGGCACAACAGGGTGTTTGGTTTTTTGGGATTTATCCACGCCTTGTGTGGTGTGTCACAAGATGCAGCCAAGTGACTTAAACACATAAAAAGTTGGTAAATCACCCAATAACTCACACCCTGGAGTGCATTACTGTGATTATACAATGGACCCATGTGTAAAATAAATTTCAAATGTGTTTAATTATGTTTTTTATAAATGTCATTCCTCAGCCATGGGTTATGCAGGATTTACCCACAGTCATGTGTCATGTTTTGACCAAGAAGGTTACAGGATTTTCACACACCTTTGTATGATGTCATATTTCCATCAGTTGCCTTTCTCACGCTAAACAAGAAATTCAGAACTGATTTAAAACTCTAAATACTGATATAAAGACTAAAATAAAACAGATCAGTTGCAAAATAAACTGTTTTACAATGCACTCTGAATAAGTTTTTACAATTACAATTTTCTAAAGTAATCACATAGCAGAATCCTACCCTTACCAGCTCTCAGTTTGCTGGTGGATGTTATTTCCAGACAATAAGTTATTTACCAGTATTTAATATACCTAAAATCAAGAAATGAAATAAACACAAAACAAACCACAATGTGGTAGTAGTTCCTCTGCAGGAAAAATCACACTTTGAGAAAAGAATGGACACATTTCCTTCATTACAGTCTGTTCATGTCAGTGTATTTTTGTTTCTTGCTTATTAATTTTGTTCACTGGTATTGTAGGGCTGGGAGGACTTCTTCCAAGCAAAGATGCAGACCTGTACCTGTACTGTACTTGAGAATATGGTGGAATTCCTACACCCACCCAAAGCCGATCAGTTTTGCACACCTCCTTCACATCAGTGCAACTGTCATTTTCCACAACTTGTCAGAAACATGTTTTCACACCTGTGGCACAGAATACCATGTTTGCTCTGCACAATCAGCTTTCAGAAACATTAAAGAAAATGACACTGCCACTGTTCATGAGGAGGGGTCTAAAGAAGGCCATATTGAAAATTTGGTGAAATAATTCCAAAAATTCACTGCGTTATAACCATGCGCTGCTTAGTTTCTATGCACGCTCCTAACATGGCTAATTATTAATATTTTCACTTCACATTTTTAACATTGCCACTTTTGTACATCTCCTTCACAACAGTATAGCTGCCATTTTCAACAATCTGCCTGAAATCTGTTTTCACACCTGTGGTGCAGAATAGCACATTTGTTCTGTGCAATCACTTTTTGGGATAATTAAACAAAATTACACTGGCACTGTTCATGAGGAGGGGTCCAAAAAAGACCATGTTGAACATTTGGTGCAACACCTCTAACATATGGTCAAGTTACACATGGGCATTGAATGAGTTCTATGCACATGTGTAACATACGTCACTTCATAACGCTTCGCAGCCCTATTGGCCCTGGCCACCATATTGGTGTAAAATTCACACGCATTCAGTGGCAGATGTTCCCTCACAGCAGTGATGCTTCTACAAGCTCACTGCAGCCATATCGGCTCTGACTAGAATTTGTTCCTAAGGGAGTAGCAGCTGCTGCAATGGTGGAACAGGAATGTGATACATGTACAGCGGTACATTAGTTCATTCAGCAGTGCTTTGTAGGCCCAGGTACAGATGTGGAGCATCCTTTTGGAAGCCAGAGATATCCAGCCTACTAGAGAATGCAGAAGACAATGGTGAGTTTGCTAGGATGCATTCATTATAAATCAGAGGGCACAATGGTAAAGAACTTCAGACTTGCGCAGATTGGTGGCAGAGCTGCTATTATAAGTGATGTCTGCATAATTCAGGAGGGGAAAGAAGATTGGTTCAACTAACCTAATCCTAATATCCATTGGGAATAGTGTTTTGTTATTGAAGAAGAAACCTAATCTGCTTTTTAGCTTTTTTATAAAGGTTTCAATATGTTCCATGAAGGACAGGTTACTGTCATGCCAGATTCCTAATTATCAGAATTTGTCAACAACTTCTAGTGAGTTCCCTAATGAGGTTGTAATAGTTACTGAGGTGGTTTGTTTGCAATGTAAAGTTAAAGAATTATGGTGTGTAAAGAACATAGCTTTCGAGGAAAGGAGGGAGAGGGGGGACATGATAGAAACTTTCAAGTACCTCAAGGGAATCAACAAAGTACAAGAGGGTAGCATCTTTCAAAAAAAGAGGTGTGCAAGAACAAGAGGGCACAATTTGAAGATAGAGGGGGGGCGGCTCAGAGGTAATTTAAGGAAGTATTTTTTCACAGAGAGGGTTGTGGATGCATGGAATGGCCTTCCGGAGGAGGTTGTGGAGTCAAAATCAGTGGTGGAATTCAAGCATGCATGGGATAGTCATAAGGCAATTCTGGGGGGTTGGGGTAGGAAGAAGTAGGCTGCTGGTTAACTTGGATCTGCAGCTTATCCAGTAGGTAGGGAAATGGGCAGACTGGGTGGGTCAAGCAGTCCTTATCTGCCGTCAAATTCTATGTTTCTATGTTTCTATGACTTTCTTGTCATGTAGCAGTAATCTGGAGTTTATTAAATACTTTTGCAATTAATTAAAGTCAGCCTGAATCTCAGCCCTAATGTCTGCTAGGGAGGGTTTAAAAGTGCACAAAACCATATCATCAGCAATGAAGTGAAGGCTGGAACTGTGGATATTATCACTTATGGTGTTTATATGTAGATTGAAAAAAGTAATGGTCCAAGGATGGATCCTTATGGTACACCTCTTGGGAGTGGTAGCAGGTGGATAAAAGCCCATCTGCCTTAATGCATTACAATCTGCCTGTGAGGAAACTGGAGAACCAGTTTAACAAGCAGTAGGTTAGCCAGTGCTCTTCAAGCTTATCAACTAGTAGGTCATAGTCAACCATGTCAAATGCTTACTTAGGTCTAGGAAAACTGCCCTATTAAGTACAGTAGTTTATTGTCATGGCCTCTACATCAATCATTTGTTATAGGGGCAAGTACTCAGCCAGTGCTATGCTTTTGCCTAAAGACTGATTGTATCAGATTAGATAAGTTCAAATTTTCAAGTTGGTCCTTCAGCTGTTTAACTACAGAAAAAAGAAAGAAAGAAGAAAAAAGCATGCTATATATAAACTAAAAAAAATACACTACTTAGAAGTTATTGATTATTTTAGAGTCAGTATATTAGCAGAATGAGGACTGACCGATCTTGTGCAGCCCTGTGTTTTTATCAATAAACTCTTGTTTTAAACTTACAGTGATGTTGTTTATTATCTTGGAAAGTTTCACTGACCCCTAAACACCATGCTGCTCATACCCCTGCAAGTAAGCCATGTGCTGTGGAGATGCGATTTTAGATCAGGCTGCAGCTTCTCACATCTTGGCGCTTCATAAACACATGCAGTAGCACTATTAACATCACTAGCCTCTTCCCACTTCTGTGCTTACTATTTAAATAACACCAAACTCTCACCCCATTCCATGTGTAAAGAAGCTGAGATGGTACAGTATTGGACATTGGGGTGAGAATAAGGCCTGATGACCCCAAGGCACACTCCGATGCCTGAGGGTGGGTGAGTTGAGATAGTAGGGTTGCAAACCCTAAAACTGAATTTCCATAATGTTGTCACTGTAATAGGAACCCTTACTGATGCATTAATGGGGGTTGCAAGGAATTTCCTTGCTTTTTGAGTTAGTATATTAGTATTCTTATTTTACTGAGGGAGCTAGATGCACATATGTGGGCCCTGTGCTTCCATGTGTCAAACAATAGTGACCAAATTGATAGCATAGCCATCTCATTGCCCCACCTTATGTACGCGATACAGAGATATTGTGAAATCAAGGCAAAATGTAATTACCTGCAACTGTAATGCCATTATGCACCATAGGTGCAAAAACACAGTTCGGCAGGATGTGAAAAATGGTAGCCATACTATTCATTAGGTGGTGTGAAAAATGGCTATGTTGAACATTTCGGGGCAAAATATCAAAAAGTACCAAAGTTAAGCATGCGAGTAGAATAGATTCAACAGATGCATGTTACCCAGGCATTTTTGGAATTTTTTCACAAAATTTTCAAAATGGCATTTTTAATCAGTCCCAAAAGGTGATTTCATGCAGACAAATATGCCATTCGATGCCATAGGTGTGAAACACATTTTGGGAAGGATGTGAAAAATGACAGCTATACTGCTACTGAAGTGGTGTCATAAAATGGCTATGTCGAAAACTCAGAGTAACAATATTGCTTTGTTTACACCTTCATCCTGTACAGTTTGTGTGACCAGTTCAAATCCTTCAGGGAACATGCAGCCAGGGACCCCGATGTACCTTTCAAAGATTTCATGAAAAACTATTAAATGGTTCAAAAGTTATTCAAAAAACAAATTTCCTATTATAGTCAATTGGAAAAGTTTTTATTTGGTTACCGGATAAGGCCCACTATGCATGAGTGCCTGTTTTCAGGGGTGACTTGGGAGCACTGGGTGGTTAAGTGACTTGCTTAGAGTCACACAGTATGCAAGTGGAGGTTGTGAGAATCAAATTTAGGTCTGATCTGCTGGATGTATCAAGCTCGTTCACATCTCGTTCCTCTAACCTCTAGGCTATATTGCCAGTCAAGTTAACACAAATGTGATAAAGTGTTGCAAATGCACTTTTTACTTTTGCAAATTACCCTTGTAATGTCACAAATCAGCCACCTTGTTTTCAGTTAGTAGTCACAGAAATGCTTGCCATTTAAATGTGAGACCCTTTAGGGACACAATTCTTGTTATGTTCACCTAGTCGAGTCCTGAGGATGCTAGCCATGTCTTTTGTGGGAGGTAAAACACCACAGAAATAAGTTTTACAATTTTATAAAAAAGAAAATACAAAGTATTGATATGCAACATTTCGTGATTTCATTTATGAAGTGTCGTGGATTTTAAAGTACTTTGCAACACTATGGCCAAAACAATATGCAATCTTTGCCATCCTGCTGCAAAAGAATGGTTTGGTCTTTCATTCTGAAATTTGGAGGGAAGAAAGCCAAAGTCCGACAGATATGCAGTGTGGTAGTTTGGTAACAGAATATTAGAGTGCTACAAAGTTATGACACGCAAAAGTTGATGTTTTTTTCCCATAGGATAACATTACGGCATCCACCGTCATTTGGGGCCCGTATCTTGAAAACGGTTCGAGATACAGACTTTTTGTCAGAAAAATACTTAGCCCCTGCTAGGAGGCTAAGTACAAAACTAACGTGGAAAGTCATAAATAATATGAGATTTTAATTTTTGTTCTACGTCATTGAGTTCCTGAGCTATAAGGCATTCAATATTCCAAGTGCTCATTTTCTGCTCCGAGGGCCAGTATTATGCATACAATCTTTATATGCACTGTACTTCTAAGTGCAGCTTTTTGGGAAAAAAAAGGGTGTACATTTGTGTTACTGTTACCTTTAGCGTTTCCGCTTGCATTTCCATTACAGTTTGCGTTAGGTTTCTGTTTATGTCACCATGTGCACTACCCTTTGTGTTTGCATTTGTGCTTGTGCTTGCATTTACATTACTGTTACCATTTGCATTTCTGTTACTGTTTTTGTTTGCATTTACTTTTGTGTCACCATGTGTGCTGTCATTTGCGTTTGCGTACTCACTCGCATTTGCATTTCCATTTGCGTTAATCATTCCTTTGGCATCATCATTGGTGTTACCATAACTGTTTGCATTTCCAACTGCATTACCATTACTGTTTGTGTGTTCGTTACCATTTGCATTTCTGTTGGCCTTAGCATTTATTTATTCTATAGCATTTCCATTGTCAAGTGCATTACTGTTCCCTTCTGCATCACCACTGCTATTACTGTTTGTGTTTCTGTTTGCATTTCTGTTACGTTTGCATTTTCATTACCATTTTCATTACCATTTGCATTTCTCTTGCTGTTAGCATTTGTGTTACCATTTCTGTTTTCATTTAGGTTTGCGCTTGCATTTCTCTTACCGTTTGCATTATCATTTCCATTTGCATCACCATATATGTAACCGTTTGTGCTTGTGTTTGCATTACTATTAGAATTACTATTTTCTTTTACCTGTTGTCATCACCATTTGCATTAATGTTACCATTTGTGTTTTTCTGTTTGCGCAGTACAGTACAAAACATTCTGTTTTTGCTATTTTTCTGAACTGTCTTCCACAACACATAGTATTGCCAATGTGTGGTTGATTAATCTGAGTCTTGCCACATACAAAGACCTTTGTTCAAGGAACATGCCAGTTTTTGTTTGGTGAAAAAAATGTTGTTCAGTTCCAGAGTTGCCATTTGTATTTGGCCAGCCTTGCAGTTACTGGTTTTTCAGCTGCCAGGTCCACCATTTTAGTGCATTTTCAGCTGTGGTTTCTGCCATTTTGTGGTGGAAGACTTCTTAAAGGTGAAGAAACATAAAATTTGGAGGGTGTTTGGTGGATGTCCTGGAGATGTGAATTACACTGCTTACATGTTGGTCAAATAATGTGCTGTGTAGCTACTGCAGGACACAATTAATGTTTTGTGTACAACATTTTGCATGGTGCTACTGGCTTGAAAATTATAGTATAGGTAGCCCTAGTAGTAGGGAGGTACCTTGCAGTGGCTTGGTGTGTAAAACATAAACTGGTGTGGAATAATGCCACTCCAGCAAATGAAAATTTGGTTCATTCCGCTTCATTAACTTTTGAACCATGAGCTCAATTTGCTTGTTATTTGGAATGTAGAAAGATGTATAATAGATCATTGACAGTGACAATTTTAAGGTGGCTGGCACTTACTGCTGCTGAATTGTGCCTGCACAGTTGTTTGCTCGTGGCGCTGTGTAACTGTTGAATGGATGTTCACATAATTCTGGACACACAGTGTACTATGGTACATGTCTTCTTTGCTAATTTTCATTTCAGTCAGTCATACAGTTTTTGCACAGCGAAGTGACACATATTCACCGTTGGGCCCCACACTCCCTCCACCACACTCCATTCACCATTTACAGTGTATGTTTTCAAAAAGAAGGGAAAATCATAGCAAAAAAATCCATTTAATGCATCAGTCAGGGTTGTTCCACAGCAACAAAAGTGAAAAAATTTGGTGTTAGGATTGGCAGCCCTTGCACCCCACACCGCCCCTACCAACAGGCATCAGGGTGTGCATTGGAGTCATCAGTCCTAACTCTCACCCCATTCTCCCATACTGCACCACCTCAGCTTATTTACACATAGGATGGGGTGAGAGTTAGAGCCAATGACCCCAACACACATCCCAATGCCTGTTGGTGTGGGCAGTGTGGGCATGGGGTGGAAGGGATGGCAACCCTAACACCAAATTTCCTCATTTTTGTCACTGTGGAACAACCAGAGGTTTTTACCATGAAAAAATATATATATCTATGGGATACTATATAGATATATAGATAAATAGATAGATAGATAGATAGATAGATAGATAGATAGATAGATAGATACATTGCTGGACACTGTACAATAATCCTACATTTAAAATCATACACACACACACACATATATATATATATATATATAATACAGCTGGGAGCATGCAGCTATCTATAAATCCCTTAAAGTTAGATACAAGTTAAAAGCATAATCAATAATCAGAAAACACTTGATAGCACAAATATGTTTTAAGGCCCTTTGTAAAGGCTTCCACAGAGGAAGCCTCCCTTATATAACCAGGCAGGGAATTCCATGGGGTAGGTGCAGCTACCAAGAATGCTCTATCCCAGAATGCCACAACCTAGCCCTCAGAACTCCCTTGAGGCCTCCCCCAGTGGAATGGAGGGCCCAGGCCATATGGTAGGGGACAAGGAGATCTTCCAAATAGACAGGGCCAGATAGACTCGGCAGGAGTATGATATGTAAAATATTCTCACTCCTGCAGAGTGAGCTCTGGATATCTCACAAGTGCCAGAGGCACAAGTGAGTGTCCCAAGCTCATGATGCAGGAGTGAGAATATTTTGCATAGCTCACGATCCGTGCATCATGTGTGTTATTTATACAATGGGGATGACAGCTTCAAAAGTATAGTTATGGTTTCCTGTTTTATTTTAGTAACTGGGTACATTTTTAGGGGTGATTTGGAAGCACTGGACAGTTAAGTGACTTATTCAGAATCACACAGTGTAGATTGTGAGAATCAAACCCAGCTCTGGTGTGATGTATGTACTAAGGTTGTTCAAATCTCATTGCTCTAACCTCTAGGCTATCCCGAGAGCACAGTTTGGATGTGTTTGAAGTGCATGTGAGTGTTTCTAAATGGGCTGTGAGTGTTAGAAACACTATGGGAAACAGAAGAATGTGTTCGGCAATGCTAATTGAGTTAGTTTCAGCTAACAGTGAGAAACAGAAACTGTGGGGTGCAGCACTGTTATTTAAAATGTAGTTTTTCTTGAATTTGAGAAACAATCTGAGAGTAGCATAGTAATGGGCTGTGAGTTGATGAAACACTTTGGGAAACAGGCGAGTGCCCTTTGCAATGTTAATTAAGTTACTTGCAAGCAGCAGTGAGAAACAGATTTGTGAAGCAGTTCAATTTAGAATGTAGGCTGCAGTTAGTGAGTGAGTGGTAACATCAGCACAAAAAAAAATTTAATCCACTTGCCAGCCCTTACTGCTAACCCCTCCCCCCCACGGTACCCTCTCCCCAAAAACTCAATTTTTTTTGGTAAATCCACTACTGTAAATATGTAAAGACATGCACTTGAATTTAAGGTAATAAATTGCCTAGAAAAGAAATGAATCAATGTCTTTTCCACTCTGCTGTTCAACCAAAAATTTAACCTTTCCAACAAACTCCATGTAATGTACTATACTGTATTATTCATCTGTTATGTGATATTTTGCTGTATTTCTCTGTCTCCCACCTTGTACTACTTGTACCCGGGTCACACTTGGAAATGAGCCTCGGCTCAGTGTGCCTTTTCCAGTCACCAATTTTAAATAAATAAATAAATGGCTTATAATATCACAGTAGTAATGTCATCACAATTTATTATACTGCAGTGGAAATAACCTAGTTTAGCACACTGATATTGCTCTCACCCCATTGTATAAATCTCTCTTTCTCTTACCATATTACAGTATATATATATATATATATTTATATATTCATATATTATAGTGGCGTTGTTGCACCACTATAGTTAAGGTTAGGCCCCCCCTATGCTGGCAACAAAAAACAATTTCATTTTTCATATCAATACTTCAGGATACTGGGCATGGGCTACCCATTGCCACACACAAGCAGGATAGAGAGGCATCACAGGGCACAGAGAGAGGGCTTCCCAGTGTCCCACAATGGCAGGGGCTGGGGGATTCTAGTTGGAACACTGGGAGTGGGTTCCCCAGTGTCCCACATTGGTATGGGAACTTCTACAGCTGACACACAGGGATTGGGCACCCTGATGGTGGCAAGAAAAATGTTTAACAAAAGTGCATATAGTGACTGGAGCATGGTGAAAAAGGATTCCTTTTTCATCAGCTGCTAACTTCCTTTTTTGTGAACCATCCCTTTTTTTTTGACCAATTCCTTTTTTGCCAGCTCATGAAAAAGGAATCAGCTCATGAAAAGTAATGGCTCACAAAAAAGAAAGTTAGTGAGTGGCGAAAAAGGAATCAAAATACAAAACAAAAAAAACATTCTGAAGTTGCTTACCATTAAAGCAACTTTAGAATCCATGTAAGGGAGTCCTGATGAACAAGATAATGCCTTATTGAACCTGCTTAGCTTCATTTTTGTCACTTTTCATTGTTTTTTTTTAAACAGAAATGGGAAATAAGGTGGCAGATTGTGAAACAGGAATTTTCTTTCACAGAAAATGATTTTTGTTCTCTCAAAAAAGAAATGCACTTGTGAGACTGAATCCTTTTTTGTGAGATCAAATCCTTTGTCAAGAAAAAGACAGCTATTCTGGAAATGGAGCATTCAGAAATGTCTCATATGATATAATGGGGACTAAAATACCTCATAACTTTAAAATGGATTATTATTATTGCATCAAATTGTCACTGTATGTCCTGCTACCAAAGTTATTTCTACCCTACACAAATCATGAAGACATTCCACATCATCTGGCTGTAAGACAATAAGACAAAAACTGCAAAAAAGGGTGTTTTATTTTTTTTTTACTTTTTTCACTTTCTGGATTTCAGAATTCACACATCTGACCAGAAAAAACTTGCCACATCAAAGACCTACCCCACAGAACTGGGCATAGCAAATGTTGTGCAAATCACTGATCACTTTCAAAGTTATTGAAGTGCACAATTTGAGGTTTAACATAGAAACTGCTACTTTACCCCAACTATAGTGGTGTGACCGCCCCTGTGCCTGATATTAATTACTTTTATTCTATTTCTGTAATATATATAGTATACATACATATACACATATATATTACAGTGGCATGGCAGCGTCACTTTAGCTATATATATATATATATATATATATATACATATATATGGCAAAAACTCTGTTTAATGCATCAGTAAGGGATGTTCACAGCAACAAGTGAGGAAATTCGATGTTAGGGGCTGGAACTCGCTGAAGAAACCTCCGCCCCCCCAGCTGGCATTGGGATGTGCATTGAGATCATCAGCTTTAACTCTCACCCCATCACATGTGAAGACAAGCTGAGGTGGTGAAGCATAGGAGAATGGGGTGAAAATTAGAACCGACAACCCCAACGCACACACCCTGATGCTGGCTGGGGGGGTTGCAGGGTGGGGGTGGGTCCAAGGGGGGAAGTTTTAACCCTAACATCAAATTTCCTCACTTTTGTCACTCTAGAACAACCCTAACTGATACACTAAACAGAGTTTTTTGCCTCTAATTTCCCTTCTTTTTAAGAATTAGGTCTATAAATAGTGACTGGAATGCTTCCACCACTTGATTTTTTTATGACATAGTAATGGTAACAGCAACACAAATGCAAGCAGTAATGGTAACACACATAGTAATGCAAACATAAATTGTAGCACAAGCATTATTAGAAATACAGATGCAAAGTGACAACAAAGGGAACAGTGAAACAAATGGAGACACAAGCACATATGGAAATGCAACTGGTATTGCACATGGTCACGGTACTGCCATTGTAAATCCAAATGAGAACTGTAGCAGCAACAATAACAGGAAAGGAAAGGAAGAGAAATAGAAGCGCAAATGCAAATGCAAGTGCGTATGGAAACGCAAACCATAATGCGCACTGTGATGGTACTGCAATTGTAAACGAAAATGGTAACAGTAAGAGCAACAATGATGCCAAGGAAAACAGAAACACAAATGGAAGCGGGTATGGAAATGCAAACCGTAATGCACATGGGTACAGAATGCAATTGGAAATGCAAATGGTAACAGTAAGAACATGGGTGATGCAAAATGAAAGAGAAACGCAAATGGAAATGGAAGGGCGGCTACCAACAGAAATTATAATGCACATGGTGACGCTTAGTGAAAGACAACGACAAACAGTAGTGGAGACAGAAATGGTAACAGTAACACAAACACAAATGGAAACATAAACTGTAAAGCACATGGTGGGGTACATGGGAAGGCTTTCGGAAAGTGGCATGCAAACACGAGTGTAAAGCCTATGCATAACAGTAAGTGGAGCACACACCCTATTTTTCCCCAAAAGCTGCATTGAGAAAGACAGTGAAAGCAAAGAATGTAAGCATAATAATGGGCATCGGAGCAGAAAACGAGCAATTGTAATACTAAAATGCTAATATGTCAATAACCATACAACGTAGAAAAAAATTTTAATTTTACATCATTCATGAGTTTCCTCACTAGGTTTTCGCTAAATAGCAAGTCAGTAAGCCAGGACAAAAATTCCGTATCTTGCACTGTTTCTGAGATACAAGCCCCAAAATGCGTGGCAGATGCCACCATGTTAATCTATGGGAAAAAAAGTCAAATTTGGAGTACCGTAACTTTGCATCCATGCAATATTTTGTCATCAAGCCACAAAAAGGCACATCTGTGAGATGTTAGCTGCCTTCTCTCCAAATTTCAACCCAAAAGACCAAACTGTTCCTTTGCAGCAGGATGACAAAGAATTCCTGTCATTTTGGCCATAGTCTAGAAAAGTACAGTCGTGAGCTTTCGCAAAAATTTGCGAAAGTGTAGCAAGTGCGACACTACTTTGTGACACTACTTTTCAAAAAATGTAGAGAACATATTTCTGGGGTGTTTAACCCCAAAATAAAGACATGGCTAGCATCCTGAGGGTCTGACTAGGTGAACACAAAAAGAATTGTGTTACTAGATGGTCGTAATTTTAAATGCCAAGCATTTTTCTGAAAACAAAATAGTGGATTTGCAACACTACTAGGGCCTTTTGTGACACTAAAAAGTGCATTTGCAAAAGTGTCTAACTCTTTGTTAGCTTTTCCCTTTGACTTATAATGGGAACTTGTTTTTTGAATAACTTTTGAACCATTCAATGTTTGTTCACGAAATCTTCAAAAGGCTCATCAGGGACCCCGGCCACAAGTTCCCTGAAGTTTTTGGACTGGTCACATAATTATGGTATGACCTGTAGGTGCGAGCAAAGAATGCACAAAAAAACAAAATTGTGCACACAGATGTCACTTAATAACTCTACAGCCGTTTATCCAACTGGTATGAAAGTTGGCAGATCCCAAGATCTACTGTTACTGTTATGCTCCATACCTTCCAAATTTCAGGCAAATCCATTGAATGGTAGCAAAGTTATTAAGGTGCAAAATTTCAACCTTTAACCTTAAAAGGGCTATTCAACCTAATATAATATATATATATATATATATATATATATATATATATATATATATATATATATATATAATGATATATATAAGATGCAACAAACTCTGTTTAATGCATCAATTAGGGTTGTTCCACAGTGACAAAAGTGAGGAAATTTGATGTTACATAGATACAAAGATACATAGACAGTGTCGGCAGATAAGGGCCTATGACCCACCCAGTCTGCTCATTTGAGCTTGTAAGTTCAGTTTATGTTTTCCTAGAAGTCTGTTGCCCCTTACCCCTGGCCTCCAGAATTCCTTTATGTCTATCCGACGCATTCTTAAATCCTGTGATTGTTTCAGCCCCCACCACTTCCTCTGGCAGGGTGTTCCACTTGTCCACCACCCGTTCTGTGAATAAATTCTTTCTCACATTTCCTCTGAATCATCCTCCCTCAAACTTCATCCCATGCCCTCTAGTCCTGGATCATCTTTTTCATATAAAAATAGTGTATTCTTGCACCCTGTTCCTCCCTGTGAGATACCTGTATGTCTCTATCATATCCCCTCTCTCCCTCCTCTCCTCCAGGGAGTACAAGTTCAGTTCCTTCAATCTGTCTTCATAGGATTTGTGATGCAATCCATGCACCATCTTTGTTGCCCTCCTCTGAACCTTCTCTACCCTGTCTGTGTCCTTATGTAGGTATAGTCTCCAGAACTGCACACTGTACTCCAGGTGGGGCCTCACTAGTATCTTGTATAGCGCAATTATGACCTCCCTTTTCCTGCTGGTGATACCCCTGCCTATACATCCCAGCATCCTATTTGCTTTACCTGCTGCCTTGTCACACTGTTTCCCTACCTTGAGGTCATCAGAGATGATAACCTCAAGATCCCTTTCCTGCTTGGTGCATGCTGTATCCTCATCCCTCCAACTGATATATTGTGCCAGGGTTTTTGTGCCCCAAATGCATTATCTTGCACTTTTGCATTGAAATTTCAATTACAAACCCTGACCATTCTTCAAGTTTCTGTAGGTCCCTTCTCATTCTGTCTACACTCTCTGGTGTGTCTACTCTGTTACAGAGCTTTGTCTCATCAGCGAGCAGTGAAATTCTGCCTTCTAGGTCCTGTGCAATGTCACTGATGAAGATGTTGAATAGGACCAGTCCCAGCACTGATCCCTGTGGTACCCCACTGGTCACTCTTCCCTCTGTGGATTGACAGTCATTTACCACCACCGTCTGTGTCCTGCCACCCAGCCAGTTACCTACCCACCACACTACTGTCCTGCCCACACCCATATCCCCCAGTTTGTGTAATAGTCTTCTATGTGGCACAGTGTCAAAGGCCTTGCTGAAATCCAGATAGGATATGTCCACTGCCTTCCCCTGATCCACTTCCCTAGTCACGCAGTCAAAAAATTCAATGAGGTTGGTCTGACATGACCTCCTCCTGTTGAAACCATGCTGCCTTGGGTCCTGTAGTCCATTGACAACCAGATGTTCCACCAATCTCTCCTTCAGTAGTGCTTCCATGATCTTCCCCACTACCAAGGTGAGGCTGACTAGTCTGTAGTTCCCTGCTTCCTCTTTGTTCCCGCTTTTATATAAGGGGACATCTGCTGTCCTCCAGTCTTTGGGTACCTCCCCTGTTCCCAGTAATCAGCTAAACAGGATAGCCAGAGGTTCAGCCACCACCTCTCTTAGTTCGTTAAGGACCCTGGGGTGCATCCCATCTGGACCCATTCCTTTATCAACTCTTATTACTTCCAGTTCCTTCAGGACCCTTTCGCATGTAAAGGGACTTGTGTCCATTTCTGCACCATTCTCACCCCTTGTACTCCCTTCAGACCCATTACCCTCCTCTTCCTCAGTAAAGACTGAGCAGAAATTCCTGTTCAATATGTCAGCTTTACTATTGTCATCCTCCACACGGCCCCCATCCTCCCCCTTCAATCTCACTATCCCTCCCTTTGTCTTTCTTTTTTCACTTATGTACCTGTAAAAGGTTTTGTCCCCTCTACCCACTGATTTTGCAATGTGTTCTTCTGTCTGAGCTTTGGCTTCCCTTACTGGCCTCCTTGCCTCCCTTTGCTTCTCCTGGTACTTCTCCCTATCACCTTCAGCCTGTGTCTTTTTGTATTGCCTGAATGCAATCTTTTTGGCTTTCTCTTTCATTGCTACCTCTTTGGAAAACCATAATGGTCTCCTCTTCCTTTTCCTTTTGCTCACCTGCTTAATGCATAATTCTGTTGTTCTTGTAATCCCCATTTTAAATACTGCCCACTGTTCCTCAACCCCTGATTTCTGTCCCATTCCCCTTAATGCCTCTTTCAAGTATCTTCCCATTTTCCCAAAGTCTGCCTCCCTAAAATCCAGGATACGTGTTTTTGTGTGGTTTGGTTCTGCTCTTTCTGTGATTCCAAACCACAATGACTGGTGGTCACTGTTCCCCAGGTGCTCCCCCACTGTTACCTCCATCACACTGTCCCTGTTTGTGAACACAAGGTTCAGTATTGCCTTCTGCCGAGTTGGTTCCGTGACCAGTTGCTTGAGGAAGGCACCCTGAAGGGAGTACAGGATAAATCTGCTCCTAGTTGATGCTGCTGCTGGGATGCTCCAGTCCACGTCTGGAATATTGAAGTCTCCAACCAGTACTACCTCACCCTTGTCTGCCATCATTTGGATGGCTAGCATCAGTTCCCTATCTGTTTCTTCTTCCTGGGCTGGTGGTCCATAGACCACACCTCTGTGGATCGCTGTCCCCATTTTCCTTTCCAGCTTAATCCATAGTATCTTTCCCCCATTTTGTTCCTCCTGGATCTCTGAGGCCCTTATGTCATTTTTCACTACAGTGCCACTCCTCCTCCCTTCCTGCCTGCTCTGTCTCTTCTGAATATGTTGTAGCCAGGTATGGCCATCTCTCAGTCATGGTTATCATTACACCAGGTTTCAGTGATGGCCACAATGTCCAGGTCTGACTGCACCATGACAGCCTCCAGATCTTCCATCTTGTTGCTAAGGCTCCTGGCATTTGTACACATGGCTTTCCATGATTTGACCTCCCTAGACTGTTTCACTGTTCTACTCCAGCCCCTTCCTTGGATGTCCTTTATCCCGGATTCTCATTGCTGTCTGCCCTTCTGCTTAATTTTGACCCTTTTCTGCCTATCCACCTCTTGGGCACCAATCTCCATCTTTTGCACACTGCTTTGCAGAGATAGCCACTCCACTGGTTCACTGGTTCCACTGCTAGCTGTGGGGGGTTGAGCATGTAGGTACCCTCCTTGCTGGCCTGCCACCCCCCTTTGCTAGTTTAAATGCTTGTCAATGTAGCATTTAAACTTATCATTGAGTGCTTGGATTCCCCTCCAGGATGGATGCAGGCCATCAGGCTTGAACAAACCTCCATCCTTCCAGGTGGGTCCCCATTCACCAGTGAATCCAAACCCTTCCTCACAGCACCAGTTCTTCAACCATGAGTTCAAGTTCCTGATGCATGCACTCCTATGCTCTCCCTTGCCTCTTGCAGGTAGTACTTTTGAGAAAGTGACAGAATTAGCTACTTGCTTGAGACCCCTCCCCAATTTCCTAAACTCTTCCTGAACTTCCTTTGGCTCCCCATTTGCCAGGTCATTAGTACCTAGGTGGATAATGACATCCAGCTCACCCTCCCGTCTTGCCTTCCCAGTGATCCCCAGGATCTTCCTTCCATCCCTCCATGCCATGGCACCTGCTAGGCACCTCACCTACCAGTCCTCCCCCTCCTGTGTTCCTAGCTGGATCCCTCTTATGATGGAGTCCCCATCCAGGATTCGCTTCCTCCTCCTCTTGGGTCCACTGCTTTCCCTGCTGAGGTCACCTCCTTAGCTAACCTCCACATCCTCTCCTTCCACTTCTCTGAGTACCTCTATTTGGTTGTCCTTGTTTGCCAGTGTGGCATATGAGTTCTTGAGTGGAATAGGATCTGGGATGTGCCTCTGCCTGACCGACCTAACCCTCCCTGAGCCCACTGTCATCCAAGTGCTCCTCGTTCTCAGCATCCTTTGAGGCAGTTGCATTGGACTGGGTGGTCTCTGGATAGGGGTGATGGTACTCCTGACCCAGTTTACTTCTGCTCTGAGTCTGGTTACCTCATCCCACAGTCCAGAGAGATGCATGCAGATAGGGCAGCACCTCAGTGTCCAGAAAGTATGCCTGAATATGGCTGCCCCACAGCCACTGCATTGCACCACTCCCCACATTATATTACAATTATACTGTTATTCCACTACTTGTCTGCTACTGAAGCTCTCCTAGTTCCCTTTTTATTAATTTACTGTCCTAAAAATCCTGCCACTGATCCTCAGATAATTTTCTTTAAAAAAAAAAGAAAAGAAACCAATAAATAAATAAATAAATAAATGAGTCAAAACACTTGTGCAGAGGGTGGGCTTCTTCACCCTTATGCCCCTCCTACTTCACACCCCTTACTATACCCTGTGTTTAGCTCCTGTCAATCAGATTTAACAGGGCAAATAATTAAAAGCTGGGGGAAGTGGAGGGAGGGGGGCCAAAATTTGCAGCAATTAAAGACAGCACAGAATTACACCACCACTACATTTTAAATTTTCAACAGCCCAAAAACAATTCTAAGTAAAGACAACAAAGAAAGTACAGTGTTTCTAAAAGCCCACTATCTAAGTTTAAAAGGAAAATAGCAATTACCAGTTTCTCTAAAGCACTGAATTGAATATGTTTCCTTCCTTCCCCTTCTGGCTTCTTCTGAGAAAATAAAACTCTACTTGCTACCTCAACTCTGACTAAACCCCACCTCCAGTTATCATGTAGCTGAGGTCAGAGGCCAGACAATTAACACCCTTCACCCAACTACAGGGCAGTCAGACAAGCCAAGATAAAATCTGCAGCAATTAAAGACAGATGTTAGGGTTGAAAGTCCCCCTTGCACTCCCCATCTGGCCCCCCCCAACCGGCATTGGAGTATGCGTTGGAGTTGTTGGCTCTAACTCTCACCCCATCAGCTGTGTAAAGAAGCTAAGATATAGGAGAATGGAGTGAGATTTAGGACCAATGACCCCAATACACACCCCAGTGCTGGTTGAGGGGGGCTAGATTGGGGGTGCAAGGGGGATTTCAACCCTAACACTGAATTTCCTCTCTTTTGTCACTGTGAGACAATCCTAACTGATACATTAAAATGATTTTTTTGCCACTAATTTCCCTTCTTTTTGAGAATGATGACTATAAATAGTGAATAAAATCTGATGGTGGGAGCGTGGAGCCTTTTGGTCGCCATACTGCCACCATGTGATTTTTTTGTGACATAGTAATCATAACAGCAACACAAATGCAATTGATAAAGGTTACACACATGATGACACAAATGTAAATTGCAAAACAAGCACTAATAGAAATGCAGGGGCAAAATGAAGCCAAAGTAAAAAGTGACACAAACGGAGATGCAAGCGCATACAGAAACACAACCGGTAATGTGAATGGTCATGGTACTGCTATTGTAAGTGCAAATGATAACTGGGATGGCAACAATAACGTGAAAGGAAACAGAAAAGCAAGCTTGTATGGAAACACAAACTGTAATGCGCATAGGCATTGGAACACAGTTAGAAACTCAAATGGTAACAGTAAGAACAACGATAATGCAAAACAAAAGAGAAATGCAATTGGAAGGGCAGCCACTGGAGTGCACACCCTATTTTTCACCAAAAGCCCCATTGAGAAACACAGTGAAAACAAAGAATGTATGCATAATAATGAGCCTTGGAGCAGAAAACAAGCAGTTGTAATACTAAATTGCTAATATCTCAGTAACCATACGATGTAGAAAAAAAATTAAAATTTCATGATTCATGAGTTTCCTGGCTAGGTTTTCACTAAATGCATAGCCCTATAGGTGATGAAAATTCTGTATCTCACACTGTTTCCGAGATACGAGTCCCGAAAGCCATAGTGAAGGCCACCATGTTAGTCTATGGGAAAAAACGTCAACTTCAGAGTACCAGAACTTTGCATCCATGCAATAGTTTTTCACCAAACCACCAAAAGACACATCTTTGAGATGTCATGAACATACGAACATACAAAATTTGCCAGCAGATAAAGGCCTAGAGGTCCATCAAGTCTGCTCGAATGTGCAGCTAGCACCCCTTATTCTGCAGCTGCCCCTCCCTTCCACCCTTCCCCTTCATTAACCCTCCCCCTTGTCCTGTCCCATCCTCATTTGAAGCAGTCCACTGTTCTACCGCATACCACTTCTGCAGGTAGTGCATTCCACCCAGCCACCACCATCTCTGTAAAAAGTTGTGTCTCCTCATCTCCCTCCTGAACCTTCCTCACTCCAGTCTCATATCATGGCCCCTGGTGGCCCTCCCCTTCCCTTCCTTACTTTGAACAGCCCTTCTGTACCCATTTTGTTTATTCCTTTCATGTATTTAAAGGTTTCAATCATGTCACCCCTGTCTCTCCTCTCCTCCAGTTAGTACATGTTCAACTCCTTCAACCTCCTCTCGTATGATAAGTCCCCCAGGCCCTTGATCATCTTTGTCGCCCTGCACTGCACCCCCTCCAGTAACTTAATGTCCCTCTTCAGATACGGACACCAGTACTGCACTCGTACTCCAGGTGTGGTTTAACTAATGACCTATACAGTGGCAGAATCACCTCCTCCCTCCTCGAGGATATACCCCTTGCAATACAACCCAGCATTTTATTAGCCTTTGCAGCTGCCTTCCTACATTGTGCTGAGTTGTTCATTGACCCTGCAATGAGCACACCCAGATCCTTCTCCTCCTCTGTCTGGGCTAGCCGCACTCCCCCTAGCTGGTAACTCCTCCTTGGATTCTTCATCCCAAAATGCAGCACCTTGCACTTTTTGGCATTAAACCCCAGTTGCCAGGTGTCTGACCAGGTTTCAAGCTTTTCCAGATCATCCTGCAACCCCTGCCATCCCTGTAGGTCATCCACCATTGCGCCTATCTTGGTATCATCAGCAAACAGACTGATCTTGCTCTCGATGTCCCATGATATGTCTGCAATGAATATCCCAAAATACACTGGTCCCAACACCATGCCCTGTGGAACACCGCTCGTTACTGCCCTCGGGTGTGACAGCTCCCCACCCACCACCACCACCCTCTGTTGCCTTCCCTGCAGCCAGTTTCCTACCCATTGCACCAGCTTTTCACCCACCCCTGTGCCTACTAACTTCCTTCACAGCCTTCCATGTGGCACCGAGTCAAATGCCTTACTGAAGTCCAGATACAGGGTATCCACTGCATGGCCCCTGTCCAGTTCCCTAGTTACCCAGTCATAGAACTCAACCAGGTTGGTTTGGCAGGATCTGCCACATATGAAGCCATACTGTCTGCTATCCTGTGGTCCTTTGATCTCTAGGAGGATCACCAGCCTCTCCTTCAGGATAGTCTCCATTAGCTTACCCACGATGGATGTGAGGCTCACTGGTCTGTAGTTTCCTGGTTTATCCTTGGGGCCACTCTTGTAGAGGGGCATCACATGAGCCATCCTCCAGTCCTGAGGTACACACCACGAATGTAGTGAAGCATTAAATAGGTCTGCCAAAGGTCCTGCAAGGACCTCTGCCAGCTCCTTCAGTACCCTGCGGTGGATGCCATCTGGGCCTGGTGCCTTGTTCACCCTCAGTGCCTTCAAACCCTCTCAAACTCTGCCCTCTATGATTTCCCCATCTGTCACCACTTCCCACCCTGCTTCTGCCATTTCTCCCACCTTGGGTGTCACCCCCCTCTTCTCTTTAGTAAATACTGAGCAGAAGTTCTCATTTAGTGCTTCTGCGTTATTGTTCCCTGCTTCCACCCAACCCCCCCTCCTTCCTAATCCTTACTATGTGGTCCTTACAGCTCCTTTTCTCCCTGATGTATTAAAGAAGTCCTTCTCCCCTTCTTAATGCCTTGTGCCAGCCTGATTTCCGTAGATGCTTTGGCTCCCCTTACTGTCCTTGCCACCTCCTTCGATTCTGTCAAGTACTCCTCTCTGTCCTCCTCCCTCCCAGTTTTCTTGTACTTCCTAAAGGCAGCTCTTTTCCTCCTTACCTTTTCCATGACCTCCTTGCTCAACCAGCTCAGTTTCTTTGCCCTAGCCTTCTTGCTCTGGGCTTTGCAGCAGGTTTTGGTTGCCTCCACTATCCCCAGCTTTATGAGCTCCCACCTCTGGTTAGTGTCCATACTAGATTGAATTCTGGCCAGGTACCCTTTTACCACTACCTTCATCCTCCCAAAGTTGGCCCTCCTGAAGTCCAGCACTCTTGTGCCAGATTTCACGCCTTCCTTTCCCATATCCAATGTGAGCCATACTGAGTGGTGGTCACTCCCTGACAGTGGTTCCTCCACTGTAAGTTCTCTCACAAAGTCCCCATTTGCCAGCACAAGGTCAAGGGTATTCCCTAACATGGTTGGTTCACTGACCATTTGCAGCAGGAAGCTGTCCTGGAAGGCATCCAACAGTACCTGCTCCCTTCTGTTCCTGGTTGTTGGGGTGCTCCAGTCTACTCCTGGCATGTTGAAGTCCCCCACAATCACCACACTACCATTCTCACAGGTCCTCCTGATCTGTCCCGCTAGTTTCCTGTCTAACTCCTCCATCTGAGATGGTGGCCTGTACACCACTCCCATTCTAAGAATCCTATTCTTGGAATCCTGGATTTGCACCCAAAGTGACTCCGTACTACCCTCCTCTCCTTCCTCCCTTACACACTTCAGTCCTTCCTTCACATACAGTGCCACCACCCTCCTTTCCCAATCACCCTGTCCCTAAAAAATAACCTGTACCCTGGTACAGACAGGTCCCAGTTATTGTATTGGGTGGCCCATGTTTCTGTGATGGTGCAATGTCCACCTCTCCCTCTGCCATGAGAACCTGTAACTCTGCAGTTTTCCTCCCAAGACTTCAAGCATTCAGGGTAACCACCTTCCACCCTTTTCCCCCCTCCCATCCTGCCCTCCTTTCCTAGCATCACCAATAGTATGTGCCATTTGTCCTTTGTCACTGATATGGAGGGTAAGCTCATATGGTTTCCCATCCTGTGGTCTCTGCATATCTCTTCCCCAACTGCCACTCCCTGCTCCTAGTTTAAATTCCCAACTTCCTCTATGTACTCCTCCATCCTCTGTTTCAACACTTTCATTCCCTCCTCACTCAAGTGTAGTCTGTCCTTGGCATAGAGACTACTGTCCTCCCAGGTCCCTCCCCACCCCCCAACAGCCCATACCCATTAGCACAACACTAGGTTCTTAGCCATCCATTAAATTCCTCTATTCTCAGCTTTCTTGTTGTGCTTGCCTTTGGCACAGGAAGTATCTCTAAAAAAGTTATTGATCTTCCTGCCCCCTCACATAATTGTGCTAGTTCCTCAAACTCCTCTGGACTATATCTACTGTCTTGTCAGTTACCTCGTTTGTCCCAAGATGTATAATTCAATGAGGCTTGTCCCTACCCCTTCTAGCATATTTCAGAACAGACTGTCCCACCCTTTCCACTGTCATTCCTGGCATGGCCTCCACCCAAATGCAACTATGCCTCTCCCCCTTGCTACCCCAACTAACTCCTCTTAGTATTGAGTCCCCAGCACTATGATTCTGCCCCTCTTACTCCCTGCTTGCTTCCATTCATCTCCCTCTCTCATTTCCAGCTCCTCTTCTTCTTCCTCCTGCACATTATTTCCCCCTTTTACCCCTGTTGCAATTGTCCCAGCAGAACTTCTCCCCGCTCCAGTTTGGTCCAGGCATTTATCAATTACTCCTCTAATTTCATCATTTCTCTCCTCCACTTTCTTCCTCTCTAGCAGTGCACAGCTGTTTTCTGACGACCCTTCACAAATGCCCACTCCCTCTCTTTTCATAGTAACCTGTTCTCTCCTTTCCACTCCATGACTTTTGCCACTTCTTCACCTCCCCTCACAAGTCCCTATCTCTTCCTTCCATTTGTCTTTTGTCTCCTGACCTGGTTTCCCCGGCAATCGTTCTTCCTGGCCTGGGCCCCTTTGTCTCTGCTTCCCTTCTTCTGACCCTTTCCTCACCACTGTTGGCTTAAATCACCCTCCCTCATCTACCCTTCTTCCTTCCTCCAGTATTGGGCTAAACCCACCCCCAATCTGCCTTGCCTGTCTTAGTTCCTCCTGCAGACCCTCAATCTCCTTTCTAAGTTTTTCTATGTAGTTGCACACTAAACATCCTCCCACACTCCAGGCAATATTTAGAAAGATTGGTGCACCGCAGTTATTGCAGCCTTCCACCCTACCCATTACTGTCATTGCCCACCAGTGACCCCCACCCTTCTAGATGCAGGATACCAAACACTCCCCCAAGTCTCCCCTCTCCCTCATCAGTGCAAAACATTTTCTTTATTTCCCTTACCCCCTTTGTTGCACACGTTTAGATATATTGAGCAACTGCTTTTTATATTCCTGTCCTTCCTATTCACACTCAAAAAGAGACGTTAAGTAGCCATTGCACAACCTTCTTGAAACTCCTACACCTCCTTTCCTCAATGCAATATCAATGCGAAAAAGCAATAATGAAAGCTCCTAGATTACTTCCCTTCCACTGAGAAAGCAGTCACCTCTTCACTTGCTGCTGTTCCTTTCCTGGATGTCTGATTCTACAATGACAGGTGCATTTCCTTTGCCTGTTTGAGGAAAGTGATGTTGGAACCCCTGGTATAAAGGACATAATGAACCAGGGGTCGGTGGGGTGAGGAGTTTCGGGGGGTGGGATCAGCCCAAGTCTTCCAGAAACAATCAGGTAGCTGAGGCCACTGGTCAGACCATTAGCAACCTTCCCCCACTCTACACTCAAACTTTGCAGCTAGTGAAGCCAGCAACAATGAATCACAATTCTACTCATAGCCCTCAAAATAGGTTTGCTACCCAAAGAAATAGGACTCCAATTCAAACAGCTTCACCACGACACATCAAAATAGGCATGGAATTAGAAGATATAGGTCTCCAATTCAAAGTAACAGATCCAGTTAAATTACACCAATTATGTTTTAAAACAGAAGAAATATGCCTCTACAAATGCAGCCTGCCACACAGTGAATCAAACAAATGTGCCCACTTATAGCTACCAAAACAGGATTCAAAATTCAACAGCCTCAAGCAATGCCCTGCTAGCCCCTTAGTAGTAAGAAAGAAAAGAAATAACATTCTACCAAGTAGAATCCACTAGAAACAATGTAAAACAAGAAGCTACTGTACTGTAGATCTGATCCTGCCCCCCTTCTAGTTCCTTCTGAGAAGCCAAAGCACTGACTCCACACCTGATTCAGCTCTGCCTCCCTAACTGAGTGAGACCTGGCCAGACTATTAGCACCCTTCCCCCACTCTGCACTCAAACTTTGCAGCTAGTGAAGCCAGCAACAATGAATCACAATTCTACTCAAAGCTCCCAACATAGGTTTGCTACCCAAAGAAACAGGACTCCAATTCAAACAGCTTCACCACAACACATCAAAATAGGCTTGGAATTAGAAGATATAGGTCTCCAATTCAAAGTAACAGACCCAGTTAAATTATACCAATTATGTTTTAAAACAGAAGAAATATGCCTCTACAAATGCAGCCTGCCACACAGTGAATCAAACAAATAAGTCCACTTATAGCTACCAGAATGGGTTTCAAAATTCCAACAGCCTCATGCAATGCCCTGCTAGCCCCTTAGTAGTAAGAAAAAAAAAGAAGTAACATTCTACCAGGTAGAATCCATGAGAAACAATGTAAAACAAGAAGCTACTGTACTGTAGATCTGATCCTGTCCCCCTTTTAGTTCCTTCTTCTTCTCCTCCATATTTCAGCCCAAGAGACCAAACCATTCCTTTGCAGCAGTGTAGCAAATAATCCCTATAATTTTGGGCATTCTTTGAAAAGTAGTGTCGTGATTTGCAACACTTTAAACAAAAATTTGTGAAAGTGTCGCAGGTGCGACACTACTTTACTCAGAAATTTGAAAAACATATTTCTGGGGTGTTTAACCCCAAAATAAAGACATGGCTAGCAACCTTAGGGCTTGAATAGGTAAACTCAAAATAAATGATGTCCCTAGATGGTCTCAATTTTAAATGTCATGCATTTCCATGTTAGGACGGAAGACCCCAATGCACACCCCAATGCCATTTTGGGGGGTTGGCTGCGGGGGTCCAAGGCGGATTTTCAACCCTAACACCAAATTTCCTCACTTTTGCCACTGTGGAACAACCCTAACTGATACATTAAACAGAGTTTTTTGCCTCTAATTTCCCTTCTTTTTGAGAATGATAATGAGAAATAGTGAATGTAATGCAGTGGCAGGAACAGCAATGCAAACAGAAGCGCCAACAGTGGCGCACATGGTAACGCAATTGCTAATGAGAACAGAAAAGGTAACGCACATGGTCCGACACGTAATGTCTTGTCACATAGTAACATGGTGCCCACAAACACAAATGGTAATGGGCATGGTGATGCAAAGCAAAACAGAAAGAGAAACAGTACTGTAGGCACAAATGGTAAAAAATAATGGAAACGCAAGTACAAATGAAAACGCAAAGGATAACACACTTGGTGGTGTAGACATGAATGGTAAGTGAAATGGGTACGGAACTGCAAGCAGAAAGGGCAACGGTAACAGTAATGGAAGTGCACAGGCTGGTTTTCTCCAAAAGCTTCATAAAGAAAGACAGTGAGTACAAAGAATGTATGCATAATAATAAGTCTCGGAGCAGAAAATGAGGAGTTGGAATACTAAATTGCTTATAGCTCAGGAACCATATGACGTAGAAAAAAATGTAAAAGTCATAGGACTTATGACTTTCCTGGCTATTTTTATACTTAGCCCCCATAAGTGGGCTAATCTTTTTTCTGACAAAAAGTCTGTATCTCTCACTGTTTCCGAGATACGGGCCCTGAAAGGCACAGCGAATGCCATAATGTTATTCTATGGGGGAAAAAAAGAGAAGTTTGGAGTGCCATAACTTTGGCTTCTTATAATATTTATTCACCAAACCACTGAAAGGCACTTCTGTGGATGTTGGCTGTCTTCCTTCCAAATGTCTGCCCAAAAGACTTGACCGTTATTTTGCAGCAGGGCGCCAAATGATTGCCGCAATGCGTCGGATGCCATAATGTTATCCTATGGGGAAAAGTGTCAACTTTGGAGTGCCATAACTTTGCTGCCATGTATTATTTTTTCAACAAAATAGTGAAAGGTGTATCAGAGAGATGTCAGCTGCATGCACTCCAAATTTCAGCCCAAAACACCAAACCGTTCTTTTGCAGTGGGGTGCCAAAGAATTGCTGTCATTTTCCTACAGCCTAGAAAAGTACTGTCACAATTTTCAAAAACTTTCTCAAATGCATTCAACAGTGTCGCAAGTGTGAAAGTACTTTGAGAAAGTACTTTTTCCAGAAATATGAAAAACATATTTCTGGTGTGTTTTACCCCAAAATAAAGACATGGCAAGCATTGTCAGGGTCCGACTAGGTGAATACAAAAAGAATTAGGTTGCTAGAGGGTCCCAAATTTATATGCTAAGCATTTTTCTGATGACCAACTGAAAACAAAATGGTGGATTTGTGACAGTAAAAGGGCCATTTGCAAAAGTAAAAACTGCATTTGCGACACTGTCAAACTTTT